>OZ022556.1:10248923-12648923 GCA_963991005.1 Barypeithes pellucidus
AAATAAAATGCTCTCTTTGTAGTTTTTTACGTAGAATCCGGTGACATACTCAGATTTTTTCTACGTTCAATAGTTTTCAAGAAAATAAACCATAAATGGGTCACCCTATAATAAGTTTCTCAGAAATATATAATACTTTAATTTTAGTCTTGATATTGTTCTCGAAATATACGTTTTTTTAAATATACAATTTTTTTTTTTGAGTAGGCCACGACGGATATTTAAAGAGAAATGTAATTTAAGAAATTTTATAATTTCATACTACATTTTCATTGGCTGTAATAATTAGGAAAACTGATTTTTTACTGTTAATTAAAATTATAAAACTACTTAGAGAACCTGAATATTCTGACAGAAACAGAAGAATTTTTCGTTGTTACACAACTAATTGTTCTTTTGTTTTTCTTTTCAATACCCGTCATGGCCTACTAAAAAAAATCTATATTTTTTAAAAAAACGTAAATTTCGGGTATAATGTTAATATTCAAAATAAAGTATTATACAGGGTGTTCCTTAATGACGTGCTAATATTTCAGGGTGTGATTATTTAGGTCATTTTATAAAGAAAAGTTCATATGAACATATGTCCGCAACGGCTTAAATTTTTTGCTACAGGGTGTTGAATTTTTATTTTTTAAATGGTTATTTTCTAATATCTCCGAAAGTACTTTAGATATTATTTTCAATTTTGGTATGTGTTAATAGGATATAGAACCACAAATTTTAGTTAGAAAAGTTATTCAATTGTTCCACCAGTGGCGTCCCTGCAAACATGTCTTCGGATATTTTTTACAAAAACATGGTACGCCACTGCCATTTTTCCATATGGATATTTTTTCTAGTTAGCCAGGCCAATTCTACATAAAAACGGTATCTTGAGTTTTTCTCGTCAAATCAAAATTTATCATTAATATTTTATCAATGTTAATAATAATGGGTTTCAATATGAATTTAGTGGTTTTAATCAATAACGGTGCGTCTGACGAGAAAAACTCAAGTAAGCGTTTTCATGTAGAATTCACCAGGCTAATTATCCATATGGAAAAATGTCGGTGACGTACCATCTTTTTTGTAAAAAATATCAGTGAACATGTTTGCATGGACGCCACTGGTGGGACAATTGAATAACTTTTCTAACTAAAATTTGTGGTTTTATATCCTATTAACACATACCAAAATTGAAAATAATATCTAAAGTACTCTCGGAGATATTAAAAAATACCCATTTAAAAAATAAAAATTCAACACCCTGTAGCAAAAAATTTAAGCCGTTGCGGACATATGTTCATATGAGCTTTTCTTTATAAAATAACCTAAGGAATCACACCCTGAAATATTAGCACGTCATTACGGAACACCCTGTATATTTCTGAGAAGCTTGTTAAAAACTGAATTACATTATTAAAAAAGTTACATTTAAAAAAAGGAAATTTTTTTTTCTTGAAAACTATTGAACGTAGAAAAAATGTAAGTATCTACGTCACTGGATTCTATGTAAAAAAACTACGAGAGCATTTTATTTCTTTCCGATAAATTACACGGTAACCGAAATATGGGGGTGTCCCAAAATGTAAAATTCTCAAAATCATCCCGTATATCGAAAACGAGAAGGCCTAGAAAAATTCTAATTGGGGCATCTTTTGTTTCATAAAAAAGTAGTACTGCGCATCCTTCTATCTTTACTAATAACGGAAAACCACCGAAAAATGGACACCCTGTACACGGTGGGCCAAAAAAAGTTAACACACTATTCTTTTCTGAAAACTTTATTGTTTTAAAAATTTAAAATTTGCAGGAAATATTTACAAAAGTATAAATTCTCGTAAAATGAATTTAGAAACAATAAGATCCAGTTGGAATATCATACAGGGCAGGTTAAAATAAGAAGTTACTTTAAACAAGTCACAGCGGACCTTAGATTTGCGTCTTGTTAAAAGTAACGTGTTAGTTTAACTTGCCCTGTATGATATTCTAGCTCGATCTTATTACTTTTAGATTTATTTTACGAGAACTTATACTTTGGTCAATATTTCCTGCAAATTAGGTTAGATTTCTTGTTCGTTGCAAATTGTGGAAATATCATAAATTCAAGATCTAGTATTCACCCCCTGCTTGTCAGCAAAACCGGTAAATAAAATTTGTTCTTTTGTTCAAATCTTTGAAGCGCTTTTATTGGTTCAAATGCCAGTGATTATTCGACCAGTAAACTTAAAGTGATAAAGAATGTTTTACGGCCCGTAATTGTGTTTAGTTTTTTTTAAAACTTTGAAAGAATATGTGGAAAATTTAATTTGTCAAATTTTGAAAATTTTTAATTGATTAGACACATATTTTGTGACTAAAATTTACTTTGCTTGAATTACATAACCCAAGTACTTTACTTTAAAAGCTTGAAGCGTTTATATTGGTTAAATTTAGTTTATGTATTTTTAATGCCGGTTATAATGTATACAGTTAATCTAAAAGATAAGAAATTACCTTTTTGGGGTAATTGATAAGCCGATTAGTTTCCTAGATCCAATCTCACACCATCGGCCCAGCGTGTAATTATTGTAGTCCGAATTGTAAACATCATTCAGGATTAACGAAAGTATTGTGCACGTATCCTCGTGCGCTCGAGATTTATGCATGTATATAAGTTAAAATAGTCCAGGTTTTTGTGTGTCACTTTAGGATAAGTTTCATACTCGGAAGAAGACTCAGCCTACCGATTACTCTAGCGTGCGAGGAGGCGTACACGGTTCTCCTGTTAATTCCCGATGAGGTTTGAAATACGGAATATGATAACCAAAAGCTGGCGAAACATTTTTTAATTTTGAATTGTTCCGCGAGCAATTTTGTCGGGTACCTCGACTTAATTTTAATATGTACTGTTTGTCTCGATGAAATTGGTGTTAAAATGTTCTACATTTTAGTTTTGTTCATGTACAGGGTGTTATGAAAATGACGTATTATATTTAAACCGGCAATTCCTGAGATAAAGACAAATTGAAGAAAAATACCCATAAATGGCGATTTCAATTCTTTCAGCGGTAAAAGTGACCTGACGTCAAACCAGAAAAACACCTGTGTGGCACTGCGATACGTGTAAGCAATCAAGGAATTCTGGCCGGTGTTGTCATATGTTCACCTTAAACTCTTTAGACAAAATAAAATAATTTAAACACTTTTCCATTCTGTAATACCTTTTTGTACAATTAATTGAAGAACATTTACGACGGGCTATGTTTTAAACAACCCGAAAAAGCATATGGAATAGTAATAGCCACGTACGTCACTAGGTCAAATGCCAATGACCTCTTGACGCCTTACAACGGCTGAGCGAAGTAGTTTCATATAGCGCCGTACGCTTGCGGTCTGTTAGTTGAAGACCAACCAGCGGCCGGCTACGTTGTGTCTCGTCGATCACCAACACACTCTCAGCAATCCGCTCTGTTTTTTCCGGTTTACGCGTGTATCTTGCTCGTCCATAAATAATCTTTGAATATTGTTTTTATTGACGCGTTTCTTCTGGACGTCAAATTTCGTCGCGTGTAATTAAATCTAATAATCTGCAGTATAATCTGTATTATTGTATTTTCAAAAGCTAACTATCGGTTCTGTTTCACTATTACTGTGTGTATATAAAGTGTTTCCAGGAGTGTTCCCATGAAAAAGAAAAAAAACTGATTGTGTTTGTGCCTGGATTTCCTCGCTCTTTAGGTATAAGGATAAATACAAGTAGGTACAAAATAATTTATGTTTATAATTTTATATGAAATTTCAGTTTTACATTAAGTTTGGCAAAATTGCCATTGGGTCTGGGTGAAATGTTGTACAGTAGCGCGGACTGACCTGTGAGTAAGAGTGTTTGTTACCCACTTTTAAAACGGTCGGTTTAAAATAAAATAAAATATGTAGCGCTTCTCTAGGACATCCAAGGAGTCACCCATTCAAATATATTACGTCATTTCCATAACACCCTGTATAAATATATTATACCGGGTTTGCGCGAAAACCCGCATAAAATCAATATTTTCTTAATGCGTTGGAATAATGTCAATCCATACGTCATTAATCGGTCTTTACAAATACAGAGTGTCCCATTTTCGATACTTTGGGAGTATTGAAGTATTTATTAAGGATTGAATGTTGCAGTTTTCACTTTAGTTGTCCCACTGTTACACGAAACGAAAGATTCCGGTGATGACAGTCTCAGTTTTTAATCTACAGGGTGATTTTGAAAATCTACTGTTTCTAGACAACCCTCGTGCAGTGGCGTAGCCAGTTTTTCTCTAAAAAGTTTAGTTTTTGAGGTATTAACAAAAGTAAAAATTATTAAATGGGACACCCTGTATATTATATTTTTAATTAATGGGGCATACTTGATACATACATTAGGAAAATATTAATTTTATGCAGGACTTGTAAAGCGCCTGGACAACGTGTCCAAGATAAGGAGGGCCTGTACAGGGATCTCGGAAACCGTAAGAGATACGAAGTCGGTTAAATGGAGCTAAAGTTGCGCATTTACGTGCCTAATAATATGCCGTTTAGAAAGTGTTAAAATTCCTAGTAGTTCCGGAGATATCCGGAAAAACCCGAAATTCTGAAAAATCGTTTTATTGTTTTCCTGGGTTTTTTGGATCGAATTCTAAAGTAAATTGCACTTTTGTATTGCCACTTTTTCCGCTCTATATAACAGCGTTAATTGGCCATTATCAACTTTATTTTTTTAAATACGGTCCTGTCTTTCTGATATTGGAATTTGATAGCTTTTTCTCTTCTAAATGCAACGATGTATGACACATTGTGGTTTAATGACGTTTCGAGTGTTTTTTGAACAACATCAGAAAATTTTGGGATACGGTCCTGTATTTCTCCTAATTTAATAAATAATATCTCATAAGTAAGCTCTAAATTTTTACTTATGTTGGACTAGTTCAATAAATAACGAATAATTTAATAATAAACCACAAATAAGGGAACAAAATACAGAAACATTATTTCAAAATTCTGTTGATTCGGGATTTAAAAGAAAAGTAGGCGCTTGAAACGAAAAGAATAAGATTGTGACACGTCATTTGTTTCACTTAACATTCCCATTGTGATCGTTTGAAAGCGTTTTAAGAGGTTTTCTATTTTCCAGAAAATATGGAACATAAATTTTCAAATGCTGAAAAGTTTGATATTCTATCGCATGTTTTATTTTATCTCAAAAAAACTGTATGTGGCAGTTAGAAGATGTTATTTCCTTACTTTTTTCGTTGTTCGTTTTATTACTGTTTTGGAATGATTTTTGTTCACTTATTTGTGGTTTATTATTAAATTATTTGTTATTTATTGAACTAGTCCAACATAAGTAAAAAATTTAGAGCTTACTTATGAGATACTATTTATAAAATTCTGATAAATACAGGACCGTATCCCAAAACTTCCTGATGTTGTTCAAAAACCCTCGAAACGTCATTAAACCACAATGTGTCAAACATCGTCGCATTCGGAAGAAAAAAAGCTATCAAATTCCAATATCAGAAGAACATGATCGTATTTAAAAAAAGAAAGTTGATAATGGCCTTTCGAAGACGAATCGTCGGATTACAAAACAATTAACGCCGTTAGATAGAGCGGAAAAAGTGGCAATGCAAAAGTGCAATTTACTTTAGAATTCGATCTCAAAAAAACCCAGGAAAACAATAAAACGATTTTTCAGAATTTCGGTTTTTTCCGGATATCTCCGGAACTACTCGGAATTTTAAAACTTTCTAAACGGCATATTATTAGGCACGTAAATGCGCCACTTTACCTCCATTTATCCAACTTCGTATCTCTTACGGTTTCCGAGATCCCTGTACTGGCCCTCCTTATCTTGGACACGTTGTATATTAGATTTTAGTTAAACTTTGAATTCATTTTAATCAGTAGGTACCTTATTTATGGATATTTTTGATTACATTAATAATAAGTATCGCACGTTATTTTCATATAATTTACACTTTGTGCATACACGCACATCGCTTTAATAAGCTTTTGTAACCCAAAAATATCTTACACTACGGAAATTATCCATATTTTATACAAACCCGAACAAAAAAATTGAATATTTTTTAATTAAATCAAGTTTTAAATGTTTGTCTCGAACGAAAATTTTAATTTCAAATAGTTTTATTTTAAGTAAATATACTAAGATTCGTGTCTTTTGCTTTTTAGCTGCACCCCTTTTGCATTTTTTGTAATGTGGCAATTAAAATACGTTACGACGTTTCGGTCTCGAAAACCTTTTTTTTTTGTTAAATACACTCGTTTGCAAAAAAAGATCATTACAAAATTTTGATTAAGACTATTCGTTTTACCGTGTATTTTAAGACATTGGTTACTCGACATATTATACAGGGATAATCAAAATGTTGTTCTATTTATCTAAGTACCACGCCTCAACAAAGGCCTGAAAGAAAGTTTGGCTTGGGGTGACAGTAACCAAATCGAGTTTAACGCTAAAAAAATCCAGGAAGCAGTTTTCTCTAAAAAGGTTAACATTACAGAACCGGATATAGTCATGGCCGGATACGCAATCCCACTGGCTTCATCTATTAATTTGCTGGACGTCAAAATGGGGGGAAATATGTCGTGGCATAACCACGTTGTGGCAATCGCCAAGATAGCTTCTCAGAAGCTTGGGGTACTTTTCCGAACCAGAAAGTTGTACACACCTCAACAACTTTTGACACTATACAAAGCCTAGATTCGACCATCACTAGAGTACTGCTCTCATGTCTGGAGCTCTGCACTCAAACATACTCTTCGGCTGCTGGATTCCATCGAAAGGAGGGCTATTCGTCTGATCGGAGACCACGAGCTGACGAAGAACCTAGACAGCCTAGAACATCGAAGACAGTTTGGGGATTTGACTCTCTTTTACAGATATTTTCATGGAAGGTGCTCGGCTGACCTTGCCCTCTTAAATCCGCCCAGAGCGACGAATAGCAGAAATACACGACGAACCACTGCCGCCCATCCATATGTGGTTAAGCTTAGTACTCCTCGAACTTCATTATTTAAGAATTCTTTCATCTGGAGGACTTCATCCTTGTGAAACGACCGTCCCGAGGTCGTTTTTCCCAACTAATATAACCTCCAACGATTCAAAACCAACGTGAATCGCTTTTTGCGCACACGTACGCACCACTTCCAGAGTGCCCTAAAGAATTTTTCCTATAGTGCTTGTGTTTGATCATAAGAAAAAACATTTCAAATCACCCTGTGGAATAATCAAGTAGCAAAGTTATTCCAAAATACCAATTTTCATTTGAAGTCATATATTCTTTACTTATTGTTTTTTTGGTTCACTTGTTCTCAAAATGATGTCAGTTATCTATCATTTAAATTTTTCCATAAAATAATAATGCAATATGAATATTGTAGGTGACATCTTAGTAGGCAGAATGCAGGTACAGATCGACAAGTGGATTTGTGTCTCCGACGTAAGGGGAAAACAATATCGTTTAAAACATGGTCTGGTCATGGGCGTGCTGTTATTATTTTAAAGAATGTAATAAAAATGGGAAATTCTTCATTAATTGCATGTAGGTAACTATTTTTTGTCGAAGTTTAAAAAATACTTTTTCAAGATGTAAATTTTCCAACATAAATAAAACACCTAATGATGATTTTTGTCGTATTAATGTCCCTTTCTAAAATATTGATTTGTGATTCCTCTTCAAATACCGTATAAACATTTGCAATCACTTCACGGGTCGGACTTTGAAGGTTTTTACCAGGAGTATACTCGTTCATTATCACAAAGGTCAAAATTTTAAAATAACACCCGATAATAACAATACACAATACGATAACTATCGCTCTTTCCATCACTACGCAACTGGGTGGGTACATCCATCAAATGTCGGACATCGCCGAAGAAGCCCGATGGCCTATCTGCGACATACCTATCAAATTAGCTCTAGCTACAAGCTAGGAACAATTGACAACGCACGATGTTGTCATATTTTTAGATTAAAAATACTTTAATGAAAAAAATATTTTTGCATTTAAATATCAAAATAAGCAGTATGAAAGTTTTAATAATATAGAAACTATAATAACATTGTTAACCCAAGAAATTTTTTTTGTCCCCATTGCTTTCGTATCTACAGATGAGCTTGTCGACCTGTATTTTACTAGTTTAGTCCTGAATACGACCCACTGACTGGGGCGGATAATCCTGCTCCTTTGGGGACTGACGGGCAGACTTAATATATAATATAGCATATTTAATTTAATACTCATCTAAATGAATTTGTAATTAAATCTCGATTACTACAACTGCGCCCGATAATCTTTCCATCAAAAATTTTATTCTCATTCCAACAATAATAATGAAATTATGCAAAAAGTTGAATTATTTTTAACCAAGATAATTTTGCATTCGTGTGAGAATGCATGTATTAACTTAATCCAATAAACAAAATGTAAAGAATAGATACGCACCTCTAAATGAAAACTGGTATTTTGAAATAATTTTACTACTTGATTTGACAGGGTGATTTGAAATTAGAGAGAAATGACAACATTTCAATTATCCTTTTATATGTCGAATAACCAATGCTGCTTAAAATTTGGAAAATACACTTAAAATTGACAGTTATGTGGAGTGGTTACAGTTCTTTAAAAAAATATTAATATCGGACTAAATATAGAAAAGTTATTATATGTCCTTAATGACGTGCTAATATTTCAGGGTGTGATTCCTTAGGTCTTTTTATATTGAAAAGTTCATATCAACATATGTCCGCAACGGCTTAAATTTTTTGCTACAGGGTATTGAATTTTTATTTTTTAAATGGTTATTGTTTAATATTTCCGAAAGTACTTCAGATATTATTTTCAATTGTGGTATGTGTTAATAGGATATAGAACCACAAATTTTAATTAGAAAAGTTATTCAATTGTTCCACCAGTGGCGTCCCTGCAAACATGTCCTCTGATATTTTTTACAAGAAAGATGGTACGCCTCTGACATTTTTCCATGTGGATATTTTTTCTGATTAGCCTGGTCAATTCTACATGAAAACGGTCTCTTGAGTTTTTCTCGCCAGACACACCGTTCTTGATTAAAACCACTAAATTTATATTGAAACTCATTATTATTAACATTGATAAAATAATAAATGATAAATTTTGTTCTATAAAAATTGTTGGAAATGGCCACCTTCACTTAAAAGGCATGATTCCGCCCATCTTCGCATCGAATTGCCCACTCCAACAATTTTTATAAAACAAAATTTATCATTTATTATTTTATCAATGTTAATAATAATGAGTTTCAATATAAATATTGTTTTAATCACGAACGGTGTGTCTGGCGAGAAAAACTCAAGGGACCGTTTTCATGTAGAATTGACCAGGACAATCAGAAAAAATATCCACATGGAAAAATGTCAGTGGCGTACCATCTTTTTTGTAAAAAATATCAGAGGATATGTTTGCAGGGACGCCACTGCTGGAACAATTGAATAACTTTTCGAACTAAAATTTGTGCTTCTATATCCTATTAACACATACCAAAATTGAAAATAATATCTAAAGAACTTTCGGAGATATTAAAAAATAACCATTTGAAAAATAAAAATTCAACACCCTGTAGCAAAAAATGTAAGCCGTTGCGGACATATGTTCATATGAACTTTTCAATATAAAAAGACCTAAGGAATCACACCCTGAAATATTAGCACGTCATTAAGGAACACCCTGTATAAAACTAAAAAAAAATTGTAATGGCCGTTTTTTTGCACATGAGTGTATGAACCTGTTATTTTGTTTATGTTTTGTCCTAAACCTCTTATTTTTCCCGCTCTTTTGGTGTCAACTGACATTTTCGTAAATGGCTCCTAATACGATGGCAAATTGTTAATCAACATACTACCAACCTTCTTTTAAAAATTTTTCTTGCATTCATATTTTGCGTTATTCAATTATTGCGTTCTTTTTTATGATATAAAATATAAAATAAAATATTTTTAGATCTTACAGACCGTGAGTTTGTGTTTTTATTAGATATTATTAAAAATTAAATATCAGCTAATTTACATTAAAATGAGTATAATAGTTAGAGAGACGGTGACAATAAGGGGTCCGTGAAGTGGAATATCAGTAATTTGGTTTTTCGTGGGTTTAGGTCCCCCTCTACAACTTTTTTATCTGATAAAATTCCGTAGAGCGTTGCTGAGAGGCGCTGTACCGCTTTAGATAGGAAATTCTCAATAAATTCAAAATTATATCGAGCCATGTCTGAAAATGAATTTACAGCATCTGCGTGACCACAAAGTCACGGGAAACACATTTTCTGACAAGTCAACCCTTGCATATACTTTTCCGAGCGTGTCAACAAAAATTAATGAAAAAATGATAAAGTCTTAAGTGACATGGGTCCAAGTGGGCTTAATCGATTTGTATTCCCATGGAGATGAGTCGTAAACAATTTTCTGATAAAAGGATATTGCGAAAGTGAGGTATTTTTTCTGAAATTTTTGTTTTATTAAAAGTCTGGTTTATTCTGCTATATTTTCTAAAATATTCCCCTTGGAGAATTATTTCTAGGTTTATCTGATTCCCTCATCTTTTCCGAACATTTTAATATATATAAAGTTACCAGGAACATGTTCTATCTTGGAGAAAATTAAGAGAATTCGTAACGGTGATAGAAAAATTTCTAAACTTCGCTCGAAATGCATGAAAGGAGTGGCTTTAACTGTATTTAGTGAAAAGTAGACAAGATCAAATGTTTAAATTCATCATATTTGAATAAATCATACACACCTTATGGAAAAATAGGCTTAATTTGGTAATATTGCGAATATAATATCATGTCATACAACTGAACCATACCCGCCTTCCGGTATCTCCTCGTAATATTGTCAGAATTCCGCCTAGCTAGGTGCGATTCGTCTGAACTTTTATTTCCACAATATTTGGGTGTCAACGAATGTAGTGTGACAATTTTCTGACATGTCACGATCGTTTTCCGAATTCCCTCCGAGGAGATTTTTAAAACAATTCCAATAATTAAATGGCGAGACCTGGATCGATAAATTTTTTTTCATATTAATCTTTAACATATATTCTAGAAAGTTTCAACTTCAAATTCGCATTTTTATTTTTTTTTAATTCATTTTTTTTGACACGCTCGGAAAAGTATATGCAAGGGTTGACTTGTCAGAAAATGTGTTTCCAGTGACTTTGGGGGTCACGCAGATGCTGTAAATTCATTTTCAGACATGGCTCCATATAATTTTGAATTTATTGAGAATTTCCTATCTATAGCGGTACAGCGCCTCTCAGCAACGCTCTACGGCATTTCATCAGACCTAAACTCCACGAAAAAAACAAATTACTGATATTCCACTTCACGGACCCCCTATTGTCACCGTCTCTCTAACTATAAGTATAGTCTGCTTCGTCATTTCTCACAATTTTTTAATGGACACCTTAGTTTAAATTTTGACAAATGGAAAAATTAGACCGGTGAGAAACTTCCTCCATTCAGACGACTTGCTTAGTTTTTCCGTAAACTAAAAGAAAAAATGCATTTTATATAAAAAATCGTTTATTTTGATGTTTAGTAGGTAGCTGAATATGTTTTGTACATAGATATAAATTCTAGATTTATAAGTTTTTATGCGCAGGTGCGTTAAAAAGGTTTAAGACTGGGCTTAAAATTAATGATATTTTTGCTTTGTAATTTTAATTATCACTAAACTATATCTAACGAACAAATAGAGGGCGTCACAACCACATCACATAACCAATAAAAGTTAGAATGTTTGTGCAGAGTTGCATTAAGGGTTTTGATTATTGAAAATTTAAGTCACGAATAAGAAAACAAATGACTTTTCGTCGGTAGCATGCAACCCAGTCTAAATGCCGCTCCTGTACTGTAGAGAAGAGATCTTCTGTGTATTACAGGAGCGGCAATTAGACAGGTTTGAACGCTACTGACGTAAGTCATTTGTTTTCTTATTTGTGACTTAAATTTTCAATAATTTTTACATACTTGCATGAAGTTTATGCATTTTCAAAAATTTAATAAAGTTCTGCTCGACCCTTAATGCAACTCTGCACAAACATTCTAAATTTTATAGGTTATGTGATATTGTTGTGATTTATTCGTTGGATATGGTATAAAAAACTAGAGTTTTTAGGCCCAAATTTAAACCTTTTTAAGGCACAAGCATTGCATTTTATTGGCAGTACCCAGGTTTATATTTTATTTTAGTTAGTGCATAATACATAATATAACTATGTACTTTTGTCTATTATTTTATATATATAAAACAGAGAGTTCTTTTGAGAGCTATTTCATCATACTTTTGTGTTTTCGGTAAGTATTTATGGACATTTATTACTGTTATATCTGAATATAAGCTTGTTTTATAAAGCCATATCATAACCTGTCGAAAATTTAAGGGCTGGGTAAGGTTCGTTTGATGTATTCATGATTTTAAAGTGGGTTATGAAAACACCGAATTTCGAAAGCGAAATAAAGTGCGACCGAGCTTTGATTTTTTGTTTGTTTTTGTTTGTTTTTATGCGCAGGTGCGTTAAAAAGGTTTAAGACTGGGCTTAAAATTAATGATATTTTTGCTTTGTAATTTTAATTATCACTAAACTATATCTAACGAACAAATAGAGGGCGTCACAACCACATCACATAACCAATAAAAGTTAGAATGTTTGTGCAGAGTTGCATTAAGGGTTTTGATTATTGAAAATTTAAGTCACGAATAAGAAAACAAATGACTTTTCGTCGGTAGCATGCAACCCAGTCTAAATGCCGCTCCTGTACTGTAGAGAAGAGATCTTCTGTGTATTACAGGAGCGGCAATTAGACAGGTTTGAACGCTACTGACGTAAGTCATTTGTTTTCTTATTTGTGACTTAAATTTTCAATAATTTTTACATACTTGCATGAAGTTTATGCATTTTCAAAAATTTAATAAAGTTCTGCTCGACCCTTAATGCAACTCTGCACAAACATTCTAAATTTTATAGGTTATGTGATATTGTTGTGATTTATTCGTTGGATATGGTATAAAAAACTAGAGTTTTTAGGCCCAAATTTAAACCTTTTTAAGGCACAAGCATTGCATTTTATTGGCAGTACCCAGGTTTATATTTTATTTTAGTTAGTGCATAATACATAATATAACTATGTACTTTTGTCTATTATTTTATATATATAAAACAGAGAGTTCTTTTGAGAGCTATTTCATCATACTTTTGTGTTTTCGGTAAGTATTTATGGACATTTATTACTGTTATATCTGAATATAAGCTTGTTTTATAAAGCCATATCATAACCTGTCGAAAATTTAAGGGCTGGGTAAGGTTCGTTTGATGTATTCATGATTTTAAAGTGGGTTATGAAAACACCGAATTTCGAAAGCGAAATAAAGTGCGACCGAGCTTTGATTATAATACTCTTATGATAAGAAAATGCCAGTTTTTCGCCGTCATGACGCTAAGCGCGTTTATTATAATGTTTATGAAATCAGTTTTGATATTTTTCTTATGCTAAAATTTTATTGATTCGTATAATTTGCGATGACGCATGGGTAAATATATATCGTACATACTTTATGTCCTAAAATGCTTTGTTTTAAGACGAAAATGTCGCATGTCGCTTCGTTTTCTGTATTTCGAAAACGTTCGTTTTCGAAATACAGGGTGTTAAAAAAATATTGTATTTTTCATTTTATTAATTAATGTCAAATGATATTCTAATGATATTTATTAAACATAAAGGATTAGAGCACTTTACTTTGGGTCAATTTCAATTTTACAATTAATTCATTTGGGGGGGGGGGGGGGGGGGGTCTGGGGTAAAAGATTACCTTAATTTTTTAGTGATTGTCGTATTTTTATCGTCAAATTGTACGAGTAGGCTTTGCTTCGTTCCATGGCAACCACATTTGTTTTCTTCGTGATATTTGTCTCCTGTTTAACATCTTTCAAATATGTAATATCCTTTTTAATTGTTTTTGAATTTATTTCTACTACATTACATTACATGGCTGAGTTTATCAATAAAGAAATGGCTCAAATTAATTTTATGTACGGTTTGGCAAATGGAAATGCGCTAGAGGCGAGAACTTTAATATTCAGAACGTTTTCTTAATAGACGAGTACCGTGTTCGGAAATATTTACAAGATAGCACCTCAGGTTGGAGGAAAGAGGTAGCTTTGCAAAAAGCAGAATCGTTTCCAAACTGCGGGGTGCTGAGGAAGAAAAAATGATTGAAGAGGTAAATAACTTGTTTAATTTTCCTTTTGCGACGTGAATATAACAAATAGTGCAAATACAACGTGTCCAAGATAATGAGGGCAAGTACAGGGATCTCGGAAACCGTAAGAGATACGAAGTCGGTTAAATGGAGGTAAAGTTGCGCATTTACGTGCCAATATGCCGTTTAGAAAGTTTTAAAATTCCGTGTAGTTCCGGAGATATCCGGAAAACCCGAAATTCTGAAAAATCGTTTTATTGTTTTCCTGGGTTTTTTTGAGATCGAATTCTAAAGTAAATTGCACTTTTGCATTTCCACTTTTCCGCTCTATCGAACAGCGTTAATTGTTTTGTAATCCGACGAGTCGTCTTCGAAGGGCCATTATCAACTTTATTTTTTTAAATACGGTCCTGTTTTCCTGATATTGGAATTTGAGAGCTTTTTTTCTCCCGAATGAAACGATATATGATACATTGTGGTTTAATGACGTTTCAAGGGTTTTTTGAACATGAGGAAATTTTCTCCGAATTTTATAAATAATATCTCATAAGTAAGCTCTAAATTTTTTACTTTTGTTGGACTAGTTCAATAAATAAATAATTTAATAATAAACGTAACCACAAATAAGTGAACAAAAATCATTCCAAAACAGTAATAAAACTAACAACGAAAAAAGTAAGGAACTACATAATCAGGTGTTCAAAATGATTTCCGTTATTCTCTAAGCACAAATAACATATTCTAACTGCCGATTCTAAAACATTTGACAACATTTCTGGTGTAATAAAAACATGCGATAATAGAATATCAAACTTTTCAGCATTTGTAAATTTATGTTCCATATTTTCTGAAAAATAGAAAATCTCTTAAAACGCTCTCAAACGATCACAATGGGAATGTCAAGTGAAACAAATCACGCGTCACCATCTTAATTTTTTTGTTTCAAACGCCTAATTTTCTTTTAAATCCCGATTCAACAGAAGTTTGAAATAATGTTTCTGTATTTTGTTCACTTATTTGTGGTTTATTATTAATTTATTTGTTATTTATTGAACTAGTCCAACATAAGTAAAAATTTAGAGCTTACTTATGAGATATTATTTATAAAATTAGGAGAAATACAGAACCGTATCCCAAAATTTCCTGAAGTTGTTCAAAAAAACCCTCGAAACGTCATTAAACCACAATGTGTCATACATCGTTGCATTCGGGAGAAAAAAGCTCTCAAATTCCAATATCAGGAAAACAGGACCGTATTTAAAAAAATAAAGTTGATAAGCAATTCAAATCCGGTTACCAGCAACACCAAATTGTCGCGTAGTTGCGTAGAATTAAACACAGTTATCTCGTATCGATGACCAAACTACTAATTAATTTAAATTATCACAGAAGAAAATCATCTTATTTATCTGTTTCTGTCTTATCTTCAACAGCACCACTTTTTTCTTCGTTGTTTTCAATGTCGGGTTCGGCACTTGGTTCGGCACTTAGGAATTTATTAACTCTCTGTTCGTATTCGGCGTTGCTCTCCGATTTCGGCAAATCGTTGTTTTCTTTTTTCGGCAAATATTTTGCCATTTTTCCAATAGCAAAATTATTGATTACCTCAATCGGAATATTGTTTATGTTATTCTGGTTCCCTTTTTTCACGGTGTTCACTTCTATACGTCCCCCTTTTCTCACTATATCGTCCGGATATGAATTCCTCATTCCTCTGTACGCTATTTTCATAGCGACAAACCCCAATATTACATTGAAGAGCGATAATACAATAATATTGATAGCCAGAGGTAGTGATAACGGAAACAAATCTTGATTCCCCGGTTGATATTCGTCGAAACTATCAAATTTGATGTTAAGGCTGGTTAAAAATGAGATTAAAAATGAAATGCTTGCAGTTAACATAGAGAAACTAGACGTCAGGAAAAAGAATGTGATATTATGGTCTATATACCAGCGCTTCCACGCAAAGATGCCTGTAATAAAGGCTAGCATATCACCGAAAGCCATGAGAAAACACCCAGCTGTAATTAGCGCGGGCACGTTAATATAATAATGTAAATAAGTTTGATCGCTATATGCTAGATCTCTACCCAATTTGTCACTCAGTCTTTTAAGAGATTCTTCGGTTGCAGTAATATTTTGTTCCCAGCTCGTCGTTCTGATCGATCCAAAAAGTGACATTTTGTTTATTAAGAGTCCCCCCATTAATACTGAACATAATGACAGCTGTAGAAGGACTGCGCTGAGGCCCAGGACTATGGATGAGGAGTATCTCCTTTCTGACGGATACTGATTGGCTAAGTCGGGTTGTGACTTGGTTTTGATTTTGAAGATGCGCTCCATTTTGGTGTCGAAATTGGGTTCTTCTCCAGGGCGGGTTGTCTCACATATTGGAAGTCTGAAAAAGAAATTATTGAGTATATTTTCTGATAAATAAAAGTTTTAACATTATAGATAACTAAGTAATGGACTTTTCACGATAGATTTGACAACAGAACTACCTAAGTTTTAAATTTGTCAATTTTATATCTCAGATTAGCTATAATTTTTTAACAGAGAGAACTATACAGTATGTCCACGGATGGGGTTTACAGAGGACAAATGGACTAAAAATTGAAAGATACGAAAATACGATTCATCATAAGAAACTTCAATTTTTTTATACAGGGTGGGTAAAAACTGCTGTTATTTTGCTTAAGAGTAAACATACTTTATTTTGAAAGATACGAAAAAAAAGTCACTTTTAATAAACGTTTTTACTTGAATAATGAATAGGTGATACTTGTTGTCAATGTCTTTATTTAATGAAGTAATTATAATAATAATAATAATACGAACATTTTTATTAACATGAAAAGAATACGATAACGATTTCATAATTCAAAAACTCCACCCCCATACTCGACACATTTTTCTAATTGCTTTCTCAAATAAGTGAAAGAATTTCTGATTTCTTCCTGAAATATCGATTGAACAGCCTGGATAATTCTGCCCTTCAGCACTTCAATATCATTTGGTATTGCGGTTGCAAAAACAATTTGTTTTAAACGGCCCCATAAAAACATATCGGCCAAGGTTAAGTCGGGACTTCTTGGGGGCCACAAAGCTGGGTCATTCCTGCCAATCCACATTGGACCTTATCTGCGGTCAAGCCATTCTCTAACCTCCTGAGCGAAATGGGCTGGACAACCATCTTGCTGAAAATACATTTACGGGGTAACCGAGATATGGGATTCTGTTTGACAAAAAAGTAGCACAGTGCTGCGAAAACCGCATCCTTCTATCTTTACTAATAACGGAGATATCCCGTAAAACTACCCAAAAATGGTCACCCTGTACACTCCCGACAATAAAACCCGGGCAAAGATAATGTTAGTCATGTTTATACTCCGGTAACTTTTTTAATTGTTGTCCGATCTTGGTGAAATTTTTAGCAAAGTATAGGCTTGTGTGTTGGGATGATATCCTGAATTTAAGTTTTCGAAAAATAATCATGTATTGATCATTATACAGGCAGAAACAGAAGTTACTTCTTTACCCTTAATTTCTTAACGCCCTGTGGAAAAATTGAGCGGTAGAATTTACCTGCATTATGTTTTGTTTTGAAGTGTGATATTTTCTTAAGAAAATGTTTTTTGGTTCACGTCATTAACTGCTTTGTAAAAGAAGATACAAATTTTTAAAGAAAATATTGGAGTTTTTCAATTTTATTCACAATTCAGAACATTATATTATTTTATGGATTAGCATAAGCAAATATCCAAAAATTAATAGCGCGTATTGTCACTTAATGTGACGAGGCATGCTTCAGTACAATACGGTCTATTAATTTTTGGACACTTGTTTATGCTACTCGATAAAACAATGTGATGTTCTGAATTGTGAATAAAATTGAAAAACCGCAATATTTTCTTTTAAAGAATAGATAATGACGTGAACCAAAAAACATTGTGTCAAGAACAGGTCACACTTCAAAACAAAACATAATGAAGCTAAATTCTACCGCTCAATTTTTCACAGAGCGTTAAGAAATTAGCGGAAAAAAGTTATTTTTGTTTCTGCCTGTATAATGGTCAATATATGATTTATTTTTGAAAAGTAAAATTCGGGATAGACACACGTCTACACCGTGTCCAAGATAATCAGGGCCAGTACAGGGATCTCGGAAACCGTAAGAGATACGAAGTCGGTTAAATGGAGGTAAAGTTGCGCATTTACGTGCCTAATAATATGCCGTTTAGAAAGTTTCAAAAATTCCGAGTAGTTCCGGAGATATCCGGAAAAAACCAAAATTCTGAAAAATCGTTTTATTTTTTCCTGGGTTTTGTTGAGATCCAATTCTAAAGTAAATTGCACTTTTACATTGCCACTTTTTCCGCTTTTGTAATCCGACGAGTCGTCTTTGAAGGTCCATTATCAACTTTCTTAAATACGGTCCTGTTTTCCTGATATTGGAAGTTGAGAGCTTTTTTTTCTTCCGAATGCAACGATGTATGATAGGTTTAATGACGTTTCAAGGGTTTTTTGAACAACATCATGAGATTTTGGAATACGGTCCTGTATTTCTCCTAATTTTATAAATAATATCTCCTAAGTAAGCTCTAAATTTTTACTTATGTTAGCGTTACCTAAACTTACTCCAAATCGATTTGGAAGAAGCTCTGGATAACTTTCTGTGCCCTTTACTGGAAAACTGATTGGCACGTATTCTGAAACACCATGGCCAGCACGTTTGCCTGACATGACACCGTTAGATTTTTCCTCTGGGGGTATGTTGAAAATTATGTTTATAAACACAACTGCGAAACAGAAGACGAACTTAGGAGGTTGTTGCTTGAAGCCTTTCAAAGTATTACGCCAGAAATGTTGTCAAATGTTTTAGAATCAGCGGTTATTGTTGTTTATTATTGCATTATATTTTGTTCACTTATTTGTCGTTTATTATTAAATTAGTCCAACATAAGTAAAAAATTTAGAGCTTACTTATGAGATATTATTTATAAAATTAGGAGAAATAGAGGACCGTATCCCAAAATCTCCTGATGTTGTTCAAAAACCCCTCGACACGTCATTAAACCATAATGTGTCATACATCGTTGCATTCGGAAGAAAAAAAGCTCTGAAATTCCAATATCAGGGAAACAGGACCGTATTTAAAAAAAGAAAGTTGATAAGGGCCCTTCGAAGACGACTCGTCGGATTACAAAACAATTGACGCTCTTAGATAGAGCGGAAAAAGTGGCAATGCATAAGTGCAATTTACTTTAGAATTCGATCTCAAAAAAATCCAGGAAAAAAATAAAATGATTTTTCAGAATTTCGTTTTTTTTTCCGGATGTCTCCGGAACTACTCGGAATTTTAAAACTTTCTAAACGGCATCTATCTAACCGACTGCTACGGGTGTACTTAAAAGGTTCACCTATAGTTGCCCAGGCTAGCTCTCAGGATCGTTGATTCTCCTACAGCCTCAAGTACTCTGTGTCTATCAATAGTAACTTTGGGCGCCACTGGTTTTTTGGAGAAACCAGAACCTTCTGAAGAAATTTATTGAAACAAAAATAATCATTTAATTACTGTGATTTTATTCCACACTTTAGATAAGCGAATTAAATGACATCAACTGGTTATTCGAAATCAAATTAAAATCTTACTTATTTCATTTTACTAAAATTACGTAGGTACATTTATTGATACAATATACGGAACCTGAAAAAGAGTGAATTTAAGACGATGGTATGTTTAACCGGGGTAAGTCGAAATTGTAGTACGCTGTATACTTTAATTACCCAGGGAAAATTCATGAATTTTGTTTTCTGGTGCGTGTAGTTATATATATATATGGTTTAAAACGAAAGCATACCTTATTGTCTTTTACAATACTGTTACTTGAAAGTGAAAATATCTTAGTTTCGATAAAAAAATGTCTATGGTCTATAAATAAATAAAAAATATCTCGATACCCGATAGTATGAAGACTCATCCAATAATTGAGGGAAACCCATTCGTAGAAAACTCCATTGTGGAAAACTCCATAGTAGAACCATTGCCGTGGACATAACCTTGGACTTACGCTTGCCTCCAAGTGGAAGTGGAACGTTGCCTTGGACCTAACCTTAGACTTACACGTGCCTCCAAATGAAAGTGGAACTTCTAAGTGGATAGCTGAGAGAACCATTGCCTTGGACTTAACCTTGGACTTACGCTTGCCTCCAAGTGGAATTGGAACGTTACCTTGGACCTAACCTTAGACTTACACGTGCCTCCAAATGAAAGTGGAACTCCTGGATAGAGGTGGGACATTGCCTTGGACCTAACCTCGGACTTATACATGTCTCCATCTCATAATTGAACGTGGCCCCTTAGTAGAAAAATACCATCCCATAGTAGGAAAATACCATCCCCTAGTAGGACGGACCCAGTAGTAGAAAAATACCATCCCATAGTAGAATGGACCCAGTAGTGGAACGGACCATCCTGAAGTAGAACCCTAAAATAATTTTCTACCTTAATAATTGAAGACCTAAGTGGATAAAGGTGTTATGTCACATTTTTTGAAAAACGAGTTTATGAGTTTTTTAAGCTTCCCTAGTACTAATCTAACCCGTAATGATCCAAAACACAAGAATCTTAACTATTTAAAGAAACTGCGAGTTGATAAAGGCGCTATGTCGCACATGTACAGCAAACATTTGAGTGGATAATGGTGTTATGTCACAATTTAGTAGTAGTAATAAAAGCGATACATTATGCAAGGAAAATAGAAGCAATGGAATCAATTTTAAGAAAATTTTATATTGAATAGTAATGCCAAAAATTGTTTGTTGTTTAAAAGCATAAATATAAATCCAGTTGTACGACATAGAGTTCGCGTTAAATGACAAAAGTTAAATTTGTTCGTATATTCCATAACTGTCGAGAAACAAAAAATAACCATCTGTAAGGATCCTTTTTGCTTACTTCAAATTGGAAGAAAGAAGATGGAAAATATACAGAAACAGCTTAAAACTTGAGAGTCTGCTCCAACGCCAAGTAAACAAGGGCAACACAAAATAAAACCACACAGAATTGCTGAGGAAGTAAGTGACAATGTTGTAGATTATATTAATAGATTTCCGGCAGAAAGTCCCCATTACTCCCAAAATAAAAACTAACAGAAAAAATATTTGTCTCCATTACTAAATATAACCAAGATGCATCAAATGTACATAGATGAATGCAAAGAAAAAAATCTTGAAGAGAAGTATTTGGTTAAAGTCTCTATGTATCGTCATCTGTTCGAGACAAAATTTAATCTTTCATTTGGTTATCCTAAAAGTGATACGTGCAGTGTATGTGATGCTGGTGTACATACTACTGAACACAAAAAAAATATACCTTTGCTTTCGAATCTCAAAGAGCAGACAGACAAAAGCCAATTTCTGATATAGACCACGTGTTACATTACCATGGACTTACATCAAACTATGCCACTACCCAAATTATCAACGTCAAAAGCTTTCTAACTACGACAAATGTGGTTTTACAATTTTGGCATACATTGTATTACTCATGATGGACAGAAATAATACTTCTTCCCGTGAATGAAGCTAACAGAGGTATTAACGAAATAGCAAGCTGCTTGTGTCTGTTTGAAGGTTGTAGACAATGGTGTTTCTTGAATAATAGAAAAGTTTTGGACTTGCATTGTCTTTATTTGTTATATATCACAACGTTTCAACTGGTAAGTATCTCCAGTCGTCTTCAGGTGAATACTGCTACTGCTACTGCAGTATTCACCTGAAGACGACTGGAGATACTTACCAGTTGAAACGTTGTGATATATAACAAATAAAGACAATGCAAGTCCAAAACTTTTCTATTATTCAGCAAGCTGCTTGTTTCGATTTTGTAAACTGCTCAAATAAGAGTACACGAAAATCAATCATTTGATTGTCTGGTCCGACTCCTGTGCAGGACAAAATAAAAATTTTGTGATTATTGGTCTCTACGAATATATGATTTTAAATGGCTTTTCAAAATAATTGACTATAAGTTCCCTGAAGTAGGACATAGCTATCTAGACTCGGATAGAGATTTTGAAAGAATCGAGAAGGTCATTAGAAAACACCAATCCATTTTTATTCCAGACCAATATCGCAACGTCATTAAGAGTGGAAGCACAAAAAACAGTGTGTGTCTGAACATGCAAAATTTTTTCTTTAATGTTCCAGAACTGCCAGGAAAATTGTGCTTATTTAAAAAACAAAACAATACGTTAAATGGCAAAATTAATCTTCGCGAACAAATCAAATGGATCAGACTGAACGAGTTTGGTTACTATTACTATAAAACCTGCTTAAGCGATTACACTCCATTTTTGCAAGTTGATTTAAAAAAAAAGGGTTCAAGAAATATTGACAGATCTGATTCTAGACCGACTAGGCTAACAGAAAAAAGAACAAGTTAAGTTTGTTGCCGAAGATTATAGATGGTTTTATGACACTGTTACAAAAGAAAATATGGTAAATCCAAAAAGAAGACAAAAACTTGTTAAGCTTTTGCAATTTCTTTCAGGTAAAACTTTTATACGCTTGTTTTAAAAGAGAAAAACCAGTTAGTTTTGTTTTTAATTAAATAATAAAATGGTTAATGTACGTGCCTCTTTTATTCACCCAATCCTACCTTGAGATTAAATCCCAACTTGGTGGATAAAGGCGCTATGTACATAAAATCTAACTTTTTTTGGTAAATCTGCATTTTTTTACAAGCTAAAAGTTGTTGAAATAATAGTAGTTGTTATATATTTAATTAAAAAATCATTCAAATTTTAATAACAAAATATTTTAAAAAGTTCCAAACGAAAACTGTTAATTGCAATTTTCTCAAAACTTTGAATTTGCGACATAGCACCTTTATCCACTTATGTCTTCAATTGTTCTCTAACAAAATCGTAACGGCCAATCTCGTTACAACAACCCTTTATCACTTATAAATCAACACCTACCTCTACCATGAGGGAATCATACGGGATTCTGTCGCCACACGACACCCATAAACTAAATCTTCAAAAATCATAGACATCCTTCGTGTTTCTGCACCCATATTAACCGAAAGAACTTTAAGATGTTATTTACTTCACTGCACCGACCATCTCGCCGCAAAATTACACTTTTAACGAAGACTTCAAGAAATTAGCACCTCATCTTCGGACTCCTTGACAGAAAGTGTCTTTGCCTATCTTTTCCCTTTATCAGCTAAACTTGGTCCCAAAAAAGTCACTTCCTCATGTCAGACTAACCTACCAAGAAAAAAACTAGTTTCCGGTCTTTCGCTGGCTCCATCAACGAAAACCTAACTAATAAAAAAAAATATCCTGAGCCACTCCCTATTAGTGACAAAGGCCTGAAATAAAAAGGAGGATTTGTACCTAATCCTTTTCTGTGCTCGCTGTTCCTCTCGACTGCTGCCGATCATCTGTTATCGATTTTTACAAATCCTAAAGAGTCATCGACTCCCAGCTGTCAATCGAAAAATAAACAAAACCACAAGAATCCTCGTTTTATAAGGCAAAATCTATAATACAAGGTAATTAAGTAATCATGAAATTTAAAAATAATATACAATGGAGGTCAAATATTGTTTTTATATCACTTGTTTTGTTCTCTTATTTATTAAAGTTTAAAATTAAAGTGAACAAGTGAACTAACCGTGTTTTGTATCCTTTTTAAATCATAAAACAGTAGCATTTACCTCAAGATAGGTATCTTGGGATTTTTAAATGCTACACGACTTCGTATCTCTTACGGTTTCCGAGATCCCTCTACTGGCCCTCCTTATCTTGGACACGGTATACTATGCTAAAAAAATTTCACCAAGAGCGGACATCAATTAAAATAGTTACAATTGTTAAAATTGAAAAACTTCAGTACTTTCTTTAAAAATTTGTATCTTCTTTTAAAAAGCAGATGACGACGTGAACCAAAAAACCTTGTGTTAAGAAGAGGTCGCACTTCAAAACAAAACACAATGTAGCTAAATTCTACCGCTCAATTTTGCCACAGGGCGTTAAGAAATTAAGAGCAAAAAAGTAACTGTTGTTTCTGCCTGTATAATGATGAAGACATCAGTATTTTTTGAAAACTATAATTCAAGATATCATTCCAAGACACAAGTCTACTATTTGCTAAAAATTTCATCAAGGTCGGAAAACAATTAAAAAAGTCACGGGACTATAAAAGAGACTAACCTTATCTTTGTCCGGGATCTATTGTTGGGGAGTGTATATCGAAAAGAAATGTAATAATTGAAGGTTTTCGTAAATCACCCCGTATATCTAAAGGCCTAGAAAGAGTTTGTTGATATTGCAAGTTTCTTTACAAAATTGTTTACACTAATTAACTCCAATTACTTTACTTAATTTTACAGAAAATATATTTATTATTTTCCCAGGCGTTTCTTATAAATTATGGTTACGCTTTTTTATTTTACTAATTTAAAGTACATGGGTAGATTTATATTAAATAGATAAATATCATGTCTAGGTCTACGTCAATTAGCGGACCGAATTCATCACTGTAGGATAAGAGCATAATAAGATAAATACAGGGTGTCCGGTAAGTCCCTCCTAACCTCTCGGAGACATACACATAGATTTAAAAGTTTTGCATCACTCTGATTCTCGAATAAGTAATTACGTCAAGGTGAAAATAGGCTAAATATTAGTTCATTGATAAGTTTAAAATAAAAATCAATGAGTTTTAAAATTTTTTATTTTACCACAACATTTTATACCTTCCAAAAAAAAACTTAACAAAAGTAAAATTTATTTATATTGGGTTTTGTGAAATTTAAAAAATTTAGCTTCTATAAAGTGTATTTCCTCCTCTGACCTCAATGCAAGCTTGAAGACGCCGCCGTATGCTGTGCGTAAGGTTAGCAATCCGTTCTTGTGGAATAGCCTGCCATTCTTCGGAAGGAGCGATGATAAGCTCCTGGAGAGTTCTAGGGGGATTTCTTCTAAGGTGAACTGCCCTAGAGAGCATGTTCTAGCGGGTTCATGTCAGGGGACAAAGCAGGCGACTCCAAGCGATTGATTCCCTCACTTGCTAAATATTCATCCAGAGCTCGAGTACGATGGGGCCGGGCATTGTCGTCCGCAACGCAAAATTGTTACCCACAGCCCCTCTCCACGTTATAACATAAGGATGTAGAATATCCCTAATGTACCTGTCGCCAGTCATTATGCCTTGAACGTGTACTAACTCAGTACGCTCGTCAGACCTAATACCTGCCCAAAACATGGCGCTTCCTCCGGCGAATGGAGGCAAGGGGCGAGCATGGGCAAATTGAGCTGCTCTTGTTGGTTCTCTCCAAACACGAATCCAGCGACTATCGTTTCCCAGACAACTCCTGGTCTCGTCAGAAAATAGGACAGAATTCCAAAATTCTTCGGGTAAGCGAATGTGCGTTTCAGCCCACTGCATTGGACGAACTCGATGGTCATATTGTAGTTGTGGAACTCTTATTACTGGTCGCAAACATCTTTAACCGGATTCAAGAATTCGTCTTCTTAGTGTAAAGAAGGATACGCGAACTCCAATTGCATGCATAACATCTCTCTGAAGTTGTGGGACTGGCTTAGTACGATTTCTCCGAATTCTTAACGTAGTATAGAGGCTCTACTGTTCGTTAGTAACACGCCTTCTACAACTTCGTTGTCTGTCTCGCACAGAATTGGTCTCTAGATAGCGATTCCATATGAGAGAGACATCACTTTGAAAAACCCCTATTGTTTCAGCAACAAACCTTTGGGAATGGCCTTCTTCAACTAAAGCTACTATTCTTGCACGATCAATTTCAGATATTACTCGGCGATTCATTTTTACACACTGAACCGAAAAATTTAACTGGCCAGCGCCAACAAAATACAACACTAAAAATGTTATCTTAAACAAGTGTGTTGACTACAAAAAATGGTATCGTTTTAACTGATAAACATAAATAAACATTTAGAAAAAAAATTCATTCCTGAAATTATCTTAACATGCCAAAATCAGAGTGATGCAAAACTTTTGAATCTATGTGTATATAGAGCAGAGCAAAATAAACCAAATTTGACATAGAAAAAAATTACTAGAGTGCCCCCCTAACGGAGTTACAGAACCACAAAGGGGTACCCATCTATGAAAAAGGGGCTCTTAATTTATTACGATAAAACTGGGGGTTTTCGAGATTTATCGCTTTTTATGCGAAACACTCAAAAGTTACTGCTATTATTATGTAAATATTTAGATACACTGGGAAAAGCTCCAGCTAAAAAATCTTTGCTATGATTATTTTAGTTGGGATAGTCTGACATTCTTTATTCTTGTTTAGAGGAAACTTTCCTGTTTTATAAATGCACTTTATTGTGATTAAAAATAAATCATATAAAAATTTATTTTCTAGCGCTATAAAATTTGTTTACTGGCACGATAAAATAATTTGATTGAAAAGCGACCTAGTCCGTCGGCAGTTCGACTTGTAACCAATAGAATGCAATAGGTGAATCACGCGATCGTCTGGGGTGACGTCTAGCTAGTCTTTTTGAGGTTATAAATTCGTTTACCTTCCTCGCGTAGAGTGTAAAGTTGATTTTGCGCAAATTGTGTGTGTGTGTTTCATATTGAAATGTACAGTGAGAATATGCAATGTGAAGTTAAAAATTCGAATAGGCCCCCATCGTGACAGGTTGACCAAGGAAATGCACAACGACCTGCGAAGTTTATAAATCGGCAATTGCAACTGGACGTCAACTAAACGTAGAAGTTTATAAATGGACCTATAACTATAATCAACCTGTGATTTATATTGGTTGTATTACCACCTAATTTAAACTTCGTTCAAAGGAATAATTTTCGATTTTAGTGCTTAATTTGTCATACGTTTATTTTTAAAGATTTAAATATATATCGATGCCTGAAAGGTAAAAGGTTATAAGCGACATTTATTACTTTTTACAGTAGACCAATTTAAAGTCAATTTTTTTTAAAAATAATTCACAACTTAGTTTTTAGTTAATAAATTCAAATGCTAAAACTGCTAAAGTTAATTTTAGAACGTGATTGTTCTTTTCCTTATAAATTATTGTTACTCGAATCATCTGATGTATAGGTAGTGTCGCTTAAGCAAATTCGCTCCTAAATTTAATTTCAGCAAAAAGGGCTTAAGGTACTTCATTAAGATGTATGTGTCATAGTAAAAGTTCCTAACAGCCAATATGCTCAAGTAGTAACAACAAGTAAAACAAACTAACGTTCAAAATTACTTCAATTTTTTTTCGGTAATAATGAATAACCATTATGAATCACAAAAAATAATTTAAAAACCTAACTTTTATTTTTAGGGCGAATTAATAATATAAGATTTTAGGATATGATTTACGATGAGGAATTAATATAACATTTTTGAATACAATTTTTTTATTAGAAACATACAAAAGATGTGTTGAAATTCCAAACAAGAAAGCAATAAGAATTTTTATATAAAATAACATTAAATTCTAAAAGTAAAGGTACATTTACTCAAAGTCTTCATCCTCCAAATCTGTCTCAGCTAGAGTATCTCTGATATTAGCAGCAACAGGGATATTGAGATATTCATGATGAAATAGGGGAGGTATCACATTGTTTGAACAAAGTTTATTTAGGTCGTCGTATTTTTGTTTTGATATGGGTATAAGTGCTTTGTAGCAGCTAGTTGGAGTTGCTCTCACTTTTGTTTGAACCTCGATTTCGTAGCTTGGTGCCTTATCATCCATAGAATTTTTTATTATTATTTTGTTGGGATCTCCTTTCTTAAGAGTACAGATGCGAATTTTACTTATTTTTCCGGTTAAGTTTCCCTTAAAATATTTTTCCCCAAGCACATCCCATTTGTTAAAATCTTTGAAAGTTAAATTTTCCACTTTATAGGGTCTAGGATCCTGTCTAGCCGTTTCGAAAACAGTGTACCATTGTGATGGACCCCATATAATTGAATGTTTAATGTTTCTTTCTATAACGGCATGAACAGAATCCACAGGCATGTATGTATGTCCTGAGAGCAAAAAGTTAACTTGAATAGTTTTAATACATGACGTACAGTTTTGTAGCGTTGCATGTATCATCGCTAACATTGTTCGGTTTCGATTCTGACCGGGACAGCAGTCACAATACAAAAGCAAATGAGTTACAGTTCCGCGGTTATCAACCATTGTAATATATTTGTTCAAAATGGTTGCCATTTCATTTGCTCCACGCTTCCCATTTTTCTCATCCCAATAATAGCAAAATACGTCGCGAGTGCCACTTTCATAAAACGTAAGATTGTATACTGAAAGCTTGCGTGAATAGTATAAAAGCATACTGTCACCATGAGGGGTATTTAAGACCTTTTGGAGGTCGAAACTTACACACAAGGTTCCAGCATTATTCTTGTGGATGTTTTGGTGTGCTTTAAAGCGATTATAGGAATGTTCTTTTTCGGCCAAATGTTCTAACTTTGCATGCTGCATAGCTTCATCGGGGGTATCTAATCGCTCAAACCGAAGACATTTTAGACATTTATCTTTTTTAGGGACATGAAATCCTATATTACAGTTTTCATTAAAAATATTTCTAAACACTCTTTCACCAACTACGTCTACTCCCTTTTCAATATTAGCTTTTTTGTATATCTGGTATAAACAAGATAAGTTTTTAAACTCTTGGGGCAAGTATACACGGTTCGAGTCTTTGCGGGTATAATGAGATGGTATGGCTGGGAGTGACTTGATAAAGTTATTTACTACCATTTTAGAGCTGTCCGTAGTTTTATTCGGTGGAATACTTTTACCCCTCATATCCTCTTTGGCTGAACCAAATGATGCGTTGCTAATTGTATAATAAATGAACTTTTGAGAAACATTCAACGTATCGCTTAAGAATTGGAGGCAAACATTTCTTTTACCTTCACCCTCATTTATAAAGTATTTAAATGTAAATTGTCTTTTATCTGACTCTGAAGATCGTTTTCTTTTAACTGGCAATTTTTTTGTCATACCAACAATCCAATCTTTGCGACGATCTGGAGGAAGATTCCAAAAATGATCAAAAATTTGTTGTCTTCTTTCTTCTGATATGGCTTCACAGTTGTTACCACATTTTTTGCCTGCACATGGATTGGGTTTAATCTTTTTTGCAGGAACCACAGCGCCGTTGGATTTTGTATATTCCTGACCGGATCGTCTGGCTTCTTTTTTTATTTTTTCTTTATTTTTTTTCTTGGTTATATTTCCTAATTCCCCCACGATATTTTCCTGGTTACTATGTACAGTTTCTTGTTTTTTATTTTTATTTTTTTTCTTCTTTTGTCGTTTGATTTTCGAGCCATTGCTTGATAAAGAATCAGAATCAGACTGTCCTTCCCACAAGTCTGAATCATCATCGCCATAATACTCGGCTAAAAAAGCCTCATCTTCAGATAAATAATCCATATATGCGCCAGTTTTCGATTGTTTTGTTCTAAGTGACTTTTTGTTGATATGAGTTGTTGGGCCAGGGCTATTTGAATGAGCATTTTTTTCAGAGTATATTTGAGATTCATTATTTGTTAAATGCAGGAAAATATCAAATGACTTGCTTGTACCTGCTACGTTCAGATTTTCTGTTTCGTAATTTTCATTTAAAACATGTGATAAATTACCTAAGATCACTGATTCTTGCATATTTTCCGATTCAGCTGGAATACCATTTATTTCACCTTCATCGCAATGTCCTTGCAGGCAAACCATAATATGGTGAGGTTCTGCATTCTAAAAAAATAAAAATTTGCATTACGGTCGTAATTTAAATCATTACGAAACTATTTTTTTTGAAATTGTAATATTTAACTTACAAAATGAAAGTAGATACATTTCAAAATTTAACAATATACCTGTGAACTTTCTGCAATACCTTCTTGCTGCACATGATTGGTTATTTCATTTTTATGAATCTCGGAAATTTCCTGAAGCAAACACTCAAATTAGCAACTTCACTTAACTTCTAAATTTAACAGATGTAAAATTTCAAAATTTTTATAATTTTAAAATTACCTTCTTATTATTGTCGAGCACACTAAAAAGGTCCTTGCTCATTGTTTCTTTATCTTTCTCAGGTATTATTGATCGTTTTGCTAACTCCACAAGGTGTTTCCCTCTTAAGTTACTCATTGTTCTCTAAAATTTTTACACTATCACAGCTTTGATAAAAAAATAACATAATTTGTATAATAATAGTATTAACTTTTCTTAAAACTTTCTTTTCAACAGATAGGACGTTTAATTTAGGAACTCTTACTTTTTTAATGTATTGAAGAGAGCCTAACCAAATATTACTTACTTCGATACCCCTTTTTCCACGGCACTGTTACACTTTACTGTTTGACAACGTGGCTCAACGGCGTGAAACTCACTCTTACAGTGCTGCGGGTGCACTAAACTAGAAACTACACACAACAAGCTTAGACAATCCAGTAAGCATCGATGTTTACCGAAGCGACAAGTCCGAATATGCACGAAGGTCATTATGTACAAGGACACGTAAATTAGGATACTGTAGTAACGTCTTAATAGCCCTATTAATTTTTAAATGCATTAAATAAACTAGCATAAATGAAATTACCATCATAAACTAGAAACAGGTAAAAAAGGATAAGCGCCATTTTCTCAAATTTATTCGCAACGTAAAACAGTTTAAGTAACACTTAAGATTCTAAGGGCGCCAATGAAAAACAGTCTAAAGAATAAAGAGTTTACAAAGTTATTTAGAGTAAAACAGGATAAACGACAAAATATAAAAAGATTTGGAATTTCCAAATGGCGCAAGGTCGGTTTTCTTTTTTGCTATATAATCTAAGTAGCAATATTTTAAAATCCTCTTAAATAAGGTCGCTTAGTAAAGAAAAATGTACATAAATATCAAGTTTCACGATTGGCTTAAGCGACAAATAAATAATCGTAGCCAGCTCAAATATATACCATCCGACGCAGAATAAAAAACTACACTTAGTGGCGTTCAAACCACAATTTCTTGAAAAATGTCGCTTACACCCTTTTACCTTTCAGGCATCGATATGAAGATATAAATAATCCTAAATAGTAAAACGGTATACTTATTGTGCTGAATTGTTTGTATATTGTAGAACACATTTTGAATAAAACCCTTTAAAAAATTACCAAAAACATAACCTGCCTTTATTGTCCCAGCAAAGTATCTTTTCAATCGCTGGACAGTAGCTTTATAAGCATAAGGAACTTCATTTTCTGAAACTGCTAGATAATATTTATATAGCGACTTTAGAACCACAGCAAGGATATACCCAGCAAAATGGTAGGTATTTTTTTGCCTATCATAGAGCTAAACTTTTTATAACGGTAGTAAAAATATTCTCTCAGTGTGGTGTTTTGGAAATGGTGTCACCCGGAGTGTGTGTTACCTACCTACGGACCCATAACAATTCTACTAAAGGAGGAGTCAACGCAACAACGTTTTTTTAAACAAAAACGATTAATCTCAGACTTTCCAATCATTATTATTTGCAAAAATCAAGATTAGTTATCAGAAAAATTGACTTTTGATTTATTGAGGGAGAACATTTTTTCTGGCGCGCTCCTCATTCATTTTACCCACGTTATTACCCCCAAAAACAGTGTGGTTTTAAGGCCCAATTTTATAAAGTAATTTTAAGTCTTGGATTTAAATTAATACTTAAACTTAACAATAATCAGGGGATTAACTTACAGGTAAATTATGACAATTTTATAATAGACGATTATTACTAGGAGGATTATAACTAAATGTATTATATATTGTATATACTTATCGGTTGGACGCTCTAAATCATGATTTAGGGGGCCTAACAATTATCCACAGAATTTTTTTAAATCTTCAACCTTTATAAAAATCGGCTAAGGTTTTCATGTAATAAAACATGATTTAGGAGGCCTAACAATTGTTCCATAGAATTTTTTGAAATCCTGAACCTTTGTAAAAATCGGTTAAGGTTTTCATGTAATTGGGGCGTATCCGAAATATTCTGTCCCGCCTACGCTGCTCGATAATATTTACAAAATCATCTTCGTCGTCCGTTAATAACATTAAAAATTTCAAAAATATCCATTTGCTGCCAGAAACAATAAAAAACAAACTCAAGTATTAGGTTTAAATACTGTGTCCTATGTCTTAAATCGTATTATTGAGTTTAAGCGGTACTCGTTCTACCGATTAACTTATTACCAGGATGATTGCCCTTAAGTCGAGCCTCCCTGTCAATCCTAGTTTATAAAATCACCGTTTTCAATAATCTGAGGTTTAAACCGTACAGTGCGATTTAAACCCACTTTATAAAATTGGCCCTAAGGAGAGGGAGGACAAATTTGAACAAATCTTAAAAGAACAACGGCCTGTGGTTAAGGAAAAAATTAAAACGGTCAATTTTGCCTATAATAATAAAGAAAAGAAACCCGTAGCAGAGAATTCAGTAGAGCAGAACTGTGTCACAGTTCCTTCGTATTACAAACGATAATCTGAATCGCAAAGTCAGCAGCGCATTAGGAAATTTGGCTCAGGGGGCTGATCTCAGATCCATCTAAAGTGTTTTGACGTTGTTCAGAAATATTTGCAAGGGTTTATTTAGAAAATATGAAACAGAAATTAAATATGATGAAAGTGATGATGATTTTTAAATTTACGGCATAACTTTTGGTCAAAAGAGAATTATGATTTATAACAGTTTTTTCTATTTGGGTTTCATAATGGCTACATTATGAAATCCAAAAAAAATGAATAACCTGCCACTTTATGAAACTGAAATTTTATGTTTGTTATGTTGGCAGCAAGTAGGGTTCGAATTTTAGGCCTACTTTGATTTCGTTGAAATTAGTTTTCTTGGCATTATGGATTCGACAAAATTTTTTATAGAAAACTTTAAAATACTAACCTTTAACCTTGCAAAGTACTATTTTTATAATTAGGTCCCATTTTAATTGTACTACAAAATTCTCAAAGGATGGGGGTAAAAAGGGGGGTATTAATTGCTAAAAAATTACGTTTTTTTTCTTAAATATAAAAAAAATATGTCTTTTAATGGTATTTAGTTGCGCAATTTTTGCGTTTTATGATTTGTTGTCTTGATGGAAGGGATGAAAAAATGAGAGGGGATGAAAAGGGTGAAAGAGGCAAAAGAATAAAAAATAAACCGATTTGGATAATTCTTATTTATTGAAAAGGGGGATATTTTCAAGGCGGTTCTAGTGGCAGAAGATAAAATTGTTATTAAAAAGGAGAAACATGATGAAGGAAAGTGAACAAACTTAAACTCTAGAGGACAAATGGACCTTTTGGATTTTCAATCCTGCCCAGACAACGAGTACCGTTGCTTCTTTGTAATTCAAGGTGTCATAAAAGCGCACCTTGCGCTAATAAATAATAAACCATATTATCAGTCATTTTCTTTTAGATTTTTGTATCTAGCTATTATGTTGTTTCGTTCCTATTCGTTCTATGAATTTTTTTTATAGTAAGTTATAAATAATAAATATGAGTTTATGATTTAAATTTAATACTTAATACCTACATACATCATATTTCAAGACATCCAATTTTAAGTAAATTCCTTATAATAATCAGTTATTTACAAACCTTTTAATGTAAAATACCTTATTTTCAAAACAAATCATTTAGTTAAGTACAGCATTTGACTGAAAGAATTCCGTCATTACAGGGAATGCCTGATACTCTTAGGCAACCGGTGTACCAAACGTAGAGTTACGCTATTTGCCGGCAATACGTGAAATGACTAGGCATTTCTGGGAATGACGGATTTCACTAATTGACGCCGACATATACATATTTATAGTTACTGATGTAGGCATGATGGAGGAGGATGGGAAGAAGCTTTGTTGTGTTCAATTGTTTCTATCATGGCATATTTGATACTTGTTACATTATATGAAAAAAAGAAAATATTAATTCAAATGGAAAAAATCCACTATATTTTTTAAAGTTTTTCAAACTTTAAAGACCCAAATAGAAAAAGTATTATAAAATACACGGTTCATAAGACAATTAGAGCACTTCTAGGTACCTTAGAAAACTCCCCGCTCCGCGTGCTCTAAGATAATGTCTTATGAAACATGTATCTTAATATACTATTGTAAGGCTCTTCATTGTCAATTTGTTGTATAATGGTATCCCGTGATAGAGTTTTTTACAGCAAATATGTCGAGCTTCAAGCTGAATTATGACATTCTAAATAAAATATGATTTTCATAACATTTTAAGGCTGTATGTACCAATATAATTAATGCAACAATAGTCGTGTAACACTTCCCGTCCATTAAAATTTTTCGCATGGTTTTAATAAATTGTTAATTTAATTTTAGAATATTTATTACGTCATGTAGTTTATTGTTTACTGCTCCGTTTCAGTTTAGACTTAATAATATTCTAGCGACGTACATTTCAAACTTCCGGTAGGTCGATGAAACTTAGAAAACCGTTAAAATATACCCGAACCTGGAGGTGATATGACAAAGAATGTAAAATAAACTGCGATTACAATTGAGGAGCTTGTGTGCAAAACCGGTTATATCCAAATTGGTCAAAATTAGAATTTTTTGCAATTTTTCTTGTTAAAGATATTTCTATTGATTGCTGCGTTTCGGTACCGGTTAAAACCAATTTTTTGGAGCAAACCCAATCAAATCGACTGTTCACGTCACCGGAAAATGGAAATACACATGAGGCTAATAATGAAAATTTTACACATATTTAAGAGTTATACAGGGTGTCCGCTAATTAATGAGACATGGAAAAATCACAGACTCCTCACGTAAAAATATTAGGATTTAATTATACTTACCTATATCCGAAAGTTGATATTAACTGAGATACAGGGTGTTAAAGTTAAAACTTCATTTTTGTTTTTCTCTAATAACTTTGACAGAAACCAACGGGTTTTTACAAAACTTGGCAATTATGGTTTTTTTAGGATGAGAAACTGATCTGATTTTTTGATGAAATTTTAATGTACAAGTTAGGGGGCGCTGCCTGCGGCATTTTTTGCACATTTATTAGGTCATAACTTTTTGTGCCTTCGTGTATTTAAGTTTTTAATGAAAATAATACTTTTCTCATATTTATTACGTAAAAAAGATACACTAATTTCAGATCGCCCAGAGTTACCGTTTCGGAGATATATGCATTTAAAGTAACCTATGAGAAAACAAATGAAATTTAGAGATGCAGTTGCTATGAAACCTCTATGTTGTTATTTGCTTGTTGATTATTGTAAAATAGCTGTGTAAAAAAATGTTTCATTTTTGAGTTTATCCTAAGTTAAATAACAATGCCGAAACACAATAATCAACAAACAAATAACAACATGGAGGTTTCATAGCAACTGTATCTCTAAATTTCATTTGTTTTCTCATGGGTTACTTTAAAAAAAAATTGTTTTTCAAATTAATAATAGGCACTAAACAATATAAATGCATATATCTGCGAAACGGTAACTCTGGGCGATCTGAAATTAGTGTATCTTTTTTACGTAATAAATATGAGAAAAGTATTATTTTATTAAAAACTTACTTACTATACACGGAGGCACCAAAAAGTTATGACCTCATAAATGTACAAAAAAATGCCGCAGGCAGCGCCCCCTACATTGTACACTAAAATTTCACCAAAATATCAGTTTCGCATCCTAAAAAACCATAATTACCAAATTTGGTAAAAAACCGTTGGTTTCTGTCAATGGTATTAGAGAAAAACAAAAATGAAGTTTTAACTTTAACTTTATCTCAGTTAATATCAACTTTCGGATATAGCAAAGTATAATTAAATCCTAATATTTTTACGTAAGGAGTCTGTGGTTTTTCCATGTCCCATTACTTAGCGGACACCCTGTATAATCATGAAACAAATCGCGAGAACCATAGACGGCATATCCAGTGAATAGTGGTGCCTATATTATATTATGGTTAATTAACTAAAATTTTCGTAACTTCGTGCCACATCATGCGCCAATTAATCACGATCTTGCGGCATACGGAGAAAACGATTATTTATTTTATGCCTCTAATTCCAGTGGCGGATGAATAGGTAATTGGAAGGCGACGCTACCCCTGAAATTTTAAGCTTAATTTTAGCTTCTGCATAAAGTTCTAATGCAAGCTCGTCGTAAATCACCCTGATTAATTTCGATTTGAGCATACAGGTAAATCAATATTACACAATTTCTTAAATACATCTACATCTCTTAATAATAACCTTTGTAACTTCTTTAAATTAATTTTTTAAAGAAAATCGCAATCTAACGAACCCAATCCGCCACTGTTTATGCTATGGTAGATTTATTTTTTAGGTAGACCTTATCTGGTCTAAATTTTACATATTAAACAAATTTTGCAAATACGCTAATTAAATATTTAAACATCAGTTATCTTCGAAATTACACACGCATTCAAGTTTGTCAGCACATAGTTCTCATTCATAGGAACACCCTGCCGTTTCCGGAGAAGGTAAAATCTTGTGTTTGAGAGATTTATGATAAACGATTCATTCACGTGATTTCAAAGTTTCTGTAATATCACACCAAATTATAATACAAATATATGTATAACTAAAATGATCTATTTTTATTAGTGTTGTGATTTAAATACATTGAAATAACTCTAAACTTCTAAAACTTACAAAAACAGCCCCTGGTGTTTTATCAACACATTGTTCTTAGTGATTTTTTTACTACGTATCCATGTCTTTAGTGAATATTTGCTGCGTATCTATGTCTTTTAAACAGCCCTATTTTTTTAATATTTTTTCTGACTCTGATCATTTTAAAGCATTTTTAGGTATCAGTCATCACTGGTATCAGTTCAGTAGTTTTTAAATTACTAAGTAATTAAAAATATTCTGGATCCATTTGATGTTGACTGGATATCCAAATGGATACTCAAAAGTACGTTCCAAATGGATACTCAAAAGTATGTTAAAAGATGCCTTGCTGAAGCCTTAACTTTGTTTGTAAGATATCTTATTTAAAATAGACATTTTCGATAATATTTTTCTGTATTATTATAATATAATTTTTTTTTTTCAATCCCAGTCTTATTTTTTTATAACAAGCAAAACTTATGAAGAATAACTCTCTCTCGTAAAAGCAAAAATAAAAAATGGTTCCATTTGGTAACCAAATTTGGACAGATCGTATATTGTATAATGTGTCAAATAAATAGTACACAAATACCCACGTATTTATCCAAAATACTAGGAAGGGTATACATACTATATACATAAAGATATTTCCTGCAATATTGTTGATTTACGATAAAAGTATTTAATGATTTTGTTTGCTTGACGAGCAAGGTAAGTTATATTAAGTATTTTATTACTATTATATATGTATGCATTTCCCAGGAACTTTCAGTATTTTAGATTTCGTACGAAAACGTTAGATATAGAATCCCATGGCGTTTATAGGGGAGGGGGGGGGGGGGGGGGGCAATGGACTCCGCTTTATGAGGACTCCGCTTTATGATACCCCTTGTATGAAAGTAAGTGCCTTAACATTTATTACCGAAAAAAGTATAATGATATAATGATAGCTATTCTTCGAAAGTCACAAGATCGTAAAAACGCTGTCAAAGTAAGCATAAACCACGTCAATTCGACGTTTGAAGAGCGTCGTTACTCTAAATGAAGGTTTAAAATTCTGCAAGACACATCAATTTTTCGTCATTTCAAATTGTTCAAAAAGGTAGAATGAAAAAATGTTAAAATTTAGAATTTTCTCTAAGGTGTTTGACGCGTAAATATGAAAATATGACAACAACCGTCAACATTCACTGACGACTACGACAATTGATTGTGTGCCTACATATCTAAGTGGGCTAGTAGCTACCATGTTGTTTTTCGGGTTTGACATAAAGTGATTATCTCGTTTATTAATTGAAAGCGCCATTTATGGTTATTTTTCTTTAGTTTATTTTCATCTCAGGATTTGCGCGTCTAAATATATAATAAGTCATTTCCATAACACACTGTATAGTACTTTTTACGTTTCGAATCATCCTGCCAAAACGATTTTGTTGAAGTTCCGTTTGCATATATCCATGTTTCGTCAAGAAAAACAATTTGCCTTGGCAATTCCGATTTTTTGTTTCTTAAATGTTCCCTTAAAAATTGCCATCTTTTTGAAACATTATTGGACCGCTCGCAAAGCACTTTTCTGTTGTTCCTTTTTTTGTATTTGAAGTCCAGGTCACACACTGTATAGTAATTTTTTAGGCGCCGTGGGTGGCCAGATCCGACCCTGTACAGCGTGTCCCATTTTCGACACTTTTATATAGTATCTCCGTAATTGTTAGAGCTATCAAAAAAGTAATGCAGGTGTCATGTGCTCTTTTTGGGCCAAACTTAAAATGGTAAAGTCAAAATTTGAAAAATTCCGCTCGCTTAAGAGATACGGGGGAAAATCAAAAAATTTACATTTTCAAAATTACCCTATATTTTCTTAGTTAAAAGAGATGCAGAAAAATGTTTTATACAGAAGTTTCTTTATATTGATTGTTGAATAATCTTCCGTTTTCGGGGGTCAGGTAAAAAAGTTAATGGACCTAACCTCATTTTTTTAAATGGAACACCCTGTATATTTTAATCTAAAAAGACACTATTTTAAATTCTCTTTTCAAATATATAACACACCATGGATGATATTGGTTTCCTAGGCGACTTTATGTCTTTGAAACGAAATAAAAGATTGATTAAGGTAAAAAATAACGGGAATCATCTCAAATGTTCGGAATATGTCCTTAAATGGTTACCATCTTTCCGGATAGCGAACAAAATATACATTTTGCGCCATTTCTTCGTTTTTTCCACTTTGAATATAAACTGATATCATATCAAAATTTTCTAAATGTTGATAGGTCATTTTCGCAAAAAAATGTTAATAGTCAACATAGTTATTTCTAGGATATTAGCTTTTGTTTCATGGTCTACTGTGGTTAAAAGTAATAACGTCTTTTTAGATTAAAATATGCAGGGTGTTCCATTTAAAAAACTGAGTTGCTGTTCCGATAACTTTCTTACCTGACCCCGTATACTTATTCTGAAAACGGCAGATTATTCAACAATCAATATGAAGAAACTTCTGTATAAAACATTTTTCTCTATCTCTTTTAACTAATAAAATATACGGTAAAATTGTCATTTTTTTGATTTTCCCCCGTATCTCTTAAGCGAGCGAAAATTTTCAAATTTTGATTTTACCATTTTAAGTTTGACCCAAAAGACCACGTGGCACCTACATTACTTTTTTGATAGCACTAACAATTACGGAGATACCCTATAAATATGTCGAAAATGGCACACCCTATACAAATCTCGTATAGGTAATACCTAGTTATCGCTTCAATTTTTTTTGTCTTCACGTCTCTCTGATTGTTAAATACAGGATTTTTTACTGCTTTTTGAACTTCCTTAATAGCGGAACAACTCAAGCAATCAACTTTTAGAAAAAAGTATAATAACCAAAAAAAAATATATTTTCTACAATAAAAAAAAATAATTTCAAGCCGTTAACTAGCAGTAAACATAAGAAAAAATCGGTTAAAATCAATTTAATTGACTTCATTATAGTTAATTATCGATTCTTGTGCTAATGAAGTAAAAATAATTAAGTGGATTTATGCAATATTTCTGGTCTAGTGCCGTCGGCCGCGATGTGAACATCGAAATATCGGATTTATAATCGCATGCCCATCAGAGAAATATTCGTTACTCTTTTGACGCCATTCAATATTGAATGGCGGCCTTTCTGTTCAAAACGCAAGAGCGGTAATTAATTACGCTAAGTCCATTTTAGAGACAAGAAAATCAAAAAACTTTGTAATCTTTTATGCCGCATCCACACCAAACCAACAACACAATGTTTTTTAACAAATCAGAAACATTTTACCAACTTTTATGTTTTGTTTTGGTTTTTACCTTATTGTCATCCCGTCGCGGACTGGTAAACATGAAAGGGTTTCTGTTTTGTTTCCATTTTCGGCAACACTGTCGGTGCGGTGTGTTCGTACTGTAAATCAAATAGAAAAACGAAACACAGCAGCACTGATAGGTAGAGATTGATCGATATTGGCACCATCGATAGTGATCCACTGACTGTCAATATTTAATTTATTGTTTTTAATTCATAAAACCCCTCAAAAAAATCGCCCCCCACATCCAATGGCTAGTTTGTTGTGTTCCTGCTTTGTTGGATGTTTTTGTTTTGTTGGTTTGATGTGGACGCGGCGCGGCGCATTAAGCCGAATCCTTTGTTCATTATCTCATTTCTTTATTATTCGAACTCTGAAGAAAATGAAGAGAGTATGCTAAAGCAATATTTTTTTATCTGTTATTTAAAAAAAGAGAATTTGTTTCCTTTTTGTGAGTTCTCACAAAACCCACATACATAAAAGGAATATTTTAATATTTTTTCAATTTCGTTCAAGAAAACAGCTAAAAAGAGGTTGATTTTTTGTTCGATCGAATCCAATAATTATTCTTTTTTTTTAATTTTATTAGTTTTATGGCATCTGAGATTGAGATACAGTTAGGCAACAGCAGCAGGTAGCCAAGTTGTATCCGTATCTCACGTTATGACGCTGGTAATTTTATTATACATTTTTTAAGAGCGTGGGTTCCTTGCCGGTGAATTTTAACGTTATAAGTCATGGTTTTGCTGGAGTCGTGCAAAAATAGAGAATAATGTGACATAAATGTATCATCACGGGTTTGTTCAGAGCATGATATAATAAATACACGGTATGATATCGCGCATAATGATGCGTGGCTTAATGAATGACGTCATGATATGCAAGTTTCTGCAATTCCCATACGATTCCAAGAGATGTTTTGAATGTTTTTTTCTCTTATTTTAGTGATATTTGCTCAGGTACAGGGCAACCTCTCATAACGGACACCTCTAATAAGCGGACATCTCTATTAAGCGGACATTTTTTCATAGTCCGGAACTAGGTATATGAAATTCCATGAAAATCAACCTATCTTGGGCGGACTCTCCTTTGGGCGGACGCGGACAGGCGGTTTCATAAAAATAATGCGAAAACACTCCTTTAAACGGACAAAAATTTTTTTTAAGTATTTCGGAGACGAATAAGTACGGTGCAAAAACTCTCTGAAGACAGACCGGCAACCACGTATGCGTGGCAGCGCGAAAGGTCTTCGCCGAATGAAAGTATGTGTGATGCCCCGACAGCAGTCCGCCGTTTATTTGTGAGTTGTAAGGTTAAAATCGTAAAGAATGGCACAAAAATGTCGCGTTTTGAGTCTGAAAGAGAATATCGATGTTGTGGAAGTTTGTAATTTGATAACAATGATTTGGGCGAGTTCATTAACATTGATAGCAATGTGCTATTAGAAGATGATAGTGACCCCATTCCTACCGATTTTGTAGTCCAAACTGAAACCACATCACTATCTGACTACTCTGATGAAGAAGTTGAATACACTAATCAAACAAATATCACCAATTATCAACAAGCCATCAGTATGGTAAAGGAATTATAAGAGTATGCAAAGAATAGAGGTGACTCTACAGCAATGGAATTGTTATCAGACTTGGAATTACATTTTCTAGATTGCAAGTATAAAACCTAAACACGTCAAACTACGTTATTAGATTTTTTTTAAGTACTACATCCTAACTAAAACTAGGGTATTTTTGTTATGTTATGCTTATTTGTACATACATATACATAGTAATAATTTTGCATTTACATATTACCTAATAACAAATTTCCCATGGGAGACACCACTATTAGGCGGACACATTTAGACGGTCCAGTAAGCGAGGTAATAGAGGTTTCACTGTATAAGGTTTTTCTTCTTTTCTAGGGATAAGAAACAATTGGGAAGGAGATAAGTTTTATGAAATTTCATGCTTCAAATTAAATTTGGCTCAAGACTATAAACGCTTAAAAATTGCTCTCACTAATTTTGGAACGGTAACGTATTACACAATGTAAGTTTTCCCATACTTTCATTTGTTCAAGTAGGTAGTATTTTTGCTTTAATCTATGTTGTATGTTTATGAAATAACTACACAGGGTGTCCGGGTAAATGTGGGAAATCTCCCGGATATGAAGAAAACAAGTGAAACTGTACAAGTTCATATAAACTTTTTTCGTATAGGCCTCCTCTTCGGGGATAGGGGCTCCCAATGAGCTCCAATGGAATCAAGTTCTTTACAGATATGTATATTTAAATTTTTTTCTAATATGATGTATACCAGGTATGACTCTATTCTAGTAGACTGCAATTCAAGAAAGTGTTGCGAATTACTCACAGCTGCAAAGACGAACTAGCTGTGACACTCATGGTCGCTTTGTTTTAACGCCCTGTATGATAAGAACTTCGGACAACGGTTTTTACATACCTTTAACTATTGACTACAAATTAAGTGCACTTCATTCATGTCGCTAATCCTATTTCAACCTTCAATCCCCATCTCTTTTCATCGTCCGTTTGTTTCCGTTTTCATTCTAATAATTAATAATTCAGATAACCGCTTTTATATGTCTTTGTTAGGAAGAACAAACAATCGACGGACGTGACTCAAAAGTTTATAGTTTATATCCAGTTTACGGCGGACTGGACACAGTCTTGCCATATTGAGTTGAGAATTACTATTTTTCCCCAAACAATATTTGAATTTAACCCACGAATACTGAAAAACAACAAAAAAATCTTTTTTAACAATAACGACAAATATGACAGTTGTTAATCTGGTAGTGTCAAACGTGAAAGCAGATATGAAAAACGGTCGTTCCAATAAGGGCTTTATAAAAAGAACATTCCGAACGCTCGAAGGCGACTTAATGTCCTTGCCTAACAAAACGAAAAAGAAAAATTATGCTAATTGTCAGAGCTCCCGATTGTTTTTCTGGAAAGTTGTTTACAATCCACCTAGAATGTGGACTGTTTATTCTTCAAAGACTGTGAACCAAAGTCTCTCATTGTTCTTACAGCATAATATTGTTTGCTAGTTGAAATTTTGGATCTTTCAACAAAATTAAATTTAAGTTTGCAACACCCTAAGAATTTGTCAATATGAATTATCAAAGAGTTATTAAAATATCGATTTTTTGCAGTTGTTGATTCGATTTGAACACACAATTTGTTTTAGATATCAATCATTGAATAAAATTATGTTATTTATTTATCAATCACATCATGCCTTTGACGTTGGCTCTATTGTTATTGCTAGAAATAATTTTCCGGTGTTCAGAAATAAAAAAATTACCTAAAAACTTGGAGAATACCCACCAGTAATAATTATCGCTCCAACACGTTGTCGTCCTCGTCTCTGGATATTAATTTCACAAGTTCAAGATCACTATAAACGCACTGTATACGCCGTTTTGCCACAAAGAGAGTAGACGTTACATAATAAATATATACGGAAGAAAATCAACAACATTCACCAGCTGAGTCTTAAATCTTAAAACAGCTCGAGGTAGAAATTCTACCTTTTGCGACGTTGCACGATACTTTGTGGTACCTGATTGGGTACCTTCAAGTAACGGTGTGGGTACGAACGACCAGTGTGTTATAATAATAATAATATGTGTAAAGTGATGCCGCATCCAACAATTTTCATTGCCATGCATAATTAATGCTAAGTTAATTATGGGGTTAGACGTTGTATATTCCCAGAATTGCGACGACCTGACCGCATGGTCAAATGAATTTTTAAATACAAAAATACGTAAATTTGAAATTTACTGTTATAAAATAGACGGTATCTTGCAAGATGTCCGTCTGCTAAGTTACTACACGGCGCAACATTTTGATGTTTGTATTTTCGAAATTTCTGAGTCAATTTAATTGATTTTTTTTCTATAAATTCTACAATTCTTAAGAATATCACTGCCTTTCTTGCTTCGGTTAAAATAACTTTAATATTATACAGGGTGTTAAAAATTTGTTGTTTTTTAAGAAAATTTAGCCAATACACCCTGTGGAGTATACTGGACATTGCATGTTAATGCAGATACAGCCAAATGAAAGTTTCATGATTCCTTTAAATTTTCTTCTTTGATTCCTTTGTTTACCTTTGTTATGTTACTTCATGAAATACACAATTTCTATTAATGCAACTAGATTTCTTAGGCCATTTTTGTAGTTGTTGTAGTAGTATCAAAAAATCGATTCACGAAAAATCGATTAACCGATTTTTCAATTAATCGATTTTTATTATTCTTTTTTTTTATGATCAAACACAAGCACTGTAGGAAAAATCCTTTAGAGCACTCTGGGAGTGGTGCGTGTGCGCAAAAAGCGATTCACGTTGGTTTTGAATCGTTGGAGAGTCCAGATGAAAGAATTCTTAAATAATGAAGTTCGAGGAGTACTAAGCTTAACCACCTATGGATGGGCGGCAGTGGTTCGTCGTCTATTTCTGCTATTCGCCGCTCTGGGCGGAATTAAGAGGGCAAGGTCAGCCGAGCACTTTCCATGAAAATATCTGTAAAAGAGAGACAAATCCCCAAGCTGTCTTCGATGTTCTAGGCTGTCGAGGTTCATCGTCAGCTCGTGATCTCCAATCAGACGAATGGCCCTCCTTTCGATGGAATCCAGTAGCCGCAGAGTATGTTTGGGTGCAGAGCTCCAGACATGAGAGCAGTACTCTAGTGATGGTTTAATCTGGGCTTTGTATAGCATTAAATTCGACTTGGTTATTGTCACCCCAAGCCAAAATTTCTGATATCGTTTAATCGATTTAACGATTATTCATTATTTATCGGATATTGGATATTTCTAAAGATTTTGATCGTGTTTGGTATGAGGGGCTTCTAAGTAAACTGCGATCCTATGGTATGCCCAGTCGATTCTGTGCATGGTTGTCTAGCTTTCTTAAGGACCGCTCCCTGCAAGTGGCGTTTGACGGATTTCTCTCAGACACCTTCACCATCAATGCCGGTATTCCTCAAGGATCCATATTGTCTCCCACTCTCTTCTTACTCTACATTAACGACCTTCTAGTGAAAACTAAAAATCCGATATTTAGTTAAGCTGACGATAGCCCACTTATCTCATCTTTCTCTTTGAATGCACAAACTTCGGCTGCCGACGCACATCTTCGCAGGCAGTATCACGCTCAACAAAGACCTAGAACCAAGTCGAATTTAACGCTAAAGAAACTCAGGCAGCAGTTTTCTCTAAAAAGATTAACATATAGAACACAGAACCGGATATATTTATGACCGGACACGCAATCCCGCTGGCTTCATCTATTAATTTGCTGCACGTCAGTCTGGGAGGAAATATGTCTTGGCATAACCACGTTGTGGCAATCGCCAAGATAGCTTCTCAGAAACTTGGTATACTCTTCCGAACCAAAAAGTTGTACACACCTCAACAACTTTTGACACTATACAAAGCCCAGATTCGACCATCACTATAGAGTACTGCTTTCATGTCTGGAGCTCTCGACCCAAATATACTCTTCGGCTACTGGATTCCATCGAAAGGAGGGCCATTTGTCTGATCGGAGACCACGAGCTGATGAAGAACCTCGACAGCCTAGAACATCGAAGACAAGTTGGGGATTTGACTCTCTTTTACAGATATTTTCATGGAAAGTGCTCGGCTGACCTTGCCCTCTTAAGTCCGCCCAGAACGGCGAATAGCAGAAATACACAACGAACCACTGCCGCCCATCTATATGTGGTTAAGCTTAATACTCCTCGAGCTTCATTTAAGAATTCTTTCATCTGGAGGACTTCATCCTTCCCGAAGTCGTTTTTCCCAACGAATATAACCTCCAATGATTCAAACCAACGTGAATTGCTTTTTGCGCACACGCACCACTCCCAGAGTGCCCTAAAGGTTTTTTCCTATAGTGCTTGATCATAAAAAAAAAACGATTTTTTTTTGCCCACCCCTACTTCTTCTTCGTGTCTTTTTCAAAAAAATCAAATGGATTGTGATCTCTTCTTAGAACATTTGGTTGTAAATACGGGATCCGACCAAAAATGATGGCGTTTGTTTCGGTATCCGGCATTTTCAAAACGTTGACCTGGTATCGACACTAATCATTGCTAATAGCAAAGTCATTTTGTGTGTAAGTACTTTTGATGTCACATGCAAGTAGAAAATGCAGTTGCATCTGTAGTTCACTTCATGCATGCCAATCAGACCTTGAAAATACGACACCTTTATGGTAAGAAACTATGAGGTCTAAAAGGTGTGCGTGATGTTTGCCTCGACATGAATTTTTGTGTTTGTTTATTATTATCAGTTATTTACCTAATCAACTAATCACATAAATATTTTAATCCGTTATGGTGATGCTGATGCAATTAAATTCTTTTAGTTAATATATTTTTATGCTTTCGTACGAGTTATCCTAGCAACGATTTCCCCATTTCGTTTCTTTTTAATTTATTAATTTGGTGGCTTTTTAGTTTTATCCGATAAGTGGCCAAATATTAATGTTGGGAAAAACCGATGATTTAAATAATCGAGTACTTGATACTCGAGCGATTTTAATAACCGAGTGAATCGCTCGAGCAATTTATTACGAAGAAGAATGTGTTGATTAAACACCAAGGGTTGTTTTTGTAAGTTTTACAAGTTTAGTAGAGTTTTTATTAAGGAAGACCAGTTGATTCCGATTTTTTAAAAATTATATCCTTTAATTTATTAAAAATGCACAATCGCCACTGTCTGAAACGCAGCAATTCGATTTTTCGCCTGATTTTCTAACTAGAGTATTTCCTATCGATCGAAAAACTGCTCGAATATACGTCGGCGTAAAGCGAAGCTCGGGTATCGAGTGACAGGTAATAAGTAACAAGCGACGATTTTCGCTTGAACTTATAACTCGAGCGGTTTTTTTAATAATCGAGCGATGTCGGTTATGTGAATAATCGAGTACTCAAGCGGTTTTTCGCTCGAGCGATCACAACACTACCAAATATCCATTTTAGGGGATCAATTACCAAAAGTTTCAAAGTGAAAAATTTCTAATTAAAAAAATTGAGAACAGAAATTTGGACAAATTGGCAAAATTTCGTTTTTTGCTTACATTAATTTATTAATTAAAAAAAATTTCCACCCTGATTAATTGGGCCCCATAAGGGATATTTGAGCGCTTTTAGAAAAAAAACAAAACACTAACGGAATATTTATCAAACATTTTTTAAAAACTTGTATAAAAAAGTTTTATAATTTGGTTGAACAGTATGCCTTAACAATCTCGAGGATAATTTTTTCACTGAAGATGAGGGTATGTATCTTCGAAATATGCATGGCACTTAAAAACTGGACTTTTCTTGAACTACGGGAGCAGATTATGACGTTCTTTTCTTCTTAATATTTTATTTGATTTGGGGTCCGGCAAAATTTCCTCACATAGGTGGCCTGTGAGTGCTTTGTTACGCCACTGAAGGGAATTCTGCTGGTGCCGAAAACAGGTCATTTCCTTAATTTGTAATTTCTCTTCCAAAATTGGTCGAAAAAAACTGCCAAAAAATTGGTTTTCTACCACTGCGACGGGAAATACAACTAATTTTATTTCACTCCCAAAAGTTAAATATGTATTGTTTACTGTACGAATTTTATTAAAAACTATAAATATAAAAAGATTTACAATAGATTTGCGAAATTTTATTACGAAGTTATAATATAAAAGTATAATCTAAGGAATGATTTATAACATTATAAATATTTACAATATTCTTACTAGCTAATTAAGTACTACCGTAAAAAACTTTTAGCAGCCATAACTAAAAATATATTAATTATTGGTAAACTATAAATGTGTGACTACAACAATATATTATGCTTTCTTTGGTAAACTAATAAGGCATATTAAACTTATCTGTAGGAATATTTACTTACTTATAGAAGGTAAGTTAAGTTTTTTTGTACTAGTGCACTTTGCACTTTGGGTACAGTAGATAGAGAAAAAAATAATAACTTTTTGCACGATTCAATGTTTCCGTTTTTTTTCCAGTTTTTCCAATGCTCGTGAAAAAAAAAACAGGAAAAAACGAATTGTTTCCTGCTTTTGTCTAAAGCGCTAAATCTCTAGTGTAGACCAGAGCATTATTCAGTTCATTTTAACTTTTTGATTGACTTTTTCACCTACATGATTCCAGAGCAAGTTTTCTAATATACAGGGTGTTATGGAAATGACGTATTATATTTAAATGGGTGACTCCTGTGGTGTCCTAGAGAAGCGCTACATTTTTTTTAAATCGAACGTTTAAAAAGTGGGGTAATTCACCCCTAAACCCACCGGTCACTACTCGGCACATTCATATATGATCATATTACATTGCCAAGCTGTGTAATCAACAGATGTTCAGGAACAATGTTGCCAACTATGTAAAAAATGTAAAACTTTAGATTCTTATCAAAATAATATTTAGTTTACCTAGTATCCAAATAAAAGTGAATCCAGGTGCCAGTACACTAGCAAGTAATCCAGGGCATAGCCACTAAACCCCATTCGGCCTCTTATTTCCAATCTCACATAACATTTGCACTAAATCACTTAAAGAAATACACAGACACCCACGAGTTTCAAATTAGTTTTTTTGAAGATATGCACCTATTATCAGATTACACGCAAACACTAAACAGCACTTATTATTTCGCAATAGAAATAATAATAACGCTAATTTCTATGGGCCATTAACCCTTTACTAAAGATAAAATGAACCAATTATGTTGACAGGAACTACCCTTTGAAATAATGGTCTCGTCCAAGGTGCTTTCTTTGTGCACATTCAGAGAACTAACTGTGAGGAACTTGCCATTGGCGATCTTTTTTTTGGCTTTTGATGTTCAGTCTGGTGGGGGGCCTCCATATGAAAGTATCGACATGTTTTTTTTGGTACTCTTATTACTATGATCACTTTTTTATCATTGGCGATCTTTTTTCTTGTGATGCTCAATATGGTGGAGGCCCCCATATGAGAGTACCGACCTTTTTGGATACTCAAGGTCACTTTTTTTAGTAGAACGCCGCCGTGACAAAATACTAAAAATAAAAGTGCGCCGCGAACTGAAAAATGTTGGGAACACTTGGGTTGGAGGACTCTGAACATTGCCAAGAGAAATATAAATATTTCGATATTGCAATGAAAAAATATTGGACCTTCCCTGCTATATCAAGACTGTACGGACTACCATCGCGGAAAGGCCAGAAATACCGAAAAGGAAGAAAGGCTTCGAAATATACAGCCAACCAAATAGCCAGAATCTGCCGTGCATTAAGAAGAGTATATTTTGCTAACAACCGCGTGATAATTATGGATGACGAAAAGTATTTCACACTAAGCATCTCCGAAATGAAGAGAAATGATGATTTTTATACTGAGAATATTGCAGAGGTTCCTGATAATGTCAAATTTAAACAAAAGGCCAAATTCGCCGATAAGGTGCTAGTATGGTGCGCTATTTCCACCAGGGGTGTATCCAGGCCTTATGTGGATCGAGTAAGAGGTGATGCTCTGGACAGTAAAAGGAATATCGATAATTATCTTATGAAACTGGTTAATTTTATTGAAGAAGATCATGCTGGAGACGATATTATGTTGTGGCCAGACCTTGCAAGACAAACCCAAAATTGGTTAGCAAACCAAAACGTACCATTTGTTCAGTGAAACGACAACCCTTCTAACATCGGCCCATAGAAGATTTTTGGGATTTTTTATCTCGAAAGTTTACGATGAAGGATGGGAAGCACAAAATAAGGAGGAAAGCCTGTATAGAAAAATCCGAGAAATCGATATAAATGCCGTCCAAAACCTAATGCATGTCTGCAGAAAATTGCGTCTATATTTAATTTAAGTTCATAATTTTGTAGCTAATGAAACAATTAATTACTATGTATTACAAAACATTATTTAAGATTTAACAAGTAGGCAAAAGCGCGATTGCCCACTGCCCCCCCCCCCCCCCCCGAACAAACCCGAACAACCCCCCCCCCCCCCCCCGACGAAAGGCTTTCAGGGCATTCGATTTCTTTTTTTTATTTTTTTGTTGAAAAAATGAGTCCCTTGTGGACAGCACAAGTTCAATTTTCATTCAGGGGCTCCCTGTTATCAGAATAATTGTTCATTGAGGAGAATCAAAGATCGTCAACGTTCTACAATGAGTGCAGAAGCATTGGACGATTTCAGCATACTTTTCATCGAACAGCAAGTCGCCAAGTTTTCGCGGAGAAGAAAGCGAGAAGAGGATTCAAAAATATGTAAATTTTCTCGATGTAAAACCGGATACAACTTTTATAATGCTCGATGATGAATAAATGAGAACATTTTTATATTCATTAAATTCTTAAAACATATATCTTTCACTTTCCATGGAACACCTGACACAACATAATTTTCTAGGGGCTGAAGAAATTTTGCCTACTGGGCCTTTTTCCTTAAATCCGCCACTGGACATACGTCATTATTGGATAGAGATTTACGTATATTTCCGAATTTTAATATCATTTACTGGAAGCGAGCTATTAAGTTTTCGAATTGACAACCTGTGCATTTTATGATCGTGGACAACAAAAAGAAGTTACATTTTTAATGCTATTTCTTTCGCAATACATTTGCTTGGCCACGACCGTTCTAACAATCACGTCGCGCTATTTAAACTGTGAACCCTGGAGAACAGTGCTGCACTCTATTATCGGGTGGCGGGTACTTACAGCAGTAACTAGAAACCACCCCGGTCAAAGCAAGTAACAACGTTAATACTGAAAATCCACAAACGGCGGCCGACGTCATATCTGCCAATGGGGTTCCTGGACGAGGATTGTAGACCAGGAGTACCACAAGGCCTGCACAGGTGAGCAGGCTGAAGAGACTTAATACTAAATAACCTGCAATAGAAAAAATTCGATGAATAACTATTTCTATCTGCACTTATCGGTTCATAATAGTTTTTTTCCAGTAAGTAACCATTTAATTTTCATATTATTATCCGATTTTCAGTTTGTGAAATCATTTTTCTTCACCTCCTCCCAGAAATCATTATTATTTAGCTCCATTATTGACCCAGGTCAATAATAGAGGCATCTGGCACAACAAACTGTCATACTCTTGAAAGCAGGCAACCCTATTACTGCAAATTATAATACAGTGAATCAGCAGAAATGAGATAATGGAATGAATCAAAAATGAAATGTTTACAATACATCAAGGATTACAAGAAACAGTATGTAAATAAACTTATCCACCTCAATTTTCCTACAGGGTGTTTTGAAATTACGACAAAAATTAACAGCTTGATTTACTCCTGTATACTATAGCCTAATCGAAAAATGTTACTTTATAAAATAATGAAGGAAAAATACAATAAATGGATCTACAAACTGATAACAAAATCATGAAAATCGCATAAAAAATTAAAAAGTTTGAAACATCAAACTTTCATGGTGACGGAATTTTATGCCGGTGAGTATTGTTTAAATAAATAGTTTTAGGGTGGTATGGTCGACTCCCGTTTTCAATAAAAATAAACTCCTGGACAAAATTAACGCAACATCATAAATTTGCCATATTTTTGATGCTATTTTTTTTCTGAATTTATGATCCGATTTGAATGATTTTTTTTTGCATTGTGGCTTGGTTCCTTGACAATGTCATAGTTTTCGCTCTTTATGATAAAAATTTAATTTTCGATTTATACTGGGTGTACTAGAATGCTATGTTTTTTTCCGAAAATTCGTATCCCCCTGTGGAGTATATTAGCAACCGAAGCATATTGCAGTTGACATTAAACGGTAGGTCCATCTTTCCCCAACATTTTCTTTTTTGGTTCACTTCATTATCTCTGTTATTAAAGGAGATACACCGTTTTATAGAGTAACATGTTTTTATAGACTTTAATATTCAACACATTCATTGTTAAATGTTTTCAAGTATACTATGGACTTTTTCTGACATTGCAAGCGATGTGTCAGCAGATGTTGTGTTTTAAAGTTACAAAGGTCAAATAAAATTCGCCAAACTGTTCGGAAACTGCTTATTAAACGTTCGTTTCGTATGCCCAGTTGCTCGACGAGTATTTTAATCTTGAAACCTACTTGAAAGCATTTAACAATGAATATGTTGAATATTAAAGTCTATAAAAACATGTTACTCTATAAAACGGTGTATCTCCTTTAATAACAGAGATAATGAAGTGAACCAAGAAAGAAAATATTGGGGAAAGATGGACCTACCGTTTAATGTCAACTGCAATATATTTCGGTTGCTAATATACTCCACAGGGTGATGCGAATTTTCGGAAAAACATAGCATTTTTAGTACACACAGTATAAATCGAAAACTAAATTTTTTTATCATAAACAGCGAAAACTATGACATTGTAAAGGAACCAACCTACAATGCAAAAAAAAATCATTCAAATCGGATCATTAATGCAGAAAAAAAATTGTCTCAAAAATATGGCAAATTTATGATGTTGCGTTAATTTTGTCCAGTCTAGGAAACAAAACTTTTCATAAGTCATTCTTTATGAAAAAATGCCAAATTTAGTTAACAAAAGCCGCAAAATTGAAATCTAAAAAGTACTTTCAGTTATATTAAGAAAGAGAAGTAATTAATTGGTTGTTTATTAAAATTGGTTCGCATCAAAAAATAGCCATTAAATCATTTGATCAGCATAAAAAGATTTTGCTTGCAATAAATAAAAATCAGGCTGCAACACTTGTTCTGCAAAAAATGCTACAAACTGTCAAGAATTTAACCGATTTCAATCCGCATGTAATATCATGTGTTCGCTTAATTAACAGTCGAGCTGCGAAATAATTACTTGGTCAGCAAGATTTTACAATTAGTCAGTAGAAAAAAACATGTCTAGAAGCAGTTTACTTCAGAGGTTTGCATAATGAAGAGTGGGGGTGGGTTCACTTGTTTTCCCAGGGCACTGTCAATTTATGTAACTTCCTTGTGATTTCTTTTGCCAAATATAGAAGGAAATCGGCTACAAAAGGTGTAGCGGGGGCGGGTTTTCACTTGTTTTCCCAGGGCACTATCCCATTTCACGTTTTATTGCTTTTTTTTTGATGACCAAGATTAATTATTTTGCTTACCCGCTCACTAATATCTGATTAAAAGTTCATAGCAGCTTATATATTTTATTTTTTACCAAAATAATTTAGAGCACTCTAGTATGACATTAATTACTGACCGATTCAGAAATGTTTGCTGTCCATAAGTTGCTGACCGACTAGCCATTTTGGCTGACCGATTGCATTTTTCTGTTCGCAAAAATAAGAATATTTTGCTAACCAGTTAAATGATACCCATTAAGAAATAATACTGCGTACAAATTACGTTCATACGTTTGCTCGCACTCACCTGACGTATAATTCCGATTCGGCAACCAATACACGTTCCTCGATCTGAACCCCAACAGCCCCATCACAACACAAGTAAACCCCGCAACGGCACTGAAATCCAAATAGTACAGCCGCCCCATGATAGAAATCATATAAAAACACAGCCCCGTCGTCACCATTCCGCACAGGAACATTATCAAAGCTGCTACAGCCAATGCTTGGCCAGCGGCATTCTTTTTACCGCTCAGATTCATCCACGATTCCGATTTTTGTGAATACGTAGTTTCACTATAAACGCTTTGCACTGGACTGGAACACCTCGGTGTCACAATGGCCATATGCCTTTTGTCCTGACCCAGCTGTTTGGAACCGAGAGCGTAGTTCAGCTTCTGTTGTACTTTGGAATTGGGCGGCGGTCGCGTGACTTTCTGCGGAGAACGATTTGGAGTTTGAAATGGATCCTTGATGATGGGCGAGATTGGGGGAGAGGTCATTCTTCGCGGTGGTTGTGGGGAAATTACCTGGAAATGATAAAAATTGTTAGCTTTTTTGGGATAAGGGTGTTTACTTAATAGGTATATAAGTTTTTGCTCACTGGTGATTCTTTACGGGTTTTTGTAATATGCTGGCTGATAATACATACAGGGTGTTCCAATATCGTTACTAATCGTTAAAAAGGCAAATTACTAGGGGTATTTTAATGAAGACGGTCCATTTAAGGAACAAAACGTCGGAAAACCAGTAAGTGTTGCATACCACTGAACGTAGATTCCTCTTTCATCATTTAAACAAACAGGCCCAGGCCCGTATTTAAAATAATTAAGTTGATGATGCTGACCCAAAGATGACCAAAGAACGTCGCATTACGGATCTGATAATGCAATCTTGTGGAAAATGAAAAGTGGCAATGAGAAAGTGAAATTTATTTTTGGACATCTCTTCGAACAAAGTCAGAAAAAAAATAAAAACCTAAACGCAAAATTTTGGATTTTTTCAAATACTTTGAAAGCCCCTGTATTTTTGTTTTTTCTGCGGGCTCATAATTACGCAACACCAGTAATTACCTTATCGAAATAATTTACCTTTTGAGGTGTCGTTCCTGTATATCCATTTTTTATTTTCTTTGGCGTAGACAACAATTCATGCAATTTTTGAGTAGCAATGGGATTAGTACCAGGTCTGATAGGTGAATTTTGTTGAATGTACTCATACCGCCCGCCATTCTGCCTCTGTGGCGCAGATTGTGCAATATATTCGTATCTACTACCATTTTTCGGTGGCGAGTTGTGGATGTATTCGTATCTATTCTCTGATTGGTTTGAAGGCTGCTGTATTTGTTTGGCAACGGGAGAATCGTGGATATATTCGTACCTTAAAAATTTGTTAAATTCGTATTAGATGATTAAGATTCAGTGGTTCTCAAAGGCACAATCGCCGATAACCTGGCGAAGACCCAGTATAAGCAAATTGAAAAGTTTGGGAATCACTTTCTTAAGAAAGGAAACGTAGAAAATGGCTTTTAATTTAAGAACCTTGTCTTCTTGTATTTAGCAGAACGTATTTTAAAACAAGAAATTATATAGAGCAACAATTACTCCAAAAACAATTGAACCCACGCGCATCATAATAGTATATTAAGATACAAGTTTCATAAGACATTATCTTAGAGTAGAACCGTGTATTTTATAATACTTTTTCTATTTGGGTCTTTAAAGTCTGAAAAACTTTTAAAAATATAGTAGATTTTTCCATTTTAATTAATATTTTCTTTTTGGGTTGGTACTTTTACAATTTAATTAAATGTTACAAGTATCAAATATGCCATGATTGAAACAATTGAACACAACAAAGCTTCTTCCCATCCGTCATAATTAAAAATAAATATATTATTAAAGTTAATAAAAATTAGTCAGGAAGAAAGTTGTACTCCGCCAGAAATACGAGAAATTGCAGAAAATAATCTAGAAAAACTTTTAAAAAGAATGTGCAAAACTTTGAGTTATGGTGCGAGCAGAACAAAGTTCAAAATATTGAACAAAATAATAAATAATACAATAATTGAACAAAATATTGTGCCGACACAGAATCTGACAGGAATAACAATTAATGCCCAGAAAATGTCTACAGTAACTATAAATATGTATACAGTGAGTCCCAGAAGAAATGTCTAAATTCATTTAAAATTCAGCGGTAAGTTTTTTCAAAAAACGCTCGTACCCGTCGATTTTGATTTTTTAATTTTTTTTTGTGTGGTAATTTCATGTATACAGGGTAGCTCAAAAATAAGTTACGACCATCAACTTCATTTTTTCAAATGAAAACATATATTTTTTATTTCAATTTTGAATTTTGCATTGAATTCTAAGCATGTTTCATGTACCATGTCCTATACATAAACTCAACAGTTATTGAAAAAATTAGGATTGAACATATCATTTAGGGAATCAAACGATCTATCAAATCTTCTGGCAATATGGCATTTTGGGCTCCATAATAAGTAAGTCTGTCACCGTTTATTTCCATAGAAACTGTATGACAATTTTATTTCAAATAAGTATAATTATTGTCAAGCGTAGTTTCAAAGTTGCGGTTTTCACAATAATGGTGAAGTTAACGGAACGGGAAAAAATTGAAATTCTATGGTGTTTTGTTTGGTGATAAAACACGTACTCAAATAGAAGCAGCCCAATTATTTAATGAAATCCATCCTGATCGGCCTCCCATATGTCAAAAGATGGTGAGTAGAATAGAGGCTAAGTTTAGAGAATTCGGTCATGTTAGAGATTTTCCTAAATCTGGTCGTCCTACTCGAGATGAAAATGAACAACTTGACGTTTTGCTTTCCTTGGAAGAAAATCCATGTACTCCCCTGTCGCACATTGGGGCCGATTTACACATGCCGAAATCTGTTGTTCACCGAGTAGTTCAAAAGCACAAATATCACCCATACAAAGTTATTCCAGTGCATGAGTTATTTGAAGATGATTTCGATAGGCGAAGTGAGTTTTGCGGACACATGCAAAATATGTGCAATCTAGATAATAATTTAGTAAAAAATATTATTTTTTCGGATGAAGCTACGTTCTATTTGAATGGTAATGTGAACAGACAAAATTGTCGATATTGGGCAACGGAAAATCCGCATTGGATGATAGAGGTTCACAGCCAGTACCCTAAGAAAATAAATGTTTGGTGTAGAATCGTACGCGAAAGAGTAATTGGTCCATTTTTCTTTGAACAGTCTTTAACTGGACAAGTATATCTCGAATTTCTCCAACTAGAATTAATTCCAGCATTAGTGGCTTTATTTCCGAATCCATTGGATCCAGACTCCCCTGACGAAGAACTGATATTCCAACAAGATGGTGCTCCTCCGCACTATGCGGCCACTGTGCGCACATTTTTGGATGAAACCTTTCCCAATCGGTGGATTGGAAGGAGAGGACCTATCGAATGGCCTGCTAGGTCGCCAGACCTAACTCCGCTGGACTTTTTTTTGTGGGGTTACCTCAAATCAAAAGTATTTGTTAACAGGCCAAACAATATGCAGGAGTTGAAAGAAAGGATCCGAAGAGAAGTTCGTGTCATAACTCCGGAAATGGTTGGAAACGTGCAAAGAGAGTTTATTGATCGTCTTGGATATTGTCAAGCCGTAAATGGCGCACATTTTCAACATTTAATTTGATTTTTTTTTTTTTTTTAATAAACATGTCTTACTTATAGATATGTTCAATCCTAATTTTTTCAATAACTGTTGAGTTTATGTATAGGACATGGTACATGAAACATGCTTAGAATTCAATGCAAAATTCAAAAATTAAATAAAAAATATATGTTTTCATTTGAAAAAATGAAGTTGATGGTCGTAACTTATTTTTGAGCTACCCTGTATAAATGAAATTACCACAAAAAAAAAATTAAAAAATCAAAATCGACGGGTACGAGCGTTTTTTGAAAAAACTTACCGCTGAATTTTAAATGAATTTAGACATTTCTTCTGGGACTATATTTCCGAGTATAGGCATTTCAGATAAATATCTAGTAAAAATACTCTATAACATATTATTTTTAATATCGTTACATCCCTACGACTGATTTCGGTTCTGGACGGTCGTCGTTGGTTCACGTCGTTGGTTGGCAACCAAACCAGCACCAATACGGAGGGGGTTGCCTATATGATGGCGACAACATTGTGCGCAAGATAAACGACGAGCAACCTTTAAAAATATGACCGGTAAACCATGCGCACCCATTCTTTGACTCATAAAACTCTTTACTGCGCACCCCATAAGATGTACGTATCCATAGTTATAGGTCGGTGGTCTCATCTTCTCGAGCAGCTCAAACCGTAACCTTGAATATCTTCTAGGGCAGTTTTATTGAATGATTTACCTTAGCAAAAGTAGTTTTAGCGTAAAAGCATCATTTAAACGAGTATAAAAGTTAAACTTTACCCACCTGCTTTTGTTTGGCGCAGAAACTATACCGTTGAGTTGATTGACTGGAACTAAGGCGTATCTTTCATTCTTATTGGTCAATTCCGTTTCTTCTTCAGCTTCTATAACTGCATATCTGTTTAACCAAAAAACAAATTTAAATCGTGAAAAGAAACTTTTCGATATATTATTAGATATTAAAGCTTTAGGCTCGATATTCAGAGTGTTATGGAAATAACATATCCTGAGACGGAAACAAACTGAAGAAAAATAACCATAAGCGAGAAAGTCACCTTATGTTAAACAAAAAAAAACACGCGGGAGGAACTGGTGTTGGATATATAAACAAATCAATGTGGTAGTCAGTTAACTTTCAACAGGCATCAGTAGCCGTTTGAATATTGGCCAGTGTTCCGCGTGTTATCAGTTTTACACTTTTTAGAGAAAAATTCTATAATTCTAATACACCATACCTTTTTGAACAATTCTTTCATAATTTCTATTAAAATTACGGCGAAAAATAGTATATTAAGATACAAGTTTCATAAGACATTATCTTAGAGCACGCGTTCAAATTAGAAGAGTTTTCTAAAGTACAAGTGCTCTAATTGTCTTATGAACCGGGTATTTTATAATACTTTTTCTATTTGGGTCTTTAAAGTTTGAAAAATATAGTAGATTTTTTCCATTTGAATTAATATATTTTTTTTGGGGTTGGCAATACTTTTACAATTTAATAAATTGTTCCAAGTCTCAAATATGCCATGCTATAAACAACTGATTACAAACAAAGCTTCATCACAACAAAGCTTCTTCCCACCCGTCATAATTAAAAGTAAATATATTATTAACGTTAAGAAAAATGCGCCAAGAAGAAAGTTGGACTCCGTCAGAAATACGAGAAATTGCTTTCAACTAATCCAGAAAAACTTTAAAAAAAAATAAACAAAACTTTGAGTTATGGTGCGAGCAGAACAAAGAAGTTCAAAATATTGAACAAAATAGTAAATAATATTATTGAACAAAATACTGCGTCGACACAGAATCTGACAGGAATAACAATACCCAGGAAATGTCTACAGTAACTATAAATATATATTAATATGTATAATACTATATTGAATTAAAAATTAAATTAGTACTTTATTGAATAAATCTTGAGAAATAGAACATAAAACTGGAAGATATTTCTATTATTTTTAGGTTATGTTGTTTGAAGTTGTGACTAGAAATTAGTTGACGGACACCGTCAGCATATTATATATTTCCGAGTATAGGTATTGCAGATAAATATCTAGTAAAAATGATCTAGTTGCAAGGTTAAAGGTTAGTATTTTATATTTTCTATAAAAAAATTTTCTAGAATCCATAATGCCTAGAAAACTAATTTCAACGAAATCGCAGTAAGCCTAAAATTCGAATCCTACTTGCTGCCAACATAAGAAAAATAAAATTTCAGTTTCATAAAGTGGCAGGTTATTAAATTTTTTTGCATTTCATAATGTAGCCATTATGAAACCCAAATAGAAAAAGTATTTAAGAGATCAGTTCCAGCTTTCACAAATGACACCGGTCAAAATTTTGGCTCAGCGACTTCCCTGACGATGTAAAACATCTACTGTAGTATGGTTTAATATTAAAATTGCATTAAATTATACCTGTCGGTTGAAAAGTTAGAGTCGAAAAAGCAAGTCGCTGGGTACCCCTTTAGAGATCTGATCTCCGTTAAGGAGCAATTTAGGATTTTTTTTCTATGACAAATTAGGTTTATTTTGAGCTCTTCTGTATGCTCCTGAGAGATTAGACTTACCGGACATCGGACAACGGAGTTACAGTAGGTACTGTGCCATTACAAACGGCTACCCCGTGGGTAATCATCGTATTATTTATGATTTTACTAAGAAAAAATGTATGTTCCTTACCTATGCACAACTCCCGGAATAACTTCAACTTGCTCTTGTTGAAATTGTTGAGTCTTTTTTGCGGATGATCTTGCCGACTTAAATCTCGGATCTTGCTCTTGCATTGGAATATACTCGTATCGGGATTTTTGGTTCTGAATCGGTACATTCGTTGGTGAATTATAATGAATTTTGGGCATACTTCCATATCTACAGGAGTGTTAACAAAAATATTTATTCGTAAATGTGTTAAACATGTTTAAACATTGTCAATCTAAAACTACATATTATCCAAAAAGGACAATAAACCAGAACTTCTTTCAAACCAGGACTTTTTGATCAATATCTTTACGTAATTAATCGACGGTGTAGCAGACCTACAGGGTGTAACAAATTCGTTCTTCGCCATTGGGATTTCGAGAACGGTAAGACATACGAAGTTGGTTAAATTGGGCAATGTTGTTTAATTATGGGCCCAATAATATGCCGCAAAAAAATCTTAAATTAATATGGGGGCTTTCAAAATATTTGGAAAAATCTTAAATTTTGCGTTTCGATTTCTATTTCTTCCTGACTTTGCAGGATCTAAATCTACGTTCAACAGTATACAACAATTACTGGGTTTCCGACGTCTTGTTCCTTAAATTGACCATCTTCATTAAAATACCCTTAGTAGGTTACTGTAATTTACTCTTATTTGGGTCAAAATTTTTCTACAGGCAACTTTCAGTCCTTAGCATATAACTTACTAAAATAAACGATTTGTCTGTAAAAACGATTATATTTTGCGAAATATATGTTACTTCCTGCATTATAAAGCAATTTTAAAAGCAATTTTTTTAGATTATAGCTGCAGTATTCAAATTTGAATTTAAAAATGTATCGCCGGTCACGTGTCCCCAGTCAATAATTTCTTAGTTTACCGTTTTATATTTCACGTAATTTTACTAAAGTTATTTTTATATATAAATAATTTACACTTCTACTACAATTTGTATTGAAAAAATAATGTTCAAAGATTAACAGTTTAGTTTCTCTAACACAATTATTACCCAGAAGTTCCGTCACCGCAGCTGCATGTATCGCCGGTCACGGCAGAAATTGCTTATAAATAATGCCACTACAGGTCGGCCTAATAGTTTTACAAATATGACGGTATGTGTTTGAATTTGTGTAAAGCGTGCTCCTGTTTAGGTAAGTCCCTTATTATATTTATTTAGGTATAAACTAGAACATTGTCTACTTTTTACCAGGCGTATGTTTTTAGGTTGTATCGCCGGTAACAGGGTTAACTCAGATCTAGTAGTCTTAATTAAGGGAAAATTATTACACGAAGTTATTCTCTTGAGTACAGATACTCATTTCAGTCTAAAAAAGTTTAAGAAATAGCTTGTATTAGCTGTTATCCACGAATTTGTGCATTTTTGTATCGCCGATCACGCATGAACATGTTACCGGAGATACATTGATGTGACGGTTTGTTATCCGAAGCTATATACAATATTTTTTTATTAACCATTGATAAACCATTAAGGAAAAATATATTTTGATGTGCAAGTTTCGTTTACCCCTTAGGTAGATTAAAAATGTGACTAATTTTTTTAGTATTTTAACATTCCGAACTTTAAGCCAGTGCCTACCAGTATTCACCTGAAGACGACTGGTGATACTTACCAGTTGAAACATTGTGATATATAACAAATAAAGACAATGCAAGTCCAAAACTTTTCTATTATTCAAAAAAAATTAAGATGTTGACACGTGATTTGTTTCACTTGACATTCCCATTGTGATGTTTTCTATTTTCCAGAAAATATGGAACATAATTTTACAAATGCCTAAAAATTTGATATTCTATCGCATGTTTTATTTTATCTCAAAAAAACTGTTATGTGGCAGTTAGAAGATGTTATTTGTGCTTAACGAATAACGGAAATCATTTTGAACACCTGATTATGTAGTTTCTTACTTTTTTCGTTGTTCGTTTTATTACTGTTTTGGAATGATTTTTGTTCATTTATTTATGATTTATTATTAAATTATTTGTTATTTATTGAACTAGTCCGTAAAAAATTTAGAGCTTACTTATGAGATATTATTTATAAAATTAGAAGAAATACAGGAGCGTATCCCAAAATTTCCTGATGTTGTTCAAAAAACTCTCGAATCGTCATTAACCCACAATATGTCATACATTGTTGCATTCGGAAAAAAAAATCTCTCAAAATCCAATATCAGGAGAACAGGACTGTATTCAAAAAAAGGAAGTTGATAAAGGCCCTTCAAAGACGACTCGTCGGATTACAAAACAATTAACGCTGTTAGATAGAGCGGAAAAAGTGGCAATGTAAAAGTGCAATTTACTTTAGAATTCGATCTGAAAAAACCCAGGAAACAATAAAACGATTTTTCAGAATTTCGGTTTTTCCGGATATCTCCGGAACTACACGGAATTTTTTTACTTTCTTACGGCATATGATTAGGCACGTAAATGCGCAACTTTATCTCTATTTAACCGACTTCGTATCTCTTATGGTTTCCGAGATCCCTGTACTGGCCCTCCTTATGCTTGGACACGTTGTATATAATATGAAGAAATAAAAACTTTAAAAAAACATAATTTGTTGTTTTTTAGGAAACGACGAAGCCCCAAACCGCTCGGCATTATAATACACGAGTTATGTTTAAAAAATTGTAAGTTACCTGCTTCCTTTCCGCTCCTCCTGCGGCACTTGGATATACTTCTGTCCTTCATTATTCTGAGCAACAACGACGACCTGCTTTCCTTTAATAAAACCTTTGTGATCAACTATGACTTCCTCATAAAATTCTTGCTCCTCAATACTATCGACCGTTTGATGTAATTCGCTGGAGGAAGTGTCGAAAACTAAATGGTTGGTTTGTGCACCTACCGGCGAGTGTCTGACACTGCCTTGAGGACTCAGTGCTCGCTTTTGAGGATAGAATTCGCTTTGCTGAGAGAAGGTCGGGTTGGTGTAATAATTTTGTTTGGTTTCCATACTGCATTGGAGATGTATTCACATGACAACCTGCAAAGAGATTATTTCTATAAGTGGGTGAACCAAGAATACAGTGGAAATATGTGGATACATGCGTTTTTCTCAGGCGAGAAATGAATTCATAACAAATAATTCAAAATTTTTTTCCTACGATCGAAGTTAGCTTTCATTTACTTTGATAATATAAGTATAGTTTTTGCAGAATTATATCGTTGATCTCTTGAGTGCAATAAAACCTCATTATCTATTCGACCATAAAATAAATAAGGAAATCCCAAATTTTAAAACCTTTTCGAGCAGATCCGGACCAGGTATACAAATTCAATATTAACAATTTCTTAACAACAACCCTCCCCCCCCCCCCCCCCCTAACCGTTTCTAAGATAAAAAGATAAAATTCTAAAAAAACCGTATTAGAGTCGGCAATTTGTTCTCTTGCGCAATGGCAATTATAATTGCACGTATTCATGAGCAGTATACCGTTCTCGATCAGCTGGAGCATTGCCAACAGTCAGAACAGCAGTTGGTACTGTCGAAATCCCTAAAATACCCCCAGAATTAGAGATGGACAAACCTGTTCCTTTTGATTACCAGTTAAAGCAGCTACTGCTACTGCTACTTACAAAAAACAGGTCAAAAAAGTTGCGACGAATTAGCAGTACATATGCTTAATAAAGAATGTGAACTGTTAATTTAAGTACCAGGTGGTTTAAATAGTCATTAGCTATTTATACCTGCTTCGACCAAATAATAAACAGCTAAAAATAACAGAATAATCCATCTCTACCCAGACTTGCACCGGCAATGGCAATGAAAATGGCGCGTAACTCATTTCTGGCAATGCGAGACAGCTGATCGGGAACGGTGTATTGCGCAATGAGAGACAGCTGATCGGGAAAGGTGTACTGCGCATGAATCCGTGCAATTTTAATTGCCAGAAGAGTAGCATTGCCGACTGTAAAGGCCGTATTAGACTAGGCAATTTTTTCTCTTGCGCCGGCAATTATAATGGCACGTATTCATGCGCAGTAAACCGTGTTCGATCAGCTAGAGCATTGTCAACGGTCAGAACAGCAGTGGGTACTGTCGAAATCCGTAAAATATCCCCAGAATAAGAGATGTGCAAACCTGTTCGTTTTGATTACCAGTTTAAGCAGCTACTGCTATTTACAAATAGGAGGTGCAAAAAGTTGCTGAATTAGCAGTCCATAAGTTTAATAAAGAATGTAAACTGCTAATTTAAGTGCCAGTGGATTTATATGGCCATTACCTGTTCATACCTGGTTCGGCCAAATAATAAACAGTTAAATATAACAGAATAATCCATGTCTACCCAATTGCGCCGGCAAGGGCAATTAAAATGGCGCCTGTCCCATTTCTGGTAATGAGAGACAGCTGATCGGGAACAGTGTACTGCGCATGAATCCGTGTCAATTTAATTGTCAGAAGAGTAGAATTTCTGACTGTAGTACGGAGAACGGTGTACTGCGCCTGAATCCTTGAATTATAATTGCCATTGCTGGCGCCATAAAAATTCCCAAGTGTAATACGGCCTTAATAAATTGGGCCAGCTGATCGACAACGGTTTAGTGCGCATGAATATGTGCAATTATAATTGCCATTGCAGGCGCAAGAGGCAAAAATTGCCAACTCTAATACGGCTTTAAGGAATTTTTTTATAAAAAAAAACATGCCAATGATAATTTGACCTTACTTTGTAATTACTGCAGTAGGACTTGTTTATCAGTAGAGTGTTAAGCTGATTTAGCTTAGAGCTAAAGTATAAATCTGAGAGCTAAACTATTTTATCCATGTCCGTGTTATACGAAAGTAAGTGTTAAAGTTTGAGGTTAATTAATACGAACTTGGAAGTGCGTGTTTTGGAGTTGATCCCTGGGTTATTTTTAAAATTGGGGTTTATTTTTCATCCTCAGCCATGTTAATATAGTCTTATGAATAGATTATGTGATTCTTATAAAAAAAACACCTGGGTAAACGCTTTCACTGGGAACACCAACTTTGACTCAGAGCTAACGATAGCTCAAGGTTAAAGATAACACTCCACTGATAAAGCCGTTCTGAAAAGATTTAAAAACTAGAAAAAATATTGATCTTTTTATTTCATAAAAATACTAGACGTTTCTTATACAGGGTATTTGAAAAATTATTTTTCCTCTCTGGTATAATATAAAAAATACTCTTTCTTTGGGGCCAGGTTCCGCCATTCGGGTACCTATTTTGCCTTTTTAGAAAATTATTTTTGACTTTTTTCCAAAAATCGAATTACAAACTGCGATGTTGTCTAGATTTTTTCTTCCTCCATTAATTTATTTAACTTATTATGTAATTTTTACATATTCAATTTTTTTCATCCTTTTCTGCTACAAAAGTTTGCCTAAAAACTGTCCAAGGTTTCTGCTTATGTATAGTTTTTCCACTGAAGACGAGGGTATGGCCTTCGAAACATGTATTGGAATTAAAAACTGAACTTTTTATTCAATTACTAAAAAGTTCATTTTTTTAACTTAGAACCTATTTAAGGTAGAAACATGTATGAACTCACTAGCGGCGACAGTAGGCCCGCCAGGCGGGGAGCCCCCAGTCATGCGGGGGGGGCCCACTCGAATAATAACGAGATGTCTTTCTTTGGGGCAAATGTTGCCTTGTTGACCTTTTGTATTGATGACCTTCTTTTTTGGTAAATTTCTAAATCAGGCAGGGGCCCCGAAGAATGGAAGTGTTCTGGCGGGGAACCCCCGAATCCCTATCGCTGCCACTATACAACGTGTCCAAGATAAGGAGGGTAAGTACAGGGATCTCGGAATCCGTAAGAGATACGAAGTCGGTTGAATGGAGGTAAAGTTGCGCATTTACATGCCTAATAATATGCCGTTTAGAAAGTTATAAAATTCCGAGTAGTTCCGCAGATATCCGTCAAAAAACGAAATTCTGAAAAATGGTTTTATTGTTTTCCTGGGTTTTTTTGAGACCGAATTCTAAAGTAAATTGCACTTTTACATTGCCACTTTTTCCGCTCTATCTAACAGCGTTAATTGTTTTGTAATCCGACGAGTCGTCTTCAAAGCGCCATTGTCAACTTTATTTTTTTTAAATATGGTCCTGTTTTCCTGATATTGGAATTTGAGAGCTTTTTTCTTCCGAATGCAACGATGTATGACACATTGTGGTTTATTGACGTTTCGAGGGTTTTTTGAACAACATCAGGAAATTTTGGGATACGGTCCTGTATTTCTCATAATTTTATAAATAATATCTCATAAGTAAGCTCTAAATTTTTACTTATGTTGGGCTAGTTCAATAAATAACAAATAATTTAATAATAAACCACAAATAAGTGAACAAAATACTGAAACATTATTTCAAAGTTCTGTTGATTCGGGATTTAAAAGAAAAGTAGGCGAAACAAAAAAATTAAGATGGTGACGCGTGATTTGTTTCACTTGACATTGTGATCGTTTGAAAGCGTTTTAAGAGGTTTCCTATTTTCCAGAAAATATGAAAATAATAATTTTACAAATGCTGAAAAGTTTGATATTCTATCGCATGTTTTATTTTATCTCAAAAAACTGTTATGTGGCAGTTAGAAGATGTTATTTGTGCTTAGAAAATAATGGAAATCGTTTTGAACACCTGATTATGTAGTTCCTTACTTATTTCGTTGTTCGTTTTATTACTGTTTTGGTATGTTTTTTGTTTATTTATTGTTGTTTATTATTAAATTATTTCTTATTTATGGAACTAGTCCAACATAAGTAAAATTTTAGAGCTTACTTATGAGATATTATTTATAAAATTAGAAGAAATACAGGACCGTATCCCAAAAATTCCTGATGTTGTTCAAAGAATCCTCGAAACATGATTAAACCACAATGGGTCATACATCGTTGCATTCAGGAGAAAAAAGCTCTCAAATTCCAATATCAGGAAAACAGGACCGTATTTAAAAAAAGAAATCTGATAATGGCCCTTCGAATACGACTCGTCGGATTACAAAACAATTAACGCTGTTAGTGGCAATTCAAAAGTCTAATTTACTTGAGAATTCGATCTCAAAAAACCCCAGGAAAACAATAAAGCGATTTTTCAGAATTTCGGTTTTTTCCGGATATCTCCGGAACTACTCGGAATTTTTAAACTTTCTAAACGGCATATTATTAGGCACGTAAATGCGCAACTTTACCTCCATTTAATCGACTTCGTATCTCTTACGGTTTCCGAGATCCCTGTACTGGCCCCATTATCCTGGACACGTTGTATGTACTGAGAATGTATTTCTACACATAATAGTAAATTAAAATACAGGGTGTTCCATTTAAAAAATTTACTTACTGAGTGTTTATTACAATATAACGGGAAGGTATCATTTCTAACATACGCTGCATAAAAAACGTCTAATATTTTTATGCAATTAAATTTTCTCAAACTTTAATTAATAAATTAATTACAAAGTAAGGTCAAATTACCTTCGACATGTTTTTTCTTATAAAGAACGTATTTTATCCCAGGAGCGGTTGGAGATAAAAATGCCAAAATATACAGTACATTCTATTTAAAATAACTGATTAATCCTAATTTCCGGTATAACCGAAAGTGATAGATACGTTAAAATATGCTCATTAAAAAGATTGGCACCTTTTATAGCGAATTCCAACATTTCAAACAAATATCTTTTTAGTTCCCGCGTAGGCCAATCACCATGAATATTTAGCAGTGCTTTGCATTGCCGTTTATTTACATTTGTAAATATGCCTTCGTTTTCCCAGCCATATTTACAAAATTTTTGAAAATTCATTGGAGGAAGAGCATTTTGAAAGTTTGTTATTTTTTTAGAAAACGTTATTGTAGGTAACTTATTATACAGAAAAAAATTATTCCAGAACATTTAAGACTCTATAAACTAAAAAAAAAAAACATGCAAAAAAAATTCTTACCAATAAATTAATAAAAGTAGGACCTAAGAAATAAATTTATTGTTCATTCAACTTTGTCGTCTCCACTTATCACTCAACACCAAACTAACATTAATATAGATACATATTTTTGTCGATATCACTAAACAAAAGTTAATAAACTTTACTATTGACACTTAACGGCAAATTTTAAGTTCACGTCGATTGCCGGCGATTTCAACGGTCGTTTATGTCACTAGGGTATAAGCTTGGACGAACTGGTGGTAAGACAGCGTAACGATAGCTCTAAGCTGGGGGCCCATGTGCAGCTGCATATGCCTCGCGTCATATGTGTATTTATTTGGGGTAGATTACATAGACGTACTTAAATAAGTTTCATTGCTTATTTTATTTCATAAATAGTTAGGCGAATATCAGATATGCAATTAAAAAAAATTATTATATTTAGTCTCCTGTCTAATAGGTATGCAATTAAATAAAATTATATTTAGTCTCCTATCAGATATGCAATTTAGAAAAGAATTATATTTAGTGTCATATCAGATATGCAATTTGAAAAAAATTATATTTAGTCTCCTGCCAGATATGCAATTTAGAAAAGAATTATATTTAGTGTCATATCAGATATGCAATTTGGAAAAAATTATATTTAGTCTCCTATCAGATATGCAATTTACAAAAAAAAATATATTTAGTATCCTGCCAGATATGCAATTTAGAAAAGAATTATATTTAGTGTCATATCAGATATGCAATTTGGAAAAAAATTATATTTAGTCTCCTATCAGATATGCAGTTTACAAAAACAATTATATTTAGTCTCCTGTCAGATATGCAATTTAGAAAAGGATTATATTTAGTGTCATATCAGATATGCAATTTGGAAAAAAATATAGTCTCTTGTCAGATTTATTATTTAGAATAAAAAAATTATTTAGTCTCATAATAGATATGCAATTAAATAAGAATTATATTTAGTCTCCTGTCCAATAGAATAATATATTACATACTAAGAGTGATAAGGATAAGAAGCCTATTACACACGATCACTTACTAATATAGGAGTAGAAAAAATTTCTTAGGTTACGCCTCTGACTCTATGGCACGATCGTAATACTTGACGCTTGCTATTCTTTACAAAAGGTAATGGAAGTGAGTGCATTATTTTAATTCTTCCCGCGTATATACTTTGTGATGTTCGTATAAGGGCCGTCGTCGGCGGACCCCTTTAATGGAAACTTGTACCATTGTTTGGGACTAGTCGACTAGTCCCAACGGACGAACGAAATTAATTAAATGACGGTATATACGATATAGTAGGTAATCAGTAACATTAAACTGAAAATGATAAATCATGAAGGACGCGAAAAAACGGGACAGGAAGAAAAAGTTTTATCAGAATTTTTTTTTTATGATCAAACACAAGCACTATAGGAAAAATCCTTTAGGGCACTCTGGGAGAGAAGCGTGTGCGCAAGCAGCGATTCACGTTGGTTTTGAATCTTTTGAGGTTATATTCGTTGGGAAAATCGACCTAGGGAAGGTCGTTCCACAAAGATGAAGTCCTCCAGATGAAAGAATTCTTAAATAATGAAGTTCAAGGAGTACTAAGCTTAACCACATATGGATGGGCGGCAGTGGTTCGTCGTGTATTTCTGCTATTCGTTGCTTCAAAGTGGAATATTTTTGGTTTTCTGGAGGTGGAAAACGTACGCACACTTCCCTCATAAGGTTTGGTAAAATAAATTTATGGTCTATAGCAGTTTTATGCTTTAGTCAAACCGGTATATACAACGTGTCCAAGATAAGGAGGGCCAGTACAGGGATCTCGGAAACCGTAAGAGATACGAAGTCGGTTAAATGGAGGTAAAGTTGCACATTTACGTGCCTAATAATATGCCGTTTAAAAAGTTTTAAAATTCCGAGTAGTTCCGGAGATATCCGGAAAAAAACGAAATTCTGAAAAATCGTTTTATTGTTTTCCTGGGTTTTTTGAGATCGAATTCTAAAGTAAATTGCACTTTTGTAATGCCACTTTTTCCGCTCTATCTAACAGCGTTAATTGTTTTGTAATCCGACGAGTCGTCTTCGAAGGGCCATTATCAAGTTTCTTTTTTTAAATACGGTCCTGTTTTCCTGATATTGGAATTGGAGAGCTTTTTTTCTCCCGAATGCAACGATGTATGACACACTTATGTTGGACTAGTTCGATAAATAACAAATAATTTAATAATAAACCACAAATAAGTGAACAAAAATCATTCCAAAACAGTAATAAAACGAACAACGAAAAAAGTAAAGAACTACATAATCAGGTGTGCAAAATGATTTCCGTTATTCTCTAAGCACAAATAACATCTTCTAACTGCCACATAACAGTTTTTTTGAGATAAAATAAAGCATGCGATAGAATATCAAACTTTTCAGCATTGGAAAATAGAAAACCTCTTAAAACGCTCTCAAACGACAATGGGAATGTCAAGTGAAACAAATCACGCGTCACCATCTCAATTTTTTTGTTTCAAGCGCCTACTTTTCTTTTAAATCCCGATTCCAGAAGTTTGAAATAATGTTTCTGTATTTTGTATATCCAGGCGCGTAAGAACCCCCTCAAATTTTGCCAAGTGTGTGTGTGTTTACTGTGTTTTAGTGGAAATTAGCAATGTAACGGCAACGCAAGTCGCAAATTAGCGTGGGGCCCCTCTTTGAAGTATCCCCCCACCCTCATGGCGCACCCCTGGAGTCTCTGGTCTTCTATTGGTGATTTGGTGCGCCGGGCCTATGTTTTTCTGCGATTATATTACACATCGACATAACTCTTTTCGCTGAGTATGCTGTTATGTATACTCGACATCCTGCCTGATAAAGAAAAGATGCAATGATGCAATTATGGAATTTGCAATGAAGCAGTACCAGTAACAGGTAGGTATTAAATTAACGTCTGAAAATAAGAAATTATCAAATAATACAATGAAAATCTTTCTCTTGCAAATGTAATTTTAAAAACCCATCTGTACATTTTGTAACCGTCAGTCTGTATGTCTGCTACAGACACAAGTGGCCGTTTAGTGAGCATTAGGGTTTGTTCGGGTTTGTTACCAAATGGACAATGTGTAAAAGTAGGACAATTGGATACAAAGACCTGCGAAAATATCGCATTTGTGTCCCCAAAAAATCTACTCTTTTAATCACGACTAGGCATGGTAAATTTTTATGTCGATACTCGGGTGTACCATAATTCGACGTATTATAATAATACAGGGTATTATGGAAATGACGTATTATATTTAAACCGGCAAATCCCGAGATGAAAATAAATTGAAGAAAAATAACCATAAATGGCGCTTTGAATTATTAAGCGACTTTATATGAAATCTCAAAATTTACGTGGCCGCTCCTGAGGCCCTTCGCAATCAATATTTTATTGAGAGATTTTAAGTTTTCATCAATAATTATTCCGAGGTATTTTATTTCGTTTGTTTCTTTAATTTCGTCTGTTATATTCGTTATCTTAATGCTAGTAAAATCAGGTTTATTACGTCCATTTAAGCTAAATGCTATATAATGTGTTTTAGTTGCATTCAAGGAGAGTTGATACATATCTAGCCAATTTTTTACCTTTTCCATACCCTGCTGGCAAGCTATTTTTGTTTCATTCCAGGAATTTTCACAGAATATAGCCACAGTATCGTCAGCATATGATACAATTTTTGACCGGGTTTCTAGAGATAAAAGTGAGTTAATATATGTTAAAAAAAGTATCGGACCGAGGACAGTTCCCTGAGGAACACCGATTTTTATGATTTTGGGTCCGCTTAATGTGTCATTGCATTTTACCCGTTGCTCCCTGTTTGATAGGTAGCTGTCGAAGACGTTTAACGCTATACCACGAATACCACATCGTTCCAAAACGTAAAGAAGTCTTTTATGGTTAACAGTGTCAAACGCCTTCGCCAGGTCTAGGAAAACTGAAATACATTTCTTGTTTGTATCTAAACCTTCCATAATATTTTTAATAACCGTATACATAGCATCTGTTGTAGCCTTACCGGCTCGAAACCCAAATTGGAATTCGTGCAAAATATTGCTTTGATCATAAAATTTTACTAACCTGGTTTTTACACATTTCTCAAAAATCTTTCCAAAGTTATTTATTACACTGATGGGTCTGTAATTACCAATTTTTGTTTTATTACCTGCTTTATGTATAGGAGTGACAACAGAAGTATGTATAGAATGTATAGAATAGTACTATGATTCGAAAGTTTTAGTAAAGGACGTTTGAGTTGAGATGAAAATCCCTTTTTTAGCTACAAATGCGAAATAGAATTTGCAAATTTGTGTTGTTTGTGTGTTTTCTACGTCGAAAAAAAATGTATTCTATTTCACTGCCTTTGCATGGCCCCCACATTACCAGGTCCCGTTAAATCCGGCCCTGGTTGCTTCATTATTTCAATAATTAGGCATCCAAAAGAATCAACACATTACGCTGCTACTTATTTACGTCTTTTTCTTTTCCGTCGTATTATGTTTTAAAAATATGTATTTACGTCTTGCAAGATTTTGATGCAGTTATTCGTTTTCGGGCCTAACATTTGGTCGGCAGCTGTTGCATTTCGTTTATTGGCACGTGCCACCAGCTGTTGTTGTTTCTTAGGAATAGTTAAATTATTATATTAAAATAATGCCATTTTTAGGATTTATTCACGCTTGGTCAGTTCTCGATTTAGCAGTTCTAGTGGATCGTCGGTTGACCTTTAGTATAGTGTGGTTTAAAATAAACCGTTGACATTTTGACTGCCATGAAGCCCTAATTACCCCCTGTGACCATAAAATACCACAAAATTTGAACCTCACGGTCACGCCCAACCAATACAGACAGGCACTCTTCCAAAGCTTCCTGGATCTTCTTAATTGTGCAAAATGTGGTAAAAAGTACAAACATGATTCAAAGCGCACAAAAAAATGTTTTTTTGAGTCCATTAAAATAATATTAATTGGTTCAAAGTGGACTTTTTTCGTTTGTATTTAATAGTATATTACATACCAAGAGTGTTAAGAAGCCTATTACACACGATTCCGAACCTTCACAAGAGTGTTACCTACCACTCGTGTTTGTTCGCACCATGCTTTTTCTACGACTTCATATTTATTTTTATGTTAAATTATGGAAATGCCAATAAAACATTTTCTAGTAGCTAGTCACATGTTTGTCATCAGTACACCAGTCAATATTTCTTTATACACTTATTTTTCATACCTCTCCCTGTAGTAGTGGAGTCGTCCTGGCGAAATAAACGGCTCGAAAATCCCTTGACGAAGTCGAGTTTTTTTTTTCCCCAATCGAACAGTAGGTTCCTCCTCGATATTCTGAAATAATTTGCCGTAAATCTAACCTACAACGGGAAATTGAAAATAACTCAGCCGGTTTTGATGCTACAAAAAAAATGTTGGCCAAATTGAAGAGCTTGACAGAGCGCGTAAGCTCGAACAAACCCGATCCCGATATCTCAATGAGTTCGCGAATTAACGCGATTTTTAACTGCAAAAACAATAAAATTTAATTAATTATATCTCGAGAAGGAACGGAGTTGGGGCTTCATTCTTTCGCGAATTAACGGGTGATACCGAGTACTTTGATTGGCCGGAGGCTGGGGTTGGTGGGGCAATTAGTAGGGGAGTAAGGGGGATTGGAAATTTTTTACATAAATGCTAATAAGTAGTTTATTAATCGAGCTCCGGGGATCGGGCCGGATAATAATAAAAACGCTAATTTCTATGGGCTACAGGAGAGTAATATTATAGAAGGAAATTCCGCAATTTATGAATATAATCTTATAAAACATCGAAAGTGGCAACGCTGTATTTTTACCGATGAGCATAATAAACCCTAACAGACAAGGTCAAGACACGAACAGGCTCAAAGGTGTTATTTAGTTTCAACATTTTTAGATAACTTTATCGATAGTTTTTCATCTTTATAGCCTCGGGTTTCCCATGATATTAAAGTAGTCTGATCACATTGTTGCCAGGTGGAAAAAATATAAATCACTAGAAATAGTTATGAAAAATCATCAAAAATCACCAGAAATTTTAAAAGTACTTTTTTATGATTGTAAAAAAGGGAGGTAATGTAGGAATATTTTTATGATTGTATGATCAAAAAAGGGTAAAGTATATTTTAATGATTGTATGAGCCAAAAAAGTGGTTAAAGTATATTTTTATGATCGTATTAGCAATAGAAGGGAAAAAATCATCAGATTATTCATAAAATCATCAGATCTGGTGAAATTTCACCAGACCTGGCAACGCTGGCTGTTCGGCCGATAATGGATGCGTGGCCTATTATGGCAAAGCCCAAACAATAGCCCACTATATTACTTTCTGTCGGGCGATTATAACATAATATAAAATATTATTTACTCTTTTATTCTGAATTGTTTATTATTAAATACTATTTTGCAGCGGATTTATTAAAAAAAGTAGTACCAAAAACTCGAAATAGGGTACCGAATTCGGTACAAAAGCACGTTCTGAAAGAACCCTGAATACAAGAGCAGGAGAAAACGAAATATGCTTATGAATCAAGAGGCGAGGAGACAACAAATACATACTTGTGACTGATACAAAGAGCTGGTAACATTGTGTACTGGTAACGTTTGTCGTAACTAGTCACAGAGCTGAACTAGGCGCGCGGTGAACAACGAGTCTATTTTTTGATCATTGATCTACTTTACTTGCACGTATATTCTCGAACTTTGATTATTCCTCTCTATACGGAACGCAAAGGAAGAGAGAGACAGGAATACTCACTTCTCTCGATATGATCGTTCTTTTAAGTCAATTAAGTCAATAATACGGCTGCTACAGTGAAAATGTAGTGACTGCCGCTAGATGGAACCAGCTTTTACAATTCTCCACTCTCATTCGTAACTATTTTTTCAAAATGCCGATAAAGCCGCGATTCAGCAAGATCATACTTCACAGGATCATTTCTGTAGTATATCTTCGCAATCTCTCTACTCAAAAGTAGAGTTATCGCAACCATGAGGATGAGGCACAGTCTCGTTTCCTGAGCGTGAGAAACGACTTTAGATTGCTCATGCGAGCGATCTGATGGTCACCGATGATCGTTCAACCTGTCGCTTGCGATGGGGTACGGAAACGTGGCAGTCTGAGTGGTTGCTATTTTTATATACAAAAAAAATCATTACTTGTTTGGTCCATCCGCCACGTCCTTCTGGTTCCGAATTGAATTGCCAGAATTTGCTTCAAGTGATTATGGAGATTCAGTGTTGTTGTTAGTAGTGAAGAGCGATATCGTGATTTTTCAATTACGTTGTGATTCACGATTGTTATTTTTTGATATCAGTGAAATTAAAACGTGACGTGATCACGGTTTATAAATATTATCACTGTTAACGAAGGTTATACGTAAGAATAATGAATATAGCAGGCCTCGTAAAATAATTAGTGGGTGATGAATTTACATTATTTATTATGCATAGGTACCACTAAATGAACTATAACAAAATAAAAATAAACTCTCTGAAAAAATATAACAAAACAGATAGAAAAACTAAAAAATGATATTTCAACGTAGACTAGGTGTAACAAAAAAAAGAAAAAGAAAATCTCTAGAAAAATATCACACACCATATAGATAACAAACAAAAAAAAACGTTATTTCGGTCTATGGTATTTAAAAATAAAATCATTTGCGTCATGGGGTCATGAATCCCCCCCCCCCCAACTTGACCTAGGTCAATAATAGAGGCATCTGGCAAAACAAACTATCAAACTCTTGAAAGCAGGCAACCAGATTTTCTGCAAATGATAATAAAGTGACAGCAACAATTCTGTGAAATGTCAAATCATAGGTAACTTGACTGAAATGATTAATAGAGCCCATAATGCAAAGTATTGCAAAGGGAGTAATATTAATAAATTAAGAACTACAGCAAGATTTTGTAAATGTATTAGTAGTGGAAAAAATAATATATTAACCGCGGTTTAGAAAGCTAGTAGGCCTACTTCTAAACCTTGGCGACTATTTGTTATTTATAGTTTCCCAACAACATCAAATTGCAATGTTTGAAGAAAATCGCTGTGGCAACGCTGTATGGCCCTTTTTACGGGTTACAGTACCTACACCTGATCCTTAAGTTTAGGATTCTAATTCAATTCACGGCGGCGGTGTTGTTCACGCTTATTCGCTACTGCTTTTGTGATTATTTGTGATCTATTGCGTCTTTGGATTATTTTTAGTGTTTTTTCGAACTAAAACTATTTAGAGCTGTTTATCAGCTATCTACGATGGTTCGTCAGTGCATGGTGTGTAAGAAATTCGGCTATTCTAACCCCGGATTAAATTCCGATTAATAATTCGTCGGTAAATGAGAATAATGAGGTTATGTTTTTTTTTAGGTAAAACAGTGGTGTAGCTAATTCTATATTTTAAGTAAATAGATATATTGTAAAAATATGGATTATTTCTTTTATTATCTGAATTTCTGTAAAAAATACCTACAACGATTACGTATTTATGACTAATGTTAGATCGTAATTATCTGAACGCGTATCTTATTACAGCGTTGCCATTTTTTAAAGCAATCTTTTCTTCTAACTTATTTGAAACTGTAGAACTGTGTATGATTGTAAATAAATGGTGTTTTAATGGAATGTTTGTCTCCCTTTTTCTCCCTTTTATTCTCTGATCGAATTCCAATAGCAATTAGTTTATTTGCTAACAATTACTCACTGGATCAGTGAATGTCGCAAAATTATTAACTTTTACTTGTAATTATTAACATTTACTGACTTCTCACTTTTATTCAACGGAATCTTCAGCTGCATTCTAGCGGTGACTGGTCATACCTTCAATCATAATAATGCTAGCAGTAACATCGGTTAAAAAGAACACTGTACCGTCTGAGAAAATGAAATAAGCTGCCCTGCATTTCTACAGTTCGCCCAGTGGTTTAGTGTGAGAACTTCGTTAGAGATGGCACTACGCTCTATTTTACGCCGCCCGACCGTGAATGCGAACGAACAAAGTTCAGAATTCCGGATCGAATCGTTAACTTTGCGCAGTGGCATTATCGTAACCAATGAGGTTTATCCGAGGTGCGATTATTGCTAGTTGAAAACTTTAACCAATACCCCGCCACGTGCACGTGAAATACCGTGCGCTAAGGCAATTTTTGTTAGCCTCTGAGGAGGCTCTTTAATAAAAATAGAAAGAAAGATTGGAAATATTTACAAAAACGCGGAGAATCTCCTAAAGACGCGATGACGTAGTCAAAGCATTGTCGCGAAATACAGACTTAACAGACTACCTGTGTATATATAGTGTTGCCAACCAAATCGTTGTCACTTGTTAGGAATGTAAGAAGTTTGGGATATTTGCGTATTTCGGCTTAATTATTTAGGATGTTGATTTTAGCTTCACATGACCGCCGCAACCCTTGGTCCAATGCCATTTAATAAACATATTATACCAGATACCTATTCCTTCTTGCTTTTTTCGATTTTTCACACAATTTTGTGTTGCTTCATTGGTTTTATTAATTATTTCGTCTTTAGAGCATTGAAATAAGTTTCCCTTTTCGGAATCGCAATTATTTTTTTCCGTTTTTTACGCTTTCAAATATTATTGACATTTGTAAGGTGACAATACCAATGCGGCGCCCAGGCAACGAACGACGCAGATGCTGTTTTCATGGCAACTTGATATTATAAGCATTCAGAGAGAAGTGAAAAAAATGACACATTACGGCACTTTCTTTAAGGCTAAATAACTTTTTCTAACTTGTCAAAATTTGACCAGTTTTATGCATTTTCATTTGCGTAAAAAAAAATGGAGTTTTTATAAGGATCGCAGAAAACATGTTAGTGTCTGTGTCCATTTTAATATTTTTTTTTGATATTTATTATTTTAAATTAAAATAATTTATAATGATAATTGTTAAACCGGCGTTTGAAAATATGTTAAACCGGTTCCTACATGTTTAAAGAATGTTCAAATCGAAACGTTACTGTATGCCTGTACAAATCCAAGTTTTATTAAAAATTATTCATTGGATGTTAAACCAGCGTTTAAAATATGTTCACCGCGGTTTCTACATGAAGAAACAGAATTTTCTGGAAACGATTTTACTGTGTGCATTTACAGACCCTTATGATATTAAGTAAGTTTTATTAAAAATTATTAATTTAATTGTTAAACCTGAATTTAAAAGAATTAATTAATTTAAGAATCCCTAAAATTTAAAGTAAATTTTATAAAAATTAATTAAATTAAAAATGTTTTCTACATGTTTAAAGATTTTTCAAATCGATTGGGTATGTTAAAAGGTTTTACATTTGTACCTTGATCCTTAAGATTTTAAAGTAAATTTCAATAAACATTATTAATTTAATTTGTTAAACCAGCGTTTAACAATATGTTAAATCGGTTTAAACCATGTTTAAACAGTGGAAAGTTTACTTCTGGTTTTAGTACACAACTCTGATAAAAGTACTGCCTGGCGACCTTTGATTAAAGGGCCGCCTTAAGAGCAGAGTTACATGAAATTTCTGTTGCAAAGCTCCGCGCAATTTTAAATATCTTAGAAACTATTTAGTTTTGAAGACATGTGGAGACAGTTATTCAAAGATAAAAGATTGGGCTCGGCGTTAACCAATTTTTATTGGAAACTGGTGCTAAATAACCACGTAATAAATAAACAAAAATTATGACAATTTCAAAATTTTTTTTACACAAAATCGAAAAATATTGTTTCCCCTAAAAGGCAATATTATTAGTAATCTTTTACATAAGTTTTAATCAAGGAAACGCGCTATTACAGCAATGGTCTATTTTTATCGAAATATTTTATCAGCTGGACGACGTTTGTCAGCCATATTTGCACTTCGCCGCGTCATATAGTCGAGTTACGAACCAACTAAAAGTTCAGCTACTGTGTCAGTGAGGGCGGCGAAGTAGCTCGACTCGGTTGAGTATATTCGTGTGAAAACCCGATTATGAGTAAATATACAGTGTATCAAGTATAAATGTTCTGTAGAAATTTCTTTAAAAATTAATATTATAAAATGATACGTGGCGTGCTTATTCGCCAAGTTGGGAAAATCAGAAGCCATATTGAAATATTGCTATTGGTGGTAGTATTTAGGGTTGCCAGATGGACAAAGTGTAACAGTAGGACAATTCGATACATGCCATTACATGCATCGAATAACATTGTAAGTGACAAATCGTGTTCTTACAGGAGTAGACCTAACAGGCTCGGTTATATTACTTTACCATGATACTACAGGCACAATAATCAGATGCAAAGGGCATGAAAGAAGCATTTAAAAAAAAATTAAAGCTAAAAAATTTTAGGTTTGAAACATTGAAATTTATTTTGAACTCTGAAATTGGTCAAAATGTCACTTACAATGTTATTCGATGCATATATCGAATTATATAATTGAATTGAATTTTTATAAAAAGCCGGACATTTTTTCCTGAATATATAAAATAGAAGTTTTGTATCTTTAATTTTTGCCAGTCCAATCACTATTACAAATAAAGCGAAAAAATTAACACTGCTTATTAATAACGACAAATACCAACGAAAATAACGAAGTTATTTTCTCAAAAAATAAATATCTCTTCTAATCAGTAAGCACGACTAGGCCGAGAAGCCTGATACTGCGATAAAAATAAGAAAAAAAAAACACATTATTTTCAGCAACATACATTTACATTGCGAAATCTAAATGCGAAGAACTTTCAGCCTCTGGTTTTGGGAGAGTATTATTTTTCAGAAGAACCAAGATTTACAAAAATCAGAGCAGGTATCATTTCACCGATTTAATTGAACGGCGATGTCGCGTGGTAATGGTAAATTTTTATGATTGACCGGTTGCTATAAAAAACCATAGCAGTTAGCAAATTCACCAAAAATTATGACATGTCCGGCTAAAGCAGCGTAATATTTCAATTAACCGCCTGGCCTGGTTAAAGATGAATGTAGTTTTAACTTACCTTGTACCTACATTAGATACCATATACAAACATACGTAATCAGTTCCTGTAAAAGTTACGTGTAGGTCTAAAATATCATGCAACTTTGTTCAATACTATTAGTGTATAGCTTTATAATTAAAAAAATAAAATGTTATTTTACTATTAAATATTAAAACACTATTATTAAAAAAATCTCGTTATGTAGTCTCAAGCGAGTTTTATTTAACCAGTAAAAGTGATCTACTCGTACATATTATCCTCTGTTATTCATAAAAATCAATAAAGAATTCGAACTGTCAAAATTTAGTTTACAAAAAACATTGAAATAGTTTCCATTTTTGTTAGCATGACGAATAAAACACGTATGGTTTTCCTTTATTCTAAAATACTGTGCTATAGAAAATAGTGTGTTATATTAACAATAATTAACATAAAATGATAATTAATAACAAATTTCATTCAAGTTCAAAAAGACCTAGCTATTATATCATCTGACTCACAATCCACATTGTAAGGTTATACACGCAGAGGCAGAAAGTATGCACCATCTCGGGTCCTTCCCCCTACAAAAAAATCTTGTTATTATTGTTTAATTATATAATTCAGCTACCCGTAAGGTTTTTCTTCGAAAAATAACCATTCAACAAAATAATGTTCTACTGACGATAAAAGTCACTATGTGATAGCATTTCATCCCATTTTGGAAAGCACATATTGCCGACTACATCTGTAATATAATCTGAAATATAGGTAAAGCTTCATTAAAAAATATTTAGTATTAGTGTATGTTTCCTGCATTGTTGGTTGCCGCATTAGTTCTCGTCGTTATTATTCTGTTTGTAGCGTTTTCTCATAGATGGCGATAACAGTAATGTTTCACCGCTTGGAAAATATAAATGTGCTTTAAGTTTCAGAATTTCTAAATAATCTGTATCGCTTCTCGGCCTTTTGGCTAAGATCAAAGTGTAGTATCTGTTCTTATCAGCTTAATATCTGATACGCCCCGCATGCGGGGCCAGTATATTAAACTGATTTTTGGAAACTGATGGAGGTTAGGGGCTTGCTCCACCTCTATCACGGGTTGGCCCGGTATTGCAGTACCGCCGGGATCGGCCCATTTAATCGAATTGAATAATAATGGGGATACGGTATACCACGATACACAAAAAATAGAGTAAAGCTCTGACATCCGAATATCCAAATGGGATTCAAATGCGAAACCGAATCGGGTTAATTACGCCCGAGACGAACGCCGTTGTCTTGGCAGAATTACTAACAATAAAAGTATCGATATTAAACGGAATCGAAACAAAGTATCGAGGTTAATTATTATTATAACACGAAGCATTAGTATTTGCAGAATTATACCGTTGATCTTTTGACTGCAATAAAACCTCATTACCCTCCGACCATAAAATAAATAAGGAAATCCCAAATTTTAAAACCTTTTCGGGCAGAGCCGGACCAGGTATACAAATTCAATTTATACCTATGCCTGATGCATATATAAATACAAAGTGATTTTTAATAATTTTAATCTTTAGCGGTTTTCCGTCGAGTAATTTTTATTTAGGCTTATTAGTGGTAGAAAGTGGCGTCCTTGGAATTGTGCTGATAGGGGGGGCATCTTCAAGTGTCATTTTTAAAAGAAAGCATTTATCTACCGATGCCAAACTAATAATTAAAATGTGTATCAATCGTTGTTGAGTAGAAATTTTAATTCGATGGATGCTTTAGCAGAGACGTCTACTTTGACAAAAACTCCTTTATCTTGGGTAAGAGACATAGTACTTAAACCTGTTAATCCTAGAAAAAATCCGAGTGATTCTGGCACATTTAGAAGCATTGACGAAAATGACATGGATTTATTAAGAAGAAAGATTTACCAAATGTATGAGGCACAACTGTACCCACTTTGATTTCCCTCAAAGAGCGGCTGATTAAAGACGAAACAAATATCTCTTGTAGCCTTTCAAGCCTTAGGAAAATATTGCGTTAAACGGGTTTTAAATACCGAAGCATTAATAAAAGACAAACATTAATGGAATCTCAACGTTTACGGGAATGGAGACTTAAATATTTAACTTTTCTAATAATACAAAAGCAGAAATTCAAAATTTTATGATTGAAAATGATTTACATTTTGAAGAAACTTACAAAAAACGAGAACTGCTAGAAGTATTAAAAGCTTTTAAAGTGTGACAAACTTGCAGCAGAAAATGGACATACAGTGTTGCGTCTTCCTCCATACTATTGTATATTCAATCCTATTGAGCTAATATGGCACCACTATCCAATATTAGGAGAAATAATATTTCTCCTACATTAAATGCATCTGTAGTAGAATTAATTAAAAACGAAGTAAGAAAAATTTCTGCAGACAGCTGGAAAAACTGTGTACAGCATGCACTTAAGGTGGAAAATTCTTACAATTGTATGATTACAAATGTTCAACCCTTAATTATAAGTTTAGGCTTAGATGAAGATAGTGATTGTGATACTGAGTTAAATTTTGAATAAATTATCAATAGTTTCTTAGAATTCAATTAATTTTTATTGTACTTGTTATCCTAATAGTTATAATTTTAAATTATATTATTTTCAATTATCATTAATTGTTATCATTATTTTACATTTATTATAGGTACCTAAAACTAAAAATATCTATCTATTTATTTTAAATTATAAAAATAAATCATGTGGTGTGGTATATATTTCCAAGCCGGCCCTGATCCCATTTATTGAGCTTTGAAGAGGTTGAGGCGTATACAGTAGGGTTTAATCAGGTAGTTTATTTATGGCAGTAAGAGTCAACGGTATAATTCTGCAACAACTATACATCAGTGGAAACAACATATAAATATGCTTTACGTGTTTTTTAAATGAGCTTCTTGTAGTAAAAGCGGTCTTTTCAGGAGAGGCTGACAGCACATTTTTTTCCTAGAAACAATGCTCAGTTTCACGAACTATTTATAAACAAATCGATATCAACGGCTTATCATTCTAATAATGGCCCCCCTTGCCCCAAACACCCCGCTTTCCGGAGTAAATGGCCCCTTTAGTTGTTCGTTGTCCTACGTCTCAGAACCCGAAGCATACCGGAACAGGCCCAATATAGTTAAAGCAAGGGTGGCTGTGATTTTTGACACTTGCTGGACAAGTGTCAAGGTATAGTGTCAGATGAGATTGGTTAGGTCACGGTACATATAAGTACTGTACACAACATGTTTTCAAAAGCGTTAAAAGTTTTAAAGCCGATAAACATAGCAAATTCAGTTATAAGGAGAATGGCGTATTCGGCTGACAACAGAGACAAATATTGGATAGACCGAGTGGGTACCAGAGAAATGGTTGGTTATGGTAAGTCAAAATTTCATACATTGAGTTTTTATTGTTGGAAAAATTTTAATTATACTATGTCTGCAGATATTTAAAGTCCCCCTTTGTTCGCGCGGTGTGCGCAAGAAGCGATTCACTTTGGTTTGAATCGTTGGAGGTTATATTCGTTGGGAAAAACGACCTCGGGAAGGTCGTTCCTTAAGGATGAAGTCCTCCAGATGAAATAATCCTTAAATAATGAAGTTCGAGGAGTACTAAGCTTAACCACATATGGATGAGCGGCAGTGGTTCGTCGTGTATTTCTGCTATTCGCCGCTCTGGGCGGAATTACAGGGCAAGGTCAGCCGAGCACTTTCCATGAAAATATCTGTAAAAGAGTGTCAAATCCCCAACCTGTCTTCGATGTTCTAAGCTGTCGAGGATCTTCGTCAGCTCGTGGTCTCCAATCAGACGAATGGCCCTCCTTTCGATGGAATCCAGTAGCCGAAGAGTATGTTTGGGTGCAGAGCTCCACACATGAGAGCAGTACTCTAGTGATGGTCGAATCTGGGCTTTGTATAGTGTCAAAAGTTGTTGAGGTGTGTACAACTTTCTGGTTCGGAAGAGTACACCAAGTTTCTGAGAAGCTATCTTGGCGATTGCCACAACGTGGTCATGCCAAGACATATTTCCTCCCAGATTGACGCCCAGCAAATTAGCAGATGAAGCCAGTGGGATTGCGTGTCCGTCCATTGTTCACCACGTCAAAACTTATGTTTTTTGAGGAACGATGTATTTTGGGGTGTAGAGTACAATTCCAAGAACGATTTTGGCGAGAAAGCTTATTTTTGAGATGGTTCTGATTAAAATGCCCTTCAGCATTTGTTTGGTTTCAGACGCATGCTTTCGAATCTATTCTGTCTAACCCCAATATTAAGAATAAACGACAATGATTTTTAAATTACCTACCTTATTATCCGATTTTTAAAAGAAGTTAAAAATTTTTTAAAGAAAGTATGTAATGTGTAAATTTTATTCACCTAGAAACATTGCCAGATCTGCGAACACCCCTTGGTGCAGAATGGAAAATATATTCCTCAAGAAGCAATTCAAAACTGGATTAAAGGCAATCAGTGGCGTATATAGACCAGTCGCATTGCTTTCAGTTATATCAAAAGTAATGGAGAAATCTAGATTAACCAACATCTTCTAAAGTACCTGGAAGGCTTCAACATTATCAGCGATCATCAATATGGTTTTCGGAAGTCCAGATCAACTGGAGATCTTCTAGCCTATGTCACCCATATTTGGAACAACGCAATCGAACATCATGGGGAGTCCCGGGTTGTTGCACTGGATATTTCTAAATCGACGTCATCGTCTGCTGGTAGAAATTGTTCATTTTCAGCTTCCGAGGAGTTGTCGCTATCATTCCTATTTCGTTTTTTGGATTGACAGAATATACTGAACAAGATCTTGTTCTATCTCACTTCCTAATAGAGTTTTCCTTCCTTGCATTTAAAAAAATTAAGTTGAATGGTGACCCAAAGACGAAACGTCATATTAAAGATCTGATGATGCCATCTTATGGAGAATTAAAAGTAGCAATGAGGAATTGAAATTTATAGATTTTCCAAATATTTTAAAAGCCCCTCTAGTTATGTTTGATTTTTTTTGCGGCATTTTATTGGGCTCATAATTCTGCAACTTTGCCCCAATTTACCCGACTTCTACCGTTTCTGAAATCCCAATGGTGAAAGATGAATTTGTTACACCCTGTATATATGAAATTTTATTACCTATTTAAGAAGGAATATCTCAAAGACTATAATGCCAAAAATCGTTTTTAGATTCGAAATCTATACTACAAAATATTTTTAGAAAACTTGCATTGATATTTGTGTGTCTGTTTGTTCGGGTTTGTTCGGGATCTATACTCCAAAATATTGTTAGAAAACTTGTATTGAAAGTTGTGTGTCCGTTTGTTCGTAATCTATACTCCAAAATATTTTTAGAAAACTTGCATTGAAATTTGTTTGTCCGTTGGTTCGGGTTTGTTCGTAATCCATACTACAAAATATTTTTAGAAATCTTGCATTGAAATTTGTGTGTTCGATTGAGTATTTTCTATGAGAACAAATTATAAGTATTTCCCGCTTATTAAATCAAACCATAATTTATGTTTATTTTCATCTCAGTATTTGCAGGTTTAAATATTTTTCCACAAAAGTAGTTTGATGTTGTCCATTTTGGGCCTCATCCCACTGGGTTTGTTTCAACAAACCCAAGGCTGCACACTAATGAGCTTAGTGATAAAATAAGTGAAGGTTGTGTGTTCATTTTAGGATTTAATGGTACGCCCTCTTACATGGACCGAGAAGATTATCCATTTCCTGCGATAAAATGGAAAGAAAATTCTCCCGAAATTTTGAGCATTAACGAGAAACAAAGAGGAGACTGGAGACTTCTCAGCAAGCAGGAGAAGAAGGCCCTATATAGAGCCAGCTTCTGTCAAACGTTCGTAGAAATGAGAGCACCAAGAGGTAAGTTGAAGTTGTCAATTTTAATTATTTGAAGGAAGGTACATATTGAACAGGGTAGGGTGCCCCATTTGTACACTTTCTGGGGGATATTAAAGTTATTATCAATGATAGAATGTTGCTGTTTTCACTTTAGTGGCCCACTTTTTAACGAAACGAACGATTTCACACGGAAAAAAGACCATAGTAAAATAGTAAAATTATTATTGTAAAGGTTATATGGCAAAATTTTCTATAAAATATTGTATTCATTGCATTTGTTATTGATAATCCGTACCAAAATAATATTGTAAACATAATTTACAAATAACTATACAATAAAAAGGTCACCTCTCTCAAATAATGTTTCTAGTGTAAACCTGTATAAAAACACTTTCCAATAGCGGACACTATATATAACGGACAAGGACACTTTCTTGAAAACTTTCCTATCTAAAATACATGTATTTTTACCTCCCTATAACGGATACCCCGTAAATGGTCTCATAAACATTAATTATCATTTAATTGCACTATTCAAAGAAAACATTAGCTCAAGGGAATTTTTGAAATCCTTGTTAGCACGATGGGTGACCGCTTGGGAACTTTTACAAAAAACTTAAGTAAATTTTACAAAAGATTTTAGTAAATCTTACAAAATAATTTATTAAAACTTACAAAAAATAATTTTTCCGGTATAACCGGAAGTGATGGATAAGTCAAAATATCTTCTTTAAAAAGATCTGCATCTTTTAGCTAGTACCAATATTTCAAACGAATATTTTAATAATTAGTTAGAGTATTTATTAGTGGACCGTGGATTAGTCATTGTTATTGAACGATGGACAATATCGCCATCCCAAGACACGACAAGCCAGCGCGCTGGCCGGCTGCATCGAGGGGGTAGGAGACGTTTTTCTTATTCTTCTGCCTTTGATCACCCGAAGGAAGATAAGGAGGGCCAGCACAGGGATCTCGGAAACCGTAAGAGATACGAAGTCGGTTAAATGGAGGTAAAGTTGCGCATTTACGTGCCTAATAATATGCCGTTTAGAAAATTTTAAAATTCCGAGTAGTTCCGGAGATATCCGGAAAAAGCCTAAATTCTGAAAAATTATTTAATTTTTTTTCCTGGGTTTGTTCGGGTTTGTTCAAATTCTAAAGAAGAAAAAAAGCTTTCAAATTCCAATATCAGGAAAACAGGACCGTATTTAAAAAAGAAAGGTGATAATGACCCTTCGAAGACGACTCGTCGGATTACAAAACAATTAACTCTCTTAGATAGAGCGGAAAAAGTGGCAATGTAAAAGTGCAATTTACTTTAGAATTCGATCTCAAACAAAAACCCAGGAAAAAAATCAGAATTTCGGGTTTTTCCGGATATTTCCGGAACTTTCGGAATTTTAAAACTTTCTAAACGGCATATAATTAGTCACGTAAATGCGCAAAATTACCTCCATTTAACCGAGTTCGTATCTCTTACGGTTTCCAAGATCCCTGTACTGGCCCTCCTTATTTTGTGTGTACACTGTGTATTTTAATTTCTGTTGGGAATAATGTGGGGGACATGGAGTTTATTTCTAACTCTTTTTGATCCGACTAATTTGAAAGGATTGTACAGCAGAAGAAAATAGAAAACTAAACGGTTTTTAATTCAGAATTTAATTTTTTAATGTTTTTTTTTAGGAGACTGGATGGAACCAATTGGCTACACTCTAATCCTTTGCTCAATGGGATTGTGGCTTTTTATCTTCATCCATGTCTACGTTTACAGCGAGCTTCCTCAATCATTCAGCCCCAGCAGCAAGAGGGCACAGCTCAGGAGACAAATCGATCTCCAGATGAATCCAGTGACGGGCCTCGCTTCCGCGTGGGACTATGAGAAGATGGATTGGAAAAAGAAGACTTGGTTTACACCGGATAATCCGTTTCAGAAGTGCCAAGATGATCATCACACTTAATTTCTTATTTCGTTAATATTTATCTTATAGTTATTATAGTAAGATTGTAGATACTTAATAAAAATAACTAGTGTTGTGATCGCTCGAGCGAAAAACCGCTTGATCACTCGATTATTGAAATAACCGACATCACTCGATTATTAAAAAAACCGCTCGAGTTATCTATTCAGGCGAAAACCGTCGCCCGTCACTTATTATCTTTCACTCGATACCCAAGCTTCGCTTGACGCCGACGGAGATATACCGCTGTAGTGTGATCGAGTTAAAAAGCTGCTCGTATATTCGAACAGTTTTTCGCTCGATAGGAAATATTCTAGTTAAAAATCAGGTGAAAAACCGAAAAATATCGCGGGTTACCTGATAGACGACCTCAGGTCTAAGCGCCGCGCGATCCGATTGGCGATGTTCGAGATTGACGCTGAGCAAGTACACGACATACGTCTTCCTTAAAGGCACATAAACGAGAAGGTGCATATAAAAAAGTATGCTGAATCCCTTAGCGGAGTCATCGCGACATAATTTGGTAAAGTTTTGTTTTAACTGGCTAGCCAGCGGAGTAGTTTAGGTCTCCGATTGTAAATATTAAAAAATTAAAGGATATAATTTTAAAATTTTTAATTACTATAAACTCGAGAAAACTTCTCAAAAATAACATAATAATAGAAATTGTTAATGAAAAATATCAAAACGAACAAAATGGTTAACAAAATATATAGAAAAATTCGTTGGTAATCTTATAGTAAACATTTTTAAATCTAAACAGGAACTTTTTATTATTAAACTCAAGAAGACTTCTCAAAAATAACATACATTATAGAAAATGTTAATGGAAAATAAGAAAACGAGCAAAATAGTTAACAAAACATAGGTATCGACAAATTTTTTGGTAATTAAAAGTAAGCATTCTTAAATTTAAACAGGAACTTTTAGGTAACTATGAATACACGAGTACATGAATTTAAAAAAATAATAACCAATTTTCTTATTTTGCCAGTCGCGTAACTAAGCCTAAATTTTTGAAGTGCACACAGTAGGCACCTGATAATTTAAAGTGGAAGAATTTGACAAGTTATTTTAAATATCTACTTATTTTATGCTCGTAGATTGAGAAAGATGTGAAGAAAAATAACTCTTGGTAATTCTTTTTGTTCGGGTTAAAAACGCACAATATTAAACCCGAACAATAAATACATATTTGTGTGATTTTTTGCAGTGTTTTGTTTGGTATCGAGATACGTGGTAAAAATTCATTATTCACAAATAAATAAATTTCTTAAATTTTTTTGGTGACACTATAATTTTTTAGCTAAACCTGTGCCCACCCGTAGTTACGTGCCTGCTAAATACCCGACCTGATCACATGTAAAGGGCTAGGCAGCCCGTTAAGCAGTCGGTGACGTCATCGCTTGGTAAATTGGAATTTCAGGCGATTCACTCGAGCGATTAACTCGATTATTAAAATCGCTCGAGTATCAAGTACTCGATTATTAAAATCATCGGTTTTTCCCAACATTAAAAATAACACTCATTTTACTTATTTATATGTGGAAAATGGCTTATTATACAGGGTGATTCACGACGAGCTTGCATTAGAATTATATGGAGAACTACTGAACATATGTTTCTGAAACTTTGGGGGTTAAGGCTTAGCGATACACTATCTTTAACTAAAATATTAACATGTTCCTGCCATTTCCGGTTATACCGGAAGTAGCTGTGAACATTCATTTTTTAAATACAACATGGTAATTTTTATTATATTTTTCGGTTAATCGAAAATTCTATGCAACTTTTATAGAACATCATTTTGTCAGACTCTGCTAGTTTTGAAATATCTGGACTTTTTGTAATTATGTGGCAAATGCATGGTGATGTAATAATTCATATAATTTTTTTACCCTAACTCTTGGACTAAGAAATTTTTCTTACCGAATAGTTAGAAGATCATCAATTCTCAAAAATATTTCAAACTTGGTCGAAAATGTAGAGGGTGATCACAATTCAAGAGTCATTATGAAATAATTCAACCATTAAAAACGTTCTTATTTTAAATGGAACACCCTGTATATTTTTATTTAAATTGATGACAAATTAGATGTTCTTTATAAATAGTATTTATTGTTCTATACCTATATCAAAGCGTTTCCTCACAAAATCAAATTTATGCCGAAAATACTACTTTCTCAAGTATGCTATGAAAACAATTATTGTACTATACAGGGTGTAACTAAATAAGTGTAAAACATTTAAGGGGGTGATTCCTCATCGAAAAAAAGATAGGATCTTTCATATAAAGAAACTTCATTGGAGCATCCCTTGTTAAGATACAGCCCCTTAAAGGGGGTACATAAAATGTGTTTAACAATTTTTTTCACAAGCACTAAAAAAGTTACAATATTGAAATTAACCTGACATTTTCTACTACCAAAAAGACACTTAGCCAGTAATTTATTTGGTTTACCCCATGGTTGTAAGGGTGGAAAACGCAACCCCTAAAATTTATTTCCAATGTAAGTTTTTGTCTTATTATTTGTTTACCATCTAAAAATGTATTTCCGATAGCCTGTTTCATTCTAAACAAAAAATGTCTCTTGAATTTTTTGCCCAAAATAAACCAGTTCGCGCAAAAAATTATTTTACGAACAAGATACATATCGCCATAAAACACGCGAATACGTTGCTCAATGCGCCGACGTCTAGACGCATGCGTAATGTCTGAAGGTAGACATATTGAACATTTACTATGATTTCTAGATGTTGTATGTTTTGTTATTAATAAATTAGTTTTGTTTATTTATAAATTTTATGTACCTCCTCTAAGGGGCTGTATCTTAACAAGGGATGCTCCAATGAAGTTTCTTTATATGAAAGATCCTATCTTTTTTTCGATGAGGAATCACCCCCTTAAATGTTTTACACTTATTTAGTTACACCCTGTATACTGATGTCTATACGGAGGAAAATTGATGAAAAAGCAAATTTCTAAAGCGTTCCTTTATTGGATTTATGAATACAATACGATTGATACACGTAATTAAAAAAAAAATCTTGTATAATTTCGTAAAGACTCTCTTAGGATACTGTAAAGGAAATATATAAAAAGACATCAACAGGCGATAAAGTCAGAATCACTATAATTTTATTTTCCTTGTCATTTTAAAAGACAAATGGATTGGAAATGTCCTATCAAAGATGCAAATGTTCCTGTTAAACATGGAAATGTCAATGAATGAAATGTTCCTATCAAAAAGCAAATGTTCCTATCAAAGATGCAAAAATGTTCCTGTCAAAGGTGGAAATGTTCCTATCAAAGATGCAAATGTTCGTATCAAAGATGCAAAAATGTTCCTATCAAAGGTGGAAATGTTCCTATCAAAATTGTAAATGTTTCTATCAAAGATGCAAAAATGTTCCGGAAACTCACGTGCTCATAAATACTCATTGACTATCTACAGGGTGACCAAAGATTGATGGAATTATGTGCATTGGATACAAAGCCAACCCTAACAAACCACTTACAACATTACCATTATCATGAAGATAATTTGCTGCAACTTCAATAAAAACTAAATAGCATTAAAAATACAATTCCGAATCTATACATTCATCTCTAAAACAGAAGTCGAGGTGGGTGGACTCCAACTATAAACTAGTTGAAATATGAAACTATTTCAGTTCGCTTAAAATGCTCAATTGTTCCAAGATCATCGGCAACTTCTGCATAACCGTCGCTCTTCGGCAATGTACATAATTTCTTCTCCGGTCAAGGACAATCTACACGACATATTTTTTTTCTATCGATTTTCAAGAAAATAACAAAAATCGCCTTTCCCGTTGTATATTGTTTATTGATTTTTAATCCAAAAAGTACCTTGGAGCAATCATTATTTAGGTTCCATTACTTTTATTCATTATTATTTAATTGAATCTCAATCTCTATTTATTTTACTTGCGTTGTGCCAGAAAATGCTGGTCTGTAATTTCCTTTGTGTGTCACATTGCGCAATTGAAAATATAGTCTCAGATACTTTCTATATAAAACGCTCGGGACTTTTACCAAAGTCGGCTATATTTTGCGATATTATTTCTTTGTTTTTTTTTGGTTTGTTAGAAAATTTTTTTTTGTTGGTTCTTTAGGTTTTTTCTACGTGACGAAAACGACATACATCTTTCTGTTTCATTATTAGAAGGCACATTTTTCTAGTTATGTTTAGTTAGTTAAGCTAGTTATTTTGGTTAGGGCTGGTTAGCAAAATATTCTTATTTTTGCGAACAGAAAAATGTAATCGGTCACCCAAAATGGCTAGTTGGTCAGCAACTTATGGGCAGCAAACATTTCTGAATCGGTCAGTAATTAATGTCATACTCTCTCTCTCTCTCTCTAGCCTACAACCCAGGGTGGGTCATCGCTGACTTTACAATTTGCCTCCACTAGAGTGCTCTAAATTATTTTGGTACGCAAATTAAATATCGATGCCTGAAAGGTAAAAGGTTATAAGCGACATTTATTACTTTTTACAGTAGACCAATTTAAAGTCAATTTTTTTTAAAAATAATTCACAACTTAGTTTTTAGTTAATAAATTCAAATGCTAAAACTGCTAAAGTTAATTTTAGAACGTGATTGTTCTTTTCCTTATAAATTATTGTTACTCGAATCATCTGATGTATAGGTAGTGTCGCTTAAGCAAATTCGCTCCTAAATTTAATTTCAGCAAAAAGGGCTTAAGGTACTTCATTAAGATGTATGTGTCATAGTAAAAGTTCCTAACAGCCAATATGCTCAAGTAGTAACAACAAGTAAAACAAACTAACGTTCAAAATTACTTCAATTTTTTTTCGGTAATAATGAATAACCATTATGAATCACAAAAAATAATTTAAAAACCTAACTTTTATTTTTAGGGCGAATTAATAATATAAGATTTTAGGATATGATTTACGATGAGGAATTAATATAACATTTTTGAATACAATTTTTTTATTAGAAACATACAAAAGATGTGTTGAAATTCCAAACAAGAAAGCAATAAGAATTTTTATATAAAATAACATTAAATTCTAAAAGTAAAGGTACATTTACTCAAAGTCTTCATCCTCCAAATCTGTCTCAGCTAGAGTATCTCTGATATTAGCAGCAACAGGGATATTGAGATATTCATGATGAAATAGGGGAGGTATCACATTGTTTGAACAAAGTTTATTTAGGTCGTCGTATTTTTGTTTTGATATGGGTATAAGTGCTTTGTAGCAGCTAGTTGGAGTTGCTCTCACTTTTGTTTGAACCTCGATTTCGTAGCTTGGTGCCTTATCATCCATAGAATTTTTTATTATTATTTTGTTGGGATCTCCTTTCTTAAGAGTACAGATGCGAATTTTACTTATTTTTCCGGTTAAGTTTCCCTTAAAATATTTTTCCCCAAGCACATCCCATTTGTTAAAATCTTTGAAAGTTAAATTTTCCACTTTATAGGGTCTAGGATCCTGTCTAGCCGTTTCGAAAACAGTGTACCATTGTGATGGACCCCATATAATTGAATGTTTAATGTTTCTTTCTATAACGGCATGAACAGAATCCACAGGCATGTATGTATGTCCTGAGAGCAAAAAGTTAACTTGAATAGTTTTAATACATGACGTACAGTTTTGTAGCGTTGCATGTATCATCGCTAACATTGTTCGGTTTCGATTCTGACCGGGACAGCAGTCACAATACAAAAGCAAATGAGTTACAGTTCCGCGGTTATCAACCATTGTAATATATTTGTTCAAAATGGTTGCCATTTCATTTGCTCCACGCTTCCCATTTTTCTCATCCCAATAATAGCAAAATACGTCGCGAGTGCCACTTTCATAAAACGTAAGATTGTATACTGAAAGCTTGCGTGAATAGTATAAAAGCATACTCTCACCATGAGGGGTATTTAAGACCTTTTGGAGGTCGAAACTTACACACAAGGTTCCAGCATTATTCTTGTGGATGTTTTGGTGTGCTTTAAAGCGATTATAGGAATGTTCTTTTTCGGCCAAATGTTCTAACTTTGCATGCTGCATAGCTTCATCGGGGGTATCTAATCGCTCAAACCGAAGACATTTTAGACATTTATCTTTTTTAGGGACATGAAATCCTATATTAAAGTTTTCATTAAAAATATTTCTAAACACTCTTTCACCAACTACGTCTACTCCCTTTTCAATATTAGCTTTTTTGTATATCTGGTATAAACAAGATAAGTTTTTAAACTCTTGGGGCAAGTATACACGGTTCGAGTCTTTGCGGGTATAATGAGATGGTATGGCTGGGAGTGACTTGATAAAGTTATTTACTACCATTTTAGAGCTGTCCGTAGTTTTATTCGGTGGAATACTTTTACCCCTCATATCCTCTTTGGCTGAACCAAATGATGCGTTGCTAATTGTATAATAAATGAACTTTTGAGAAACATTCAACGTATCGCTTAAGAATTGGAGGCAAACATTTCTTTTACCTTCACCCTCATTTATAAAGTATTTAAATGTAAATTGTCTTTTATCTGACTCTGAAGATCGTTTTCTTTTAACTGGCAATTTTTTTGTCATACCAACAATCCAATCTTTGCGACGATCTGGAGGAAGATTCCAAAAATGATCAAAAATTTGTTGTCTTCTTTCTTCTGATATGGCTTCACAGTTGTTACCACATTTTTTGCCTGCACATGGATTGGGTTTAATCTTTTTTGCAGGAACCACAGCGCCGTTGGATTTTGTATATTCCTGACCGGATCGTCTGGCTTCTTTTTTTATTTTTTCTTTATTTTTTTTCTTGGTTATATTTCCTAATTCCCCCACGATATTTTCCTGGTTACTATGTACAGTTTCTTGTTTTTTATTTTTATTTTTTTTCTTCTTTTGTCGTTTGATTTTCGAGCCATTGCTTGATAAAGAATCAGAATCAGACTGTCCTTCCCACAAGTCTGAATCATCATCGCCATAATACTCGGCTAAAAAAGCCTCATCTTCAGATAAATAATCCATATATGCGCCAGTTTTCGATTGTTTTGTTCTAAGTGACTTTTTGTTGATATGAGTTGTTGGGCCAGGGCTATTTGAATGAGCATTTTTTTCAGAGTATATTTGAGATTCATTATTTGTTAAATGCAGGAAAATATCAAATGACTTGCTTGTACCTGCTACGTTCAGATTTTCTGTTTCGTAATTTTCATTTAAAACATGTGATAAATTACCTAAGATCACTGATTCTTGCATATTTTCCGATTCAGCTGGAATACCATTTATTTCACCTTCATCGCAATGTCCTTGCAGGCAAACCATAATATGGTGAGGTTCTGCATTCTAAAAAAATAAAAATTTGCATTACGGTCGTAATTTAAATCATTACGAAACTATTTTTTTTGAAATTGTAATATTTAACTTACAAAATGAAAGTAGATACATTTCAAAATTTAACAATATACCTGTGAACTTTCTGCAATACCTTCTTGCTGCACATGATTGGTTATTTCATTTTTATGAATCTCGGAAATTTCCTGAAGCAAACACTCAAATTAGCAACTTCACTTAACTTCTAAATTTAACAGATGTAAAATTTCAAAATTTTTATAATTTTAAAATTACCTTCTTATTATTGTCGAGCACACTAAAAAGGTCCTTGCTCATTGTTTCTTTATCTTTCTCAGGTATTATTGATCGTTTTGCTAACTCCACAAGGTGTTTCCCTCTTAAGTTACTCATTGTTCTCTAAAATTTTTACACTATCACAGCTTTGATAAAAAAATAACATAATTTGTATAATAATAGTATTAACTTTTCTTAAAACTTTCTTTTCAACACATAGGACGTTTAATTTAGGAACTCTTACTTTTTTAATGTATTGAAGAGAGCCTAACCAAATATTACTTACTTCGATACCCCTTTTTCCACGGCACTGTTACACTTTACTGTTTGACAACGTGGCTCAACGGCGTGAAACTCACTCTTACAGTGCTGCGGGTGCACTAAACTAGAAACTACACACAACAAGCTTAGACAATCCAGTAAGCATCGATGTTTACCGAAGCGACAAGTCCGAATATGCACGAAGGTCATTATGTACAAGGACACGTAAATTAGGATACTGTAGTAACGTCTTAATAGCCCTATTAATTTTTAAATGCATTAAATAAACTAGCATAAATGAAATTACCATCATAAACTAGAAACAGGTAAAAAAGGATAAGCGCCATTTTCTCAAATTTATTCGCAGCGTAAAACAGTTTAAGTAACACTTAAGATTCTAAGGGCGCCAATGAAAAACAGTCTAAAGAATAAAGAGTTTACAAAGTTATTTAGAGTAAAACAGGATAAACGACAAAATATAAAAAGATTTGGAATTTCCAAATGGCGCAAGGTCGGTTTTCTTTTTTGCTATATAATCTAAGTAGCAATATTTTAAAATCCTCTTAAATAAGGTCGCTTAGTAAAGAAAAATGTACATAAATATCAAGTTTCACGATTGGCTTAAGCGACAAATAAATAATCGTAGCCAGCTCAAATATATACCATCCGACGCAGAATAAAAAACTACACTTAGTGGCGTTCAAACCACAATTTCTTGAAAAATGTCGCTTACACCCTTTTACCTTTCAGGCATCGATATATAAGCTGCTGTGAGCGATCCACTTAATCAGATATTGGTAAGCAATCAGCGAGTAAGCAAAATATTTAATCTTGGTCATCAAAAAAAAACAATAAAACGTGAAATAGTGACAGTGCCCTGGGCAAACAAGTGAAAACGCTACACATTTTCTAGCCGATTTTCTTCTGTATTCGGCAAAAGACACAAAAAACTTACATAAATTGACAGCGCCATGGGAAAACAAGTGAAAACCTGCCCCCTTTGGGCCTTGACTGCTACACCGAATGAAAACACACGCACGCAATTAGCTACTCGTATCACGCGATTGCTTTCGCTCCGCCCACAATAACGAACTTTGCCGATTATTCAAAACAAACGCAATCAAATGATTTATATTGATAACCATTTATTTAATATGCAAACCTCTGAAGTAAACTGCTTCTAGACATGTTTTTTTCTACTGACCAATTGTAAAATCTTGCTGACCAAGTAATCATCTCGCAGCTCGACTGTTAATTAAGCGAACAAATGATAAAGTCGGTACGGTGTATGAAGTCCGCTAAGCAATAAAACCTCTCCAGCAGGGTAGTCGGTGGCTCTCAAACAATAAATTATATTTTAGGTATTTTCTAATTAAATAATTTAAAGTAAATAAAAATTAGTTTTTCTTCTTTATCTTTCAAGAATAGCTTTGAGGGTAACATATTCCTTGGCTTTATATATATCATAAACAATATTCCTAATCGATAGTTTTATCCCTTGGGATAAATCAACGGTTTTAGAATGGAGTCGAACCCTTTTATAGGGTCTGTCCAATTCCTCTTCACTCTTTATTCTTGAGGTCTTATCTGAAATGCCGCAAGCTTCAGACGTTCGTTTTTGCACTGCCAAAACAGACACCAACCTGGCCCGAGTTATCTTTTTCTAAAGTAAAATAACGTTCCACTTGTAATACCAAACGGCGTTCACCTGGATATAAACACCTTCTAGGCGTTGTGTCACCTTGCTGAATATTTTCCATAACTTTGCTTTATAACTGCTTTTAATTCACACACAATGAGAAACAAACTAAAAGCAAAAAGCATAACTACTTATTTAAAATAGAACATACCATCCTACACTTGAGCAAATTTTAATTATTTCTTGGAAAATAGTGATTATTATATAAATTTAACTATAATGATCCCAAAATAACTAAATTCTAGGAAAAAAGTACCTGAGAAAATCTTCAACTTATTGACTCAAAATGTTTTTCATTTGATAAATAAAAAAAACTATGAGTGAAAAATAAACAAAATCAAAATATTTATCGCGTTACATAATTCTAAGATAATTTTGTTTTGGAACCGCTGATTTTGCCCCGCCCACTACAGTGAACCAGTGGAATGTTCGGTACGATCAAGTATAGCGAAGGTATTGTTAACTTAACCGTCTTACTGTTTTACAACCTTTAATGATTTAATCCGATATCGGACTTCATAAAACGAACCGACTTTATTACAAGCGGACTGATATCGATTAAATTGTTGACAGTTTGTAGCATTTTTTGCAGAACAAGTGTTGCAGCTCGATTTTTATTTATTGCAAGCAAAATCTTTTTATGCTGATCAAATGATTTAATGGCTATTTTTTGCTGCGAACCAATTTTAATAACGGCAAACCATTTAATTACTTCTCTTCTAGTTATTCTTATAAACGAAATATGTATTGACACCTTCCATGCAAGCAACTCATTCCCAATCATCGCGCATCGTGCTAAACGAAAAGACCGTTTCTCAAGTAGAGGGGTGGCATTCCAGTACTCCATCAAGGTTCTTCAGCCAGCCGGTACCGGCACCGTGGGCAACCAAGAAACGCACCGAAGAAAGAAAGTCGGACAAGGAGAGAAGCATTTTCAAACGGCGACCATTATATTCGATTTGGTCAGACAAAGACGGAAGAACTAAACGGCCACCATGGTCCATATCGGACGCTGACATCTGAAGTTTAACAGTTCTTAGTGGTCCTTGTTCGGTACGGTCGGTATTAAGTACATGCGACCTGCGACTTAGTGATAAAGATTCTAAAAATGAACCACAGTGAACGTATTAATGGTGCTGAGGCGTACTGAGAATGTTTGCCATTTATACGAAGGTATAATCGCAGTGCTGGTGTATCATGTAAAATGACGGTATTTTTTTTATATAAACAATATTTTTGTGAAAACTTATCTGGATTTGAGTGATTGGAAGTGATTAAGTCGTGCTTTACTCAGTGTTGATTAATATATGACGAGCAGTTTGATTTGGAACTAAGATCTGCCCAATATACAAACTAAAGGTAAATAAAGCAATTAATATATAATCTTTGTCGTTAAAAATTAGCGGTTTTGTTCTTCTGTTAAAAAAATAGTATTCGCTATTAATTTCCAAAGATATTGTAAATTACAGTTCCCATAATCCATTCATAAAACTCTTGGAAAGTGAAGCTGTGATTGTGTGAAATGTTATTGAAAATCAGTAATGGGTGGAAGAGTGAACTACATGTTTGTTGGCTGAATGGCAACAATGCTGAAGTCTGATTATATCAGATGGTTAAATATTAAAACATAACCATACTTACCGATGAAAAGATAACTACACATGAATGCACCATGATTGTTTATAATAAAAAGACGAATCAACCAAAATATATAAACAAAACCTTAGATCACAGCGCCAACATTCTAATGTTTACGAGATTAGTATTCATTCCTATTCTGGCTCCTGGATCGTAGCGCAGTAGTAAAGTAGAAATAGGTAGATGTTGCCAGAGTGCAGTTGCTGTTTGATACTTTTAAGTATAATAATATTTTTTTAAAGAATCTCTCATCGCCTTTTCACAGTTTATAGTAAAATTATTGTTAAATAAATTTATTTTAAGAGCGATTGCGGATTAACCTTAAACCAGTTGTAATTGTGAAATTAACAAATTTTAATAGGGATTTTGTAAGCTACCTTTGTGATAAATATGTCAATCTGGCTATCCTGCAACGATGGCCGCTAGAAATATATATTTTTCTATCTGTAGTTTATAATATTTTTGTTAAGTTCTACTTAATAAAGGCTGCATTTAAGATGGTAAGGAAGTACTTAATTCATTAACTCTCAGTTAAAATTCCACTGAAGATGAAGGTTTATGCCTTAGAAACATGTATGGATTGATTATAATTTTTTGAAACATTGTTATTAAACCATTCATCATTTCATTACACTTTGAGATGGACAGAAAAAAATAAATTGCTAATAATACTGCTCATGAGTTAGAAATGTGGAGATTTCACCCATTGAAATAATAATTCATCTATACCTGGTGCTTCAAGAAGACTGCTCACCCTATAACTTTTTAATTGTTTAAATTACAGAATTAAAATTTGGTGTTTATATTATTTTGCATTTTATGGCATGACGGACTCCATTTTGTCACTTCCAGTTTAACCGGAAATGGCCTCAACTTTGGATTTTTAAATAGGATACTCAGTATATTTTTTTGGCTATATCGATTCAGAAAACCATTGCAAATTCAACCACACCAATCGTGACTTTTTGACACTTTAAATAATTTTTGCTCACGGAAAGTGTGTTTGTCTGCAGGGAGGGGGGGGGGGGGGGTGGTTCTTGGCCGTTTTGAGGGGTTGCGCAACCCAAAAGAGAAATTCTGATGCCGCAATCGTGTTCAGCAACGTTCGGCTGAAAATATTTCGATGTTCGTCCGACTCACACACGCCACTACTAACTGGGTATACTAGTATGAATTTTGTGTATAATACGGATCTCTTTTTCAAATAAGCCAAGACATTTTGTTTTATTGTCAGGAGGAAAACTTATCTAGTGCCCTCGTATGTCCGTCATCTGTGAAATGAAACGTTTATTTCAATTACCTTTTTACCGTTTGTAATAGCTGGACTATTCTATTTAAATAAAAAGAAAATGTAGACAAATTGAATTTGCTCGAGTAAGTTGTAATACCAGATAGCGTTTACAGCCAGTGAAGTAAGAAAGCAGCAACGGGCATGTGTGTGAATATTTTGCCGGTCCCCAAATCAAACAGAAAAGTTCCGCTTTTTAATTTCCATGCATGTTTCGAAGGCCCTAATCTTCAGTGGAAGAATTATACTAAAAACCTTTGAAATTTTCAAAGGGAAACTTTAAATGAAGAAAAACATATTTAAGCATTTTTTATGTAAAGAAGAAAATTATGATTTTGGAAATATTAAAAAGGTTTACTGAAAGTTCAGAAAATTAAGCTAGAGGAAAAAAGTATAAAATATCTTGTACAGTACGTTTCACGAAAATTGGATACGACTTAATGATTTCCTGGGTCGGTCCCATTGTGTAGACAAGAGCTTGGCAATAAACAAGTGAAGTATGAAGGGACGGACTAAGGAAAACAAGTAATGATATGATTATATTAATGTAATCAAATGAAATAACATTTTTTTAAAAATATTACTAGTCATATTTACTTACATTTATAATGTCATTCTATAGATAGTTGTTTTCCGCTATCGCTATCCTCATCAAAATTAATTATAATTGGATTAATTATACGATCCAGACTAATATACGAATTTTCTACAGTTATTACGTGACGGACTGAATTTTTCCAACTACCTGGGGGAATATCATTAAAGCATTTTCGTATTAATTCTACAACACTAGAACTTAAAGTCGGAGAAATATTTTCAGACCTAACCAGTGATTTTAACTGGTGCCACATATGCTCTATGGGGTTAAAAATGCAATAATAGGGTGGGAGCCGTAGCACTGTATGTCCAATTTCTTCTGCCAATGTGTCACAAACATATACTTTTTTTATACAAAATGTCTTTAAAACTTCTAAAAGGTCACTTTTTTTTATAACTTTCTTCAAAATATATATCATTCGCCGCCATGTAGTTCTGAATCTCCAATTTTGTATTATTTGAGCTTGGAGCTTTATGTAATTGGCGACTGTGATAGCTCGCATTGTCCATTACTATCACGCTATTCTGAGGAATGTTTGGTAAAATACAATTCTTGAACCATTCCTCAAAAACTAACAAATTTTACCACAAAAATATATTTAAATATAAATTAAGCAACCTAACCTACCTGATGTGCCTATATTTAATTATAATTATTACAATCCGGTCCTTTCCACATAATAATAACAAACGGTCATAAATAATGGGATTACCCAGGTACTTTTACAGCAGTCATTAAGTTATATCCATTTTTCTTGAAACAATCTTTAGCAGAAAAAATTTTATATATGAAAGTTATATTAACAAATTAAATAGATAACAAACTTGAAAAAAGAGATCATAGTTTTTACTTTGATTTTTGGAAAATTGCCTAAATTAATTTTTAAAAAGACCAAAACCTTTTTGAAAATTATTTTTGGCTATTTTCCAAAAATCAAATTAACACCTATACAGGGTGGTAGAAATGTTCGCCATTGGGATTTCGAAAACGGTAAGAGATATGAAGTGGCTTTCAAAATATTTGGAAAAATCTAAAATTTTCCGTTTCGGTTTTTATTTTGTCCTGACTTTGTTGGAAGAGATGTCCGAAGATAAATTTCCCTTTCTCATTGCTACCAACTGTTTATTCTCCATAAGATGGCATCGTCAGATCTTCCATGCGACTTTTCCTTTGTTACCATCATCAACTTAATATTTTTTAAATACGGGCCAGGACTTTTTTGTTTAATTTATGAAAGAGGACTGAAATCTCCGTTCAGTGGTATACAACACTTACTGGATTTCCGACGTTTCGTTCTTTAAACTAACCATCTTCATTAAAATAACACTAGTGCGTTCCTGTAATTTACTTTTGTCGGAAAACCAGTGTTGGATACCTCTGAACGTAGATTTCGGTGTTCTTTCATAATTTAAACAAAAAGATCCAGGCCCGTATTTGAAAAAATCAAGTTGATGATGATATAGAGACGAAACATCGCATGAAAGATCTGATGATGCCATCTTGTGGACAATAAAAAGTATCAATTAGAAAGTGAAATTTATTTTTGGACCTTTTCGAACAAAGCCAGGAAAAAATAAGAAAACGTAAAAAAATTATAATTTTCTTCAATTTTAGAAGTTTCTGCTGATGATAAAAATGAAAAAATGAAAAAAATAAATAAATAAATATAATATTTTTGCACCGGGCGCTTTCTGAGACATAGACCCGTGTTATTTGAACAAAAGATACACCGGTAGATACACCACTGCCTACAGTGCAGCTGTAAAATTACTTATGATATCTTAATATGGCTTGAGTTTTTATCTTATTTTTATTGCCATAATCGTAACTGATTAATTAATTATGCCCGTTTTGTCGATTGACCGTTTCATTGACTGGACAATCTTACCTGATTTGATACCCTTTCGTCTACTGACGCCTAAATAATTTTTAACTCTTCTAGTCTTGTCGCTTCGTTCAATTAACTAGTGCAGTTGTTGTTTAGTTGTTAAGTTAAGTTATCGCAGTCCGGTATAACCGGAAGTGCTAGATACGTCATAATATTTTCAATCAAAAGATCGACATTCCGAGTATATACAAATATTTCCAACAAGTATACCTGTTTTAGTTACCGAGATGTTTTAATAGGCCCATCGTGCGTCTCGTGAGACACACGATGGGTCATCGGGCTTGTGCGGCGATGGCCGATATTTGATCGATGTACCCATCCAGTTGCGTAGGGATAGAAGGCGCAATAGTTATTATGTTGTGTTTTATAAATAAGTGTTCATTGTGTCGTGTTTTAGAGGGTGTTATTTTAAAATTTTGCACTTGATAATGAATGAGTGTACTCCTGGTAAAAACCTTCTCAGTTAGACCCGTGAAGCGATTGCAAGTGCTTATAGGGTATGTGAAGAGGAATCACAAATCAATATATTTAAATATGAATTTAAATGTATTAATACATTATTGAAAAATCATCATTAATCAATTAATCATGTACAGGGTGGCCAACTAAGCGAGGTAAGCGGCCATATCTCGGAAACCGTTTACCTTACAGCTTTCGAGAAAAAATATTTATAGGAAAAGTTGCCAAGAGAAATTGCTGGAAATTATTTGCAAGTTTGTAGGCCGGCCGCTAGGGGGCGTAACACGAATAGTAATTTGTTGCCAGTCGATTTCTCTACAATTGGCATAGGTAAGGTATATTGATAATACTTATAAATAAATCTCACTTGTATCGTGAACAACTTTGCTTAAACACTTTTTTCTCTAGCCCTGCAAATAAAGTGGTGGGGGTAACGCAAACATCGATTTGTAAAAAATGCAATATCTCAGGAACGCCTTATCTGAAAATATTCAAATTGGTGTTATTTAAAAGAGCTCTTCTTGCTTTATTAGCTACACTTCAAGCGATATCTATGTCATTTTTACTGTAGTCGCTAGATGGCGCTTTCAACAGATTTAACATATTTATCGTTCTTCTCGAAAAACTTAAATGCAATGGTAAATATGTTATTACACCAGTACAGAGAGGAATAAAGGCCAGAGCAAACGGTGAAAACCGCAAGTTCCTATCTTTTTTCTAACCGGAGATATCAATGAAAAATTAATTTATATCCTACTAAATCTCCCGCCGGTACTTACATATGTTGCAAAAAATAAGAAGGCTTTGGAAACAAAATACATATTATATATAATAGGAGTATTGGGAAGAAACGTTCATTTTATAAACCAAACGAAACATATTCTAGTGCTTCCTTAAATGCTCAAACTATCTGCCATCCTGGCCCACATATTGTCTGAGCTTTCCTATAGTAGAAAGAACAGCAGCTTCCACTTCCGCTCTTAGCAGGCGAAGTATTGCATTTTGAGGCTACTTTTAATAGCGACGGAAGGGTAAATTTGCATAACACGCATTATTGGGCTACACTGGATGCGAGAAGTTCAGCACCAAGGAGGTTGGAGTGTCAACGTATGGTGTGGCATAATAGGGGGTACAATTATTGGACCCTATTTCTTTGACCAATCACTAAATGGGAACCTGTTTTTGGAGTTCCTCCTGAATTATGTGTTTTATTAGATGATGTGCCTCTTGAAACTAGGCAAAATATGTTCCTGCAGCTCGATGGCTGTCCAGCACATTTTTTAATTAATGTGCGAGAATACCTGAATGAGACATATCCAGACCGATGGATAGGAAGAGGAAGCCTTTTTCGTGGCCAGCCAGGTCACCTGACTTGACCTGTTTGGAGTTTTATTTGTGGGGACGATTACAAGATATTGTATTCCAAGCTAGGCCTACGACCAGGGAAGATATGAAGAACAAAATCCAAAATGAAATTCTTCGCCTGCCAAGAGCGGAAGCTGCAGTTCTTTCTACTATAGGAAAGCTCAGACAATGTGTGGGCCAGGATGGCAGACAGTTTGAGCATTTAAGAAATACGTTTCTTTTGGTTTATAAAATGAACGTTTCTTCCCCATACTCCTATTATATATAATATGTATTTTGTTTCCAAAGCCTTCTTATTTTTTGAAACATATGTAAGTACCGGGCGGGAGATTTAGTAGGATATAAATTAATTTTTCATTGATATCTCCGGTTAGAAAAAAGATAGGAACTTGTGGTTTTCACCGTTTGCTTTGGCCTTTATTCCTCTCTGCACTGGTGTAATAACATATTTACCATTGCATTTAAGTTTTTCGAGAAAAACGATAAATACGTTAAATCTGTTGAAAGCGCCATCTAGCGACTACAGTAAACATGACATAGACATTGCTTGATGTGTAGCTAATAAACCAATAAGAGCTCTTTCAAATAACACCAATTTGAATATTTTCAGATGAGGCGTTCCTGAGATATTGCATTTTTTGCAAATCGATGTTTGCGATACCCCCACCACTTTATTTGCAGGGTTAGAGAAAAAAGTGTTTAAGCAAAGTTGTTCACGATACAAGTGAGATTAATTTATAGGTATTATCAATATACCTTACCTATGCCAATTGTAGAGAAATGGACTGGCAACAAATACTATTCGTGTTACGCCCCCTAGCGGCCGGCCTACAAACTTGCAAATAATTTCCAGCAATTTCTCTTGGCAACTTTTCCTATAAATATTTTTTTCCGAAAGCTGTACGGTGAACGGTTTCCGAGATATAGCCGCTTACCTCGCTTAGTTGGCCACCCTGTACATGTTTTTTTTTTCATATAGAAAAACTTACATCTTGTAAAAAGTAATTCTTTAAACCTTGATAAAAATACGTCCCTACCTTCAAACATAAAATGAAATTAGTGAAGAATTTCCTATTTTTATTACATTATTTAAAATAATAATAGCACGCCCATGACTAGACCATGTTTTAAACGATATTGCTTCCAACTCATCGATACGTCGGAGACACAGATCCACTTGTCGACTTGTATATTGATGTAGCTTCTTATTCGTAATTTACCTTAAATCATTGTCCATATTCATATATATTATCCTGTACACTGTACAGGGTGTCCCATTTTCCACACTTTTATAGGGTATCTCAGTAATTGCTAGTGCCATCAACAAAGTAATGTAGGTGTCATGTGCTCTTTTTGGGTCAAACTTAAAATGATAAAATCAAAATTTGAAAATTTTCGCTCGCTTAAGAGATACGGGGGAAAATCAAAAAATTGACAACTTCAAAATTACCCCATATTTTCTTAGTTAAAAGAGATACAGAAAAATGTTTTATACAGAAGTTTCTTTATATTGATTGTTGAATAATCTGCCGTTTTCAGAATAATTATACGGGGTCAGGTAAAAAAGTTACCGGAACTAACCTCATATTTTTAAATGGAACACCCTGTATATTTTAATCTAAAAAGATACTATTTTAAATTCTCCTTTCAAATATATAACACACCGTGGATGATATTGGTTTCCTAGGCGATTTATTTAAACTTTATTATTTTGAAACGAAATAAAATATTCAGAATAACGGGAATCATCGCAAATGTTCGGAATATTATGTCCTTAAATGGTTACCGTCTTTCCGGATAACGAACAAAATATACATTTTGCGCCATTTCTTCGTTTTTTCCACTTTCAATACAAACTGATATCATATCAAATTTTTCAAAATGTTGATACTTAAGTCATTTTCACAAATGAATATGTAAAAATGAAATTGACGTTAAGTGTTAATAACAACTAGAATGACAACATAGTTGTTTCTATAATATTAGCTTTTGTTTCACGGTCTAATGTGGTTTAAAGTCGTAAAGTTTAACTAAATCGCCTAGGAAGCCAATATCATCCATGGTATGTTATATATATATATTTGAAATGTAATATGTATGTAATTCCATTTAAAACAATGAGGTTATGTCCGATAACTTTTTTACCTGACCCCGTGTACTTATTTGGAAAACGGCAGGTTATTTAACAATCATTATAAAGAAACTTTTCCATAGAACATTTTTCCGTATCTCTTTTAACTAAGAAAATATAGGGTAATTTTGAAATTGTAAATTTTTTTATTTTCCACCAACGAGCATATGACATCTACATTACTTTTTTGAAAGCACTAACAATTACAAACCCTATAAAAGTGTCGAAAATGGGACACCCTATACATATCGATTATAAAAGAAACAATACGAAAATTTTACAATATTTTGTTGCTAAATAAAAGTAGAAGAAATCATGTTCGAATTAACCTCAATTCCAACTTTTGACATTTCTGTTAGTTCTGTTATAGTAGGTACACGTAATTGTTTGTTGCTTACATTTTGTAACATTTATATAAATCAGGGCAAGTATCGGAATAAATAATAGAGAATATGAGACTCACAAATCAATTATTGATTTATATATATATACAGGGTGTCCCGGGATTAAGAGGCAATACTCCACCACCACCACATTCTATGGCTAAAAAATTAATTTTTTTCATATGGGCATAGGAGAACCCAAAAGACGTTTTTTCTAAATACAGTGAAACCTCTCATAACGGACACCTCTAATAAGCGGACATTTTTTCATAGTCCGCCGGAACTAGGTAAATGAAATTCTATGAAAATCAACCTCTCTTGGGCGGACTCTCCTTTGGGCGGACAGGCTGTTTTCATACAAAGAGTGCGAAAACCCTCCTCTAAACGGATAAAAATTTTTATAAATATTTGGGAGATGAATAAGTACGGTGAAAAGAACTCTCTGAAGACAGACCGGCAACCAATCGCGTATGCCTGGCAGCGCGAAAGGACTTCTCCGAATGAAAGTATGTGTGATTCCCCGACAGCAATGGCAGAAAAATGCGTTTTGAGTCTGAAAGAGAATATTGATGTTGTAGAAGTTTGTAATTTGATAACAATGATTTGGGCGAGTTCATTAACATTGATAGCAATGTGCTATTAGAAGATGATAGTGACCCCATTCCTACCGATTATGTAGTCCAAACTGAAACCACATCACTATCTGACGACTCTGATGAAGAAGTTGAATGCAGTAATCAAACAAATGTCACCATTTATCAACAAGCCATTAGTATAGTAAAGGAATTATAAGAGTATGCAAAGAATAGAGGTGACTCTACAGCAATGGAATTGTTATCAGACTTGGAATTACATTGTCTAGATTGCAAGTATAAAACGCAAATACGTCAGACTACGTTATTAGATTTTTTTTAGTACTACGTCCTAAGTAAAACTAGTGTATTTTTGTTATGATATGTTTATTTGTACATACATATACATAGTAATAATTTTGCATTTACATATTACCTAATAATGAATTTCCCATGGGCTGACACCTCTGATAGGCGGATACATTTAGACGGTCCCGTAGGTGTCCTCCTGAGAGAGGGTTCACTGTATTTTCGAAACCCTTTATAATAAAGCTTTGTAATTAGGTATGGTGTGAGAACTTTTGACGCTAAATCGGTTTCTGGATTTAGAATCTCAAAATTTTAATCATAGGCTTCACTAAGGTTTAAAATAATATAATTTTTTTCAATTTTTTATGAGTGAAAAAATGGGTTGTGCGCATGGTTTACCGGTCATATTTTTAAAGGTTGGTCGTCGGTTGTCTATCACACAATGTTGTCACCATCATATAGGCAACCCAGCCGGTATAGGTGCCGGTTTGGTTGCCAATCAAGGACATTTAACCAACGACGACCGTCCATCATTTTCATTAAGGGCGAAGTACGGTACTGTTCGCCGGTTAATGTAAATAGTTATCAGTGGTCATTGCGCATGACATATGACGAACGGCTTTGTTTACATGCGCGAGGCCATAAAATGGCCACTTTAGCTTTTAGAGTTTGGCTATCAATAGATATAGGTCTGTGTGCGAACCACTAGGCTACAGCCTATGGTAGCCTATGGTTTAATTCGACCCTGTTCGATGCTGTATCTTATGTTTATAGTCCTAGGACTATAATATAATCGATATAGACTGAAAATAATGTTTGTCGCGTGCTTCTTTTGGCAAGCCAGAATAACAATATAATTTTGAATTATAAGAATAGCGCGATGTGTGCCGAAATATTGAAACAAAATTGCCCAAAAAATTGCGTGCTCAAGTTAAAATTACTAAGGGTGTGTCGGCTAAACCAGTTTAGCAACAAAGTTCACGAAAATTATTTTATGGTTTACCGTGTAATTACCGGGTATAAATTTTATTATTATGCATTCCTTTTAGATTGGAATCAGTAATATAAGGAATCTATAGAGATAAAATATGAATTATGTTAATAAGGCGGTAAATTGTATAGCTATATGTTTGCATGTTTATAGGGAATCCAATCCCGCAAATGCTGGATCCTGCGGTGCTTTCGCGGGATTGACATTGCGGGATTAAACGTGCGGGATTCGCGGGATTTGCGAGACTCGATGTGGGTGCTGTATGTTAATAAAAAGTTGTTTTATGCAATTAGAAACAGAGTAGAGTAGCAGGAAAATATTTATTGCATATAGGTACAATACAATAGTACGACTAGTTTAACGGTTACATGTTACATTGATATTGAATGTATTTTCGGAGAAAAGATAACATTTTTAATTTTTCATCTTTTATATTTGATCTTATTTTATTGCACACGTTCAGCTTCATCACTTGTCGGCGGAATAGATTTTACACAATTTGTGGCCCTCTGATTCGAATAGTTGACGCATATCGGTCGATGCGATAAACTTTCCAAAGGGTATACCATCTTTAGCTACCACTCGAGACACTCTTTCCTCCATCGAAACTTTTTTCTCAGATGAAAAAAAAATCAGTAATTTTCATTTTCTTATGTAGCACAGAAGAACCACTAACATCTGAGTGCTGAGCAATAGAACTAAACGAACTACTCGAACTGCTGGGTAATAGCTTTAATTTCCTGTGTTGATTTTATCAATATCAACACTACCGCTGCTGCTCTGGACTTTCAAATTAATATTATGCTTTGTTTGTAAGTGGGTGTGAAGACAGTGCCCCCGCTAGCATATGTGCAAAGTGTGCAATGCACACGGGCGCCATCATTTGGGGGGCCAAAACCCAGGGTCAAAAATTGCAAAAATTTCCAAAAAAAAACAAACAAAAAAAAAATTAATTTTAAAATAAAAGTTGAGAAATTAAATAGGATTAGGTATAAATACACACATAGTAGAAAGTAGTACTTATATACATGGTGTTATGGAAATGACGTATTATATTTAAATGGGTGACACCTTAAGTGTCCTAGAGAAGCGCTACATATTTTATTTTTTTTAAATCGACCGTTTTAAAAGTGGGGTAATAAACACTCTTACTCACAGGTGAGTCCGCGCTACTGTACAACATTTCACCCAGAGCCAATGGCAATGTTGCCAAACTTATGTAAAACTTAATGTAAAATTGAAATTCTAAAAATAAATTATTTTCTACCTACCTAAAGAGCGAGGAAATCCAGGCACAAACACAATCAGTTTTTTTCTTTTTCATGGGAACACTCCTGGAAACACTTTATGTACAAAGTAATAGTGAAACAGAACCGATAGTTAGCTTTTGAAAATACAATAATATAGATTATACTACAGATTATTAGATTTTATTACACGCGACGAAATTTGACGTCCAGAAGACACGCGTCATTAAAAACAATATTCAAAGATTATTTATGGACGGGTAAGATACACGAAATAACAGCGGATTGCTGAGAGTGTGTTGGTGATCGACGAGACATAACGTATCCGGCCGCTGGTTGGGTTTCAACTAACAGACGCAAGCGTTCGGCGCTATATGAAACTACTTCGCTCAGCCGATGTAAGGCGTCAAGAGGTCATTGGCATTTGACCTAGTGACGTACTTGGCTATTACTATTCCATATGTTTTTTCGGGTTGTTTAAAACATAGTCCGTCGTAAATATTCTTCAATTAATTGTACAAAAAGGTATTACAGAATGGAAAAGTGTTTTAATTATTTTATTTTGTCTAAAGAGTTTAAGGTGTACATATGACAACACCGGCCAGAATTCCTTGATTGCTTACATGTATCGCAGTGCCACACAGGTAATTTTTAGGTTTGACGTCAGGTCACTTTTACCGCTGAATGAATTGAAAGCGCCATTTATTGCTATTTTCCTTCAATTTGTCTTTATCTCAGGAATTGCCGGTTTAAATATAATACGTCATTTCCATAACACCCTGTATATGTAGACATTAGGCAATATTTTTGTTATTTGTTCCTAAAAAAGATGTGATTTTTAGTTTTGGGTTATTTTCTAGTATTTATAAACAACGTGTCTGTACCCACTAGATAAGTAAATGCTTTAAAATGGGTGTGAACAAGAATTTATCTTAATTTATTTTGTTATGATTTTATTCTGTTTGTTTCATTTTGATATTTTAGTCTACAAATAAATATGACTTCTAAAGTTCAGTTTTTTTGCTTTATTTCAAGCACCTACCTACCTACCTACCTACCTTCAAAAAAATAAATAAAAAAACATGATCCAAAATCCATTTTTGCACACAGGCGCCAGTAGCCCTTACGGGGGCCCTGTGTGAAGACCTTTGGTGGGACCAGCAGAGATTTTTGATAATGGTAGGGCATAACTTACATTTAGCTGTAAGACCATCTTCAGACTTTAGAAAATAATTCCAAACTAAAGTTGAACCTTTATTGTCTTTATAAACTACACTGACACTCATGTTTGTGATTGCTGTTTAAATTCCATGTATTATATTCAACCACTTGATAAATGTCACTAGATACTAGTAGAATAACGCCCTTACTTTGGCACGTACGCAAGAAAACTGTTCTGTTTAACGTACTTTCAATAGCCCAGCTTGGCGGGGAATCCCCGACGCGTCGACCAAAAATACCGCAGTTTATTGTTTCGTTATCCCGCAAATCCAGCGGATCCGCGGGATCGATGGGCTCAATCCCGCAGGTTTGCGGGATTAAAATTTGGGTGCGGGATGGGATTCCCTACATGTACACAGTGGGGTGGCCCAAAGGTATTGTAAACTACAGATCCCATAATCCATTCATAAAACTCTTGGAAACTGAAGCTGTGACTGTGTGAAATGTTATTGAAAATCAGTAATGGGTGGAAGAGAGAACTGCATGTTTGTTGGCTGAATGGCAACAATGTTGAAGTCTGGTTATATCAGATGGTTAAATATTAAAACATAACCATACTTACCGATGAGAAGATAAATCCTTATTTAAATGATCCACTCTTTTACATACTGCACATGAATGCACCATGATTGTTTATAATAAAGACGATTTTTCACCAATATTCACAAGAGAAAACACAAATCAACCAAAATATAGAAACAATCCGGTAGATTACAGCGCCACCGTTGTAATGTTTACGAGATTAATATTCATTTATCATTCATATTTTGGCTCCTGAATCGTAACGCTCATGTAACGCAGTAGTTAAATAGAAATAGATGTTGCCAGAGTGCAGTTGATTAGTTCAAGATTCGTTTGATACTTTTACGTACAATAATATTTTTCTATAGAATCTCTCGTCGCCTTTTTACAGTTTATAGTAAAATTATTGGGAAATAAATTTATTTTAAGGGCAATTGCGGATTAATCTTAAACCAGTTGTATTTGCCAAATTAACAAATTTTTAATTGGGATTTTGCCCGAACAAACCCTTTGTGATAAATAATAGTCAATCTGGCTATGCTACAATGCTGCAATAATGACCGAAAGAGGTGGGAAATATTGCTTGTATTCGTTGCGTTGGCTAGAAATATACATTTTTCTATCTGTAATTTGTTATACCTTTGGGGTGGCCAAATAAGAATGGACGCCGGCCATATCTCAGGAACCGTTCCTTACATAATTTTGAAGTAAAAAATTTATTACAAAATTAATAAAGAGAATTCGCTTTTAGTTATTCCTAAATTTACCGCTAAAGGGCGTTCAACCTATAACTAAGAAGATTATAGGTTATGAATGCTGCTATGCGGCACCACATGGGGTTCCACAACGCCCACACTCAGATCGACAGCACTGGGCCTAGTGTACCCCATCGCGGAATACTGTGCACCAGTGTGGATCAATAGCCCACACACCAAACGTGTTGAAGCCCAACTCAATCAAGCTATGCGTACCATATCAGGCACAATCAAGGCCACGCTCACTTATTGGCTACCCACACTGAGCCACATAGCCCCTCCACAAATTCGCCGATATCATGCTCTGGTGAGGGAATATGAAAAAATTAACGCCGACCCTGTGCTCCGCTCCCACGTTGGAATTACCGGTAGGACCATAAATAGACTACGCTCACGAAAACCCCCTCTGACAACGGCAGAAACTCTTATCGAGGAAAACTTTAACATAATTGAGCGGTGAAAAGAAGACTGGGAGAAGAAGGCCACACCTGCCAACCGGGATATGCTAAGACGAATCTGGACAACACTTAACAGAATAAGGACGAATTGCGGCAGGTGCTCCGACTCACTCTTCAGCTGGGGAAAAATACCTTCCCCAAACTGTGACTGCGGCGCTGAAAGACAGACTATTAAACATCTGGTAGAGGACTGCCCAATTAGTTCCTACAGTGGCAATCCATCCGACTTCCTGATTGCGACAAGAGAGTCAATAGAATATATTTGTAATCTTAATGTTTGTTTGTAAAAATTTTTTTTGTTATTCTGTTGTGTACTTACCTGTGATTGTAGCCATATGCTAAATAATAAATAGGTTATTTATCAGTAATATGCCAAATAAACTTATATCAAAAATTAAGTGTTTATTGAAATATACGGTTCAACTTTGATTTGATACATTTTGCTGTAACTCGCAAAATAGACTGACGGGAGGAGGGAGAACCCCTAGGGAAAGAAATACTCAAGCTAAGTTGGTTTCGTTTGACAGAGCTTATCCTATAGCAGCATTTAAAATTGTGTATTACTATTTTTTGTTATATCCGTCCGCTCCGCTAGAGGGGGCTATGGGCATATCAGATTACTCAATTTTTTCCAAAAATTTCTAAATAAATATGTACAGTGAAACCTCTCTTGGGCGGACACCTACGGGACCATCTAAATGTGTCCGCCTAATAGAGATGTCCGCCCATGGGAAATTTTTTATTAGGTAACATCTAAACGCAAAATTATTACTATGATATGTATTTACAAATAAACATAACATAACAAAAATACACTTGTTTAAGTTAGGATGTATTACTGCAAAAATCTAATAACGTAGTTTGACGTGTTTGCGTTTTAAACTTGCAATCTAGAAAATGTAATTCCAAGCCTGATAACAATTCCATTGCTGTACAGTCACCTCTATTCTTTGCATACTCTTATAATTCCTTTACAGTACTAATGGCTTGTTGATAATTGGTGACATTTGTTTGATTACGGCATTCAACTTCTTCATTAGAGTTGCCAGATAGTGAGGTGGTTTCAGTCTGGACTACATAATCGGTAGGAATGGGGTCACTATCGTCTTCTAATAGCACATTGCTATCAATGTTAATGAACTCGCCCAAATCATTGTTATCAAATTACAAAGTTTCGCAACATCAATATTCTCTTTCAGACTCAAAACACCACATTTTTGTGCAATTTTTTACGATTTTAACCTTACAACTCACAAATAAACGGCGGACTGCTATCGGGGAATCACACATACTTTCATTCGGCGAAGTCCTTTCGGCTGCCATGCATACGCGACTGGTTGCCGGTCTGTCTTCAGTTTTTGCACCGTACTTATTCGTCTCCCAAATACTTTAAAATTTTTTTGTCCGTTTAAATGAGGGTTCTCGCACTGTTTGTATGAACTCAGCCTGTCCGCGTCCGCCCAAGAGAGGTTGATTTTCATGGAATTTCATATACCTGGTTCCGGACTATGAAAAAATGCCCGCTTAACAGAGATGTCCGCTTATTAGGGGTGTCCGTTATGAGACGATTTATTGCATTTAAATACAAAATTATTTAAAAATTAACAAAACTGGTGAAAACCGCATGTCGATACAGGAAACTATACTAGAATTTTGATAAAAAACCATGGCTATATTTGCGTCCAAAAACCCCATTCATCGAGCTTATTCAACTTAAGAACAATAACATTTAAAATGCGTTCACCTACACACAATCACCAGCATTGAAACCAGCTCAACAAGGTCGGATAACATGCCGTTCTTTATACAAAAAGAAAGCGATAATTCATTCTAGAGCTAGATGAATTTTACAAGACAGCCGGCAGCATTTTTTAATTAGGTTAAATTTCGTTCAATATGTAGGTACTTTTAAAAAAATCACAAAATTTTTAGGTTCTCAATTTTTATTAAAAATGTATGGTATTTTCACACAAAGATATTACAAACTACAGATGGAAAAATGTACATTTCTAGCCTACGCAACGACTGCAAACAGTCTTTCCCACCTCTTTCGGTCATTATTGCAGCATAGCCAGATTGACGGTGACACTGAACGGTGCTATGATACAGTCCTGTTCTGTGATCTCAGCAAGGCCTTGGAATCCTTCCGCGTTAGCTTCAAATATATAATTTTACGAACGATAGCCTCAACTTTTGAACTCCTATCTTATAGATGATAGGTATCAAACCGTGCAGAATGGTGGTGTGACATCGGCGGAGCGGGAAATAAAGACCGGAGTGCCTCAGGGATCCATTTTGGGCCCAATAGTCTTCCTAATATATGTGAATGCTGCCTCAAATAGATAAACAATCTAATTACACCCTCTTTGCTGATGACAGTACCATTTCTGTTACTGCAGATACTCTTGAAGTTTCATTGTCGGGTTCTTTGGAGGCGCAGGAAAGAGCTGAAGGGTGGTAATCGTAAACAAGAACAAAACAGAGAGAATGGTGTTCACGATGAGAGAGATTGGGAATGTGAATGATCATGTTGCTTCTGTGAGGTTTCTTGGGGTCTTTATTGACCCAACAGCAAATTGGGGAATGCATATCGGAGCTGTGGTCTCAAAGCTAAATAAAAGCCTGTATCTGCTGCGCCGCCTCGCAGAAAATGTTTCCCAGACAGTATTAAGAACGGCTTATTTTGCGACCTTCCATGCACATATCTCCTATGCTATACTTGTGTGGGGTCATACCCCGGGTGGTCGACGTCTCTTCGGACTGCAGAGAAGGGCAGTTCGGGTTGTGAAGGGTCTGGGTTACAGGGATGACTGTAAGGGGGTTTTCAGGTAGTTGGGAATACTCACCTTGCCCGCTATGTACATTCTGGAGAATCTTCTGTATTTGAAAAGTGGCGTGCGTCTCTTATCGGCCCACGGGGACATGCACGGCTATTCGACTAGGAATGGGAAAAACTTAGTTCCAGCATATCGTAGACTGGGGAGGTGTCAGGATGGCCCTAGCTACTGGGCGGTAAAATATTTTAATGTATTGCCAAGGGAAATGAGGGAACTGCAGATGGACAAATTTAAGGTAAAAGTAAAACAAATTTTAATTGAAAATGTATTTTATTCAAGTGAGAAATTTTTTTGTTATTTCCGCTCATAGTGTTTAATGTTAGTATGATGTCTCTGTGATGAGTGTATCCTGGCAGACATTTTAAATTTATTCTGTTTTATTTTAGCTAATATTGTGACATGTAAAATCATTGGCGTAACTAGAATGATTTTGTAGGGGGGGTCTGGCCCCTAGTCTAGTAGGATTTTAATGACAAGTGTCACTATGACGTATGTATGGCTTCGAACTTCCGAAATTCTATGGTGGGCACCAGAGCAAACTGGGGTGGGCACGGCCCACCTGTACCCCCCCCCCCCCCCCTATTTACGCCTATGTGTAAAATTGCAAAGTTTGTAAGGTTTACCAAATAAAAATTGATTGATTGATTGATTGACATATGTATCGCAATGGTATTTTGGAAAATCCCAATTAAAAATTTGTTAATTTCCCAATAATTTTACTATGAACTGTGAAAACAAATGAGAGATTCTGTAAAAAAATATTGTTATGCTTAAAAGCATCAAACATCTGGCAACATCTATTTTTATTTTACAAATGCGCTACGATTCGGACCCAAAAGATGAATGAATACTAATCTCGTAAACATTGCGATGTTTGTCATTTGATCTATCGGATCATAAATTTCCCATATTTTTAATGCTATTTTTTTTCTGAATTTATGATCCGATTTGAATGATTTTTTTTGCATTGTTGGTTGGTTCCTTGACAATGTCATTGTTTTCGCTGTTTATGATTAAAATTTAATTGTCGAATTATACTGAGTATATTAGCAACCGAAGCATATTGCAGTTGACATTAAACGGTAGATCCATCTTTCCCCAACATTTTCTTCTTTGGTTTACTTCATTATCTCTGTTATTAAATGAGATACACCGTTTTATAGCGTAACATGTTTTTATAGACTTTAATATTCAACACATTCATTGTTAAATGTTTTCAAGTAGGTTGCAAGATTAAAATACTCGTCGGGCAACTGGACAAACGAAAGAAACGTTTAATAAGCAGTTTCCGAACAGTTTTTATCAGTATGGTGAATTTTATTTCACCTTTGTAACTTTACAACACAACATCTGCTGACACATCGCTTGCAATGTCCGAAAAAGTCCATAGTCTACTTGAAAACATTTAACAATAAATGTGTTGAATATTAAAGTCTATAAAAAAACATGTTACGCTATAAAACGGCGCATCTCCTCTAATAACAGACATAAAGAAGTAAACAAAAACAAAAAAATGTTGGGGAAAGATGAATCTACCGTTTAGGGTCAACTGCAATATGTTTCGGTTGCTAATATACTCCACAGGGTGATGCGAATTTTCGGAAAAAAACATAGCATTTTTAGTACACCCAGAACAAACCCACCCAAATCGAAAATTAAATTTTTATGATAAACAGCGAAAACTATGACATTGTCAAAGAACCAACCTACAATGAAAAAAATAAATCATTCATATCGGATCATAAATTCAGAAAAAAATTGCATCAAAAATATGGCAAATTTATGATCTTGCGTTAATTTTCACCAGGAGTTTATTTTGGTTGATTTGTGTTTTTTTGTGATTATTAGTGAAAAATCGTCTTTATTATAAACAATCATGGTGCATTCATGTGTAGTTTGTAAAAGAGTGGATCATTTAATTAAGGATTCATGTAATTTCTTAGACTTTGCCCCTGGCAAAGAATTGGAATAGGTCACACCGAGTGTGCATACATTAATGTTTTTTTAGATAATAACCTAAAAACCATAAATGCAAGTATTAATTACTTCAATTTTTGGTACCCTATTTCTTGAAAACTACTACTCAAAAAATATATTATGGTATTATTGGAGATAGATTTAAACGATTTTTGGGATATATTATTCTGGGTAGCGATTTGAATCTCTTAGTTGGCCTTAAAATCTCAAATGGGCAGGGGGTCATTCCCATTTGAGATTTTAAGGCCAACCCAGAGATTCAAATCGCTACCCAGAAAGATATAAAAGGAAGTCAGGAAAATTCGTGAGCCGCTTCGTTCAAAATACATAAATAATTTTTTTTCTGATGAAATAAGAGAATGAATTAAGCTAAAGTATTTTATTTGATTATTATGTTCTCTTCTACCGACAGAATTCGTAGCACCCTGTATAAATTTAATTTTCCTCTGTTGTTAAGTTAAGAACCTGTTAATTAAACATATACTAGCCGGTAACAAGATATGCGAGGTATGTGTTCCTTGTTTTACTTAGCATAAAAATGTAAAGGACTTTTTACTTAATATTATTGAGCATTTTATTTTTAACTAAGCGGTCTTATGCATTTATAATGTTTAACTGTTTAATAATCTTAAATAACACTGGTCAACACATAACTTGGTGACGGCAATTTTGTCACTGTTTCTAGGTAATTTGCACATATACAGGGTGTTATGGAAATGACGTATTATATTTAAACCGGCAATTCCTGAGATGAAAACAAATTGAAGAAAAATATCCAAAAAATGGTGACCACGTGGTGCCCCTGCCAGGAAGGTAAACAAAGCAACATATGGCGAAAAACGTCAATGAATCTTGAACAGTGTTGTCATATCTTCAGGGTAAACCCTTTAGAAAGTCTAACCGTTTGACAGATTCCAAGTTGTTTATTTTTCAGAGTACATTATTTACGTTCAGTTCAGTTCAATTTATTTACCTTTCCGGCCTTATTTAAAACCAACTTAATTTATAAAATAAAACCAGGTAACCCGAACAAAAACCGTCACAAAACAAAACACAGTCACATAAATTCACACATGAACACATCTAAGTATCATTCAATCTGAATTAGTATTTTAAAGTGCTACTGTGTAGTAAAAAATACGCCCTTATTGTATAAGATTTCAGCATTTATTTGACATCTAAAAATGTTGAAACTAAATAACACCTTTGAGCCTGTTCGTGTCTTGAGCTTGTTTGTTAGGGTTTACCTCATCGGTAAAAAATACAGCGTTGCCACTTTCGATGTTTTATAAGATTATATTCATAAATTGCGGAATTTCCTTCTATAATATTACTTTCCTGTATAATTATAGTCTCGGAAATGGCAACCGCGCTAGCAGTTTTCGGAGAAAGAAAGCACCTTGGACTCGACCATTTATTTCAAAGGGTATTTCCTATGTCCACATAATTGTTTCATTTTTTGTTTAGTAAAGCATTAATGGCTCATAGAAATCAGGTTTTTATTATTTATATTGCGAAATAATTAAGTGCTGTTGTTCTATGTGTGCGATAGTGTTATTGTAAAGTGTAATTATGCGTTAGTGTTTAGTGCTTTCGTGTAATCTGATAATAGGTGCATATCTTCAAAAAAACTAATTTGAAACTCGTGGGTGTCTGTGTGTTTCTTTAAGTGATTTAGTGCAATTTGTTGTGTTTCACTATGTGTTTCTTTCTCTCGACGATATGCCGGTTATGTTCCGAGCGATTGGAAAGAATAGGCCGAATGGGGTTTAGTGGGTTTAAGCTTATTATGCAGTTCCACACTATAATCAGGGTACGTGATGAGCATAAAGCTTTTCCCATAGAAAAAAGAACTGAAAATGTCTGGGTTTCTTACTCCTGTCAGCGTGGATTTACTTTCTAAGCAAGCTAAATATTTATTTTTATAAGAAACTAAAGTTTTACATTTTTTACACAGTTTGGCAGTTTGGTAAGTAACATCTGTTTTCTGATATGCCACTACAGGGTGACATGACGAACAAACCCGAACAAGCGCCGGATGAGGTGTGGGTTTATGGGGCTGGACCCCAGTTTTAAAACGGTCGATTAAAATATATGTAGCGCTTCTCTAGGACACCCAAGGAGTCACCCATTTAAACATAACACCCTGTATAGTGATCTAAATATTGGCGTGCCTTAAGCGATACCAACCAAAAAGTTTATAAAAACCACTTGCTGTCACAGCGTTTTAGGGACGTCATAACAGTGCCTAGGCAGCTTTTTGTAAAAGTTAAAATGCTCTAAATTTAGCTGGAATAACGTTGCCACAGCCTATTTGAAACCTTTGGTGTTACTTGGGATACCTACCCCTCGTACCTACACATACATTATTCCACGTATGAAATCTTTGGTATAATATAATATATAAAATTACAACTTCCTTATTAATTGTTAGTTTAACGGACTTCAAACAACTCATACAGGAGTATAATTTAAATAAATATCTGTATCTATAAATAATTTATAATTTTATCATGCGATTAGACATGGTGTTTTCTTTTATAGAGCACTTTAGTATGCTATTTTTCCAACTTTTTTTAATTTATGATTTCCCATCGCATTAATGGCAGGAAATCTTTACGTAATAATTCATCAAGATAAGTATTGCATACGTTATTAGTGCTAAAAGTTCATCTATTCCTGTTTATAGCCGTACACAGTGTTGCCTGCTGGGAGGAAGCGCCATTGTATAGTGCTGCAGAGTTATTTGAAAATGAAATGAGTTATTGAAATTAAACAAAAAATCTTTTATCTTTCAGTTGAATCTGTTTCGTTTTTATTTATTATTTTGCTATAGTTTACATTATATTTCATCCACTGGTTCACTTAGTGGGACAGGGGCTTGCGACCCTCCGCGTATGCGCGGCAGCGTGAAAGGACTTCGCCGAATGAAAGTATGTGTGATTCCCCGACAGCAGTCCGCTGTTTATTTGTGAGTTGTAAGGTTAAAATTGTAAACAATGGCACAAAAATGTCGCGTTTTGAGTCTGAAAGAGAATATTGATGTCGTGGAAGTTTGTAATTTGATAACAAAGGTATATGTTTTCTCAACAGAGACTTGAAAATGTGGCAGTCTATTAAACATTTAAATATAAGAGCAATGAAACTTGTCCAACAGCTACATACAGCTATTGCTTTGTCCGCCAACATAGAAATACCTTTTTCGTCTTATGGTTTAGTTCATTCCAAACTTCGCAATAAGCTCGGCAATGTCAGAGCAGCTAAGTTGGTTACAATTTTTAAAGAACTAAATTCCAATGCACCCACTTACGGTGCTAACTGATGTCACTTCCGATCATTGATTACTATACATTTTTACTTTATTCGTTTTTTTTTCTTACGGGTTATACACTTATTTGTAATTTTTTGAACATACCAAAGTTTTGTGCATGATGTTCATGCTGTTATTGTTTATAACTTTTTGTTTCTGTTATTGTTTTGTTAATTTGAATGGAAATTACTGTTTTAATAAGTAATTTTACTACTATTTATCAATAAATATTTTTCACGCCAAGTTGCAGCATAAATTAAGTATACGCCTGTTAAATAATCAATTTACTAAAAAAAACAACGTGTGTTTAATTTACCTGTTTTAAATATTTTTAACAAAACATTGTTTCAAACTCAAACGCTTGTTTAAAACATGTTTAAAACAATCGTTTTATTCAAAATATTTAAAACGAAACAACCCTTGTTAGGAGAAACAAATAATCGACAGACGTGAGTCTATATTTTATCCAGTTTATGGCAGACTTGGCTCAATCTTACCGTATTAAGTTAGGAACTACTATTTTCTCCATAAACAATACTTAAATTTAACACACAAACTGAGAATTTCATTTAACAATATTGACAAATATGACATTTGTTGTTAATCCGGTATAGTGTCAAACGTCGGAGCGAGTATGAAAGACGGCCGTTCCAATAAGGGCTTTATAAAAAGAACGGCGACGTAATGTCTTTGTCTAATTAACAGAAAACGACAAAGAAAAATTATACTCATTTTCCGATCTCCCCGATTGTTTTTCTGCAAATTTGTTGACAACCTACCTAAGAATGTGAATTGTTTGTTCTTCAAATACTGTGAACCACAGCCGTTTGTCCCGAAATCTGTATTATGAATTAAAATAACCCTGTATAAGAGGTTCCGATAGAATTAATTACGCAAATATTACAACGACACACGGTTTCGATTAAATATTGAAAAAAAGTCATTGCCTCCTGTGAGGATTGAACTCACGACCCCTGGTTTACGAGACCAGTGCTCTACCACTGAGCTAAAGAGGCCGATGCCTATTAAGGAGCCAAGGCAGCAAGTCAGTTTCGCTCATCTCGAGGCTGTGGATTTCGATGCGCGCATGAACTTTGCGAATACCGAGGTTGCTCCATAAGAAGTCAGTTCCGTGTTTTCTCCTGGAATTAATTTCACGTTTTAAATAAAGCGGTAATTTTATCTAATTTGTTATTTTTATTATAGTATGTTTAGGTAGATGCAAGTATTATTTAAATTAATTTTATGTGCAAGAATTCTTTGTTTTTCAAATTCAAAATATTGTTATATTTTTTCGATGTCTATTTTTTAAATAAACACACGTAGACATTAAATATTACAACATATACAGGATGGGAAAGACGGACGAAAATCCGATGTTCATTTGTATTCAAGTTATAGCGTGTATTTTAGTAGAAATTTTTGGCAAACGTGTGATTATGTAGTATGGTCCATAGTTATTGTATTTAAAAATTCTAACCCTGTTAGATACAGCATACAGGGTGAATCTCCAACACAATATGGTATATTAGCGAGCAAAGTGCAAAGGTATCGTGGGAAAACACGACTATATTTCCTCGAATTCAATATTGTTGTCAAAATATTGTTTTGGATCAAATTGGCCCAAAAATAATACAGCCCTCGTCAATAAATTTCTTACTCTCCTCAATAAAGACTCGTCCATTTATTCCGTCACGTAAATGAAATATAATATTAGTGTTGTGATCGCTAAAGCGAAAAACCGCTCGAGTACTCGATTATTGAAATAACCGACATCGCTCGATTATTAAAAAAACGGCTCGAGTTATAAATTCAAGCGAGAATCGTCGCTTGTTACTTATTACCTTTCACTCGATAAGCGAGCTTCGCTTGGCGCCGACCGAAATGTGCTGCTTGGTAGTGTGATCGCTCGAGGTAAATAACTGCTCGTATATTCGAGCAGGTTTATAGGAAATGCTACTCTAGTTATAAATTCAAGTGAAAAATCGAAAAATCGTTGCCTTTCACTTGATACCCGATTTTCGCTCGACGCCGCGCGCTACCCGAAATGTGCCGAGTTTGACGCTCAGAAGACTGACATGACATACGTCTTTGTTAAAGGCACATAAACGGGAAGGTGCATACAAAAAAATACCCCAAATCCCTTAGTGGATTCATCGCGACATGGGTTTTGTTTTAACTGGGACTGGCTAGCCAGCGGCGATTGTAAATTTTTAAAGAATTAAAGGATATAATTTTTAAAAAAACCAGAATCAACTGTTCTTCCTTAATAGAAACTCTAGACTAAACTTCTCAAACTTACAAAAACAACCCCTGGTGTTTTATCAACACGTTCTTCTTAGTCATAAAAATTTCAAGTGATCACTCGATTATTAAAATCGTTCGAGTTAGGGAATCCAATCCCGCAAATGCCGGATCCCGCGGTGATTTCGCGGGATTAACATTGCGGGATTAAACGTGCGGAATTCGCGGGACTCGATGTGGGTGCTGTATGTTAATAAAAAGTTGATTTATGCAATTAGAAACAGAGTAGAGTAGCAGGAAAATATTTATTGCATATAGTGTACCTATATATTGTACATACAATAGTACGACTAGTTTAATGGTTACATGTTACATTGATTTTGGAAGTATTTTCGGAGAAAAGTTACATGTTTAATGTTTCATCTTTTAGATTTGATCTTATTTTATTGCACATGTATCCTGCGGCTGAAAACGCACGTTCAGCTTCGACACTTGTCGGCGGAATAGATTTTACACAATTTGTGGCCCTCTGATTCGAATAGTTGACGCATATCGGTCGATGTGATAAACTTTCCAAAGGGTATACCATCTTTAGCTACCATTCGAGACACTCTTTCCTCCATCGAAACTTTTTTCTCAGATGAAAAAAAATCTGTAATTTTCATTTTCTTAGGTAGAACAGAAGAACCACTAACATCTGAGCGCTTAGCAATAGAACTAAACGAACTACTCGAACTGCTGGTACTAGCTTTCATTTCCTGTGTTATTTGATCAATATCAACACTACCGCTGCTGCTCTGGACTTTCAAATTAACATTATGCTTTGTTTGTAAGCGGGTGTGAAGAAGACCTTTGGTGGAACGAGCAGAGATTTTGATAATGCTATATAGGGCATAACTTACATTTAGCTGTAAGATCATCTTCTTCAGACTTTAAAAAACAATTCCAAACTAAACTTGAACCTTTATTGTCTTTGTAAAGTACACTGACACTCATTTTGCTGTTTAAATTCCATGTATTATATTCAACCACTTGATAAATGTCACTAGATACTAGTAGAATAACGCCCTTACTTTGGCACGTACGCAAGAAAACTGTTCTGTTTAACGTATTTTCAATAGCCGAGCATGGCGGGGAATCCGCGAGGCGTCGACCAAAAATACCTCGGTTCATTGTTTGCTATCCCGCAAATCCCGCGAATCCGCGGGATCGATGGGCTCGATCCCGCAGATTTGCGGAATTAAAGTATGGGTGTGGGATTGGATTCCATAGTTCGAGTATCAAGTACTCGATTATTAAAATCATCGGTTTTTCCCCAACACTATATACCAAACAGTCGTCGGGTCATCAAAAAAACACCCAAAGGACCTTAAATAAATGGCGTGAAATGCACCTTTGTTACCTCCCATCGCTCCGCAGGTTATTTATTCTCATTATTATGTGTACTGAGCTACCTGCCTCAAAATTCCTTTGTAATGGCCAGGTTGGTTACTTTGCCTTTAAATGTACGATTCCAGTGACGTACCTACTCAGCAACTACTTGGGGTCAAGCGATTTTTTCTTTCATTTATTCATTATTAATATTTTAAAATCCCCATAATTTCTTAATAACTTTCCTTAAGAGGATGCAGGAGTCAGTCGAAATTTCCGATTTGACCCATCTTTATTTCGCGTATAAACAGTATATTTCTGATACCATCTGCAATTATGTCCCCGCTATGGGCATCGAACGGGGCGTTGTGAGTTTGCGCAGTTCGGAAATTTCCTAGTGAAAGTAAACATTCAACAGGACCGGATTTCAACTTTTTTAATGTAAATTTCACTGGTTAGTTAGGAAAAATATTGCATACAAAATTTCGATTAGTTCGATTTAAGACAGCGTTCCATGCATACGATTTCTGACCATATAATGATGATCTGACGGTGCTCTGATTGGTGTAAATTTTTGGTGCCAAATTCCGTCCGAATATTTGTAACAATCGACACGATGAGGTTTATTTTAACTTTCATCCGACGTCTTATGATTCTTAACCTCACTTTTTTCTAAACCAAAAATTAAGAATGAATGACTATATTGACTATTTTGGGAATTATTATCAGCTACTAATGCACCAAATTAAAAATACATTAATTTTAAGGTTAGGTATTGACCTCATATATATAATAGGTTCGTTCCAACCGACACAAAACGGTGTAGCTGGGCGATCCCTTTGGTGTTCCAACCAAATTGTGATCGTTCGCAAACCAGTTCCTGAACGGTAAAAACGATACATGGCCAAGACCAGGAACCGCTTGTACTGACTTGCGCCCTAAGAATTTTAACCGTTGTTTTTGTATTCCTGGCATTCATGCAGTTCTTTTAGCCTTGTTTTGTAGGAGTTGTTGCTTAATATTTTGATTATTTAATTTATTCTTATTAAATTTGTATAATCCGGTTCCCAAACCTACAAGATATTCTTAACATTAAACGTTATTCTCTTTCATGATTATTAAATACAACAAAACGGAACGAAAAAAGATAATACTCAAGCTCAGAAGAAGAAATAAAAACAACAAAAGTAGGTTTGTGATTTATGAATGTTATGATAATTAACTAATTACTAAACTTCTTTCCTAGAATCAGACAGGCGATCAGCTGAGATTTTTACACAGAATGGTCACAAAAACGTACCAACCTTGCCTCCCTTGTACATCGGCAACAAACAGTGCAATATTAACGCCTGCGCACAAAATCGATTCCAACAGTTTCGTGACGATTCTAGAACGATACAAAAATAGGGTGTCGGAACAAACCTTATATTGTATACGAGTGACACTCTCTTCTTTTTTTTAAAGTTTTTTAGTGAAATTCGGTTCCGAAGATGTGATAAACAAAATATTTTCGTATATATGTACATACCTGTACCTGAAATACTTTATACCTGGTATGGATCCACGACTTTTGCAAAAAAGCAACATGCACTTGTGTAACAAGTTACTAACCTACCAAACAGCGATTCGGATCACCACAAATTAAAAACTCCTTTACAAAAATTGTTGTTAGGTAATGAAAGTAATATACCGACAACAATGTGGATGAACCACTTTTTATTCTGTAATTTGAAAAAGCATCCAGAACCAAAGATGGCGACGAATAACAACAAACAAATAATGTCGGGCCAGCTCTGACACGATCGATAAAATTTCCACCCTACTGCGCAATCTCAATAGGCCCGCGCCATCTCTCATAGCGGGGACACTTTCGTATTTTGGAACGTTCGTATTGGCAATATACTGTTTATATATATGTGGTATAGGCACGAGGCGAATTGGATCTTCCCTTGCCGTTAGAACAATACGTCGATCGTTCGCCGGTAATCGATACGCCGACAGAAACAACGATAATCGGAAGAAAGGGGCCGAACGTGGTCGGGGGTCTAGACTTCAATTTTTAGTACTGATAAACGGAGTTTTCTCTTGTTATGAAAACGCGGCATTTTTTTTTTAAATGTCGAACAATAGATGTCTAAATTTTATTAATAATTGGAGGAAAGGCCATAATTTCTGTCGACATGGATCAGTAACTAAAATTAAATCTAATAATACTCCGAAACAAAAAAAAATATACTTTCCTCCAAGTTTTTTTCCTTGAACATTTTCGTCCTAAAACAGAAATAAACGCTTTGGGAGAAAACTCGTTTAGAGGTATTCCGGAATCCACTAAACATTTTCTTATACCTATCTGTTATCGTTCTCAAGATAAAAATTAATGTCACTTTTTTTTTGGAAAACATATCCTTCAAGAAAGGCTGATATTTTTCAACTGACAAATCAGCGTTCGTAAAAGAAAATAAGCAAGCATCTCTAGTAATAAAATATCATGAACAAAGAGAATAAAATAGTAAGCAAAACAAACCTGAACGAACCAGGTTCAATGAGGTACACCAGACGGTTGTAAGAAATTGACTTGAAGCCAAGGTACTGGACAAGGTGAATTATATAGGAGAAGTCAAAATGTGAAATCATTTGAGAAATTATAAGAACAGCCTGAGCTACAACAACGTCGTGTTGTTGTACGTAGGGTTGCCAGGTGTCCTGGATTTGAGGCGTCCTGGATTTCATAAATACCCAAATTATAAATTGTTTTTAAGATATAACTTAGCGACATTTTTTTTTAGAAAATAATTTGTTTCAAAATTATCTATTTTTTTCTCTAAAAAGACCTCACAAATGGAATAACATTTTCATAGCTAATCCCGAAATGAAATTATTCATTTCGGGTTTGTTCTTGAAAATAATACAATTTGTTTTTTCAATATATGGTTTAAATGCTGACTCTGAAAGCAGTGGAGTAGCGCTACTACCGCGAACCCCCGCGGTCGCGGGGGGGCCCGAAAGCTTCGAGTGCCGATAGAGCCTATTGCTAATTAGCAAATCTTTCAAATAAATACCAATACTACCAATGTCCACCTGATCTAGATTTTGTCACACTGTGCCCGTAATTATATAAATTTGAAGAATGAAGCAATTGGTATATCAAGATCATGGAATATAAACCCGGAATTTGAAGATAAAAGACAATTAAAACCAAAAAAACACTTTGATAAAGCCAATACAAATTATCTATTTTCTAGTTGAGAAAACTATTTTAGGATAAATATATATTACAAAGTATTTGATATTGTAATTAACCAAATAGGTAATTGTTTTGAGGGAATGGAGTTATTTGTTAATAAATTTAGATTTCTATGTCCCCAAGTTCTAGTAACTTTGCCAGAAAAAGAATTATTTATGTCTGCAGAAACACTACAGCAAACATATTCCAGCCATCTGTCTGCGACTTTTCCTTAAGAGATAGTCGCGTTGTGTATGCCGTTAAAGGAAAAATTGCTTCTCTTCAAAGTATTAAAGACTTTGCTGTATTTTTAATTGTGGAAAATAACACTTTATCATCAAATTTTCCAGAGGTAACAACAGCCTTATTATTATTATTTTTAACTCTTCCAGCAAGTGTTGCTACAGCTGAGAGATCCTTTTCCAAATTAAAAATCATTAAAAATTATTTACGAAATAGTTCCTCTCAGACAAGGTTAACCAACTTGGCTATCCTGTCTATAGAGGCACAAGAGGCGGCCAAAATCGATAATAACCATTTAATAAAAAAATTTGCGGAGGCAAAAGCTAGAAAAAAAAAATTTACCTCCTAAAAGCAACAATATAAGAATAATTTTACAATATAATAATTAAAATAGGCAATTGGCCAATTGCCTCGCAATAACTATTGAGATACCTATAATATTATATTCAAGATTTTGTTGCTCAATTTTAAATACTTTTTGTTTTATCTCGCTGTAACTTTCAAGTATCGCTACCTTAGCTCGGTACCTAAATAATTTTTTCGTGTTTGTTCCTTTTAGTTTCAAAGAATGTTTTTTGTTTTCTTGTTGTTCAATAATTTTATTTTTTGTAAAGTTCTCTACATATAGGTTTGTAGTTTATATAATAAACAGTATTATCTAATTTTGTTTGTTTATATATGTATATTCTTAATATAGGGTATAGGGCCCTAACTCAATTTTCGCGAGGGGGCCTATAATTAGTCGCTACGCCACTGTCTGAAAGAGGTTTTTTCTTTGTGCAATGCGGCCTGGAGCCACAGCCGCAATAAGCTCTTGGTTGACCATATTAAAGCAGAGTTGCAGATTAAAACAAAAAGTGTTAGGGAATTTAGACAGATGGGATGTCAATCATTCCCTATCACGTAGTCATTTATATCCCTTCTGTCCAAATTCGCCCCCTACCCCGAATACGCCACTGATAAGATTGGGTTACCGCTTTACCTCCTTAAAGAAACCTTTTTATGGGAACAATAATTGATATGCCTTTTAGGGTCTTCTTTTACAATTCGTCCTTTACATTTCTTACGGTATTATCATATATTATCTACGTTCGGTTTTAGCGCATTTCTTTTCACAACGAGAACAATATATTGACGTAGATTTTTTGAAAGAAATATTTACTATAACAATACGAGTTTTAAAAATTCGTATGCTATACGCGGATAGGCAAATTAGATTTTCATTGTTTGATTGAATTTAAAATGAAATAAAAATTCTCCATTAATAGTATATTACGTACCGAGGTGGAAAGTGTTTCATTCCTGTCGAGAGAGTCGGTAGTTAACCGAGGCGCGAAGCGGCGAGGTTAACTAAATCTCGAGACAATAATGAAACTTTTCACCGAGGTTTGTATACTATTCTATTTATAACCACCTCTAACATCTACTTCTTATTATTTTGAATTAAAATTATTAATAAAAGATAAATGTCATTTTGACTTTTCCATTGAAAAATTAGACAGAAATTTCAAATAACCGCAGGTGGTAAAATAACGTAGGTAATAATACACATCAAGATGGTAAATATAATTTTTTGAATATGGTTTCCATGTCACTAAACAATATATTATTTTAACAACATACAGAAAAATGCTATTAGATGAGTAATTTGATTTTGCTGCTACTCCACCAGAAATTCGAGAAGCAGCAAAAATAGTTGAAGAAGATCTTCGGCCAACTAAAAGCCGCCCGAGATATGACAAGGCATATAACTGTTTCAAAGAGTGGTGTAAGGGAAACAAAGTTCAAAATCCTGGTTCTGAGTCGGCGCTACTAGCTTATTTCAATGAAAATGCCAAGACAAAGAAGATATCAACGATTTGGTCACAATATTCAATGGTTTAACATATAAGTGACTGCCTACAATAATGCCAGTGTAATATTTAATGTAAATAAGTAAAAGAAAAACCATGTTAATTTTTTATCTTTTATAAATATCGTTTTATTTTAAAAATTAAAAAAAAATCATTTTCGTTAATTTTTGTAATGAGTTGTATGTTGGTGTGTTCGTATATTATTTTGAGATATTGATTTTTTTAAAATTACAAAAAAATAATTTACTTTCCACCCGGGTGGAAAGTAAAAGTAAAAAAACGTCAACTTTCCATCTTCCAAAGATGAAATGTTATTACTACATGCATTGTTATTTATATACTATTTCTTTTTTCCGATGGAATTAAGTCATCGCACCATAGGTGGCGCAAGTCAATGAAGTTAAGGAAAATTTCGTTAAAAAATCAAATCAAATCAAAATCATGTTCCATTTGATTTTTGGGGAAGAACGACTTTTTTTATAGTTCCCCTGGTATACTTATATCTACCTAATTGTTTATTTTCTTGCAGATAAACTTGAAGAATACCATCAAGGCGTTTAGGATGTAGCCAGTAACAACTCGATTTTTATGAATTTGAAAAATGTCTTCCCCATCACCAGATCCATCCAAAGTGGAACATCACTATCAATCCAGCGAAACTAGTGACCATGTGCTGCTGGGACACACTCATACCTGTACTTGTTGTCGGGAGGTAAGAAAAAGTCAAATAGTATTGATATATTACGTAACTAGTGTTGAAAATAGTACAGGGTGTCCATTTTTGGGTAGTTTTACGGGGTATCTCCGTTATTAGTAAAGATAGAAGGATGCGGTTTTCGCAGCACTGTGCTACCTTTTCGTCAAATAGAAGATGCCGTAATCAGAATTTTTCAGAAGTTACGACATGCTCGTTTGTTATATCCAGTGTAACGAAAATGCAGATGGAACATTAGAAGTTTTCCACCGTTTACAAAACTTGCATCCTGGTGATGCACAGCGCCCGTATAGAGTTTTGCAATTGGTATTTACAAAATCTGAACAGGGAAAACAATTTTGAAAAAACCGTTATATGATCTGATGAGGCTCATTTTACCAGTGCTGACATGTTTAATCGACAGAATACGAGGTTTTGGTCGCAGGAAAATCAGCATGTAATATTTCCAATCGGACGGCAAGGCAGATTTGGCGTTAGCGTTTCATGCTTCATACTGAATAGCAAAATAGTTTATAATATATTAGAAGGAAGCCTTAATGCAAATAAATATTTGGAAATTCTGGAAAACGTTGTGCCAGAAATAATAGAAGATGCTCTTAGCTCGTCTCAATAACTTGCATCTTCAATAGGATGGAGCGCCCGCTCTTGTAAGGGCCTACCTAGATAATAACTTCCCAGGTCGCTGGATTGGAACTAATGGACCTGTAAGATGGCCACCAATGTCACCCGACTTGTCGGTTTTGGATTTCTTCTTATGGGGATACCTTCAAAATAAAATTTATTCCATTCAGTACCAAACAATGACAGATTTAAGAATTGCCATTGACAAAGCTTTTAGGGAGTTACAAACGCGGCCGTTTATTATTTTTAATTCATTAAGGCGAATAAGAGCCATTTATGAAACAAGTATAAAGCATAATGGAGAATAATTTGAGCAATATTTATGAGAGAGTTCAATAAATTTTCAATTTGTGTGTAATATTTAATCACACCAGTATTTTTTTTAATACCCGTCATGACCTACTAAAAAAAAATGGTATATTTTTGAAAAACGTATATTTCGGACCTAATGCTAAGACTAAAAATAAAGTGTTATATATTTTTGAGAAGCTTGTTACAAACTAAATTATATTATTAAAAAATATATAGAGTGGCCCATTTAAAAAAATCAAACTTGTTTATTTTCCTTGAAAACTATTGAATGTATAAATAATCTGAGTACGTCACTAGATTCTACGTAAAAAACTACAAAAAGTACATTTTATTTCTTTTTGATACGTTACGGGGTAACCGAGATATGGGAGGTGTCCTAAAATGCACAATTCTCAAAAACATTCCGTATATCAAAAACAAGGCGGCCTAGAAAAATTCTGATTACGGCATCTTCTGTTTGACAAAAAAGTAGCAGTAGTAGTAGTAACGGAGATACCACGTAAAACTACCCAAAAATGGACACCCTGTACATTTCAAACCAGGAGATATTTAGCACGAGTCACCAGCCGAGTGCGGAAATCCGCCGAGTATGAGAAAGTCACTTTCACACAAGTACATTCTTTTATATTTATCATAAAAAAAACTTCTCCACAATTAAAAAAAAGACAAACATATGTAATTTTTTCAATTTGCTCTAGTGCCCTTTACCCCACCCACCATCTGTCATGTGTCATGTGTCAAATACAGTTGTTCGAAAAGTATTTTTCAACTAATTCAATAGTACATTCGTAACTATTCTCAAAGATTTAGGAAGAGTCCGACTTTTTCCTCGAATTTCCTTTCGTTAATTTTTAGTGCGTAGAGAAGCCCGAACCCCCAAAGACTGAACACATCTCGCCTCATTGTCACGTCAAGTCATCGCCACATCATCAATCTCATCTTATTCTGAGTCACCCGCATCTTCCGACGAGCCATGTCCATCCCAGTCACCACCATGTCCCATCTTCACCAAAAATCGAGACGCATGTCGCCAAGCTAGTGGGAACTTGCACTTGTCATATTAAGGTAAGATTATAAGTTATAAGTAGAAGAAACAAAATTTAGGAAGACTTAAAAAGTACAGATCCTGTGTGATTTTATGAATGACGGGTACTAAGAAAGAAGGAACGATGTCCGTTTTGACTGAAAATGAGATAACCATCTTGCAGCAAATAGGAGTGTATTATGAAGAACGAATCCCACTCCGAGACACTTAAATTGAACTCATCATTAATGATCCAGAGTGACGTCAATGTCGAGAAGCTTTTTGTGCACTACTTTGGCTAAGCCAAACTATAAATAACTTGAGGTACTTTCTACTGTTGACAATAGAAAATCGGGATTGGAATAGATGTAATAACTATAGTAATTAATTTAACTTTCTTCTACCATCAGGCTGAAAATGACACAGATGATAGGCCAACAATAGAACCAACTCAAACTAGAAAATTAGATGAAGATAGAATAGAAGTATCACCGTTGCCACCCGCATTACCACCAAGACCACCTCCTAGACCTAGATTCGACCGGAGCAGTAGTTTAAATTCCAGATATAGACCACGAATATGTAAGTATCTCGGATTATATTTCTTTATTAACGATTGAGCAGGAGTGACTCACCTAAGCGATATTACCATTACGTAGCTGCTCAATAAGAGTTTAGATTGTAAAACCATGTCGGCCTCTTCAAGAACTTAAAATGCTATGAAATGTACAGTCACCAATATTCAGTCACCTCAAAAATTACATAGGATTTCTCATGTTCAACTTAACGATACATCAGAAAGCTATTGCCTGGGTTTTCTTAGCATTAAATTCGACTTGGTTACTGTCACCACTAGACAATATTTCTTCCAGGTCTTTGACGAGGCGCGATCTAGAATACCCACTAACGATGAGATTTTTTGACAAAAAGAAAACCTACCATCTCTTTTTAAATGCCGTGTGAAATCCTTATTAGATTTCTGCACGGTCATTTATCAATTTGAAAGAAAAAAGGTAATCATCAAGTCATTCACAGCTTGCCGCAGGCGGAAGGAGTCTGAAAATATAACGGGCTGAATTCTTTAATCAAACTTATGATGCGAGTACGTTGTTCTGGTCATCAATGTATTGTACTCTGCTTATAAAAATATTTGCAATTTTGTGAGCTTCTTTGTTCGTGTAATTACACAGGGTTTTATGGAGATGGTTTATTATACAGGGTGTCAACTAATATATGGGAAATGGAAAAACCACATACTGCTTACATAATTACATACAAATATTAGGATTTAATAGGTTTGTTCCAACACCCTATTTTTGTATCGTTCTAGAACCGTCACGAAACTGTTGGAATCGATTTTGTGCGCAGGCGTTAATTTTGCACTGTTTGTTGCCGATGCACAAGGGCGGCAAGGTTGGTACGTTTTGTGACCATTCTGTGTAAAAATCTCAGCTGCTCGCCTGTCTGATTCTAGGAAAGAAGTTTAGTAATTAGTTAATTATCATAACATTCATAAATCACAACCCTACTTTTGTTGTTTTGATTTCTTCGTCTAAGCTTGAGTATTATCTTTTTTCGTTCCGTTTTGTTGTATTTAATAATCATGAAAGAGAATAACGTTTAATGTTAGGAATATCTTGTAGGTTTGGGAACCGGATTATACAAATTTAATAAGAATAAATTAAATAATAAAAATATTAAGCAACAACTCCTACAAAACAAAGCTAAAAGAACTGCATGAATGCCAGGAATACAAAAACAACGGTTAAAATTCTTAGGGCGCAAGTCAGTACAAGCGGTTCCTGGTCTTGGCCATGTATCGTTTTTACCGTTCAGGAACTGGTTTGCGAACGATCACAATTTGGTTGGAACACCAAAGGGATCGCCAGCTACACCGTTTTGTGTCGGTTGGAACGCCTTTCGACTACTACGCATGTGCGTGACCGTACATTGTACGATTTTTAGGGTGGTTGGAACGAACCTAATTATACTTAACTAAGATACAGGGTGTTAAAGTTAAAACTTCATTTTTGTTTTCTCTAATAACTTTGATAGAGACCAACGGTTTTTTACAAAAGTTGGCAATTATGGTTTTTTTAGGACGAAAAACTGATTTTTTGGTGAAATTTTAACGTACAAAGTAGGGGGCGCTGTCTGCGGCATTTTTTGCACATTTATTAGGTCATAACTTTTTTGTGCCTCAGTGTATTTAAGTCTTTAATGAAAATAATACTTTTCTCATATTTATTACGTAAAAAAGGTATACTAATTTCAGGTCGCCCAGAGTTACCGTTTCGGAGATATTTGCATTTAAATTGTACTGGGTGGCCCAGAAGTCCGGAATAAAATTAATATAGCCTTAACCTCTAACTTTTGGGGAAAACGCTCGGATACGTCAAATTAGTTTCATATATGCTCACATTTTGAGAAACATACAGCTTGTGATACATCATTTGAAAGCTAATATCTCGTACAGTATGCTATTTAAAAAAAAGATCGATGTCGTCATATCTTTGACAAATGTCTATAAAAAAACAAACGAATAACGTCAAAATGTGAGCATATATAAAACTAAATTGACGTGTCCGAGCGTTTTCCCCAAAAGTTACAGGTTAAGGCTATATTAATTTTATTCCGGACTTCTGGGCAACCCTGTATATAATACAATTATCCTTGTGTAGTATGGCAAACAATTGACCAATGTTACCTTGTAACAGACATGGTAAAAATTAAAATAGTTGTATCTAAATTTCTCTAAAAGATTCATAAATATCGGACTAAAAATGAAAAAGTTATTAAGCCTAACACTTTATGAAAATTTTGTAATGATCTTTTCTTTGCACGGGAGTGTATGATACGGCAATTCCATAACGCCCTGTGCGTTATTTTAAAGAGGACTTGAGCCTGAATGGGCACATTATATGAAAATTTAAAAATCTCACGGAATCCGTGCTATTGCAAGATAGGCAAAAAATAAGGAACGGCAGGCTCTCTTAATTATAATATTATAATACATACATATTGTATCTAATTTCATGTTAATTATTTAATTTGTGAACAAACTCATTAAGAATTTTATAGTTTCCCTAATGTTTTAATGCCACGCGATATTAATATGTTACCTCCCTTTTCTATTATTAAAATTAATGAACTTAAATGAAGCCAGATAGAATATTTTTGTGTTAGTTAAAAGTTTATTGTCATTATTACCTGTACCTTTTATACATCTGCGTCACTATCCCTGTGTTTGTTCTCATTATGATTTAATTATTAGATATCCCTTTATAGTTATTTCGATTAATTTCTGGATATTTGCTTTGGTTTAATAACCTTGATTTCATTTCATAGAACCTAATTAGAATGAGACAAGGACGTTTCTTCTTGATATGATATTTTGTATAGTAAAGTTTACATTGTACCAGGGGTTCCCAAACGCTGTAGAGAGTAAGCAGAGGCTCCCAGAGCTGAATAAGAATAACAGATTTTTTTTAGATTTGATGTTCAATCTGGTGGAAGTGGCCGCCATATGAAAGTAACGACCATTCTTTTGGGTATTCTTAAGTAGAGCATTGTGACAAAATACTAAACTTCTAAGTGCGCCGCGAACTGAAAAATGATTGGAAATCCTATACCATTGATCTTTTGACTGCCATAAAATCCTAATAATCCTTCTGACCATAAACTACCCCAAATTTACATCTTTTCGGGCAGATCCGAAGTAAAAATTTAATTTACCTGCATCCCCAATTATTATTCAATTTTATGTAGGTATCTTCTTTAATTCAAAATAAAAATATATCAATATGTAGATAACTATATTTTCAAGCAGACCCTGCACCTATTTATTGCGGTTTGTACTTTTATGCGGCAAATCTGGATTTTTTTTCGAGTAAAATTATTATAAAAATTAACCCACCCTATGTATATCTCTGGAAAGCTTTTAAATAATATTTGCTTAGATGTTACCCTTATAATCTTAAACGGGAAGGCGGGTCAAAAGGTACATTATTTTAAAGGTTGTTTAAATTTATTTCCAATGATACCATAATTTATTACTTTTTGGATAGTACCTGCTTTCCAAGAATCGCCTTCCAAAGATGGAAGTAATTAGAACTATAGATAGTTTGTTTTTGGGGTTCGGTCACTTTGAAATGAAATTTCAGTATTTGGTCAATGTATAAATAAAATAGAAAGAAGCAATATTTTTGACGGTGTTAGTGACAAATTTCTTATTTTATGTTAATATTAGTTATGTATAGAATGAAATGAAAAAATATATAAATGAACATAACTTGTACAATTCGGTAACATTTTGTCTTTTTGCTTGTTGTTGAGTGGACGTGAAACTAAATTAATCTTTAATATTGCGTTTAATTTTTTTAAATAATAATCTAAAAAACATAAATCTTAGTGCAGCTGGGTTCTAGTTACTATTACTCAAAAATAATAAATTACGGTATTATTGGAAAGAGATTTAAATGACCTTTAAAATTGTGTTGACCCCCTAACCATTTATTACTTTATAGGTAACAACCATCCCTCCCAGGGGATTAAACAACGAAGGCTTCAAATATTTTTTCAAAGCTCCTCTCTTCACAATAAAACTCATGTGTCTTTCAGATATTTAATATTACTTACGGGAAATGAGATATTACGGGTGGGATATTTTCAAATCGACACCCTGTATAACTGAATATTTGTTATTTCGTTTAATAATACTTAATCATGAACTGAAACATACCATCGCTAAATCCTCCGACGAAGTATAAGTTTACATTGCAAAGTGCAGTAAGCAAATGAAATCAAATCGAGTGTAATAGTGTAAGTAATGAAGAAGAGGGCCCTCGCAATGGGGTAGCTTACGGCACTTGGGGTCGCGAAACGATAGAAAACAGTCTTTAGACGAATCAGTTAAAACGCTCGGGCGACATTATACTGTCCTCTTTTAAGGCAGGAAATTAAACAGAGACGGGACGGAAATATTTGAGTGTTAACGGGATCCGCTCTTGCAAGGCTCCGAGGAAAACGAAGGAGCGAGAGCGGGAGAAAATATTGACTATTAGAGTGAAAAGTCGCCAAGCGTCGCTATGGTGACAGGGTTGGGACAGAGATGTATCGAATAGAGTTTTCCGGGATGTAGATTTCAATTCGACTAAGAAATTCTCGAACCAAGATTTGTTTACTTTGTAAAAGGCAGAAAGTATATTGAGTATATAATCTACCGTACACAAGAGCCATGGATCTAATCAACGATGAGCTTTTGAATATGCAATCTGATCGTATGAAAGCAACATACGATTTCACAAAGCCTTTCAAGATTGACTGGAACTTTGATAAATGGACAAACGGTGCATCCCCGTCGTTTGACAAGTGTCTAGTTTGGTACACCGATGGATCAAAAACCGCCAACGGTGTGGGCGAAGGTATATTTGGGGAAAGGCCCAGGATGGACATGAGCATTCCTCTGGGGACTTACGCCACAGTATACCAAGCGGAAGTTCATGCCATACAAGCATGTGTACTACAAAATCTTGAAAAGGGCTACCACGACCAAAAGATTTACATCCTTTCGGACAGCCAAGCTACTCTTAAGGCTCTGAACTCCAATCGGTTTACTTCAAAACTTACACTGGAGTGCCATACCAACCTAAAAATAGTGGAGGCCAGGGAGAACAAGGTGGAACTCTTATGGGTCCCTGGTCACTCCGGGATATTGGGACATTAAAAAACGGATGAACTGGCGAAAGCCGGATCTGCCCAAAGTCTCAGGGGCCCCGAATCGGCATTTGGAATATCAAAACAGGCAACAAAAACAACATTAGATAGATGGTCGAAAAAACAACACCTATCTCGTTGGCAAGAGTTACCTGGTCAAATACACGCACGGGCCGTAATATGAAAACTATCGAAAATACTATCGAATGGGATGCTAACCCTGACGCGGTCCCAGTTGAAACAAGTGATGGGTCTGCTAACAGGCCACTGCCATTTGCGAAAACACCTTCAACGGATAGGGATGAATAACGGATCCATTGAATGTAGACTCTGCGGCGAAGAGGATGAAACCGCCTCACACATAATATACCGCTGCGCAGCACTGTCTCGTAGAAGACAAAATATCTTCGGGAACATACAACGTAATGACAACCTCCCACATGACAGGCTTGGTAGATGGTTACTAGACCTCATAGAAGGAACAAACATCTTCTAACAAGATCGGGGTACACAATAAGCCGAAAGGCTGCAGTGATTTGAAGTTGGGGCCTTTAAACCGCCCCCCGCCTTTAACCAACCATATAATCTACCTTAATCTACCGTTTTCTACATGTCGAAACTGCCGAGTTTGTCATTTTCGACCTGGCAAACTGATATCAGGTTATTAGTATTGGCAATAACGGTAGTAAGTAGTATTTGTTAAACCCGTTTTACGAAAAAGTGGCACCACTATTAGATCGGTAGTTATTAAATATTTTCGATCGCAAGTCACCCAGCGCGCAAAGAGAGAGCGCGACGGGTCGAAGCGTGGCAAAACTACGCAAAGTATGGAAATATTAATGACTCATACTGCACCGAACTCGATTGTAGACGCCTCATGTCAATGTTAAAAAGTGTACGTTTTGGTTTGTAATAGTATATTACGTACCTAGGTGGAAAATGTTATATTCTTGTCGAGAGAGTCGGTAGTTAACTAAATCTCGAGACAGTAATGAAACTTTTCACCGAGGTTTGTATACTATTTTATTTACAACCACATCTAACATCCACTTCTTATTATTTTGAATTAAAATTATTAATAAACGATAAATGTCATTTTAACTTTTCCATTAAAAAATTTGACAGATATTTCAAATAACCGCAGGTGGTAAAATAACGTAGGTATCTAATAATACACATCAAGATGGCAAATATTTTTTGAATATGGTTTCCATGTTACTAAACAATATAGTATTTTAGCAACAGAAAAATGCAGGCAGATGAGGAATTTGATTTTGCTACTACTCCACCAGAAATTCGAGAAGCAGCAAAAATAGTAGAAGAAGAACTTCTGCCAACTAAAATCCGCCCGAGATATGACAAGGCATATAACTGTTTCAAAGAATGGTGTACGGGAAACAAAGTTCAAAATCGTGGTTCTGAGTAGGCGCTACTAGCTTATTTCAGTGAAAATGCTAAGAGAAAGAAGATATCAACAACGATTTGGTCACTGCTGAGGACCACTCTATCAATTAGGGACAAGTAGACATATCTGAACACGCAAAGCTATTAGCATTTTTAAGAAAGTGTGTTCGCATATTATTTTGAGATATCGATTTTTTTAAAAATTACAAAAAAATAATTTACTTTCCACCCGGGTGTAAAGTAAAAGTAAAAAAACGCCAACTTTCCACCTTTCAAAGATAGATGAAATGTCATTATTACATGCATGATTGTAAATAAAAGAATGACCCATATCTGTCAAGTCAATAACGAGATAATTGTCATACCCTACCAGGCCCGTCATGCTCGAAGTTCGCTTTAAAACAAAACCCGACCATCCCTGAAGATAATTCTACTCTATCCGAAACTCCGTTCATTACGTCCCTGTAACTTTCCCCTATTATCAAAATTCATACATCAGATTTTCGGCATCGGTAAAAAACACTTTTCGTATGGTTATTTTTCTGTCGATGGCGTCATTTAGTCGATGCATTTTCGCAATTTTGGGCGATTTATTATTTTTTCCATCATAAAAAATCCATATTTTCTCCGACGGAAAAACATGGCAAAGCGGGTAGTGTCGCGACAGCCGGTCGGTGGTGAGGAAGAGTTTCCGCAAAGTGGTTTGTTCTAAAGAAAAATGGCATAATAATACGTAGTTAAAATTAGTGTTTTCCGGTGATTATTTATGTGAAGAATTCAGTGATCTTTTAGTGATAATTACAATTATAAGTGCCGCCTTTGACAAAAAGTATCTTTTGTAGGATAGAAATCAAAATTTACAGATATTAGAAATGTTCATTAATATTATAGGCACCTTAAAATCAGGGGGAGGGAGTTTCTTCCACCAACATGTTTCTTATACAGGGTGTTCCTTAATGACGTGCTAATATATCGGGGTGTGATTCCTTAGGTCATTTTATAAATATAATTGCCAAATTTTGTTGAAAACGTTAGTTTCTCTCAAAGTTATTAGAGAAAAACAAATATGAAGTTTTAACTTTAACACTCTGTATCTCAGTTAATATCAACTTTCGGATATAGGTAAAACTAATTAAATCCTAATATTTTTACGTAAGGAGTCTGTGGTTTTCCATGTACCATTAATTAGCGGACACCCTGTATAATAATAAATTGCTGTTACATAACTTTTATATAGCAACACTTATAGGTTCTTTTTAATGGTGGTAAGAATGATCTCAAGGAAAATTTATATAGCTTGAAGCTCAAAAATATTTTCATGTGAGAATGTTCCTATAACGTTAATGGAAAAATATCCATCGGTCACTATTTATTTTTCTTTATTCAAAATAATATATTTCGTTCATCTTCCATGGATGAATATCATGCGGACCCACTGACGCTCACATTAACTTGCGAGCATGCATGAACACATCGAGGCATGCATGCACATTTGACAACGTGTGGTCAGAAACGGAAGACTTTCATGCTTCTGGCGCGATGTGAAATGATCCGTCGCTGCTTAACCGACTGGCGTGACACAGTGTGTGGCAAAAAGCTTGCCAGTTATCATTATTTTGCCAGGTTACCAAGGTATAGTGCGTGCAACAACATTCGACTTTATCAAGAAATTATTTCCCAATCCAATGACTAAGTTGATCGTCAGAAAATATTGCTACTGCTGAATTTAGGGCCTCTATTCTATTCAAAAGATAGGATCCGCTCGGTCTACCTGAATAGTCAGTGGATCATATTGTATTTCACATTTGCATGTAAGATTTGCTATGCATGCATGCTTGCGAGCAAATGTGACCATCAGTGGGCCGTAGTAAACCTTTTTCACAAAGGCTTTAAAACTCTACTATTATGTATACAGGGTGTCCGGGAACATGTGGGAAATCTCCCGGATATGAAGAAAACACGTGAAAAGAATACTATAGGTTCATATAAACTTCTTTCGTATCGGCCTCCTCTTCGGAGATATGGGCTCCCAAAGAGCACCAATGGAATCAAGTTTTTTACACATAATTATTGAACCACCTGGTATATTTCAATTATTTTTTAATATGATGTATACCAGGTAAGACCCGTCAAATCACTACCCAAGAAACTGTTGTCAATTACTCACAGCTGCAGGGACGGACTAGCTGTAACACTCATGGGCCCATTTTTTTTACGCCCTGTATGATGAGAACTTTGGACAATGTTTTTTACATACCTTTAACTATTGGCTAAAAATTAAGTACTCTTCATTCATGTCGCTAATCCTAACCATTTTCGAAAAAACGGCATTTCATATACATCATGTGCTTCGGGTATTTCAATAAAAGATACATCTTTGTTCCGATCCAATGTTCAACCTTCAAGATTCCGCTTTTTCATATTTAGCCCATGAGCAGTTAGGGGACTCAGTGTAAATAAAATTACGTTTTCTCGAAAACGGTTAGGATTAGCGACATGAATGAAGAGTACTTAATTTTTAGCCAATAATTAAAGGTATGTAAAAAACATTGTCCAAAGTTCTCATCATACAGGGCGTAAAAAAAATGGGCCCATGAGTGTTACAGCTAGTCCGTCCCTGCAGCTGTGAGTAATTCACAACAGTTTCTTAGCTAGTAATTTGATGGGTCTTACCTGGTATACATCATATTAAAAAATAATTGAAATATACCAGGTGGTTCAATAATTATGTGTAAAAGACTTGATTCCATTGGTGCTCTTTGGGAGCCCATATCTCCGAAGAGGAGGCCGATACAAAAGAAGTTTATATTAACCTATAGTATTTTTCTCACGTGTTTTCTTCATATCCGGGAGATTTCCCACATGTTCCCTGTATACAGGGTGTCCCAGAATATGTGGGCAATCTTCCGGATTCAAATAGAACACTTAAAAATAACAGGAGAAGTTCCTATGAATGTTTTTTCCTACGGCCTCCCCTACGGAGATACGAGCCCATAACGGACGTCCCTGGAAATCGTTGTTTTTAAATAATTTTTTACGTACTAGGTGTAATTTAATAAATTTTTAGTATAATGGTTACTAGATGAGTCTCCTTAAAATTCGCCCTTTTAAACACATTTGGCTTATTTAGTTTGACAGGGACGGACTAGACGTAACACAAAAATGCCTTTTTTACACCCTGTATAATGAAGGAACGACAATAATATGTTTTTTGGATACTCTGTCTAAACCTTAAGCTGAAAAAAGGTACTCTTGATCAATGTCGATAAAATGAATAAAATTGTTTTCGAAAAAAAATTTTTTTTGTTCAATATGGTATTATGTTCATAAAATTCCTTCATTGTTGCTATGGTATTTTTCACATGTACCGATTTAAATAAGAATATTTATGCCAGTGTCAGTTTATGGTAGTGTCTTGAAATTTGCGGTTTTTCTTCTTTGTATTATTAGTTATAGTTTTTGCAGAATTATATCGTTGATCTCTTGACTGCAATAAAACCTCATTATCTATTCGACCATAAAATAAATAAGGAAACCCCAAATTTTAAAACCTTTTCGAGCAGAGCCGGACCAGGTATACAAATTCAATTTATACCTATGCCTGATGCATATATAAATACAAAGTGATTTTTAATAATTTTAATCTTTAGTGGTTCGATACCCATGACACTCCAAGAAAAGGTTGGGATGATTCTTCCAAAAAATGTCAAATCAAGGCACCATCAAATAAAGGCAAAAGAATCACAATGTTACATGCTGCTTCAGAGAACGGGTTTGTTCCAAATTGTCTGTTGCTTTCAGCTAAAAACATAGCAGATTCATCTTTAGATTACCATCAAGATACCGACGCACAACTTTTGAAGATTGGTTTAAACATAAACTCCTTAAAAATATACCTGAAAATAGCGTCATTGTAATGCTTGTTATCATAGTCGGCAAGTAAAAATCATTCCCAATTTTAATAATACAAAAGCAGAAATTCAAAATTTTATGATTGAAAATGATTTATATTTTGAAAAAACTTACAAAAAAACGAGAACTGCTAGAAGTATTAAAAGCTTTTAAAATAAATAAGGAATACGAGTGTGACAAACTTGTAGCAGAAAATGGACATACAGTGTTGCGTCTTCCTCTTATACTATTGTATATTCAATCCTATTGAGCTAATATGGCACCAATTAAAATCCAATATTAGGAGAAATAATATTTCTCCTACATAAATGCATCTGTAGTAGAATTAATTAAAAACGAAGTAAGAAAAATTTCTGCAGACAGCTGGAAAAACTGTGTACAGCAAATTTTTACAATTATATGATTACAAATGTTCAACCCTTAATTATAAGTTTAGGCTTAGATGAAGATAGTGATAGTGATACAGAGTTAAATTTTGAATAAATTATCAATAGTTTCTTAGAATTTAATTAATTTTTATTGTACTTGTTATCCTAATAGTTATACTTTTAAATTATATTATTTTCAATTATCATTAATTGTAATCCTTATTTTACATTTATTATAGGTACCTAAAACTAAAAATACCTATCTATTTATTTTAAATTATAAAAATAAATCATGTGGTGTGGTATACATTTTCAAGCCGGCCCTGATCCCATTTATTGAGCTTTGAAGAGGTTCAGGCGTATCAGGTAATCAGGTAGTTTATTTATGGCAGTAAGAGTCAACGGTATAATTCTGCAACAACTATACTAACTTAGTAATGAAATTTACGTATACTGAATATGCCGACATGCATTTAATGTCTGAACAAAAATACTTTTTTTTCGAAAGCAGTTCGTTTTATCGACATTGATCAAGAGTACCTTTTGTCAGCTTAAGGTTTAGAGTATCCAAAAAAAATATTATTGTCGTTCCATCATCATACAGGGTGGAAAAAAAATTTATATGAACTTCTCCTGTTATTTGTAAGTGTTCTATCTGAACTCGAGAGATTGGCCACATATTCTGAGACACCCTGTATAATAAAAATACGATGTTTTTTGATACCTAAATTGCTAATAGAGGCCCTTATGAATCCATGACATTTAACTCATTTTTTAATTTTTTGGCACTTTCGGTTTTGTCGTTTAGGACAGCAGTATCGAGCTCAAAATCGCGATTCACAAAACGACCATCCTCAATAGAAAACTAAAAAGTGCTAAATATGAGAGAAAACTAAATAAATAACAAACTAATTTAAATAAAAATTAATTGCTGAAATGACATGGTAATTGGCTTAAAAGCGTAAAATTCAACGGTCGTCCTACCGATCTCCGATGAACATCAAATATTCTGCAAAGGGGTAATAAAAGTGCAGTAAAAATGCACGGCTACCCGGTAATGCAGGTGGTGCAGTACCACATACCACCTGCCATGATGCCTCATTGTGCGACACATTTACCACATACAGGTAATTCAACTTGTTTTCATTGCTAAAATGTATAACATACATGTACATGGAAAGAAAAACTTAGTTAAATTTACTATAAAAATACTATACAGGGCGTTCCTTAATGACGTGCTAATATTTCAGGGTGTGATTCCTTAGGTCATTTTATAAAGAAAAGTTCATATGAACATATGTCCGCAACGGCTTAAATTCTTCGCTACAGGGTGTTGAATTTTTATTTTTTAAATGGTTATTTTTTAATATCTCCGAAAGTACTTAAGATATTATTTTCAATTTTGGTATGTGTCAATAGGATATAGAAACACAAATTTTAGTTAGAAAAGTTATTCAATAGTTCCACCAGTGGCGTCCCTGCAAGCATGTCTTCTGATATTTTTTACAAAAAAGATGGCACGCCACTGACATTTTTCCGTGTGAATATTTTTCTGATTAGCCTGGTCAATTCTACGTGAAAACGGTTTCTTGAGTTTTTTCCGTCAGACGCACCGTTTTTGATTAAAACCATTCAATTCATATTGAAACTCATTATTATTCACATTGATAAAATAATAATTAATGAAAAATTTTGTTTTATAAAAATTGTAGGAAATGGCCACCTTCACTTAAAAGGCATGCTTCCGCCCGTCTTCGCATCGAAATGCCCACTCAAACAATTTTTATAAAACAAAATTTATCATTAATTATTTTATCAATGTTAATAATAATGAGTTTCAATGTGAATTTAGTGGTTTTAATCAAGAACGGTGCATCTGACGAGAAAAGCTCAAGAGACTGTTTTTATATAGAATTGACCGAGCTAACCAGAAAAATATCCACATGGAAAAACGTCACTGGCGTACCATCTTTTTTGTAAAAAATATCAGAGATGACATGTTTGGAGGGGTGCGAGTGGTGGAACAATTGAATAACTTTTCTAACTAAAATTTGTGGTTCTATATCCTATTAACACATACCAAAATTGAAAATAATATCTAAAGTACTTTCGCAGATATTAAAAAATAACTGTTTAAATAATAAAAATTGAACACCCTGTAGCAAAAAATTGAAGCCGTTGCGTTCATATGAACTTTTCTTTATAAAATGACCTAAGGAATCACACCCTGAAATATTAGTACGTCATTGAGGAACACCCTGTATAAACTAACCATAATTTATGGCTTTATATGTGACTGGAATTGCCATTAATTTATAGCAAAATTTTAACCTAAATGTTTAGTAAAAATTACGAAAATATTTAGAAAACCATTTATACAGTTTTCCTAAAATTTACTAAAATATGTTGTAAAATTTACTAAAATATTTTGTAAAAATTTTGATACATGGTATTCCCAAAACGTCGGTTGACGTCATCGATCGATTGTATGTTTCCTATTCTCCACCTATTATTTGTTACGACCTTTTATTTTATATTTCGTTGTTTTCAGCGAGCCCACCTTCTAGCGGCGTTAGAAAATATGTGTTTTGGTGCTGCGTTTGCGGAGGACTGGCCACCATTTTGGGATTTCTATTTCTTGCCGTGTACTTTTTACTTAGAAGTTATACTTCGACGCTGGGTTATTTTGAAACGATTCCCACCTTTGTACCCGCTACAATGGTAAGTAGATTAACACATCTCATCAGCTTAAAATTGCGTATGGAGATTCACGTTGTTGGTACCGTTTTTATATCTCTTTTAAAGTTATTAAGATGAGGATCCCAAACAATCCCAAAATAGCAATCAGAGCCATCTATGTTGCATCAATTTAATTAACAAATATGCCGCTTTTTGGTAGGTTAGAAAGAGACGAGAGTCATCAGCTGATCAATATTTTCGTGAAGTTTTAGCCGTTAATAATAAAGTTTTTTAGTTAATTTATTGATATTTAGATTGTCTGACATGTCGATTGGGGTATCAATAAGTTTCAGGTAGATCTGTGACAAAAATTTGGAAACTGTTGAAATTGAATTGTTATTATTATTCTTATAACATTATATTTTTTAACGTAATTTTTTCATAGCGTTTTCCAATCCTCTAACTTTACGCGTCGAGTTTTAGATTAGAAAAAAAGTATATTTGGCTAAACTTTCGCATAAAATAGTGCCTGCTTGGCATTCTGTGATTAAACGCAGCTCATAAATGGTTTTACGCATTTGATAGTACGTGAAATGAAAGAATAATATCATATATTTAGGTATATTTATTTCATTAAAGTACAACATAGATTAAAGCTAAAATACCACCGAGTTCAACAAATAAAAGTATGACAAACCTTACATTGTGTAATACAAGGCGTTTTCTCAATAAGTGAGAGCAAAATCCATTCTAATTGTTTTTTTTTTAACTCTTGGAAATTTGGTGGGTTTATAAGTATGTGATATTATTTTGCATTTTATGACATGACGGACTCCATTTTGTCACTTCCGGTTTAACCGGTTTTAAAAGGGACCTCCAGTATGTCGATTCAGAACATCATTCCAAACTCAACGACACCCCATTCGTCACTTTGGACACTTTAAATCACTTTTCTTTTTATTTTTTCATCTAGATTGCTATAGGAACTGCCTAAAATGGTTTACTTCTAAGCCAAACCATCAAAAATCAGTTAATAGGTTTTTCCTTTTCACGGGAGTCAATGATGTCGGATTTTAAATTTGTAATTATGTTCATTTGTTTGTTAGCATTATGGCGCCAAGGGTAAAGTACGTTTCACGAAATTTGGATACGACTTAATGATTTCCTGGGTCGGTCCCATTGTGTCGACAAGAGCTTGGCAATAAACAAGTGAAGTATGAAGGGACGGACTAAGGAAAACAAGTAATGATATGATTATATTAATGTAATCAAATGAAATAACATTTTTTAAAAATATTACTAGTCATATTTATTTACATTTATAATATCATTCTATAGATAGTTCTATTTCGCTATCGCTATCCTCATCAAAATTAATTATAATTGGATTAATTATACGATCCAGACTAATATACGAATTTTCTACAGTTATTACGTGACGGACTGAATTTTTTCAACTACCTGGGGGAATATCATTAAAGCATTTTCGTATACACTAGAACTTAAAGTCGGAGAAATATTTTCAGACCTAACCAGTGATTTTAACTGGTGTCACATATGCTCTATGGGGTTAAGAATGCAATAATAGGGTGGGAGCCGTAGCACTGTATGTCCAATTTCTTCTGCCAATGTGTCACAAACATAAAATATACTTTTTTTATACAAAATGTCTTTAAAACTTCTATAAGATCACTTTTTTTATAACTTTCTTCAAAATATATATCATTCGCCGCCATGTAGTTCTGAATCTCCAATTTTGTATTATTTGAGCTTGGAGCTTTATGTAATTTGCGACTGTGATAGCTCGCATTGTCCATCACACTATTCTAAGGAATGTTTGGGAAAAGACAATTCTTGAACCATTCCTCAAAAAGTTCGGCCGTTGTATCTTCATGGTAGTCCACACAAGAGTCTTTAATGTTTTTTGCAGAAAGCCACAAGGCATTTGGAACCCAACCGTTTTCTGACCCAGCATGTAAAATGCTTATTCTTTTTCCTTTATTTGATGGAGCTTTTGTTTTACACTAATCGGAAGAATCAGACCAGCCTTTGGATGGTGTTTCATGCGTGTCAAACCAAGTCTCGTCGAGGTAAATTATAGGACGCAAGAAATAAAAACTAACAAAGTTTACCACAAAAAGATATTTAAATATAAATTAAGCAACCTAACCTACCTGATGTGCCTATATTTAATTATAATTATTACAATCCGGTTCTTTCCACATAATAATAACAAACGGTTATAAATAATCGAATCACCCCAGGTACTTTTACTGCAGTCATTAAGTTATATCCATTTTTCGTGGAACAATCTTTACCTAGATAAATGCAAAACTATTTGGGCTTGTAGTTGCATTTTTGTGATGAATGGGTATTTTTAATAAATTATCTCTCCTTTTCTAACTTGACATAAGAGTGTGCGATATCAAATTGTTGAAAAAAAAGTGCTTTATCTTTTTGCCCAATTTGAAAAAATTGAGTTTTCTGGGAAAAAGCCCTCTTAAAAAGTAAAAAAATGTGCAAAAAGTTTAAAACACAATAAATCTTGAAAATTGCATTTTTATCAAGAATTTGGGTTAGTAAGTAAACCATTTTATGGAGTTTATAGCAATCAAGATGAAAAAATAAAAAAGAAAAGAAAAATTATTTAATGTATCAAAAAGTGACATTTGGGGTGGTGCAGCTGAATTTGGAATGGTATTTTGAATCGATATATCCCAAAATATACTGCGTGTTCCATTTAAAAATCCAAAGTTGAGGCCATTTCCGGTTCTGCTTTTCTAAAATTAAGTACATATGTTGATATCCCAAAAAATATGTTCCGCCTACATATATTTTTCTTTTTTTAGCTCATATTAACTGGAATATGTGTGATAAGCTTAGCAAGAAGAAAGAACAGATATAGTTACTTGGTAAGCATTTTTTGGCCTCTTTTACGTAGATTTTGAACACTGCCGTTAAAATGCAGGTACATTAATGAAATCGACGTTATGTCCATTTGTCTCCGGTTTTTCTTGTTATGTTAGTAATGATAACAAAATTTTTTTTTTGATGTGCACCGTACTACCTAGATTTCACGCAGCTACCACACTTGTAAGTATTGTCCACCACATATAACTATGGATACGTACAGCTTATGGGATGCGCAGTAAAAAGTGAAATTTTATGAGTGAAAAAATGGTTTAGTGCGCACGATTCACCGGTCATATTATTAAAGATTGCTCGTCGGTTGTCTTGCGCACAATGTTGTCTCCTTCATTTCTTGTTTATTTCCCAGTAAAGAAGGTCTTGATGTGCCAAAATATTGCCGTGTAATCATATTCATTATGGGCGAAGTACGGTCCTGTTCGCCGGTTAAGTTTAACAGTCGGCATTGCGCATGACCACTGACGATCAGCTTTGTTTACATGCGCGAAGCCATAAATTTGCAACTTTCGCTTTTACAGTTTTAGTATCCATAGATATAAGTTATTTAGCATTTTTATGCAATTTTGCTGAACATCTGCTTTTACCGTAGTCCGATACCTAAAATTCAGTCAAATGCTCAGCACAGCAACGTACAGATTCTAAATAAGACGAAATAAATAAACAAAGACTAGAAATTTACAGTATATTTACTATATATTCATTTTATTCTTAATTATCTTAACGAATATGGAAAACTCATTACCTACCAGGAATATTAAATAAAACATAACAATGTAGTTAAGTCGTTAACATAATAACTGATGCAATACAATTGCATGCTTAATGCAATTGCATTTATCTAGAGGAGGATGAAATTGCTGATTGACCTAGGGACTTATCTTTGAACAAGGTCGGTTATTCTAAACAATATTTTCTTGAAAACTGTTATCATTCTTTTTTTCTTCTTTGTTTTATCCTTATAATGGTATATTATTATATCCTTATATTGGTTCATTTAAATGATAATTAAGACAGATACAGTAGCATTGAGCTATAAGAGTTAGTGTACAGCTCGACAAGCGAGTCTATAGCTATGCGGTATCGGTAAGGGGGAAGCAATATCTATTAAAACATGGCCGAGTCATGGGCGTGCTATTATTATCTTAATAATGTAATAATATATATTTAGATTTTTCAATCTGTATATTGCAGTTGGCCTGATATGGTAGTGTACGATATGGAACCACTATTATGTGGTTAAATTTCGGAACTGAATTTTTATTTCCGTATAAATGAAATCAAATAATTAAAATTCAACTTTACTATTTATTTTTTTATTCTTTTATACAGGATATCCCATTTTCGACACTTTTGTATGGTATCCTCGTAATTGTTAGTGCTATCAAAAAAGTAATGTAGCTCTCATGTGCTCTTTTTGAGTCACACTTAAAATGGTAAAATCCAAATTTGAAAATTTTCGCTCGCTTATACGGGGGAAAATCAAAAAAAATATCAATTTCAAAATTACCTTATATTTTCTTAGTTAAAAGAGATACAGAAAAATGTTTTATACAGAGTTTCTTTGTATTGATTGTTGAATAATCTGCCGTTTTCAGAATAAGTATACGGGGTCAGGTAAAATCGGACCTAACCTCATTTTTTATAATGGAACACCCTGTATATTTAAATCTAAAAAGATACTATTTTAAATTCTCCTTTCAAATATATAACACACCATCGATGATATTAATTGTTTCTTAGGCGATTTATTTAAACTTTATTACTTTGAAGCGAAATAAAAGATTCACATTAAGGTAAAAAATAACGGGGAATCACAAATGTTCGACATTTATGTCCTTAAATGGTTACCGTTTTTCCGTATAGTGAACAAAATATACATTTTGCGCCATTTCTTCGTTTTTTTCACTTTCAATATGAACTGATATCACAGCAAATTTTTCAAAATGTTGATATTGCCTTCTCGCAAATGAACATGTAAAAATGAAATTGTCGTTAAATGTTAATAGTCGTTTCAAGGATATTAGCTTCCAATATCATCCATGGTGTGTTATATATTTGAAAGGAGAATTTAAAATAGTCTCTTTTTGGATTAAAATATACAGGGTGTTCCATTTAAAAAAAATGAGGTTAGGTCCGATAACTTTTTTACCTGACCTCGTATACTTATTCTGACAACAGCTAAGAAAGTTTGCGGTAATTTTTAAATTGTAATTTTTTTGATTTGCCCCCGTAGCTCTTAAGCGAGCGAACATTTTCAAATGTTGATTTCACCATTTTAAGATTGACCCAAAAAGAGCACATGACACCTACATTACTTTTTTGATAACACTAACAGGAGACCCTATAAAAGTGTCGAAAATGAGACACCTCGTACGTTCCATTTTAAGTTTCTTTTGTTTTATTATTTATTAATGTAAAAATTACCTAAGTCTGTTTTACAGATAAAAGTATGCGGCCTCTGCTGCTTAGTGTGTGCCTTAACTTGTGTCCTGGTCACGATAACCACAACCGTCATCCACATGAACCGTCTACAAACGCTCAGAGAATGCGTTTATACTCAGAAAACGCAAACGTGTACCTGCTACTCCGTTTTGTTGGAAGCCCAGTCCAATGCCGACGATGGTAAGATTTAAGAATTTTTAAATTGACGAAATATAACATACCATCAAGAAAAAGCCGTCGTATTGGTTTGCAAGGCGGAATTATTCGATACTGAAATCGATATCGAACTAGCTTTGATATGAAATCAAAATAGAAAAAGTATTCTATTTATATTTAAGCATAGTTTATAATTTAAAAAATTGCAAAAATTGATCAATTTTTAATTATTTTCAGGAATGAGATTTGTTTTTGATTCAACACCAGACTGTGAAGTGATCCATGGAGCTTTGTATTCTTGTCTGAGGGCTATGTTCGGACTGTCAGTTAGTGGAATTCTAGTTTGTATCTTCTCCTGTATGTTGGTCTATCAACTATTGAGGTAAAAACAGAATAAAACTCTTTGGTAAAATAGCCGTTTAGTTTCGTAACTACGAAATAGATACCTATATGTATTGGGTTATTTTTTTCCCTTTTCTAAAAATAATACACTTGCCGGCAGAAAATTTTACATACTGTTTCTGGTGATCTTTGATATATGTATTCTAAACATTTCATTTTTTGATTCATTTCAATAGTATCTCATTTCTGCTGCGAGCTGCGAGCTGCAAAATTTGAAATAAAACGCTGATTTGAAGCCTATTTTTATTAAGAAAAACAAACACTAGGTATATCATAAAGTTAATTAACAAAAACAATTTTAATATCGTGCATTTCCTCCTCTCACAGTAGTGACAGCTTGCAGCCTTCGTGGCATCGAATGAATAAGGTTACTTATCCTTTCTTGAGGGATGGCCTGATATTCTTCGGTCAGGGTCAGTTGTAAATCTTGCAAGGTTTGTGGTTGTACAGGACGACGACGAACGGCCCTTTTAAGTTGATCCCAAAGATGTTCGATTGGGTTGAGATGCGGGCAACATGCGTGCCATTCCAATCTTGAAAGTTCAACTTCATCAAGATATTCGCTCACTACATGTGCAACGTGAGGTCTAACATTATCATGAATTAATGTAAATGGGTTCCCAATGAAAGGAGCAAATGGAACAACAACTTCTTGGAGGATTTCCTCAATGTAACGGTGGGCGGTTAGAGCTCAACAAATACAAGATTGGTGCGTGGTTCGGTAGAAATACCCGCCTAAATCATGAACCGCCATGATATGAGATTCGTTCTGATATGATGCAATCAGCATATCTTTCATTTCTACGTATGTATACCCGCTCACGACCCTCCAGCGATCTTAAACAAGACTTGGATTCATCAGTGAATAGTACGTGAGAATATTGTCACTGTCATAATAATCGCGAACTTAGCCAAGGTCGCTAATTTTTATCCGAAAGCTTGACATACATTTTCTAAAAATAACATCGTTTCATTTTTCAAAATTTTACAGCTAGCAGCAGAAATAAAATAATGGAATGAATCAAAAAACGAACTATTTAGAATACATCAAAGATTACAAGGAACAGTATGTAAATAAAATTATCCGCCTCAATTTTCGTACAGGGTGTTTGAAATTATGACAAAAAACAACAGTTTGATTTACTCCTGTATAATATAGCCTAATCGAAAAATGTTACTTAACTGCTAAATTAAGGAGAAACACAATAAATAGATCTACAAACTGATATAAAAATCATGAAAGTCTCATAAAAAATAAAAAAGTTATAAAATATCAAACTTGACCAAAATTTCAGGATGTCCGAATTTTGTGCCGGCGAATGTAGATTCACATTAGGTTTATTTAGAATGGCTAGAAGTCAGACATGGAAGGTAATATTGCACAACTAATAAAAGAAAATCCAATTTCTTGCACACTTGGATAGCACTTGTATAACTAACATAAGTACTACAACTTAACTACAAAGCAAATCAATTTTAAACTTTGGCATAATGTACAGGTAATTTGAAGGGTCTTACCTGGTATACATCATATTAAAAAAAATTTAAATATACCTGGTGGCTCAATAATTATGTGTAAAAAACTTGATTCTTGGAGCTTCTCGGGAGCCAATATCTACGAAGAGGAGGCCTATTCGAAAAAAGTTTATATGAACTTGTAGTACCCATTTCACTTGTTTTTTCATACTCAGAGATTTTCCTCATTTTCCCGGACACCCTGTATAAATACTTCCTTTTTTCTGCAAATGGTAAAAAATATATTAATTTATTTATTTTTTCTAAATTTTAGTCACGAAAAAAAAAAGATGTACTGGGAACAGCTCGAGCTAAGATGTAGATCGTTCTATCAGCAACAGTCAGCACCTCCATCTAGCGCTCCTGGATCGTTACGAGGCCCTCCAGTACCATCTACAACGTATTGTAGTTGTTGCGAAGAGTGTAGATACTCAACGGCCTCTACCGGACCTCAAGTGTATCCTTGGGATTCACACCATCCAACAGAGAGGTAAAAAATATCTGAAATGAAATCCCTCTACGGTCGATAAGCACCAAAACAAAATACCTTGGATGATTTTATACAGGGTGGCCCATCGAAAACAGTCCAGCAAGGTTTACGGCTGTGTACGTGAAAATTTAAAAAAAACCTCGGACCCGTAAACTTGTGTTTTCAGGGGGACACGGTTCACTATTAATTTCATCCCTAGCGGGGGCGGCTACTGCCCTTGTTTTTTCAAATGGGAATGGGTATGTTGTGATACATCTTTTTAAAGGGCATTAAATTCTCTTTAAAATGGCGCTTTGTTTTGTTTTTTGAGCTACGCGCCGCCGAGAAATTGCGTTTTAAAAAATGTAATTTTATTTAGTAATACTTACATGTTATCATATTAAATGTTGAAAATGTCCGCCCTACAATAGTAGAACAACTGTTCAAAGTGTTCTCGGACATTGTGAAGAACATCTGGTGTAATTTGTTGACATTCATTAGTAATGCGGTTCCGTAAATCTTCTAAGGATTCGGGTTGGGTGGCATAAATTTTGGATTTTAGATGTCCCCACAAAAAGAAATCAAGGGGAGATAAATCGGGCGATCTCGCGGGCCATTCAATAACACCCCTCCTCCCAATCCATCTACCAGGAAACGTTTCATCCAGAAAGTGGCGTACGGGTAATGCATAATGGGGGGAGCCCCGTCTTGTTGAAATATTGGATTTTCTTCCTGGTAACGTTGGTCGTTTTCCATAATTTCCATCAGCGCTGGGTTGACAGCATTCTCCAACAAGTCTAAATAAGTATCTCCAGTTAAATTTCCCGGTAAGAAAAATGGTCAAATTATGTGATCACCGGAAATACCAGCCCAAACGTTTAATTTCTCGGGATTTTGAGTATGAACCTCGTGGTAAATCCTTGGATTCGTGTCGGACCAGTAACGACAGTTATGTCGATTGACAGTGCCATTAAGAAAAAAAGAACATTTGTCTGAGAAGCAAACGTTAAAAAGGTAGTTCGGATAATTTAATACTTGTTCTGATATTATTTCATTTCATTCAATTCTTGGAGAAGTTGAATTTTGTATGGGTTCCATTTATAATATTTCAGAATTCTCTGTACAGTGGTCCGCGAAATTCCCATTACATCAGACATTTTTCTGGTATTTAATGTTGTTGGATGTTGGATTCATACTAACTTGACCCAGAACAGCTACTTCTACTGCTTCATTTCTTACCGGATTTTCAATGATCCTTTTTTTTATTTGCCACTGAACCAGTTTGCCGAAATTTTGCCACTAATTCTAGGATATAACCATGATGTACGTGCCTATCTGGATGTCTATCATTAAACAAAGTTGCCGTTACTCTTGCACATTGATTGTTTATAAAATACAATTCAATAATTTCCACTCTCTCCTCAATAGAATAAACCATTTTTTATGTCACGATCAAATAAAAAAAATAATAGCGCAGAAATAACGTATGTAGATCTGGATCAACCACTTTACTGAAGGTAAAGTTGAATTGACTGATACTTATTACTTTAAAAAAAATTGTTTATGCACAAACCTGTGTACTTGATAAGAGGTGCAGTGAAAAGTTTCAAAAGATGTATCACAATAACATACCCATTCCCATTTGAAAAAACAAGGGCAGTAGTCGCCCCCGCTAGGGGGGTTGAGGTTACAGGGATGAAATTAATAGTGAAACGTGTCCCCCTGAAAACACAAGTTTACGGGTACGAGGTATTTTTTTAGTTTCCACGTACACAGCCGTAAACCTTGCTGGACTGTTTTCGATGGGCCACCCTGTATTACAAATTATTTTACAGATGCACTTTAGCTTCCTGCAAATGGCTATAAAAATTATATGTGTAGGTTCTGGACTCCAGGACGGGTAGGCAACTTTTATTCACCGAATCCGGAAGATGGACCACCATTGAATCCCGATGTGAATCGAGGTCGGCCTGGATGGAGCTGGAGAAGATTTCCATGGACTAGAGGAAGCGTAGAACAACATGAGCCTCCAAGGTGCGGTAATAACCTTATTTGGAAAGATACATCCTAGTAAAAGACATATTTTTGGCTACAACTAATTTGAGTTCTGCTTCACATGACATATCATATATTTATATATTTTCCAACAATCCCACCATGATGCGATTGACATGCTTTGTGCAACGTTGGCAATTATCACGTTTGCTAGAACTGTGCGAGATTTGTTTATTTGTATTTATCAACAACAACACATACGTGTTCCTTAATGACGTGGTACTATTTCACAGTATAATTGATTCGTCTACCGTACCATGAAAAAACAGTTAAAAAGCTTCAAATTGTCCCAAATTCAACATTCCAAGCATCTCCTACTTTTCAGACCGAAATAACTTGTTTTCCTGTAAAATTGTTTGTTAGCTTTTATTACATACCATTTCTTCCTCACATATTTGCATATTTCTTTATTTCAGGGACCTCTCGCTTACATATCAAGGAGCGGTTAGCAGTGCCGACAGTCAATATGGGTTCAGTCATAGGTCAGGGGATAATGCAATGAATAGCGATCAGGTCTCGGGCTCGACGGGATCATATAGCATGTTGGACAACCGACCGCCGATTGGTGGAGTTTACGTGTGGGGACCTCCACCACCTTATTCCAACCCCAACTCACCGGCTAGAAGATATTTGCACCAATCACCGGCCAGGTAAAATGAAGTTCTATATCAAATAATCTTAGATTTGCGAGGACACGCGTTCTTCTAAAGCGAGTGAGGATCTATAGATCTGAAGTATTTACCTGACGATGATTTGAGATACTAAGCAGCTAAAACGTTGTGCTTTAAGTAAATAAAGACAATGCAAGACGAAGACACATCTGCTATTCAAAAAACCAAAAATAGTTTATAATAAATGAAATTGAATTTCTAATCTTCTTGTTCTTATTAGGTACCATCATAGTCACCATCACCCCCACGGCCACGAATCCCACTGCCAAATGAACGAAACAAACCATTTCAGAACATCCCGAAGAGTCAGACCACCTATCAACAATAAAGACAACTATGAAAACACTACTGAACCAGAAATTCACCAAGTAAATGAAAATAGTGAGAGTACAGACACTTCCAGCTGTGTAGAGAGAGTATCTCACACATTGCCCGTTAGAAAAGTAAAGAAGAGATCAGTCAACGAGATGGCTTCTGTTAAGTCTAGCAGTCAATCCTCAAACAATAGGACAAATATTCAGAATGTATTTTCGCAGAATGGTCAAGAAGAATCTCGCCAAGAACAAGTGGAAAATGATTATCATGAACCTACAGTACCTGAAACAACGAAACCCAATAACTCCGACAACCAACAATGTAGGTTTTTACCCAGATTGCAGGGTGTAGAAAACGCAGCCTTTCAAAAACAAGAAAGTAGTCCACATAAACCAGAAGCAACAGAATCTGAGGTTTACTTTGCTGACGTAAGTAGCTGTTGTAATATTTCATTAAGAAATGACGGACATGATTCCTCGCTGTATGACGAAGCTCTAGAGTCAGGTCAAAAATCTGGCCGCCTGTTGTCACTACAAAAACCGGTGGAGGGTAAAGACGAGAAGATTAAACAACCTAGTACTGCTCAAGACATGTGCCCAACCACTGTTTCAGAAGAGGAAGATTATTTGGTTCAAAGAATAGCCAGCAGACAGATGTCAACTAGAAGTAGAATGCCGTTCCCCTTGCCAAGTTCCGATGATTTAGCGGAATTTAATACCGATCCTTGCCTACAGCTCTTGCCAAAAGATATCTCTCAAAACAGTTTGTGCAGTAGTGTGCAAACACCAATGACTGAGACCACAGATGATACCATATCCCCCGACGAATGTTGCAGCAAGAATTATTTTCAAGAGAAGACAATGGAGCAAATACCTATGCACAGAGGATTTGTTAGTACAAATATGGACCAATTTCTAGCACCCGACGCTCAATACGAGGTTATTCCGGAGAATGATAATTTCAGGAACGGTAGCAACCTTACAAACACCATTTCTGGAGTAAACTACGACCAAAACTATTATAACCAAACCAAGGGAAGCTACCCTTTCACCGCATCAAGTCCTAAAAATATTCCTCCAAAAACTTTAAATCTTAATCAGCCCAACAGACGGAATATAGGCTCAAATATCTCGGCCCTTATTCAGAATTTGGGTGGGAATCCAGCAGGTTTACTTTACGGAGACGGAAATGTTGAAGAAGAGATGCAAGGACAAGCCTGTCATAGCGACGGGACCATGGACTCTGGGTGGCAAAGCGGTTCTGAAAAAACGGAAAATAGAAGTAAGCAAGAAAATAGTTGTGATAATTCACAAAGACCTGTAAATGTGTAAAAACGTCGCTGTTAGATAGGAATTAATTTAAATTTGTCCAGTAACGCAGTAACTAGCTATAAGTATTAATTTAGGACAAGAAAACTGATAAAAGGCTGATGTATTGTATGAAACAGGAATAAAAAGTACTTAGTAACGCAGAAATAAATTAAGGTTATAAGAAATGGCTTCTGTGAAGTCAAAATTACGGAATAAGAAATCGACTCCAATGGGAAAAGGAGAATAATTACTTTAAATCATAGAAGACAATATCTACATACTTAGACATCACCGAAATAGATGTGATAATTTTATTATAAATAATGGTGTAAAAGTAGAATTGTAAAACGTTTACCCATGAGTTCATTAGAGATTTTTTTCCTCTATACTAATTTAAAATAAATAATAGTTGACAACAATCACCGAGAGACTTAAACATTTCTAACAGCTTTATTGTCATCATACATTGGATACATATTGGCGATAAGAGATTCTTTTCGGTGTCGTCAACTTCAACGAAAAAAGTACATGTATACTAACCTCTTTGCAAAAAGAAGAAATGAAGGAGCTGAACCCTCACCTTATTTTAAGACGAAAATGTGGTATACAAGTTTTTCGCATGTCGCTTCGTTTTCGAAAAACAGGGTGTTAAAAAAATATTGTATTTTTCGTTTTATTAATTAATGTCAATGATTTGACAATGCATATGATTTAAAAACTTTGAATAATGAACTCATATGAACAAGAGTCCAATTAATTGCTGCAAATGTCCTCCATGAGATAGTAAACACCCATGTACGACCTGCTAAATTGCCTCTTACGTGTTGGAAAATTTCGGAACTGGCACGAATCGTATTAAAACCATCAATAATACGCAGTCGAATTCAAAAACAAGTCAAAAGGATATTATTTGAAAGAGGAGGGAGACAAATGTCACGGAGAAAACAAATGTGGTTGCCATGGAACGAAGCAAAACCTACTCGTATAATTTGACGATGAAAATATGAAAATAACTATAAAATTAAGGTACTCTTTTACCCAGATCCCCGCAAATAAATTAATTGTAAAATTTAAAATTGAGCCAAAGTAAAGTACTCTAATCCTTTATGTTTAACAAATATCATTGGAATATCGTTTGGCATTAATTAATAAAATGAAAAATACAGTATTTTTTTTAATATCCTATATTTCGAAAACGAAGTGACATGCGAATAACTTTTATAACACATTTTCGTCTTAAAATAAGGTTAGGATTCACCTCCTTAATTTTTTTTGAGAGGTTAGGAAACACCCTGTATATTTTTGGAATTTTTTTTACAATACTTTTTTCCATTACTTAAAAAATGAGACCGCTGGGACATAGGAAAGTATACAGGGTGTACCCTGTTCATATGAACATATGTCCGCAACAGCTTAAATGTTTTGCTACAGGGTGTTGAATTTTTATTTTTTAAATTGTTATCTTTTAATATCTCCGAAAGTACATTAGATATTATTTTCAATTTTGGTATGTGTTAATAGGATATAGAACCACAAATTTTAGTTAGAAAAGTTATCCATTTGTTCCACCAGTGGCGTCCCTGCAAACATGTCCTTTGATATTGTTTACAAGAAAGATGGTACGCCACTGACATATTTCCATGTGGATATTTTTTCTGATTAGCCTGGTCAATTCTACACGAAAACGGACCCTTCGTGATTAAAACCACTAAATTCATGTTGAAATTATTATTAACATTGATAAAATAATTAATGATAAATTTTCTTTTATAAAAATTGTTGGAGTGGGCAATTCAATGCGAAGATGAGCGAAATCATGCCTTTTAAGTGAAGGTGGCCATTTCCAACAATTTTTATAAAACAAAATTTACCATTAATTATTTTATCAATGTTAATAATAATGAGTTTCAATATGAATTTAGTGGTTTTAATCAAGAACGGTGCGTCCGACGAGAAAAAATCAAGAGACCGTTTTCGTGTAGAATTGACCAGGCTAATCAGAAAAAATATCCACAAGGAAAATGCCAGTGGCGTACCATCGTCCTTGTAAAAAATATAAGAGGACATGTTTGCAGGGACGCCACTGGTGGAACAAATGAATAACTTTTCTAACTAAAATTTGTGATTCTATATCCTATTAACACATACCAAAATTGAAAATAATATCTAATGTACTTTCGGAGATATTAAAAAATAACAATTTAAAAAATAAAAATTCAACAGCCTGTAGCAAAAAATTTAAGCCGTTGCGGACATATGTTCATATGAACTTTTCTTTATAAAATAACCTAAGGAATCACACCCTGAAATATTAGCACGTCATTAAGAAACACCCTGTATAATTACCTTAAGTCACAAACTCATCATATTTTTTAAATATTTCTTTTAATAAAAAGTATGGTGTTACGCTTCTTTAAAAAATAAACAAGAAATAACCTAATAATTTTATTTTTTGAGACAAATGGTATATATTTTTCCATGGGCAAATATGAAAGTATACCCAGTATATGAATCCGTAAAAGTAAATTCCAACTTAACGTTATACTGGGTCTTTCAAAAAACAAGCGCCATCGCTCGTGTGGTAATTTCTTATCGAAAAATAAGACAATTAGTTAATATCAACATGGATCCGCAGATGTATTGTTTATAAGATACAGGGTGTTAATTTTTTCGGTGTTTTCAAGATATTCCTGAAATGGCTTTAGTAATTTTAGTGAAATTTGGGTTATGAAAAGTTCCTGAAATAGCGCATATTTTAGAAATAAAAATGTGTAAATATACGCTCCCTGACAGTAAAACCCGGACAAAGATAATGAAAGTCAGATTTATAGTCCCGTAACTTTTTTAATTGTTTTCCGATCTTGGCCTTGGTCTTTTTAGCAAAGTGTAGACTTGTGCCTTGGGATGATATCCTGAATTTTAGTTTTCAAAAATACTGTTGTCTTGATCATTATACAGGCAGAAACAAAAGTTACTTTTTTACCCTTAATTTCTTATCGGAAAAATTGAGCGGTAGAATATTAAAAATTATTCGAGCGTATGTGCGCACGCACGCCCCTAGCATTAGCGTCGGCAAGAGGGGGCAGTCGCACCCCCCCCCCCCCCCCCCCCCCTGGAATTTGATAACTAAATAACACATCAAAAAACTTTTAGTTCGTTCGCGGAAAAGGTAGGTAGTTCGTATGATTTTTTATTTTTCCTTAAATTTGATAGTTGCTATTGCATCGGCGTTCGTCACACATTATTTGGTTCGTCCTAAACATAGCGGGCTTTTTGGCATGCGTGGTTGTCACCCAATGTCAAAATTATACATCAATAATCTTTTATTTCGTTAGCGGAAAAGATAGTATGTTTTTTCTATTTTTTCTCAAATTTGGTATGTGTGTTATGTGGTGTCAAATTTGACATTCGAGGCGGTGCGCATAGTCAGATATTGTTCCTTCTAAAATATTTCTCTTAATCGAAGCTAAGCCAAACGAAGAAAAATTCTAATATAGTGGATCCGAAGCTGCTATACAGTGTGTCTACTTAAGTTGGAACCATATGGAAAACTTTTTTATTATTGATTTTATGAAAACAAGTTATTCTTCATAAAAAGTTCTGCATGATCTAAAACTCAAAACGCAACCTTCAGTTATCAAAATTTCCCAGTCATATACGAGGTAGGTATCAGAAATTACGAATTTTGCTCAAGAGTAAAGTAAAGATTGTTCCACGAAAAATGGATATAACTTAATGACTGCAGTAAAAGTACCTGTGGCGATCCCATTATTGATGACCGTTTGTTATTAATATGTGGACAGGACCGGATTGTAATAATTATAATTAAATATAGGCACATCAGGTAGGTTAGGTGGCTTAATTTATATTTAAATATCTTTTTGTGGTAAAATTTGTTAGTTTTTATTTCTTGCTGGAAGGATTTAGTTTACAAAAATGGCGTCATGAGTATATAACTTCTGTAAGGAAATCCCGTTCTGAAAACCGTCCTATAATTTACCTCGGCGAGACACGCATGAAACACCATCCAAAGGCTGGTCTGATTCTTCCCATAAGTGTAAAACAAAAGCTCCCTCAAATAATAGAAAAAGAAGAAGCATTTTACATGCTGGGTCAGAAAACGGTTGGGTTCCAAATGCCTTGTGGCTTTCTGCAAAAAACATTAAAGACTCTTGTGTGGACCACCATGAAGATACAACGGCCGAACGTTTTGAGGAATGGCTCAAGAATTGTCTTTTACCAAACATTTCTCAGAATAGCGTGATAGTAATGGACAATGCGAGCTATCACAGTCGTCAATTACATAAAGCTCCAAGCTCAAATAATACAAAATTGGAGATTCAGAACTACATGGCGCCGAATGCTATATATTTAGGATAGCGATAGCGAAACAGAACTATCTATAGAATGACATTATAAATGTATATAAATATGACTAGTAATATTAAAAAAAATGTTATTTCATTTGATTACATTAATATAATCATATCATTACTTGTTTTCCTTAGTCCGTCCCTTCATACTTCACTTGTTTATTGCCAAGCTCTTGTCGACACAATGGGACCAACCCAGGAAATCATTAAGTTCAAATTTCGTGAAACGTACTTTACCTTTATTTTTGACAATACAGAAGAATGTTATGAAGAAAAGTTATTTTGAATTAAAAATTATATTCAAATATGCAATTACAGTTATTTAGCATGAAAATTTAGGTTTTGTGATTATCTACTAATCATTCCGTATTAATTATTCTGGCTTGATACAATTTAACCTAATCTAGAATGCACTGACAAGAAACATTTGCCACGGAATGTCATAGTGCGTTGGTATTTATAAAATACATTAGAAATTTCAGCTTTACTAAGTTGTGAAGTAAATAGTAGATTGTTTTAATAATTAATACGGAATGATTACTAAATAATCACAAAACCTAAATTTTCAGGCTAAATAACTGTAATTGCATATTTGAATATGACTTTTTCTTATAACATTCTTCTGTATTGTCAAAAATAAAAGTGCTTTACTCTTGAGCAAAATTCATAATTTCTGATATACCTCGTATATGACTGCGACATTTTGATAACTGAAGGTTGCATTTCAAGTTTTAGACTATGAAGAACTTTTTATGAAGAATAACTTTTTTTCCTAAAACCAATAATAAAAAAGTAGACACACTATATAAACAAATTTATAAAGACATTTTTGGCACCGTTATTATTTTCCGATGTCTCTTTTTGTATATAGCTCGTAAAATTGGGATCATTTTAAAAATACTGAAAAATCCTCAGAAAAAGGAAAACTCTTCTTGAAAAAAAAATTACTTTTGTTCGTCTGCAGTAACTTAAGTAAAAATGTCGCGCTCTTTAAATTGAGTTTAATGAGAATACCTTACTGACCTTACCGCTCGGTTTTTGTAGTATTTACTATAAATTATGGACTAAATTTGGATGTGTATTTTGGGTTTGCTCGTGTTCCATAAGTAATTTCACCTGCGGCGCTTTCATTCGCAGCGAGCTTTCTCCCCTTGTTGTTACCGCTGGTGTCCTGGTTTTTAAGTTTATAAAATTACTCATTTTATCATTCCCCCCCTACAAAACTTTACGAAGCCCATGGCCCCTAGTAAACCTCTTCACCCATTTTTATAACTACAATAATGTGCCATTTTAGATACTTTCCATAGCACAAATTTCACTGAAATTATATATCTAGAAAACACCGAAAAAATTAACAAAATTTAACCCTGAATCTTTTAAACAAAGCCTCTAATCTTCGAACGCATACTGATAGGGCCTATTTGTCTTATTTTTGTGTAAGAAATTACCAGGCGAGCGAAGGCCCATTTTGAAACATCCTGTAAAGCTATTGAACTAAGTAAGACGAAGAATTATTAGTATGTATATGTTTCATTTAGGTGTTATATAGAGAATTATTTATTTAGATTTTTGATGTTTAATATTAAATAAATGATATAATATTATACGGTAGATTTAAGGCCCTGATGTTAGAAAATATTGTATTTAAACTTTATTTATATACTTATTAAGATTTTTTTGTATCGTTAGAAGTATATTTTAATAAAAATATGCTTTAAAATGTCTAAGTTTACCTTACATTCCTGTAAAATAAACATATTGTGTTTAGTACTCCCCGGCACAAAATTCCACCATGTTTTATAACTTTTTTATTTTTAATCCGATTTTCATGATTCTTTACTACTAGTTTGTCAGTACATTTATTCGGGATTATTCTGTGTTCTTTTAATAATAAACATTTTTGGTTTTGGTGATGTTATACCCGGGGTAAATTAAAATGTCGTTTTTTGGCACAAATTTAAAACAGCACGTATGAATTTTGAGGCAAATTTATTTTTGTTTATAATCGTTTTGCTATAATTATTTTTCTTTTTATGTACAAACACAAGCACTACAGGAAAAATCCTTTAAGGCACTCTGGGAGTGGTGCGTGTGCGCAAAAAGCGAATCGTTGGAGGTTATATTCGTTGTGAAAACGACCTCGGGAAGGTCATTCTATAAGGATGAAGCCCTCCAGATGAAAGAATTCTTAAATAATGAAGTTCGAGGAGTACTAAGCTTAACCATATATGGATGGGCGGCAGTGGTTCGTCGTGTATTTCTGCTATTCGCCGCTCTGGGCGGAATTAAGAGGGCAAGGTCAGCCGAGCACTTACCATGAAAATATCTGTGAAAGAGAGTCAAACCCCCAACCTGTCTTCGAGGTTCTTCGTCAGCTCGTGCATGGTCTCTTATCCAACGAATTGCCCTCCTTTCGATGCAATCCAGTAGTCGAAGAATATTTTTGGGTGGAGAGCTCCAGACATGAGAGCAGTACTCTAGTGATGGTCGAATCTGAGCTTTGTATAGTGTCAAAAGTTGTTGAGGTGTGCACAACGTTTTGGTTCGGAAAAGTACACCAAGTTTCTGAGAAGCTATTTTGGCGATTGCCACAACGTGGTTATGTCAAGACATATTTCCTTCCAGATTGACGCCCAGCAAATTAATAGATGAAGCCAGTGGGATTGCGTGTCCGTCAATGACTATACCCGGTTCTGTAATGTTAACCTTTTTAGAGAACTGCTGCCTAGGTTTTCTTAGCGTTAAATTCGACTTGCTACCCCAAGCCAAAATTTCTTCCAGATCTTTGTTGAGGCGTGATACTTCATGCGGTCTGCGAAGATGTGCGTCGGCAGCCGATGTTTGTGCATTCAAAGAGAAAGATGAGATAAGTGTGCTATCGTCAGCAAAACTAAATATCGGATTTTTCGTTTTCACTAGAAGGTCGTTAGTGTAGAGTGTAGAGTAAGAAGAGAGTGAGAGACAATATGGACCCTTGAGGAACACCGGCATTGATGGTGAAGGTGTCTGAGAGAAATCCGTCAATCTCCACTTGCAGAGAGCGGTCCTTAAGGAAGCTAAACAACCATGCACAGAATCGACTGGGCATATCATAGGATCGCAGTTTACTTAGAAGTTATGCCTCATGCTCATGCCAAACACGATCAAAGGCTTTAGAAATATCCAGTGCAACAGCCCGAGACTCCCCATGATCGATAGTTTACCGTTTCACAATTAAATTTAATGTACTCAGGGTCATAAATTACCTAGTAACTTCGTGTTTCCAACGACGTCCCAAGTCTATATATAGTACACATAAGTTTTCTTAGAAGTATTGACGAGACCGTTGACGTAGGCAGCTGAAGCTGAATATATAAAAAAGGAATATCCCAAGAGTATTGAATTGTGATATTTAAATTATAAAGTAGTTATAAAATTCGATATCCCACTCCTGATGATTGTTTTAAATAGTAATAAAGCCATCTGAAGATAATCAAGGATGTATACAGGGTGTCCGGAAAATGAGGGATATCTCCCGGATATGAAAAGAAAGACAAGTGAAAAGGGTAAGTTCATATAAACTTTTTTCGTATATGCCGCCTCTTCGGAGATATGGGCTACCAAAGAGCTGCAATGGAATCAAGTTTTTTATACATAATTATTGAACCACCAGGTATATTTTTTTTTTTTAATATGATGTATACCAGGTAAGACCCTTCAAATTACTATCCAAGAAAGTGCTGTGAATTACTCACAGCTACAGGGACGGACTAGCTGTGACACTCATGGCTACTTTTTTTTAACGCCCTGTGTATGATAAGAACTTTAGACAATGCTCTGACTGAATGCTATTGACTAAAAATTAAGTACTCTTCATTCATGTCGCTAATCCTGACCGTTTCCGAACAAACGACATTTTAATTACATCATGTATTTGACGTAACTCGGTAAGAGATACATCTTTGTTCCTGTCAAATGTTGAACCTCAAAATTCCGCTTTTTCATATTTACACCGTGAGAAGTTAAGCGACTGAGAGTTTAACGAACAAACCTGAATTTTAGTTTTCAAAAAAATACTAATAACTTGATGATATACAGGCAGAGATGCTTTTTGCTCTTAAATTTTTAATGTTTTGTGCAAAAATTGAGCGGTAGAATTTCATTCAAGTATGTTTTGTTTTCAAATGTAACCTTTTCTTAACACAACTTTTTTGGTCCACGTCATTATCTGAAGATACTGAAGATATCACCCAGAAACATTGACAGACCTGCGAACATCCCTTCGTGAAGAATGGGAAACTATTCCTCAAGAAGCAATTGAAAGCATGCCACCTCTCGCATGGTAGAAGTGATAATAAGACGAGGTGATAATACTCTCTATTAATTTTTTGATATTTCTTTATGCTACTGCTAACATACTTTTCTGGGATGAACTTAACGACGCCATCTTTTAATTCACTTTTTGATAGATTTTAATTTTTATACGGAACAAATGGCATCACCACGAGCGAATCGGTGGGTACAAATATTTTTCTTGTAATTGGAAACTTACTTTACATATGCATGGCAAATTTGAGTCAAATCGGTTGAATAATTTAGGAATTATCATGGGGAGAGACTTGCAAAACATCATTTAATTGACGAAACGAAAATTAGTGTCATTTTTTGGCAATAGCGTCATAAAAATTATTTGCTGGTCTTTGCTATTTTACCTGAACTATGAGAGTTTCGTGGTTTTACCATCACATCTAAGTGAATAGCTTCGGATTGGCCCAACAAAATATATTCAAACTCGGCACATGAGTTTACCATGTCGGCGTCTTTATGAAGTTATAATGCAGTTTTTCTATAAAATGTACAGCGGAGTCAATATAATCAACAATTACATGGAATTTCCTATGTTCAACTCAACTATCCATCACCCGGTATATACAGGGTGTTTCCTAACATCTCTGAAAAAATGAAGGAGGCCAATCCTCACCGTATTTTAACACGAAAATGTGGTATAAAAGTTTTTCGCATGTCGCTTCGTTTTCGAAATACAGGGTGTTAAGAAAAATATTGTATTTTTCATTTTATTAATTAGTGCCAATGATTTGATCATGCATATGATTTAAAAACTTTGAATAATGAACTCGTATGAATATGTTGTTGGCAATACTTTTACAATTTAATAAAATGTTACAAGTATCATTATAGAAACAATTGAACACAACAAAGCTTCTTCCCATCTGTCTTATTTAAACATAAATATATTATTAAAGTTAATAAAAATTAGTCAGGAAGAAAGTTGTACTCCGTCCGAAATACTAGAAATTACAGAAAATAATCTAGAAAAACTTTTAAAAGAATATGCAAAACTTTTAGTTATGGTGCGAGCAGAACAAAGTTCAAAATATTGAACAAAATAATAAATAATAACATTGAACAAAATATTGTGTCGACACAGAATCTGATAGGAATAACAAATAATGCCCTTGAAATGTCTACAGTAACTATAAATATGTATATATAAAGTAATATGTATATTGAATTAAATATAAAAATAGTACTTTATTGAATAAAACTTTAGAAATAGAGCATAAACTGGAAGATATTTCTATTATTTTTAGGTTATGTTGTTTTATAGTTGTGACTAGAAATTAGTTGATGGACACCATCAGTATGTTATATATTTCCGAGTATAAGTATTTCGGATAAATATCTAGTAAAAATGATCGATTTGCAAGGTTAATGGTTAGTATTTTAAAGTTTTCTATAAACAATTTCTGTCGAATCCATAATGTCTAGAGAACTAATTTCAACGAAATCGAAGTAGGCCTAAAATTCGAACCCTACTTGTTGCCAATATGAAAAAAATAAAATTTCACTTTCATAAAGTAATTCAATTTTTTTGCATTTCATAATGTAGACATTATGAAACCAAAATAGAAAAAATCATTAGAATATCGTTTGCCATTAATTAATAAAATTAAAACTACAATATTTTTTGTAACACCCTGTATTTCGAAAACGAAGCGACATGGGAAAAACTTTTATTCCACATTTTCGTCTTAAAATAAGACGAGGATTCACCTCCTTCATTTTTCAGAGAGGTTAGGAAACACCCTGTATAATGTTACAATTTAATTAAAACGCCTATATCATACTCCAAAATTCAGTCTTTATTTTTGACAAATAACATGAAAATTACAATTCGAAATTAATTTTTTATATTCTTATTCACTAAAGAGATTTCAAATTTAAAGTCATCCTAAATTGACGGTTGCCTGGTTTAAAATGACAAATGTCAGAATAAATGAACACATTTGTGTATTACTATTATAAATTTATAAAGCTACTTAAGGAAGTATTAAGTTGAAACGATTATAAATATTTTCATTTACTACCTTCAAACCTTTTTAGTGAATAAGGGTATTTATTTTTAACAAAAGGTTATTTCTGGTTAATAACAGAAAATCGTGAAATATTACTTAAATTATAAAATTACAAAAACAATCTTAACTATGCAATAGAAATTAATTACCAATAAGAGATAAAAAATCAGACTTATTTCAAAAATCTTTGGAATCAACAAATAACTTATTATTAATTAAAAAAGTTCTGTTAGCTTTTCGCCAATCATGGCTACCAGATGACAAGCAATTCGTGAAAAAGTCTGAATTATTAAATAAACTCCATAACATTAATATTTGGTGGACTAGTTTACAACACTCTAAATCGTATTAAGTGTCCGGATACAATAATTTAGTTATTTTGAAATAAAATATTTTCTAGATCCTAACTAATAAATAATTTTCCTTTTTATTATTACAGGCACTTTTATATAAATAAAATTTTTTCAAAGATCGCTAGCTTAACTTATTGATCAACATCGATCAATAAGTTACCCCGTACCCCCCCCCCCCCCCCCCCCCTAAAATTACTATTTTCATATAAACCATAAAGATAATAAAACAACCCCGAAAAAAATTTCCGAAATAACCCCCTCCCCCCGAAAAAAAATTGTGGGTGCGCCACTGTATTCAGTAATATGTAGATTGGTCCGAGTTTAGCTATAAGTTCCTTTTAGTCTTATACTTGATATAGGAACTTTAACTATTCAACAAAATAATAATTATAGGACAAAGATACAGGGTGTCCGCTAATTAATGGGACATGGATAAAACACAGACTCCTTACGTATACTTAGCTATATCCGAAAGTTGATATTAACTGAGATACAGGATGTTAAAGTTAAAACTCCTTTTTTGTTTTTCTCTAATAACTTTGACAGGAACCAACGGTTTTTACAAAACTTCGCAATTATGGTTTTTTTAAGGACGAGAAACTGACTTTTTGGTGAAATTTTAATGTACTGTCTGCGGCATTTTGCACATTTATTAGGTCATAACTTTTTTGTGTCTAAGTGTATTTAAGTTTTTAATGAAAATAATACTTTTCTAATATTTATTATATAAAAAAGGTACACTAATGTCAGGTCGCCCAGAGTTACCGTTTCGGAGATATTTGCATTTAAATTGTTAGCGCGTTAGCTCAGGCAAGCAAATAATATTTTGTTACTTCTTACCTTTACCTGATAATTAATGTTCTAGTAATGGTAATTGGGAATAATAAATACAACAATTGGATTGTTCTTTAACGTACTTTAATTAAAATAACTTTGACCCTAGAAAATATCGTGTCGAAAGAAACCAACAGCAATGAAAATACACACTTACGATAAACTCCAAAATGAAACATTTTCTGTTCCATAGCAACTGCATAACTAAATCTTATTTGTTTTCTCATAAGGTTACTTTAAGAAAAAAATTTTGTTTGCAAATTAATAATAATTGGACAGGGTGCACTAAACAATTTAAATGCAAATATCTCCGAAACGGTAACTCTGGGTGACCTGAACTCAGTATACCTTTTTTACGTAATAAAGATGAGAAAAGTATTATTTTCTTTAAAAACTTAAATACACTGAGCCACAAAAAAGTTATGACATAATAAATTTGCAAATAATGCAGCAGACAGCGCCCCCTACATTGTACATTAAAATTTCACCAAAAAATCAGTTTCTCGTCCTAAAAAAACCATAATTCCCAAGTTTTGTAAAAAACCGTTGGTTTCTGTCGACGTTATTAGAGAAAAACAAAAATGAAGTTTTAACATTAACACCCTATATCTCAGTTAATATCAACTTTCGGATATAGCTAAGTATAATCAATAATTAAATCCAAATATTTTTATGTAAGGAGTCTGTGGTTTTTCCATGTCCCATTAATTAGCTGACACCCTGTATATATAAACCTATTATATAAGGTAATAGATACCTAACTCTGATGAAATTTTTAAAAATTATTAAATAAAAAGAAGATTTAATTACCCAAACAAAATTCGTAATAAAGAATGTTTTCCTATTTTCAAGTACAAAAAGTCAAAAGTTACAATAAAAACAAATAAAAAAACTTCAACATAAATGCAATCGGTTATCCAATATTCTATTGGCAATTGAAATCATCGGCGGCCGGTTCGTCCTCGGCCTCGTAATCATCGTCGCATGTCGCTTCCTGGTACTGCTGGTACTCCGACACAAGATCGTTCATATTTGATTCGGCTTCGGTGAATTCCATCTCGTCCATGCCTTCGCCCGTGTACCAGTGGAGGAAGGCTTTCCTCCTGAACATGGCCGCGAATTGTTCTGAGATTCGTTTGAAGAGTTCTTGGATGGCGGTGGTATTTCCTGAAAAAATAACGATTAGTTACGCATATGTGTGTTATAATTGATAATTCTGTGGTGTTTGCCACTCTATGGCCTCTTATTCAATAGTGGCGGCTTCAACAAATATATCACATTTTTTAGACGAGGCATGGAGTGTTGGAAAGGTATACAAAAGCCGCGACAAATTCATTGGATCGCGTCCAAATATGGTTAAATTTGGTCAATAATTTATAGTAAATATAAATACAGAAAAACCGCATAAATACGGTTATGTGTTATATCCATATCTAAAAATCAGATTATACGGGTGTTATGGAAATTACTATTATTATTATATTTAAATGGGTGACTCCTTGGATGTCCTAGAGCAAGTCTACATACTTCTTTTTTTAAATCAAATATCTAAATACAAAGGTAAACACCCTTTTTACCCACATACTGTCGCGCCGTTCCACCTGGATTCACTTAGCAACAATGTGGGTCACTAGAGTATACTAACCGTGTTGTCAGATCACACCGCGTGTCTCGCCCTTGTTTGGATACCGGCCGCGCGCCACTATCGTTGCTTCAGTATGTTCCACGTGCTTGACGTATACGAATTTTAAACGTTGTGTTAGTTGTAGTAGTACCCGAATTTTTTTCTGTTGTGAAATAATTCATAATAATAAATATTTTGATGTGATTTCAAATTTGTGTGATATTATCTACTGTGGAGCTGTTGAAAAATGTACTTTTTGTGTTTTGTTTTTTTATGGAATTTAATTATAAAACGGATTATTTTAAAATAAGATCGAAGGTAAGAGAGTATGTACCTTAAAATTGTAGTTTTTTTTCTCAAAAGTTTGAAAAAGAAGTGATAACGCGTGTGAAAGACATCTTGTTGTTAAAAACTGAACACGTATTCTGTGTTGCAATATTACAACATCGCCTATAATGCGGAGGTACCTTGAGACTGTCTCAATAAACTATTGATTGCGAAGGTCTTCAGGAGCGGCCACGTAAATTTTGAGATTTCATATAAATTGTATATTTCGCTTAATAATTCAAAGCGCCCTTTATGGTTATTTTTCTTCGATTTATTTTCATCTCAGGATTCACAGGTTCAAATATAATAAGTCATTTCCATAACATTCTGTATAAATTAAATTAAATAAATAGTTCTTAAATCTACAAGGTGGGCGTGTTTCCATCCAGTCTAATGGAAGAAACGTATTATCTATTTTAAAACAGAGGTAAGGCTAATTTGTTAAAAACATCGGTTTGGTCCGGAGGCAAGATTCTGACGCGGGAGCAAGCCCAGATGCCATAAATGAATTAACCAGATAAGGACGCGCTGGTTCTAGGCGTTGAACTTTGACGTTTTAGAGTTTATATTTAAAAAAAAAATGTTTTATAGCTGTCATTATATACAGTATGTCCACGGATGGGGTTTACAAGAGGGCAAATGGACTAAAAATTGAAAGATACGAAAAAAAGTCACTTTTAATAAACGTTTTTGCTTGTCTAGAAAATATGATTATTTCATTTATTCATTTGCAGTAGGGCGCTGCCTCCCCTGGCGAGCCGCTTCAAAACAAGTATTTTGTTTGCTTGTTAGGGAGAGAGCGGTAGTTGTTTCTTTCAGTCAAGTAATTCGTAAAGTAAGTAGTTCCGCCAATTATTGGCCGATCGTCACCCTGGCTCACTTAATATTTAGGTCACTTCGCCATTAGGATATCATTGTCAAGAAGTTATTTTATATAACGTTAGTACTAAGATTGTTCTATTTATAACAACCAATAATTTAATTCAATTTTATTAATTCGAATATTATTTTTTCAATATTTCTAACAAAGATGCGGTTTGATGTCTGAGTTTAAGGCTCTTAAAATTCAGTGGTGGAAATAATTAAATATTAATAATAATTAAATTAAATTTGAAGATTAGACCACAATAATTTAAAAATATACCCTTTTTCTTATGTGGTTTATAGGATGGAAAATTTTATTATTTACTATGTATTGCGATAATTATTATTAACTACTATTTTCTACCTTTCCACTCGAATTTCCAACTTTTAACATCAAATTTATAATAATAAAGTCGAGGTTATGTTATGTTGTGTTTTTGACACTGTCAGCCAATCAAAACAATAATTATATTTATTACATTTACTATGTTTGCGTCGTAGTAAATGTAACAATGTAGTAAATTCTGCAACATTAACAATCCTGATAATCTGATTTGAGCACTGACGAGTACCCAATCAACATGTCTTTCTTTATAAGGTTGCAATATCGTTAAAAAGCTAAATTTTAAAGCCTTTTCCGTTAAATCTTACCAATAAATGTGGAACTCATCTTAAGACCAACCGGCGGAATGTCACAGACGGCAGTCTTTACGTTATTCGGAATCCATTCTACGAAATAGCTACTATTTTTGTTTTGGACGGCTAGCATTTGTTCGTCTACTTCCTTCATTGACATTCTCCCTATAAATTACAAAAAAAAACTTTAAACCTTTTAAGAGCAGGAAAAAAAACACGCTACGCTGCAACCACTTGAAAAGCGCTACCACAACCAAAAGATTTACATCCTGTCGGACAGCCAAGCTGCTCTTACGGCTCTGAACTCCAATCGGTTTACTTCAAAGCTTACACTGGAGTGCCATACCAACCTAAAAGAACTGTCAGCCAGGGGGAACAAGGTAGAGCTCTTGTGGGTTCCTGGTCACTATGGGATATTAGGAAATGAAAAAGCCGATGAACTACCGAGAGCCCAATCCGCTCACAGTCTCAGGGGCCCCGAACCGCCCTTTGGATATCAAAACAGGTAACAAAAACAACATTAGATAGATAGTCGAAAAAACAACACCTATCTCGATGGCAAGGGTTACCTGGTCAAATACACGCACGGGCCGTAATTGGGAAACCATCGAAAATACTATCGAATTGGATGCTAACCCTGACGGGGCACAAGTTGAAAGAAATGATGGGTCTGCTAACAGGCCACTGACACTTGCGAAAATACCTTCAACGGATAGGTATAAACAACGGATCCATTGAAAGCAGACTCTGCGGTGAAGAGGATGGAACCGCCTCACACATAATATACCGCTACGTAGCAATGTCTCGTAGAAGACAACATATCTTCGGGAACATACAACGTGGTGACAAGCTTGGTAGAAGGTTCCTGGACCTCATAGAAGGAACAAAGATCTTCTAACAAGATCGGGGTACAAAATAAGCCAAAATGCTGATAGAAGTTCAGGCCTTTAAACCGACCCCGCCTTTAACCAACAACCACTTGTAAATCTAAAGCAAAATGTTTCAAAACCAAGATCACTCCTCAACGATTCAGAGTCGGGAGTCCGAAGCAAGTGCAATAGTTAAAAATCTGGATGAGTGGCGGCATCATTTAAAAGATTTAAATCTTTATGAAATAATTTGGATCACACAACGAGAAAATCACCTGATTCATCATCATCATGTCTGAATAATTCTAGCCAGCCACACAGCCTCTAATTCGAACATTTATTATGGAGAATATGGTAATGCTGATAACTATGACACACATACACCAGCAGATCAAGGGGAAGTTGAAGATTTCTTTGAATTAAGCTTTATTCCGCAGTGGCATTAGCTAATTAATATTGTTTTCAAGTCTACCCAAGTCCATCTGAACTGAAAAAGAGATACCGGCTGATGAAGGACAAACTGCAGAAACGTACCTCTAAATACTGCAGCTACTGTAAGATACCTTCCGTGTCTTGGATCGCACGCCGCCATCATATTTTTCGCATCGAACATTTGCTGCGTCAGTTCCGGTACGGTCAGAGCTCTGTATTGCTGACTACCTCGTGACGTCAGTGGTGCGAAGCCGGGCATGAAGAAGTGGAGACGGGGGAACGGCACCATGTTGACAGCTAATTTGCGGAGATCGGCGTTTAATTGACCGGGGAACCTAAAAAAATCAAGTAACATATATAAACAAATATATTTCAACATGCGTCCTGTGAGACACCCGACGGGCCATCGGGCTTATTCGGCGATGTTCTATATTTCATCGATGTACACACCCATTATTGTATTGTGTACTGGGTTCTCAAAATTCCCGCATAAAATGCATATTCATATACAGGGTCTCTCATGAAACAGTTAAAATTAAATTCCCTATTTTTTATTAGGTTTTCAAATTCTACGAGAAATTTTACTTATATTTTTTCCACTACTAATCATTTAATCAAGTTTTATTAACCGATTTTCAGCTTGAGAGATAAATTTTCTTAACCTCCTGCCAGAAATCATTATTAGTAACCTCCATTATTTATCATGGTCAATAATAGAGGCATATATTTTAGATATAAACCTACCTAAGACATGTTGTTACTCCAGACATCGTAAGAGACACAAGATGATTTAAGTCACTGTAACTTGGGTTTGGTACTTTTAATGTCCTAAAGCAAATGTCATATAGAGCTTCGTTGTCTATGCAATAGGTTTCGTCTGTGTTTTCTACGAGTTGATGTACTGAGAGTGTTGCGTTGTATGGTTCTACGACTGTATCTGAAACTTTTGGGCTGGGCATTACCGAATACGTGTTCATTATTCTATCTGGATATTCTTCCCTAATTTTCGAAATTAATAGGGTGCCCATTCCTGAACCGGTGCCGCCTCCAAGAGAGTGTGTGAGTTGGAAACCTGAAATAATTAATAACATATACGTGGGTTGATGAAGATTTTCATATATTTTTAAAAATTTGCTAAGGTTAATGACTTAAATATGTGACAACTGCACTAGGTAGACAACTGTCAAAACTGTTTATGTTTACCAAATAAAATCTGCTTCTTACCTACTAGATTCTTTTTAATTAGTTAATACCTAATTTTATAACAGAGTGCAAATGAAAAGTGCAATTTCATGTTTTTATACGAAAACTCTACGTCAAACGATAAAAAAATCAAGAGACAACATTTGCTCAGCAAGGAATGAAAATTTCAAAAATAATTTTTATTTAAAAACAAGTGGCGTACCATTATTTTCTTCAAAAATACCAAGGGCAATTCCCGCACGAGCGCCACTGGTGGGAATAACAAAACATGCTATACATCATAATATACCTGTTGATGAATAGCAAATGTGTACCAAATTTCACAAAAATATCTAGAGCAGTAGCACAGATATTAATAAAAAAGGAGATTTTTTTGAAAATCTTTAACACCTTGTATCTCAAAAGTTAAGATGTTCAGGACATATGTGCATATGAAGTTTTTTCTAAAATTGGACCCAAGAATAACCTCCTCAAATATTAACATGTTATTAAGAAACGCCCTGTATAATTATGTCAAATTTAAATAGAAGGAAAATTTTATGCATTTAATTTTAATGGCATTGTAGACGAGGTATACATAGATACTATCTTTTCAAATATCGAAAACTTTTCAATTCACCGTTATTTTCCATTACCTGGCAACGACTAAGTGTAGGGAAACATTGACCTTTTCTTCCCAAAATGTTATGAAAAGTCTCAATATTTCTTATCAATTTTTGGACATAGTACATTGTTTACCCAGTAGGAAATGCCTAACATTCCTGGACGACTGTGAAAATTGTGACTGTGACTGTGAAGCTTCATAGTCGTCCAGGAATGTGGCTTTTCCTGTAAACATACTGTTTTTTTCCGTAAACATACTATTTTTCCGAAAATCGTTTAAAAATCCACAGATATTGATTAATTTTGAAAAAATCGCGAATAACTTTATTCACAAATAAATGGTGCTTTTTTAGAAACAACAACGTAATAAAATTGGTTTTGAATTGTCAAACTTGACGCATATAAATGTAATTGTTGGTGTTTCCGAAAGCAAAACAGTATAAAATGATAAGTGATGATGAATTTTCCATTTCTGGGACTCCTCCAGAGCTGGTTGAGGCAGTGAATACTGCTTCATTAAAATTATTGCCAAAGAAATCAAGAGAAAAGTACGAGTATGCATATAAACGTTTTATGGACTATAGCAAGAGTAAAAACACGAGTTCTTTCTCGGAAAATGTATGGGCCAATTATTCAATGTTGAAGTCAACCCTTGAAATTAAACACAATGTAGATATATCTGCATATTCAAAACTTCTTCTCTATTGAAACGACAAGCTCAAGGTTATAGGGCAAAGAAATGTAAGATTTTAACGAAGAAGGAAATCGACAAATTTATCCAGGAAGCTCCAGATAAAGAAAATTTAATGATTAAGGTAATTTACAAGGTTTTAATTTCTATTTAGATTACACATTTATTTATTTTTTAGGTGGCTTTAATATTTGGTATTTCTGGGGCCTGTAGAATGGATGAGTTAGTCCGAATGACTCTACACGATGTAGAAGACCTAGAATCTAAGCTTTTAATTAGCATACCTGATTCGAAGACCAGCAAACCAAGATCATTTGTAGTTAATCAGATGTACTTGAATGTTTATCGAAAGTATGTTTCGTTAAGACCAGAACATATGAACAGTGACCGATATTTCTTTAAATATCAAAGCGGAAAGGGTTGTAGACAAAGGGTTGTAGACAAGTGGTAGGAATACATCAATTTAGAAAAATGCCTAAAATAGTATTTTCCGTTGCCTAGCAACGACTAAGTGTAGGAAAATATTGACCTTTTCTTTCAAAAATGTTATCAAAAATGTCAATTTTTCCGAACGATTTTCGGAAAAATATATTTTTTTGTTATAAATGGTATCTCGTGTAAATGATATGTTACTATTGCATGAATCTATACCTAATTTTTATAATTTCTTTTGAAAATTATCCATGTTTTAGTCATAATTTACCATTTCTAGAATACATTTTAAGTACTATTAAGAACAATTATACAAACCTTGCAAACAATCACAGTTTTCAGCTTCTTTCCTAACTACGTCTAATACTGCATCGACTAATTCCGCTCCTTCCGTATAATGACCTTTAGCCCAATTATTGCCTGCTCCTGATTGGCCAAAAACAAAATTATCCGGTCTAAAGAGTTTTCCGTATCGGCCTGATCGGACGGCGTCCATGGTGCCGGGTTCCAGGTCGAGGAGGATGGCTCTCGGTACGTATTTACCTCCATTATTGAGTGATGCGACTGAAATAAAAAAATATGGTTTATTTTCATTAGTTTCACAATAAATAAAATTTTAAATTAAAATAACTTATTTTTTATGGTCCAAAAAAAAAACGAAAAGCCACTGCACTGGTAAGGATAGCAGTGTGATACAGTGTTGTCACTTTTAAAAACCATCTTCTATCTTATCTGAAACTGTTTAATTAATGAAATGCATGTTTTGTCTCCCTTATATACAGGGTGATTGATGATGGATGGCCTATAAGACGTATATGAAGAACTAGTCAACGGATCACTTTGAAAACTTGGTAGCTTATATAAATCGATCTGTGGCAACGCTGTATGGCCCTTTTTACGGTAAATTTAGGATTTTCATTCGTTTCTCGGCGGCGGTGTTGTTCACGTTTGTTCGCTACTACAGTGAAACCTCTCTTAGACGGACACCTACGGGACCGTCTAAATGTGTCCGCTAAGGGAAATTTGTTATTAGGTAATATGTAAATGCAAAATTATTACTATGTATATGTATGTACAAATAAACATAACATAACAAACATACACTAGTATTAGTTAGGATGTAGTACTAAAACAATCTAATAACGTAGTTTGACGTGTTTGCGTTTTATACTTGCAATCTAGAAAATGTAATTCCAAGTCTGATAACAATTCCACTGCTGTAGAGTCACCTCTATTCCTTGCATACTCTTATAATTCCTTTACCATACTAATGGCTTGTTGATAATTGGTGACATTTGTTTGACTTACTGCATTCAACTTTTTCATCAGAGTCGTCAGATAGTGATGTGGTTTCAGTTTGGGCTACATAATCGGTAGGAATGGGGTCACTATCATCTTCCAATAGCACGTTGCAATCAATGTTAATGAACTCGCCAAAATCATTGTTATCAAATTACAAACTTCCACAACATCAATATTCTCTTTCAGAATCAAAACGCGACATTTTTGTGCCATTGTTTACGATTTTAACCTTACAACTCACAAATAAACGGCGGACTGCTGTCGGAGAATCACACATACTTTCATTCAGCGAAGTCCTTTCGCTCTGCCACGCATACGCAATTGGTTGCCGGTCTGTCTTCAGAGAGTTTTTGCACCGTACTTATTCGTCTCCCAAACACTTAAAAAATTTTTTTGTCCCTTTGAAGGAGGGTTTTCGCACTCTTTGTATGAAAACAGCCTGTCCGCGTCCGCCTAAAGGAGAGTCCGCCCAAGAGAGGTTGAGTTTTCTATTGTGTTTTTGGATTCATTTCTCGTGTTTTTTCGAACTAAAACTATTTATTAGCCATCTACGATGATTCGTCGTGCGTGGTGTGTAAGAAATTCGACTATTCTAACCCCGGATTGATATTTCGTCGATAAGTGCGAATATGAGGTTAGGTAGGTAAAGCAGTGGTATAGTTAATTCTATAATTTAAGAAAACTTTGCAAAAATATAGATTGTTTCTTTATATTATCTGAATTTCTGTGAAAAACATACAACGATTACCTATTTATGACTAATGTTTGATCAAAATTATCTAAACCCCTACCATATTACAGCGTTGCCATTTTTTAAAGCCATCTCCTTCTAACTTGTTTGAAGCTGTAGAACTGTGTATGATGGTAAATAAATGGTGTTTTATGAATGGAATGTTTTGTCTCCCCTTTTATAGTGTCTATGGTTCCAAAGTGACAATATCGATTTTCAATCACGTTATCGATTACTTTTCACCCAGACTATAGATATAATTTAATGAATTAATTATATCGCGTTACAGTTTTGCCAAAATTATATGTAGGTATTATTTATCTTCCACTTGGTGAATGTGATTGCAGACTTATAATTAATATCGGCGTGTTTGGCTTGCGTTTCAAAGAACCGCTATGTTGTTAAAATATAACATTACTTTTTCTTTTTATATTGATTATATCTTCACTTAATCCGTGCAATTTTACCGCCGTTATTTAAGATAGAGAGCCAGACGTCCGGCTTTAGCCGGACATGACTTCCTTTTTGAGAATTTGCTAACTAATTTGCTAACTAAATTTTTGAGAGTTTGCTAACTTGCGCTGGTTATTTTAAATTTTTTATTTTTTTTTATCGTAGTAGTACCACATATATACAGGGTGCACCAAGTAAAGTGGCATATTAGAAGTATCTCGAGAACTAAATGAAATTTTATTTTGAAAATTTGGCTGTGGCTATAAGAGATGGTTTTCTACGTTTATAAAATATTCTCGATGTAATTCCCAAAATAGGCAATTTAGTCATTCATCCTTTATTTTTGGTTCAGAAGAAAGTGAGGTTAGGACACATACGACGTCGGATGAAAGTTAAAATAAAGCTCATCGTGTCGATTGTTACAAACATTCGGACGGAATTTGGCACTAAAAGTTTACACCAATCAGGGCACCGTCGGATCATCATATCGTCAGAAATCGTATGCATGGAACGCCGTCTTAATTTGAACTAATCGAAATTTTGATTGCAATATTTTTCCTAACTAACCAGTGAAATTTACATTAAAAAAGTTGAAATCCGGTCCTATCGAATGTTTACTTTCCCAAGAAAATTTCCGAACTCACTATTACCCCTTCGATGCCCATGGTGGGGACATAATTGCAGATGGTATTAGCAATATAATGGTTATATATACAGGGTGTCCGGGAACATGTGGGAAATCTCCCGGATATGAAGAAAACACGTGAAAAGAATACTATAGATTCATATAAACTTATTTCGTATCGGCCTCCTCTTCGGAGATATGGGCTCCCAAAGAACACCAATGGAATCAAGTTTTTTACACATAATTATTGAACCACCTGGTATATTTCAATTATTTTTTAATAAGATGTATACCAGGTAAAACCCGTCAAATTACTACCCAAGAAACTGTTGTGAATTACTCACAGCTGCAGGGACGGACTAGCTGTAACACTCATGGGCCCATTTTTTTACGCCCTGTATGATGAGAACTTTGGACAATGTTTTTTACATACCTTTAACTATTTGCTAAAAATTAAGTACTCTTCATTCATGTCGCTAATCCTAACCGTTTTCAAGAAAACGTTGTTTTATTTACATCATGTATTTGGCGTATCTCGGTAAAAGATACATCTTTGTTCCTATCAAATGTTGACATTCAAAATTCCGCTTTTTCATATTTAACCCGTGAGAAGTAAGGGGACTCTGTGTAAATAAAATGACGTTTTCTCGAAAACGGTTAGGATTAGCGACATGAATGAAGAGTACTTAATTTTTAGCCAATAGTTAAAGGTATGTAAAAAACATTGTCCAAAGTTCTCATCATACAGGGCGTAAAAAAAATGGGCCCATGAGTGTTACAGCTAGTCCGTCCCTGCAGCTGTGAGTAATTCACGACAGTTTCTTGGGTAGTAATTTGACGGGTCTTACCTGGTATACATCATATTAAAAAATAATTGAAATATACCAGGTGGTTCAATAATTATGTGTAAAAAACTTGATTCCATTGGTGCTCTTTGGGAGCCCATATCTCCGAAGAGGAGGCCGATACGAAAGAAGTTTATATGAAGCTATAGTATTCTTTTCACGTGTTTTCTTCATATCCGGGAGATTTCCCACATGTTCCCGGTATATGTGAGTAGTGCCGTGATTGTGTTGACTTATGTGGTTTTTGAAATGAGCGATTCAATTCAATTTCAAACTTTAACCGTCATGCGAACAAATCTTGAAATGTGCAATTAGCGAATGCCCAAATCTTAAAATATCGTTAAGGTTAGGTATCGCAGTGTTTTGTATATTTCAGAAATATTTTTCATATGTCTACATTCGCTTAATGCTTTAATTAATGCCAGGATAAAGTGCCAGTCCTTATCGCAGTGGTTAATTTTCCTACCGCAATAATAATTGTTTTAATTAAAAAAAGAAAAACACTTTTAATAGCTTTACCGTTCCTTGATTGGAGTAAATTGTACTAAACAAAGTAAACAGTCCATAAAGATATTTAAGAAGCTAATTGTACCAAACAAAGTAAAAGGTCCATAAAAATATTTAAGAATTTAAATGAAAATGATTCATCGCTTTAAGACGTGTTGGCTTCCGGTGTTTTTAATTTGGAAACACTGTACAATTACTGTTGCTTATTTTTACGGGCATGTTACATGTACAGATGAAACGATAATTCAAACTGTTTTGGTATCTACTTTAAAAAAAAAGCTAACGTCACAAAATACGCTAGGTCATAAGACCATAATAATATATTAAATACAAAATTGGTAAATCACATCCTAATATAAGTACCTAATATACGAAGTTAATCGCGAGTATCGGACTAACGGCTGATTTCATCACTATGCTTAGAACTACAACTTATCTAAGGTCCACCTAAGGTAGATGTGATTTTCACCAGTAATTTCTTAGTTAAGTTTACCAAACACTTGGCAACATCGCAAAAGTAGTTCAGACGAACCAACCAACACTAATAAAAAAGAAGAAAAACAATTTTCTAACCTAACCTAAGTTTTAGCTTCGTCCTTTTCCTGTTTTGCTTTCATAAGATTTTATTTGTTTGCTCTTGTATTTTTGTGTGGTCAAAAAGCTGGGTAAAGTGATGGACCATAACAAAGGAGCCCTAAATTTTTCAAACAGAGAAAAGGTTTTGCTTTTAAACCTTATAGAGGATTTGGTTTATAGGAGCCACACTATTATTTCTAAAAGAAAATCTTCAGTAAACCTTGGACACCTAACACCTAAGGACAGGGTTGAAATTCGAAGATAGTCACTTGGCTGACATTATCTCGAATCTATAAACACTACTACTTTCTTTTGCATTATTAAAAAAAAATGATACTTACAAATTATGAGGGTATTCTATTTCATCCCCAATAAGGCTTAAAATAAATAGAGCAGTTTCCTTCGTTACCCTGAACATTTTAAAAAAAGTCTAATTACACTGGGGAACAGCAAAAATGTTTCCGAGACCAAAATAGCAAAATCTTACTTATTTTATTATACTAATTAACAATCTGTCTTGCAAAAGGCTCAGTTGGCTCCGGTTTTATAGATCCATCCCAATTATGATAATTTACCTACCTGCCCTTAATATATGGGAAAATTTCACCATTAAATGAGAAATACCTGGATTTATTATAACAGGTGTACTTTATAAGGGGTTTAAATACATATAATATAAATCCTAAATTGTTAGTTAGTTGTATTTCAACCACCAGTTGATCGAGAGCTGTTCGTATTTGAGAAATTAGAGAGTTTTGAGCAACATGTCGCGAGTTTGTGTAAATAAGCCGGATCATTTTTGTTATATATGTGGTGAAATGACTTTTGTGAAACAAAAACGTACGCTTAGCCCTTTAATAAAAAAGGCTTACCACTTGTATTTTGGCTGCAAAGTTGGAGACCAGGATAAAAATTGGGCTCCCCATATCTGCTGCTACAAATGTGCGTCCAACATTCGCGGCTGGCTAAGTGGAAAAAACCGTAAGATGCCCTTCGCTGTTCCTATGATCTGGCGAGAACCGAAAGACCACGTTACTGACTGTTACTTTTGTTTGACACCTCCCATCAAAAAAGGCTTTTCAGAGAAAAAAAGGTCTGCGATACAGTATCCAAATTTACAATCCGCCATACGCCCGGTGCCTCATAGTGACGAGTTGAATATACCTAATCCACCTCAGGAATATACCCTTCATTCTGATGATGATCAAGAGGATTCAAACGGTAGTGTACCGGAAAATGTCGCCGGCCCATCAACCTCGCAAGACTCCGATTTTGTCTGTGAACTTCCAAGTAAAAAGCCTCACAAAATAAGTCAAAGTGAATTAAGTGACCTTATAAGGGATTTGGAACTGCCCAAGACAAAAGCAGAACTATTGGCCTCTCGATTGCAACAATGGAATTTACTTGAAGATGAAGTAAAAGTTTCTGTGTACCGAAGCCGTCAGAAAAACCTAACACCATTTTTTAACATGGATAACAATTTGGTAGCCTGTAGGGACATTGAGGGATTAATGGCAGCTTTAAATCTGGACTATGATCCAAAAGACTGGAGACTTTTCATTGATTCCTCAAAAGTAAGTCTTAAAGCTGTGTTACTCCATAATGGAAACAAATTGCCTTCAGTCCCAATTGGTCATGCAGTCCATATGAAAGAAACATATAGCAATTTGAAATTGTTACTTGAGACCATACAATATGAAAGATATAAATGGCAAATTTGTGGGGATTTAAAAGTTGTGGCGATCTTGCTTGGAATGCAGCTAGGTTATACCAAATACTGCTGCTTCCTCTGCGAATGGGACAGTCGAGCACGATCGGATCACTACAGAAAGAAAATTTGGCCACCGAGAGAGTCTTTTGAGCCAGGAAAGAAAAATGTGACCAGCGCGCCATTAGTTGCCCCAGAAAAGATTTTACTACCGCCACTTCATATAAAATTGGGACTTATGAAAAATTTTGTGAAGGCAATGGACAAAGAAGGCCGTGCTTTTAGTTATTTAAAAGAAAAGTTCCCTAGAATCAGTGACGCTAAAATTAAAGAGGGAATATTTGTGGGTCCCCAGATTAGGAAACTTTTCGGAGATGCGCAATTCGATTCCATACTTGAAGGCAAGGAAAAAGACGCTTGGGATGCCTTTAAAATGGTTGCAAAAAATTTCTTGGGAAACATAAAAGCAGAAAATTATAAAGACCTGGTTGCCCAACTTCTTTTGTGTTACCAAAACCTAGGGTGTAATATGTCGTTGAAAATTCATTTCCTGGATTCTCATCTGGATTACTTTCCGGAAAATTGTGGTGCTGTAAGTGACGAACACGGTGAGAGGTTCCACCAGGATATTTCGAACATGGAAAGAAGATATCAGGGAAAATGGAACTGTGAGATGTTAGCCGACTACTGCTGGACTATTACGAGAGATGCCCCAGAGGCTGCTTTCAAAAGGCAAGCTAAGAAGCGCAAAATGAGTGTCTAAACTTTGGATTCAATGATAAAAATGTGCTATTTAGTTGCTTTTGTTGAACCAACAATATATTGTTATCTGTATTTTGTATGTCCATTGTATATGCCTATGAATTAAAATTTTGTAACAAATAATTGAGATTTTTTTTTTTGCGAGCCAACTAAAATCTTTAATAGGTATTTTTTAGTTACTTTGGGTACAGTTGAATCCAAAAAAATAGGTTTTGTTCAGGAAACAAAAAAAAAGTTGAAATTTGTTTCCCAGTGTTATCTAAGGTCTCAAGGAATTCTAGGAATTCCAAAAAATATTAAATTTAGATCGTCCCCCAATCATCATCGTCATCTATAGCAAACCCTCTTCTGTTAATAGCCATTTCACACACAAATTATCACTTCAAATCCGGAAGAAACCAACAAAAACACTGACATTTAGGTTATGGTATGCCTAAGTGTAACTTAAGCTCCAAAAATCCTGGACTTAACTTAACTCCTACTTAAGTTACACTTAAATGACGGTGAAATCAAAAAGTCTAACTTAAGTTCCAACTTAACTTAAGTCCACCTTAAGTGTAACTGGTGAAATCAGCCGTAAGCGGACTAAACTCCATGCAGGAGTGTATTGTACAGGGTGTCCCATTTTCGACACTTTTATTAGGTATCTCCGTAATTGTTAGTGCTATCAAACAAGTAATGTAGTATCATTTGCTCTTTTTGGGTCAAACTTAAAATGGTAAAATCAAAATTTGAAAATTTTCGCTCGCTTAAGACATAGGGGGGAAAATCAAAAAATTGACAATTTCAAAATTACCTTATATTTTCTTAGTTAAAAGAGATACAGAAAAATGTTGTATACAGAAGTTTCTTTACATTGTTGAATAATCTGCAGTTTTCACAATAAGTATACGCGGTCAGGTAAAGAAGTTATCGGACCTAACCTCTTTTTTTTTAAATGGAACGCCCTATATATTTTAATTTAAAAAGATACTATTTTAAATTCTTCTTTGAAATATATAAAACAACATGGATGATATGGGTTTCCTAGGCGATTTATTTAAACTTTGTTACTTTGAAATGAAATAAAAGATTCAGATTAAGGTAAAAAATAGTGGGAATCATCGCAAATGTTCGTAATATGTCCTCCGTCTTTCCGGATAGCGAACAAAATATACATTTTGCGCCAATTCTTCGTTTTTTGCACTTTGAATATAAACTGATATCATATCAAATTTTTTAAAATGTTGATAGATCATTGTCGCAAATGAATATTTAAAGATGAAATTGACGTTAAATAATAGTCAACATAGTTGTTTCTAGGATATTAGCTTTTGTTTCATGGTCTACTGTGGTTTAAAGTAATAAAGTTTAAATAAATCGCCTAGGAAACCAATATCATCCACGGTGTGTTATATATTGGAAAGGAGAATTTAAAATAGTATTTTCTTAGATTAAAAAATACAGGGTGTTCCTTTTTTAAAAAATGAGGTTAGGTCCGATAACTTTTTTACCTGACCCCGTATACTTATTCTGAAAAGGGTAGATTATTCAACAATCAATATAAAGAAACTTCTGTATAAAACATTTTTTCATATCTCTTTTAACTAAGAAAATATAGGGTAATTTTTAAATTGTCAATTTCTTGATTTCCTCCCGTATCTCTTAAGAATTCATTTTGTATGTAATTTAAGTAGTACTCTCCCAAAATGAAAGGGCCAATTAAATATCTATGGACCATACCACACCGGGACAACACGCGTTTACCAAACATTTGTGCTTAAAATTACTATTGCGTGAGGATTTTTAGTTACGATATAACTTGAAAACAAATTTAAATCGGATGAGTTTTTTTACATTATTTTCACATTTACAATAGACTCGTGGAGTTTTGTCCGGTCCCCCCGACTTACCCTGGATATTTTAACTCGTTCGCCCTGTCCAGTACTCTGGACATCTACCCATATAACCTTATTGTCATTAAAATGTAAAACTTTCAAAATTAGGAAATATTTTTGAAATTAAGTGAACAAAATTATTTCATCGTATATAAAATTCCACTTTTGTTTGTTCCGCTTCCTCTGTATTTGACGATTTCTAGAAGTCGATGCTATATAGGGTGCCCCAAGTAAAGTGGCCTATTAGAAGTATCTAGAGAACTAAATGAGATTTTATTTTGAAAATTTGGCTGTGGCTATAAGAGATGGTTTTCTACGTTTCTAAAATATTTTGGATGATGCGGTGTTGCCGGATCATACCGAAAGTGGTAGCAACTTCGGAATTTTAAATGAATTACCCTATATATTATATTTTTTTTGGAATCTAGGTAAAAATCTAGAACAGTTTTCTGTATAATATCATATAGCTAACTTTAAGACTTTTTGAATTATAAATAATTTTGTGATTTTTTAACGCCGTATCGTTACCTGAAAAGAAAATCGTATCTTTTTAGCGGTAACAGCTAGAAAGCTGAAAATTTTGCAATAGTTTCAGAAGACCATCGCAATTTTATAATTTTGAACAGTATTGAATTCGTTTTATACAGGGCGTCTCCATAACAATATTTCTGAGGCATATGAATTATTGCAAAAATCTTCTTTTCTTTAAATGGGACACCCTGTATTTGATATGTTTTGCTAATAGAGGATCAAATTTTCTATCTGATGATATTATGTATTCCTATACCTATCTTCACTATTTTCGGACTTATAGCGAAATTTAAAAATTATCTTATAAAAATATATTTTTTGATAGTGTGGTTGGCTGTGGAATGGATTCATAGAAACAAAATAATGAAAAATCCATTTGACGTTATGTCTGAGTTATTGTAATAAAAATGGCTAATTCACATTATTCGAGCTTAGATATTTTAAGTTTATTTTATATTCATGGGGAGTGTGGTAGAGTTTTATCTAGAACTTGCAGAAAATTTAATGAACTGCATCCTGGTTCAGCTCCTATGACTCCCTAAAAGTTGATTTGCCGAGGCGGTCCATGGAAATGGCCCCAAGGTCTCCGGATCTTACCCCCTAGAATTATATCTATGAGATAGGATTAAAGAAATAGTATACAAGACACCCATCACAACAAGGGAAGATTTAGAAAATCGAGTACGAAGAGCTTTGGGGTCTCTAGAAGAGAAATAAATGAAAGAGGTGACAAATGAACATGTTATAACCACAATTTATGAATGTTTAAGAGCGAACTGAGGGCATTTTAAACAATTTAGTTATTAGTTATTTTATTGATGTAATTTTCATTTTGTTTATTTATTTATTAATAAATTCCTTATTGGTTAACTATTTTTTTTTTACAACAATACAGACAACGTCACATGGATTTTTCATTATTTTGTTTCTATGAATCCACAGCCAACTACCAAAAAATATATTTCTATAAGATAATTTTTAAATTTCGCTATAAGTCCGAAAGTAGTGAAGATAGGTATAGGAACACATAATATCATTAGATAGAAAATTTTATCCTCTATTAGCAAAACATATCAAATATAGGGTGTCCCATTTAAAAAAAAGAAGATTTTTGCAATAATTCATCTGCCTCAGAAATATTGTTATGGAGACGCCCTGTATAAAACGAATTCAATACTGTTCAAAATTATAAAATTGCGATGGTCTTGTGAAACTATTGTAAAATTTTCAGCTTTCTAGCTGTAACCGCTAAAAAGATACGATTTTCTTTTCAGGTAACGATACGGCGTTAAAAAATCACAAAATTATTTATAATTCAAAAAGTCTTAAAGATAGGTATATGATATTATAAAGAAAACTGTTCTAGATTTTTACCTAGATTCCAAAAAAAATATAATATATAGGGTAATTCATTTAAAATTCCGAAGTTCCTACCACTTTCGGTATGATCCGGCAACACCGCATCATCCAAAATATTTTAGAAACGTAGAAAACTATCTGTTATAGTCACAGCCAAATTTTCAAAATAAAATCTCATTTAGTTCTGGAGATACTTCTAATAGGCCACTTTACTTTAGGCACCCTGTAGAATGACGGTATCCAAAGACATCATACTAAAATAGACATATCAAATTTAGAACGCGGATACACGCGGCAGTTTAGACCAGTGCTAGTGAGTGGACGAAGTCGAAAATAGAGCAGATGTTATGGTTGCAGGCCTTCTGGAAATACGATACCGGCCATGCAGAAAACGTAACGTAACATTTACGTCTTTATAAAAGCTGTAAGACTATTCTTACAGCAAATGTAAGCTTCGAGCTGTATAAATTTGCCCTGAGAACGTTGTAACAACCGCGTAGTACAAAATCCCAGGATTTGCTACATAAGAGTTGTGTCACAGTCTTTAGGAAACATTAACAACCAAGTTATACAGCGAAGGAGGTTACCGAAGCATCTTGCTATATAATGTAAGTTCTATTGATGTTCTTACATTTGGGTGATATGGGTTTCCTAGGCGATTTATTTAAACTTTGTTACTTTGAAATGAAATAAAAGATTCAGATTAAGGTAAAAAATAGTGGGAATCATCGCAAATGTTCGTAATATGTCCTCCGTCTTTCCGGATAGCGAACAAAATATACATTTTGCGCCAATTCTTCGTTTTTTGCACTTTGAATATAAACTGATATCATATCAAATTTTTTAAAATGTTGATAGATCATTTTCGCAAATGAATATTTAAAGATGAAATTGACGTTAAATAATAGTCAACATAGTTGTTTCTAGGATATTAGCTTTTGTTTCATGGTCTACTGTGGTTTAAAGTAATAAAGTTTAAATAAATCGCCTAGGAAACCAATATCATCCACGGTGTGTTATATATTGGAAAGGAGAATTTAAAATAGTATTTTCTTAGATTAAAAAATACAGGGTGTTCCTTTTTTAAAAAATGAGGTTAGGTCCGATAACTTTTTTACCTGACCCCGTATACTTATTCTGAAAAGGGTAGATTATTCAACAATCAATATAAAGAAACTTCTGTATAAAACATTTTTCCATATCTCTTTTAACTAAGAAAATATAGGGTAATTTTTAAATTGTCAATTTCTTGATTTCCTCCCGTATCTCTTAAGAATTCATTTTGTATGTAATTTAAGTAGTACTCTCCCAAAATGAAAGGGCCAATTAAATATCTATGGACCATACCACACCGGGACAACACGCGTTTACCAAACATTTGTGCTTAAAATTACTATTGCGTGAGGATTTTTAGTTACGATATAACTTGAAAACAAATTTAAATCGGATGAGTTTTTTTACATTATTTTCACATTCACAATAGACTCGTGGAGTTTGGTCCGGTCCTCCCGACTTACCCTGGATATTTTAACTCATTCGCCCTGTCCAGTACTCTGGACATCTACCCATATAACCTTATTGTCATTAAAATGTAAAACTTTTAAAATTAGGAAATATTTTTGAAATTAAGTGAACAAAATTATTTCATCGTATATAAAATTCCACTTTTGTTTGTTCCGCTTCCCCTGTATTTGACGATTTCTAGAAGTCGATGCTATAGAATGACGGTATCCAAAGACATCATACTAAAATAGACATATCAAATTTAGAACGCGGATACACGCGGCAGTTTAGACCAGTGCTAGTGAGTGTGAGTGGACGAAGTCGACAATAGAGCAGATGTTATGGTTGCAGGCCTTTTGGAAATACGATACCGATCATGCAGAAAACGTAACCAACATTTACGTCTTTATAAAAGCTGTAAGACTATTCTTACAGCAAATGTAAGCTTCGAGCTGTATAAATTTGCCCTGAGAACGTTCTAACAACCGTGTAGTACAAAATCCCAGGATTTGCTAAATAAGAGTTGTGTCTCAGTCTTTGGGAAACATTAACAACCAAGTTATACAGCGAAGGAGGTTACCGAAGCATCTTGCTATATAATGTAAGTTCTATTGATGTTCTTATATTTATTACAAAACTGCTATAAAACAGTTTGATAATTTGACTGGAAATACATAAACTGAAAGCTTTATATCCAGTGTTGGTATCGCTCGAGTACTCGATTATTGAAATAACCGACATTGCTCGATTATTGAAAAAGCTGCTCGAGTTATAAATTCAAGCGAAAATCATCACATATAACTTTTTACTCGATACTCGCCGCCGTATTACCGACCGTTGCCGTTCGAGTGGTCCAGCGAAAACTTAACACCTCGATTTTCCTGCTTTAAAATGAAAATGTAGAAAATCGCTCGGACCCGTCGATTTCTGATTCGAGGGGGAATAACTTTTCCGCTTTTTTCATCTCCGTAACTTCAACCTCCTAACGGGGGTGAACACAACCCCCTGATTTTGAATAGGGATGAGGGGTGTTGCGATACCTCATTTTGAAGATCTTATCGAGTACTATCTGACCCTAAACTTTCGCTTCAAAATTTTCATCTTTAACGAAATGACAGCTAAAATAGTGGAAGACTACTTAGTTTTGTGATTAGTTTATTAAATGCTGAAAATGGCCACCATTCACTTCCATGCAGCAAAGAACGCTGGTGTATGAGTAGAGAATGTGGAATTTACCTCGAGGATATTACTCTTATCAGACGCAGTTGAATTTATTTATTTATTTGTTAATTTTTTGTCCAAAAAGTAGACGGATCATGTTTTTGACGAGTGTGCATTTTTCCTTAATGACATTGTAAACAGGCATAACTGTCCGTATTGGCAGATGAAAACCAAGATTATTTCGTGAAGTGCATCTCAGCATACCAAAAAGTTAAATGTTTGGGCGGGTATTTATGGAAATCACATAATCGGCCCTTTTTTTATACCCGGTAATCTTACAGGCCAAATGTATTTAGAACTATTAGAGAACGCTATTTATCCAGCCCTCGTCCAAGTATTGGAGAATGAAGAAGATCATGTAACGATCATTTTTCAACAAGACGGCGCACCACCTCATTTCGCTCAACCTGTGCGTCAGTTCTTAGATGAAAATTTTCCTCAGGCCTGGATTGGAAGAAGGGGACATAATGAGTGGCCACCCAGATCACCTGATCTGGCTCCACTGGACTTTTTTCTATGGGGTCACCTGAAATCTAAGAATGGTGGCCATTTTCAGCATTTAATAAACTAATCACAAAAGTCTTCCACTAATTTAGCTGTCATTTCGTTAAAGATGAAAATTTTGAAGCGAAATTTTACGGTCAGATAGTACTCGATAAGATCTTCAAAATGAGGTATCGCAACAGCCCTCATCCCTATTCAAAATCAGGGGGTTGTGTTCACCCCAGTTAGGGGGTTGAGGTTACGGAGATGAAAAAAGCGGAAAAGTTATTCCCCCTCGAATCAGAAATCGACGGGTCCGAGCGATTTTCTACATTTTCATTTTAAAGCAGGAAAATAGAGGTGTTAAGTTTTCGGTGGACCACCCTGTATATAAACAGTATATTGCCAATACCAACGTTCCAGAATACAGATAGTGTCCCCGCTATGGGAGATGGCGGGGGCCTATTGAGTTTGCGCAGTATGGTGGAAATTTTATCGATCGCGTCAGAGTCGGCCCGACATTATTTCTTTATTGTTATTCGTCGCCATCTTTGGTTATGGACAGAATAATAGTGGTTCATCCACATTGTTGTCGATATATTAGTGCTTATAAACTTTCATTTCCTAACAACAATTTTTGTAAAGGAGTTTTTAATTTGTGGTCATTCGATTCGCTGTTTGGTAGGTTAGTGACTTGTTTTGTTTAAGATGAAAAGACACAAGTGCATGGTGCTTTTTTGCAAAAGTCGTGGATTAATACCAGGTATAAAGTATTTCAGGTATGTAGGTACATATATACGAAGATATTTTGCTTATCACATTATCCGATCTTCGGAACCGAATTTCACTAAAAAGCTTGTAAAAAAAGAAGAGAGTGTCACTCGTATACAATATAATATATATGTGGTCACTACCTAACCTTAAAATTAATGTATTTTTAATTTTGTGCAATAGTAGCTAATAATAATTACCAAAATAGTCAATATAGTCATTCATTCTTAATTTTTGGTTTAGGAAAAGTGAGGTTAAGAAACATACGACGTCGGATGAAAGAATAAAGCTCATCGTGTATGTTGTTACAAATATTCGGACTGAATTTGGCACCAAAAGTTTACACCAATCAGGGCACCGTCGGATCATCATATCGTCAGAAATCGTATTCATGGAACGCTGTCTTAAATCGAACTAATCGAACTTTTGATTGGAATATTTTTCCTAATTAACCAGTGACATTTACTCGAGTTATAAATTCAAGCGAAAATCGACGCCGAGGAATTGAGGATAATTTCCGGGATTCCTGGCAGATTATTATAATTTAGCAAAAAAAAAACGTCATCATTTGATGAATATGAATTTCGAGTGAAAGCGCTCAAGCGAATCGCTCGATTATTGAAATTGCTCGAGGATCAAGTACTCGATTATTAAAACCATCGGTTTTTTCCAACACTACAGGGTGTCCCAGAATATATGGGCAATCTCCCGGGTTCACACTTAGAAATAACAGGAGAAGTTCATATAATTTTTTCTTCCTATCCTATCCTATGTACGGAGATACGGGCCCATAACGGACGTCCCTGGATCGTGAAGTAAACTGTTTTCGAAATAAAAATATTTTTGTTCAATATGGTTTTTTGCATTGGTTGTTGTGTTATTTTCATAAAATTCCCTCATTGTTGCTATGGTTATTTTCACATTTACCGATTTAAATAAGAATATTTATGGCAGTGTCAGTTTATGGTCTTGAAACTTGCGGTTTTTCTCCTTTGTCTTATTAGTTACTAACTTAGTAATGTAATTTACGTATACTGAATATAGATCATATTGAAGAAAAATATATTTTTTTTCGAAAAGAGTTCATTTTATCGACATTGATCAAGAGTACGTGTAAAATCTACTTCATAAAAATTACACGTTGTATTCCCAAGCGGTCACCCATCCAAGTGGTGGTAACCTCGCCTTGCCTCGCTTGACTTCCTCGATCGATGTGGTATAGAGTTCAATTTATGATAAAACGTAGAGTTTGACGGCTGACAACCACAGATGACATCAACAGCTGACATCGGTTGTTTTAGAAGTTCCAAGATCAGTAGTGGGCCGTAACAAGCACACCAGACAGGTCGTATCGTATTAATTGTATGTGATTAGAATGATGAAGTTATGAGAGTCAGCTTCTAGGACTGATGACCTATCAACTTGTAACATTCTTCATATCATTTCAGTGAAACAAAATACATAGTAATTACAGTAATAGTAAATACATAGAAATTTAATTGGAAAATAAAAAGGTGAATGCGAAGATAAAATAAATAAAGTCCTATCCTATATCTGAAACCAGCCTTTATAGGAAATCGTACAATAAAATATCTACTATAATAATGTTACTATAGTATTTTTTCCGTCCAACTAATAAAATATACCACCGTATAAGGCTCTCTACTTCAATTACTTATTTTACGTTGAAAGACAATGAAAAACTCTACCAACTGACGCACATATGTTGGTCTCTGAAATTTGGTACTCAAATCGATTACAATATAGAGGAAATTAGGGTAATAGCACACTTCAGAATAATATCACTAGAGTTACCCGATCATCACTTGTAACCATAGCTTTTTTGTGACTATGTCACTCTTATCATCATGTATTGACATATAGGGTGTTCCTTAATGACGTGCTAATATTTCAGGGTTTGATTCCTTAGGTTATTTTATAAAGAAAAGTTCATATGAACATATGTCCGCAAGGGCTTAAATTTCTTGCTACAGGGTGTTGAATTTTTACTTTTTAAATGGCTATTTTTTAATATCTCCGAAAGTACTTTAGATATTATTTTCAACTTTGGTACGTGTCAATAGGATATAGAACCACACATTTTGGTCGGAAAAGTTATTTAATTGTTCCACCAGTGGCGTCAGTGCCAACATGTAATCTGATATTGTTTACAAAAAAGATGGTACGCCACTGACATTTTTCCATGCGGATATTTTTTCTGATTAGCAGCAATTCTACATTAAAACGGTCTCTTGAGTTTTTCTCGTCAGATGCACCGTTCTTGATTAAAACCACAAAATTCATATTGAAACTCATTATTATTAACATTGATAAAATAATTAATGATAAATTTTGTTTTATAAAAATTGTTGGAGTGGGCAATTCGTTGCGAAGACGGACTGAAACGTGCCTTTTTAGTGAAGGTGGCCATTTCCAATAATTTTTATGAAACAAAATTTATCATTAATTATTTTATCAATGTTAATAATAATGAGTTTCAATATGAATTTATTGGTTTTAATCAAGAACGGTGCTTCTCAAGAGACCGTTTTCATGTAGAATTGGCCAGGCTAATCAGAAAACATATCTCTATGGAAAAATGTCAGTGGCGTACCATCTTTTTGTAAAAAATATCAGAGGACATGTTTGCAGGGACGCCACTGGAGGAACAATTGAATAATTTTTCTAACTAAAATTTGTGGTTCTATATCCTATTAATACATACCAAAATTGAAAATAATATCTAACGTACTTTCGAAGATATTAAAAAATAACCATTTAAAAAATAAAAATTCAACACCCTGTAGCAAATAATTTAAGCCGTTGCGGACATATGTTCATATAAACTTTTGAAATATTAGCACGTCATTAAGGAATACCCTGTATAATAGATAAATAACATATGTTAAAAATAAAATACATATGTCATTAGATCATGCAAGATAGATAAGAAAAACAACCAATCCACGTAAACATGCTTCAAAACCACTCTGTTCTTAAATTGAACGGCATAGATAAAATCTGCATATTTTATTGTAGTGCACTCATGCAACACAATCAAGAGGACGATAAAAACCTTTGTTTTAGCTCAACTATTGCTCTCATCCACCCTAATATTAATTTTAGCACTTCTTTATTTCGTCATGTTCCTTGTTTAACACTATAAATTATTATGACATTAACACTGTACTTTAATGTATTTTAATGTTCCGTGAACCGTTTTTACTGTTTGCCAAATTGGTGACGTTTCGTCATTAAGTGTACAACGGCCTCTCAATTGTTAAAAGTTTTTAGTCATATGGATTTTAGAAACGAAATATATTTTCTTCTGGGACTGTGATAGACGAGCAACAAGATAATGTAACTTGGTAAACAAAAAGATCCACAGACGGAACTTCTGGTTAATAATTGCGTTAGAGAAACTAAACTGTTGATTTTTTTCAATACAAATTGTAGTAGGAGTGTAAATTATTTACATATAGAAGTAACTTTAGTAAAACGACGTGAGATATAAAAGGGTAAAGTAAGAAATTATTGACTGGGGACACGTGACCGGCGATACATTATTAAATTAAAATTTAAATATTGCAGCTATAATCTAAAAAAATACTTTTAAAATTGCTTTCTAATGTAGACAGTAACATATTTTGCAAATTATAATCGTTTCTACAAGCAAATAGTTTATTTTAGTAAGTTATATGCTAAGGACTGAAAGTTGCCTGTAAAAAAATTTTGACCCTAAAAACGACTATGGTAATTGAGTATTTTCCTAAATTAAATTAATGGTATAATTACTGAGCTCACGAAACCCAATGATTATTTTGCCCAGACTAAATACTCCCCTATACAATATGCCATTAATTATAATTAAAGTTATTGGAGCGCGAAAGCTAAACAATTAAAAAGATTACATACCACTGGCTTCGTTGTAATATACGCTAATTCGTTCTAACTGCAAATCGCTGTCTCCTATATAGATCCCGCTAGGATCTATACCATGCTCCTCGGAAATTACTTCCCAGAACTGAAAAAAAACACTTTAATTAAATAGAGCAAAGATAATTATATATTACAATTAAATGTAGCTTATATGGGTCATTCTCTTACAGACCGCACACTTTTTAACCTTGACATTTCAGAATCGTCCGAAATTTTATACATAAAATTAGTCGACACGTATTTCAGGATTTTGCTGAAAAATAGTACATTGTTTGCCGAGTAGAAAATGCCTAACATTCCTGGACGACTGTGAAGATTGCTAAGTCGAGGTGCAAGCCGAGACTTAACAACACAGAGTCCAGGAACGTGGCTTTTCCTACGAGGTAAACATACTATTTTTTCGAAAATCGTTTAAAAATCGACAGATATTGATTAATTTTGAAAAAATCGCGAATACTTTTATTCAGAAATAAATGATGCTTTGAAACAGGGGGGGGGGGGGGGGGGTAGGATCGAAACACGGAAGAATGCCTTGGACGTGATGCTAAGCCTACTCTGCTCCATGCGCTCACAAGTAACCTACTTTTATCTATCTGTTTCACTCTCATCATTTAAGCGTCAATATCAGACTTATGTAGAGTTAATATGAAATGCCAAAAAGTGAGTGCTTATGCAGGCGACTTGATCCTGGTCATATTTGTCTCACTTTACTTAATTAGGGTTTGTTCGAGACAGACATAGAATGCGAACAGCACGAATTGTTAAACAAGCTAACTTCCTTCGTCTGGTGGGAATGAAAATCAAGCAACATCTGATGTGATTTAAAATGGTGGCATCTTTAAATTTTAAAATAATTTTTAATTTTCTAATATTTTCATGAGAAACGTCGTTTCCTTTTTGGTGCAAGTGAGTAATTTGTAATTGAAATATTCATTTAGTCATCTTTACTGAGAGTAAGCATCAATATTAATTTCTTTTCATAAATCATATGGGGCCCAAAAATATGCTTGGACTTGAAGCTTGAAATATTTGCTAGGACATAGAGCCCAGTTGAAGATGGTAAAATATTTTATGTAAATTATGATTTACTTCCTATTGTTTAATAAAACTACTTACAAGCTTATTTTTCAAGTTTAATTTTTCATTTGTAGTTACGTTACTAGTTCAAAAAATGATATAAGAGTGTGTAAGAATTATTTTAAAGTGATATTTACAGGTTAAAACATGTCAGAATCCTAATATTGATTTTCACCACTCAGTAAATCAAATAAAAGGGTTTTCAATGTTTTTTGTTGGTTAAATGTCACTTTAAAATATTGACAGTAATAAAAATTTGGACAAAAGTGACATTTGAAAAGCACGTGCGTTTGTCGGCTGATGCCAGACGTAATGGATGCCGGGTTTGTTCGTTTGTTCATGCCTGCTTCGCTTTGTTAACACGGCTGTTTGTCTTCTTCCTGTTTATAAGTATTCGTTGCTTTGAAATTCGTAATAACATTGGTTGCGTTACTATGGAAACGTATTAATGTTGAATTGTCAAACTTGACACATATAAATCTAATTAAATTACACCTAAATATTATTCTATGTGTTGGTGTTTCCGAAAGCAAAACAGTATAAAATGATAAGTGATGATGAATTTTCCATTTCTGGGACTCCTCCAGAGCTGGTTGAGGCAGTGAATACTGCTTAATTGGAATTATTGCCAAAGAAATCAAGAGGAAAGTACGAATATGCATATAAACGTTTTATGGACTATCGCAAGAGTAAAAACACGAGTTCTTTCTCGGAAAATGTTGTAATGGCATACTTCCTAGACCTTTGTTTAAAGATGAACTCTTCAACATTATCGGCTAATTATTTAATGTTGAAGTCAACCCTTGCAATTAAACACAATATAGATATATCTACATATTCAAAACTTCGTTCTTTATTGGAACGGTAAGCTGTTTGTAAGATCTTTGGGTAAGCCCAAGGTTATAGGGCAAAGAAATCTAAGATTTTAACGAAGGAAGAAATCGACAAATTTATCCAGGAAGCTCCAGACAAAGAAAATTTAATGATTAAGGTAATTTACAAGGTTTTAATTGCTATTTAGATTACACATTTATTTATTTTTTAGGTGGCTTTAATATTTGGTATTTCTGGGGCCTGTAGAATGGATGAGTTCATCCGAATGACTCTACACGATGTAGAAGACCTAGAATCTAAGCTTTTAATTAGCATACCTGATTCGAAGACCAGCAAACCAAGATCATTTGTAGTTAATCAGATGTACTTGAATGTTTATCGAAAGTATGTTGCGTTACGACCAGGGCATATGAACAGTGACCGATTTCTCTTTAAATATCAAAACGGAAAGGGATGTAGACAAGTGGTAGGAATACATCAATTTAGAAGAATGCCTAAAATAGTTGCTACTTATTTGAACCTTGAACTAGATCCGACAGAATATACTGGTCACTGCTTTCGTCGGTCTTCTGCAACAATATTGGTTGACTCTGGTGCCAACAAAGCTGGTTTAAAGAGGCATGGCGGATGGAAGTCATCAAACGTTGCTGATGGATATATTGAAGAATCTCTTAACAATAAGGTTGAAGTGGCAAATAAAATTTTCACAGTACAAAATATTTAACAAAATAACCCTACCACCTCGCATGTTGTCCAAAATGTTTCTCATAGTTCTAATAATGTTCCTCCAATTTTCAATAATTGTACTAACTGTCAAATAACTGTGAATATAACAAACTAATTTCAAAATGTATTCTGCAATGCATTGAGGTTTTCAAAATATAAAGTAATTCCTTATGAACAACGTGTTCTCAATCATTTATGTAGAACACTAACAACTGTAAGGAAATATCATTTCCTTACAGTAAGGAAATGAATATTTCCTAACAGTTATTTTCCGTTGCCTAGTGACTAAGTGTAGGGCCTTTTTCTTTCAAAATGTTATCAAAAATGTCAATATTTCCGAACGATTTTCGGAAAAATTTTTTTTTTCGATAATATCCACACATGAACTTTTTATTATTTGGTGAGGTAAAGAAACTCATAATCTGCTCCACTAGTTTAATAACAAAATCAAAAACAATACATGTTTCGAAGGTTCAAACCTTCATCTTCAGTGGAAAATACAACCACTGAAGATGAAGGTTTGAACCTTCGAAACATTTTTTTTTATGATCAAACACAAGCACTATAAATCCTTTAGGGCATTCTGGGAGTGGTGCGTGTGCGCAAAAAGCGATTCACGTTGGTTTTGAATCGTTGGAGGCTATATTCGTTGGGAAAAACGACCTCGGGAAGGTCGTTCCACAAGGATGTAGTCCTCCAGATGAAAGAATTCTTAAATAATGAAGTTCGAGGAGTACTAAGCTTAACCACATATGGATGGGCGGCAGTGGTTTGTCGTGTATTTCTGCTATTCGTCGCCCTGGGCGGAATTAAGAGGGCAAGGTCAGCCGAGCACCTTCCATGAAAATATCTGTAAAAGAGAGTCAAATCCCCAACCTGTCTTCGATGTTCTAGGCTGTCGAGGTTCTTCGTCAGTTCGTGGTCTCCGATCAGACGAATAGCCTTCCTTTCGATGGAATCCAGCAGCCGAAGAGTATGTTTGGGTGCAGAGCTCCAGACATGAGAGCAGTATTCTAGTGATGGTCGAATCAGGGCTTTGTATAGTGTCAAAAGTTGTTGAGGTGTGTACAACTTTCTGGTTCGGAAGAGTACCCCAAGCTTCTGAGAAGCTGTCTTGGCGATGGCCACAATGTGGTTATGCCAAGACATATTTCCTCCCAGATTGACGCCCAGCAAATTAATAGATGAAGCCAGAGGGATTGCGTGTCCGGCCATGACTATTTCCGGTTCTGTAATGTTAACCTTTTTAGAGAAAACTGCTGCCTGGGTTTTTTAGCGTTAAATTCGACTTGGTTACTTGGTTACTGTCACCAACATGTATGGTTTTTGATTTTGTTATTAAACTAGTGGAGCAGATTATGAGTTTCTTTACCTCACTATAATTTCACTCCACTTCGAGAATGACTACTGCAAAAAAAATTTTGATTATTTGCTAGATTTTCTCCAATCTTCTCATGTTTAAAATTTAATATCATCAGTTGTATTGTCATACAATCATATTTCCAATAACAACTTTGACTTCAATACTAGCTCGTTACCAACCGACAACGAGCGTCGCAAAAATTAGTAGACTGGAAACGCTAAAATTACAGTCATTTATTTTAAATAAGTACAGTTAATTTTGGTTTTTTGTCTTGATGTATAAATAAATTACCACAATTCGTGTATCCGCGTATGCATTCGTCCTTAAAGAGCACACAAAATTCAAAGGAAGTTCATTATTAATTTAACAAAATAAAAAGTGGGGAAATATCAATATTATCCTGAAAACGGAAAGTAGCACTTTTCTTTATTCTTGTATAATGTCTGCACATATTTTTCATAAATACGAATACGTCAAACACATGTTACTATATCCATTACAACATGTAATCAAAATCCTACCATATACAGGGTGTTCCTTAATGACGTGGTAATAATTCAGGGTGTGATTCCTTAGGTTATTTTATAAAGAAAAGTTCATATGAACATATGTCCGCAACGGCTTAAATTTTTTCTACAGGGTGTTGAATTTTTATTTTTTAAATCTTTTTTTTTAATATCTCCGAAAGTACTTTAGATATTAGTTTCAATTTCTGTATGTGTTAATAGGATATAGAACCATAAATTTTAGTTAGAAAAGTTCTTCAATTGTTCCACCAGTGGCGCCCCTGCAAACATGTCCTCTGATATTTTTTACAGAGAAGATGGTACGCCACTGATATTTTCCATATATCCATACATGTTGTCATGTCTTGATTAAAACCGCTAAATTCATATCAGTGCAGGTTTTTCCTTTTTTTTGTGAAGGAAATAATTTTCTGAACATTTTGGAACAAAAAAGGTACTCTTGTGAAAATCCGCTAAAATAAGCCGTTTTTTAGATTTTTCGGTTTTTAGTGTGAACCGGAAATAGTCATGGCCGGACACGCAATTCCACTGGCTTCATCTATTAATTTGCTGGGCGTCAATCTGGGAGGAAATATGTCTTGGCATCACCACATTGTGGCAATCGCCAAGATAGCTTCTCAGAAGCTTGGGGTACTCTTCCGAACCAGAAAGTTGTACACACCTCAACAACTTTTGACACTATACAAAGCCCAGATTCGACCATCACTGGAATACTGCTCTCATGTCTGGAGTTCTGCACCCAAACATACTCTTCGGCTACTGGATTCTATCGAAAGGAGGGCTATTCGTCTGATCGGAGACCACGAGCTGACGAAGTACCTCGCCAGCCTAGAACATCGAAGACAGGTTGGGGTTTGACTCTCTTTTACAGATATTTTCATGGTAGGTGCTCGGCTGACCTTGCCCTCTTAATTCCGCCCAGAGCGACGAATTACAGAAATACACGACGAACCACTGCCGCCCATCCATATGTGGTTAAGCTTAGTACTCCTCGATCTTCATTATTTAAGAATTCTTTCATCTGGAGGACTACATCCTTGTGGAACGACCTTCCCGAGGTCGTTTTTCCCAACGAATATAACCTCCAACGATTCAAAACCAACGTGAATCGCTTTATTCGCACACTCCCAGAGTGCCCTAAAGGATTTTTCCTATAGTGCTTGTGTTTGATCATAAAAAAAAATGCCGCACATGATTATTTACATTATTTAAATTTAAAAGTGTTCATCAAATAGTTAAAAATACGAGGTTTCTTGTATGCGACACTCCAAAAAAGAATATAAAATAAAAAACTTGCTGTAACGAAACCAAGTGAACCATTTTTTCCTGCCGAAAATTTACTAACAGCGGAATGTTTTTTTCAAAATAATTCAAATATTCCGGTGCTGCATCGAACACTAAAAACCGAAATATCTAAAAAAACGGTTTGCTTTAGAGGATTTTCAAAAGAGTACCTTTTTTGTTTCAAAATGTTCAGCAAATTATTTCCTTCACAGAAGGAAAAACCTGCACTGATAACAAAATGATGGCCATTCTAAACCATAAGAAGAGCATAGTGAAGCGCCCTGTAATGGCCACAGTCAAAAAGTGATCGTATTCGGGTTTCGCATCCCTAAGAACCCCCAGGTACCAAGTTTTAAAGTAATACGTTAAACATGTTCATTAATTTTTAAAAATTTTTATTTTTAAATTTTGCCACCCTGTATCTCGGAAACGGAGCAATTTCGAACTAAGGCCGGTATTAGACTATGAAATATATTTGACAAAGATCTTTTATAAAATATTTTGTAGCATTTCTTTGATAATATTTCTTTTATAAAAGTTTTTACTAGTATTACACTGTCAAAGAACTTTGACAATTTTTGAAGGGACTTGTCACGTTTTTACAATTAAAAATGAACGATAGACGTGCATTAGCTTGTCTAGCGTTAAGTGCTGCCGTGATTACAATGTGTTTAGTATTAAAAAACAAAAAAAAAAAAAGAGCCAGGCGCCTTTGGGTAAGGCCCTGGGTGGCAAGAAGTAATTTAAGGGGTGTCCACCACAATCTCCTTCGGGAGTTACGAGTTGAAGGTATTAGGAGTTATAAAAACTATTTAAGAATGGACGAGGAAACATTTAACTTTATTGTTTTAAAGATATCGCCATTGATAGCCCGACAGAATACACATTTAAGGAATTGTATCAGCGTTGAGGAACGCCTTATGGTTACCCTTCGGTTTATGGCAACAGGAGAGAGTTATGCTAGTTTACAGTACAGCAGTCGCATACCTCAATGTACCCTTTCAGGCATAATCCCAGAAACTTGCAAGGCAAAAAATGAAAATAATAAATAAATATATCCAGTCTTTTATTTCGGTGTTTGTAATCCGGGTGTTGATGGTTGTACAAACCTTTCATACTCCGAAATTAGCAATTTTGTTGTTGAAATGCACCAGACAAACTTATTTTCCGCCATGGTATTATATACCAATACCAGTCGCAGTCAATGTCAAATTTATGCCTTATTGTCAGAAAATGAGGTTACTACCGTTACCAATCAACTATAAAATCTTTTATCAAAGATAATCGTCTGTTGTTATCTTTTATAAAATATCTTTTATAAAATAAATATTTTATAAAAGAACTGATATTACACTTCAAATATTTTATAAAATTTATTTTATAAAATATCTTTGTCAAATATATTTGATAGTCTAATACCGGCCTAAGGTAAGTTGCTTTAAATCGCCATATTTTGGCCTCAGGAATATGTGCTATAAGATTTTGTACACACCTTTTAGAGGTACCCTGTATTATATGTCTATGGGCAAAACCGAATTTTTGAGATTTCTTTGTTTTGTTTTCTGGTTCTATTTGAAGAGATATGTGAAAATAAATTTTACATTTTCATTGCCACTTTTCCTCCTCTATAAGACCATTTAATTAAATTTTCAATCCGACGTTTTGTTTTTTGGCAATCATCATCAACTTAAATTTTTAAATAGTGGTAACATTTTATTTATGCTTTATGAACTTCACTTTATCTTCTGAATCCAATGATATCACACCTTCTATTATTTATTAGGAGGCGTATTGAAAATTTAATTAACTTATCTTATAGAGAAGATAAACTGGTAATGAGAACGTAACATTTATTTTCACATATCTCTTCAAATAGAATCAGGAAACAAACAGAACGAAATCGAAAAAATTAGGATTTACCCAAATATTCGGAAACATGACGTTACAGAACACATTAATGTGCAACTTTTATCAAATTCGATCATATACAGTGAGGACGTAAAGTAAGGAATAAATTCATTATCTCGCAAACTACAATTTTTTTAAAAAATCGCTCGGACCCTTCGATTTTGTTTTTCTGACATAAAATGTAGATATACAGGGTGTTGCAAATAAGAGTGACACAAAATTTTTTTTTTTTTAAATAGAACCCACTGTATATTATTGCATGTACGGATTCTTCGGAGAATCCTAAACATTTTTCATGTAGCATGTGCTATTCCTTAGCCCAAGCGTTTTGGAGTTATTCTCATTCAAAATTTGAAAATCAGATATTTCGCAATCAACCAAGACTTGCATTGATTCATGCACGCTGAGGAAAACCGGTAGTCAGCATGCGTGAAGCGAAAGAAAAGTCAAGTAGGCTTTGGAGTTATGATGCAAGAACCAAAAGAATTAATGTCAATAGTTACTGTTATTGTCAGTTTTATGTGTATTTTCCTAACGTTTTACTAGTTTTCAAAAGACTCATTTCGTTTTTTCATAACTAAATTAAATTAAAATGCGGCTCACTGAGAAACAGCGCATAGAGATTTTGATGATGATGGGCTACGGTGATAGGGTTAGAGCACAGCAAGAAACTTATGAGTTATTTAATCAAAAATACCCCAATCGTTCGCCAATATCACAATCAACAGTAAGCAAAATTGAGTACAAGTTTAGGCAATTCGGTCATGTAAGAGATGTCCCTAGATTTGGTCGTCCTCAAGTTGATGAAAATCAACAATTAGAAGTCTTACTGGCAGTTCAAGATAACCAGCAGTGGTGTCTAGGCAGGTAGCAAGTGACGTGGATATTGGAAAAACAACAGTTCTTAAAATACTGCATACAAATAAATACCATCCTTATAAAATGCAAGTTCTCCAAGAACTTTTGGAAAGGGACTTTGAGAGGCGCCTTGAATTTTGTGAGCGTTTACAGGATATGTATTTCGTAAACAGAAATTTTGTAAAAAATATAATTTTTTCCGATGAGTCCACATTTTGCTTGAATGGTGACGTAAATACCCAAAATTATCGATATTGGTCCGATGTAAATCCACACTGGATGAGGGAAGGACACACAATTTAATCAAAAGATCAATGTGTGGGCTGGCGTTGTCGATGACATTGTTATAGGGCCTTTCTTTTTTGACGGAAATTTAACAGGCGAGAGATACTTGAGTTTTTTAGAACAAGAACTTGTTCCAGCCCTGGCCACCCTTTTTCCTGACTTAGAACGTCCCGATTTGCCACATCATAATATCTGGTTGCAACAAGATGGTGCTCCCCCACATTTCGCTGTGGGAGTTCGTACATATTTGGACGATACTTTTCCAAACAGGTGGATTGGAAGAGGTGGTTTTATTGAGTGGCCGCCAAGGTCACCCGATTTAACACCACTCGACTTTTTTTTATGGGGATACCTTAAGGGAAAAGTATTCAAAAGCCAGCCTGTAAATTTAGATGATTTATATGATCGCATCCGGCAAGAAATTCGGCAAATTACACCCCAAATGGTTCGAAATGTTCAGCGAGAATTTGTAGATCGGTTAGGCTATTGTCAGTTGACCAACGGAAGACACTTCGAACATTTACTTTAGAAAAATTATTTTTAAGTTCACCTAACTGTTTTTTCGATAAATAAGACATTTTTAAAATAATTTTATTCTTTGTTTTCTCCATGACTTTTTCCACTTTTCAAATTTTGAATGAGAATAACTCCAAAACGCTTGGGCTAAGGTATAGCACATGCTACATGAAAAATGTTTAGGATTTTCCGAAGAATCCGTACATGCAATAATATACAGTGGGTTCTATTTAAGAAAAATTTTTTTTGTGTCACTCTTATTTGCAACACCCTGTATATCTACATTTTATGTCAGAATATGCGCGTTCGAAAAACAAAATCGAAGGGTCCGATTTTTTAAAAAAATTGTAGTTTGCGAGATAATGAATTTATTCCTTACTTCACGTCCTCACTGTATGTATGTCCCTGTAGAGCGCATTCTCGTCTGGGACAGCCTGTATATACTTATAAACGTATAATCTTATTTAAATTAATGAAATCTAAAATAAAAATGTCTATTTTTATCACAAGTTCACCGACCCTTAATTTATATTATCTACCCAAAAAAACATCGAGAGAAACAGCGAGACAAATCAAATTTACTTAATTAATTGGGTGTTCGAATAAAAACGGCATAAACATATTTAATGTCCTTATGATGCATTTTTCTGCAGAAATATAATGACACTCTTGAGATGTTTATGACCTCCCAGCTGGGGATATTTTTGGACTAGAAATTTAGAAAATCATTTCTTTTTCTCTATAGGTGGTCTGTGAGGAAAGGAATTCGTTTTATAACTCATAATGATGATGTGTTTGTTCGGCTTAGAAATAATAAGATTCTAATAGACATGAAATGTGTGTTTTTTTTTTTAATAAAGTTCTATGGTACTGCAAATTTATTTTAATCTTATTTTGGAATAATTATTGCCGTTTTCTGTTTAAAAGCCGTATTAGAATCAGCAATTTTTGTCTCTTGCGCCGGCAATCATAATTGCATGTAATCAAGCGCACTATACCGTTCTCGATCAGCTGGCCCAATACTGCTCGCATTGCCGGCGCAATGCGATAATGGAATCTGTATTACAGTCGGCAATTCTAGTCTTCTGGCAATTAAAATTGCACGGATTCATGCGCATTACACCGTTTTCGATCAGCTGTCGCATTGCCAGAACTGGGGCACGCGCCATTTTCATTGCCATTGCCGATGCCGGTACAAGTCTGGGTAGAGATGGATTATTCTGATATTTTTAACTGTTGATTAGTTGGTCGAAGCACCTATGAACAGCTAATGGCTATTTAAACTAACTGATACTTAAATTAGCAGTTCACATTCTTTATTAAACATATGAACTGCTAATTCGTCGCAACTTTTGTGAACTGCTATTTGTAAGTAGCAGTAGCTGCTTTAACTGGTAATCAAAACGAACAGGTTTGCCCATCTCTAATTCTGGGGGTATTTTAGGGATGTCGACACTACCAACTACTATTCTGACTGTTGACAATGCGCCAGCTGATGGAGTACAGTTTACTGCGAATGAACTCGTGCAATTATAATTGCCATTGCACCGGAAATTTTTATTGCCGACTCTAATACGGCTTTTAGAGTCGGCAATTTTTCTCTTGCACGCGCACTAAACCATTGTCGATCAGCTGGCGCATTGATAACAGTCAGAACAGCAGTTGGTACTATCGAAATCCCTACAATAACCTCAAAATTAGAGATGGGCAAACCTGTTCGTTTTGATTACCAGTTAAAGCAGCTACTGCTACTTACAAATAGCAGTTCAAAAAAGTTGCTACGAATTAGCAGTACATATGCTTAATAAAGAATGTGAACTGCTAATTTAAGTACCAGTTAGTTTAAATAGCCATTAGCTGTTCAAAGCGGGTTCGACCAACTAATAAATAGTTAAAAATAAAAAATAATCCATCTCTACCCAGACATGCACCGGCAATGGCAATTAAAATGGCGCATGACTCATTTCTGGCAATGAAAGGCTAATTGCGCCAGCTAATCGCGATCGGTGTACTGCCCATGATTCCGTGCAATTCGAATTGCCATTTCAGGCGCAAGAGAAAAAATTGCCTACTCTAAAAGCCGTATTAGAGTCGGCCATAAAAAGTTCCGGTGCAATGGCAATTATAATTGCACGAATTCATGCGCAGTAAACCGTTCTCGATTAGCTGGAGCCTTGCCAACAGTCAGAACAGCAGCTGGTAGTGTCGAAGTCCCTAAAATACCCCCAGAATTAGAGATGGGCAAACCTATTCGTTTTGATTACCGGTTAAAGCAGCTACTGTTACTTACACATAGCAGCTCAAAAAAGTTGCTACGAATTAGCAGTAAATATGCTGAATAAAGAATGTGAACTGCTAATTTAAGTACCAGTTAGTTTAAATAGCCATTAGCTGTTCATAGCTGATTCGACCAACTAATAAACATTTAAAAATAACGGAATAATCCATCTCAGAGTTGCACCAGCAATGGCAATGAAAATCGCGCGTTCCCCATTTCTGGCAATGCGAGACAGCTAATCGAGAACGGTGTACTGCGCATAAATCGGTGCAATTTTAATTGCCAGAAGACTAGAATTGCCGACTGTAATACGGATTCCATTCTCGCATTGCGGCGGCAATGCGAGCACTATTGGGCCAGCTGATCCAGAACGGCTTAGTGCGCATGAATACGTGCAATTATAATTGCCATTGCTGGTACAAGAGACAAAAATTGCCGACTCTAATACGCCTTTAATACAGCTTTTAGTTTTACTAATTAAAAAAAGTACAGGATGCCTCATTTTCGACAGTTTCTGGAAATATCAGAGTTATTATCAAAGATAGAATGTTGCGGGTCTCACTTTACTTTCCTACTTTTTAACGAAACGAGAGGTTCCGTTGTCAAATTTGTCATGTCTCTCTTAGTTTTTAAACTTCAGGGTGATATTAAACATCTTCGCGCTTTTTAGACACTTTTGTATTTCCTCGTTAACTTATCAAAAAGGTCAAATCTGATCTTGGCAGAGATTATCACGTAAAATTCAGTTTCGTAGCCAATTTTTCTCTAAGAAGTTTCGTTTTTGATGAACGAAAATAAAAATTTTAAATCGGACATTCAGCCTTCTGAGCGTCAAACTCGACCGTCGCCAATCGGCACTCGGGTAGCGCACGGCGTCAAGCGAAAATCGGGTATCAAGTGAAAGGCGACGATTTTAGATTTTTCCCTTGATTTTCCTATCGAGCGAAAAACTGCTCGAATATACGAGCAGTTTTTATACCTCGAGCGATCACACTACTAAGCAGTACATTTCGGTCGGCATCAAGCGAGCTCGGGTATCGAGTGGAAGGTAATAAGTCGCTGCCTTAAAATTATCAGGTTCTATGTTACAATTTTGACACTATGTGAGTTATTAACATTACGAGGGTGTATGTGATACATACAACATTTCTATCCACAAATCATAATTTTCGGCCTATAAATAAAAGTTCTATTTACAGAAGAAACATAGGATTTTGTTTGAAATCATTACTCTACTAAAACAAAGTTCTATGTCTGACATAGAACCTTTCAACTAGACTCCTAAAAAATATTACTTGATAAAAAGTTCTATGTTACACATAGAACTTTGTGTTATAGTTTTTACGGATAACCTGTTAAAAGCAGTGCTGATAGAACTTTGTTAGTGTTGAATAAGGCAATAATCAACTACGAACTACTCCGAAATTTTTCCTGAAAAAGTCAGTTATATTGCGAAAAAATGAGTGATAGTGAAGAAGAAGACATATTTAGTCAAGGTGGCTACGATTCTGATAAAGATAAAGAGTGGTTACCATCAAAAACTAAGGAAAAAACAAGGTATTAAAATTTTGAGGTTAGAATAATTCAAGAAAAAGTAAACACCCTGAATTTTGTAGGTTTCTTGACTTTACGAAAGATTTAGAAGAAAATAACCACAATCCAATAGAACCGAACGTTGAAATTATTAATAATACCATTAATACTCCACAAAATAACTGTTTTGTACCACCCTCTACCTGTTCCACCAACGCCATTGTACAATTAGAATCTGAAAATAGGGAAGAGGGTATGTAACATTGTTTTATTTAATAATTACTTATGTACCAAGGGTATTAATTAGATGCCCTGAGGGCGACAATTTTACAAAACCCAAGGGCCTCTGGCCCGAAGGTTTGTAAGTAGCCGATCTATTGCTGTTATGCTAAGCTAAACGGTTATTTTTTTTAGATAGGAAAAAAGTTCGAAAGCGGTTACTTAGTCCGAAGGAATGGAAGCAGAATATAAGAAAAGAGAAAAGACAACGGGGTGAAGAGTATGTTTCTTCAAAAAACAAGATCACGCCTGCAAAATGTGTGAAAGAATTAAAAGACTGTTCAAAGTGTATATATAAATGTTCCAAAGCGATAACGCTAGAAGAACAACAGCAGATATTTAAAGACTTTTATTCATTAGACAAACAGGCCAAAATAACTTTTATAACGTCCAGTTGTGAGATTTGTGTGCCAGATAGAAGAAGAAATGGAAAACACAGTGAAAACTCCAGGAAGAAGCAGACCTATAAATATTTTTTTAAAGTTAAAGAACGCAAAGTACAAGTGTGCAAAAAGTATTTTCTTGCAACACTTGCTGTAAGCCAAAAATTTATATACAGAGCGATGCAGAACAGAAATTTCACTACAAATATACCTCTTCCCATCAAACATGGAAAACATATTAAAAAACGCATTCCTGACGATGTTGTTGAAGAGGTAAAACGGCATATTGCTTCATTCCCACGAGTTGAGTCTCACTATTGTAGACGTGATAGCAAATGTGAATATTTAGAAGGCAGCTTAACAATAACAAAAATGTACGAGTTATATCAAAAATACATGGAAACAGCTGGATTGCCTATAGTCAAACTTTCCCAATACAGATACATTTTTTCTAATAACTTTAATATTCGTTTTAATAAGCCTAAAAAGGACCGTTGCTCTGTATGTGAATTAAATCACCTTCAAACTGCTGAAAATTTAGAAAAGGGTGATTCTGAAGAGTACCTAAAGCATATTCAAGAGAAACAAGCAGCCAGAATTAGTAGGAAAAGAGACCGTGACAGTGGAGATCCAGTACTAACTTTTGACCTGGAAAATGTACTTACCTGTCCAAAGGCAGAAGTTTCCCAGTTCTTTTATAAAAGCAAATTGGCAGTTTATAATCTAACCGCACATCTGTCAATTAATGGTCAAGTTTATTGTTGCATTTGGCCAGAAGTGTTAATGGGGCGCAAAGGTAACGACATTGCAAGCGCAGTTGTCAACATTTTAAGCCATGTTATTGTTCAACATCCAGATTTAAATGAAATCACTTTATGGAGTGACAGCTGTGTGCCGCAGAATCGAAACTCAAATATATCCTATGCACTGGCTAATTTTTTAAGAAATCAGAACACTCTAAAAAGAATTGTTTTGAAATACTCCACTCCTGGACATTCCTGTGTACAGGAAATTGATTCTGTACACAGTGTTATTGAAAGGGTTTTAAACAAAGTAGAATATTACTCACCTGTGTCACTTATGCGTATTCTGACAAAAATTAATTCAAAGAAGCCGTACAAAATCATTCAAATGAAAAAATCTGATTTTTTCAATTATAAAACACTAGCTGATTCTTACAATTATAACGAAGTTCCCTATAAAAAAGTTACCTCACTGGAAATCATAAAAGATCAGTTAACAATAGGTTTTAAAACTTCACACGAATCTGAAAACTTTACTGTGACTAATTTAAAACGCTCCACAAGGAAAAGTCAAGAAACCAGGCACGAGGTTTTTCCAGATCCAAAATTATTTCAAGTAAAGCCAGAAATACCTTTATCAAAACGCGATGCAATTTTAAGTATGCTACCCTATATGCCTCAACAAGATAGACAGTACTACGAAACTGTCTTGCCCATGCAAAAAAATGTAACCAAAAAAAGAGCAAATTTAACAAAAAATAAATAACTTCTTGTTTTAAGTTATGGTTTACTTACGTTCAATTACGTAGGTAGTTAGCTCCGTTTACTCAGGATTATTTAACTTATACATTAGTATTTACTTTTATTAGTTTTTACGGGTAAAACGTTAGTTTCTTACTGTTTTTATCTATGTTTAATCAATCAAAGGGTCCTATGTTGTAAGAGTATTTACTTAAATAAATATATTTTTCTAAAAATAAGTTGTATGTTTTTTTTTAACTAAGAATAACTTAATTTGCCTAACAGAAATCAACTATAGATTGACATATTTTTGAACCAAATAGGGTTCTAAAATGTTTTCTTATACCAACAAATCAATATTTAATTCTTATCTTCACTTTTATGATACCCAAAACTTTAACCCTATTTTTCTCGGAATGTGCCTTATGTAACATAGAACCTGATAATTTTAAGGCAGGTTAGTAACAAGCGACGATCTTCGCTTAAATTTATTACTCGAGCAGTTTTTTTTAATAATCGAGCAATGTCGGTTATTTCAACAATCGAGTACTCAAGCGGTTTTTCGATCGAGCGATCACAACACTAGTTTTTACCTTTTTGATAAGTTAACGAAGGAAGTGTCGAAAGTGACACCCTGTACATGTACATGACAGTTACCTATTGTAAAATGATGTAAAACAAAATTGGCCGGCCGATTCTTTAGAATAGAAGGGTGAGAAGCAACCTCTTAGGATAATTACATGGCTACCAACGAGTGTTAAATGGCTTGCTACTGAAATGTAAATCAGGTTTCTTCCTCGTATCGGTATGAAGAATCAGAATGATCCGATATTGTAATGATGGGAGAGAAAAACAGACAGCCGTTTATTTTAAAAGCACCTTGAGAATATGCTGAAGGAATGATATGGAAAGTTGTAGTTTTTTTAAGGGTTTAGTTGGGGACCACCTTTTTTACTGTGTCATCATTTTATTGGCTATTGTTTTATCCATTCTAAACGCGAATATATTTTTCGTTCTTACCATTGTATCCAGAACCTGAACAAGCCCAATCATTGGCCAAAAATGAGATAATAGTACCATTAACCAATTTCGAGCTATACACTATTATTTCTTAGTATTTTTTGTTTTTGAAAAAAAATCAAGATCCGGGGCTGCTTATCTGTCTTACAAATGTTATCACCAACTCAGCCTGTTACGAAAAAATAATGTATGTGTAATGACTTCATTGTTGTGAGAAACTAACAAACAGGCAATAATTATGATTGGTGTTTCATGAATGAATAATCAAGTGGATTAATTTATAGCTACGAATTCCTTATCGTCGGTTCTTGGATTTGAAACGGCACAGAATGTTTATGTAAAAGATGTAAATTGTTACTGGTTTTATATTCGAAGCGTTAATGCAAAACTTGCGTGTACATATTATTAAGAATTATCATTAATAGCTAGACGGTTACATTACCAATTTGAAGCTTAATTTGAAATTAAAAAATACTTTGTACAGGATGTCCATTTTTCGATGGTTTCTCCGTTATTAGTAATGATGCGGATGTTGTAGCAGTGGTTTTTTGTGAAACAAACAAAACAAGCCTTAATTAGAACTTTTCTATGTCTTCTCGTTTTTGATATATGAATTTTACATTTTGGGATTGAGGTTACCCTGTAACTTATCAAAAAGAAATAACATGTTATATTTGTAGTTTTTACGTAGATTCAAGTGACGTACTCAGATTTTTTCGACGTTCAATAGTTCTCAAGAAAAATAACGACTTTGCTTATTTTTAAATGGATCGCCCTATATATTTTTTATGAATGTAATTCAGTTTTTAACGAGCTTCTCAGAAATATATAATACTTTATTTTTATTCTTAATAGTATACCCGAAATTTACATTTAAAAAAAAAATAATTACTAGTGCGTTAAATAAAAAAACAAAAATTTAACGTTTATAGATGAAATTTTCTACTAAATATTGGTTATAGGCCGATTAGTCTACTGTCTAACGTGGACAAGTTAGCGGAAAGGTTAATCTCGGGTAGGCCTTCAGCCTTTGTCGAAATTAATCACTGTATACCAGAGGAGCAATTCGGCTTTAGAGCAAACAGTTAGACAGGCGACGAGGTTGGCCTCCAACATACTTAAAGGATTCAACAAGAGAAAAAGCACTGGAGCTGTGCTGTTTGACATCAGTAAAGCGTTTGATAAAGTATGGCACAACGGGCTAATTCTAAAAATGATAAGGTTAGGAATCCCCAACTACTTCATAAAGTTTCTTATCTGGAAGATAGAACTTTCCAAACCTGGGTAGATGATGAACTATCTACAGTTAAAAACATAAGAGCAGGAGTGCTTCAAGGATTTTTTTTATTATAATGGTTACTAGATGAGTCTCCTTAAAATTCGCCATTTTAAACACATTTGGCTTATTTAGTTTGCCAGGGACGGACTAGACGTAGCACAAATATGTTGTTTTTTTTTGTACACCTTGATGAAGGAACGACAATAATATTTTTGGATACTCTAAACCTTAAGCTGAAAAAAGATACACTTGATCAATGTCGATAAAGTGAACTGTTTTCGAAAAAAAATATTTTTGTTCAATATGGATTTTGCATTAGTTGTTGTTTTATGTTCATAAAATTCCCTCATTGTTATGGTTTTTTTTCACATGTACCGATTACCGAAATAAGAATATTTATGCCAGTGTCAGTTTATGGTAGTGTCTTGAAATTTGCGGGTTTTCTCCTTTGTCTTATTAGTTACTAACGTAGTAATGGAATTTACGTATACTGAATATAAATCATATTGAACAAAAATATATTTTTTTTTCCGAAAACAGTTCATTTTATCGACATTGACCAAGAGTACTTTTTTTTCAGCTTAAGGTTTAGAGTATCCAAAAATATTATTGTCATTCCTTCATCATACAAGGAGTACAAAAAATAGCATTTTTGTGTTATGTTTAGTCCGTCCCTGGCAAACTAAATAAGCCAAATGTGTTTAAAAGGGCGAATTTTAAGGAAACTCATCTAGTAACCATTATGCTCAAAAAATTATTAATTTACACCTAGTACTTAAAAAATTATTTAAAAAACAACAATTTTCAGGGACGTCCGTTATGGGCCCGTATCTCCGTAGGCGAGGCCGTAGGAAGAAAAATTTATAGGTACTTCTCCTGTTATTTTTAAGTGTTCTATCGGAACCCGGGAGACTGCCCACATATTCTAGGACACCCTGTATATTTCTGAGAAGCATGTTAATGAATGAATTACATTATTAAAAAATATATAGGGTGACCCATTTAAAAAAAAAGCGAATTTGTTTTTTTCTTGACAACTATTGAACGTAGAAAAAATCTGGAAATCGTTACTAGATTCTACGTAAAAAAACTACAAGGAAAATATTTTATTTACAGGGTAACCGAAATATGGGGAGTGTCTCCAAATGTAAAATCTTCAAAACCATCCCGTATATCAAAAAACGGGAAGGCCTACAAAATTCTAATTGGGCCATCTTTTGTTTCACAAAAAAGTAACATAGTCTACTAATAACGGAGATATTTAAACTACCGAAAAATGGACACCCTGTACATATTATTAAGAATTATCATTAACAGCTAGAGGGTTATATTTACAATTTGAAGGTTAATTTGAAATTTAAAAAAAATGTATATTGTGTCAAAAACTTTCCACCCTCTCGCTTCAACAAAATAATCTTAAAATTCGAACACGTCGATTTTATTGGAAATGGGGGAGAGGGGGCTTCTAAAGAATATTTGCAGCCTTGGTGGTTGGAAAACAGAGCATTTTAGGACATACATAAGTCTGGGTCAAAATTTCTTTACAGGCAACTTTCAGTAAATCGGAATTTAAAATTAAATAATCTCAGAAACCGATGTTAATTTTTTAATAGGTCTCTTATAGTATTTAATTAGAGGAATTATATATGTCCGAGCAAAAGATCATCGTCACGAAGATCTTGGTATATAGCATCTATTTTTTAGTAATTTAACGCCCGTCACATGGCTAATTTTACTGTTCTGAATCATATAACGCCAATATTTGGAACTGAGTTATGTAATCAGTCACTATAACCATTTTCCTATTATTTATAACAGCCATGTCTTATATCGGATTAAAGTTTTGGAATGTTCCTTATAGAATGTTAAAATATTAAGAAAAAGCCATATTTTTAAACTACCTAAGGTGTAACCGAACCTTGCACTTTGGCAATGTTGCCCAACTTAATGTAAAACTGAAATTCCATATAAAATTATAAAAATAAATTATTTTCTACCTACTTGTATGTATCCTTATACCTAAAGAGCGCGGAAATCCAGGCACAAACACAATCAGCTTTTTTTTCATGGGAACACTCCTGGAAACACTTTATGTACACACAGTAATAGTGAAACAGAACCGATAGTTAGCTTTTGAAAATACAATAATACAGATTATACTACAGATTATTAGATTTTATTACACGCGACGAAATTTGACGTCCAGAAGAAACGCGTCAATAAAAACAATATTCAAAGATTATTTATGTACGGGCAAGATACACGCGTAAACCGAAAAAACAGAGGGGATTGCTGAGAGTGTGTTGGTGATCGACGAGACACAACGTACCCGGCCGCTTGTTGGTCTTCAACTAACAGACGCAAGCGTGCGGCGCTATATGAAACTACTTCGCTCAGCCGATGTAAGGCGTCAAGAGCTCATTGGCATTTGACCTAGTGACGTACGTGGCTATTACTATTCCATATGTTTTTTCAGGTTGTTTATTTAAAACATAGTCCGTCGTAAATGTTCTTCAATTAATTGTACAAAAAGGTATTACAGAATGGAAAAGTGTTTAAATTATTTTATTTTGTCTAAAGAGTTTAAGGTGTACATATGACAATACCGGCCAGAATTCCTTGATTGCTTACATATATCGCAGTGCCACACACAGGTGTTTTTCTGGTTTGATGACACAACCTTTCCTATATGAAATTATAATTTTGACGAATAAAATTAATATCTACCAAGCAATCAATAAATTATTGAGAAGCAAAAGAACATTTTTAATATCAAACCTCAGTAAGGTACACAACAATTCAATCAATAAAAATATTAGTTTCATACAAAATAATTTTGTACTGGGATAATACTAATAAAATATTCATGTTACGCCACTGCTAAACCCTGTTTGGAGCCACGCGGTAACAAAATAGCTTCTGGTTTTACGCGTCCCCTCTCTTCCTTTGTCTAAACTAAGGACTGAAAGTTTCCTGTAAAAAAATTTTGACCCGTCTAATGAATTTATCGAGTTGGTTCAGAAATCACCCATTAAAATAAGTAAGCAAAAGTGTACGATATTTCATAGTTCCGCCGACCCAGACACAATCCTCAACAAATCGAAACAAACAATATAAATATTAAAATAAATGTCATTGACTTATTATATCGTAGAGTCCAGACATCAGACTTGTCGGACCCGATTGACCGCTGATTAGCTTTTTGTGTAATTTATTATTCCTCGGGGATCATTACGACTTTTTATCAAATGGAACATGCAACGGCCACCCTAGGATAATAATAGAGGAAAACGTTGGTTTAGACAGACTGGAGTCTGAAGGCCGGCAAACCATACCCTTGACAATGACAATTTCCTTGGGGCTCCCCTAAAAATGGACGTTCTATACTCTATAGAACCCCTCCAAAGGGGTTTGCGAATTATATAGAATAATAAAATAGCGGTTTAAAATAAGGGAAAGTGATATTTTTTTATACAGGGTGTATGACGTACTGTTTTGGCGGCATTTATTTTAACCAAATTGACTAAATTAAAACCTGTTGAGTTTTAAAATATTCTTCATGTAGGTACTCTTAAAAAAATTGTATTTTTGAATTTAATGCGGAAGTTTATTAAGCCTATAGGCTTAAGATGAAATAGTTTTCTTAATGGGTTTTAACGAGTACTATCGTGCCGATAAAAAACTAGGACAACAAAATCACAAAACTTGGAACGGATATACATATCTCATAGACTACAAAAGGTGCTCGACAGCGGTAAAGGTAAATACACATAACTTTTAGGAAGTAACCTAGGTTACATAATTTAACGTTTTATATTTTTCGATACGAGGTGGCATCAAAATATCTTATTTATTTTATAAACTCGAGCGGCAGAAAATATATTGGGCATTTTTATTAGGAAAAAATCTAATACTTTATTTAAAGTAGGTATATATAACGTCGCCTAAAAATGAAAACGAAACTAAATAATAAAAGAAATTTAATAGAAGGTTACAAAAATACAAACGCAAAATTTGTCGAAGCAACAAAACATTTTTAATATTTAGTCATAGAACCATTAATGTTTATTACTTCTTGAAGCCTTTGCGGTATACTTCAAACTAGGTTTCTGCATAATTCGCCTGTTATTTCATTCGAAGCTTCATTTATCCTCCTAGCGTAGTTCATATCTGTTTCGTGGCCGAAATGTAAAATTTTGACCATATACTGCGTAATATCACTGCATTTAGGATATTAACGTATTCAGGTCCAGTTAGTCTTCCTTCCACGATTTGGCAAATTCCTGGACCTCTAGCGCTAATCCAACCACAAACATTTATAAAGAAACGCCCGTTTTGGTTTGTCTTGTGAGTGTATATCTCATCATACCGCATGCCGGAAGGCCTATACACTCGAATTTTTCCATTATTACACGATTGAAAAGTTTTCTCGTCAGCAAATATAACTGTTTCCCAGAAAACATTCCGATTTAAATATTCATGTGCAAATTCTACCTACCTTGTTTATTTCTTTCCATTAAAAATATTTTAATAGTAGAACAACGACTTCGTATATCGGAAATTCGAACCTTGTCTCTAGCTGTATTTGCAGAACCTGGAAAGTTCTTCTCTTCTTTCGCTTTTATTGCAGTTGCGAATGGATGATCCCTTAGATAATTAACTAGTCTTATATGTTCATCTTCAGTAGAAATTCTAGGGGGACCTGAACCTGCTTTCCTAATAATAGTCCCATGCCTTGCTATTTTTTGTTTTGCCAACAACACGGTATTTTGTTTACTCCCAGTTCGTCTGCAATATCCCTAATAAAGGCACCATCTCGCAACCGACTGTAGATTATATAGCCTTTTGCTGGGGTGTTAATTATGGCATATTTTTTAAAGAAAAATTTGCTTGACAAGTTAATGAGTGACAATCTATGTTGACATGTAAAATTTGTAAATTACATTTTACTGGTACCAGACTCGAAAGTAAAAAATTCCTAATAGTCGAGGAGAAAGTAAGAAATTTTGTTTTCCTAGTTTTTTACCGGCACGATGGTAAAGATTGTTCCACGAAAAATGGATATAACTTGATGACTGCAGTAAAAGTACCTGGGGCGATCCCATTATTTATGACCGTTTGTTATTATTATGTGGAAAGGATCGGATTGTAATAATTATAATTAAATATAGACCCATCAGGTAGGTTAGGTTGCTTAATACCCAATTAAGTTGTAGCCGCACTAGCCTTTGGAGAGTTTTCTCGGAAATGGGATTCAGATACCGCAAAATTGACAAAAGGCAAGGACTCATGGAATCCCACCGTTTACAAAAATGTCGCCATGAGTATATAACTTCTGTAAGGAAATCCAGTTCTGAAAACCGTCTTATAATTTACTTCGACGAGACTTGGTTTGACACGCATGAAACACCATCCAAAGGCTGGTCTGATTCTTCCGATAAGTGTAAAACAAAAGCTCCGTCAAATAAAGGAAAAAGAATAAGCATTTTACATGCTGGGTCAGAAAACGGTTGGGTTCCAAATGCCTTGTGGCTTTCTGCAAAAAACATTAAAGACTCTTGTGTGGACTACCATGAAGATACAACGGCCGAACTTTTTGAGGAATGGTTCAAAAATTGTCTTTTACCAAACATTCCTCAGAATAGCGTGATAGTAATGGACAATGCGAGCTATCACAGTCGCCAATTACATAAAGCTCCAAGCTCAAATAATACAAAATTGGAGATTCAGAACTACATGGCGGCGAATGATATATATATTTTGAAGAAAGATATAAAAAAAGTAATCTTTTAGAAGTTTTAAAGACATTTTGTATACAAAAAGTATACGTTTGTGACACATTGGCAGAAGAAATTGGACATACAGTGCTACGGCTCCCACCCTATTATTGCATTTTTAACTCCATAGAGCATATGTGGCACCAGTTAAAATCACTGGTTAGGTCTGAAAATATTTCTCCGACTTTAAGTTCTAGTGTTGTAGAATTAATACGAAAATGCTTTAATGATATTCCCCCAGGTAGTTGGAAAAATTCAGTCCGTCACGTAACAACTGTAGAAAATTCGTATATTAGTCTGGATCGTATAATTAATCCAATTATAATTAATTTTGATGAGGATAGCGATAGCGAAACAGAACTATCTATAGAATGACATTATAAATGTAAATAAATATGACTAGTAATATTTAAAAAAAATGTTATTTCATTTGATTACATTAATATAATCATATCATTACTTGTTTTCCTTAGTCCGTCCCTTCATACTTCACTTGTTTATTGCCAAGCTCTTGTCGACACAATGGGACCGACCCAGGAAATCATTGCATCAAAATTTCGTGAAACGTACTTTACATCAAGGGTACTCCATAAATCTACATTAAAACTATTTGTTTCAAAATTGATTGTTTTACAACCAACTTGCTAATTAATCCTTTAAAAAACAACCAGTATAAGACCAATAGACCATTAAGAGCAAATAGTTTTTTTATATTAAATTCTTTGCATAAGAATAAATTTATTGAATATATTAAAGCCCTCTTAAACCATAAATACATCAAAAGTGTCTTCCAATTGCTACTTGTGGTACTAATATTTTAGAGTGTGATTGATTTCAATACTTTACGACCAAAACTGATGGTAGTGACCTAACAGTCGAGACCACGGAAACCAATGAAAGCCACCAATAACAACATAGCATTTTGACAGTTTCCATGGTTTCGACTGTTACGTCACTGCGATCAGTTTTGGTCGTGAACTATAGCTTAGATCATTTTATAAAGACAAATTGATAACATGAACATACATTTCTTGTTACAGCGTAGGTACTGATTATTTTTTAATCGTTGATTTTTAAGATCTCCGAAATTATTTTCAATTTGAAATTAATTCGTACGTAATTAAACATATACCCTGTATATGTTTTATGTATTTTGCCTGGTAAAGGTCTGGCACAACTTTAGAAAATTGACATTTTATTGTATTTAATTATTTAATCTTTGGTCTATTGTGAAGTTTTGTTGTCGGCATATTTAGGACACAAGCAGCCAATTTAAAATAAAAGATAATTCAAGGAAGTCACAAACTACCTCATATTTTGTCTTAAGTGGATTCCGGAGTACCTCTAAACGAGTTTTCTCCCCAAGCGTTTATTTCTGTTTTAGGAAAAAAATGTTCAAGGAAAAAAAACTTTCAGACTAATCAAAACCTAAACTTTTTTGAGTTTATTGGTGATTTAATAAGGACTTGAGAAGGAAATGAACAGAACGGACATTGGCAACGTTCCGAAATCATTGAAAATCATCTTTACATATGTAAAAAAATTGGTCGTAATAGTTATCGCGCCTCGTCCGTTCTTTTTATTTTTTGACTGAGAGTGATGTTTTTGATGAGATGAAAATAGTAACTGACATTTTCCGTGCGGTGAATAGTTTTGATCTGGGAAAAATCGAAAATTGTTTACAGCGGAGAATTCAACTTATCACGCCTCGTCCGTTTTACTTGTCGGATGTTAGTTTTCGTTATTCCTGACCGGAAAAAAAATCAGAACGGATATTTTCATCGACGCGCTAGCGCAGTGTTGGATCTTAGGTATGCCATTTGTTAACGCTGTTCGAGTTATCGCGCCTCGTCCGTTTTCAAGCAGAAATCGTGTATTGTGGCTCGGAAAATGGGGGAAAATTATGAACTGACATTTTTACGCACGAATTTTTTAGCAAACCGTTTTCAGTCAAGAAAAAATGTGTATCGATAATAATGCAATATGGGGACGTAGCTGATGCTGAGTTGTTATAGACAACCAAGCCACACAGCAAGCCGTCCCATGCACGCGCCGTGTACCGCGATCATGAATTATACAGATACGAGATCCGACTCCGCTGCCCTCGCCGCAGATGCGTAACACGGAAAATGTCCGTTCGACTCGATTTACTGTACTGTACGCTGTAACTTTTTTATACCCCTTTTCTTTACATCTCTTATTTAAACTATGGAATCTTTGCAACACTCAAAAAGTTCGGTGTCGATGAATTCACTTTTTTTTATATTTTTAATATGATTTCATCAAGAACGAGCAAGACGTAATAACAAAAAGACGATCTGCTTTCTTACCGACTGAAATCACTCTGACCGGTAAGCGCAGCGTTGCCGAACTTTTTCGCTCGAGTAAAACTTTCTTATTTTTTAATAATCTAGCGATTAGTCATTGACTATAATATGAGGCGTGATAACAGGACATTTTGGTAACGGACTGCCGGACTATTACGGGCGGACGCTCGACGTATTGTTCTAACGGCAAGGGAAGATCCAATTCGCCTCGTGTCCAATGGCGGCTCGTGACCTATGATAGAGGGGGTTCACAAGTAAGGTGAAATTTTTCTAGGCGTTTTAAATGTAGGAAGAAAAAAAGTAATAAGAAAATGCGTTAGGAAAAACATATTTTTATTTATTTTCTAATTTTACACAAGGAAATACAACTTTTGGAAAATAAGAAAGGTTTTCCTAGTGTGTATAGCTGTCGGATCTTAACGTCGTCGCATGCAACCCTCGTAACAATATTTATATAGTTCACTACTAATACTACTAAAGCCATCTACGAGCTATCAAGAAAACCGAATGATGTCCAATACTACTACCGCTATCTACGAGTTATCAAGAAAGCCGAATGATGTCTAATACCACTACGCCTACCATCTACGGCTACGTCATTAGGCGCAACCAAGACGAGAACAATAGTTAACTGTTTTTTGACGAGAACGAATCGAGCCACGAGACTGACAAGTTGGCATTCTTCATATGTTCAGTATTTTTTAGTTTAAATATTTAAATAAAATGGTTTAAAATCATATCGAGTATCATTTATCGAAATACACAACATTTCTGGACCCTACACAATAGTGCTTAAACGTAAAGTCCATTCTTCGGTTCTTAATTGTAGAAAATTGATTAATAACAGCCTCATTAAGTTTGGAATACCCTCAATAATTTTTTTTTCATATATTTCATTTTTAAACTTTCTACTAAGGTCCATAGATTTACCCTTTGTGGTCTGCGTTATATTAATTTCGGGTTTAGGTGTTCCCGCATTCTTCACTTCAATTTTGTGCTCCAAACTCAAAGAGCTAAAGTTATTTCTTAAATAGTCCACCGTGAACTATTCATTTTAACTTATAAATATATAATATTAAAATATTAAAACATAGACGCACGAATTTCTAACTAGATGCACGAACGGACACAGGTGCACACAAAAACTGTGCGCCTTTTCCATGTTAAATCGCCATAGCCCCGCTAACCCCCTCTGCCACACGCCACCTGTTACTACAGAGAAACTGCACTACTTAATCGCACGTTCGAGTAAGTCTCGTCATAATAGTCATTTACCTCGACCGAGGCACGGTTGCCGGATCTATACAGTTTGGTTTGACGGGATGATAAAATATTCGGGAGGGTCGGACTTCTTTAGTTTGACGGTACGATAAAATATTAGGGAGAGTCGGACTTTATACGATAAATAATATTCAATGAATATAAATTAATGTTTTTTATTCGTTTTGTTTTGGGGGTGCACGTGCGCATGTGCTCCTGTGGTTGAACCGCCACTGAAGGGAAGGTGTCTACAAAGCGCGAAATGAACAGGGTCGAATGGGAGATTTTGACTGACTCCGGAATCCTAATCCTAAGCAATGCAAAAGCTCTAAAAAAATTGGCATTTTTTAAATTTATATTTAATGCACACGTCTAAGGAAAGCACCTATTAGACGTAATTATTATTCGACTAAATGTCACCCATAAATTAACAAACATGGCATCTCCACTCGTAAAACTCAAGAAATTATGAAGTCACTGTCTCGTGACGTGTAATTCGTGGATGCAACGCACTCGGATAAATTTAGACGAACGAAGATGTGAGTCGCCGACCCGAAATGTTCAGGATTCTCTCCCCAACCTCTTCGAAATAGCACAACATTTTTTCTGATCTATTTCCGGCAAAAGCGCGACACTAAAAATAAAAGGAACGTGTTATTTATGGGGCTTCTTAATGCTCGTAGTGATGTATAATTGCCTCTCTTAATTTCTTCAGTGAATTACGGTTTTCCTCTTCAATATTATTAAGAGCACGAAAAAAAAGAAAAGACTTGCGCCAAGCCTAAAATTCTTAAACTAAGTATAAATCGGTACGGTGTATGAAGTCCGCTAAGCAATAAAACCTCTCGGACAATAGTTTCGAAAATTTTATAGAGCTGGCAACAATCTACAGTCAGTCTATTTAATGCAGACAAACAAAGATAATCAGAATTTATTATGTGACTGATAGCAGACCATGAATAATAAATGAATACTCACAGGCACTGACTACTATAGTGAATAATGATTATTATTGTTGCTTAAAAATGATATTCAATGTTATAATAGTCGCAGAAAATTATATTATCGGATTCTTGCGTTAAAATGACTGTTGGGTCATAACTTATACTGTAAAGAAACACTTAGGATTTTTTTCTCAGTTCGTTGACTTAAATGTAAAAGGTTAACCCAAGGAATTGAAATTAGTCGTGAAATCGATTATTTCTTTTAATTAAGCAAGGGAAATGAAATATTTATGCTTCACTGAAAATAGAATGGTTCAACAAACCAATCTAATTCAGTTTTTTATATAATGTTAAACTTTTAAACCTAATTATTTAAACACAACATCGAAATGACCGAATTGGTTTACACATTTTACTGGTGGGGACTTCCAGGGTAGGTTATGTTCAGCGCTCGAAATTTTTGGTTCTATTTTGAGACTACGGTATTTAGTAACAACTGAATAAAACTTATCATTATTTATTATCATTATTATTGAGCAGAAAGTTTAAATCACAATAGTATATTAAGATACAAGTTTCATAAGACATTATCTTAGAGCACGCGTTTAATTTAGAAAACGACCCGCGAAGCGGGGAGTTTTCTAAAGTACTAGTGCTCTAATTGTCTTATGAACCGTGTATTTTATAATACTTTTTCTATTTGGGTCTTTAAAGTCTGAAAAATTTAAAAAAATATAGTAGATTTTTTCCATTTGAATTAAGATTTTCTTTTTGGGTTGGCAATGCTTTTAGAATTTCGTAAAATGTTACAAGTATCAAATATGCCATGATAGAAACAATTGAACACAACAAAGCTTCTTCCCATCCGACATAATTAAAAATAAATATATTATTAAAGTTGATAAAAATAAGTGAGGAAGAAAGTTGTACTCCGTCAGAAATACGAGAAATTGCAGAAAATAATCTAGAAAAACTTTTAAAAAGAATATGCTGTCGATCGTCTTAAATTTTAAGAACCTTTACATTTTTTTTTGTAATAAAAAATCATGCCTATTCGTTTTGCAAATAGTAAGTTCTTGTCTTGTTTGTGTTGTATAAGTATAGTGTCGCGAAAGGAAAGTGCTGAGTTCCTCTCTAAAAGGGGGGCCCCAGGCCCAAACCCACGTGGCCTAGTAGAAAAATAGGTCCTGGATAATGTTTATAGTAAGAAGGAATTAACAACTACAACGTTTTAAAGTTTTTATGTCACCGTGGGTATTTTTTATTGAATGCAATACTCTATATCTATAATTCTATAATTTACCAATTTAAGTTATTCTAGCTTAACTAAATAAATCATTTTATAGGGCCTAATAAATAATTTTGAGGTGGGAGGGGTGTCAAATTTTGAAGTTCCGCCACTGCTTCAAAGACAGAAATGCCTCTTACATTGGCTAGATAGACGACGATCGCATGCCGAGGACCAATTAGTGAGCGTTAATCCTGGTTAGCTTATTGACATCCACCCGCTAAATCATCACAGCGATAGACAACTAAGCATTGATGTTCTACTGTTTATTAAAGGTTATTATTTAAATTTAGGGTAGTAATATTCATTAAATAAATTGACGATTTATCAGGATGAAAACTTGGCAATATCGCAGTAACCAGCAAATCTTTTATCCGCATTCTCTTCATCAACACAGATTCGTGAGGCGGACAATAGATAATGGGTTTATGTAGCAACACGCCGGAGTAACAGCCGCAAGCGGTCAAAACACGTAACCGGCCGATACCGCTTCATAGCCGGCTTATTTCTTATGCCTCTACATTATTCGCAAATATTCAAACTTCCTTTTATTAGAATTGGGGCTAATCATAAGTACAGTTTAATAATTAAAAGCTTATTAAATAAAATATTGTTAAACATGACATTGTATTAAGTATTCATCGTATAAAAAGATAATTGCCCTATCCAATTTCATCCTAATTAGGACACTTTAGCGTTAAAATTAATGCTAATTTAGTTTCATTAGTCGATTAATGCGATAATTGTAAGATTTTGATTTATTTGATTAAAAATGCACAACACCGTGCAAATTAAATTAGCAATTTCAATGTAAATAAAACAATATAACCTATAAAAAATGTATAAATATTTCTCAATAAGAAGAAATTGGACAGAATCCAATCTAGAACGTTAATCCGGGTTAGCTTATTGATATCCACCTGCTAAATAATCACAGCGGTAGACAACTAAGCATTGATGCCGACGGTGGAAAATTAAGGGCGATGTACCATAAATAAACCATGAAATAATGGTGGGACACGGAAGATGGTTTTATCACAATATTTTTGAAATCTAAAGGTAAAAACATTAAATATAGATTTCATGGTGGTTTCTGGAACGAAATTGTCATAAAAATATAAATTTTAAATGCGACATAAGATGGGGAAGGGCGGAATAAAAATAGACCTTACTTATTTTACATTATGATACATTTTGCGATATCAAATATGAGGTAAACACGATTTATTGAGACGTTTTCGAGATAAATGGATTTAAACATAATCTGGCAGTCTATTTGTTGGCAACAAATATCGTCTTGAATTTCAAGGCTTGAATAATTTTGACGTGCTAATGAAACATTTTTTTTGAATATGTGTGTGGCGGGTATCGTACTATACAGGGTGTTCCATAATGACGTGCAAATATTTCAGAGTGTGATGTACCTGACTTAAGGAGTCAGGTACATTTTTTTTGAAATTTTATTTTTTAAATCGATATTCCCCGAAAGTACTATTATTTTCAGTTTTGGTATATGGTAAAAGGATATAAAAGGACATTGGGATTTTTATTATTTACATTGAAATCATTTCAATTTCAATTTTCAACATTTTTTACATTGTATAATGTCAGTGGTGTAGGTATTCTTGAGAAAAATATTAGAAATCATGTTTGCCAGTGATGCCCGTGGTGTATCGTTAAAATAATAGATAAAATAAGTACTTTCGTAAAAAATACAGATTTTTTAAAAAATTTCAACACCCTATAGCAAAAAACTCGGATTGAGCCCATCGATCCCGCGGATCCGCGGGATTTGCGGGATAGCAAACAATGAACTGCGTTATTTTTGGTCGACGCGTAGGGGATTCCCCGTCAAGCTGGGCTATTGAAAATACGTTAAACAGAACATTTTTCAAGCGTACGTGCGAAAGTAAGGGCGTTATTCCACTAGTATCTAGTGAAATTTATCAAGTGGTTGAATATAATACATGGAATTTAAACAGCAATAACAAAAATGAGTGTCAGTGTAGTTTACAAAGACAATAAAGGTTCAAGTTTAGTTTGGAATTATAAGTCTGAATGGTCTTACAGCTAAATGTAAGTTATGCCCTAGCATTATCAAAATCTCTGCTCGTTCCGCCAAAGGTCTTCACACCCACTTACAAACAAAGCATAATATTAATTGGAAAGTCCAGAGCAGCAGCGGTAGTGTTGATATTGATAAAATAACACAGGAAATGAAACCAGCAGTTAGTTTAGTTCTATTGCTAAGCGTTCAGATGTTAGTGGTTCTTCTTCTGCTACCTAAGAAAATGAAAATTACAGATTTTTTTTCATCTGAGAATCTGAATGAAGGAAAGAGTGTCTCGAATGGTAGCTAAAGATGGTATACCCCTTGGAAAGTTTATCACATCGACCGATATGCGCCAACTATTCGAATCAGAGGGCCACAAATTGTGTAAAATCTATTCCGCCGACAAGTGTCGAAGCTGAACGTGCGTTTTCAGCCGCAGGATACATGTGCAATAAAATAAGATCAAATCTAAAAGATGAAACATTAAACATGACATGTTTTCTCCGAAAATACTTTCAAAATCAATGTAACATGTAACCGTTAAACTAGTCGTACTATTGTATTATACCTATATGCAATAAATATTTTCCTTCTACTCTACTCTGTTTCTAATTGCATAAAACAACTTTTTATTAACATACAGCACCCACATCGAGTCCCGCAAATCCTGCGAATCCCGCAGTTTAATCCCGCAATGTCAATCCCGCTAAATCACCGCGGAATCCCGCATTTGCGAGATCCAAGATTTGCGGGATAGGACTCCCTGGTTGCGAATACAGGGTGTCCCTGGATGGGGTTACCTGTACCACAAATGGACCTAATTTCACCACTTTAGTTTTTCGTTTTTAAGAAAAATGCCAGAAATGTTTGTTAGAATTACCTTCTTCGTCATAAGTCAAAATTTAAAGAAAATTTAGTTTAAATCAAATTTTTTCCACTGCTAAGCGGTTTCCCGAATATAAGGAATCCAACCAAAATACCTGACTGGCTTTCACGTTGAATAAAAACTTGATATAATGATAATTTTATTTAAATCTTGAATTAGGGCGAAAAGGTAAGTATGAAATTTGTCTTAAAAACGAGTTAAGGTAGTTTAGACTTGGGTAAAATCAATATTTAAGATTCTTACCTCCCTGTATTCAAAATCTAAATTTTCTAATGACAATTCTTAATTTTTTTACAAGCAAATTTTTTTTATAAAGAACGACTTTTTGTCGAAAAATGAAAATTATCTATTTGTCGTATAGGTAACCAGACTTTAAAATATTAGCACACCCAGTATAAAACTATATTTTTAATCTGTCATGATTTCAATATAATATGGGAGAAATTAAAGCGTTTAGTTTGTGATTGTTATAATTATATAGCAACAAATATAACTAACGGTTCTTTTATCTTAATTTATGACTGATAATTGCAATTAGTAAGCTAGCAGAAATAATGACTCCTTGTGTTTGTATTACATGACGCATATTCAAATTATCGTAAATATCTATTAAAAAAATACATTATGTAGGTAATAAGACCCGCCATCTAGGGCATTGTCAACATTCAAGTATCCATAAGGATAAAGATAACAGACGGTAAATGGGTACTCGGGTATGAAAAGTAATCGAGTATCTGCTACCCGCCGGGTAATTTTGGTCCTATTTTTAGTCGGTAATTAGTAAAACCCCCTCTGGGGAAAATATAGGAACTCTCATGTTGTGATTCCTTACCCAAAAATAAGTAGTTCATATACAGGGTGTTCGCTAATTAATGGTACATAGAAAAACCACAGTCCTTACGTAAAAATATTAGGATTTAATTATACTTACCTATATCCGAAAGTTGATATTAACTGAGATACAGGGTGTTAAAGTTGAAACTTCATTTTTGTTTTTCTCTAATAACTTTGCAGGAAATCAACGTTCTTTTACAAAATTTGGCAGTTATGGTTTTCTTTGGACGATAAATTGATTTTTTATGAAATTTTAATGTACAATGTAGGGGGCGCTGTCTGCGGCGTTATTTGCATATTTATTAGCTCATAACTTTTTTGTATCTCAGTGTATTTAGGTTTTTAATGAAAATAATACTTTTCTCATATTTTTTACGTAAAAAAGGTATACTGAGTTCAGGTCGCCCAGAGTTACCGTTTCGGAGATATTTGCATTTAAAAGTAACCTATGAGAAAACAAATAAAATTTAGAGATGCAGTTGCTATGGAACAGAAAATGTTTCATTTTGGAGTTTATCGTAAGTTTGTCTTTTCATTGCTGTTGGTTTCTTTCGACACGATATTTTCTAGGGTTAAAGTTATTTTAATTAAAGTACGTTAAAGAACAATTCAATTGTTGTATTTATTATTCCCAATTACCAATATTAGAACATTAATTATCATGTAAAAGTGAATTGGTAAGACGTAACAAAATATGATTTGTTTGTCTGAGCTAACGCACTAAACAATTCGAGTGCATCTATCTCCGAAACGGTAACTGTGGGCGACCTCAACTTTTTTACCTAATAAATATGAGAAAAGTATTATTTTTATTAAAAACTTAAATACACTAAGGCACAAAAAAGTTATGACCCAATAAATTAATATAAAATTATATAAACTAATATTTTTACGTAAGGAGTCTATGGTTTTTCCATGTACCATTAATTAGCGGACACCCTGTATACATAGGTTCGTAGATTCTTGGGAAGATACAGATTGTTAAAATCTTTAAATTTTTCGGTGTTTTCAAGATATTTTCGAAACGGCTTTAGAAATTATACTTAAACATTGGGTCCGGTATACGGCGAGCTCGGCCTTCTTTTTTAATATCCGGTTCGGCCGAATTTTATTCCAGATCCGGACGGAACTGAATTTAAAAAGATGTGTTGTAGAAAAAGAAATTACGAACAGCGACACAGGAGACCTGTTTTATTTAACGAAACTAAGGCAAAAACAAAACACAAACTTTGGAAAAATGTCATAATTAATAAATAACATGTAGCACATTAATATTTTGTAATGGGGCAGATTATGGCGCAGAAAAATAAATTTTTCCCCATTGCTTGGAGAGTATCTACATATTTCTTTTTATAGACATCGCCGGCTCTCTCTAATTGCTTATAATATTAAGGTGCCATGAAAACAGCATCCGAGTCGTTCGTTGCCTGGGCGCCGCATTGTTATCGTTACCTTACAAATGTCAATAATATTTGAAAACATCAAAATTAGAAAAAAATAATTCCGATTTCGAGGAAGAAAACTCATTTCAATACGGTTCAGACGAAATAATTACTAAAACCAATGAAGAAACACAAAACCCGAACCCGAACAAACCCGACCAAAAGCTAGTGAAGAATTTCAGCGAACGGGTATGGTTAACGTATTTTCAAGAAAGGTAAAACATTTTGAAATCTTCGTCTTTTAGGTTGTGCTAATCCAAGCTAAAATCAGCATTAATCCTAAATAATCGATATATGCAAATATTCAAATCTTATTGTATGTCTAAGTGACGAAAAGTTAGTTATACAACAATATCTAATGGTACACAGGAAAACTGCAGATTCCTTGGGTAAAAATACTGCGGTTTGGCCATACTTAGTTTGGTTCAATAGCTGCTAATAACCGAGATACAGGGTGTCCAAGTAAAAATTTAATTTTCCATTTTCCTAAATAACTTATTTCTGAATTAATATTTTTGCACAAAATTTTGTAACTAGGGTCTTTTTGGGGAAAGGAATTTGAATTTCTTAATAATTTTGATGTAGATTATAGGGGGCGCTCTCTGCGGTACTCTGAATACATAAAAATAACTGTAACTTTCTTGGGCCTTAGTATAATTATATTTTTATTAAAAATATCAGTTTTTCCGTTATTTTTAAGCAATAAAGGTATACTTTGTAAATGTCGCTCCAATTAACGGTTTTCGAGATATTTTCAATTACAATTTCTAATGCGCCCGTTTAAATTTTGATTTGTAAATGTGAAATTTGTCACAGTAGGCTTTGGTAAAAACAAATACAATGAAAGCACTTTGAAACCTCATTTCTGCCAAAGTTTATTTTCATTTGTCAGCATTGTGGTTGTTTTTAAGGAGTTTTTAAAGATCCTGTTATTAAAAATTAAACTAAAATGCCGCGACATAACTGTTTTCTAACGGAGAAATGCGAGGCATGTTATGTTTATATGCACAAGAAAATTTTAACAGACGGTATTTGGAAATGTATCCAAATAGAAGGCAGCTAGATTTTAAAATAGAAGCCTATACGACAGACTGGGAGAAACAGGATCCTCCACTATTACGTTTTGGATGCAAGGATCCTGTTTCTCCCAGTCTGTCGTATAGGCTTATAAAAATTTTAAAATCTGGCTGCCTTCTATTTGGATACATTTCCAAATACCGCCGATGTGCCCCGCGTCTGTGCGTATAAACATACCATGTCTCGCATTTCTCCGATAGAAAACAGTTATGCCGCGGCATTTTTAGTTTAATTTTTGATAACAGTATCTTCAAAAACTCTTTAAAAACACCCACAATGCTGACAAATAAAAATAAACTTTGACAGAAATGAGGTTTCAAAGTGCTTTCATTGTATTTGTTTTTACCAAAGCCTACTGTGACAAATTTCACATTTACAAATCAAAATTTAAACGGGCGCATTAGAAATTGTAATTGAAAATATCTCGAAAACCGTTAGTTGGAGCGACATTTACAAAGTATACCTTTATTGCTTAAAAATAACGGAAAAACTGATATTTTTAATAAAAATATAATTATACTAAGGCCCAAGAAAGTTACACTTCTTTTTATGTATCCAGAGTACCGCAAGGAGCGCCCCCTACAGTGTACATCAAATTTATTAACAAATTCATATTCCTTTAACCAAAAAAACCCTAGTCACAAAATTTTGTGCAAAAATATTGATTCAGAAATAAGTTATTTAGGAAAATTGAAAATTACATTTTTACTTGGACACTCTGTATCTCGGTTATTACCAGCTATTGAACTAAACTAAGTATGGCCAAATCGCAGTATTTTTACCCAAGGAATCTGCAGTTTTCCTGTGTACCATTAGTTATGGGACACCCTGTATATTCTTTAATTTCGAAAAAGAAAACTGATAAGATTTTTTTGCCTTTTTTGATAAAAATTTAAAATTTTCCACCAGTCAAATGGATTTTGATTTCTTTTTAGAACATTTTGTTGTAAATACAGGATCCGGGAGAAAATGCTGTTGTTGGTTCCGGTATCCGGCATTTTGAAAAAGAGGACCCAGTGTCACCGCTAACTTAAAATAATTTGTCGCGTACGGTAGGTTTTTTAAGGACTTTATTATACATCGTACTCTTGTTTGGGTTGGTTTAAAATTTTATGTAAAACTAATTTCGAAAATTTTTTCGTTAATTATTTTATTGTTTGTAAACATTAGACAGCGAAAATAAAATTTAGATAGAAAAAAAAAATAAAAAATTTTTTTTTTACAATTTTTAAACGTTTCCTAATAAAAAAAACAAGAACCAAAAAAACAACTTACCTTAGCACCAACTTGGTTCCCGCACTGGCCGGCCTGTAAATGGACAATTTCTCTCATGGCTGTGATATGGCTGAACAAAAGCTAAACTAGAACTGCTGCAAAGCTTGACGGCTGGAGGCGAACTGGCGCGACGCCGGAAGCGTCGCCTGAAGGAAATTGTCGCCGTGGCCGCAGCAGGATGATGATGCTCCACTAGGTCTTCGCGGTTGTTCCTGCCTTGTGGGATACGGATTGTACCAAACTCGGTACATTGTCGTCTGATGTTTTAACATCAGTCGATATGTTCCATACACACCAAAAAACAAATACATCACTCGCTATGGATTTTTTTCAGAATTTTTTACTAAATTTGAAAATGTGGTTACACGTCTTTATAAAAAATATCCCGTTTGAATAAAACCATTTTTTAAGCAGTAAGCAGTAGTATTTGAAATACTCATAACTTTTGTTTTAATTTGAATAAATTTAATTAAAATTATTTTCAAAGATCTTATAGCGAAATTATACAGGGTGATTCACGACGAGTTAGCATTAGAATTTTATGGAGAACTACTGAACGTATGTTTCTGAAACTTTGGGGATTTAGGTTTATCAATATGCTCTCTTTAACTAAAATATTCACATGTTTTTGTCATTTCCGGTTATACCGGAAGTAGCTGCCAGTTTTCGTTTTTTAAATACAACATGGTAATTTTTATTACATTTTTCGATTAAGCGTTAAATACTAAGCACATTTTATAGAACATGTTTTTGTCAGACTCTTTCAGTTTTTGAGATATCTAGACTTTTTGTAATTATTTGACAAATGCATGACGATGAAATAATACATATAATTTTGTTACCTTAGCCTTTGAACTAAAAATTTTTTCTCGCCGGATAGCTAGAAGATCATCAAGTCTCAAAAATATTTCAAATTTGGCAGAAAATGTACAGGGTGGTCACAATTCAAGCTTCATTGTGAAAGAATTGAACCATTAAAAACTTTTTTAATTTTAAATGGAACACCCTGTATATTTTTGTATAATTTCATAGCAAATTAGTTGTTCCTTATAAATAGTATTTACTGCCCTTTGCATATATCAAAGCATTTTCTCAAAAATCCAATTTTATTCCGAAAATACTATTTGTTCAAGTGTGCTATGAAAACAATAGTACTTAGGGGCTGTATACTGATGTCTATACGGAGGAAAAGTGATTGATTGCTTGAAAATACAACATTATAAATAAAATGCAGTTGATTGTTTTAAATTGTTTTAAATTTAATGGTTTAAATATAATTTTTTTTTAAATAGAAAGGAAACAATTAAAAATGTGTTTGAAAATTATACCTAATATCTAATCTAATTATATCTTTAAAATATGTTCGGAATGATTGCCATTTACTTCCAAGCATTTATTTATTCTTTTCATCATACTATTTCTTGTAGCATTCCTAATTTCTTGTACAGTGAGAGATTGAAGTACTGCCCTCACCCTTTCAATTAAGTATCTCTTCAGTATATCAGTATACAGCCCCTAAGTACAATTGTTCGGGTTTGTTCGTAGCACACTTGAATAAATAGTATTCTCGGAATAAAATTGGATTCTTTGAGGAAACGTTTTGATATAGGTATAGCACAGTAAATACTATTTATAAAGAACAAATTTGCCATAAAATTAAACAAAAATATACAGGGTGTTACATTTAAAATAAGAAAGTTTTTACTGGTTGAATTATTTCATAATGAAGCTTGAATTGTGACCACCCTGTACATTTTCTGCCGAATTTCATATATTTTCGAGACTTGATGATCTTCTAGCTATTCGGTAAGAAAAAAATTTTAGTCCAAGAGCTAAGGTACAAAAATTATATGGATTATTTCATCGTCATGCATTTGCCAAATAATTACAAACAATCCAGATATCTCAAAAACTAACAGAGTCTGACAAAAAACATGATCTATAAAATGTGCTTAGTATTTAACGCTTAATCGAGAAATGTAATAAAAATTACCATGTTGTATTTAAAAAAGTTGACAGCTACTTCCGGTATAACCGGAAATGACAAAAACATATGAATATTTTAGTTAAAGAGATTTTAGATAAGACCTTAAGATGACTTCGAAAAAATAGTGAAGAGAAATTGAACAGACCATATAAATGGGGTTTGACTCCATTCTAAAACCTTTGATTTATCCCATGGGATAAAACTATCGATTAGGAATATTGTTTATGATATGTATAAAGCCAAGGAATATGTTACCCTCAAAGCTATTCTTGAAAAGATAAAGAAGAAAGAACTTTGCGATATTGGAACAACCAGTTTGTCCATCATAAGAGCTGGGCTTCAAATACAAAAAAACGAACAACAGAAAAGTGCTTTGCGAGCTATCCAATAATGTTTCCAAAAGATGACAACATCGGTTCTTTTTAGAACCAGCACTTTATAAAAAAAGAATTCGTAAAACAAATTTGCTTAAATACTATTTAAGCTAAAAAATAATTATTTTTCTTTGTCTAAACTAATTTTTTATTTACTTTAAATTATTTTATTTAGAAAATACGTAAAATATAATTTATTGTTTGAGAGCCACCGACTACCCGGCTCGAGAGGTTTTATTGCTTAGCGGACTTCACACACCGTACCGACTTTTACCTATTTTTTTAAATTACTTTCATTTTTAGTTTATAAAATGATTTTTTTATATTTTTAGAACAAACATGTTGGCGAGTTTTAAACAATATGTTTCTTAAAATAACACCTATTAGGGTTAATTTGGAACTGACATATCGTTATTGTACTGGTATGTTCACCGTCACTTTATGAGGCAAATACCCGCTTCTGGAGTGGGGGGGGGGGGGGGGGGGGTTACTGTCCCCCAGTACCCCATTATTTCTTTGAATCGGTTAAATGTTCATACTACAAGAAAAAATCCTCCACTGAGCCAGATAACTTGTGTTCCAAATATAAAAAATATATATAAGCTTTCATAGCATCTAATCCCATAGAAATATTTATGAAGACGGTGACATTCTTCTTCAAATACTAATTTATTTCGTCTGGCTACCGTTTACAAGTCTGCGGGGTAAAGGGATGTACATTCTCAACGAAAATAAACACTCGGCATCGGCGGATAACTGATATAAAACAACCTAAACATGCCGAGTCCGGACTCTTTTAGCCACTTTATTTATAAACGCCGAGCATAAGGTATACAAAGAAAACCCAAAAAGACACTTAGGTTTAAAATAAACACTTTAGATGTTTCGTTAATGATGTACCAATCTATTTAGCGTATAGAAGTGACAACCGCTAAACATATGGTGTGATATTCACGCCATTTCTAGGATCGAAAGAATGGTCGCTTTTTGCATTTGGTTCACGCAATCTTCAAAAATCTAAATAAAAAATAAATCTTTTTGAATTGCTATTTTTTAATTTCTCCGAGAGTACTTTTGATACGACATCAGTTAAATTGAGTAATTATAGGCCCAATAATATGCCGAAAAGGAAAAATGAGAAATAAATACAGGAAAAAATTTAAAATTTTGTGTTTCGGTTTTTATTTTTTTCCTATGTTTGGAGAGGTGTCCAAAAATAAATTTTACTTTCCCGTTGCTACCTTTATTCTCCACAAGATGGCGTCATCCGATCTTTAGTGCGACGACCATCATCAAGTTAATTTTCTTAAATACTGGCCTGGATTTTTTTGTTTAAATTATAAAAAATCTACCTAAATCTACGTCCAGCAGTATTGTTCAGGCGCGGAACTACTATGCAGCAAGGTCACGAAACGCGGGGGGCCAGCCGTCCAGGGGGGCCACGGCCCAAAATGGCCTCCCGTTATGCAATGCGAGGCCCCTCGCCACATCGAAAAGTGTTTTTTCCTACGCAATACTAATGATTTAATAGTATCATCAAGAAGAGGAGTTCCTACACATCTGTCGATCGCCTTAGATTTTAAGAAGCTTTATATACAATTTTTTTTGTAATAAAAAACTATACCTATTCGTTTTGCAAATAAGGTAAGTTTTTGTCTTGTTTGTGTTGAATAAGTTAGGGTCGCGCAAGCCAAGTGCTGAGCTCCTCTGAAAGTGGAGCCACAGGCCCAGACCCACCGGGCCTAGCAGGAAAATAGATCCCGAATAATGTTTATAGTAACAAGGAATTAACAACAACAACGTTTTAAAGTTTTTATGTCACCGTAGGTATATTTTATTGAATGCAAACTTCCTATTCTTTGTCAAATAATTTAATGAAATTGAATTTAAAATATAAATTATTAACTGCTTAAAAACATTTGGTCAGAAAATTAGTTATAAATGGTTAATCGAGTGAAATATAAAAAATATCTTAACATATTTTTTGTTCAGAATATAAGAAGATTTAACATGTAGAATTCTAAATTATTGGAGGACTGAACAAACTTTTCTTGCGACTTGTTTAAAGTAACTTCTAATTTTAACCTACCCTGTATGATATTGAAATTATTCGATCTTATTATGTATTTTTAAATTAATTTTGCGAGAACTTATACTTTCGTAAATATCTCCTGGAAATTTGGTTTAAAAGTGATTTTAAACAATAAAGTTATTCAGAAAAGAATAGTGTTGTCACTTTTTATGGGATTTTGAATAATATTATTATCTATAATATATTATATAATAAATGTGAATTTTAGTATAGTAAAAATAACCTTAGTTTCTAAAGAGCATTAACAAATTTTCTCTTATAGGGACCATCAGTATTTTATTTTAAATTCTTATGGAGTAACATCTATATCTATAATTTACCAATTTACGTTATTCTTCTTAATAAATAAATCATTTTATACGACCTAATAAATAAATATTTTGCGGGGGGGGGGGGGGGGGGGATTGCCGTCTTGCTATTTTAATTTTAAATGGAACACCCTATGTATTATTACATTTTTTGAATTCTACACAGACAGATTTCGAATATCATGTCATATACCTGTAAGGTAATTCTCCTCGGTTGTCAAAAAATATATAATATATTAATTTTTCCTATAAAGGGATTGTTTCTTTGTCTTTGGCAGGCTGCCATTCAGCCAGTCGAACCTATAAAGGGAAGTCTTTATTATTTAATTTTGGTCGAATTCCTTGTTGAAAAGGACCTGTTTGAATAGATTTTTTATAATATTTCTGAACTATTAATACATATTATATTATACATATACATGTTCCTTAATGACGTGCTAATATTTCATGTTGCGATTCCTTAGGTCATTTTATAAAGAAAAGTTCATATGAACATATGTCCGCAACGGCTTAAATTTCTTGTTACAGGGTGTTGAATTTTCATTTTTTAAATGGTTATTTTTTAATATCTCCGAAAATATTTTAGATATTATTTTCAATTTTGGTATGTGTTAATAGGATATAGAACCACAAATTTTAGTTAGAAAAGTTATTCAATTGTTCCGCCAGTGGCGTCCCTGCAAATATGTCCTCTGATATTTTTTACAAAAAAAGTGGTATGCCACTGACATTTTTCCATGTGGATATTTTTCTGATTAGCCTGTCGATTCTACATGAAAACGGCCTCTTGAGTTTTTCTCGTCACCATTCTTGATTAAAACAACTAAATTCATTTTCAAACTCATTATTGTTATGATTGATAAAATAATTAAGGATAAATTTTGTTTTATAAAAATTGTTGGAAATAGTCACCTTCACTTAAAAGGGATGCATCCGCCCGTCTTCGCATCGAATTGCCCACTCCAACAATATTTATGAAACAAAATTTATCATTAATTATGTTAATAATAATGAGTTTCAATATGAATTTAGTGGTTTCAATAGCGACGAGAAAAACTCAAGAGACTGTTTTCATGTAGAATGAACCAGACTAATCAGAAAAAATACCCACATGGAAAAATGTCAGTGGCGTACCATCGTTTTTGAAAAAAATATCAGAGGACATATTTGCAGGGACGTCACTGGTGGAACAATTGAATAACTTTTTTAATTAAAATTTGTGGTTCTATATCCTATTAACAGATACCAAAATTGCAAGCAATATCTTAAGTACTTTCGGGATATTAAAAAATAACAACACCCTGTAGCAAAAAATTGAAGCCGTTGCGGACATAATAATATGTTCATATTAACTTTTCTTTATAAAATATGTGTTCAAAAAAATAAAATTCAAAAATTAATTTGAGAAAACTGCAAAAATCTACATTTTCAAATGGAACAAACCTAAAATTTCGCTCCTGAAAATAACACGTTGTTTGCAATCTCCAGAAACTCCTGTTGGGTGCACCAGTGGCACTGCTTGTCCTATTCTTATAGATCAGATGATAGAAAATAAACTAATGGCGTCATACACCGGATTACTGGGCAAGTTATCATCGCAGGATTGTAGTTTGCTTAGTCTCCGGGCGCCACTTGTCCTCGATAGGTGTCAGCAGGAAAATTCTGTAACTGGCTTGTAGATGGCGAGAAGCTCCACAGCAGGAATACATTTATCGCCCGTTCGTATTATTGAAATATTTACTAATAAAGCTGTCAGATGTCGGTATATGGTATGTATTTAGTTTTATGTGCATTTCGTAGTTGGAATTAGTTGACCGCTTCTTTACATGCCTACAACGTCTGGGCGGCTTGCATCGGTCCAATTATTTTACGAGGCGCTATGTCGGCTCTTTATATCTGCTCGCAAAAAATAATATATAATATTAAGAGAGGATCTTTATTTGTATTGGTATTCGATCAGAGAATAAAATACCAACTACGAACTAAATAGCAAGCAAGTTATTTATATTATAGATTTTATCAAAGACATTTGAAAGAAGAAGTATATTTTTTATGCTAATCCAAACTATTTAGTGAGGAAAAATAGGTTCGAATAAATTCATTTGAAATTCTACGAAAAATTTTGATCACATTTCATTTACAGGGTGTCCCATTTTTTACACTTTTATAGGGTTTGTTCGGGTTTGTTCCCGTAATTGTAAGTGCTATCAAAAAGGTAATGTAGGTGTCATGTGCTCTTTTTGGGCCAAACTTAAAATGGTAAAATCAAAATTCGAAAATTTTCGCTCGCTTAAGAGATACGGGGGAAAATCAAAAAATTCACAATTTTTAAATTACCCTATATTTTCTTAGTTAAAACGAAAATGTTTTATACAGAAGTTTATTTATAATGATTGTTGAATAATCTGCCGTTTTCAGCATAAGTATACGGGGTCAGGTAAGAAAGTTATCGGACCTAGCCTCACTTTTTAAAATGGAACACCCTGTATATTTTAATCTAAAAACATAGCATTTTAAACTATCTTTTCAAATTTATAACACACCATGGATGGTAGATATCATATCAAATTTTTCAAAATATTGATATGTCATTTTCACAAATGAATATGTAAAAATGAAATTGACTTTAAATGTTAATAATAACTAGAATGCAAACAGGTCCGATCACAATTTTGTAATTGAAACACGTATTACTTAAAATTAAATTAATTTTTTTCTAAATAAAATTGATTTTCTATTTAAAAACTTAATTAAGGGCCGATATTTCAAAGTCATCTTAAGGTACAGAATGACATAAGTCACTTTAACAGAAGTTTGACAATATATCAAAGTTCTTTTTAACTTTCATCTAAAGATTGTAATTTTCCACTTACCGCATCAATTGACCCTCAAATTAATTTAAAACATAGTTTCTTTAAGGTTTACCATAACGTTAAGGCTACCTTAGCTAAGGTCTAACTTAAGGTGACATTCTAATATAGGCCCTTAGATATAGGTTATGATATATGAAATGTGATCAAAATTTTCCGTAGAATCCGAAAATAAAATAAAAATTAGGGTTTCAATTTAAAAAATTGAAGTTGAATTGAAGTACTTGTCCTCGCTCTATACAGGATGTCGTTAAAAGGGAAAACTCGCAAACACGCTACTGCTAGAGTGCCTTAAAATAATTTTTCTACATTGAGTTAATCAAAAGAAAATTGTATTTTGTAGTTTAATCAAAAAAAATGTTGTATTTTTTAATACGAAAATATAATTTTATTGTGTTTTTTTATAGCGCAGCTCCGATTATAGAGCACCCATTTGTCCTCAGAGGGTACTTTATAAGTTCGGAGTTCGCTGTAATATCAAAATTTATCATAATTCATTTTTTTGCAGTCTGGTGTCTTCAGACTGATAATGATAAATAAAGTAAATAGCATTACAATGTTATGATATCCGAGTTCCTTCACATTTTTTTATCGTTTAATAAATAAAAAAAATGTATAATAACCCCTCATATAACATGTATACATGGTTATTATTGGCGTATTTTACTTTAGGGTAAAAAGTGCAAAAAGCGGTCGGTCGCACTCCTAAACGAAAGTCTACTGCAGTGGCGTACACAGGCTTCCTTTATGGCGTGACTATTACACACGATTTCGACACTTATTTCGAAAGAATGTGCAATAGGCTTACCACTCGACTTGTGTAGATACTATACTTTTTTCTCTAAGATTTATTTACTTTTATGTTAAATTATCGAAATATGCTAATACAACATTTTGAATCGGTATGGCATGGTTTCAGTGGCGGCTCGTGACCTATGATAGAGGGGGTTCACAAGTATGGTGAAATTTTTTTAGGCATTTTAAATGCAGAAAGAATAAAAAGTAATAAGAAAATGCGTTAGGTAAAACATATTTTTATTTATTTTTTAATTTGACACAAGGAAATACAACATTTTAAAAATAAGAAAGGTTTTCTTAGTGTGTATAGCTGTCGGATCTTAACGTCGTCGCATGCAACCCTCGTAACAATATTTATACAGTTCACTACTAATACTACTAAGGCCATCTACGAGCTATCAAGAAAAAAGAATGATGTCCAATACTACTACCGTCATCTACGAGTTATCAAGAAAACCGAATGATGTCTAATACCACTACGCCATCTACGGCTACGTCAGTAGGCGCAACCAAGACAAGAACGAATCGAGCCACGAGCCTGACAATGGCATTCTTCATATTTTCAGAGTTCTTTAGTTTAAATCCTTAAATAAAATGGTTTAAAATCATATCGAGTATCATTTATCGAAATACACAACATTAATCGACCTTACAAAATAGTACTTAAACGTAAAGTCCATTCTTCGGTTCTTAATTGTAGAAAATTGATCAATAACAGATTAATTAAGTTTGGAATACCGTCTATAATTTTTTTTTCATATATTTCATTTTTAAATTATCTAATAAAATCCCTAGATTTACCCTTTGTGGTTTGCGTTAAATTAATTTCGGATTTAGGTGTTCCCGCATTCTTCACTTCAATTTTTTGCTCCAAACTCAAAGAGCTAAAGTTATTTCTTAAATAGTCCATCGTCAACTATTCATTTTAACTTAATAAATATATATTATTAAAATATTAAACATACACGCTCGAATTTCTAACTAGATGCACGAACAGACAACAGCGCGGTGAATACAAAAACTGTGCGCCTTTTCTAAGTTAAATCGCCATAGCCCCGCTATCCCCCGCTGCCACCCGTCACCTGTTACTACAGAGAAACTGCACTACTTAATCGCACGTGCGAGCAAGTCTCGTCATAATCGTTATACAGTTTGGTTTGACGGGATGATAAAATATTAGGGAGGGTCGGACTTTTTTAGTTTGACGGTACGATAAACTATTAGGGAGGGTCGATCTTTATACGATAAATAATATTCAATGAATATAAATTAATATTTTTTATTCGTTTTGTTTTGGCGGTGCACGTGTGCATGTGCTCCTGTGGAAGAACCGCCACTGATGGTTATAACAATGAGCAAAAGGGTTACATACCAATTCATGAAAGTAAGCCATTATTACTGTTTCAGTAATCACCTTAATTTCGTTTTTTACTTTCCATTGTAGAAAATTTTCATACTCCTTGTCGTATAGGACCTTGCCGACAATAAGTTTTCCTTAGCTTTTTCAACATTTTCTAAAATATTTTGTGGAATTTCCATATTTTCGTTCATAAAACGTAAAAGACGCTTAAAATAAACAACCCTTTGCGACCGTCAAACTTATTCTATGACAACCGATAAAAGCTCACTAAATACAAAATATTGAAATAGTTAAAAAAAAATGCAGGAATTTAACTATTCATATTTTAAATAGATGAAATAGTATATTTCGTACGGAGGTGGAAGGTGTTTTATTCCTGTCGACAGAGTCGGTAGTTATCCGAGGCGCGAAGCGGCGAGGTTAACACTAAATCTCGAGACAGTAATGAAACTTTTCAACGAGGTTTGTATACTATTTTATTTACAACCACATCTAACATCCACTTATTACTATTTTGAATTAAAATTATTAATAAAACATAAATGTCATTTTGACTTTTCCATTGAAAAATTAGACAGAAATTTCAAATAACCGCAGGTGGTAAAATAACGTAGGTAATAATACACATCAAGATGGCAAATATAATTTTTTGAATATGGTTTCCATGTCACTAAACAATATATTATTTTAACAACAGAAAAATGCTATAAGATGAGGAATTTGATTTTGCTGCTACGCCACCAGAAATTCGAGAAACAACAAAAATAGTAGAAGAAGATCTTCTGCCAACTAAAAGCCGCCCGAGATATGACAAGGCATATAACTGTTTCAAAGAATGGTGTACGGGAAACAAAGTTCAAAATCCTGGTGCTGAGTCGGCTCTATGAGCTTATTTCAGTGAAAATGCCCAGACAAAAAAGATATCAACGATTTGGTCACAATATTCAATGCTGAGGACCACTGTATCAATTAGGGAAAAAGTAGACATATCTGAACACGCGAATCTATATTAGCATTTTTAAAAAAGTGTGTTCGTATATTATTTTTAAATATCGATTTTTAAAAAAATTACAAAAAAATTATTTACTTTCCACCCAGGTGGAAAGTAAAAGTAAAAAAACCTCAACTTTCCACCTTTCAAAGATAGATGAAATGTCATTATAACATGCATGGTTGTAAATAAAATAAAGTATTGTATACACCACAGTCGTTACTAGACTATAATATACAAAAGGCGACAGCAACTAGCTCGAGGGATAGTTATTTATTAGTCCTAGAAGCTTACTTTCACGATTTCATTGTTCCAGTTGATCGTTCCAATCACACACACAAATAATACCACGCGTGCTGTCGTTTGAGGTTGCCACTGCCCCCTACTGTCATCTGTGGTTGTCAACTGTCAAAAGCTAGATTTTATCCTAAATCGGACTTTACGGCGTGTGATGACGTTTTTTTTTTAGTCTAATTTCGATCAAAATATAAACAGGTTTTCATTTTAATTACTTGGTTAGCCGAAATTCGCCCATTTTACCCTCTTGTTAGCGTATTGTGCTTAACGCATTTTTCCAAGATTGAAAAATAGCGATAAGAAACTTGCTACACCTTTGTTTACTTTCAGATAATTTATAATAAGTAGATATAAACAACATCTAGTTCTATAAAATGAATTTATATATTTTTGCATTATTTATTATTCACAAGGGATATAGGTATCTAAATTATTATTTGTTACCAGAAGGTCGATAATTTAACGCGAATTGCAAAAAGATTTCCATTGAGACATTTTTGCATTTATGTTAAAATAGCTACAGTCAAATTTCCGTAACTGGAAGCTCCACAACTCGAAATTTTCTTTAAGGCGAAGTTTATTGTTGTTCCCTGTACATTTTGTGTAATTGCCATGTATTTTAATCTCTCTGTATGCATGAATAAAAACAATAATTTTCTCTTTACTTTTTTTTCAGCAAAACTTAAAATATTATCAATGAGAAAAATGAGTTTAAATCTGTATGTATTGAGTTGAGTTTAGGCCTGATTTTTACTACAGATCAGTCCACCGTACTACCTAGCCAGTACCTGTTCATTTCCTTTTCAAAATTTGAAAATTTTCGATCGCTTAGAGATATGGGAAAAAATCAAAAAATTGACATTTTCAATTTTTCTTAGTTAAAAGAGATACAGAAAAATGTTGTATACAGAAATTTCTTTATACTAATTGTTGAATAATCTGCGGTTTTCAGAATAAGTATACGGGGTCAGGTAAAAAAGTTATCGGACCTAACCTCACTTTTTTAAAATGGAACACCCTGTATATATTAATCTAAGAAGATACTATTTTAAATTCTCCTTTCAAATATATAACACACCATGGATGATATTGGTTTCCTAGGCGATTTATTTAAACTTTATTTGAAACGAAAGAAAATATTCAGATTAAGGTAAAAAAAATAACCGCGGAATCATCTCAAATGTTCGGAATATATCCTTAAATGGTCACCGTCTTTCCGGATAGCGAGTAAAATATACATTTGCGATATTTATTCGTTCTGTATACAACATTTTTCTGTTTCTCTTTTAACTAAGAAAATATAGGGTAATTTTGAAATTGATTTTCCCCCGTATCTCTTAAGCGAGCGAAAATTTTCTAATTTTGATTTTACCATTTTAAATTTGACCAAGAGAAACCTTTTTTTTTATGATCAAACACAAGCACTATAGTGATATGGTGCGTGTGCGTAAAAAACGATTCACGTTGGTTTTGAATCGTTGGAGGTTATATTCGTTGGGAAAAACGACCTCGGGAAGGTAGTTCCACAAGGATGAAGTCCTGCAGATGAAAGAATTCTTAAATAATGAAGTTCAAGGAGTACTAAGCTGAACGAACAAAGAGTATGTTTCGGTGCAGAGCTCCAGACATGAGAGCAGTACTCTAGTGATGGTCGAATCTGGGATTTGTATAGTGTCAAAAGTTGTTGAGGTGTGTACAACTTTCTGGTTCGGAAGAGTACCCCAAGCTTCTGAGAAGCTATCTTGGCGATTGCCACAATGTGGTTATGCCAAGACATATTTCCTCTCAGATTGACGCCCAGCAAGTTAATAGATGAAGTCAGTGGGATTGCGTGTCCTGCCATGACTATATCCGGTTCAGTAATGTTAACCTTTTTAGAGAAAACTGCTGCCTGGGTTTTTTTAGCGTTAAATTCGACTTGGTTACTGTCAGCCCAAGCCAAAATTTCTTCCAGGTCTTTGTTGAGGCGTGATACTTCATGCTGTCTGCAAAGATGTGCGTCGGCAGCTGATGTTTGCGCATTCAAAGAAAAAGATGAGATAAGTGTGCTATCGTCAGCAAAACTAAATATCGGATTTTTAGTTTTCACTAGAAGGTCGTTAATGTAGAGTAAGAAGAGAGTGGGAGACAATATGGACCCTTGAGGAACACTTCATTACGTTTTTGATAGCACTACAATTACGGACCCTATAAAAGTGTCAAAAATGGGACAACCTGTACCTGTGATTTTTTTGCGGCAATTTAACCGACTTCGTATCTCTTACCGTTTCCGACATCCCAATGGTGAAGGACGTGTATACATATTCACTATAAGAATATTCCTATAGAACCTTTATAAAGAAAGAAATGTTCATCGGGTACTTCTTTCAAGAAGTACCATACCATACCGAAATAACATTTTTATGCGATTTGTGCGTGCGCCACTTTCATTTTTTCGTCCGTACGTTTTACTTTCCCTTCAAATAAAAAACCGAAAGTAGCTTCAATATGTTTTATTTATAGCTGGATCAGACCAGTTCTGACTACATAATGGATAAAATAATTTAATAAGCATATGGTTTTGTTGTACGAGTCCTACGAGAGAACTGAATTTTTTAAAAATTTGTAATTTAAATAAAGAAAATATTTTTTCTTGTTTAATTGGAAAGAAGCTTAACTGCTGAACCGCAGTTTGGTCGTACCGATAAGCAACAAGCGTTACGAGGTTACTACACGATTTTTTGCATTTAAATACAGTGTGTGCGAAAATATTGGCACCATATGGAAAACTTTTTTATCTGTGATTTTACGGAAAAAACTATTCTTACTTTTGCTTACCTTAAAACCCCTAATCCCCGAAAAAAAATCACCAATATAATTAATGCACAGGGTGGTCAAAAAATAAGAAACTGTGCTAAGATGCTAATAGTAAAGTAACACTAATTTACATGGTACAAAAAAATTTATTAGAAAAATTGTGGAAAATATATAATAAGAAAAACAATTTTTTTTTTTATCAAACACAATCGGATTTTTCGTTTTCACTAGAAGATCGTTAATGTAGAGTAAGAAGAGAGTGGGAGACAATATGAACCCTTGAGGAACACCGAAACACACAAATAAAGGTTCTTCTTCATTATTTTACTCATCGGCGCATCCAGAACTTTGGTGGGGGGGGGGGGGGGGGGGGGGATTATAAAAGGAAAATAAATGAAAAGTCATATTGGGGGGGGGGGGGGCATGACTCCCATGACCCCCACTGGATCCGCGCTTGCTTTACCTTCATACATAATAATGTTTTTCATAGTTTCGCGGGAAAAACTCGATGGAAATATTTTTTTCTTCGTAGATGGCTGTTATTTTTAATTTTGACATTAAATTTGATTCTGTTCAAGTTTTCCTAATAAATTTTTTTGTACCATGTAAATTAATGTTACTCTCTAACTCTTAGCATTTTTGCACATTTTCTGACCACGCTGTGCGTTATATTTGTACTTTTTTCGGGAATTAAGAGTTTTCAAGATCAAATAGAGCAAATCACTCTATGAAGAAAAGTTTTCTTTTCTGAAATCACAGATAAAATAGTTTTCCGTATGGCGCCAATATTTTCACACACGCTGTATATTTAATTGGCTATCACCAATAAATGGTATCTTAGATTATGTCGCCGCGCACTATGGTACGGAAATTTGCCTGAAAATAGTAAAGTATGAATTATTTGTGGATAAAGTACAACTCAGTGTTATTTATAAGCATTTTTCACTGGAGAACTGGGCGCCCTATCCCCCACATCTTACAGCGCTGAAACTCCAGGAGATCCAAACTAGCAAAATTCCCTTGTACGATTTAGTTGCAGATGTTTATATTTCGGAGTTTTATAAAAGCTATCAAATTGTAAATTTGGTAAATAAAGGTCTATCATAAAACTTTCTGATTTTTGTGTCAAATAACTACTGTATGTGTCCGCTAATTAATGGTACCTGAAAAAACCACAGACTCCTTACGTAAAAATATTAGGATTTAATTATACTTACCTATATCCGAAAGTTGATATTAACTGAGATGCAGGGTGTTAAAGTTAAAACTTCATTTTTATTTTTCTCTAATAACTTTGGGAGAAACTAACGTGTTTTTACAAAATTTGGCAGTTATGGTTTTTTTAGCACGAGAAATTGATTTCTTTGTGAAATTTTAATGTACAATGTAGAGGGCGCTGTCTGCGGCATTTTTCGATCATTCATAAGGAAAAATAATACTTTTCTCATGTTTATTACGTAAAAAAGGTATGCAAAATTCAGGTCGCCCAGAGTTACCGTTTCGGAGATATTTGCATTTAAATTGTTAGCGCGTTAGCTCAGGCAAGCAAATAATATTTTGTTACTTCTTACCAATTAACTTTTACGTGATAATTAATGTTCTAGTAATGGTAATTGGGAATAATCAATAGAACAATTGGATTGGTCTTTAACTTGCTTTAATTAAAATAAGTTTGATCCTAGAAAATATCGTTTCGAAAGAAACCAACAGCAATGAAAACACAAACTTACGATAAACTCCACAATGAAAAATTTTCTGTTCCATAGCAAGTGCATCTCTAAATTTTATTTGTTTTGTCCGAAACGGTGACTCTGGGCGACCTGAACGTAATATATCTTTTTTACGTAATAAATACGAAAAAAGTATTATTTTCATTAAGAACTTAAATACACTCAGGCACAAAAAAGTTATAACCTAATAAGTTTTAACTTTAACACCCTGTATCTCAGTTAATTCAACGTTCGGATATAGGTAAGTATAATTAAATCCTAATATTTTTACGTAAGGAGTCTCCGGATTTTCCATGTACCCTTTATTAGCGGACACCTTATAGAAATAATATTCATTCTTACAACCAACTTACAAAATTGTTTTATAGAATTTTTTAAAATGTTTCAGAATATCAATACATGGCTCTCAAAAGCATCCATATTTTTCATTATTTCCAGTCAAATTTCGTAATGGAACTATAAGGCGTCTATAAAAATGTATATTCCAAATTCATTCATTCAAAACGAAGACATAAACCATACTCAAATAACTAAATCATTAAACAGTAACAAAATATTTGTATAGATAAAATTAGAATGGACTATTAAGCACAGTCCCTGCGCCAAACATATGCTGCTCCGCTGCAGCGACCTACTTCCTTATTTTTAAACAGTTTTTCAGGCCTACGACGCGTTTCCGTTTTCAGACGTGCTATTTTTTCAGCCTGACGTTAAATGGTGACTGCTTCAATGCAGTTTAACTAAAGCAGAATAACCAGCGTCTATTGATTGATTAAATAAAAAGAGAATATTATACTATTTTTGAAACGTTGACCACCATCCATATCTGACTCAAAATTTATTTATATATATTTTTTATGACCAAACACAAGCACTATAGGAAAAATCCTTTAGGGCACTCTGGGAGTGGTGCGTGTGCGCAAGAAACGATTCGCGTTGGTTTTGAATCGTTGGAGGTTATAGTCGTTGGGAAAAACGACCTCGGGAAGGTCGTTCAATAAGGGTAAAGTCCTCCAGATGAAAGAATTCTTAAATAATGAAGTTCGAGTAGTACTAAGTGTAACCACATACGGATGGGCGGCAGTGGCTCGTTATGTACTTCTGCTATTCGCCGCTCTGGGCGGAATTAAGAGATTAACGACATTAACGACCTTCTAGTGCTGACGATAGCACACTTATCTCATCTTTCTCTTTGAATGCACAAACATCGGTTGCCGATGCACATCTTCGCAGACAGCATGAAATATCACACCTCACCAAAGACCTGGAAGAAATTTTTGCTTGGGGTAACAGTAACCAAGTCGAATTTAACGCTAAAAAACCCCAGGCAGCAATTTTCTCTAAAAAGGTTAACATTACAGAACCGGATATAGTCATGGACAGACACGCAATCCCACTGGCTTCATCTATTAATTTGATGGGCGTCAATCTGGGAGGAAATATGTCTTGGCATAACCACGTTGTGGCAATCGCCAAGATAGCTTCTCAGAAACTTGGTGTAGGTACTCTTCCGAACCAGAGAGTTGTACACACCTCAACAACTTTTGACACTATACAAAGCCCAGATTCGACCATCACTAGAGTACTCCTCTTATGTCTGGAGCTGTGCACTCAAACATACTCTTCGGCTATTGGATTCTATCGAAAGGAGGGCTATTCGTCTGATTGGAGACCACGAGTTGACGAAAACCCTCGACAACTTAGAACATCGAAAGCAGGTTGGGGATTTGACTCTCTTTTACAGATATTTTCATGGAAAGTGCTCGGATGACCTTGCCCTCTTAATTAATGTTATGTTTGTCATTCTTCGAAAATCAGAGAATATTTCGATTCGGTTGTTACTTTAAAGGCGGAAAGACAAAAAACGTATTTTTTACCTCTCTCAAAAAGGCTCGAGCAGCTACTGAGTAGAGTATCGCATAAGAACCAGGTTTTAATAATAAGGGCTTTATTCGGGTTGACGCAATAACTGTTCTGAGACTGTCGGCAGTATGCGCAGTTTAAATATACCTGTTTGGGTTTTACAGTTCTAATTTAGGACGGTCCTAGAATCAGAAGTTTGGATGGCGTTCGGGTTAACATCAGAACTGTTTTGGAACAGTCCTGGAATAGTCAGAATCGGTCCCTGCTTTGGAGCAAGTACCGTTTTTTGGATTATTTGTTACACATTCGTACCTGCCATCTTTACTCGATTTTGGAATAATCGTGACATGTGCACCCTGGTTATAAGTATTCGTTGGTGTGCACGGTGTATAGTCTTGGAGGAGTGTGTTTTAGGGTTCTATTTGTTTAGAGATGTTGTATTTTCAAACAATTAATAGGGATTTGATAAATATCATAGAATCATTTAGTTATCTAATCTAATAATTCTACATTATTTTACCATTCTTGCTTATACTAACCTGATCCATCTGGCTTCTTGCCCTTGATGATTTTAACAACTCATACATTTATTTATTAGAACTGCGAGAAATCCTTCTTTATTTCCCTGCTACCGCTGTATAGCCTGTAGGCTTGTCGAGTTTATGAAAGGCCAGGCGAATTTATAGGCGACTTATTTTTTCACAGAAACCATAAAATTTGTTTTATCCTTGAAATGTAATTACCAACAAATATCGATATAAAGAAAGTGTCACTTTCCGTAAAAGGAGGCTGAAATTCATAGAATGAACTGAAAAGAAACTAAATGCGGAAACTGCAGCTCAAGTGATCCATCGAACGCGAACGCGAGACAAGGTCAAGGTTATTTATGTAACGTCATAATATTTTTTGTACTGTAGCTTTCGCACATACTATGTAAATATCTTCATCTTGCTTCTCTTCATTACACCGTTTTCGCAGACCTGATGGGCTACGCCGGCTACGTACAATTTGTATACAGTACGGTTCTATAAAGTGTCCCACCCTGTAACTTTTGACGCGCTAATTTGTTTTCTTACAAAATTTGGGTGTGGCTAAAATGGGAAGGTAAACTACCTTTTGACGTAAGAATGACAGTTCTAACTTTCAAAATGGCGGATGGGCGCAATCTTGGTACAGAAAATTAAATATGAAGAGGATTCTTGCGATACATCATCTTGATGGTTCTATCGAGTATTTTACGATGCCAGAATATTATTTGTTGATTCGCATCCAAAACAAAATGGCCGCGTTTTAAAGACTGCCCAGTAAACCCAAAACATCCCTGGGACGTCCCATATTGGTCCAAACGTCCCACAAATGGGATGAATTGAACCGGTGGGCCCTGGGACGTCGATGGGACATAAGAAACGTCCTTATTAGATCCCGCTCAGGACGTCCTAAGGATGACGTGATTTGTATCCGTAGGACATCCCCAATGGGACGAACATTTTTTTTTATTGGAACAAAAATTTATACTTTTATCTTTTGTGAGTGACTTACGAGGTCTTAACGACATACACATACACACATAAAATGACGTGAAATATAAAGGGGTAAAGTAAGAAATTATTGATTGGGGACACGTGACCGGCGATACATTTTTAAATTCAAATTTGAATACTGCTGCTATAATCTAAAAAAAAACTTTTAAAATTGTTTTTTAATGCAGGAAGTAACATATATTTACCAAATTCTAATCGTTTCTAAAGGCAAATAGTTCGTTTTAGCAAGTTATATGCTATGGCCGGTATTAGACTATCAAATATATTTGACAAAGATATTTTATAAAAGAAATTTTATAAAATATTTGAAATGTAATATCAGTTCTTTTATAAAATATTTATTTTATAAAAGATATTTTATAAAAGATAACAACAGACGATTATATTTGATAAAAGATTTTATAGTCGATTGGTAACGGTAGTAACCTCATTTTCTTACAATAAGGCATAAATTTGACATTGACTGCGACTGGTATTGGTATATAATACCATGGCGGAAAATAAGTTTGTCTGGTGCATTTCAACAACAAAATTGCTAATTTCGGAGTATGAAAGGTTCGAAATATTTTACAACAATCAACATCCGGATTACAAAAACCGAAATAAAAGACTGGATATATTTATTTATTTATTTTCATTTTTTGCTTTGCAAGTTCTGGGATTATGCCTGAAAGGGTACATTGAGGTATGCGACTGCTGTACTGTAAACTAGCATAACTCTCTCCTGTTGCCATAAACCGAAGGGTAACCATAAGGCATTCCTCAACGCTGATACAATTCCTTAAATGTGTATTCTGTCGGGATATCAATGGTGCTATCTTTATAACAATAAAGTTAAATGTGTCCTCGTCCATTCTTAAATAGTTTTTATAACTCCTAATACCTTCAACTCGTAACTTCTGAAGGATATTGTGGTAGACACCCCTTAAATTACGTCTTGTCACCCAGGGCCTTACCCAAAGGCGCCTGGCTCTTTTTTTTGTTTTTTAATACTAAACACATTGTAATCACGGCAGCACTTAACGCTAGACAAGCTAATGCACGTCTATCGTTCATTTTTAATTGTAAAAACGTGACAAGTTCCTTCAAAAATTGTCAAAGTTCTTTGACAGTGTAAGGCCGGTATTAGACTATCAAATATATTTGACAAAGATATTTTATAAAAGAAATTTTATAAAATATTTGAAGTGTAATATCAGTTCTTTTATAAAATATTTATTTTATAAAAGATATTTTATAAAAGATAACAACAGTCGATTATCTTTGATAAAAGATTTTATTGTTGATTGGTAACGGTAGTAACCTCATTTTCTGACAATAAGGCATAAATTTGACATTGACTGCGACTGGTATTGGTATATAATACCATGGCGGAAAATAAGTTTGTCTGGTGCATTTCAACAACAAAATTGCTAATTTCGGAGTATGAAAGGTTCGAAATATTGTACAACCATCAACACCCGGATGACAAAAACCGAAATAAAAGACTGGATATATTTATTTATTTTCATTTTTTGCCTTGCAAGTTTCTGGGATTATGCCTGAAAGGGTACATTGAGGTATGCGACTGCTGTACTGTAAACTAGCATAACTCTCTCCTGTTGCCATAAACCGAAGGGTAACCATAAGGCGTTCCTCATTGCTGATACAATTCCTTAAATGTGTATTCTGTCGGGATATCAATGTTGATATCTTTAAAACAATAAAGTTAAATGTTTCCTCGTCCATTCTTAAATAGTTTTTATAACTCCTAATACCTTCAACTCGTAACTCCTGAAGGATATTGTGGTGGACACCCCTTAAATTACGTCTTGCCACCCAGGACCTTACCCAAAGGCGCCTGGCTCTTCTTTTTTTTTTCTTTTTTTAATACTAAACACATTGTAATCACGGTAGCACTTAACGCTAGACAAGCTAATGCACGTCTATCGTTCATTTTTAATTGTACAAACTTGACAAGTCCCTTAAAAAATTGTCAAAGTTCTTTGACAGTGTAATACTAGTAAAAACTTTTATAAAAGAAATATTATCAAAGAAATGCTATAAAATATTTTATAAAAGATCTTTGTCAAATATATTTGATAGTCTAATACCGGCCTAATACTAGTAAAAACTTTTATAAAAGAAATATTATCAAAGAAATGCTACAAAATATTTTATAAAAGATATTTGTCAAATATATTTGATAGTCTAATACCGGCCTAAGAACTGAAAGTTGCCTGTAAAAAAAATTTAACCCAAGAGAGCCATGACCAATAATTTTGCAATTGAATCATTCGTTTTGTTAAAAAAAGGGTAAAGTGAAAACAGCAACATTCTATCTTTGATAATAACTCTAATTATCCCCAAACGCGTCGAGAATGAGACAGTCGTCTGACCCCGGCTTAATGGAAATATTCTGCAACTGTGATAAGTTTATATTTCTTAGCGTTCTTTAAATAACATTAATTTTTTTATGTTACATTGAGGAAATAACAATTTGTGTTTTTATGTTCTATTTCTTTTTGTTGTATTTTTCTATGGTTGCGCAAAACCCGCAAACCCGTCGGTTAGCCTTTAAACCTACACACATAGGCTTTAACAAAAACTACTAATACATATCCAATCAAATGACATAACGATCTGTTTTTTAGAGATATAAATAATAATAATGAGATATGGGCTATTTTATTATCACGAAATATAGTTAATAATGTTTATTTTGTGGAAAAGTTTCTTGAATAGAAAAAGCGACTTTATGTAACAGTATTAAAATTGCATCAGATTTTGGCTATTTGAACTTAGTGAAATTTACAGGGTCGGCTTCTTGATTTAAGTTATAATAAGTATGAGTTTTATTGGTTACCATAGTAAGATTAAGAATAAATCGTTTTGATCGTTGTATAAAAGATTTTAACCTTAGACGGATTTAGATTTTTGAAAGATTCTACACAATATGAAGGATATTTACTGCCGAACCGGGAAAAGAATTAACATGTATTATCTTCGACACTTTTATAAGGGTATCTCCGTAATTGTTAGTGCTATCAAAAAAGTTATGTAGGTGGCATGTGCTCTTTTTGGGTTAAACTTAAAATGGTAAAATCAAAATGTGAAATTTTTCACTAGCTTAAGAGATACGTGGGAAAATCAAAAAATTGACAATTTCAAAATTACCCTATATTTTCTTAGTTAAAAGAGATACAGAAAAATGTTTTATACAGAAGTTTCTTTATATTGATTTTTGAATAACCTGCCGTTTTCAGAATAGTATACGTCAAGTAAAAAAGTTATCGGACCTAACCTAATTTTTTTTAAATAGAACACGCCATGGATGATATTGGTTTCCTTGGCGATTTATTTAAACTTTATTACTTTGAAACGAAATAAACGATTCAAATTAAGGTAAAAAATAACGGGAACATCGCATATGTTCGGAATATGTCCTTAAATGGTTACCGTCTTTCCGGATAGCGAACAAAATACTCATTGAGCGCCATTTTTTCGTTTTTTCCACTATCAATATGAACTGATATCATATCAAATTTTTCAAAATGTTGATAGGTCATTCCCGCAAATGAATATGTAAAATGAAATTTACGTTAAATGTCAATAGTCAACATAGTTGTTTCTAGGATATTAGCTTTTGTTTCATGGTCTACTGTGGTTTAAAGTAATAAGGTTTAAATAAATCGCCTAGGAAACCAATATCATCCATGGTGTGTTATATTATTGAAAGAAGGATTTGAAATAGTATCTTTTTAGATTCAAATATACAGGATGTTCCATTTTAAAACATGAGGTTAGGTCCGATAACTTTTTTACCTGACCTCGTATACTTATTCTGACTACGGCAGATTATTCAACAATCATTAAAGCAAGCAACTTCTATTTAAAACATTTTTCTATATCTCTTTTAACTAAGAAAATATATGGTAATTTTGAAATTGTAAATTTTTTGATTTTCCCCACTCTTAAGTGAGTGAAAATTTTCAAATTTTGATTTCACCATTTTAAGTTTGGCCCAAAAAGAGCAAATAACACCCACATTACTTTTTTGATAGCACTAACAATAACGGAGATACCCTATAAAAGTGTCGAAAATCGAGATTATGCAGATTAAATAAGACAAAACTACGTCATCATAATAATGGACGGGTTTGTTATTAACATTATAAGGGTCGTGGATACAAAAAACTTCATTATTGTACTAATGTCAAAAATTGTTTAAAGTATAATAATATTTTTTGACAAAGATGATCAATTGCTTACAAAACATGCCAAAAAAATGTTTCGTTTGGAATAGATCCATGTTTTATATAAAAAAAAAATCGCGTTCATGAATACTATTATGATTTTAAAGGTATGCTGGCCGCTACGTCTGGCAGCCGAGCACTGGAGACGTAACGGTTCAACGGTTGGCAGTCGACTGCTGTGTACTTACTGCTCCGACACCAGTCTAGACGTGACAGCCCGACTGCTTGAATGTAAATTTTATAACCAAATTTGCTTCTAAAAGCCTTTAATGTTGTTATTCGATTGGGTATGAAAAAGTTTCTGTTCTGCCATGAGTAGCAACAATTTTTTAGCAGAGGATGATGAAATTCTCATTTCAGAAGGCAGCAAATTTCATCAATTATGCGACCCTCGAGATAAGGATTGTAAAAATTTAGAAATACGAGAAAATATTTGGATATACAGGGTGTCCGGGAACATGTGGGAAATCTCCCGGATATGAAGAAAACACGCGAAAAGAATACTATAGGTTCATATAAACTTCTTTCGTATCGGCCTCCTCTTCGGAGATATGGGCTCCCAAAGAGCACCAATGGAATCAAGTTTTTTACACATAATTATTGAACCACCTGGTATAATTCAATTATTTTTTAATATGATGTATACCAGGTAAGACCCGTCAAATTACTACCCAAGAAACTGTTGTGAATTACTCACAGCTGCATGGACGAACTAGCTGTAACACTCATGGGCCCATTTTTTTACGCCCTGTATGATGAGAACTTTGGACAATGTTTTTTACATACCTTTAACTATTGGCTAAAAATTAAGTACTCTTCATTCATGTCGCTAATCCTAACCGTTTTCGAGAAAACGTCATTTTATTTACACCCCCCTAACTGCTAATGGGCTAAATATGAAAAAGCGGAATCTTGAAGGTTGAACATTGGATCGGAACAAAGATGTATCTTTTATTGAAATACCCGAAGCACATGATGTATATGAAATGCCGTTTTTTCGAAAACGGTTAGGATTAGCGACATGAATGAAGAGTACTTAATTTTTAGCCAATAGTTAAAGGTATGTAAAAAACATTGTCCAAAGTTCTCATCATACAGGGCGTAAAAAAAATGGGCCCATGAGTGTTACAGCTAGTCCGTCCCTGCAGCTGTGAGTAATTCACAACAATTTCTTGGGTAGTAATTTGACGGGTCTTACCTGGTGTACGTCATATTAAAAAATAATTGAAATGTACCAGGTGGTTCAATAATTATGTGTAAAAAACTTGATTCCATTGGTGCTCTTTGGGAGCCCATATCTCCGAAGAGGAGGCCGATACGAAAGAAGTTTATATGAACCTATAGTATTCTTTTCACGTGTTTTCTTCATATCCGGGAGATTTCCCACATGTTCCCGGACACATTGTATACACAGATACCAGAGTACGTCTGCTTTTCTCAACGGAGATAATTAACTACCGATGGCTTCCAGCAGTTGCAGGGAAAACACTCAACAGTTAACGGCTGGTCGTACCTGCTAGACGTTACTGCCAGCAGTTCTACCGAAACCATACCTTAACAGTTTTGTAAGAGTCAAATTTGTCATATAAAGGTATCGCGTGTTTCTAGGGTCAGATAACTACAATAGTACGCACTAAGAATCTTCTAACAATTAAAGTATATAACTGTTTTATAGAAGTTTTTTTAAGTAGTAAGAAGATCAATAGACAGCAAAATGGGTTTGTAAGCTTTCTGATTGTATAACTTGGTCGTTGATGTTTCCTAAACGCTGTTACACAACTATTAAGTAGCAGAACTTGGGTTTTTACCGATTTATTGGTCTTTTAATGATTGTAAGAACGATCTCAGGAAACATTTATACAGCTTGAAGCTTGAAATATTTGTAATAATATTCTTTTTAAAGAAGCAAATGTTTGTTGGGTGTTCTAGCATAGGGAAAGCAAGTTTATTCAAGTTAAAGATGAAAAATTATCGTAATTTGTTCAAGTCACCGATTTGAAATAAATATGGACCCGTTAATTATATCTGCTTTGTACACTACACGGTGACGCCTGTTATTACGAAAATAAACACAAGAAAAGAGACGGAGATTCTATCTGTAGCACACAGGTAATCGGTTTGATATGTCTTTATCAGGAAAAATAAACAATCGACGGACGTTCCTCAAAGTCTACATTTTTATCCAGCATACCGCAGACTTGGCACCAAAGAATTACTAATTTTCACAAACAATACTTAAATTTAACACACAAACACTGAAAAACAACAAAGAATTTTATTTAACAATAACGACAAATAGGACAGTTGTTAATCCGGTACTGTCAAACTTGAAAGCAGGTATGGAAGACGGCCGTTCCAGTTAGGACTTTATAAAAAGTATGCTGCGATCGCTCGAAGGCTACGTAATGTCTTTGTCCAATTAACATAATTGAACAGAATTGAAAAGTTATATTTATTTTCAGAGCTCCCCGGTTGTTTTTTGGAAAGTTGTTTACAAGCTACCTAGAATGTGAATTGTTTATTCTTTAAAGTCGTATCCTCCTTGATTTAAGATCCTCTTGGTGCTACTACATTTACGATTCCTCCGAAACTATTCCTACCATTGGCCATACCATAGTGACTTATAAGTTGAAACCTTCTGGTTCTGGTGATGTAGGTATGATGTAACTCGAGCTGCTTACTTCGTACTCCTGACCTGATTGGATACTTGACGTACGTTCATGAGCGGGGCATCGTGTTTATCGTATACAACATTAAAAAAGATGTATCAAGAGGTCACCAGCGAAGATTAGCGGGGGGTCCTTGTTATGGTTTTAAATTTTATAAACTGAAACATAAATATCTAATCTTGTGACTTTTGACATACACATTTTGGAGTATTGTGCAATCTGATCAGGGATTATAACAGGTCTCTATTTGGATGTGATATGGATGGTGTGCCCCTTGAAAGCTCCCCCCCCCCCTTCTCATTTAAGATTTTAAGGTTAGCATCTACCCCCTTCCCAGGGGGTTAAACCATGGATGCTGCAATTATTCTTTAAAATCATCCCCCCTGCAATTATTCTTTAAAATCATCCCCCCTTTACAATAAAATTGGCGTGTTTTTCCGATTTTTTTTATTATTTACGAGAGACGAGATATTAAAAGTACGCGCGTGGCGCCCTGTATTTAGGTAACTATTTAATTAACCACTATGGGTATCATTTGAACGGTCTACGAGGTTGGTTAAACTAGTGAAAATGTGCTGTTTTTAAAGCTTTTTTAGAATCCAGTATCGACGTTGGCGAATTGTTTTCGATTCATGAGATACATGGCGTTTGAGTTTTAAATTTATAATAACGCCTTTCAAATAAACACTTCGTATTTTTTCTTGTCTATAAAACTGTCTAATGTTTCTATGTAACTTTTTATAACTTATACAGGGTGTTATGGAAATGACGTATTATATTTAAACCGGCAATTCCTGAAATAAAGACAAATTGAAGAAAAATAGCCAAAAAACAATTTTAATTCATTCAGCAAGTCAAATTTCTCGCGTGAAATAAAATCTAATAATCCGTATTATTGTATTTTCAAAAGCTAATTATCGGTTCTGTTTCACTATACTGTGTATAGATAAAGTGTTTCCAGGAGTGTTCCCATGAAAAAGAAAAAAACTTATTATTTTGTTTGTGGCCTGGATTTCCTCGCTCTTTAGGTATAAGAATAAATACAAGTCAGTAGAAAATAATTTATTTTTATAATTTTATATGGAATTTCCGTTTTACATAAGTTTGGCAACATTGCCATTGGCTCTGAGTGAAATGTTGTACAGTAGCGCGGACTGACCTGTGAGTAAGAGTGTTTATTACCTCACTTTTAAAACGGTCGATTTAAAAAAAATAAAATATGTAGCGCTTCTCTAGGACACCCAAGGAGTCACCCATTTAAATATAATACGTCATTTTCATAACACCCTGTATATCATGATCAACATTCTTTTAAATACAGATACTTTTGAGAGTATTCTTTACCCCAAATAGCATGATGTATAATTCAGTCTTATTTACCTTAGTTTCGGCACCATCCATCATTAGGAAAATATTGAGAATTTTCTCAGTACGGGCATGATTCTTAAAAATAATACATGCTACTTTCATTTGATTTAGCTGTAATTGAGACAAAATTAAAACTAGTAAAAATCCTTCATTTTTCAAAAAAATGTTGACCAGATTGTTCCCAAGAACACCAAAAAAAAAATTGAAACATTCATTATCAATCGGGTATATTTTCTAATTTTAATTTTATGTGAAGTTAGCTATAAATCAAATGCAAATATGCAAAATAATTGAGTTTGGGCTAAAAAATGATGCTCTCAAAAATAAAATTAAAAATCCAGGTCCGTATTTAAAAAATTAAAGTTGACTATGATATCCAGGTTATAAAAAATTACATAAAAAAACTGAAGAATGCCGGAGTCAGTTGAAATCTCCGATTTGACCCCTTTTCATTTCGCGCTTTGAAGGCACGAGCCGAATTGGATCTTCCCTTGCAGTTAGAAGAATACGTGGAGCGTCCGCCCGTAATCGGCACGCCGATAGAAACAATGATAATCGGAAGAAAAAGGCTGCGCGTGATCGGGGTCTATACTTCAATTTTCTACGCTGAAAAACGGAGTTTTCGCTTCCTATGAAAACGGTACATTTAAAAAAAAAAAATTAACGAAAAATGTTTAAATTTTGTTAACAACTCGAGGAGAGTCCATCATTTTTTTCTATATGGAGCAGTAAAAAAAATTAAATCTAAAAATCTAGACCTTCCGCGAATTCTACTTCTATTACAAAGTTTTTTTCCTTTGACATTTTTTTCCTAAAATAGGAATAAACGCTTTGGAAGAAACCTCGTTTACAGGTACTACGGAATCCTGTTAAAATGCGTTTTTTTAATATTCGGTTCGGCAGGATATTGTACCGGATTCAGTCGGAACTGAATTAAAAAAAAATGTGTTTAGGCACTCGTTTCGGTATCCAGTAGCCGAAGAGTATGTTTGGGTGCAGAGCTCCAGACATGAGAGCAGTACTCCAGTGATGGTCGACTCTGGGCTTCGTATAGTGTCAAAAGTTGTTGAGGTATGTACAACTTTCTGGTTCTGAAGAGTACACCAAGTTTCTGAGAAGCTATCTTGGCGATTGCCACAACGTGGTTATCCCAAGACATATTTCCTACCAGATTGACGCCCAGCAAATTGATAGATGAAGCCAGTGGGATTGCGTGTCCGTCCATGACTATATCCGGTTGGACCCTTGAGGAACACCGGCATTGATGGTGAATTTGTCGGAGAGAAATCCGTCAATCGCCACTTGCAGAGAGCGGTCCTTAAGGAAGCTAGACAACCAAGCACAGAATCTACTGGGCATACCATAGGATCGCAGTTTACTTAGAAGTCCTTCATGCCAAACACGATCAAAGGCATTAGAAATATCCAGTGCAACAGCCCGAGACTCCCCATGATATTCGATTGCGTTGTTCCAAATATTTATACCATATTATCCTCTGGGAGGGAACTTCAGGATTTTCCGTGGGGGGGGGGGGGGGGGGGAGGGATTGTGGAGCCCCTTAGGAGACATACTTCGATTAAATTCTGACCAGGAGGTACTGGATTATGCCACAAGTGTCGGTTCTGATAAGACCGTGAACGTGTGAACGTTGACGGTAATAGAAGCAAACGTACAAATAGATATTAAAGTATAATTTTTTTATTTCCTTCTTTTCGTAGCGTCACTAAATACCCGAGAATCTCATCCGTCGCATAATAGCGTAATCGTGATGCAATGCCTAAGGAGTACACGACCCAGTTCACTATGGTTTCTAGGCTCACGACGACTTTACGTTTTACCTGTATCTACGAAACCATTCGCCCTCTCTTTTTCGCATTATCATTCCCCCAGCCAGACGGAGACGACCGGTTCTTCGCGGTAGCAAAAATCATTGCAAAATTCAACACGTCGTCGTGGGACTCGCTCGTCCTACTAAACGAAAGTGAAATCGAGGTCGCCTTTGCACTTTCACTTGTTCGAGTCTAGCCCAGCAAAACAGCCAATGAGAATTCACGATAAGACAGTGGCGGCATTATCAATTATCACCTAGGGGGAATACTGAATCAATAGAAAAAATATCGGAAGTAAGGATTTTGTCGAAAACGAGATTGTTGTGAATGTGGCTGAATCAAGCCGATCAAGGAAGAGGCATATTTTAGTCAGCAATCAGTCCCTAAACTTTGATGACTGAAAATAAGTCACTTTAGTCAACCAGCAGTTAACATCAACTATTAATCGGAACAAAGCACATAAAGTCTGTACGTTTTATTTTTTTTACTTTTACTTTCCACCCGGGTGGAAAGTAAATTATTTTTGTGTAATTTTTTTAAAAATCGATATTTCAAATTAACATTCGAACACATTTTTTTTAAATGGTAATAGATTCGCGTGTTTAGAAATGTCTACTTTTTCCCTAATTGATACAGTGGTCCTCAGCATTGAATATTGTGACCAAATCGTTGATATCTTCTTTGTCTTGGCATTTTCACTGAAATAAGCTAGTAGCGCCGCCTTGTCATATCTCGGGCGGCTTTTAGCTGGCAGAAGATCTTCTTCTACTATTTTTGCTGCTTCTCGAATTTCTGGTGGAGTAGCAGCAAAATCAAATTACTCATCTGAGCATTTTTCTGTTGTTAAAATTATATATTGTTTAGTGACATGGAAACCATGTTCAAAAAATGATATTTGCCATCTTGATGTGTATGATTACCTACGTTATTTTCCCACCTGCGGTTATTTGAAATTTCTGTCTAATTTTTCAGTGGAAAAGTCAAAATTTTTCGTTTATTAATAATTTTACTTCAAAATAATAAGTGGATGTTAGATGTGGTTGTAAATAAAATAGTATACAAACCTCGATGAAAAGTTTCATTACTGTCTCGACAGGACCACCTCGGTACGTAATATACTATTTCCCAACGAATACTTATAAACAGGAAGAAGACAAACAGCCGCGTTAACAAATCGAACCAGGTATGAACAAACGAACAAACCCGGCATCCATTACGTCTGGCATCAGCTGACAGATGTCACTTTTGTCCAAATTTTTATTACTGTCAATATTTCATACTGTCAATATTTCAAAGTGACATTTAACCAACAAAAAACATTCAAAACCCTTATATTTGATTTACAAGGTGGTGAAAATCAATATTAGGATTCTGACATGTTTTAAGCTGTAAATATCACTTTAAAATAATCCTTACACACTCTTATATCATTTTTGCACTAGTAACGTAACTACAAATGAAAAATTAAACTTCAGAAATAAGCTTGTAAGTAGTTTTATTAAAAAATAGGAAGTAAATTATAATTTACATAAAATATTTTACCATCTTCAACTGGGCGCTAGGTCCTAGCAAATATTTCAAGCTTCAAGTCCAAGCATATTTTTGAGCCCCATATGATTTAGGAACAGAAATTATTATTGATGCTTACTCTCAGTAAAGATGACTAAATGAATATTTCAATTACAAATTACTAACTTGCACCAAAAAGGTAACGACGTTTCTCGCGAAATGATTAGAAAATAAAATTATTTTAAAATTTAAAGATGCTGCGTCATCTCCACCATTTTAGATCACATCAGATGTTGCTTGATTTCCATTCCCGTCAGACGAAGGAAGTTATCTTGTTTAACAATTCGCATTGGCATTCTATGCCTGTCTCTGTCTGCAGCAACCTTCCCTAATTCAGTAAAGTTAGACAAATATGACCAGGATGAAGTCGCCTGCATAAACACTCACTTTTTGGCATTTCATATTAACTCCACGTAAGTCTGATATTGGCGCTTAAATGATAGAGTGAAACAGATAGATAAAAGTAGGTTACTTGTGAGCGCATGGAGCAGAGTAGGCTTAGCATCACTTCCAAGGCCTTCTTACGTGTTTTGATCCCCCCCATAAGCAGTCTCACCGTCACACTCACATTTACACGTCACTAAAACCATCCGAATCGATCAAAATTTGGTGCAAGCAAAATATCAAGACAAAGTCTGCTTTCATATAATAGACGTGCCTAGCGTTCCGATATAATTATTCCGAAAAATAATTTATAATTTCAAAAAGAGATTGAATGTCATCAGCGGCAAAAACTGGCGTTCCAGAAGATACTTGTGTTTATTTCAAAATATGGAAAAATTCGATGTTTTCATAATTCACTTTAGTCATGAATACATCATCCATCCATTTACCGGAACTTAGACATCCCATAAATGTTATAACATGACTACAAGACAAGGTTATATTAGTAATATACATTTGTCCATAAATACTTGCTGAAACACAAAAGTACGATGAAATAGCTCTAAAATAACTATTGACATCGATAATCGAAATAGTATTTTATAATTTATAATTTTTTAGAAATTTTTTTTTTTTCTAAGTTAAATTTTTTTTTTAAATAATAAGGTAATGCCGTTCCATAATGGGGTCGAGTATTTTTCGGTGGAGGGGTTGGGGAAGGGGTCGGACACCATATCTAACACCACCAAGGTGCTCAGCATCCTCGAAAACGGCTGATACTTGAAAAAAAAATCATCCCTTTCAAGGGCGAGTATTGGTCGGTGGAGGGGTTGGAAGGGGTCGGACGCGATATCCAATACCACCACCGTGCTCAGCATCGATACGGGGGGGGAAAGTGTGTTTCTCTGCAGGGAAACCTCTTGAATCGCGTTTAACCCCTCTGGGGGGTGGTTTTTGGCCGTTTTGAGGAGTTGCGCAACCCAAAAGAGAAATTCTGACGCCGCCATCGTGTTCAGCATCGATTTTTCGGGGTTTTTCCGACTCACAGACGCTACTAAAACAAGTTTTAACGAACCTAAACTGTATATTAAACCAGGGGTTAAAAAATAATATGCCAATCCCATAACACTGTAGATAAACATTTCATTTTATACGTCACAATTTTAATGATATTTTATTTTAACCCGCCGCTGTATATAATTTAAGTCGTAATTTGTCGGTTTGAATAAAATCGAGACATGTCCTACTTTACAGTGGTCGGACATCCAGAATTTGTTTGTTGTTTTCTTTTTTGTCTTTTTTCTCGACGTTTCGTATTGTAGGAGACATTTATAAAGTTATTACATCTTACGTAACGTTACGGCACATTGGGAATTCGTTCCGGTTTGAAATTTTACAATATCTATTAGAAGTTATTAACTGAAAATATTACTGATATGTCCGTTATAGGAATTCACAATGATCCGTGTCGTGTGGTATAATCCAAATGCCTCATATTCGTCTTATCTATATATGAATTGACCATCGCCAAACTTTTGTTAGATCTATTTCCCTCAAATTAATTACCGAATATTTAAAATTCACGTCCAAATTAATAAGCTGTTATTTCATTGATAATGAACAAATTTTTCTATTTTTTTCTATTTGGGTTTCATAATGGCTACATTATGAAATGCAAAAAAATTTAATAACCTGCCACTTTATGAAACTGAAAGTTTATTTTTTTTATGTTGGCAGCAAGTAGGGTTCGAATTTTAGGTTTACTTGATTTCTTTGAAATTACTTTTCTAGACATTATGGATTCGATAAAAAATTTTTATAGAAAACTTTAAAATACTAACCTTTAACCTTGCAAATAGATCATTTTTACTAGATGTTTATCTGAAATACCAATACTCGGAAATATATAACATGCTGTCCGTCAACTAATTTCTAGTCACAACTATAAAACAACATAACCTAAAAATAATAGAAATATCTTCCAGTTTATGCTCTATTTCTAAAGTTTCATTCAATAAAGTACTATTTTTATTTTTAATTCAATATAGTATTATAAATATTACTTTATACAGGGTGTCCGGGAACATGTGGGAAATCTCCCGGATATGAAGAAAACACGTGAAAAGAATACTATAGGTTCATATAAACTTCTTTCGTATCGACCTCCTCTTCGGAGATATGGGCTCCCAAAGAGCACCAATGGAATCAATTAATATTTAATATTAATTGTTATTTCTGTCAGATTTTGTGTTGTGTTATTAAATTGTAAAAGTATTGCCAACCCAAAAAGAAAATATTAATTCAAATGGAAAAAATCTACTATATTTTTTAAGTTCTTCAGACTTTAAAGACCCAACTAGAAAAAGTATTATAAAATACACGGTTCATAAGAAAAATTAAAGCACTTGTACTTTAGAAAACTCCCGCTTCGCGGGTTGTGTTCTAAATTAAACGCGTACTCTAAGATAATGTCTTATGAAACTTGTATCTTAATATACTTAATATACTTCTAGAATTTACGTCCTGATGCCCCTTTTATGCGCGTGTTTCTTGTCGCCGTGTTTCCTAAATACATTGTTCTTACGGGAGCTTCTGATCAGGGCCGTCGAGACTTTGTTTTCTGGGGGGGGGGGGGGGGGGTTCGGGGTTGTTTGGTTCTCATAAGCTTTCCTGGGGGCGTACTGGTATGGCAACCTTCATTTTACGGTTCTTCCAGGCAAATTCCCGCTTCAGGGGGGGTGGGGGGTGGTACTGTCCCCCAGTACCCCTTATCTACGACGGTGCTTCTGATCCTTTTTATGCACGCGTTTTTTCTCGCGGCGTTTCCGAACATAAGAACAATGTGCATGAAATGGGCCTATTTCTATGTGGTAGCGCTTAAAATCTAGCATGTAAGTTTCCTGAAATTTAAATTTGATATATCTTACATAAAAATTGAATGTAAATTAAACCAATCAGATATATATCTGGGTCACACCTTGGCTTAAAACTATCGCCATGCCACTCTAGGTAACAAAAAAAGTACCATTTCTTCTAAATATGTTATATTTTGGAAAAAACCTTGCGTAAACAATCAATGTGACTTTTATCCCTTTCGGCACAATATACACGTTATGGAAATGACGTATTATATTTAAATGGGTGACTCCTGGGATGTCCTAGAGAAGAGCTACATATTTTATTTTTTTAATCGACCGTTTTAAAAGTGGGGTAATAAACACTCTTACTCACAGGTCAGTCCGCGCTACTGTACAAAATTTCACCCAGAGCCAATGGCAATGTTGCCAAACTTAATGTAAAACTGAAATTCCATATAAAATTATAAAAATAAATTACTACCTACTTGTATTTATTCTTATACCTAAAGAGCGAGGAAATCCAGGCACAAACACAATCAGTTTTTTTCTTTTTCATGGGAACACTTTATGTACACACAGTAATAGTGAAACAGAACCGATAGTTAGCTTTTGAAAATACAATAATACAGATTATACTACAGATTATTAGATTTTATTACACGCCAGAAATGTGACGTCCAGAAGAAACGCGTCAATAAAAACAATATTCAAAGATTATTAATGGACGGGCAAGATACACGCGTAAACCGAAAAAACAGAGCGAATTGCTGAGAGTGTATTGGTGATCGACGAGACACAACGTATCCGGGCGCTGGTTGGTCTTCAACTAACAGACGCAAGCGTGCGGCGCTATATGAAACTACTTCGCTCAGCCTATGTAAGCCGTCAATAGGTCATGGGCATTTGACCTAGTGACGTACGTGGCTATTACTATTACTATTCCATGTTTTTTCGGGTTGTTTAAAACATAGTCCGTCGTAAATGTTATTCAATTAATTGTACAAAAAGGTATTACAGAATGGAAAAGTGTTTAAATTATTTTATTTTGTCTAAAGAGTTTAAGGTGTACATATGACAACACCGGCCAGAATTCCTTGATTGCTTACATGTATCGCAGTGCCACACAGGTGTTTTTCTGATTTGACGTCAGGTCACTTTTACCGCTGAATGAATTGAAAGCGCCATTTATGGCTATTTTTCTTCAATTTGTCTTTATCTTAAATATAATACGTCATTTCCATAACACCCTGTAGAATATTTCCATTGTGCGGGAAATAAAATAAATACTTGATAAATTCCACAAAAATTAATTCAGTTGCCCCTGACACATGCTTCGACCTTACCCAGGTCATTATCAAAGGAGTACAAAAACAGGTATTTAATAAACTTTGCGTAACTAGTTGTGTAAATACATTTTAAAATTAAACTCGGCTTCGAGAAACGTATCATTGCAAGTCAAAATTAGAAAAAATTATTTGTTTTGGTATGTTTCTTGTTCATGTTCGTATAAGATTTTCAATGCAAGTAAATCCCACACAATCGAGGGGAGAAATCAAGACCTAAACCACGAAGGCCGGGAAAAAAATCGATGAGAAACCACTTGAGAAAACCACGCGATTGCTCGGTTCTGACATTTCAGCCGCCTGCTGCTGGTGATATTACAAGCTATTAAGGCTGCCTATATTGTTGATCGCCTTACTGTTAAATGTGAATAGCTTGATCGCTCTTTGCTCTTTCGTCCGAAGTTCTGTCTATCTTAAAAATTGTACTAGGATCAAGGTTTTATTAAAAAAAAGGTCAATTACAATAATTAAGTAAAGTTGTAAAAGGAACTAAAAATAATTTTTGAAAATCCGGGGTTAATAGGTCGTTGAGTACCAGATTTAACCGGAATATTCTGATTAAGTCGCAGTTTAATCGCTTTATTGTAACGCGATAAATTGACCTCTTTGCCTTTGAAATTTTTTTTATTATCTAAATATGTATATTCGTTGCATAGATTCTTCTCTAACTATGATGCAGGAGTTCTAACCCAATCCAGTTGCTATTAATTATTAGCAGTTTTGCCATGGATGGAATCATCGAAATGTATGCGGAAATATCTGATCACCGAAATACACAAAAAAAAAAAGTTGGTTGTTGTGAAAACAACATACGCCTGAATAAATTTCAGATTTGTATACAGGGTGTTACAAATTCGGCATTCACCATTGGGATTTCGAAGTTGCGTAATTATGGGCCCAATAATATGCCACAAAAAAAATCTCAAATGAATACAGGGGCTTCCAAAATATTTGGAAAAATCTGCGAAAATAAATATCACTTTCTTATTATGGCACCACTTCGAACGAACGAGTATAACAATACACTAAATAGCAGTGAAAAAAGCAAGAAAACCACGAATGCATGAATCCACGACACATTAAAACTATTACGACGAAACCAAATAAAAATAACCTACCAAGAGTTTGTTTGCTTTTCTCGGAAATGAAGTTATTCATCTTAACAGATTTCGTCGTTGATCGCGTCTGACACCCGATGTACAGGTTTGTTCGGGTTTGTTCCCATTTTCGACACTTTTATACGATATCTCAGTAATCGTTACTGCTATCAAAAAAGTAATGTAGGTGTGATGTACTATTCCTGGGCCAAACTTAAAATGGTAAAATCAAAATTCGAAAATTTTCGCTCGCTTAAGAGATACGGGGGAAAATCAAAACATTGACAATTTTAAAATTACCCTATATTTTCTTAATTAAAAGAGATACAGAAAAATGTTTTATACAGAACTTTCTTTATATTGATTGTTGACTAATCTGCCGTTTTCAGAATAAGTATACGGGGCCAGGTAAAAAAGTTATCGGACCTAACCTCATTTTTTTAAAGGGAACAGTCTGTATATTTTAATCTAAACATATACTATTTTAAGTTCTCCTTTCAAATATATAACACACCATGGATGATATTGGTTTCATAGGCGATTGATTTAAACTTTATTGCTGTAAACCACAGTAGACCATGAAACAAAAGCTCCTTGAAACAACTATGTTGACCGCCTAGGAAACCAATATCATCCATGGTATATATATATTTGAAAGGAGAATTTAAAATAGAATCTTTTTAGATTAAAGTATACAGGGTGTTCCATTTAAAAAATGAGGTTAGGTCCGATAACTTGTTTACCTGACCCCGTATACTTATTCTGAAAACGGCATATTATTCAACAATCAATATAAAGAAATTTCTATATGAAACATTTTTCTGTATTTCCTTTAAATGAGAAAATATAGGGTAGTTTTGAAATTGTAAATTTTTTGATTTTAACCCGATCTCTTAAACGAGCGAAAATTTTCAAATTTTGATTTTACCATTTTAAGTTTGACCCAAAAAGAGCACATGACACCTACATTACTTTTTGATAGCACTCACAATTACGGAGATACCCTATAAAAGTGTCGAAAATGGGACACCCTGTACCTATTCCAATCTCAGTAAATAATATTTACAATAGGAAATAAACGTCAATTTTATTATGAAGGATGACACTTTTTCCACTTTACAGGTAACAGCCGCCCCTCTCAGGGGGTTAACCTATGTAGGCTGCCAATATTCTTTAAAATCGCACCCATTCACAATTGAATTGACGTGACTTTCCCATTTTTGATTTTATTTACTGGAAGCGCAAGGATGCCAATTTTTCAAAAGGACCCCCTGTATACATATTGAATTGACACTTTTTTAAGAACATCTACAAAATTGAGTTTCTCGTGTACATGTACTTAAATAATTAAAGTGACCGAGTATGACCCCCTTAAAATAATTGCAGTTATGCAAATATTTGCAAAACGACCGAAACGAGACCGATATAAGTAATTGGTAAATTCCCCATAGAACCTAATTGAAAGTTAAGTAAAATAATGCATTAGGCTCTATGCCGATAGGCGCAACTGTGCAAATCGACTTCTTGTCACTTTCCAGGTCAGTATTTAAAAAAATGTATCTGTAGTATGGTTTGTCCAGTTTGGTATGAAGAGCGAGGGGAGAAAAATATATAAAAACCATGCGAGAAAGCGTCTTACCATAGACCAGTGGCGGTTCTTCCACAGGAGCACATGCGCACGTGCACCCCCAAATCAAAACGAATAAAAAATATTAATTTATAGGTATTCATTGAATATTATTTATCGTATAAAGTCCGACCCTTCCTAATATTTTATCGTACCGTCAAACAAAACTGTATAGATCCGGCAACCGTGCCTCGGTTGAGGTAAATGACGATTATGACGAGACTTGCTCGCACGTGCGACTAAGTAATGAAGTTTTTCTGTAGTAACAGGTGGCGGGTGGCAGCGGGGGATAAGATGGAAAAGGCGCACAGTTTCAGTGTGCACCGCGCTGTTGTCTGTTCGTGCATCTAGTTAGAAATCCGAGCGTGTATGTTTTAATATTTCAATATTATATATTTATTAAGTTAAAATGAATAGTTGACGGTGGACTATTTAAGAAACAACTTTAGCTCTTTAAGTTTGGAGCAAAAAATTGAAGTGAAGAATGCGGAAACACCTAAACCCAAAATTAATTTAACGCAGACCACAAAGGGTAAATCTAGGGACTTTATTAGAAAGTTTAAAAATGAAAATATGAAAACAAATTTATAGAGGGTATTCCAAACTTAATGAGGCTGTTATTGATCAATTTTCTACAATTAAGAACCGAAGAATGGACTTTACGTTTAAGCACTATTGTGCAGGGTCGATAAATGATACTCGATATGATTTTAAACCATTTTATTTAAGGATTTAAACTAAAAAACACTGAAAATATGAAGAATGCCAACTTGTCAGTCTCGTGACTCGATTCGTTCTCGTCATAAAACAGTTTACTATTGTTCTCGTCTTGGTTGCGCCTAATGACGTGGTGGTATTAGACATCATTCGGTTTTCTTGATAACTCCTAGATGGCGGTAGTAGTATTGGACATCATTCGGTTTTCTTGATAGCTCGTAGATGGCTTTAGTAGTATTAGTAGTGGACTGTATAAATATTGTTACGAGGGTTGCATGCAACGACGTTAAGATCCGACAGCTATACACACTAAGAAAACCTTTCTTATTTTCCAAAAGTTGTATTTCCTTGTGTAAAATTAAAAAATAAATAAAAATATGTTTTACCTAACGCATTCTCTTATTACTTATTTTCTTTATGCATTTAAAACGCCTAGAAAATAATTGTTTGGTCGTTACACAAAAATAAAATTTGAAAAATAATTTCACCATACTTGTGAACCCCATCTATGATAGGTCACGAGCCGCCACTGCCATTGGCGTGCTCAAACAATAATTTATTAAGTGGAAAATAAATAAATACACTGTGGATGAAATGCCATTATTACATGCATGGTTGTAAATAATTTATTAAATAACGAAATTGCATCAATATTGACAAAAATAGCTATATTAGCGCCTTCATAAAAGTTGTAGAGGGTAAAAAACTCAAAAAGAGAAATAATTAAGATAGAGGGTATTCTATTTCACGTTATGTCTGTATAAAACACCTTACATACCCTCGAGCATTTTTGTTAAAAATTGTATTAGTTCAGAAATAATTCAAATTTTATTTATCGTGTCATTTTATCTCCACTTTAAGGAATTTTTTAATTAATTTGGCAACGTCGCAAAATAATGTAAAGACTAAAATCTACTACAATACGCTGAATTTGAAGACCGATTTAAAAATATAGTATACAGGGTGTTATGGAAATGATTTACTATATTTAAACCGGAAAATCCTGAGATGAGCGGTTGGATTCTGCCTGAAAATTCAAAACTATAGTTTTTTTTCTCAAAATGTCCTTCTAACTGGTATTATTATTTATTTACAACCAGGCATGTAATAATGACATTTCGTCTGTCTGACATTTTTTTACTTTTACTTTCCACCCGGGTGGAAAGTAAATTATTTTTTTATAATTTTAAAAAAAATCGATATCTCAAAATGATATACGAATATACTTTTTTAAAAATGCTTATAGCTTTGCGTGTTTAGATATGTATACTTTTTCCGTAATTGGAGCTACAGTGGTCCTCAGCATTGAATATTGTGACCAAATCGTTGATATATTCTTTGTCTTGGCGTTTTCACTGAAATAAGCTAGTAGCGCCGACTCAGAACCAGGATTTTGAACTTTGTTTCCCGTACATCATTCTTTGAAACAGTTATATGCCTTGTCATATCTCGGGCGGCTTTTAGTTGGCAGAAGATAATCTTCTACTATTTTTGCTGCGTCTCGTATTTCAGGTGGAGTAGCAGCAAAATCAAATTCATCATCTGCAAGCAAAATAATATATTGTTTAGTGACATGGAAACCATATTAAAAAATGATATTTGCCATCTTGATGTGTATTATTACCTACGTAATTTTACCACCTGCGGTTATTTGAAATTTCTGTCTAATTTTTCAATGGAAAAGTCAAAATGACATTTATCTTGTATTAATAATTTTAATTCAAGATAATAAGAAGTGGATGTTAGAAGTGGTTGTAAATAAAATAGTATACAAACCTCGGTGAAAAGTTTCATTACTGTCTCGAGATTTAGTTACTCTCTCGACAGGAATGAAACACTTTCCACCTCGATACGTAATTCCCCGCGCTTCACGCCACTGAAGAGACAAATTCCTATGCGTTTTAACGGCGTTACGAAGAGCGGAACTACATAAGAAATAAAATTAAAACAGTGACGTTTTTGTTTCATTCTAGGTATAAAACACATTTAATGATATTTTATGAAATCTGTAATGAGGCATAACAAATTTTCTTGAATTTAGATACATTTGAGGCAATTTTGACCTAATTATTACTGTTAGCTTAAGGCTAAGGGCTATGGAAAAATCTTGCACGGTTTCGCCCCCGCGTGTTCTAATTAGAAATTGCATGAGATTTTTACAACACAATTTTAGCTCGTATTCAGTTCGATCGATGTCTAGAAATGGCTGGGCATACAATAACCTATAAGAATTTAAAGCAATTAATAGTATATTACGTAGCGAGGTGGAAAGTGTTTCATTCCTGTCGAGAGAGTCGGCAGTTAACTAAATATCGAGACAGTAATGAAACTTTTCACCGAGGTTTGTATACTATTTAATTTACAACCACATCTAACATCCACTTCTTATTATTTTGAATTAAAATTATTAATAAAAGATAAAATGTCATTTTGAGTTTGCCATTGAAAAATTAAACAGAAATTTCAAATAACGCAGCTGTTAAAATAACGTAGGTAATAATACACATCAAGACGGCAAATATCGTTTTTTGAATATGGATTCCATGTCACTAAACAATATATTATTTTAACAACAGAAAAATGCTATCAGATGAGGAATTTGATTTTGCTGCTACTCCATCAGAAATTCGAGAAGCAGCAAAAATAGTAGAAGAAGATCTTCTGCCAACTAAAAGCCGCCCGAGATATGACAAGGCATATAACTGTTTCAAATCCTGGTTCTGAGTCGGCGCTACAAGCTTATTTCAGTGCAAATGCCAAGACAAAGAAGATATCAACCTTTTGGTCACAATATTCAATGCTTTAACATATCAGTGACTGCCTACAATAATGAAAATGCAATATTTAATGTAAATAAGTAAAATAAAAAAACCACGTTAATTTTTTATTTTTTATAAATATCATTAGGTTTATTTTAAAAAATAAAAAAGTCAACTTTCCACCTTTCAAAGATAGATGAAATGTCATTATTACATGCATGGTTGTAAATAAATTATTTTACAAAATAGAATATACGTATTTACCCAGTTTATCGTATGACATTTTTTTTTCTATCGTGGAAAGGTCAAAATCTTATTAATCCTTTATTTATTTACAATGACAAACACTTTGTTCTTTAAAGCCAGGCGATAGTATATAGGATGGTTCATTTAAAATTATTGTAGAATATATTGAATAACTTATTGAGAATACATAAAACAATTTATATAATAGGCCAAGAAGTCTTAGGCAATTTTGTAAGCGCCAGCAATAAAGCTATAAGGGCTCTGGCAGCTCCGTTGGCTGTTACTGGGAACTCTAGAACGAGAGTTCGCAGGTTCAAATCTAACGGCCGGTACACCGATTCGCACTAGGCGGATTTTAGTGGTATAAGTCATGGCATTACCCAAGTAGCATTTTTAGACATTATGGTAAAAGTATCGTAACTATCGTTTCTGTTTCCAGAAAATAAAAAATAAAATACTTTCAAAATTTTATTTATTTCTTTTATAAATCGACTTAGCTAAGAAAAATGAACTTTAATAAATACTTTTGGCTTTTCAAAAGATGACAGGAATTTCATTAAAACTCATTTAACAAAATAAAAAATAATTTAACAAAATGGGCGCTATAAAGCAACCAAAATGGACTCAACACACAATTTCTAGTCTTTGGCTTCTATAATGTTTCGTACATCATGTAGCTATAATTTATAGAAAATGTTTCGCAACATAAACACTGTTTCGATAATGTATCGACCGAATGCGAAACAAACGTATCTAAAGTAAATTTTACCTTCGCGTTTGTTCGGTGTACATACATAACCTAAAATCAAAATTCATATATTTTTTAACTGTTTCTGTTCTGAACCGAAACTAAAAATGTACTCTCTAAAAATAAAACGTTTATTAGGTGATGGTGAAAGCCACAGAAAAAAAGGTTTGCTTCAATGAGCGTCGTTAGTTAGAGTGACTGATCCAAGATTTATACTCGTGAAAAGCCCCCGCAGGCAAAAATTGTTGAAGTTATCAAATTCGGGGGGGGGGGGGGGGGGGCAACTGCCCCCTCTTGCTCCTTATAAACGAGGTAATTGCTTGTATGCACAGAAAACAAAGGTTGGGTATTTGTTTCTGGAAGTTTCGAAAAATATTTTCATCACAAGTTTCGTAAATGAATGGATACTATTGTTTGGTAAAATAAGCAAAAAACTCCCAATTTGTTTTGATCAACTTAATTCGAAAATGTATGGCTACAATTTCGAAGCGCATATGTATTACCAAAACTTTATAATTTTAACTAAAAATGTTTCGAAAGATATTTATCTTCGTGTGGCGTTAATGTATCGACACTATGGTTTGTAAAATATTTCGAAATAAGCACGTCTTTAGTGTTTCTAGTAACTGGATTCGAAAATGTGTCGCGAACGTTTCGTAACACATGTGTCTCGACACAACTTTATAATTTTAATTGAAAATGTTTCGAAACGTTTCTCAGCAAAGAATGTGTGTCCAATTTGTTTCTAAATATTGCTTCTTGGGTAATGTCCGCAAATGTCATGCAAAAGATAGGGAAGAGAGAAAAATGAGCCACGCACCCCTCCCTACCCCATTCACGCCAGTAAGCAGGCCGGATGAGATCGGATATCTCGTAGGGTATGGTACGCACACCTCAATCGGTAGGTCAAACCGCAATGCGAGAATCCAAAGGGTCGTTATCACTTGGGGGGACAAGTTAAGCCCATGGAAATTGCCCTGGCAGCGAAAAAAAATTAAAAAAATTGAGGAAAAAAATAATTATAAAGCTTATAAGAAGCTGCGTTGTTGCCATGGCAGTTTTAAAAAATGATTTTATCATATTTTTGCATGAAAATAACTGTTACACATCCACATCATTCGGTCCTTGTAAAAAGCGTAATATTTTGCTTAGTTTTTTTTTTGTAATTTCTCTCAAGAAACCGGATAAAAATGGGGATTTTCTTTTTCTCAAAACACACAGATACATTCGATAATACGCTGGATAACTGTGCTACCCTGTATATTATTATGCATTATGGTATAACTGTACGACTATTGATCAAATCCGATTCATAAAGATTCTTTGACCTATGATACATTTTTTTTTCGCTGAAATCCTGCTCGATTTTTTTTCCCGTAATAGATTGTTTGACGGAAAAAAAAGTGAATGCACTGTTAACACAGACAGTCCATTAAAAGTACCACTTTATTTTATTTACATAATATGTACATATAGGTACACATGTGTGTAATATAAATAATTTTTGCAAATATATTTTTTTATAACCAGCCGGTTTGTCAGTGCAGTTCAGGAATCAGGAATAATTTTTATTGGGCTGAATTGGGTTGAAGTTAAGATGAGGATCCCGAACAAGGCCAAATTAGCAATCAGAGCCATCTATGTTGCATCAATTTAATTAAAAAAATATGTCGCTTTTTGGCAGGTTAGAAAGAGACGAGAGGTCATCAGCTGATCAATATTTCTTTTCGTGAAGTTTTAGCCGTTAATAATAAAGTTTTTTAGTTTATTTATTGATATTTAGATTATCTGACATATAGATTGGGGTATCAACAAGTTTCAGGAAGATCTGTGACAAAAATTTGAAAACTGATCATATTTGAAATTGTTATTATTATTCTTATAACATTATATTTTTTAATGCAATTTTTTCATAGCGTTTTCCAATCCTTTAACTTTTCGAATCCAGTTTTAGATTAGAAAAAAACTAAGTATATTTTGCTAAACGTTCGCATAAAATACTGCCTGCTTGGCAACCAGTGATTAAGCTCTTAAGGGAGACTATGTAGGAACCATAAACATATAATATAATGAAAAAGGAGACAAATCATTTCATTCATAAAACACCAGTTATTTACAATCATGCACAGTTCTATAGTTACAAATGTTAGAAGAAGATGGATTTAAAAAATGGCAATGCTGCAATAAGGTACGCGTTTAGATAATTTCGATCTTACATTAGTCATAAATAGGTAATCGTTGTAGGTATTTCTTACAGAAATTCAGATAATATAAAGAAATAATCCATATTTTTGCAATATTTACTTAAAATATATAATTACCCACCACTACTCTATCTAAAAAAAACATAACCTCATTAAAACATTGCAATTTGACGTTCTCGGGATATATGTATATAAATAACTTTGCGATTAGAAAATTTAAAAAATATTTAGCACAACATTTTTACTGCACGTACACATGAGAAATGCATTCAATATAATTAAGGATTAAACGACTTACCGGTAAGGAAGTTCAATCCTAATTATACGAGATGGGACACTCCTCCTAGATCACCCTGTAGTAATACCTGCTGCGGGCAGCGATAAAAGGTATTACTGCAGGGTGATCTAGGAGGACGTGTCCCATTGAAGTATAATTTATATTATACTTACTCGGTTTCAAACGCAGGCGGTAGATTTAGGACCCTCAGTACAGACTTGGTATCATTGATTACTGTTTAAAACTTTGTATGATTCTGACAGAAACAATTATGTATTTATTAATTAAATGCTTTTGGTTCCATCGTTATTTCTAGTGTCTCTCGTAACAGAGAGACATTTGCATCACACAATTCAATTCAAAATTATACTATATTATATGACGAGTGTTGAAAGTGGTAGAGTACACACAAGCGCGGAACCATCAATTTAGCATGAAAAATACCATATATACCGGCAGGGTATTACTTTTCGTAACTTTTCCAACCGAAATTTGTTTGATTCTGCATTCAACTTCTTCATCAGAGTCGTCAGATAGTGATGTGGTTTCAGTTTGGACTACATAAGCGGTAGGAATGGGAGCACTATCATCTTCTAATAGCACATTGCTATCAATGTTAATGAACTCGCCCAAATCATTGAAATCAAATTACAAACTTCCACAACATCAATATTATCTTTCAGGCTCAAAACGCGATATTTTTGTGCAATCGCATATGCGTGGCAGCGCGAAAGGACTTCGCCGAATGAAAGTATGTGTGATTCCCTGACAGCAGTCCGTCGTTTATTTGTGAGTTGTAAGGTTAAAATCCTAAACAATGGCACAAAAATGTCGCGTCCTGAGTCTGAAAGAGATGTTGTTGAAGTTTATAATTTGATAACAATGATTTGGGCGAGTAGAATGCAGTAATCAAACAAATATCACCAATTATCAGTAAGCCATTAGTATGGTAAGGGAATTATAAGAGTATGCAAAGAATAGAGGTGACTCTACAGCAATGGAATTGTTATCAGACTTGGAATTACATTTTCTGGATTGCAAGTATAAAACGCAAACACGTCAAACTACCTTATTAGATTTTCTTAGTACTACAACCTAACTAAAACTAGTGTATTTTTGTTATGTTATGTTTATTTGTACATACATATACATAGTAATAAATTTTGCATTTACATATTACCTAATAACAAATTTCCCATGGGCGGACACCTCTATTAGGCGGACACATTCAGACGGTCCCGTGGGTGTCTGCCTAAGGGAGGTTTCACTGTACGTCGTACTGAAGGAACTCTATACTGGTTGAGACGTCACTTCATATAAAAAGATATTCGGCATGAAGCTTTTGGGCTTTGATCATTTCTTTCCGACCAAATCGGTGTGTTCGGGTTTGTCCGACCAATTGGGCTTGTAATCCGATATAACTTTCAATCGAAATCGAAAGTTTCTTTACAATTTTCGTTTGGCCTGCCCTGGTAATCAAGTAATCGTTTTATTAGCAGAGGTATAAATAGATAGTATTACAAAATCTACTCCTACAAGTCAATATCCCAAGAAATTAAATAAACATTATCGGTTAATCATTAATTCATTAGAATAAAATTAACAGTAAACAATGAATTCGTTAATTGCCTATTACCTACGATTATACCCGTTTTAGGAAAACTGCAAGAAAGAAAAAAATTCACAGACCTGCCGCGCGGGGGTGAACGAACTTTTAAGGTGAACGAACGATAGAAAAAAATACGAGAATATTTTATTCACAGATAACGTTTTTATTATTTGCAATTTGCAGTATTTGTAGATTGGCGCATTAAAATAATTGAATAAACAAAGGCGCATCGAGAAGGAAACGTAAATATTATTATAGTATTTGCAGAATTATACCGTTGATCTTTTGACTGCAATAAAACCTCATTCTGCCTTCGACCATAAAATAAATAAGGAAATCCCAAATTTTAAAACCTTTTCGAGCAGAGCCGGACCAGGTATACAAATTCAATTTATACCTATGCCTGATGCATATATAAATACAAAGTGATTTTTAATAATTTTAATCTTTAGTGGTTTTCCGGCGAGTAATTTTTAGTTAGGCTTGTTAGTGGTAGAATGTGGCGTCCTTGGAATTGTGCTGATAGGGGGGCATCTTCAAGTGTCATTTTTAAAAGAAAGCATTTATCTACCGATGCCAAACTAATAATTAAAAATGTGTATCAATCGTTGTTGAGTAGAAATTTTAATTCGATGGATGCTTTAGCAGAGACGTCTACTTTGACAAAAACTCCTTTATCTTCGGCAAGAGACATAGTACTTAAACCTGTTAATCCTAGAAAAAATCGGAGTGATTCTGGCAAATTTAGAAGCATTGACGAAAATGACATGGATTTATTAAGAAGAAAGATTTACCAAATGTATGAAGCACAAACTGTACCCACTTTGATTTTCCTCAAAGAGCGGCTGATTAAAGACGAAACAAATATCTCTTGTAGCCTTTCAAGCCTTAGGAAAATATTGCGTAAAATGGGTTTTAAATACCGAAGCATTGATAAAAGACAAACATTAATAGAATCTCAACGTTTACGGAGATGGAGACTTCAATATTTAACAGCTGTTAAACAATTTAGAGAAGAAAATCGTCCAATTATTTACCTTGACGAAACATGGTTCGATACCCATGACACTCCAAGAAAAGGTTGTGATGATTCTTCTAAAAAATGTCAAACCAAGGCACCATCAAATAAAGGCAAACGAATCACCATATTACATGCTGATTCAGAGGACGGGTTTGTTCCAAATTGTCTGTTTCTTTCAGCTAAAAACATAGCAGATTCTTCTTTAGATTACCATCAAGATTTTATTTTTGAATATGATTGAAAATGATTTATATTTTGAAGAAACTTACAAAAAACGAGAACTGCTAGTACTATTGTATATTCAATCTTATTGAGCTAATATGGCACCAATTAAAATCAAAAATTAGGAGAAATAATATTTCTCTTACATTAAATGCATCTGTAGTAGAATTAATTAAAAACGAAGTAAGAAAAATTTCTGCAGACAGCTGGAAAAACTGTGTACAGCATGTACTTAAGGTGAAAAATTCTTACAATTTTATGATTACAAATGTTCAACCCTTAATTGAATCACTTATTTGAGAAACCCGACAAATCCCATAAACATAGTTTTGAGAAAACTAAAAAAAACATTCCAGCTGTTTTCAGTTTCATTTTTTTTAAAGTTTAGCTATTAAATGTATATTAAGATGAAGTAACTAAACATATTTTTACAAAATTGTGAAAAAATTTGATGGTAAAGTTATCAAAATGGCGAAATTAAAAAATGGACATATCGGCTTTCTCAAATAAAAATTTATTAAAAAAATACAAACTCGTAAAAGGCATAATGAAAAAACAATATTACAGTTCTTCCGGCTCCAATTCACCATCTACAGTTGGCCATAAGAAAACTTCTTCATAAAAACTTTTTATTTCTTTATCATCGGGTAAATAGCTTTTAAATTTTCTGATGTTAACCATTTTTTTATTCTTAATAGGTACTTTAATATTTGGGTAGGCTGGTTCTGTACAAAGTACATCGGGTCTGGGATGTCTGGTGCCAACTGGAAACGAATAATTTTGTAGTCCATCTATGTAGTCATACGCAGTAACTGTGCCTTTTAAGTTGTCGTTGTAAGAAAACTGCATAAACTTCGATATCTTAAATGGAACTTTTGAGGCGCCACTTAGAGAGGTTGCACTTGAGCAGTTTCTTTTATAATATCTGGGCCACCAAGACTTAAAATCTTTAATGATACTGTTATCATCAATAAGATGCACAGTAAACTTGTTTTGTTGGCTTGCTAATATAAAGAGTTCGGTGTATTGCTTAAGTGTATAAACTCTATCATTTTTTTTAAGATATCTCTTTACTACTCCGAAGTCCCGATCACAGGCCAGAAATGAATGACCACGTATTGGGAAATACTGATTAACTGTCTTAAACCTCTCTATTTCAGTTAATGAAGCCAACATTCTCACAGTCGTGTGATTTTTGTTTTGTCCTGGACATCCGTCCATGAAGAGATGAAGATGTTTAACTTCTGGTGAAATATATTCTTCTATGTAATTTGCAATAAATGAGCAAACCTCATTAGGACTTTTTTTCCCCATGCCTTCGTGGTAAATGTAAAAATATGCCTTACCCGTTTTAACATTATGTGTGTCAAAAACGGAAACTATAAGTTGATGAAGGTAGAATGTTTCTTGAACTGGAATCTGAGGCAAAAATATGTTTTGCATAAAGTCAACAGCTATTATCGCTACACTGGGGTCATCTTTATAAAGTTCTTTTAATGTATTCATTTTTGAATGAAACTTCTTAGCACGTCTGAGATGGATAGCTTTTTCAGCTACAGCTACTCGTTTAGCATTGTCATTTAACTCTTTTGATTTTATTTTTACTGTTAGCTCCTCACATTGACAGCAAGTGTCGACCTGAGGTCTACTAAAACTTAAACTGAACTTTTCTTTGAAAATTTTATAATATAATGAATATTTCACTGCAGTGTTGGGATATTTGGAAATAAACATATCGTGCATTTTCTTAATATCAAGTTTTTCGCTTAGATACTTATAATCTCGACGCCAAGTTTGTTTGAGAAAGCCGACAAATCCCCGACATATCGGGTTTTAAAACTAAACACAATATTCAATGCTGGTTATCACCCGTACAAGTGCATGGGTTCGTAGGGTTTATAAAGCAAATAACGCGCTTGGTTATATGGAATTGATTTTTCGCAAAATGTCAAAAACGTCATATGGTGGATTTATCGGGTTTCTCAAATAAGTGATTCAATTATAAGTTTAGGCTTCGATGAAGATAGTGAAGTGATACAGAGTTAAATTTTGAATAAATTATCAATAGTTTCTTAGAATTTAATTAATTTTTATTGTACTTGTTATCCTAATAGTTATACTTTTAAATTATATTATTTTCAATTATCATTAATTATTATCATTATTTTACATTTATTATAGGTATCTAAAAATCTTCCGAAACAAAAAAATATAGATTTTCCGCGAGTTATAGTTCTATTACAAAGTTTTTTTTCCTTTGACATTTTTTTCCTAAAACAGGAATAAGGGCTTGGGAAGAAAACTCGTTTACAGGTACTACGGAATCCTGTTAAATTCAAATCTTACGTAAGATAACTCAAATTTAAATTTTGACAAACAGCCCGTACAATTAGACGCATCAGAACGTAAACCACTCTGTCCTAAACTCTAGAATATGTTTTCCATCAGTTAAAAAAATTATTGAAATTGGTTTATTCTTAACGACATAACAGCTTATTACTTTGGACGTAAATTTTGGAATATTCGATACCAATGGGAAACAGCAAAAATGTTTCCGGGACCAAGATTTTACTTATACTCCAATAAAATTGTGTTTTTACCAGGCGTTCTGGGCTGTTTTGGTTGGTTTCTTCCATTCTACATGTTTTTTGTGGTGCTGAATCCGAATTTGAGGTTTGCTTACAAAATTTCCTGACGCAACATTGAAAAAATTCCGAAAGAAGGTAAGAAATTTAATTTTATGGCGGACTTCTTCGGGGGTTGCTCGCCCTTCGCACGATGTGCAGATTGGGAGACCTGCTTTCCTGCATCCACAATTACGTTAGCAGCCTTTATTTCATTTACAAGAAATGTGCCTGCGCATTTCTTGTCCGGTGTCAAAGTGATTGCCACTAGCACGAGATCTTGTTTTTTTTCACCCCGATCGTTCGGGTCTCTTTGTTGCTTGCCGAGTATGGTTTAAGGTCCAGATCCCAGTTGCTGCCTCAATGAAATGCTTAATCAAAGTCACCATTTCAGAATATACAATCCAGAGCTTGCAAATGGTGTCAAGTTCTGCCAACAAAGCTTTGAATCTTCTTGCACATGTTTCACACTCTCCTTTACATCATTAGAAAGAATCACTGTTCTGTCCATGTTGAACATTGTTGGCGACAGAGCCATTCATTGAATCACTATTTTGTGTGAGCTAACATAAATGAGCTCGCCCTGGCCAGACATGATTTTTTCAGTTGAGTTTATTCGAAATGTCCGGTCCATTCATTTGCATAATGAATCCAATTGCCTCTATGAAGGGCATCAGTAAATGCAATCGACCGAACCTTATAACAACATTTTGCACAGCAGGATCATCGGGACGGCTACCAAGAAATGTTTCGTGCCTTGTGGTAGAGGGGCTAGTCAAATGTCAACACGGAAAATAGCATAACAGTGGAAACAAGTCTACATTGCATTCAAGTGTCAAAGAGTGGTTTTTGGCGGAAACAGCCGAAATACGCTAATTTTGAACTATCGCTTGAGCCCGAACGGTTCGTCGAAGAAACAAACTAAACTTTATAGGAAATTTGTTGCCCATTGTAATTAACCGGGATAGTGTACATGGTATAAATAACTAAGGTATGATTCTACGCCGATGTAGGCGTGGCTTGTAACGTCACCGGGTGAGTGATTTTTAAATTTCTTATGGAGATTTATACAGGGTGCCCCAAGTAAAGTGGCCTATTAGAAGTATCTCGAGAACTAAATGAGATTTTATTTTGAAAATTTGGCTGTGGCTATAAGAGATGGTTTTCTACGTTTCTAAAATATTTTGGATGATGCGGTGTTGCCGGATCATACCGAAAGTGGTAGCAACTTCGGAATTTTAAATGAATTACCCTATATATTATATTTTTTTTGGAATCTAGGTAAAAATCTAGAACAGTTTTCTGTATAATATCATATACCTATCTTTAAAACTTTTTGAATTATAAATAATTTTGTGATTTTTTAACGCCGTATCGGGACCTGAAAAGAAAATCATATCTTTTTAGCGGTTACAGCTAGAAAGCTGAAAATTTTACAATAGTTTCACAAGACCATCGCAATTTTATAATTTTGAACAGTATTGAATTCGTTTTATACAGGGCGTCTCCATAACAATATTTCTGAGGCAGATGAATTATTGCAAAAATCTTATTTTTTTTAAATGGGACACCCTGTATTTGATATGTTTTGCTAATAGAGGATCAAATTTTCTATCTAATGATATTATGTGTTCCTATACCTATCTTCACTATTTTCGGACTTATAGCGAAATTTAAAAATTATCTTATAAAAATATATTTTTTGGTAGTTGGCTGTGGATTCATAGAAACAAAATAATGAAAAATCCATGTGACGTTATGTCTGTGTTGTTGTAAAAAAAAAATAGTTAACCAATAAGGAATTTATTAATAAATAAATAAACAAAATGAAAATTACATCAATAAAATAACTAATAACTAAATTATTTAAAATGCCCTCCGTTCGCTCTTAAACATTCATAAATTGTGGTTATAACATGTTCATTTGTCACCTCTTTCATTTCTTTCTATTCTAGAGACCTCAAAGCTGTTCGTACTCGATTTTCTAAATCTTCCCTTGGTGTGACGGGTGTCTTGTATACTATTTCTTTAATCCTATCTCATAGACATAATTCTAGGGGGTAAGATCCGGAGACCTTGGGACCATTTCCATGGACCGCCTCAGCCAATCAACTTTTAGGGAGTCATAGGAGCTGCATCAGGATGCAGTTCATTACATTTTCTGCAAGTTCTAGATAAAACTCCACCACACACCCCATGAATATAAAATAAACTTAAAATATCTAAGCTCGAATAATGTGAATTAGCCATTTTTATTACAATAACTCAGACATAACGTCAAATGGATTTTTCATTATTTTGTTCTTATGAATCCATTCCACAGCCAACCACACTATCAAAAAATATATTTTTATAAGATAATTTTTTAATTTCGCTATAAGTCCGAAAATAGTGAAGATAGGTATAGGAACACATAATATCATTAGATAGAAAATTTGATCCTCTATTAGCAAAACATATCAAATACAGGGTGTCCCATTTAAAAAAAATAAGATTTTTGCAATAATTCATCTGCCTCAGAAATATTATTATGGAGACGCCCTGTATAAAACGAATTCAATACTGTTCAAAATTATAAAATTTCGATGATCTTGTGAAACTATTGTAAAATTTTCAGCTTTCTAGCTGTAACCGCTAAAAAGATACGATTTTCTTTTCAGGTCCCGATACGGCGTTAAAAAATCACAAAATTATTTATAATTCAAAAAGTCTTAAAGATAGGTATATAATATTATACAGAAAACTGTTCTAGATTTTTACCTAGATTCCAAAAAAAATATAATATATAGGGTAATTCATTTAAAATTCCGAAGTTGCTACCACTTTCGGTATGATCCGGCAACACCGCATCATCCAAAATATTTTAGAAACGTAGAAAACCATCTCTTATAGCCACAGCCAAATTTTCAAAATAAAATCTCATTTAGTTCTCGAGATACTTCTAATAGGCCACTTTACTTGGGGCACCCTGTATTGATGTCAGCGTTTTAACTCTCTTTTAAAGGTATTAAAAGGTTTTACGTATTTAATGGTATGTGAAATGAAAGAATAATATCGTGGTATTTAGGTATGTTTATTTCATGAACATACAACAAAGAACCTAAGTAGTTATAAAAAAATTAAACTATTTTTTTTTTAAATAGTCCATCTCTCAGTGGAGTGAAATTATGAAGAGATAAAGAAACTCATAGTATGCTTCAGTAGTTAATTAAACAATATTTTAGTTTCCATACATGTTTCGAAGGCATATACCCTCATCAGCTTCAGTGGAAAATACTTAAGAAGTAAATGTTAATAAAATAAATAACTATTCTAATTTTTTGTTTTTATTCTTAGGAAAGCGGAAACATATTTCTTTCGAATTTCTTTGCCTGATTATCCATGTCACAAGTGAACACAGCGCACCTCATTTCATGAAGGTTCAGATATTTATTTTAATAAACACACACACGACTAAATAAAAATCCTGGTGAACTTTTAAAAATTTCCATGGAAACTACGGCAAGCGGCACTACATGGCGACCAGTGTTGCCACAAATCTTTGATTAAAAGTAATCACATCACTAGAGTACTGCTCGCATGTCTGGAGCTCTGCACATACTCTTCGGCTACTGGATTCTATCGAAAGGAGGGCTATTCGTCTGATCGGAGACCACGAGCTGACGAAGAACCTCGACAGCCTAGAACATCGAAGACAGGTTGGGGATTTGACTCTCTTTTACAGATATTTTCATGGAAGGTGCTCGGCTGACCTTGCCCTCTTAATTCCGCCCAGAGCGACAAATAGCAGAAATACACGACGAACCACTGCCGCCCATCCATATGTGGTTAAGCTTAGTACTCCTCAAACTTCATTATTTAAGAATTCTTTCATCTGGAGGACTGCATCCTTGTGGAACGACCTTCCCGAGGTCGTTTTTCTCAACGAATATAACCTCCAACGCCGCACCACTCCCAGAGTGCCCTAAAGGATTTTTCCAATAGTACTTGTGTTTGATCATAAAAAAAAAAAGGTTGACGGTTCGAAACCTAATAGAATAATGAAGAAACGATGTCAGAGTAAGAAGAGTACGAAAAGGAAAGGTCGCTAGTTTTCTATGATACGGGGGTCACTACCAGATTGAATATACATTTTATATGCGGAGCCCCACACAAGAAAAAGTTACGAGAAGTAAATAATACCCTGCCGCGTTAGTCAAACCGGTATACAGTGTGTACATAAAGTAAGGAACAAATTCATTATCTAGGAATCTAAAAATATTTCGGAAAAATCCTCGGACACGTGTATAATAATTTTTAATGGCGCATTTTTTCCCATACAAACTTAATATACAAGGAGGCTCATGTAGTAGATATGACATTATCGACGATTTTTTTAAATGGGAACCCCTATATTTTAGTTCAGATCTGTAATCTCCAAGAACAGCTGATTTCAAAAACATAACACACTTAGGTCCTAAAATTCATAGTTTCGTTACTACAGGGTAAAACAAATAATTTTATTTAAGATATTTTTTTTTGGCTTGGGAGGCATCAATTAATTACGAATTACGTGAGGTGTTTTTAGCGATTTTTCAACCCCCCTTCCCCCAATAAAAGATTTCGTGACATTTGGCTCAATCCCTTCCGCCATCACCCAATTTTACCTGAAAGCCTTACGTAATTAATGGACGCACCATCATTTGCTGTTACTTATGTTTTTTATCAAGTAGGCTTATTTGCTGTTATGTAACTATGGTATTTAGATAATGTCATTGTCATTACATTGTATTTTTCTAGTAAGTTTATTAGAAGTAATAAATTTTATTTTAAAACATATTGAGTTACTATGCGATTATCTTTAACACAAAGAATAGAAATTCTTATGATGATTGGATATGGTGATAGGATCCGTACTCAACAAGAAGTTTGCATTTTGTTTAACACTAAGTATCCAGCAAGACCAATTACTAGATCAACTGTGAGTAAACTTGAAATAAAATTTCGGGAAACGGGTTCAGTGGAAGATATTCCCAGAAAAGGCCGTCCAACTATTCCGGATGATAAGAAATTAGATATTTTATTGGCTATGGAAGAAGATCCCCACAACAGCGTCCGCCAGATTAGCATTGATCATGGGGCGGCAGCTATGACCGTTCATAACCTATTGACGGTAGAAAAATGGCACCCGTTTAAAATCCGATTGGTTCATGAGTTGAATGAAGATGATCCAGATCGTAGGATGGAGTTTTGTCAAATATTAATGGAAAGATGTAACTTAGATCCTTTGTTTGTTGAAAATATCCTATTTTCGGATGAATCTACCTTTAAATTAAATGAACCGGCAAAACTGTAGATACTGGGCAAAAGAAAATCCCAGGTGGATGCGTGAGCACCACACTCAATATCCTCAAAAAATTAATGTTTGGGCTGGTATTGTGAAAAACAAAATTATTGGGCCATATTTTTTTGACAACAATGTAAACGGGCTAAATTATCTTCATTTTCTTCAGAACTTTCTTATCCCTACGCTAGTTAACTTATACCCTAGTAGAAATAATCCAGGAATTCTAGATGAAAATTTGTGGTACCAACAAGACGGCGCACCTCCACATTATGTAGCAGTAGTGCGCCATTACATTAACCAAGTTTTTCCGAACAAGTGGATTGGAAGACGTGGGCCTATTGAATGGCCGCCTAGGTCTCCAGACCTTACACCACGGGACTTTTTCTTGTGGGGTCACCTGAAAAATGTTGTTTATAAAGTCAGACCTGCCAATATTGAAGATTTAAAAAATCGAATAACAACAGAATGCAGGAACATTTCAGAAGAAACCATAAGAAAAGTCCAACAAGAATTCATTGATCGCTTGGGGTACTGTCAGGCAGCAGAAGGAGGACAATTTCAACACTTAATTAAATAGCTTATTTAATTTTTTTACATTTTTTTAAATTAAAAATATCTTAAATAAAATTATTTGTTTTACCCTGTAGTAACGAAACTATGAATTTTAGGCGTGTTAGTGTGTTATGTTTTTGAAATCAGCTGTTCTTGGAGATTACAGATCTGAACTAAAATATAGGGGTTCCCATATCTACTACATGAGCCACCTTGTATATTAAGTTTGTATGGGAAAAAATGCGCCATTAAAAATTATTATACACGTATCCGAGGATTTTTCCGAAATATTTTTAGATTCCTAGATAATGAATTTGTTCCTTACTTTATGTACACACTGTATATGATATTTTTCGTGATAAATTATTGGTTTGGGCAGGCCATGACATGACATGTTAATACCTTTAAAATAGAATTAAAAATGCTAACACAGTATTAATCTCCATAAGAAATTTAAAAATCACTCTCCTTGTGACGTCACTGTGCGCGGCAGACGAAATTAGAACGGTTAGATGTCTTGCCTTTAGTTAATGTATCATGGATAGTGTATTTCTAATTTTTCCCATTTACAAAAGGTTATCTACTTGTTTATTTACACCTTGGTAACAAGCGATAATAAACCAATATTATTAGTATCTAATGCTAATTATAGTTCATACTGAAAGTGAGAACAACGAAAGGGAAAGTATAGATGTTTCGCCGGTGTGCGCTGAATGATGTGGATAAGTAGGACACCCGTGGCAAAAATTGAAAGTACTGCTAAATATTTAATAGGTTTTATTTAGTCGGTCTTATGAATAAAATATTAATGAATTTAAGGAAACTGAATTTTTATGAGTAATTTCGTCGGATAATAAATGGATGTGACTGAGAGGTTGCTCGGAGCGAGCAACATTTGCACCTATAAAAATTATAACGGTTAAAAAATTGACTTTAATAGATCTCGTTGAGAAACAATAATGACTAAAAATTACATATCACCATTAGGAACTTCCTTGTGAGAATTTATTAAAAACATAAAAAGGTTTATATCTGCAATACAATTAACTCTATGAAAGTATACTGAGTAACCACCGACCTATATCTATTAATAGCCAAACTCTAAAAGCAAAAGTGGCAAATGTATGGCCTCGCGCACAAACCCGAACAAACCCGCCAAGCGGGGAGTTTCATAAAGTACGAGTGCTCTAATTGTTTTATGAACCGTGTATTTTATAATACTTTCTCTATTTGGGTCTTTAAAGTCTGAAAAACTTTTAAAAATATAATAGATTTTTTCCATTTGAATTCATATTTTCTATTTGGGTTGGCAATTCATTTACAATTTAATAAAATGTTACAATTATCAAATACCTATGTCATGATAGAAACAGTTGAACACAACAAAGCTTCTTCCCATCCGTCATAATTGAAAATTAATATATTATTAAAGTTAATAAAAATGAGTCAGGAAGAATGTTGTACTCCGTCAGAAATACGAGAAATTGCAGAACATAATCTAGAAAAACTTTTAAAAAGAATATGCAAAACTTTGAATTATGGTGCGAGCAGAACAAAGTTCAAAATATTGAACAAAATTATAAATAATACTATTGAGCAAAATATTGTGTCGACACAGAATCTGACAGGAATAACAATTAATGCACAGGAAATGTCTGCAATAACAATAAATATGTATATATAAAGTAATATGTATAATACTATATTGAGTTACAAATAAAAATAGTACTTTATTGAATAAAACTTTAGAAATAGAGCATAAACTGGAAGATATTTCTATAATTTTTAGGTTATATTGTTTTATAGTTGTGACTAGAAATTAGTTGACGGACCCCATCAGTATGTTATATATTTCCGAGTATAGGCATTTCTGATAAATATCTAGTGAAAATGATCTATTTAGGGTTAAAGGTTAGTATTTTAAAGTTTTCTATAAAAAATTGTTGTCGTATCCATAATGCCTAGGAAACTAATTTCAACGAAATCGAAGTAGGCCTAAAATTCAAACCCAACATGAAAAAAATAAAATTTCAGTTTTATAAAGTGGCAAGTTATTCAATTTTTCTGCATTTCATAATGTAGCCATTATGAAACCCAAATAGAAAAACAAATTTGATCGTCAGATATCATGCGCCAACTGATAAACTATTTGCCTTAACCGGCGAGCCCTTAATGAAAATAATTACCCGACAATATTTTGGCACATCGAAACTTTCTTTACTGGGCAATAAATAATCTATCTTTTCTCATAAAAGAAGGCCTTGTGGCCATCACTGGAAAGTCACTTTTAGAATTAATTTTGACAACTATTGTCAACGTATCGATAGATTTTTAATATCGTTACATCCCTACGTCTGATTTTGATTCTGGACGGTCGTCGTTGATTCACGTCGTTGGTGGGCAACCAAACCGGCACCCATGCCGGCGGGGTTGCCTATATGACGGCGACTACATTATGCGCAAGACAACCGACGAGCAACCTTTAAAAATATGACCGGTAAACCGTGCGCACCAACCCATTTTTTAACTTTTTAACTCACAACAAAAAAGTTGCATTATTATTGATGTTACGTATTTTGTAAATTGGTTGATCTATTTAGGTAATTGATTTTTTCCCAATTGTAGTTTTTTTCTTAAGAATATCACTGTCTTTATGATTTTGGTTAAAAAAGTAACTTCAGTATTATACCGTGTGTAATAAAACTGTTGTGTTTTTACGAAAATTCAAAACACCCTGTAGGGTATACTAGGTATTGCACATTGTTGTAGATACAACCAAAGAAAAGTCTCACGGTTGCTATACGTTTCCTTTCCTGATTCATTTGTTTATCTATGATACGTCGTGAAATACACAATTTTTATTAAATTTGTCTAGATTTTTCAGTTAAAAGCCCCGACCTCAATCCTATCGAACAAAGTTCTGATTTTATTGGTAGGCTGTTACAAAATGAAGAACGACAATCTCAAAACTGACAAGAATTAGGAGAACGACTCATCGAATAATTATGGAATGGCTTAGATTAGAATGCAAAGAACCTTACTTTTAATTATGAATCAAAGATGTTGGGAGGTCATCTGGGGCAAGGGTGGAACCACCAGATACTGATTCTTTATTGCCTTTCAATTCTGGTTATATGTATTTTTTATGTTATCTATTGTTGTTGCGATAATTAAAGCAATCAATTCGTTCATTTTGCGATGTTGCTGCTATTTTTTATATTAAATAAAAAATGTAGACACATTTAATAAAAATTGTATATTTCATGAAGTAACCAGAGGGTAATAAATGAGTCAAGAAACAGAATGTAAAGGAAACATTGGGCTTTCGTTTGCCTCTATCTGCAATAACTTGCAATTGCTATGATACACCACAGAGTGCTTTGAATTAAAAATTAATACAGTGAAACCTCTCTTAGGCGGACACCGACGGGACCGTCTAAATATGTCCGCCTAATAGAGGTGTCCTCACATGGGAAATCTGTTATTAGGTAATATGTAAATGCAAAATTATTACTATGTGTATGTATGTACATAAACATAACATAACAAAATCCACTAGTTTTAGTTGTAGTACTAAAGAAACACTAATAACGTAGTTTGTCGTGTTTGCGTTTTATACTTGCAATATAGAAAATGTAATTTCAAGTCTGATAACAATTCCATTGCTGTAGAGTCACCTCTATTCTTTGCATACTCTTATAATTCCTTTACCATACTAATGGCTTGTTGATAATTGGTGACATTTGTTTGATTACTGCATTCAACTTCTTCATCAGAGTCGTCAGATAGTGACGTGATTTCAGTTTGGACTACATAATTGGTAGGAATGGGGTCACTATCATCATCTAATAGCACATTGCTATCAATGTTAATGAACTCAATTACTGAACTAACTGAACTAACACCAGTATTTTGTAGAGTTTTCAACTTATCCTACAAAAAAGGAATATTTCCATCTTGCTGGAAGACGGCGCGAGTCCAGCCTATTGCAAAGAAACGTAAGTGAACCCTGCCTAACAACTATCGACCAATCGCATTGCTTTCAGTTATATCAAAAGTAATGGAGGAAGCTATTAACCAACATCTTCTAAAGTACCTGGAAGGCTTCAACATTATCAGTGATCATCAATATGGTTTTCGGAAGTCCAGATCAACTGGAGATCTTCTAGCCTATGTCACCCATCTTTGGAACAACGCAATCGAACATCATGGGGAGTCTCGGGTTGTTGCACTGGATATTTCTAAAGCTTTTGATCGTGTTTGGCATGAGGGGCTTCTAAATAAACTGTGATCCTATGGTGTGCCCAGTCGATTCTGTGCATGGTTGTCTAGCTTTCTTAAAGACCGCTCTCTGCAAGTGGCGATTGACGGATTTCTCTCAGACACCTTCACCATCAATGCCGGTGTTCCTCAAGGGTCCATATTGTATCCCACTCTCTTATTACTCTACATTAACGACCTTCTAGTGAAAACTAAAAATCCGATATTTAGTGTTGCTGACGATAGCACACTTATCTTATTTTTCTCTTTGAATGCCCAAACATCGGCTGCCGGCGCACATCTTCGCAGACAGCATGAAGTATCACGCCTCAACAAAGACCTGGAGGAAATTTTGGCTTGGGGTGACAGTAACCAAGAACCAGAAAGTTGTACACACCTCAACAACTTTTGACACTATACAAAGCCCAGATTCGACCATCACTGCTATCATGTCTGGAGCTCTGCACACAAACATACTCTTCGGCTACTGGATTCCATCGAAAGGAGGGCTATTCGTCTGATCGGAGACCACGAGCTGACGAAGAACCTCGACAGCCTAGAATATCGAAGACAGTTTGGGGATTTGACTCTCTTTTACAGATATTTTCATGGAAGGTGCTCGGCTGACCTTGTCCTCTTAATTCCGCCCAGAGCGACGAATAGCAGAAATGCGCGACGAACCACTGCCGCCCATCCATATGTGGTTAAGCTTAATACTCCTCGAACTTCATTATTTAAGAATTCTTTCATCTGGAGGACTACATCCTTGTGGAACGGCCTTCCCGAAGTCGTTTTTCCCAACGAATATAACCTCCAACGATTCAAAACCAACGTGAATCGCTTTTTGCGCACACGCACCACTCCCTAGTGCTCTAAAGGATTTTTCCTATAGTGTTTGATCATAAAAAAAAAGAATTCGCCCAAATCATTGTTATCAAATTACAAACTTCCACAACATCAATATTCTCTTTCAGACTCAAAACGCGACATTTTTGTGCCATTTTTTACGATTTTAACCTTACAACTCACAAATAAACGGCGGCTGCTGTCGGGGAACCACACATACTTTCATTCGGCGAAGTCCTTTCGCTCTGCACCGTACTTATTCGTCTCGCAAATACTTTGTCCGTTTAAAGGAGGGTTTTCGCACTCTTTGTATGAAAACAGCCTGTCCGCGTCCTTCCAAAGTTAGAGTCGCCCAAGAGATGTTGATTTTCATGGAATTTAATATACCTAGTTCCGGACTATGAAAAAATGTCCGCTTAATAGAGATGTCCGCTTATAAGAGGTGTCCGTTATGAGAGGTTTCACTTTAATTATATTAATTTAAACGGCCTTTAAATGAGGTACCAAATGTAGAGGATCAATATCCTCTCTTCCTATTTAAGATCTTAAGGGTAACATTTACTCTTCCCACGAAAGCTGCAATTATTCTTTCAAAAAAATTGATGTGTCTTTCTGAATTCTAATATTATTTAGTGGAAGCAAGATTAAGAATGCGAAGTTGTCAAATTGACACCCTTTATAGATTCAGTGTCACCGTTAAAGTTGGATCTATACAGGGTGTCCCGAAATTAAGGGGCGATACGTTACCACCATATTGTCCGGCTAAAAATAAGAGAATTTTGTCATATGGGCATAAATGCAGAAATGCATGGCTAAGGGGGCTACGGCCCTTAGAATGGGGAACCCTGAAGACGTTTTTTTCTAAATATTTTCGAAACCGTTCATCATAAAATGTTGAAATTAGGTATGGAGTATAAACTTTTGACGCTAAATCAGTTCATGTATTCGGAATTTCAAAATTTTAATCATAGGCGTCACATACTGGGGTTAAGGGTTAAAATAATCCCACTTTTTTAATTAGTCATTTTTTTTTTTAACTTTATTAAAAATTATGAAATATCAAAGTATTTTACGTCAAAATGGCTCCCCTAGTTCGTATTGATAGGACTTACAGTTTTTGAGTAAAATCGTTTTAAAAAAAAATTATGTTCGTTTTTAGTCTATATTGAAGCAAAAGTTTATGGTAAATTTACATTTTACCTAAATACATTTCCTCCTCATATAATAATAATAATAATAATAATCTTTATTTAGCACTTGGCTAGTTATTACTAAAAAATACAAGTTACAAAACAGTGTTTATATGTCAGTTACAAAAATGATAAATCCTACTCTACTCTACATATCCTTCAAATAAAGAAACAATCTTCTTTTAAAAACATTTAACCCATTTGCCTCCTTAATGCCCTCAGGGAGGTCATTAAAAAGACGAACTCCCTCGAAAAATAGCGATTTTTGTAGAGATGTGGTTTTAACTGACTCAATGTTATAATGTTGCCCAGAGCGAATGTCATAACTATGAAAATTTGATCTTTTTTTAAGAAAAGCATTAAAATATATTGGTAGCTGCTCATGTTCAATTTTATATATTAAAACCAAGTTCGCCTTTCTAATGTTCTGTTCCACAGACAGCCAGTTCAACCTCTGTAACATAGTTCTTACCGGGATATACCTGTTGTATTTAAGAATAATTCGCATAACCTTATTTTGCTGAACCTGCAGCCTGTGTATATTTTCCTGAGTACAAGATATTAATAAAGAACAACAATAATTAAAGTGAGGCAAGATGATTGTATTATAAACCAGTGTCTTGGCCCACTGGGACAAACAATCCGAAACGCGACAGAAAAAACCAATTTTTTTCCCTAATTTCTTACAAAGGTAATCAACGTGATTCGTAAAAACAAGCTGAGGATCCAAAAAGACTCCCAAATATTTTATTTCCGACACTAAACTAATTTCAGACTCATTTATGTTAAGGGTTAATCCTAATTCGGCATACTTCTTACAATTTACTTTTGAACCTATTATCATACACTTTGTCTTTGATGTGTTCAGTTTTAATTTATTTTGGCAAAGCCAGTGATACATTATTTTAAGTTCGCTATTCAAAAGATCAGTTATATCCCTAAAGTTTTTTCCTGATACACAAATAAGGGTATCATCCGCAAATAAATTCACAAACGAGTTTTTTAAAGCTATATGAATATCGTTAACATAAATAATAAACAGTAATGGACCCAGCACACTTCCCTGCGGAACACCCACTTTATTTTCCCTTTTAGTTGATAGTTTGTCGTCCACTCTAGTCATTTGATACCTGTCACTTACGAAATCATTAATCCAATGCAATGCACTACCTTCTACACCATATAGTCTTAATTTTTTAATAAGAATTCCACGATCGATTGTTTCAAACGCTCGCTGCAAGTCAACAAATACACTAAGCACCACTTTCTCCTCATTCAGAGCTTTTCGCCATGTTGCACAAACGTATTGCAGCGCCGACTATGGTTTTATGGTTCCATAAATAAATTACTTCACTTTATTGGTATAAAGAATACTATGAAAATACCGATGACTAAAGATCCGGCCTAAATAATAAAATATATTTGGAATTTCCTGCGGCCGAATCCGCACAATCGGGGTTTTAACAAGAAAGGTGTAACTGGGTCATTATGCAGCAGGAGAAGACACGAGACGAGGATATCCGCAAATACACTCACAAAGTTCGGAGATAAGATATGGTTACGATGATCGTATTCGGAAAACGCTTTTAAAGGTAATACGGGGAAGAAATATATATACAGACGAGGAAATATTAATATAAATGTAGATTGGAGTTTATTTTATGATATACTAGCACTAATAAATAATAAAATAATAGTATATTAAGATACAAGTTTCATAAGACACCATCTTAGAGCACGAGTTCAATTTAACAAACGACCCGCGAAGCGGGGAGTTTTCTAAAGTACAAGTGCTATAATTGTATTTTATAATACTTTTTGTATTTGGGTCTTCAAAGTCTGAAAAATTAAAAAATATAGTAAGTACATTTTTTCCATTTGAATTAATATTTTCTTTTTTGGTTGGCAATACTTTTACAATTTAATAAAATGTTACAAGTACCAAGTATGCCATGATAGAAACAATTCAACACAACGAAGCTTCTTCCCATCCGTCAGAATTAAAAATAAATATATCATTAAAGTTAATAAAGGAAGAACGTTGTACTATATCAGAAATACGAGAAATTGCAGAGAATAATCTAGATAAACTTTTAAAAAGAATATGCAAAACTTTGAGTTATGGTGCGAGCAGAACAAAGTTTAAAATATTACAAAATACTAAATAATACTATTGAACAAAATATTGTGTTGACACAGAATCTGGCAGGAATAACAATTAATGCCCAGGAAATATCTACAGTAACTATAAATATGTATATATAAAGTAATATGTATAATACTATATTGAATTAAAAATAAAAATAGTACTTTATTGAATAAAACTTTAGAAATAGAGCATAAACTGGAAGATATTTCTATTATTTTTAGGTTATGTTGTTTTATAGTTGTTACATTAGTTGATGAACCCCATCAGTATGTTATATATTTCCGAATATAGGTATTTCGGATAAATATCTAATAAAAATGATCTATTTGCAGGGTTAAAGGTTAATATTTTAATGTTTTCTATAAATAAATTTCTGTCGAACCCATAATGCCTAGAAAACTAATTTCAACGAGATCAAAGTAGGCCTAAAATTCGAACTCTACTTGTTGCCAACATGAAAAAAATAAAATTTCAGTTTCATAGAGTGGCAAGATATTCAATTTTTTTGCATTTCATAATGTAGCCATTATGAAACCCAAATAGAAAAAAATCCTTTATCTACGACTAGTATAATAATATAATGTAAGTATTATACTGCTGGTTTCTGCAGTATAATGCCACATATTATTCCCAGGGAATAACGATGAGGTATTAGTAGTCCTTATTCTCTCTTGCACTCCAATTACAAAATTTCTCAAATTAAATAATACCATGGAAACACAGACTCAAAACGCGTAGTGTTTGTATATTTGTATTGAGATGGGAAAACTGGTGCCCGGGTTTTCTTAGCATTAAAATAAGTACCTAGTAATATGAAATATTAATATTTGCATCATATTCAGATTTGCAAAACAAGAAATAATTCAGTAGTCAGATTCCGTGGGATTCTATAGTACAATCGGCAACAATGGACGTATACGCCGGTCATTTGCAGTTAATGAAATATGACATAAAAAGCAAATAAAGAAAAATCCACCCCATTGGTGATGGGTGAATCCATATGTATAGTGAACAAAAAAAATCCAACGCAATCTTAATTTGGCAGATTGTTAACGATTTTTAAAATAAATTAACTTTCTCAAACTTTTTAACAGCTTCCTGATTTGAATAGCACTTTTTGTAGGTGTACTGATATATGTGTTAACACAATTTACATGTTTTGGCTCTTAAATTTCATTTGACCTAAAATCGAAGACAATAAGTTTGTTGTTCCATAAACAGATGCAAATTTACTGCTATGAGAATGGCCAATTTTAACATAATTTATTTTAAATTTTGAGATGCTGATTTTATGCAATACACGCGAATAGGGAAGTTAGTCGAGATAAATATACCGGTCGACAACTTTATCTGTAGCTACAAAAGGAATGCTGGCAAAAAAATTTCTTGGGATAACAATGTTGTCACATATATTAAATTTTAATTTAATAACATGTTACCAACTAAACCCTAAAATTAAATTTACCCATTTAAAGTAAATTGTCATAAGTATATAAGAAACTAATGTTCTCTTATAGTTTCAATGTTCTTAAAACTTTCTTTTCATACTATTTATTTTAATATTTAAATGCAAAATAAAATATTTTTTCATTAAAGTACTTCTAATCTAAAAATAGGGCAACATGGTACAATATCAACGGTAACCATGGGTAACTGGTGGCTAGAGCTAATTTGATAGGTTATATCCCAGACAGAGGATGACGTCACGCCAATATGCTTCATCCAGTTGCGTAGTGATAGGGTTTGTTTTAAAACTGTGATAATGAATGAATATACCCTGGTAAAACCCTTCATAGTCAAACCCGCGAAGTGATTGCCAATGTGTACAGGGTGTGTGAAGAGGAATCACAAATTAATACATTTAAATTGCCACTTAGGCGAAAGCTAGAAAGGCTCGCAATGTATACGGGAGTAAGCGCGGGTGCAGTAAAAAACATGCAAAAAGAAGATACTGAAAGGAAGAAAATAACCCGAATCGATTGTTGTCATCTCATGTCAAAAAAGGGACCGTCTCTCTGCTGTCGAAAAAATCGAAGGTTTCGACTTTGGCATTGTTAGGAGAACAATACAAAAGTTTTATTTGGAACTAAAAGTATTTTCAACCTTAAAGAAGTTGCTACAACAGCTGAGAAGTGACATAAACTTTCCATTTTCCCTTGAAACTTTGAGGTGCATGTTGAAATCAAACGGATTTTATTGGCGAAAATGCCAAAATAAGCGAGGAATATTAATGAAAAGGCCTAATATATTGCACTGGTGATACAAATATATTCATGCTATGAAAAAATATATATTATTACATTATTAAGATAATAATAGCACGCCCATGACTCGGCCATGTTTTAAAAGATATTGCTTCCCCCTTACCGATACCGCGTAGCTATAGACTTGCTTGTCGAACTGTAGGTGTCTCTTTTAAATAATTGCATAATTAAAAATTAATAAAAAAATGGCACAAAATGGACATGTTTCAATTAATACAACTTAAGGAAGCTGCTAAAAATGTTTTTCTCAAATTTTACGTGTTTATTTTACGATTAGCCCTTGTTAACAAAAATACTGGATTTTTCCATTACGTCCGGTTATACCGGAAGTATCTTCCAACAATATTTTAAATAGAACCTGTCTGTTTTTACGGACTTTTTGGATTGTACTCAAAATTATTGTATAATAAGTCAATTAATAAATTCATAGTGTTTTTTTCTAGGTTTTCGGTCATGTAGTGGAGTAAAAGGGTTTTACTTTGTTAACGTTTCGGTTTTATTCATAATAATCATCTTCAGAACTACAATTTAATAAAAAATGCTATGATTGGAAAAGACAGACATTTTTTTGTAGTTATTTTTTTTATACAGTGTGTTTCCTAACCTCTCTGAAAAAAATTTAGGAGGTGAATCCTCACTTTATTTTAAGATAAAAATGTGGTATAAAAGTTTTTCGCCTGTCGCTTCGTTTTCGAATTACAGGGTGTTAAAAAAATATTGTATTTTTCATTTTATCAATTAAAGCTAAAATGATTTAATAATGCATATGATTTAAAAACTTTGAATTATGAATTCATATGAACAAAAGTCAAAGAAATTGCTGCAAATGTCCTCCATGAGCACACCCATGTATACGACGTGCTAAATTGCCTCTCAGGTGTTGGAAAATTTCGAAAATAACTAAAAAATTATGGTAAGGTAAGGTAAGGTAAAGATTGTTTCACGAAAAATGGATATAACTTAATGACTGCAGTAAAAGTACCTGGGCCATCCCATTATTTATGACCGTTTGATATTATTATGTGGAAAGGACCGGATTGTAATAATTATAATTAAATATAGGCACATCAGGTAGGTTAGGCTCTTAATTTATATTTAAATATCGTTTTGTGGTAAAATTTGTTAGTTTTTGAAGAATGGTTCAAGAATTGTCTTTTACCAAACATTCCTCAGAATAGCGTGATAGTAATGGACAATGCGAGCTATCACAGTCGCCAATTACATAAAGCTCCAAGCTCAAATAATACAAAATTGGAGATTCAGAACTACATGGCGACACAATGATATATATTTTGAAGAAAGTGATCTTTTAGAAGTTTTAAAGACATTTTGTATAAAAAAAGTATATGTTTGTGACACATGGGCAGAAGAAATTGGACATACAGTGCTATGGCTCCCACCCTATTATTGCATTTTTAACCCCATAGAGCATATGTGGCATCAGTTAAAATCACTGGTTAGGTCTGAAAATATTTCTCCGACTTTAAGTTCTAGTGCTGTAGAATTAATACGAAAATGCTTTGATGATATCCCCCAGGTAGTTGGAAAAATTCAGTCCGTCACGTAATAACTGTAGAAAATTCGTATAGTAGTCTGGATCGTATAATTAATCCAATTATAATTAATTTTGATGAGGATAGCGATAGCGAAACAGAACAATCTATAGAATGCCATTATAAATGTAAATAAATATGACTAGTAATATTTTAAAAACATGTTATTTCATTTGATTACATTAATATAATCATATCATTACTTGTTTTCCTTAGTCCGTCCCTTCATACTTCACTTGTTTATTGCCAAGCTCTTGTCGACACAATGGGGCCGACCCAGGAAATCATTAAGTCGTATCCAAATTTCGTGAAACGTACTTTACACCACTACTGGCTTGGATGAGACCTAGCAGGTACTCTTTGATGGTACGGGATTGCGAGAAAAATATGCAACTATTAATTAAATAGGCATGTAAACCATGCATGAACAAAAAAGCCATTAAGGCGAACTAGGCAATTTGCTTAGAATCCGAGCTTTAGTCATAATGTATCGCTTGAATTCGTTCTTGCTGTTTCTTTGTTATTTTCTTTCAGTCAGAACCCAGCCTCACCGAGCTGTGAAACTGCGAAACGCGCCTGGCGATGGATCGATCGAAACGTCATGGTTTTTAACGATTATTTATTACTTCTTACTACTTTGGTTCTTAACATGCCTGAAAAGTACCCAAAAGTGTGTCACGTAGTAAAATTGTCGGAATTGCTTTAAATCCTATTTACGTTAGATTATTTTATAAATAAATAAACAACATTTTAAGATATCAGTTATCTAATCTGAAAAATAGTCTCGCTTTATGGCGTCTTCTTTCCGTAAAACTATTAAAACAGGTGTCGTATAAACAGTAAATATACCTGTACAGTTTTTATTGCCTAAATTTGGGTTAAGGTTAATGAGGTAGGAAAGGGCCCTTATTCTGAATTAACTATTCTAAAGTCTGTTTCGTTGCCGTTGATAGCTCGATACCCTCATTAAAGATTCAAAACAAGGGCCCGGTGGCCTAAAATATTTTACCTATAAAATGGTCTTTTTACGTACATCTAGCATAAAGATGAAGAAATTTTGACCTATTCCACCGGGTAACAGATAAAGTAACAATAGAGCCATAAAATGAAATGAAAGGATAATGATTAAAACGGCCCATCATGGTCGGAGAGTTGGGTTTTTAATGTAACCGCTTATTATTTTATTTAAATGTAATAGATTTTATGATTTTATGAATTTATTTACAAGAAAACTAATTTATTTACAGATCAAAAAATATTGACAATTTCAATAATTATAACTCGATAAAATGGTCCTCAGAAGAATCTGAAGAGTCATCATGTCCTACGCTTATTACTAAAGGCTCAATTTCCATAGTTGTGTCAATTACGTTGTCAAGTTCCCACATTTTTTGTTCCTCTACTATAGCATGTTTTATGGCGTTTTGCCAATTTTCTGATGACACATTTGCTAAAGAATGAAGCAAGAGGTGTCGCACTTCTTGCATTTTAAAAGTTTTGTTATTTCTAGCAACATATCCTTTTACTTGAGCCCATATTAATTCGATAGGATTTAGCTCACAATGGTAAGGTGGTAAACGGAGCACTATAATACCTCGATCTCTTGCCATCTCGTCAATAACATACTTTTTATACTGTGATTTATGTAGCCTAACAATATCCAAAAGTTCTTTTTTTACCATGGTATTATCGTAACTCAATTCCTTTCGTTGTAACCAGTTTACGATTTCCGCCTTTTTCCATGAAGTTGTGGGAAGATTCTCTTTTAGCCTAGAGTGATAGCTGGCATTATCCATCACTATTACAGAATTAGCGGGAATGTATTCTATCATTTGCTTAAAATATTCCTCGAAAACATCAGCAGTCATTTCTTCATGATAGTCTTTAGTAGAATTCGACTGGAATTGTAATAATCCTTGATCCAAAAAGCCATTTGAACTTCCTATATGAGTTATAATAAGTCTGCGTCCCTTTCCAGATGGTGGTCTAAGTCCTGTTGACCAGCCTTCCATGACAGCTTGTCGAGAACTTAGGACATTTTTATCTTGCCAAACTTTAGATACGGTGTGCCCTTCGTTCAGCCAAGTTTCATCCAAATAGAAAATGTTTTTGCCTTCGCTGCGGTATTTTCGGATGGACCTTAAGTATTGACGTCTCCAGCAAATAATATCTGCTCTATCAATAAGAAAAGATTTTCTGTTTTGCTTCTCCCATCGAAAGTTCATATCATATAAGTATTTTCCATAGTTTCGTTCGTGATAGCTGTGGTAAGTCCTCGTCGTAGTTAATGGCTTGTAATTCCTTGGCAAAATAAAAACTATGTACTTTTCTTCTAATACCATTTTTAATGAAATTGTCAATTTCTAACGGTTTCTTTCCTGGGAGTGGTTTTGGCTCACTGAGGTTCTTAGATTTTCTTTCACGCAAGAACCTATATATAGTAGCCTCTCCAACTCCTACCATATTGGCACACTCTGCAATGATGCTACGAACATCACTTGCAGGTTTCTGGTACACTAGAGCATCATGCACGTTTAATATTAATGTCTTTTCTCGGAGAGAATATGCACTCTTGCTAATTTGACGAAGACACGTTGGCGAAAAACTTGAAGCCATTGTTACAAGTATAGGAAATAATTCAACTTTGAGATAATGCAGTATCTAAATACAACTAAATACATAGTTTGACAAACGCACATCAAATGGCGTAATAACATCCTAAAGCAGGCAAAAATAGGTAAATTAATTACCCCTGTTGTACCTACTTTAACCCTAATCCTACTTAACAATGGACAGAGGCCAATTTTCTTATTAAATAAGGTAATTACTATTGGCAACGCCTATGGTTTACGGTTGTTTTATGGCTTCAACCCTCGATATGAGCTATCAACTGCAACAAAACGGACTTTAGTAAAGGTTACATTATACCGTTGACCTTTGCTACGATAAATCAACTACCTGATGATTAAATCCCATTGAAAATATAACTTTTTAACTAAAGATACACTAGGTTTGTTTTGGTTGTAAAATAAGGATTGATTCTAGACAGTTCGAAAACTGCGCAGAACTCTATGTGCAATAAAATAAATCCTCGAACGGTTTTAGAATCGGTTCGCAGTAGAAGAAACCAAAACAGCTTATTGAAAAAGAAGAAGAGGAGAATTAACCATAACCTCAAAATTTCAAAAATTGAAGAAGTTGTTATTTTTCCTTATTTATGCACAGAAAATACAGATATTTAAGTGTATATTATATGATACCAATACTTCTGAGCCTGCACTATTTAAAAGCTGATCCTACAAAAAATACTCAAATAATTTTCCAATACTCTTGAAAAATGAAATTATATGTTGCATTTAACTTCTTTACAGAAACTTCTACCTACCATAACTATGGGATGATTATCCTCCATTCTATAGTATTTTACTTTTAACAAAAAAAATAACTGAACTAAGATTCAAAACGCAAGACACGAGATACGAGCATAAATGGGACACAAGCCACGCAAAAACAATTTAAAATGGTGATCAGCTGGGGAAATGCCTTCTTTTTATTACACTGCGCATGCGGCAACTAAAAATCCCGAATCGGTTCTATCAAAAAGCTAGAACTGCATTGACAGTTCAAGAACGGTTACGAACCGGTTCGAAATATAACCAAAACGCTTAAATTTTAAGTTCGGAATCGGTTCTAACTAAACCAAAACAGAAATATGTCACTGCGCATGTACGGACTGTTCTAGAACGGTTCTAAGTTTGAACCAAAACAAAGCTACTTACTTACTTAAAATGGTACAATAATTAGTAGTGTTGTGATCGCTCGAGCGAAAGGCCGATTGAGTACTCAATTATTCAAATAACCGACATCGCTCGATTATTAAAGAAACCGCGTTATAAATCGAGTTATAAATTCAAGCGAAAATCGTCGCTTGAATCTTTCACTCGTAACCCGAACTTTGCATGACGCCGACGTATATTCGAGCAGTTTTTCGCTCGATAGGAAATACTACTCTAAGTTATAAATTCAAGCGAAAAATCGAAAATCGTCGCCTTTCACTTGATACCACATATATATAACCATTATATTGCTAATACCATTTGCAATTATGTCCCCTCTATGGGCATCGAAAGGGGCCTTGTGAGTTTGCGCAGTTCGGAAATTTCCTTGTGAAAGTAAACATTCGACAGGACCGGATTGCCCTAATTGGTGTAAACTTTTGGTGTCAAATTCCGTCCGAATATTTGTAACAATCGACACGATGAGCTTTATTTTAACTTTCATCCGACGTCGTATGTTTCTTAACCTCACTTTTTTCTAAAAGAAAATTTAAATGTAATGACTATTTTGGGAATTATTATCAGCTACTAATGCACCAAATTAATAATACATTAATTTTAAGGTTAGGGAGTGACCACATATATATTATATTGTATACGAGTGACACTTTTTTACAAGCTTTTTAGTGAAATTCGGTTCCAAAGATCGGATAATGTGATAAGAAAAATATTTTCGTATACATGTACATACCTGAAATATTTTATACCTGGTATTGTTCCACGACTTTTGCAAAAAAGCACCATACACTTGCGTCCTTTCATCTTAAACAAAACAAGCCACTAACCTACCAAACAGCGAATCGAATCATCACAAATTAAAAACTTCTTTACAAAAATTGTTGTTAGGTAATGAAAGTTTATACGCACTAATATACCGACAACAATGTGGATGAACCACTTTTTATTCTGTAATTTGAAAAAGCATTCAGAACCAAAGATGGCGACGACTAACAACGAATAAATAATGTCGGGCCGGCTCTGACGCAATCGATAAAATTTCCACCCTACTGCGCAAACTCAATAGTACTACGCCATCTCCCATAGCGGGAACACTTTTTGTATTTTGGAACGCTCGTATTGGCCATATTATGGTTATATATGTGCTTGAAACCCGATCTTCGTCAGAATTTGTTAAGGGCACATAAACGAGAAGGTGCATACAAAAATGTATGCCAAATCCCTTAGTGGACTTCTCGCGACATGGGTTTTGTTTGACTGGCTAGCCAGCGGCGATTGTGAATTTAAAAAAAAATTTGCAAATGAAACCCTCGTAACAATATTTATACAGTCCACTACTAATACTACTAAAGCCATCTATGAGCTATCAAGAGAACCGAATGATGTCCAATACTACTACCGCCATCTACGAGTTATCAAGAAAACCGAATGATGTCTAATACCACTACGCCATCTACGGCTACGTCATTATAGGCGCAACCAGGACGAGAACAATAGTTAACTGTTTTATGACGAGAACGAATCGTGCCATGAGACTGACAAGTTGGCATTCTTCATATTTTCAGTGTTTTTTAGTTTAAATCCTTAAATAAAATGGTTTAAAATCATATCGAGTATCATTTATCGAAATACACATTCATCGACCCTACACAACAGTGCTTAAACGTAAAGTCCATTCTTCGGTTCTTAATTGTAGAAAATTGATCAATAACAGCCTCATTAAGTTTGGAATACCCTCTATAAATTTTTTTTCATATATTTCATTTTTAAACTTTCTAATAAAGTCCCTAGATGTACCCTTTGTGGTCTGCGTTAAATTAATTTCGGGTTTAGGTGTTCCCGCATTCTTTACTTCAATTTTTTGCTCCAAACTCAAAGAGCTAAAGTTATTTCTTAAATAGTCCACCGTCAACTATTCATTTTAACTTAATAAATATATAATATTAAAATATTAAAACATACACGCTCGAATTTCTAACTAGATGCACGCACACAAAAACTGTGCGCCTTTCCCATGTTAAATCGCGATAGCCCCGCTATCCCCCGCTGCCATCCACCACCTGTTACTACAGAGAAACTGCACTACTTAAGCGCACGTGCGAGCGAGTCTCGTCATAATCGTCATTTACCTCGACCGAGGCACGGTTGCCGGATCTATACAGTTTGGTTTGACGGTACGATAAAATATTAGGGAGGGTCGGACTTTATACGATAAATAATATTCAATGAATATAAATTAATATTTTTTATCCGTTTTGTTTTGGGTCGGAAGCTTCCAGATCGACACCCTGCATATCATATTATATGTATTAATATGTTTAACATTACTGACTTAATTTTAAACAATCAGGACAAATATAAATTATCTTAATGCCGTAATATTTTTTTAAGATTGGCCCGAAAACAAACACATAATATTTCCCAAAATTTCGAACGGAACAATTGTTTTTGATAAAAATATACCAAATCATTGCCAAAACATATACTCCGTTAGGGTCAGGGCTTGTAGCAACAGCAAACATTTTTTTTTGATTAAATTAACAAAACAATAATATAATTTGTATAACTAAATGATTAAAAGTTATCTGTTTATTTCAGTAAGGTCGGAAGACACTTAAAAATTGATTGCCCACGAGACCATTGAAACACCATTGAATAAGATGTTCGTTCATCACTAGTGAATAATCAAATCATTATTTAATGGTGGTTAAGCTTAGTACTCCTCGAACTTCACTATTTAAGAATTCTTTCATCTGGAGGACTTCATCCTTGTGGAACGACCTTCCCGAGGTCGTTTTTCCCAACGAATATAACCTCCAACGATTCGAAACCAACGTGAATCGCTTTTTGCGCACACGCACCACTCCCAGAGTGCCCTAAAGGATTTTTCCTATAGTGCTTGTGTTTGATCATAAAAAAAAAAAAAAAAAAAAAAAAAAAAAAAAACATCATTATATTTCCAGGAGGGAAGCCATATGACTTTTTGTTTGTCCTAGTCAATCTATTTAATTTTTTGATAATATGCTGATCTTCGATAGGCATATTAATTCATTAGTTTGTATCTTTCGAATGTTAGATTTTATTAATTTTATTAAGGCAAAATCATATTTAACTTTATATTATGTTTTGTGCATAGCAGACTGAATTTTGCTTCGATTATTTGGAACCCTTTCTATTCAGTTTACATAAATAGATTAAAATCAGTTCAGAATACATTTTTAAGGACTTTTTCATTCAAAGCAAACCTTGATAATTATCATCGTAGTTTTATATGAATTCATTTTGGAATTATGACTTTAGAAAATAGAAGGACATTGTCGGAAGTATGTTTATGAGTAATTTTTTTTATAACAAGGTGGATTCACGTGATTTGTTGGGTAAAGCTGCTTTTAATGTTTCTCCTCATCAATTTAGATCTGCTACTCTCTTCAGTATAACAATGCTCAGTATTCCCCTCTATGCAGAATGATGAGATTATCAAACTTTTATTATTGCAACCTTGATTTTTAGTGTGTCATAAGCCATGCTGAGGAAAACAGTAAAAATATATTTATGGAAATGATTGTGTAAGTTTTTTTGCATCATCGAATTAAATAGATTGTAATTTTTCATAATGGGTAAAGATTGTTCCACAAAAAATGGATATAACCTAATGACTGCAGTAAAAGTACCTGGGGAGATCCCATTATTTATGACCGTTTATTATTATTATGTGGAAAGGACCCGATTGTAATAATCATAATTAAACATAGGCACATCAGGTAGGTTATATGAAGGAATGGTTCAAGAATTGTCTTTTACCAAACATTCCTCAGAATAGCGTGATAGTAATGGACAATGCGAGCTATCACAGTCGCCAATTACACAAAGCTCCAAGCTCAAATAATACAAAATTGAAGATTCAGAACTACATGGCGGCGAATGATAAATATTTTGAAGAAAGTTATAAAAAAGTGATCTTTTAGAAGTTTTAAAGACATTTTGTATAAAAAAAAGTATATGTTTATGACACATTGGCAGAAGAAATTGGACATACAGTGCTACGGCTCCCACCCTATTATTGCATTTTTAACCCCATAGAGCATTTATGTGGGACCAGTTAAAATCACTGGTTAGGTCTGAAAATATTTCTCCGACTTTAAGTTCTAGTGTTGTAGAATTAATACGAAAATGCTTTAATGATATTCCCCCAGGTAGTTCGAAAAATTCAGTCCGTCAGGTAATAACTGTAGAAAATTCGTATATTAGTCTGGATCGTATAATTAATCCAATTATAATTAATTTTGATGAGAATAGCGATAGCGAAACAGAACGATCTATAGAATGGCATTATAAATGTAAATAAATATGACTAGTGATATTTAAAAAAAATGTTATTTCATTTGATTACATTAATATAATCATATCATTACTTGTTTTCCTTAGTCCGTCCCTTCACACTTCACTTGTTTATTGCCAAGCTCTTGTCGACACAATGGGACCGACCCAGGAAATCATTAAGTCGTATCCAAATTTCGTTAAACGTACTTTACCTTAAAATCTATTAATTTAATATATCTTTATTTATTAGCTACATAATATATTAATTGGATACTGTATTAGGCTTTGACTGTCTGTTATCCAGAATAAATAAAATAAAATATTACCTTAATTAAATACTGGGGATACTATTCAATGCCCATGGAAAAAATGATTCAATATCATAAAGGGGAGGTTAAAATTATGTTTATTTGTATATTATTTTCAAAATTGATATGTAATAGTCATATCTCTTCATATCATTTAATACATTTCTCTCCTCTGGTTGAAATAACACTGGACAAACTCATCATCACCGAATCTTTGTTATGCAGGTTCCAGTTCCAGTTGACGATGGTAATCTTGTATCTTCCAAAGATCAGACAGAAATAATATTGTTCAACATAACGATTGCTAAATGAAGAAGAAGACCCCAAATCCAAATTGTGGTTAACCGATTTCGTCGTCCAACTTTTTACAATCTTCGAGCTGATTCATTAATATCGTCATTTAATTAGAAATCATATTCATATTTTATTATACCTTTAAAATATACACTATACATATACACGTAGACCTTCATGTTTATTTACACTAGAGCATTTATCTTAAGTAAATAATTTGAAGGTATCGAGTTAGATCTTGGCGTCGCTTCAAATTTTTCACAAAATAGAAAACAAAAACAGAAATAACACCTTAGTGCTGCCTGAAAGATATTTATAATCTCTGGAATAACAAGATTATCTAAAAGTCAATATACGTTGTAGAGGAATTTGCAGTGTAATTTGAGTTTGTAGTCTTATAAATATTTAATCATATTTCGATGAAAAAAAGGTGGTGATAAATAAATTAAATAAAAACGACGATATTTAAGTAAAATTACGCGAATTTTGCTAGCAAATTCCGACTAACCTACAATTTATTATAAAAATATCTTTAAAATCGGTAAGATTTTCTCATCGAAATGATTTCCACGACAACGAGGATACGTAATATTTTCAGCGTTACTGCGTTGCCGCTTCTACCGAAAAATTTTAGCAACTTTGTTATTTTAAACTTTTTAGTTCTAATAATATATTTTTTTATTTTCCTATACAGGGTGTTCCTTAATGACGTGCTAATATTTCAGGGTGTGATTGCTTACGTCATTTTATAAAGGAAAGTTTATATGCACATATGTCCGCAACGGCTTAAATTCTTTGCTACAGGGTGTTGAATTTTTATTTTTTAAATGGGTATTTTTAATATTTCCGAAAGTACTTTAGATATTATTTTCAATTTTGGTAAGAGTTAATAGGATATAGAATCACACATTTTAGTTATAAAAATTTTTCAATTGTTCCGTCTGATATTTTTTACACAAAAGATGGTACGCCACTGATATATTTCCATGCGGATATTTCTTTTGATTAGCTTGGTCAATTCTACATGAAAACAGTCTCTTGAGCTGGTGAGATGCGAAGCTCTAGATTAAAACCACTAAATTCACATTGAAACTCATTATTATTAACATTGATAAAATAATTAATGATAAATTTTGTGTTATAAAAATTGTTTGAGTGGGCAATTCGATGCGAAGACGGGCGGAAGCATGCCTTTTAAGTGAAGGTGGCCCTTTCCAACAATTGTTATAAAACAAAATTTATCATTAATTATTTTATCAATATTAATAATATTGAGTTTCAATATGAATTTAGCGGTTTTAATCAAGAAGTCTAACGAGAAAAACTCAAGAGACCGTTTTTACGTAAAATTGAACAGGCTAATCGGAAAAAATATCCACATGGAAAAAATCAGTGGCGTACCATCTTTTTTGTAAAAACTATCATAGGACATGCTTGCAGGGACGCTACTGGTGGAACAATTGAATAACTTTTCTAACTAAAATTTATGGTTCTATATCCTATTAACACATACCAAAATTGAAAATAATATCTAAAGTACTTTCGGAGCCATTAACAAATAACCATTTAAAAAATAAAAATTCAACACCCTATAGCGAAGAATTTAAGCCGTTGCGGACATATGTTCATATGAACTTTTCTTTATAAAATGACCTAAGGAATCACACCTTGAAATATTAGCACGTCATTAAGGAACACCCTGTATATAACTCTGTTTTCGAGATAACAAATTACACTGGGGAACAGCAAAAATGTTTCCGAGACCAAAATAGCAAAATCTTACTTATTTTATTATACTAATTAACAATCTGTCTTGCAAAAGGCTCAGTTGGCTCCGGTTTTATAGATCCATCCCAATTATGATAATTTACCTACCTGCCCTTAATATATGGGAAAATTTCACCATTAAATGAGAAATACCTGGATTTATTATAACAGGTGTACTTTATAAGGGGTTTAAATACATATAATATAAACCCTAAATTGTTAGTTAGTTGTATTTCAACCACCAGTTGATCGAGAGCTGTTCGTATTTGAGAAATTAGAGAGTTTTGAGCAACATGTCGCGAGTTTGTGTAAATAAGCCGGATCATTTTTGTTATATATGTGGTGAAATGACTTTTGTGAAACAAAAACGTACGCTTAGCCCTTTAATAAAAAAGGCTTACCACTTGTATTTTGGCTGCAAAGTTGGAGACCAGGATAAAAATTGGGCTCCCCATATCTGCTGCTACAAATGTGCGTCCAACATTCGCGGCTGGCTAAGTGGAAAAAACCGTAAGATGCCCTTCGCTGTTCCTATGATCTGGCGAGAACCGAAAGACCACGTTACTGACTGTTACTTTTGTTTGACACCTCCCATCAAAAAAGGCTTTTCAGAGAAAAAAAGGTCTGCGATACAGTATCCAAATTTACAATCCGCCATACGCCCGGTGCCTCATAGTGACGAGTTGCCTATACCTAATCCACCTCAGGAATATACCCTTCATTCTGATGATGATCAAGAGGATTCAAACGGTAGTGTACCGGAAAATGTCGCCGGCCCATCAACCTCGCAAGACTCCGATTTTGTCTGTGAACTTCCAAGTAAAAAGCCTCACAAAATAAGTCAAAGTGAATTAAGTGACCTTATAAGGGATTTGGAACTGCCCAAGACAAAAGCAGAACTATTGGCCTCTCGATTGCAACAATGGAATTTACTTGAAGATGAAGTAAAAGTTTCTGTGTACCGAAGCCGTCAGAAAAACCTAACACCATTTTTTAACATGGATAACAATTTGGTAGCCTGTAGGGACATTGAGGGATTAATGGCAGCTTTAAATCTGGACTATGATCCAAAAGACTGGAGACTTTTCATTGATTCCTCAAAAGTAAGTCTTAAAGCTGTGTTACTCCATAATGGAAACAAATTGCCTTCAGTCCCAATTGGTCATGCAGTCCATATGAAAGAAACATATAGCAATTTGAAATTGTTACTTGAGACCATACAATATGAAAGATATAAATGGCAAATTTGTGGGGATTTAAAAGTTGTGGCGATCTTGCTTGGAATGCAGCTAGGTTATACCAAATACTGCTGCTTCCTCTGCGAATGGGACAGTCGAGCACGATCGGATCACTACAGAAAGAAAATTTGGCCACCGAGAGAGTCTTTTGAGCCAGGAAAGAAAAATGTGACCAGCGCGCCATTAGTTGCCCCAGAAAAGATTTTACTACCGCCACTTCATATAAAATTGGGACTTATGAAAAATTTTGTGAAGGCAATGGACAAAGAAGGCCGTGCTTTTAGTTATTTAAAAGAAAAGTTCCCTAGAATCAGTGACGCTAAAATTAAAGAGGGAATATTTGTGGGTCCCCAGATTAGGAAACTTTTCGGAGATGCGCAATTCGATTCCATACTTGAAGGCAAGGAAAAAGACGCTTGGGATGCCTTTAAAATGGTTGCAAAAAATTTCTTGGGAAACATAAAAGCAGAAAATTATAAAGACCTGGTTGCCCAACTTCTTTTGTGTTACCAAAACCTAGGGTGTAATATGTCGTTGAAAATTCATTTCCTGGATTCTCATCTGGATTACTTTCCGGAAAATTGTGGTGCTGTAAGTGACGAACACGGTGATAGGTTCCACCAGGATATTTCGAACATGGAAAGAAGATATCAGGGAAAATGGAACTGTGAGATGTTAGCCGACTACTGCTGGACTATTACGAGAGATGCCCCAGAGGCTGCTTTCAAAAGGCAAGCTAAGAAGCGCAAAATGAGTGTCTAAACTTTGGATTCAATGATAAAAATGTGCTATTTAGTTGCTTTTGTTGAACCAACAATATATTGTTATCTGTATTTTGTATGTCCATTGTATATGCCTATGAATTAAAATTTTGTAACAAATAATTGAGATTTTTTTTTGCGAGCCAACTAAAATCTTTAATAGGTATTTTTTAGTTACTTGGGTACAGTTGAATCCAAAAAAATAGGTTTTGTTCAGGAAACAAAAAAAAAGTTGAAATTTGTTTCCCAGTGTTATTTGTCTATAATATTGAGCAAAACTAGCCCTTACTTAAACACAAATTTGTGGTCTGAATTCATGGAAAGTTGGAATTTTGGTAATAGTTTAAGGATCTCTGTAGAAAAAGAGCTATTTTTTTAAATTAAACCCCCATTAAAATTAAAAGAAGTTTACATTTGCTTTTAAACGATATATTATATTCACCGACTATTGTCTATAAATATGGATACGTAAAACTTATGGGATGCGCAGTAAATAGTTACATTTTATGAGTGAACAAATGGGTTGGTGCGCACGTTTTTCCGGTCATATGTTTAAAGGTTGCTCGTCGGTTGCCTTGCGCACCATGTTCTCGCCATCATATAGGCAACCCCGTCGGTATTGGTGCCGATTTTTTTAAACTGTCATAATATTTAATTACCATGGATAATTATGAAAAAAGAAAACGCAAAAGATGATCATTTACCAAAAAATTGGTTCTATTGAGGAAACCTGAGATTTATATATTTGCAGAATCACCTCTCAGCATTGATTTAAGATGTTGATTATTTGTCTATTAATGTTTTAACAATCCATGCCAATTTTTGTCGTCATGTCTCGTCTACAAAAAATTCTAAAATGAAAGTAATTCATTTTCGATATGCAATACGCGCGTATACCTATTTTTAGTCCGAAAGAACCAAGGACTAATATTATAATACACAAGAGTAAGAAACTATTTTATCTGTTCCTACTTTAGAAAAGAGGTAACATTTTTACTACTTTCGAGGACTTACTACTTGGTAGACGAGTTTTCTGATGATGCATTTGGAACTAATAGGTATGTGTGGATTTGGTATTAATTCTTTAATTAATTCTAGTGAAAAGTGAAAACTAAAAACCCGATATTTAGCCTTGCTGACGATAGCACACCTGTCTCATCCTTCTCTTTAAACGCACAAACATCGGCTGCCGACGCACATCTTCGCAGACTGCATGAAGTATCACGCCTCAACAAAGACCTGGAAGAAATTTTGGCTTGGGGTGACAGTAACCAAGTCGAATTTAACGCTAAAAAAACCCAGGCAGCAGTTTTCTCTAAAAAGGTTAACATTACAGAACCGGGTATAGTCATTAACGGACACACAATCCCACTGGCTTCATCTATTAATTTGCTGGGCGTCATTCTGGAAGGAAATATGTCTTGTCATAACAACGTTGTGGCAATCGCCAAGATAGCTTCTCAGAAACTTGATGTACTCTTCCGAATCAAAAAGTTGTACACACCCCAACAACTTTTGACACTATACAAAGCCCAGATTCGACCATCAATTGAGTACTGCTCTCATGTCTGGAGCTCTGCACTCAAACACATTCTTCGGCTACTGGATTCCATCGAAACGATACCCATTCGTCTGATCGGAGACCACGAGCTGACGAAGAGCCTCGACAGCCTAGAATATCGAAGACAGGTTGGGAATTTGACTCTCTTTTACAGATATTTTCATGGAAAATGCTCGGCTGACCTTGCCCTCTTAATTCCGCTAAGACCCTCCAGACCGGACCTTCCCGAGGTCGTTTTTCCCAACGAATATAATCTCCAACGATTCAAAACCAAAGTTAATCGCTTTATGCGCACACGCACCACTCCCAGAATGCCTTAAATGATTTTTCCTATAGTGCTTGTGTTTGATCATAAAAAAATGTAACACTTTATTGGTTTAGGACTCACAGCTTCTTTTCAACAATAAAGCGCCTTTAGACTTCTATATACATCTGTGGGCTTCAGGACCTTCCTTCCTTTTAGGGCGGCTGCTGCTACCTCGGGAAACGAAAAAATTACTTCTAAATACAATGCCGGCTTATTCTCTAAAATATTATTAATTGGTTATAATGGGTTAGTTATAATGACAAAAGCGATTAGTCTGCGTAGGCAGACGGTGATTGAGGTGGGCGAATGCAAATAAATCGTCTATTTTTACAATAAGCTAATATACAACTTCAACTTTTACGGCGGGTTTGCTTCTATAAAGAAATAAATCCTTGTGCATATATTTTTCTGCATTTTTTCAAACCATATACATATACATAGTTGATTAATAACGACTACGCACTGACAATAATATGTATTAAAGTATATTTAATTAAAATATACATCAAATTTGATTTAATAAATGTATCGGTGATTAGATACTTGACTAATAACAATTAATCAAAAATGTTGCCTATATTTCATTTAAATTAGCGATAAAAAACTTATTTATCATTTCTCTATGCGTATGTGCAATTTTTAAATGCAAATTAGTTTCTAGCCCGAAAAGTACGCTATTTCTAACAGAATGGCGTGTAATTTAAAAATTGGTGAAATAATACTTGAGACCAATGAACTCGGCCTTTGGACAGATAGATACCGCAGCCCGGTGAGACTGCTTATGGGGGGATCGAAACACGTAAGAAGGCCTTGGAAGTGATGCTAAGCCTACTCTGCTCCATACGCTCAAAAGTAACCTACTTTTATCTATCTGTTTCACTCTATCATTTAAGCGTCAACTTACAACAACTTACGTAGAGTTAATATGAAATGCCAAAAAGTGATTGTTTATGCAGGCGACTTAATCCTGGTCATATTTGTCTCACTTTACTGAATTAGGGAAGGTTGCTGCAGACAGAGACAGGCATAGAATGCGAACAGCACGTATTGTTAAACAAGCTAACTTCCTTCGTCTGGCGGGAATGAAAATCAAGCAACATCTGATGTGATTTAAAATGGTGGAGAAGACGCAGCATCTTTAAATGTTAAAATAATTTTTAATTTTCTAATCTTATCACGAAAAACGTCGTTTCCTTTTTGGTGCAAGTGAGTAATTTGTAATTGAAATATTCATTTAGTCATCTTTACTGAGAGTATAAGCATGAATAATAATTTCTTTTCCTAAATCATATGGGGCCCAAAAATATGCTTGGACTTGAAGCTTGAAATATTCGCTAGGACCTAGATAGAGCCCAGTTGAAGATGGTAAAATATTTTATGTAAATTATGATTTACTTCCTATTTTTTAATAAAACTACTTACAAGCTTATTTCTGAAGTTTAATTTTTCATTTGTAGTTACGTTACTAGTTCAAAAAAGGATATAAGAGTGTGTAAGGATTATTTTAAAGTGATATTTACAGCTTAAAACATCAGAATCCTAATATTGATTTTCACCACTTAGTAAATCAAATAAAAGGGTTTTCAATATTTTTTGTTGGTTAAATGTCACTTTAAAATATTGACAGTAATAAAAATTTGGACAAAAGTGACATTTGAACAGCACGTGCGTTTTTCAGTTGATGCCAGACGTAATGGATGCCGAGTTTGTTCGTTTGTTTATACTTTCTTCGATTTGTTAACACGGCTATTTGTCTTCTTCCTGTTTATAAGTATTCATTGGATACAGCCATATACATACAGGGTGTATCAGCCAAATGGAATAAATTCTATAATAAATAAATGGGGTCGTGTGCGAAAAAACGCTCGGACACGTCAATTGGTATTTCTAGTTGCGCATTTTTTTCATTAAAAACTTTTCATACAGACGAAGGAAAGATGCTCAGAAGGCTGACAAGACATACGTCTTTCTTAAAGGCACATAAACGAGAAGGTCCATACAAAAAAGTATGCCAAATCCCGTAGTGGATTCATCGCGACATGGGTTTTGTTTGCAATAAATAAAAATCAGGCTGCAACTCTTTTTCTGCAAAAAATGCTACAAACTGTCAACAATTTAACCGACATCAGTCCGCTTGTAATATCATGTGTTCGCTTAATTAACAGTCGAGCTGCGAAATGATTACTTGGTCAGCAAGATTTTACAATTGGTCTGTAGAAAAAAATATGTCTAGAAGCAATTTACTTCAGATGTTTGCATTTTAAAAGAATGGTTATCAATATAAATCATTGGATTGCGTTTGTTTTGAATAATCGGCAAAGTTCGTTATTGTGGGCGGAGCGAAAGCAGTCGCGTGATACGAGTAGTTAATTGCGTGCGTGTGGTTTCATTCGGTGTAGCCGTCAAGACTCAAAAGGTGTAGCGGGGGCGGGTTTCCTCTTGTTTTCCCAGGGCGCTGTGTACCGAATACAGAAGGAAATCGGCTATAAAAGGTGTAGCGGGGGTGGGTGTTCACTTCTTTTCCCAGGAGGGCACTGTCACTATTTCACGTTTTATTGCATATTTTTTTTGATGACCAAGATTAAATATTTTGCTTACCCGCTGATTGCTTACCAATATCTGATTAAAAGTGGATCGCTCATAGCAGCTTATATATTTAATTTGCGTACCAAAATCATTTAGAGCACTCTAGTATGACATTAATTATTGACAGATGCAGAAATGTTTGCTGTCCATAAGTTGCTGACCAACTAGCCATTTTGGCTGACCGATTACATTTTTCTGTTCGCAAAAATAAGAATATTTTTCTAACCAGTTAAATGATACCCATAATAAATCAATCGTATACTCGAAAACGTTCTGAAAAGCAACCATCTTAATAATTCCTAATTAAAACATTTAAAGCAGGAATACGGCAGTCAACACCCATTCAATACGAAAATTGGTGAGTACAAACTTAACATTATTACCAGGTGCTGGCTCAGAGCCAGACCATCGCAAAAATCGCGTTCCTGCCCTATCCCAACCTCTAACCGAGATGAAGGTCGCGGGCTTGCAAATCACGAGAGTGTTAGCGCTGATATTTTTAACATACAATACATAAAAAATGCAGGTGAGGTGGGTATTATAAATTCGCTGAAGAGTTCTTCCAAAGAAATTGATCAAATATTTGAAATTCGAAATCACCTTGCTTTGAAGTGAACCGAAAGAATCTTGTTTCAAGCGCCCGACATCTCTCATACATTCGCGTTTAGAAACATGTTTGAAAAATCTTCAATCTTCGAAAATTTTATGAATAAAGGCAAGCCAGCCCGGAAAGAAAAACTTGCTGTAAAATAGTAAAACTAATTTATGACTCTTTATGTAACTGGCAGAATTGCCATTAAATTATAACTAAATTTTAATCTACATTTTCAGTAAAAATTACAAAAATATTTTGTAAACCATTTAATGAAAAGTTCTTGTAAAATTTACTAAAATCTTTTGTAAAACTTAATAATAATATTTTGTGAACCATATGAAAAGTTTTGTGTAAGATTTACTAAAATCTTCGGTTAAAATTAAAAAAACCTGGAGGGCCAGTATAGGGATCTCGGAAACCGTAAGAGATACGAATCGGTTGAATGGAGTTATGTTGTGCATTTACGTGCCTAATAATATACCGTTTAGAAAGTTTTAAAATTCCGAGTAGTTCCGGAGATATCCGGAAAAAACCGAAATTCTGAAAAATCGTTTTATTGTTTTCCTGGGTTTTTTTTAGATCGAATTCTAAAGTAAATTGTACTTTTGCATTGCCACTTTTTCCGCTCTATCTAACAGCGTTAATTGTTTGGTAATCCGACGAGTCGTCTTCGAAGGACCATTATCAACTTTATTTTTTTAAATACTGTCCTGTTTCTTTTAAATCCCGAATCAACAGAAGTTTTTTTAAATACTGTCCTGTTTCTTTTAAATCCCGAATCAACAGAAGTTTGAAATAATGTTTCTGTATTTTGTTCACTTATTTGTGTTGTTATAATTGTTATATATTGAACTAGTCCAACATAAGTAAACATTTAGAACTTACTTATTATTCATAAAAATAGGAAAAATACAGGACCGTATCCCAAAATTTCCTGATGTTGTTCAAAAAATCCTCGAAACGTCATTAAACCACAATGTGTCATACATCGTTGCATTCGGGAGAAAAAGCTCTCATCTGATCAATCAGAAAAAACAGGACCGTATTTAAAAAAATAAAGTTGATAATGGCCCTTCGAAGACGACTCGTCGGATTACAAAACAATTAACGCTGTTAGATAGAGCGGAGAAAGTGGCAATGCAATAGTGCAAATTACTTTAGAATTCGATCTCAAAAAACCCAGGAAAACAATAAAACGATTTTTCAGAATTTCGGTTTTTTCCGGAGATATCCGGAACTACTCGGAATTTTAAAACTTTCTAAGCGGCATATTATTAGGCAGGTAAATGCGCAACTTTACCGCCATTTAACCGACTTCGTATCTCTTACGGTTTCCGAGATCCATGTACTGGCCCTCCTTATCTTGGACACGTTGTATATAAATTATTTTCACTATATTGTTGATGTTTGATTCTCTGATCGAATTCAATCCAAATTGAAATAAAATAAAATCGACTCTTGAAATAAAATCTATTTTACCACGAATATAAACGCCTGGCGCCTGCTGAATATCAATGGAAAAGGCTTCCTTTTGTTGGTAGTACCATTCAATCTGAAATAGTATTTTAAAGTGCTACTGTGTAGACTAAATACGCCCTTATTGTATAAGGTACGGCAAGTATACATTGGTATTTGATATTAATACCACCTGAAAAGTAAATAGACTTTTAATTTTTGATTGATTCAAATAACGTCTGTTCAGATTGTGTGGAACTGTTAAGAGATGGCACTGTGCGTTGTATTTTCTCGACTACCATTGATAATACAGCGTGAAGTATATAGAGTCTTCTATGATGATAGGTATGGACACCTACCCGGTACTGACGAGAACAAAAGAGTTCGAAACCGATCAGCAGGTGGTGACATCCTATCAATGGACAAGGCTTCCTTTTCTTGGTAGTACCATTCAATCTGAATTAGTATATTATTATTAAAGTGCTACTGATGTCTGTGTAGACAAAAATATGCCCTTATTATATAAGGTATCATCGGGTGGTCTGGGAAATAATAATTTTTCCATACATTGGTATTTATTAATAGTTTAACATAATTTGATGCTATTTAAAGATCGCGTAAAAAATAAAATTATCACAGTTTTTAAATAGTTATTATTATTTCTAGAGGGAATAACAAATAACTCGTAACAGAATAATATTATAACAATATTTTCGAGTATAAAGTGGTAGGCTATGAGTTCTTTTAACTGCAACAACCCATAAAAATGTTCCGGCCTTATTTTTACTGTAGATCAGTCCACCGTTTTATCCAGTCTGCACATGTCCATTTTCCTTTTTAAAAGCACCGGCAGCTTCAGCTCTTTCAAGCTGGTCGCAAAAAATAATATTTCTTCCTAAAATTTCATCATTTAGGAGAGAATTTTTAATTGCATGGGAATTCGATTATCGGGTACAATATCAACTATACGAACAACTATGCAAAAACTGCCAAATATTAATCTATTCTCGTCCTTGCCGATAGAATGAAAACTCGTAAAATAGTACGCTGGATTTGTATCTTTTACTACATCTCGATTTCAAAAGCGAAGCGTATATTTCGCCGAAGTAAGAATGGGTAAATTAAGAAGCTTCGTACATTTTTGTGTATTTTCAATTTATTTTTGAATAATATAATATAGCTACACATCATAACAATAAAACCAGTGTCAGTGACCTGCAGCTCAATTTCTAATTTAATAAAGCTATTTTTGCATAAATAAATTTCAATATAGGTACAGTGAAACCTCTCTTAGGCTCTCCTGGACAAAATTAACGCAACATCATAAATTTGCCATATTTTTGATGCTATTTTTTTTTTTCGGAATTTATGATCCGATTTGAATGATTTTCTTTTTGCATTGTAGCTTGGTTCCTTGACAATGTCATAGTTTTCGCTGTTTATGATAAAAATTTAATTTTCGATTTATACTGGGTGTACTAAAAATGCTACTAGTTTTAGTTAGGATGTAGTACTAAAAAATCTAATAACGTAGTTTGACGTATTTGCGTTTTATACTTGCAATCTAGGAAATGCAATTCCAAGTCTGATAACAATTCCATTGCTGTAGAGTCACCTCTATTCTTTGCATACTCTTATAATTCCTTTACCATACTAATGGCTTGTTGATAATTGGTGACATTTGTTTGATTACTGCATTCAACTTCTTCATCAGAATCAGAATAGTGATTTGGATTCAGTTTGGACTACATAATCGGTAGGAATGGGGTCACTATCATCTTCTAATAGCACATTGCTATCAATGTTAAAATCTCGCCCAAATCATTGTTATCAAATTACAAACTTCTACAACATCAATATTCTCTTTCAGACTCAAAACGCGACGTTTTTGTGCCATTGTTTACGATTTTAATCTTACAACTCACAAATAAACGGCGGACTGCTATCGGGGAATCACACATACTTTCATTCGGCGAAGTCCTTTCGCTCTGCCACGCATACGCGATTGGTTTCCGGTTCAGAGAGATTTTGCACCGTACTTATTTGTCTCCCAAATACTTTAAAAAATTGTTTATCCGTTTAAAGGAGGGTTTTCGCACTCTTTGAATGAAAACAGCCTGTCCGCGTCCGCCCAAAGGAGAGTCCACCCAAGAGAGGTTGATTTTCATTGAATTTCATATACCTAGTTCCGGACTATGGAAACATGTCCGCTTAATGGAGATGTCCGCTTATGAGAGGTTACATTGTATTTTTAGAAGCGATTTTTAGTTTTTATCACATATCAATAATTGTGATTAGAGGTCTTAGAGGGTATGACACCTACTTCAAACCAGATACATAAAACAAAAATTATCTAGTTTAAATTATTTTAAATACATATTGATATTTTGTTATTAATAAATCGACACAGTGCGCAGCGCGACGCAACCTTCGAATCCGTTATCAATAGATTGATATCCGACAAGAGACGTGTATTTTTGGGTGTTTTCTTAGAAATCAGGATGTTATATTTGATATCCTACTATAAATTATAGAAATCGTAGAAATGTTTCTAGATAAATGACAGATACTATTAAAATTATAATAAATAACTTTCTCATTAAAGTTGGACGTTTATTATTTGATCGAATTTAAATAGAAATAAAAATAAGGTTCCAAAATAAAATCCCTTTAGCGAAATAGAACGGCTGGCGTCCAGCCACTTGTCCGACATCAGGTTAAATACAGTGAAACCTGTCATAGCGGACACCTCTAATAAGCGGACATCTCTATTAAGCGGACATTTTTTCATAGCCCGGAACTAGGTATATGAAATTCCATGAAAATCAACCTCTCGTGGGCGGACGCGGACCAGGCTGTTTTCATACAAAGAATGCGAAAACCCTACTATTTGGGAGACGAATAGGTACGGTGCAAAAACTCTCTGAAGACAGACCGGCAACCAATCGCGTATGCGTGGCAGAGCGAAAGGACGTCGCCGAATGAAAGTATGTGTGATTCCCCGACAGCAGTCCGCCGTTTATTTGTGAGTTGTAAGGTTAAAATCGTAACCAATGGCACAAAAACGTCGCATTTTGAGCCTAAAAGAGAATATTGATGTTGTGGAAGTTTTCAATTTGATAACAATGATTTGGGCGAGTTCATTAACATTGATAGCAATGTGCTATTAGATGATGATAGTGACCTCATTCCTACTGATTATGTAGTCCGAACTGAAACCACATCACTGTCTGACGACTGATGAAGAAGTTAAATGCAGTAATCAAACAAATGTTACCAATTAACAACAAGCGATTAGTATGGTAAAGGAATTATAAGAGTATGCAAAGAATAGAGGTGACTCTACAACAATGGAATTGTTATCAGGCTTGGAATTACATTTTGTAGATTGCAAGTTTTAAAACGCAAACACGTCAAACTACGTTATTAGATTTTTTTAGTACTACTTCCTAACTAAAATTAGTGTATTTTTGTTATGTTATGTTTATTTGTACATACATATACATTGTGCGGAAGGTAAAGAAGAAGAACTACTTGTTATGTTTCACAGTTTTTATTTCAGTTGCCTGATACGCGTATTTCGACCTTTTCAGGGCATTATCAAAGGAGTACAAGAATTCTACGTGCTATTACAGTGGTATTTATATCTTAATTTATTCTAATTGTAAATATACCTATAATAAAATTAAATTAGGATTACAGAGGTTCATAATGGGCTTTTCCAATTTTAGGGTATAATGGATTATTTTTGTCTTAAATTAGAATGCTATTAATGCTAATTGTAAATATACCTATAATAAAATTAGGATTAGGATTACAGAGGTTCATTATGGGTTTTAGGGTATAAGGGGATATTTTTGTCTTAAATTAGAATACTATTAAGGATAAGATTAGCACCTGAAGGTATTTCAGTTTGATTATTAACAACATTACTTTTGGTTTTTATGGCTTTTCTGATTGCAATGGTTTCTAAAAGGTTCAATTTTCTGCTTTTATTTTGTATGTATATAGGTTTTATTTTGTTGGAAATTGAGTGGTTTTCCTTTATACAGTGATCTGCTATTCCTGTTTTGTTTAGTTTTTTTAATATAGATGTTTTATGTTCTTTAAACCTAATGTTAAAATTACGGCCTGTCTGACCAATATAGATTGCATCGCAGTTATCACATTGTATTTCATAGACTCCACTCTGTGAAAGTTTATTTTTTGTTTCTATTTTTGCATTAAATAGGTGTTTGTTTAGGTTATTTTTGTTGACTTGTATAGGATTAATATTGAGATTTTTAAGTTCTTTGCAAATCTTTTGGCTTGTATATTAATACAGCAAAAAAACACAAACCAAGAAAAAACCACTACACAACTAACACAAAATAATACCAACTTCTATCCTAGGATTAAAAACCTTTCTAACACAGAATTTACTCAAAATGAATGTAAACTCTTGGAAAAAGGCCTTAAATACTGTCCCAATTTTCAAAATAAATGCGAAGACTACGAAATGCTAGCAATAGATACTGAATTAGCCTTGGGCAAAATAGATGGCATCTCAGAACAAGATAAAAATTCTTTTTCGCAAATTATTCATAAAGACTTTAAAAAATCTCAAAATGAAAATAGTAATAAAAATCCCGAAAATAAAATAATTAAATCAATTAAAGATAAATGTCATAATAGTGAACTGATAATATGCAAAGCAGATAAAGGCAACACTGTTACTATTTTAAACAAAAAAGACTACATAACAAAAGTTAATCAATTCATCCAAGAAAATAATTTCGACGAACTTAAAAAAGACCCTACAACTAATTTTCAAAACCAATTAACTAATGAAATTAGAATAGTCAATAGTGTTCTACCTAATAATGAAACTTATAAATTAAAAGTTATGAATCCGACTGCTCCGGTTCTGTACGGACAACCCAAAATACACAAAACAGATATACCTATAAGACCAGTAGTATCATATATAAATGCCCCCACATACAAATTATGTCAGTTTCTCAATAATTTTCTACCTCAAATCATAAATTGTTCTTCGAAATACGCCATAAAAAATACCTTTGAATTTATAAAACAAACCAAAAATATAAAAACCCCCAGCAATTCAACTCTAGTTTCTTTCGACGTTAAGAGTCTATTTACTTCTATACCAACAACTGAATTAAAAGACATCATATATAATAAACTATCCAATAGCCACACCGCAGTAAACATAGATGAAGTAATGGCACTTACCAAACTTTGCATAAACCAAAGCTACTTTAGGTTCAATGACAAATTCTACCTACAGAAAGAAGGACTGCCAATGGGCTCTCCCTTATCACCTCTATTAACCGAACTTTTCATGGCCTATTTCGAAAACAAATTATTTAATATAAAAAATCCATTAATCAAAAACATACATTTTTGGCGGAGGTATGTAGATGACGTATTTTGTGTTTGGACCGGTACAGGCCGACAATTACACCAATTTCTTAATTTACTTAATAGCTTAAACAATAATATTCAATTCACTATAGAACAAGAAACAGATCATTCAATTAATTTCCTAGACCTCACAATAAAAAATCAAAACAATCAGCTAATATATCAAATTTATAGAAAACCAACCACCACAGATATAGTTATACCTGCAGACTCAAAACACCCTCAAAAAACAAAACTAGCTGCATTCAATAGTATGGTACATAGATTAATTAACATCCCTCTATCAGATATCAACTATAAAAAAGAATTAGATATTATAAAAACAATAGCCACAAACAACGGATACACAACAAAAACCATAGACAAAATAATAAAGAAAAAACTAAGACAAACAACACAAAAACTTCTTTACCGAGGACAGCCCTTCTCAACATACCAAAAATACTGCGCAATCAGGTATACCGGTTATACAAGCCAAAAGATTTGCAAAGAACTTAAAAATCTCAATATTAATCCTATACAAGTCAACAAAAATAACCTAAACAAACACCTATTTAATGCAAAAATAGAAACAAAAAATAAACTTTCACAGAGTGGAGTCTATGAAATACAATGTGATAACTGCGATGCAATCTATATTGGTCAGACAGGCCGTAATTTTAACATTAGGTTTAAAGAACATAAAACATCTATATTAAAAAAACTAAACAAAACAGGAATAGCAGATCACTGTATAAAGGAAAACCACTCAATTTCCAACAAAATAAAACCTATATACATACAAAATAAAAGCAGAAAATTGAACCTTTTAGAAACCATTGCAATCAGAAAAGCCATAAAAACCAAAAGTAATGTTGTTAATAATCAAACTGAAATACCTTCAGGTGCTAATCTTATCCTTAATAGTATTCTAATTTAAGACAAAAATATCCCCTTATACCCTAAAACCCATAATGAACCTCTGTAATCCTAATCCTAATTTTATTATAGGTATATTTACAATTAGCATTAATAGCATTCTAATTTAAGACAAAAATAATCCATTATACCCTAAAATTGGAAAAGCCCATTATGAACCTCTGTAATCCTAATTTAATTTTATTATAGGTATATTTACAATTAGAATAAATTAAGATATAAATACCACTGTAATAGCACGTAGAATTCTTGTACTCCTTTGATAATGCCCTGAAAAGGTCGAAATACGCGTATCAGGAACTGAAATAAAAACTGTGAAACATAACAAGTAGTTCTTCTTCTTTACCTTCCGCACAATGGAAATTACGTTTCACCAAGAATGCAGCCCAGCTCAAATAAGTTATACATATACATAGTAAAAATTTTGCATGTACATATTAATTAATAATAAATTTCCCAAAGCCGCCGATGCCTTTAAAAAAAAAAATGTCAGGTGCTGGCTAGTCAGTACGCTGGACCGATCTACAGTAAAAATAAGGCCAACTGCAATACTGTTGATATTCTATTCTGATATCGAATTTCCACCGAAATAAAAATTATCTCTTAGTTCACGAGGCGCCGTTGGTTTTATTATATCTGGGAGAATATTTAATTTCGTGGGAAGTCGATCACAGAATTGAATACAAAATTATCTTTCTTTTTTTGCGACCCGATATAAATAAGCCAACTCCGCCTCCTTTTAAACCAAATAGTCCGATGCCGCCTAGGAGTAAATTTTACGGACATTCAGCGGTAGACTAATAAAATTAGTCCTCGATTTACCCATCGTCATCTAGAGGGAATATACTTAGAGAGACGGTGACAATAGGGGGTCAGTGAAGTGAAATATCAGTAATTTGGTTTTTCGTGGAGTTTAGGTCCCACTCTACAACTTTCTCTTTTTCAATAAATTCAAAATTATATCGAGCCATGTCTGAAAATGAATTTACAGTACCTGCGTGACCCCAAAGTCACGGGAAACACATTTTCTGACAAGTCAACCCTTGCATATACTTTTCCGAGCGTGTCAAAAAAAATTAATGGAAATATTATAAAGTCTCAAGTGGACATGGGTCCAACTGGGTTTAATCGTTTTGTATTCACATGGAGATGACTCGTAAACAATTTTCTGATAAAAATAATATTGCGAAAGTGCAGCATACTTTCAAGGATATCGTGAAAAGGAAGACTATGAAAGTCGGTACGAAGGTGCACGAAGTAAGACTGCAGCGAGATCTGTTTGGACAATTGCTGACTGCATTGCTCTCTCAAAAAATAGATTTAGAGAAAGTTTTGCAGTACCCGATTACTCCAGTCCCGCTTTCTCTGTGTCATACCTTCCGGTATCTCTGCGTAATATTGTCAGAACTCCGCCTAGCTAGGTGCGATTCTTCTGATTTTTTTTTTCCATAATATTTGGGTGTCAAGGAATATAGTGTGACAATTTTCTGACATGTCACGATCGTTTTCCGAATTTCCTCCGAGGAGATTTAAAAAAAAATCCAATAATGAAATGGCAAGACCTGGAACGACAAAATTGTTCTCACATAATCTTTAACGTAGAATGTTCCATTCTAGAAAGTTTCAACTTCAAATTCGCTTTTGCCTTTTTTTTTTAATTTTTTTTTTGACACGCTCGGAAAAGTATATGCAAGGGTTCACTTGTCAGAAAATGTGTTTCCCGTGACTTTGGGGCCGCGCAGATGCTGTAAATTCATTTTCAGACATGCCTCGATATAATTTTGAATTTATTGAGAATTTCCTATCTAAAGCGGTACAGCCCCTCTCAGCAACACGGCATTTCATCAAATATAAAAGTTGTAGAGGGGGACCTAAACTCCACGAAAAAACAAATTACTGATATTCCACTTCACGGACCCTCTATTGTCACTACTAACTACTAACTGGAATGCAAAAGTCAATACATTCGAGAAGTGACTAAATGTTAGCAAAAACTCTCTAATAACTCGAAAACATACGTTTATTTATTATTAGTTAAACCTATAATATGCTACGCTGCTGCCAATATAAAAAAAAAACCGTTTATTAACAAACACTTAGGCCTGCTTAAAAAAGTACAAATGACAAATTGACCATTATTTATTACCTTTTGATACGCACGTTCAAAGTCAATAATTCTTTTTCACAAACAGAGCGGAAACACCCTATAAACAAAATTTCTTAATACAGTGAGGGCACGATTATCCATGGCAGAAATGTAATTAATTTAATATTTTTCAGCAGCCAGAGCTGTAGATAAGTGACACACTCTGTTTGCAAAAAGTCTTTTACTTTTTCTATTTAGTTTTTCTTCCTCAATTGTTTCCCCTTCGTTCGGCTGGCAGGGCCAATCCCGAGGACTATCAACCCTAGGTTTCTTGTATTGGTATGTCCCCCATACCCCACGAGAAATCCGATATTATCCAGCCAGTTTTACTGCTCGGATCAATGTCGGTCTTTTTCTATTTTACACTTTTTATCATTATCATTGTGAATAAATGAGAAATAATAACAATTTAATTGTTTAAATAGTTTTAATATGCTGTTAACCATCTTAAATTAATTTAAAAAAATATCATTTCGTTCAGTATCCTCTTATCTACAAAATCCATTTTACGAGAAAGTGGCACCTCTTTTAGTTCGGAAGTTATTAAATGTTTTCGAGGGCAAGACACGTAGCGCTCGAATTGTCCAAGCGCACAGCGCGCGAATAATCGAAGCGTATCAGAACTTACAATTAGGCAATCCAATCCCGCAAATGCGGGATCCCGCGATGATTTCGCGGGATTAAACGTGCGTGATTCGCCGGATTTGCGGGACTCGATATTTGTTTATAAAAAATTGTTTTATGCAATTAAAAGGAGTAGCAGGAAAATATTTATTTGCTTATAGGTACAACACAATAGTACGACTAGTTTAACGGTTACATATTACATGATTTTGAAAGTATTTTTTTTTGGGAGAAAATATAACATGTTTAATGTTTCATATTTTAGATTTGATGTCATTTTATTGCACACGTATCCTGCGGCTGAAAACGCACGTTCAGCTTCGACACTTGTCGGCGGAATATTTTACACAATTTGTGGCCCTCTGATTCGAGTAGTTGGCGCATATCGGTCGATGTGATAAACTTTCCAAAGGGTATACCATCTTTAGCTACCATTCGAGACACTCTTTCCTCCATCGAAACTTTTTTCTCAGATGAAAAAAAATCTGTAATTTTCATTTTCTTAGGTAGCACAGAAGAACCACTAACATTTGAGCGCTTAGCAATAGAACTAAACGAACTACTCGAACACTGGTTCTAGCTTCTATTTTCTGCGTTATTTTATCAATATCAACACTACCGCTGCTGCTCTGGACTTTCAAGTTAATATTATGCTTTGTTTGTAAGTGGGTGTGAAGACCTTTGGTGGAACGAGCAGAGATTTTGATAATGCTAGGACATAACTTACATTTAGCTGTAAGACCATCTTCAGACTTTAAAAAATAATTCCAAACTAAATTTGCATCTTTATTGTCTTTGTAAACTACACTGACACTCATTTTTGTGATTGCTGTTTAAATTCCATGTATTATATTCAACCACTTGATAAATGTCACTAGATACTAGTATAATAACGCCCTTAACGTATTTTCAATAGCCCAGCATGGCGGGGAATCCCCGACGCGTCGACCAAAAATACCGCAGTTCATTGTTTGCTATCCCGCAAATTCCACGGATCCACGGGATCGTTGGGCTCAATCCCGCAGGTTTGCGGGATTAAAGTTTGGGTGCGGGATTGGATTCCTTACTTACAATCGACCTCCCTGCAGTGTAAATCATTAATATTTTCATTCCAAAAAAGACAAATATATGAGTCAATAGAACATTGAAAAAGGCACAAATCATGTTATACAACCTTGCCTAAACGGTTATTGCACAGACTCCATCAATTTGCTGAAAACCCATTATTTACAGTAAAATTTACCTTCTTCTCACAATCCTCGTGTAGTTTAGAATCTTTAGTACGGCAATAACTACAGATTCTTTGTTTAAGGGACTCTTACTGGTAAGTTAAGGACTACTAAATGATGCTTCAAAACTTTTCGATGGCGAGACAGATCGAACCACTCAAAAATTTGCACTCTTGCACTTTATCAAAACTCCACGTATAACTTTATATAAAAACAGTATGCTTATAATAATGAGATGAGCATGACACGCTTTCAATCTTTCGAATAACAGAATAGAAATATTAATGATTCACACTGTAGCCAGCTCGATTTTAAGTTCTGACACGCTTCGCGCTGCGATTGACCATATCTAATAACTTCCTAACTAAAAGAGGTGCCATTTTCTCGTAAAATGGGTTTTGTAGATAAGAGGAAAAAGAACAAAATATTGTTTTATAAAATTAATTTAAGATGGGTAAGAGCATGTTAAAACTATTTAAACAATTAAATTGCTATTAATTTTCATCAATATCAATAATTTATGTGCGGATATTTTCGAAAAAACATTTTTTCAGCAAAGTCCTGAAATGTAAGTTGTAAAAAAAATTCCGGACGATTCTAAAATGTCAAGATTAAAAAGTGTGCAGTTTGTAAAAGAATAACCCGTATACAGGGTGTTATGGAAATGACGTATTATATTTAATTGGGTGTCCTAAAGAAGCGCTACATATATTTTTTTTCAAATCGACCGTTTTAAAAGTGGGGTTTTTTTATGATCAAACAAGCACTATAGGAAAAATCCTTTAGGGCACTCTGGGAGTGGTGGTGTGCGCAAAAAGCGATTCACGTTGGTTTTGAATCGTTGGAGGTTATATTCGTTGGGAAAAACGACCTCGGGAAGGTCGTTCCATAAGGATGAAGTCCTCCAGATGAAAGAATTCTTAAATAATGAAGTTCGAGGAGTACTAAGCTTAACCACATATGGATGGACGGCAGTGGTTCGTCGTGTATTTCTGCTATTCGTCGCTCTGGGCGGAGTTAAGAGGGCAAGGTCAGCCGAGCACCTTCCATGAAAATATCTGTAAAAGAGAGTCAAATCCCCAACCTGTCTTCGATGTTCTAGGCTATTGAGGTTCTTCGTCAGCTCGTGGTCTCCGATCAGACGAATAGCCCTCCTTTCGATGGAATCCAGTAGCCGAAGAGTATGTTTGGGTGCAGAGCTCCAGACAGGAGAGCAGTATTCTAGTGATGGTCGAATCTGGGCTTTGTATAGTGTCAAAAGTTGTTGAGGTGACATGCTGCTACTTGATACTGAACCAGTAGAAGTATACGATTTCCAGAGACCCACAGCGTTCTATCATCAAACAAACAAAGCATCTTAAGAATGTCATGATTCTCGGCAAAAATCCTAAATGTCGTAAAACTCTATGAATAGAAAACATTCTGAGATGTCCACTGGGAAAGAAGTTTAAGTTATCTTTTAAATTCTACTAAAAACATTGAAAACATGTTTTAAACTATGTTTTTAATAAGGTTTTATTTGTTTAAAACATGAACTTTAAAAGCAAAAAAAAATGTTTAAAACAAAAAAACACTTGTTTTGTTTAAAATTAAAAAATACATGATTTTGTGCAACTCTAGACATAAGGTCATGGTACAGGGCATATTAAATTAAAGCGCCATTTTTGGATATTTTTCTTCAATTTGTTTTCATCTCAGGAATTGCCGGTTGAAATATAATTTTCATAACACCCTGTATAAGTACGAAGCGAAAATGTCTTTAGGCTGTGAAATAAGTAACTCTTTTCTTGTATGTAGGTACGCCACTGGTCGACAACAATAAGTCATACTTGCCAAAAATTGAACCCAGAAACAATAAGTTACATAAGATAGTTTAGCGAGCGACGCTAAAGCGGTGAATTCACATCAATTAAAAGTTTTACATAATAGCGCGGTAAGTAGAGCATGCGCCCGCAGTCTACCGTGGCCACGGCGAACAATGGCGACGGCGACCAGCCACCCAACGAGAGGAAAAGCAAAAACAAATTGGCACAGTTATACAGGGTGGTCTCACCACGAAATCACTCGCGGTCAAAATCAATGTCGTACGCTTTAATTTTATAATTGCATGTTAGTTTTCTCGTTTAGAAATTTTTTCGACTCGGAATAACCTGAGGATCAAAAACAAACTTCTTGACAGTCCAAACGAATCAAGATCCTTTTGGTCAGCTGCAAAGGCCGTCAGCCAAAATTTTACCACATCAACTATTCCACCTCTAACACGTTCCGATGGTTCAATAGCATCCACAGCCGGCGACAAAGCAAACTTACTTGCTGAACTATTTGCTTCGCATTCCACGGCAGATTTCCAGGGAAGAACACCGCCCGACATTCCGGCAGTTCAATCCGAAATGACTGAAATCGTGTTCCGTCAGCGCCCCGTCAAACGAATCCTGAAATGTCTCGACGTCAAGAAAGCTTCTGGTCCAGACGAGATTCCTGTTATAGTTCTCAAGAGATACGCCGATGAGCTAACACCAGTATTTTGTAGACTTTTTAACTTATCCTACGAACAAGGAATATTTCCATCCTGCTGGAAGACGGCGCGAGTCTAGCCTATACCAAAGAAAGGTATAAGAGAGCCCTGCCTAGCAACTATCGACCAGTCGCATTGCTTTCAGCTATATCAAAAGTAATGGAGAAAGCTATTAACCAACATATTCTAAAGTACGTGGAAGGCTTCAACATTATCAGCGATCATCAATATGGTTTTCCAGTCCAGTTCAGATCAACTGGAGATCTTCTAGCCTATGTCACCCATCTTTGGAACAACGCAAACGAACATCATGGGGAGTCTCGGGTTGTTGCACTGGATATTTCTAAAGCCTTTGATCGTGTTTGGCATGAGGGACTTCTAAGTAAACTGCGATCCTATGGTATGCCCAGTCGATTCTGTGCATAGTTGTCTAGCTTTCTTAAGAACAATTCTCTGCAAGTGGCGATTGACGGATTTCTCTCAGACACCTTCACCATCAATGCCGGTGTTCCTCAAGGGTCCATATTGTACTTTCCTTACTTTACATTAACGACCTTCTAGTGAAAACTAGAAATCCGATATTTAGCTTTGTTCACGATAGCACACTTGTCTCATCTTTCTCCTTGAATGCGCAAACATCGGCTGCCGACGCACTTCTTCGCAGATAGCATGAAGTATCATGCCTCAACAAAGACCTGGAACGCTTTTGTCCCGTGGAAAAAGTTGTTTTTATTCCACAGGCATTTCTTAGTACAAGACAGAGAAAAAGACTATTTCCGGGATAAAACTTGATTTTCGCACGGTTCTGATTTTGTCTTTCTCATGGTGATTATTGGTGAAGAATGGGCCCGAATAAAAAAATTTTCGGACAAAAAAAAAGATGTTTATTTTTGGTCGGAGAACACGATACGCCAATAAAAACTATGGGGGTTCCATTTGAGAATCTTAATTTACCCCAACCCGCGCCCGAGGGTTGAGGGGGTGGGGGTGGTTTACATTGCAAACTAGTCCTCCTTCAAAACCAAACAACTTTTTCCCCAGACATTTTCCGCTGCAATGCGATGCACCGGAGTTATTCCGGGGAACCGATCTTCTTTCAACACCGTGTATATTCATAGAAACCACAAATTTAATATAACCCTAACGAAAAAGAATTCTGGAATTAACTCTAAATTTCTGGGTTCGGAATCAAAAACACCTTAATAATGCTATTGTATGCCAAGATAATGCCACAGATCCGATTGTGATGATGAAGTCAATCGATACTTCCTATTCTAAATTAAGTATTGATTTAAGGTCTGACAGCATGATTAAGGCCATTTTAGCCACATGATTCACGAATACTTACTTATAGATACTGTTAAATAAAATATATTGAAATAGGTTTACGGTTGAAAGCGCATCTAGACTTCGCAGACTGGTGGAACGACGCGGTACTTCGTGCCGGTGAACTGCTTTCTGATGTCTTGTGCAATGTTTTGCGAATCGATCATGTCGAGGATTTAGTATCGATGGTTACTCGCCGGCAACCCCGTATAGGCCAACTAGCATGATACGATAGCCACAAGGTATGATATCGCGCAGGACGAGGTATAGCTTAAGCCGCAAACACACTATTATCACGTCACGTGAATTCACGTGTTGTCATATCGGCAAAATAGCACATGCTCTCACGGCTTAAAAACAGACTACGTACACTGCAGATCATTTTTATTACATATTTTGTGTTTGTGAAGATGACAAGTGAATCTGGTAGCCTTCTATCGTCAAACTCTGACACCGTGCTATCACACGTGCCGAATATGTAAATTTGCACCAACAAAATTGTGCTGTCACGTATGACCTGCCGTGAGCTGCATGAGGTGACTATAGTGTACTTCTAAACCTATTTATAAGCACGCATAAACCTTGCAGATATTTCGGGTGTGCCGTGACATTGCGTGATAGCATGTGATCTCACGTAACGTGATAATAGTGTGTTGGCGGCTTTAGTGCCGTCATTATGTGCGAGCTTCTGCGGTTCTCATATCAGTTACGAAAAGTAATTTTGTTTTGTTTTTTCGTGTTCCACTGTTTGTTTGGGAGGGGTTAGGGTCATGACCCCCATGACCCCCCTGGATCTGCGCTTGGTTTGTATTTGTTGTTGTTTTTACTTTGTTACTCAACAAAGAGTAAAGTTTGGTTTTTATTGCTTTAAAATAAAATATTAGGTATATTTGGTCAATGTTATTATTTAAACCAACTAAAGGATAATGCGAAATAGTGTATTAAGATACAAGTTTCATAAGACATTATCTTAGAGCACAAGTACAAGTGCTCTAATTGTCTTATGAACCGTGTATTTTATAATACTTTTTCTATTTGAGTCTTTAAAGTCTGAAAAACTTTTAAAAATATAGTAGATTTTTTCCATTTGAATTAATATTTTCTTTTTGGGTTAGCAATACTTTTACAATTTAATAAAATGTTATAAGTATCAAATATGCCACAATTGAACACAACAAACCCGAACAAACCCGTCATAATTAAAAATAAATATACCTATTATTAAAGTTAATAAAAATGAGTCAGGATGAACGCTGTACTCCGTCAGAAATACGAGGAATTGCAGAAAATAATCTAGAAAAACTTTTAAAAAGAATATGCAAAACTTTGAGTTATGGTGCGAGCAGAACAAAGTTCAAAATATTGAACAAAATAATAAATAATACTATTGAACAAAATATTGTGTCGACACAGAATCTAACAGGAATAACGATTAATGCCCAGGAAATATCTACAGTAACTATAAATATGTATATATAAAGAAATATGTATAATAAAAAGTAAAAATAAAAATAGTACTTTATTGAATAAAACTTTAGAAATCGAGCATAAACTGGACGATATTTCTATTATTTTGAGGTTATGTTGTTTTATAGTTGTGACTAGAATTTAGTTGACGGACACCGTCAGCATGTTATATATTTCCGAGTATAGGTATTTCAGATAAGTATCTAGTAAATATGATCTATTTGCAAGGTTAAAGGTTTTTAAAATTTTAAAGTTTCCTATAAAACTAATTTCAACGAAATCAAAGTAGGCTTAAAATTCAAACTCTAGTTGTTGCCAACATGAAAAAAATAAAATTTCAGTTTCATAAAGTGGCAAATTCGGCAATTTATGATAGTCGCTTATAAAACATCGAAAATGGCAACGCTGTATTTTTAAATATTAGCCCGATTGTCCACAATCAGCTGTTTAAAGAAGCCGGCCGATATCGATCGAGAGAACCAACGTGTTATTTATTTTAAAAATGTTTAGATGTTAAATACATTATTTCCCAGACAATAAGGGTTTATTTTTGTCTACACAGTAGCACTTTAAAATACTAATAATTCAGATGTGTTGTGACGCGAAAACTAATGTGATTTTGTGATGTGAGTACTTGGTGTTTTTTATAAATTAAGTTGGTTTTAAATAAGTCCGAAAAGGTAAATAAAATTGCATTTTTTTTTCTAAAAGGTAAGTGGCATTTATAATCTTTTAAGTTGTCCAGATCTGACGGGTGTCGTTCGAATTGAACAAGTGAGAACATACCTGACCATTTATAAACTCCGCGACGGTTCGTTCGAGTCAGTTCACGTTTATAAATCAGAGATTGTTTCCCAGCCAACTGAACGTAAAAGTTTATAATAATGTACCCTGAAAAATAAACAACTTGCAATCTGTCAAACGGTTATTGACTTTCTAAAGAGTTTACCCTGAAGATATGACAACACTGTTCAAGATTCACTGCCATATGTTGCTGTGTTTACCTTCCGAACAGGGGCACCACGTGGTTAAATTTTGGTTTGACATAAGGTCATGTACAGGGCATTTTATATTAAAGCACCATTTTTATTTATTTTTCTTCAATTTGTTTTCATCTCAGGAATTGCCGGTTTAAATATAATACGTCATTTCCATAACACCCTGTATAAACATATTAAATTGGCAATATTTCGAAAACTAAAAATTGTCGGAATAGGTAACCTTATATGTAGAACATTAGCATTATTTTTAATGACAAATAGAAAATAATTATAAAATTTGGGGTTTCCATTTGATAATGCAGTCTTATCAGTTTCATTCTTTATCTTATTGTCTGAACAATTAGTATGTATTAGAAATATTATAAAAAATCTATTAAATCAGGGAATCCAACCCAAATTAAATATGTAATAAAGGCTTTTCCTTATAGGAAAAATTAATAATTATTTTAAGGTCTGCAAACGTCATTTTAGACATAAACTCTTAAATAAGTCAAACATGTATTGTTTACGAGTACTAGATGTACTCGTAGGAGATGATATACGAACTCCGCCCAGAATCTTTTTAATTTTTTTTGTTTTTTTTATGATCAAACACAAGCACTATAGGAAAAATCCTTTAGGGCACTCTGGGAGTGGTGCGTGTGCGCAAAGAGCGATTCACGTTGGTTGTGAATCGTTGGACGTTATATTCGTTGGGAAAAGCGCGAAGGTCGTTCCATAAGGATGAAGTCCTCCAGATGAAAGAATTCTTAAATAATGAAGTTCGAGGAGTACTAAGATTAACCACATATGGATGGGCGGCAGTGGTTCGGAATGTATTTCTGCTATTCGTCGCTCTGGGCGGAATTAAGAGGGCAAGGTCAGCTGAGCACTTTCCATGAAAATATATGTAAAAGGGAGTCAAATCCCCAACCTGTCTTCGATGTTCTAGGCTGTCGAGGTTCTCCGTCAGTTCGTGGCCTCCGATCAGACGAATGGCCCTCCTTTCCAGTAGCCGAAGAGTATGTTTGGGTGCAGAGCTCCAGACATGAGGGCATTGAAGGTCGAATCTCGGCTTTGTATAGAGTCAAAAGTTATTGAGGTATGTACAAGTTTTTGGTTCGGAAGAGTACACCAAGTTTCTGAGAAGCTATCTTGGCGATTGCCACAACGTGGTTATACAACATATAGGGTATCCGGTAAAATAAGCTAGTTAAGAACGACTTCCGATATAACCGGAACTGCCACCATATTGAAAATATTTTAGCCCAGCGCTTCCATCAACATTAGCATATTATCCAGTTTTCAAAATTTTCCTATGTTTCCGGGTTTGTTTTCATACTTAACGTTAAAAATCTCTGTTTGCAGTTTTTCAGAGATATTAAATACCGGAAAAAAACCAATACCGTTTAAATTTTTTAACGGTGATCCGGGTAGCTTGGGCAATAGTCGAGTTTTTGTCTACCGTTTTAACCTAGTTTAATTGAAAAAATTTGCACTCGTACTATTGTAAGTGAAATGGAAAACACGGTCAACTACGGAATTAAATGAACTGCTAAACTGCAGCAAACCATAACTTACGTAACTGCCTCTTTTGCTACACGGAAAGTTTTCCTTCTCAAGGTTATCGTTGATTGCTTGTGCGCTTCGTGTTTTACGAGAATTGTCTTCAACAAAGATTCTCAGTTCTTGAATACTTGTATACTAGGCACTAATTTTATGTATTTCCAAACATGATACAGACCGTTCGGATGATCCATCAAGGGACTTGAAGAGATTATTCTACATGTTACAATAAAGGTAGTAAAAGTCGAAAACTATATACTTTTTGCATCCATTTGAAAAACTTCAAACAATAACTTAATTGCAGTTTTGCACCTGCGCGGTTTCACACACACACCTATATTATAGGTATCGGTGTCGGATTGACCCTAAATTAAGGGTCAATTGACGACGCCATTTTTATACGATTATACGTCAATCCAATTTGGTTAAAAAAACATGACATAGATGTCGCCCTAGGGTTGCAATCCATATTATTTAGTTTTAGCGTAAAACATTCTTTTCGTTTGTAAATTTTGCGCCCTTTGACCTTCATAAAATTGCACGTATTTCTATAAATTCAGCGTTGTCATGTTGCAAAAGGTATCCTGGAAAATATATTTTATTTTCACATCCAAAATAAAAGATATTTTAATTTCGTAAAATTAAGATAAATTTATTATAGTTGTTGCAGAATTATACCGTTGACTCTTACTGCCATAAATAAACTACCTGATTAAACCCTATTGTATACGCCTCAACCTCTTCAAAGCTCAATAAATGGGATCAGGGCCGACTTGAAAATGTATACCACACCACATGATTTATTTTTATAATTTAAAATAAATAGATAGGTATTTTTAGTTTTAGGTACCTATAATAAATGTAAAATAATGATAACAATTAATGATAATTGAAAATAATATAATTTAAAAGTATAACTATTTCAGCTCAATAGGATTGAATATACAATAGTACGGAGGAGGACGCAACACTGTATGTCCATTTTCTGCTGCAAGTTTGTCACACTCGAATTCCTTATTTATTTTAAGAGCTTTTAATACTTCTAGCAGTTCTCGTTTTTTGTAAGTTTCTTCAAAATATAAATCATTTTCAATCATAAAATTTTGAATTTCTGCTTTTGTATTATTAGAATTGGGAATTATTTTTGCTTGCCAACTATGATAACAAGCATTGTCCATTACAATGACGCTATTTTCAGGTATATTTTTAAGGAGTTTATGTTTAAACCAATCTTCAAAAAGTTGTGCGTCGGTATCTTGATGGTAATCTAAAGAAGAATCTGCTATGTTTTTAGCTGAAAGCAACAGACAATTTGGAACAAACCCGTTCTCTGAACCAGCATGTAATATTGTGATTCTTTTGCCTTTATTTGATGGTGCCTTGGTTTGACATTTTTTGGAAGAATCATCCCAACCTTTTCTTGGAGTGTCATGGGTATCGAACCATGTTTCGTCAAGGTAAATAATTGGACGATTTTCTTCTCTAAATTGTTTAACAGCTGTTAAATATTTAAGTCTCCATTCCCGTAAATGTTGAGATTCCATTAATGTTTGTCTTTTATCAATGCTTCGGTATTTAAAACCCATTTTACGCAATATTTTCCTAAGGCTTGAAAGGCTACAAGAGATATTTGTTTCGTCTTTAATCAGCCGCTCTTTGAGGGAAATCAAAGTGGGTACAGTTTGTGCCTCATACATTTGGTAAATCTTTCTTCTTAATAAATCCATGTCATTTTCGTCAATGCTTCTAAATGTGCCAGAATCACTCCGATTTTTTCTAGGATTAATAGGTTTAAGTACTATGTCTCTTACCGAAGATAAATGAGTGTTTGTCAAAGTAGACGTCTCTGCTAAAGCATCCATCGAATTAAAATTTCTACTCAACAACGATTGATACACAATTTTAATTATTAGGTTGGTATCGGTAGATAAATGCTTTCTTTTAAAAATTACACTTGAAGATGCCCCCCCAATCAGCACAATTCCAAGGACGCCACATTCTACCACTTGTATGTATGTATGTATATATGCATCAGGCATAGGTATAAATTTAATTTTGTATACCTGGTCCGGCTCTGCTCGAAAAGGTTTTAAAATTTGGGATTTCCTTATTTATTTTATGGTCGAAGGGATAATGAGGTTTTATTGCAGTCAGAAGATCAACGGTATAATTCTGCAAATACTATACCTACATATATCGTATGACGGGTCAACCTTTATACCATCTCGAAACAGTACCCGTTAGGGGTGCCAATTCCGGGATATCGAAATCCCGGGACCTCGAGGAAAAAATTAATCTCGAAAATCCCGAGATTAAGCCCTTAAATCCCGGGATAAATTATATAAAAGAAAATTCACTTGTTTTTTTACATATTTATTTTAAAACTGATTTTAAATTATAATTTATTCATAAATCCCTAACTTGGCAACAAGATTCGATAGCCCCTAATTCAAATATACAATTTACGAAATAATGTAATTTTTTTCGCGCCGATTTGCAGATATCGGTAAAAAGGAGAATTAATTAACGACGAACCATTTTTCCCGAGCTTTTAATAGTACATTACTAGGGACTTAAGAGACACTTTAGTCACTAATAATAAGGAAAATTTACTCATAAAATAATTTTTAAAAAATCGAATTTCATTTAACGGTCAAAAATTACTTTTGAGGGATTACATTTTTTTTTAATCCCGCAAGGAAAAAAAGGATTAAATGTTTTCCTAATCCCTTATTTTGAGGTTTTAAGTGTTGAAACAGCAGGTTACACGTTTTACGTTCTTTTTTTAGAAATTTTTAAGGTTCTTTGTTTTCATTTCGTTAAAGTAGGTAAGATTTCTGTTTGGTGTATTGTATTTAGTAAACACGATCTTTCTCATGTTAATTTTTTGGGGAATTAGTCCCGGTATCCCGGGATTAGATACTCCTTATCCCGAAAATCCCGGGATTGGAACAAAGCTTCGGGACTGGTCCCAGTACACGTACACTTATGACAATAATTAACTGCAGCAGCCGTCCGAAACAAAGACATACGTTTAACAGTAGGTAAGATCTCTATTTGGTGTATTGTATTTAGTAAACACAATCTTTCTGATGTTAATTTTTTTAGGGATTAGTCCTGGGATCCCGGGATTAGATACACTTTATCCCGAAAATCCCGGGATTGGAACAAAGCTTCGGGACTGGTCCCAGTACACGTACACTTATGACAATAATTAACTGCAGCAGCCGTCCGAAACAAAGACATTTGTTTAACAGCAGGTAAGATTTATATTTGGTGTATTGTATTCAGTAAACACAATCTTTCTCATGTTAATTTTTTGGGGGATTAGTCCCGGTATCCCGGGATTAGATACTCCTTATCCCGAAAATCCCGGGATTGGAACAAAGCTTCGGGACTGGTCCCAGTACACGTACACTTAGGACAATCATTAACCCCAGAAGCCGTCCGAAACAAAGACATACGTTTAAGTACTTCCTCGTTTTATTTAATTTGCGCTAAAGTAATTTGTATTATTAATTAAAGACTACAATGAACCATTAGACCCCCCTTTGTATTCAAATGCATGTGCCAGTTAGTGTTTTGTGTGAGAATACATCAGAATACTCGATTTCGCTTTCATTCGTTGGCCTAGTTTCCGCTACATCTATAGAAAGTACCATACAACTGGCTGAATTTAATACTTTGGACTTTAATTTGATTATTTTAAATGGGTGGCCTACTTTTCCTAGATCGTTTTTTTTTTAAATCATGACTGTTTAATTAATTTTTCGTGGTGAGATTAGATAATACCCGATGGGATACAGGTGGGGAGAAACCAATCTACGAGAAACCGTTTTTCAATTAAATTATAAAATTTGCAAAGAATTAATCGACTCGTCGATTACTTTGCGATAATATATTTTAATTTATTATGAATTATAACCCAACTAAAAGTTCTAGTTATGAGAGATTTATAACAGTTTTATAAAAACTTTCGATTTTTTTGATACATTGTTTATAGGTGCAAATAACTACCATATTATGTTTTAAGAATGCTCTTATACAATCAAATTATAAGACTGTTTTATGGCAGTTTTTGTTTAAATACCTGTCAACACATCAATACATATTTTACAGAGCAAATGGTTCTATAAGGTTTTTACTGTATAATTTCGTTGGTATCGATGTTAAAACAATTTTTTCTATTTGAGTTTCATAATGGCTACATTAGCGTTCAAATTTTAGGCCTGCCTCGATTTCGTTGAAATTAGTTTTCTAGGCATTATGGATTCGACAGAAATTTTTTATAGAAAACTTTAAAATACTAAACTTTAACCTTACAAATAGATCATTTTTACTAGATATTTATCTGAAATACCTATACTCGGAAATATATAATATACTGATGGTGTCCGTCAACTAATTTCTAGTCACAACTATAAAACAACATAACCTGAAAATAATAGAAATATCTTCCATTTTATGCTCTATTTCTAAAGTTTTATTCAATAAAGTACTATTTCTATTATTAATTCAATATAGTATTATACATATTACTTTAAACATATTTATAGTTACTGTAGTCATGTCCTGGGCATTAATTGTTATTCCTGTCAGATTCTGTGTCGACACAATATTTTGTTCAAGAGTATTATTTATTGTTTTGTTCAATATTTTGAACTTTGTTCTGCTCGCACCATAACTCAAAGTTATGCATATTCTTTTTAAAAGTTTTTCTAGATTATTTTCTGCAATTTCTCGCATTTCTGAGGGTGCACAACTTTCTGCCTGACTCATTTTTATTAACTTTAATAATATATTTATTTTTAATTATGACGGATGGGAAGAAGCTTTATTGTGTTCAATTGTTTCTATCATGGCATATTTCATACTTGTAACATTTTATTACATTGTAAAAGTATTGCCAACCCAAAAAGAAAATATTAATTCAAATGGAAAAAATCTACTATATTTGTTAAGGTTTTTCAGACCAAATAGAAAAAAATATTATAAAATACACGGTTCATAAGACAATTAGAGCACTTGTGCTTTAGAAAACTCCCCGCTTCGCGGGTCGTTTTCTCAATTACACGCGTGCTCTAAGATAATGTCTTATGAAACTAGTATCTTAATATACTATATTAGCATATTTCGATAATTTAACATAAAGTAAATATGGAGTCGTAGAAAATAGTACATTACGTATCAAGGGCCGAAAAGAGGCTTTTACGGACGAGATGCGGAGATGGCCGACCGAGCCGAAGGTGAGGGAGACCACCGCACGAGTCGGGAAAAGCTTCCAATGGCCCGAGATATGTACCGTATTTTTTTTTACAAGTGCTCCGAAGCTTTGATGCCAAATAAATAAAGAAATTCTTCAGACAGTTTTCCTGTCTACATGACATGAAACACTCGCGCATGGAGAATGTAAATATCTATTTATTATTCTTGACAAATAGGCTCGGTGGCCTAGTGGTATAACGTACGCCTTGTGATCTGAGAGTCGCGGGTTCAAATCCTGCACTAGGCATCTCTGGTTTTATTTATTTTTTTACAAGTGCCCGAGTCTTTGATGCCATATAAATAAAGAAATTCTTCAGACAATTTTCTAAAACATCTTTGAAAAATTAACTGCCAATATAATTTATATATAATCCGCTATTTATTATCGAATGTGGGTAGAGTGTCCGCCTGGCGATCTGAGGGTCGCGGGTTCAAATACCGCACCGACAATTCTGGTTTTATTTATTTATGAGCACATGGTAACTTGAAGCGGGCGGGAAAAATCTTTCCCGCCCGCTCTTTTGGAATACGTCACCTTCGGTGAAGTGAACAAGCATGAAAAGAGGCACTTTCGGGGCACTTGTAAAAAAAAGTATAGTACGAACAAACTCGAGTGGTAAGCATATTACACACTCTTTCGGAGTTTCGGAATCGTGTGTAAATAGGCTTCTTATCACTCTTGATATGTAATATACTATTACCTACGAGCGCTACCTTAAATAGCCAAAAACATACTACCTACTATCTAAGTTACGCACGGTAATCAAGGCCGCCTTGTTTATTTTCAACAAAAGTATACGTTGCATAGCAACGCTCTTGTTTCAATATGGGCTTTTTACAAAATAACAAGAGAATCGTAGGCGGCTGCTATCACAAACGCCGAGGAAAACGTCACGTTATTCACTACGATAATACTAATAACATCATACTGCCAACTTTCAATCCGATACATTGAAGCGTTTTCAAATTATGGCTTATTTTCGGAAATAAACTTTCCCTTTCACCTTCCTGTATTTCTAGATCGAGAAATATTCCGAAAAATTACTTAATCGATCTAGTTTGATGTTTGGTATCTACAGTTGCTCTACGGCCCATAAGTTATGGGACATCCTGTATTAAAATAATTTTTTTTAGAGAATAAAAAAATCTTTTCAAATAAATTAACAAAACTTTCACATAACGTTTAAAAAATAACAATACCGAAAGGCATGTCATATCTACATGAGTGTAAATTAAAACTGAAAACCTACACGGAACTTGTTCTCAACCAAACAAAAGGCACATAAACTACAACGTTTTTTGGTTGAAGGCTCGTATCGGGTCAAATTTATATGTAACATAATAATAAAAATAACGGTTCTTTTGGTCGTAACAGATGGAACTCTAAAAGCACCTGTATTCGATTAATCTCGGAAATAAAAATACCTAATTTGGTTATTTACATGGGTTATAAACATTGAAATAAAATAAAAATGAGGAAAACGAACTCAGAAAATTCGTCTATCATTGGGAGGTAAAATGGCGTATCTAAGGTGGGCACCATGTCTCGTTCAGCGGTATACAATACTTACTAATTTGCCGACGTTTTGTTCCGTAAATTGACCATCTTCATTAAACTACTCCTAGTACTTTCCTTTAATTTTATTCTTTTCAAAATCGGTATAATTCGCAAATGTAACATTTAATGCCTTTTTAAAAAGTATTAAGAAAGTGCTGGCTTTAAGAGTCAAATTTTATTTATATTAACAAAATAAATTACTTATAGGTACACAGGGTGTCCCATTTTCGACACTTTTATGGGGTATCTCCGTAACTGTTAGTGCTATCAAAAAAGTAATGTACTTAGGTGTCATGTACTCTTTTTGGGTCAAACTTAAAATGATAAAATCAAAATTTTCGCTCGCTTAAGAGATACGGGGGAAAATCAAAAAATTGACAATTTCAAAATTGCCATATATTTTCTTAGTTAAAAGTGATACAGAAAAATGTTTTATACAGAAGTTTATTTATACTGATTGTTGAATAATCTGCCGTTTTCAGAATAAGTATACGAGGTCAGGTATAAAAGTTATCGGACCTAACCTCATTTTTTTAAATGGAACACCCTGTATTTATAGTTTCATCTAAAAAGATAGCATTTTACACTCTCTTTTCAAATTTATAACACAGCATGGATGATATTGGTTTCCTAGGCGATTTATTTAAACTTTATTACTTCAAATCACAGTAGGCCATGAAACAAAAACTAATATCCTAGAGACAATTATGTTGATATTCTAGTTGTTATTAACATTTAACGTCAATTTCATTTTTACATATTCATTTGAGAAAATATCAACATTTTGAAAAATTTGATATGATATCTATCATCCATGGTGTGTTATAAATTTGAAAAGAGAGTTTAAAATGCTATCTTTTTAGATGAAAATATACAGGGTGTTCCATTTAAAAAAGTGAGGTTAAGTCCGATACCTTTCTTACCTGACACCGTATATTTATTCTGAAAACGGCAAATTATTCAACAATCACTATAAATATACTTCTGTATAAAATATTTTTCTGTATCTCTTTTAACTAAGAAAATAAAGGGTAATTTTGGAATTTTCATTTTTCGAGCGAAAATTTTCAAATTTTGATTTTACCATTTTAAGTTTGACCCAAAAAGAGCACATGATACCTACATTACTTTTTTGATAGCAATATGGGACACCCCGTACTTACTTTAAGTACAAATTCGATAAAACTATTAGTTTGAATTAAAAAAAAAACCGTCGCAGTACGTAACAATAATAATTAAGGACAAAAATAACAATAATAATTTAAAAGCCTTCAGTTTCTTCGAAACAAAAGCAAATTACAGTAACGTACTAGGGGGATTTTAATGAAGACCGTCAAATTAGAGAATAAAACATCGGAAAGCCAGTAAGTGTTGGATACCATTGAATGCAGATTTTGATCCTCTTTCATAATTTACACAAAAAGATCTAGGCCCGTACTTGTTTAAAAAAATTTAGTTGATGACGGTGACAAAAACGAAACGTCGCATTAAAGATCTGATGATGCTATCTTGTGGAGAATAAAAAGTAGCAATGAGAAAGTGAAATTTATTTTTGGACCATTCTACGAACAAAGTCAAGAAAACATAAAACTGAAACTCAAAATTTTAGATTTTTCCTAATATTTTGAAAGACCCTGAATTCATTTTTGATTTTTTTTCGGCATTTACTGGTTCCATAATTATGCAACTTTTACATTTACTTTTACATCTCTTGCCGTTCCCGAAATCCCAAGGGTGAAGGGTGAATTTGTTATACCCAGTATATAATTCATTGAGGTGTTGAAAAAAGGTCGGTACCCCGGAATAACTCCGGTGCATCGCAATGCAGCGGGAAATGTCTGGGGAAAAAATTGTTTGGTTTTGATGGAGGAATAGTTTGTAATTTAAACCACCCCCCACCCCCTCAACTCCCTGGCGCGGGTGGGGGTAAGTTAACATTTTCAAATGGACCCCCATATTTTTTATTGGCGTCTTGTTTAGGTCAAAATAACAACACATGGAATGGACTTTGACTTGAAGTGTCAAATAAAAATGGATTTCTTACGTGTGATATTTTCTAACTGAATCCCTCACGTGCTTGGATTATTACCGGAAATTGCTTCTTGTTCACGAATGTTTTAAAAATGATCCCGAGTCGAAAACGAGGTATAATTTTTTCAAACCATTATTACAAGTAAATAGAAAACCTCGCAAATGTATTGATGCAGCCATTATCATACCCGTCTTTATTAATAAACATGATTTATTTGAAATTGCACAACAAGAGTTAAATTTAAATACGCCCGCCTATTCGGTAATTTTTATATTTTCCTAATTTGTACAAGCAGTACGTCTACATTTATGGTAGGCAATGGCATCTCGGTTCCGGTGAATGAATGAATGAATGAATATATATGAACGAATGAAAATAACAGTAATGATGTAACAAGGATCATTTAAGGCAGTATGGGTAGTTCTAGCAAGGTGATAAAAGCCTCAGACGAAAGGAAGAGTAAGAGAATAGTCGCCTACACAAAGCAGGGTTCTGATACTCCTGATGAGACGATGTGCTGCAAGAGATTTAAAATGTCTGGGAACATTGAGTGTCGGAAAACCCGTTTCTTTTCCCAGAAAAAGAGAAAAAACCACCGACTTGAAACAAAGATGGACTCGGTATTTTTATCTGTTTTGTATACATGTCAATATTACGCCTGTTCAGTGGCGGTTCTTCCACATGAGCACATGCGCACGTGCACCCCCAAAACAAAACGAATAAAAAATATTAATTTATATTCATTGAATATTATTTATCGTATATAGTCCAACCCTCTCTAATATGTTATCGTACCGTCAAGCTGAAAAAGTCCGACCCTCCCTAATATTTTATCACCCCGTCAAACCAAATTATTTGTGGTTTATTATTAAATTATTTGTTATTTATTGAACTAGTTCAACATAAGTAAAAATTTAGAGCTTACTTATGAGATATTATTTATAAAATTAGGAGAAATACAGGACCGTATCCTAAAATTTCCTGATGTTGTTCAAAAAACCCTCGAAACGTCATTAAACCATAATGTGTCATACATCGTTGCATTCTGAAGAAAAAAGCTCTCAAATTCCAATATCAGGAAAACAGGACCAGATTTAAAACAAGAAAGTTGATAATGGCCCTTCGAAGACGACTCGACGGATTACAAAACAATTAACGCTGTTGGATAGAGCGGAAAAAGTGGCAATGCAAACGTGCGATTTACTTTAGAATTCGCTCTCAAAAAAACCCAGGAAAACAATAAAACGATTTTTCAGAATTTCGTTTTTCCGGATATCTCCGGAACTACTCGGAAATTTAAAACTTTCTAAACGGCATATTATTAGACACATAAATGCGCAACTTTACCTCAATTTAGCCGACTTCGTATCTCTTACGGTTTCCGAGATCCCTTTACTGGCCCTTTTTATCTTGGATACGTTGTATTATTATTTTTTGCTAGCAGATATGGTCGGATGCCGCCCTGGCGGCAACTTCTTTATATTTTTATTTCTATTGGAATTCTATCAGAGAATATCAACTTGACCATCATATGAGAATCGCCCATTTATGTAATAATTAAAAGATGATTATGCGGTTCTTAATTATAAGTACGAGTAAATTAGCAAAGCAAATCGGTTTTAAACTTTGCGAAAATTAAATTATTATTGGCCAACTCGATTCTCCCACTTTGGGAATTAATTCGATACGACTTAATGGCTCGTAATACTTATTTGTCGTGCTTTTGATTACAATTTAACAAATTATAGAAAATTATATAAAATATAAAAGTATAAACGTTTTGTAATGATAAGGTGATTGACTTAATAATTTGTTGATAAGTATTTTAGTTGGATTTTAATTAGCGAGGGCGTCATCCGAAAGTGACATTTTTTTAAATTCTGGATAGCGTTTAAACCGAAATTTAATCGATTATATTATGTAAAGGGGAACGCTTTTAAAGAATATTGTCACCCATCATGGGATAACCCTCTGGGAGGGGCAGATATTACCCTTAAAATCTTAAATGGCAAGGGGATCAAGTGACGAATCATTTTAAACGTCGTCTAATTAGAACTTACCTGCACTAAGGTTTATGGTTTTTAAGTTTTTATTTAAAAAACATGTAGTGGCGTCTGTGAGTCGGACGAACGAAATATTTTCAGCAGGAACAAGAGTACCATCCCCTCCCCCCCCCCCCCGTTTTTGAGGATGCTGAACACGATGGCAGAATTGCTATTTTGGGTTGCGCAACCCCTCAAAACGGCCAAAAACCACCCCCCAGAGGGGTTAAACGCGCTTCAAGAGGTTTCCCCCGCAGAGAAACACACTTTCCCCCCGTTTTCGAGGATGCTAAGCACGGTGGTGGTGTTGGATATCGCGTCCGACCCCTTCCAACCCCTCCACCGGCTAACGCCCGCCCCTAAAAGGGGTGAATTTTTTTCAAGTATCAGCGGCAAATATATATACCCCCCCCCCCCCCCTGTTTTCGAGGATGCTGAGCACGTTGGTGGTGTTGGATATCGCGTCCGATCTCCTCCCCCTTCCTTCTTCCCCCGTTTCCGAGGATTTTGAGAATGGGGAAAATAGTTGAACTTCTCTTTTTGTTTGTCTTTTTGTTTGTAATGGTCTCTCATTCCGGTTCAACTGATAAAATGATAAAATATAATCAAATAGTTTGCGCGAAAAAACGCCAAGGCTTTGTCAGTTTATTTTTAATTTTTTAGAAAAAATTTTTTTTTTAAATTTCAATTCAATAAAAAAATCATTAAACAGGAAGAGTACCTAATTTAAAAAAAAAAATGTGTAACTCTTGTAATTTTTTTCGACATTTTTTTAAATTAAAAGGTATATATATTTGCCGCTGATACTTGAAAAAATATTCACCCCTTTCAGGGGCGAGTATTGGCCGGTGGAGGGGTTGAAAGGGGTCGGACGCGATTATCCAACAGCACCGTGCTCGGCGACTCACAGACGTCACTAATGGGACGGAAGGAAAAGTTACACGTTAGGAGAACAGGTGGGGAATCTTAAGAGGAAGCGAGAAAATCGATCACCGAAGTTAAGCACGGTTAGTACTTGAAGGGCTGACCTAAGTGTTTCTTTCCGTGTATGAAAAAAATAATCAAATTTTCTTCCAATCATAGGCGTGCTAAATTCATTTCGAATCACCGTTACTAACAGCAAAACTCAGTATTAAAGCAATAAAAGGTTTCTGATCCGCCATTGGTGTGGACGGATGTTGTGCCTGGTGCCGGCGCACGCCTAATTACAGTGTATATTTAATATATTTTTCCTCTGGCGTTGACCAACCAGGCATCGGTGTCGTCACTCGCGCCGGCGAACTATCGCTGTGGTGTCAGATTTACAATTTACAAATTATGCAAATATATATCATGAATTTAACTCTATCAAACATTCATCAAAATCTAGTCTAGTCAAATATGCAAAACTATGTTTTAAATTAATTTCAGAAACAATTGAAGCGTTAAGTGGAAGATTACCATGTCCTTAAAGATATATTCCTTTAGATGAGAGTTAAAAAGAATTTTAATATACTGTCAAACTTGTGTTAAGGATGACTTATGTCATTCTGTACCTTAAGGTGACTAAGAACCGATATTTGAATGTTACCTTAAGATAGACTTTAGCTAAGGCAGCCTTAACGTTATGGTAAACCTTCAAAAAGTATATTTTAAATTAATTTGAGGGTTGACGCGTTAAGTCTAAGATTATTACGTCCTTAACGATTGAATTCCTTTAGCTATTCCTTTAGATAAGGGTTAAAAGAACATAAATATACTGTCAAACTTGTGTTAAGGATGACTTATGTCATTCTGTACCTTAAGGTGACTTAAGGACCGATATTTGAATGTTACCTTAAGATAGACTTTAGCTAAGGCAGCCTTAACGTTATGGTAAACCTTCAAAAAGTATATTTTAAATTAATTTGAGGGTTGACGCGTTAAGTCTAAGATTATTACGTCCTTAACGATTGAATTCCTTTAGCTATTCCTTTAGATAAGGGTTAAAGAACATAAATATACTGTCAAACTTGTGTTAAGGATGACTTATGTCATTCTGTACCTTAAGGTGACTTAAGGACCGATATTTGAATGTTACCTTAAGATAGACTTTAGCTTTAGATCAAGTGAAATGAATGCACGGGTTTAGATGTTCAATTCGCTGTCAATTCACTTGAATACAACCGATTTGATACACGTTTTGAGTGTTGCAAAAATTCCATAGTTTAAATAAAAGATGTAAAGAAAGGGGGTATTAAAAGTTACAGCGCCCGGGTCATTTTTTTTTTTTAATTGTTGATAACACTCTAAAAAATAGTTAATCGAGTCGAACGACATTTTCCGTGTTGCGCAGCTACAGGGAGAGCAGCGGAGTCGGATCTCGTAACTGTATAATTCAAGATCGCGGTACACGGCGCGTTCGTGGGATGGCTTGCTGTGTGGCTTGGTTGTCTATAACAACTCAGCATCAGCTATGTATGTATGTTCTCATCGGGTTTGCTAAAAAATGCGTGTGTAAAAATGTCAGTTCATATTTTTCCCCTATTTGCCGAGCCACAATACACGATTTCTGCTTGAAAACGGACGAGGCGCGATAACTCGAACAGCGTTAAAAAAATGACATGCCTAAGATCCAACACTGCGGTTGCGCGTCGATGAAAATGTCCGTTCTCATTTTTTTCCGGCGACGAATAACGAAAAATAACATCCGACAAGTAAAACGGACGAGGCGTGATAAGTTGGATTCTCCGCTGTAAACAAATTTCGATTTTTCTCAAATCAAAACTATTCATCGCACGGAAAATGTCAGTTACTATTTTCATCTCCTCAAAAATATCACTCAGAGTCAAAAAATAAAAAGAACGGACTAGGCGCGATAACTATTACGACCACATATGTAAATATGATTCTCAGTGATTTCGCAACGTTGCCAATGTCCATTCTTGTTAATTTCTTGCTCCAGTCCTAATTAAATCACCAAAAAATTCAAAAAATTTTCGGTCGTGATCAGTCTGAAATCCTGGTAACGCGCTGCCGTACTATAACCTAAAATTTAGTTTTAACTTTAGAACAAGAAGGAAATATTCTGTCATCGTGACATTTAGTTGCACCTTTATTCATTTACTTTTTATGTTATTTACGTCTAATATATTTGTTAATGCCAGATTTGAAAGATCTTGAAGAGACAACAAAATTAATTAAAAATCAATTGAGATCCACCCGGCTCACTCGCTCAACTCATACAAGTAAACGGAAAAAACGACGATATACTAATGGCATTAATGCAATGAAGAAGAAGAGTTCATTCCAATGTATACAGCCTATTAATTGGTAAGAATTTTTCATCAGTTATTTTTTTACGTCAAGGACTAGAATAGTGTAGTGTAGTATACGAATTTTTTTATTCACTAAAAAATATTTCATTTTCACATTATGTGAAAGTTTCTCTACTCGACAATTTCAACTTAAGAAAGAAGACACCCAGATGGATGACTGGGAAGATAGAGTGGTGTAAACCATAGCTGTTAAATTAATTTAAATAATTAAAAACAGATTTGTACAAGTGAAAATATTTTTTTTTTAAATTATTTATGTCCTTATACTATTTTAATTTATAGATAAGTAAAGGGTGGGCCATCTATATGTTGAATTTTAAACTACGTGCTATTAATGGCGCTGTCGACTAGAGTGCCATGAATTGTAGACAGTTGTTTAGTTTGAAAATTCTCGGCGCAGAAGTCAACAACTCAACATTCGCCGAATCACTTTGAGGAGGATTCTGCACAAATATCTTGGTATGTATGCGTAAAAAGTCTAGCTTGTTCAGGAGTTGAAGCAAGTTGACCATCAACAACGTTTTCGCTTCGGTTAATGGGCTTTAAACAAGTTGAACGATGATCCTGATTTTGTTAGAAAAATAATCTTTTCGGATGAGGCGCATTTTCACCTTGGCGGGTACGTCAACAAGCAAAACTGTAGGATTTGGGACACGGAAAATCCACACGCCGTTATAGAGAAGCCCATGCATCCAGATCGAGTCACTGTGTGGTGTGGATTTTGGAGTGGTGGCGTGATTGGACCCTTTTTTTTTCAAAATGAGGCTGGTCGCGCCGTTACGGTTAATGGCGACCGCTATCGAGATGTGATAAATGACTTTTTGTGGCACGAATTGGAAGATATCAATCTCGATGAAGTCTGGTTTCAACAGGACGGGGCAACTTGCCATACCGCCGCGCTCACCATCAATCTTTTGCGCACAAAATTTAACAATCGTGTAATCAGTCGTTTTGGAGATGTCAATTGGCCACCTCGGAGCTGCGATATAACACCACTCGACTACTTTCTTTGGGGCGCATTGAAGGCTAAAGTTTATGCGGACAATCCTCAAACAATTGACCGCTTAAAACAAAATATTCAAGCTCAAATCGCTCAAATAGAGCTGCAAACTGTTAATAATGTGCTCGAAAATTGGTGCTCCAGTATGGGCTACTGCCGAGCTAGCCGAGGTGACCACTTGAATGAAATCATTTTCCATATAAACATTGTATCACATAAAATAAAAATAATAATAACAAATTTAATTTTTCTTGTTCTCATTGCTAATTTATAATTCAACATATATATGGCCCACCGTTTAGTAGAGTATTTACAAATATTCTATCCTGCGATCGAATTCCCATGGAGTTAAAAATTCTCCCTTAAGTGTATTTATCAGCGCCGCGTAACAGCATAAGTCATTGTTATTGAACAATGAGAAAACATCGCCATTCCAATACAGCCAGCGCATTGGCCGGCTGTATTGTATCGAGGGAGTAGGAGACGATTTTCTTATTCTTCTGCTTTTGATTACCCGAAGCGTTGCCAGATCACTTTAGATAGTTGCGATTTTAGATATTTTTTCTGAAAACCTCGGTGTAACATTTGCATTAAAACTAAGCGATGAAATTATTTGAGATTACTTATAGTGCATGCAATACTTTCAAAATTGACTGTATAACCATATTTTTTCAATTTAAACGTTATTTATCGCTTTGAAAAAAATAAAATTCTTTTTCGAAAAATGCAAGATAATATAATCGTGTAGCACATTCTGCTGCAGTGGTAAGGTAACAGCGACCAGGCGCGTAACTTATTACAGCGTTGGCATCTTCTAACTGATTTGAAACTGTAGTACTGTGTATGATTGTAAATAGCTGGTATTTGGTGGTTGGTGGGTCTTGGATTTAACGAGGTCGCGGACTTCGCGCTTGTCGTCTAATTTTGTCTCCTTGGCACATGAATTTAAAATGTAAGGAAGGGTGCCACCGTTTTATTTTTACGATAAGGGGTTGTTCTTGTAATAGGTATGCAATAATTAACATTTATATTGTTTTTGTGTAAAAACTACACCATTCGCCACATTTTTCTTTAACAACCCGCCACTGTTACTACATCACACCAAAAATTTGGACTAGTTCGGCTCTTCCGCTATATTTTCGCCCACGAGCCGCCACTGACTGACGCCTTTCAGAAATTATCTCCAAAAGCAATTTCAAAAAATATTTTTGTTCATTTTTGATATCTTATATCATGTAATATAAAATAATGTACCTGTACTACTATACAGGATACACCAAGTAAATTGGCCTATTAGAAGTATCTCGAGAACTAAATGAGATGTTATTTTGAAAATTTGGCTGGTGGCTCGTTTTCTACGTTTACAAAATATTTTGGATGGTGCGGTGTTGCCGGATCATACCGAAAGTATTAGCAACTTCGGAATTTCAATCACCCTATATACAGGGTGTTATGGAAATGACGTATTATATTTAAATGGGTGACTCCTGGGGTGTCCTAGAGAAGCGCTACATTTTTTTTCTTAAATCGAACGTTTAAAAAGTGGGGTAATTCACCCCTAAACCTACAGGTGATTCCGCGGCACCATATGATATTATCCGCCGGAGCTGTCTGACAAACACATGTTCCTGCAATGTTGCCAAACTTTGTAAAACTGTATAGAACTTTTAGTTTCTTATAAAATTAATTATTTAGCTTACCTTAGGATACAAGGGAAGTAAATCGAGGATACTCTATGCTCACACTTTATGCTCTATACGTGCCCTGATAATAGTGTGGGACTGCCTAATAGCTATTAAGAAGTAAACTCAAAGTCACAGTCTACTCCTTGCTTGCTTATACCCACTAAAACTGCTTTGTCCTCTTATTTCCAATCTCGGGACATGACCGGCATATCTAAACTAACTAAATCACTTAAAGAAACAGACCCACAAAACCACTATAAACACTACCGTACGCTAGAATAAACGCACATAGGACGTCCAAATTTCAGTGACAATCCGTAAACTATGCTTGCAGAAGCCACACACCTAAAGGAACATTTTCTAAAAGTTCTGGCAGGTCGTTTTGCAGGATATGTGGTCCTATTAGGTGATTATCAATATTACCTGCCGATATGTTCAAGAAAAATCTTATCTGGCTATTGGTCTCGCTAATTAAATATTCCATCTCGGGTAAAGCAAACCTCATCTGTGAACTATCCTTCGGAATTAGTCAGGTACTTCGACTGGACTGTATGTACCACTGTTGTAACCTTCTTGTAAAGTAAAGGAAGTCTTGTAGTTTCAACTCTTTAACTTTTGCAGTACACAATAATTTATATCTCTCTATCGCACGCACATTTCGGCAAATACCAGAACTATTGCGCTGTTGCCAGTTTTGAAACTGGAACGTCGAAATTTTTCGCGCCAAAACATTAAATTGAAAATTCGATTAAAAAATATGAATTTTGTCCTAAAGCATGAATGAAAATTATACGGAGAAGTAATATTCAAAAGCAAATGATATAATTTATGAATATAATCTTATAAAACATCATCTTATAAAAAGAAGCCAGCAGGTGGCAACATTGTAGTGTTGTTGTGTAGGTGATGACATACAGAAAAAAAGAAGAAAACGAAAATGTCAAAACTTGTTATACGTTAAGTGGTTGAAGGGTCTGTTTGTTTATTCATTATTTAGAGAAAATTGAGTTTAAAGTTTTTTTGTCACGGTCATCGGTACATATTACCTTCATCAACTTGTATATCTGTTATTTACCATTAGAACAATATGTAGTTGTAAAGAATTTTATGTTCATAAATCCATCATCCATGTAAAAAACTTAGATGGGAGCGTTTTCTAACTAGCAAAAGTGTTGTGTGTGCGTTAATTAATGTGCATTTGTGTGTTGTTTTAAATAATACCGAAAAGGTAACAGAGCTTAAATTAAAAAAAAAATTTCCCAGTGAACAACTGAACGTAAAAGTTTAGAAATGTACCTTGAAAAATAAACATCTTCTGTCAACCGGTTATTGACCTTCTAAAGAAATTTAACGACAACATTGCTAAAATTTCAGTGACGTTTTTGGCCATAACCTATCTCAGTATTGCTTTGTTTACATATGGCTACAGTTTGTTTACGTTTGGTCAGTAGTAACAGATGCGTTTATTTGGTTTTACATAAGGTGTTATAATTCGGTTATTAATTGAAAGCGCCATTTTTGGTTATTTTTTTTTTCAATTTCTTTTCATCTCAGGAAGTGCCGGATTAAATATAATACGTAATTTCCATAACACCCTGTATTATATTTTTTTGGAATCTAGGTAAAAATGTAGAATAGATTTCCGTATAATATCATATACTTCTTTAACATTTTTTGAATTATAAATAATCTTGTGATTTTTTAGCGCCGTATCGGGACTTGAAAAGAAAATCATATCTTTTTAGCGGTTACAGCTAGAAAGCTGAAATTTTGGACAATAGTTTCATAAGACCATTGGAATTTGATAATTTTGAACAGTATTTAATTAGTTTTATACAGGACGTCTCCATAACAATATTTCTGAGGGAGATGAATTATTGCAAAAATCTTCTTTTTTTTAAATGGGGTACCCTGTATTTGATATATTTTGCTAATGGAGGATCGAATTTTCTATCTAATGATATTAAGTGTTCCTATACCTATCTTCAGTATTTTCGGACTTATAGCAAGATTTAAAAATTATCTTATAAAAATAGATTTTTTGGTAAATAGAAACAAATTAATGATAAATCCATTAGACGTTATGTCTGTGTTGTAAAAAAAATGGTTAAGAAATAAGCAATTTATTAATAAATAAATAAACGAAATGAATATTTCGCAACAACAGCAATAAAATAACTAATAACTAAATTGTTTAAAATGCCCTCCGTTGGCTCTTAACCATTCATGGATTGTGGTGATAACATGTTCATTTGTTACATTTTTCATTTCTTCCCCTACTACCAAAAAATATATTTTTATAAGATAATTTTTAAATTTGGCTATAAGTCCGAAAATATAGAAACACTTAATATCTATATTATATTATATCCAATAGAGGGTTTCCCATAAAAAAAGATTTTTGCAATATTTCATCCCCTCAGAAATATTGTTATGGAGATGCCCTGTATAAATCTAATTAAATACTGTTCAAAATCATAACATTTCGATGGTCTTGTGAAACTATTGTCAAAATTTCAGCTTTCTAGCTGTAACCGCTAAAAAGATATGATTTTCTGTTCAGGTCCCGATACCTACGGCTTTAAAAATTCACAAGATTATTTATAATTGAAAAACACTTAAAGGTAGTATTATACCTACAGAAAACTGTTCTAGATTTTTACCTAGATTCCAAAATAAATATAATATATAGGGTAATTCATTTAAACTCCGAAGTTGCTACCACTTTCGGTATGATCCGGCAACACCGCTTCACACAAAATATTTTATAAACGTAGAAAACCATCTCTTATAGCCACAGCCAAATTTTCAAAATAAAATCTCATTTAGTTCTCGAGATACTTCTAATAGGCCACTTTACTTGGTGTACCCTGTATACTACTGTAATTTTGAAAATTGGACAGTATGCTAATGCTGATGGGCACAACTCGGCTAAAATATTGCCAATATGGTAGCAATTTCGGTTATACCGTAAGTTGCTTATTTTAAACGGGACACCCTATATATTATTACATTTTTAGAGTCTAGGCAGATTCCATACAGGGTGTTCATTTGAAAACTTCCCACCACGGATTTATCGAAAACCACTGATTAAAAGAAAGAACGCCGAGACACGTCAAATGATTTGCCAAAGGGGACAACTTTTTAACCAAAAACTACTTCACCCCCTTTTACCCTCTGGCCCCCGGGGTCACCCCCTTAAAAATTTTAAATTACAAGAGGTAGCAAGTAATAGCTTGTTTGAAAGGTCTTTCAAAGTGCTTTATTTTGACGTTTGATTTTTTAAAATCGGTCGATTCGTTTTCGAGAAAATTGGAAAAATCTTTATTTATCTTAATTTGTTCAGATAGAAAAAAAGCACACGTAAATATCACTTTTTATTTCAATAAGTGTTCAAAATGTTGCCCGTTATTGGCCAAACAATGACATAGGCGATTTTCAAATTCCTGACGGACATTTTCAAAAACATGTTGTGGGAGATCATGGCAGCTTTCGGTGATGCGTTGACGAAGTTCATCCAAACTGTTAGGTTGGGGAGTGAACACAATAGTTTTCAAATGGCCCCATAGAGAAAAGTCTAATGGCGTCAAGTCAGGAGATCTAGCAGGCCATTCTATAGGCCCTCTTCGCCCTATCCATTTATCTGGAAACTCGTCGTCTAGCCATTGGCGAACCGGAAGAACATAGTGAGGAGGAGCGCCGTCTTGCTGGAAATATATTTCAGCCTCATCAAGTATAGGGTTTCCATCGTCTTCGATTTGGGTTTCAATAGTTTCAGTGATAAGGGGATTGATGGTATTTTCTAACATATCTAAATAAATGCCTCCATTTAAATTCCCATTAATAAACAATGGCCCAATCACTTTGTTTCCTAAAATGCCTGCCCATACATTAATTTTTTGGGGGTACTGAGTATGCTCTTCTACAAAAGCATGAGGATTTTCATTGCTCCAATACCTGCAGTTATGCTTATTAACAAATCCATTTAGATAAAATATGCATTCATCACTGAAGCAGATATTTTTTACATGAATGGTATTATCATTAATCGCTGCAGTAATTTGTTCACAAAACTCAACTCGCCTATCGAAATCATCTTCGGTTAACTCTTGCAATATTTTCATTTTGAATGGATGAAATTTATGTAATTTAGTAACTGTGTGTAGAGAGCCTAATGAAATACCAGTCGCATCAATAATTTTGCGTAATGAAGTATTAGGATTTATGGCAAAATGACCCAAAACTTCAACTTGAGCGGCTTCATCCAAAACTCTACGATGATTACGTTTTTTATTTGTAACAGATCCAGTTTGAGTAAATTTAGTTACAAGATCCAAAACATACCTATACGAAGTTATCTTTTCCGGATGTCTGGCGTTAAATGTAACGGCAGTTTGCCGAGCACATTGATTTTGGGCACCATAAATTAGAATCATTTCCACTCTTTCCGCTAGTGTGTAAACCATTTTGGAAGTAAAATCTGAATCAATAAATTAATTTTCACTATCCCAAGATTGTCACAAAGGTAACTGACAGCAAATTAAATTGTTTCTTTCCCTTAGCAACTATAAAAAACTAAACAGGTATAAAAAACTAAACAGGTATAAGAATAAAAACAGTTCGCCCATGTTATCTGTGTTGATAAAAAAAGGGCGGTAAAATTTTTTCTAATTTTCTCGAAAACGAATCGACCGATTTTAAAAAATCTAACGTCAAAATAAAGCACTTTGAAAGACCTTTCAAACAAGCTATTACTTGCTACCCCTTGTCATTTAAAATTTTTAAGGGGATGACCCCGGGGGCCAGAGGGTAAAAGGGGGTGAAGTAGTTTTTGGTTAAAAAGTTGTCCCCTTTGGCAAATCTTTTGACGTGTCTCGTCGTTTTTTTTTTTAATCAGTGGTTTTCGATAAATCCGTGGTGGGAAGCTTTGAAATGAACACCCTGTATATCTTGTCCTATGCCTAAGCAGCCTAAGTCTAAACATGTTTGGCATATTTAAGGTTTTATGTCTAAAATGACATTTGTCTTAAATTAATTGATAATTTTTCCTATTAGGAAGTTATTATTATTATTATTATTTAATTCGGGTTTGGTTTCTTGTTTAAAAGACCTTGCTTTAATAGATTTTTTATAACGTTTTTAATCACAAGATTATGATGAATTATTATGAACACGGTGTTTATTTTTCAAAGGAATTTATCCCATCAGTGAGTATTATTTTTTCTAGGTCAGGTTTGATACAAGATCTCGTAAAACAGGCACACACCATTGCTAGTAATACTCAAGTAAAGAACAACTCTATTATTCGAAGGAAAGAAGATTTGACCACTGGTGGAAGAAGCAAAGCATCAGCAGCAGTTGTAGTAGAAGCGCCGTAATTTTTTAAAATATTTTTACTAAGCGCTGGTGAAAATCGATTTTATTTGGCGGCGCCAACAATTAATATTTTTCATTTTGGAGTAGTCCAACTCAAAGTGAAGTAGAATAATGAATGGGGAAGGAGACTCAAAATCTACTCCACTAGCTTAATAACAATATTTAAAAAAATTGAATAATTCCATACATGTTTCGAAAACACGAACCACCTTCATCGTCAGTGGAACTTTAACTGAGTCAACTTATGACGTTGTCAAAATTATAACTGTAAAAAGAGAGAAAACCATTTACTAGTTTTGACAATGTCATAAGTTCTTTCAGTTAATATTCCACTGAAGCTGATAAGAAATAAGTTTGTTTAAGCCCGCTTTTACAATGTAATGTGAACTATAAACCATGGATTACTTCAAAACACATTCATTTTACATTCGAACAAACTGGCTAAGATTTAGTTTAACTATAACCTGTGGATTAAGTACTAGTTAAACCATAATAATCCATGGTTCAATGATTATAACCTTAAATACATTAATCTTTGATTTAACCTACAAAATGCTCCTGAAATTAACTACACATAGATTCGAAAGTTTTGCATCACTCTGATTTTGGCATGTTAAGATAATTTCAGGAATGAATTTTTTTTCTAAATGTTTATTTATGTTTATCAGTTAAAACGATACCATTTTTTGTAGCAAAAAAAAATATCATCAAGACATTTGTTTAAGATAACATTTTCAGTGTTGTATTTTGTTGGCGCTTTCCAGTTAAATTTTTCGGTTCAGTGTGTAAAAATGAATCGCCGAGTAATATCTGAAATTGAATGCAATGAATGCAAGAATAGTAGCTTTAGTTGAAGAAGATCATTTCCAATGATTTGTTGCTAAAAGAATAGGCGTTGTTCAAAGTGATGTCTCTCGCATATGGAACCGCTACCTAGAGACCAATTCTTTGCGAGACAGACCGCGAAGTTGTAGAAGGCGTGTTACTAATGAACAGTAGAACCGCTATATTACGTTAACAATTCGGAGAAATCGTACTATGCAAGTCCCACAACTTCAGAGAGATGTTACGCATGCAATTGGAGTTAGCTTATCTGTCTCTACCCTAAGAAGACGAATTCTTGATTTAAAATGTCGGCGACAAGTAAGAGTTCCACAACTACAATATGACCACCGAGTTCGTCGACTGCAGTGGGCTGAAATGCATGTTCTCTTACCCGAAAAATTTTGGAATTCTGTCCTATTTTCCGACGACACCAGAATTTGTCTGGTAAACGATAGTCGCCGGATTCGTGTTTGGAGAGAACCAACAAAAGCCGCTCAACTTGCCCATGCTCGTCCCTTGCCTCCATTCGCCGGAGGAAGCGCCATGTTTTGGGCAGGTATTCGGTCTGCCGAGCGTACTCCACGTTCAAGACACAATGACTGGAGTTAAGTCCATTAGGGATAATTTATATCCTTATGTTAGAACGTGGAGAGGGGCTGTTGGTAACAATTTTGTGTTTATGGACGACAACGCCCGGCCCCATCGTACTAGAGCTGTAGATGAATACCTAGAAAGTGACGGAATCAATCTCTTGGAGTCGCCTGCTTTGTCCCCTGACATGAACGCGATAGAACATGCTTGGGACATGCTCTCTAGGGCAGTTCGCGTTAGAAAAAATCCCCCTAGAACCAACAACTCCTAGAAAACAAGGACACAGCGCTTAAGAAATATTTGCTGATGACGTCACTGCATGTAGGCCGATGCCATTGGATGCCATCGGACCGCTGTTTTGTCTCAAAATTCCAATTCGTATTTCCCGCTTTGTCGGGACCGCAACATTGTCAGATTTGTCCATAATTCCCAATTATTATAATTGGCATGAATTAAGTTGTATTTTTTGTTAATAATTACGCAAACTTGGTTATTAGCATAGGCCAACTATAATGTTACAGCAGAATTATTTCATTGGAAGTACTTTGAAATTAAATTAAAAAAAAGTAGATAAGCGAATCGCTAAAGTCGATCTGGCAACGTTGCACTAATTTGGCTCTCATCCGGCAGTTTGTTTAACTGGTTAGTTGCGAATGTTCCGAGTTTCTTTGGTATTCTTTTTTATGTTTTTAGTGCAAAATTTGAGTTTATTGCCGGTTTAAATTGTATTTTAAATAATTTGATAATGCCGTACAAATGCTCTGTAGTTGGTTGTAAAGGTAATTACGTAAACGGACCATCAGTGCGGGTATTTTGTTTCCACAAAAGTGCGACACGACGCTAACGCTATTCATCGTGAAAATTGTATTCCTAATACAAACAGCAGAGTATGTGAGTGTCATTTTACAGAGGAGGATTTTATTTGGTAGATTTCCCAACAAGACACGAAAACGGGTGAGATCGTTTCACTAAAATTAAATATACCCAGATTAAAGGAAAATAGCGTACCTAGCAAATTTTCCAATTGTCAAAAATATCTTACAAAAACTTTAACGCATCGAAAAAGTAGAGAAGAAAAGCTTAGAGAACCACAGGAAATACAATTTCAAAAAGGTATTGACGAAAGCAATCGTGAAATTTTAACACATAAACAACTTACGAATTATGAAACTTTTGAAGAGTTTAATAATTTGTTTATAACATTTAATTTAAAGGAAAGATGGTTTATCATCGATGAAAAAACTTGCAAGACTCTCTTTAAGATTAAGCATAATCCGGGGCTTCCTATTACGTGGGCTGTTAAAATAAATAATAATTTAGAAATAAGTACATATTTATATGGGCAACCAGTAAGCGTAAAAATTGATCAACAAAAGACACCTTTTTTTTCATGTAGTTTGGATGAATTGCGAAATTTACTAGATATTATTGATTGTTCGATGAATATTCTTCCTTTAGATACTGAACAAAACAATAACTCCAATCATGACCCTAATCCCGAATGTGACAATAGTAAAAAAAACACCGATATGTTAAACATTAATGAAGTTTTAAACTTTGTTCATGATTTGCTTAAAAGCTTAAAAGTAGACAATGATAGTTTAGCGCATAAACTGCAATTTCTCTCCGAACAAGTAAAATTAAGAACTTTGTCAAAAGAACGATACAGATATTCCACTACAACTATGGTATTTTGTTCAATAGTATATACAATCAGTCCCGAGTGACAACAATGCAATTAATGGAAAAGCCATGTCACATGTTTCACCAAAAAAGGAACTTAATATAGTGTTCCCACATCCGGTTGATGCTAAAAGACTTTTATTTTACTTGTTCGATTCTGTCCATCTGTTAAAATGTATTTTTAATGCTTGGCTAAACTCAAAACCTGATCAGACATTTACAGATGATCATTCATATTTTACTTAGTAGTGTACCAACACTTTGCTCAAAAATTACTGCGGCAAAAAAAATAACCGATTAGGTAAAGGTCATAAAAGGAAATTAAATACATATTCAAAATAATTCGACATACGTACCTACAATGTTACTTTTTAACTTTAAAGCTATATGTACTTATTAATCCAATCAATGATGAATTTCAGTGAATTTTTCTCAAAATTTACTCATAAATCCAGTATATCTAAAGTTTTGAATAATTTGCTATCTGAGGATACACACATCCAAAACAAACTTTTTAGGATTTGATAGTTTAATATTTGTATTATTACATATTTATCCAAAAACAACTACCTACCTAGAATCATGCTACTTACAGTAGCTAAATCATTTTAGACAAAATACTTAGTTATTTTTAAAATCAATATATATAGCGCATCTGGACACTAATTGTTTTTCTCACTTACGTTTTTAACCTTTAACGCATAATTTACTTAAATACAAGTTTAAAAATTTTAGAAGTCACGCAAAATATAAATCCCCCACAGAACGCATATCATATTATATTGCATATTGCAATCATAGGACCACCGATGATGACGTCACAAGACAGCGCTTTGTCCTTGTTTTCTAGGAGTTGTTGCTAGAACTCTCCAAGAGCTTGTCGCCGCTGCTTCCGAGGAATGGCAGGCTCTTCCACAAGAACGGATTGCTAACCTTACGCCTAGCATTCGGCGACGTCTTCGAGCTTGCATTGAGGCCAGAGGAAGAAATTCACTTTATTAGAAGCTAAATTTTTTTAAACTTCACAAATTATACGATATAAATAAATTTTACTTTTGTTAAGTTTTTTTTTTGGAAGGTTTAAAATGTTGTGGTAAAATAAAAAAATTTAAAACTCATTGATTTTTATTTTAAACTTATCAATTAAGTAATATTTAGTCTATTTTCACCATGACGTAATTACTTATTCGAGAATCTGAGTGATGCAAAACTTTTGAATCTATGTGTATATATTGTAAAAGCGGTCCTGAAAACATTTACAGCTTATCTAGGTGTGGTTTTATAATATTATTAAATAAACTGTTTAAACCCGGGAAAATCTGCTTGTTGAGAACACAACTTATTATGTAATAATATACAGTGTGTCCGGAAAATACGTGTACAACGTCAAAATATATCGACTTAAACCAAGTTAGTTATATCCGAAATTATTTCGTTTAGCCAGTAGAAGGCGTCAAAAATTATAAAAAATATTTATGTTTTTCCAAAATTTCTTTAAAACGTGCTTATTGATTTTGGTGATTTTTGGTATACAGGGTGTTCCGGATAAAAATGCACTTTACAGGGATTTCGTTAACCATAGGACATACAATTTTGTGCATTTTGAACTGAACTTTATATTCCGAGTCCAACGATATATCACAACTATTGTTTATTATACGTTTCGTACTAAAAACACTTATCTTCCATGAACATTTTATTTTGATTGTTGTATAAAAACTTTATTACTTTGAAACGAAATAAAAGATTCAGATTAAGGTAAAAAATAACGGGAATCATCGCAAATGTTCGGAATATGTTCTTAAATGGTTACCGTCTTTCCGGATAGCGAACAAAATATACATTTTGCGCCATTTTTTCGGTTTTCCACTTTCAATATGTTCATATTGAATATATCAAATTTTTCAAAATGTTGATTGGTCAATTTCGCAAATGCATATGTAAAAATTAAATTGACGTTAAATGTTAATAGTCAACATAGTTGTTTCTAGGATATTAGCTTTTGTTTCATGGTCTACTGTGGTTTAAAGTAGTAAACTTTAATAATTCGCCTAGAAAACCATTATCATCTATGGTGTGTTATATATTTGAAAAGAGAATTTAAAATATTATTTTTTTAGATTAAAATATACAGGGTGCTCCATTTAAAAAAATGAGGTTAGGTCCGATAACTTTTTTAGCTGACCCCATCTACTTATTCTGAAATCGGCAAATTATTCAACAATCAATATAAAGAAACTTATGTACTTATAAAACATTTTTCTGTAAAGATTGTTTCACGAATAATAGATACGACTTAATGATTTCCTGGGTCGGTCCCATTGTGTCGACAAGAGCTTGGCAATAAACGGACTAAGGAAAACAAGTAATGATATGATTATATTAATGTAATCAAATGAAATAACATTTTTTTTTAAATATTACTAGTCATATTTATTTACATTACATTTACACATCTGCCAATGTGTCACAAACATATACTTTTTTTATACAAAATGTCTTTAAAACTTCTAAAAGATCACTTTTTTATAACTTTCTTCAAAATATCATTCGCCGCCATGTAGTTCTGAATCTCCAATTTTGTATTATTTTAGCTTGGAGCTTTATGTAATTGGCGACTGTGATAGCTCGCATTGTCCATTGCTATCACGCTATTCTGAGGAATGTTTGGTAAAAGACAATTCTTGAACCATTCCTCAAAAACTAACAAATTTTACCCCAAAAAGATATTTAAATATAAATTAAGCAACCTGTGCCTATATTTAATTATAATTATTACAATCCGGTCCTTTCCACATAATAATAACAAACGGTCATAAATAATGGGATGGCCTCAGGTACTTTTACTGCAGTTATTAAGTTATATCCATTTTTCGTGAAACAATCTTTACCTCTTTTAACTAAGAAAATATATGGTAATTTTGAAATTGTCAATTTTTTGATTTTTCCCCGTATCTCTTAAGCGAGCGAAAATTTTCAAATTTTGATTTTAACATTTTGACCCCAAAAGAGCACATGGCACCTACATTACTTTTTGATAAAGTCCGTTTTGTTGCAGTTGATAGCTCATATCGAGGGTTGAAGCCATAAAACAACCGTAAACCATAGGCGTTGCCAATAGTAATTACCTTATTTAATAAGAAAATTGGCCTCTGTCCATTGTTAAGTAGGATTAGGGTTAAAGTAGGTACAACAGGGGTAATTAATTTACCTATTTTTGCCTGCTTTAGGATGTTATTACGCCATTTGATGTGCGTTTGTCAAACTATGTATTTAGTTGTATTTAGATACTGCATTATCTCAAAGTTGAATTATTTCCTATACTTGTAACAATGGCTTCAAGTTTTTCGCCAACGTGTCTTCGTCAAATTAGCAAGAGTGCATATTCTCTCCGAGAAAAGACATTAATATTAAACGTGCATGATGCTCTAGTGTACCAGAAACCTGCAAGTGATGTTCGTAGCATCATTGCAGAGTGTGCCAATATGGTAGGAGTTGGAGAGGCTACTATATATAGGTTCTTGCGTGAAAGAAAATCTAAGAACCTCAGTGAGCCAAAACCACTCCCAGGAAAGAAACCGTTAGAAATTGACAATTTCATTAAAAATGGTATTAGAAGAAAAGTACATAGTTTTTATTTTGCCAAGGAAATACCAACTATAGACAAAATTTTACAAGCCATTAACTACGACGAGGACTTACCACAGCTATCACGAACGAAACTATGGAAAATACTTCATGATATGAACTTTCGATGGGAGAAGCAAAACAGAAAATCTTTTCTTATTGATAGAGCAGATATTATTTGCTGGAGACGTCAATACTTAAGGTCCATCCGAAAATACCGCAGCGAAGGCAAAAACATTTTCTATTTGGATGAAACTTGGCTGAACGAAGGGCACACCGTATCTAAAGTTTGGCAAGATAAAAATGTCCTAAGTTCTCGACAAGCTGTCATGGAAGGCTGGTCAACAGGACTTAGACCACCATCTGGAAAGGGACGCAGACTTATTATAACTCATATAGGAAGTTCAAATGGCTTTTTGGATCAAGGATTATTACAATTCCAGTCGAATTCTACTAAAGACTATCATGAAGAAATGACTGCTGATGTTTTCGAGGAATATTTTAAGCAAATGATAGAATACATTCCCGCTAATTCTGTAATAGTGATGGATAATGCCAGCTATCACTCTAGGCTAAAAGAGAATCTTCCCACAACTTCATGGAAAAAGGCGGAAATCGTAAACTGGTTACAACGAAAGGAATTGAGTTACGATAATACCATGGTAAAAAAAGAACTTTTGGATATTGTTAGGCTACATAAATCACAGTATAAAAAGTATGTTATTGACGAGATGGCAAGAGATCGAGGTATTATAGTGCTCCGTTTACCACCTTACCATTGTGAGCTAAATCCTATCGAATTAATATGGGCTCAAGTAAAAGGATATGTTGCTAGAAATAACAAAACTTTTAAAATGCAAGAAGTGCGACACCTCTTGCTTCATTCTTTAGCAAATGTGTCATCAGAAAATTGGCAAAACGCCATAAAACATGCTATAGTAGAGGAACAAAAAATGTGGGAACTTGACAACGTAATTGACACAACTATGGAAATTGAGCCTTTAGTAATAAGCGTAGGACATGATGACTCTTCAGATTCTTCTGAGGACCATTTTATCGAGTTATAATTATTGAAATTGTCAATATTTTTTGATCTGTAAATAAATTAGTTTTCTTGTAAATAAATTCATAAAATCATAAAATCTATTACATTTAAATAAAATAATAAGCGGTTACATTAAAAACCCAACTCTCCGACCATGATGGGCCGTTTTAATCATTATCCTTTCATTTCATTTTATGGCTCTATTGTTACTTTATCTGTTACCCGGTGGAATAGGTCAAAATTTCTTCATCTTTATGCTAGATGTACGTAAAAAGACCATTTTATAGGTAAAATATTTTAGGCCACCGGGCCCTTGTTTTGAATCTTTAATGAGGGTATCGAGCTATCAACGGCAACGAAACAGACTTTAGCACTAACAATTACGGATAAAAGTGTCGAAAATGGGACACCCTGTACCTTGTCTTCATAGAAAAATCATACTCTGAACTATTAACACGTCATTAAGGAACACCCTACATAATATACATTTGTTATGCTGTCGTTGCAGACTTTTATCACAAAGAATATACGAGAGCGTGCCTTTGATATCTTCAAATTACCTAATTAATTTAGTTTCTCTATCACTATCAAAACAACACATTCTTAAGTAAAGTCTGTATTTAGAATTCGGTTATTCTAGCACACTGTTAAGTCGCATGGTATAAGAGGTATGCTTCCATGCCGATGAAGGCGTGGCTTGTGACGTCAACGGGTGAGTGCTTTTTAAATCTCTTATCGAGATTTGTATTGCTGTCAACGTTATTAACTCTTTTTGAAAGTTTTAAAAGGTTTTATGCATTTATTAGTATGTGAAATGAAAGGATAATAGTGGAGGAAAATTATGAATAGATAAAGAAACTCATAGTCTGCTTCAGTAGTTAAATAAACAATATTTTAATTTCCATACATGTTTCGAAGGCATACAGCAGCTTCAGTGGAAAATACTTAAGAAGTAAATGTTAACAAAATAAATAAAACCCTATCCATTCTAATTTTTTGTTTTTATCCATACAGGAAAGCGAAAACACCTTATAGATATCTTTGCCTGGTTATTCATATCACAACCGAACACAGCGCACCTCATTTTATGAAAATTCAGTTATTTATTTTAATAAACACACACGACTAAACAAGAAAAATTCTGGTGAACTTCCAAAATTTCCATGGAAAACTACGGCAAACGGCACTACGTGGCGACCATTGTTGCCAGAAATCTTTGTTCAAAAGTAATAGGTTGTCGCTTGGAAACCTATAAACAGAATAATAAAAAACGGTGTCAGAGTAAGACGAGTGCGAAAATAAAAGGTCGTTACTTTCCTATGATATGGGGGCCACCTCCAGATTGGACATAAATTTTATATGGGGAGCCCCACAACAACAATGAACATCTCGAAATTCGTGGATATATTACAATTGTAAAAGACTGACAACGCTGGTGGCAACAAGCAAGGGTAGCCGAGCAGCTTCGGCTATCGTCGACCGCTTCGAATGGCGCGGCGGATGTTTTAAAAGTTTGTCGGAATCTTAGCTGTAATGTGTTATATGTCTATGAAATTAATATACGTAAAACTTGTTATTTTCATTTAACATACCATTAAATACCTAAAATAGAATTAAAAACGCTAACACGGTATCAACTCTCCATAAGAAATTTAAAAATCACTCTGAGTGTGACGTCTCTGCGCGCGGCAGATGAAATTGGAACAGTTAAGCCGCGTTCTCAGAGCTTCGACGTGTCGCAGTGACAGTCCCCCACTCCTTTTGTAGGGGGTGACGTCTGTCACTTGTCATTCGGGTGAAACCTAACCTTACAATAATTTGTTATTGTTTTTTAAATGAAAACGATTTGTTTTGTACAAATTTCGTTTTGAATAATTTATCATACTGATTGAGACTCTGATAATGAAAGCGGCGAAGCAATGAAATCTTTGAATAATGTCTGGCAGTGTATTTTAATATGATTATTCTTCCAGACTAAAGAGCTAATTTCGTTAAAAAACGTTACAAGAAGCCAAAAAAACGGACTAAATTAACTAATTTGTGCATTTTAGAGCTCAAAATATAAATGTAATGAAAACCGCCCAGTTTTATTCCTGTATTTTTTATCATAAACTTGAAATTGTAGAGTAGCACACGCTTGCACTACATCGAGACTCTACTGCATTTAGGACTACGATGCACTAAAAAAACAAATACATTTACACATCTTATTAGGTAGTTTTTATTAACCACTGTTAAGAGGTAGGTAGGAGAACCATTTCATTCTAATATAATTTCATCCAATAAGGAAGTCTAAAAGCATAGTCATGGTCCTTCTGACAGTGTCTCCTCATCATTCATATTCCACACCCTAGGTCTCGTTGTACTAATTGTAATAAGCAGGCTTTCGATAGCTTGGCTACTATCCTCACTAGCTTATGTCTCCTCTATATCTTCAGTCCAAGCAGATACAAAGCCATCTTCGTTCAGAGCATACTTGCCCTTTGTAATCTGTATCTACAATAATCTAAAAATATTTATATTATAAGACTTAGGCATCTATAGAGCTACAAAACTAATTTTTAGATAACATTACGAAATTGCCAAAAGTAGGGCTAACAAAATACCTTGTGACCTTAAAAACAGTTTACAATTTTAATTCAAAATGATGTTTTACCAGTATTATTAACTCTTGAACTTTCTTCTGCAGATAAACTTTATTCTAAATTCAGCTTCAGAACAGTGAAGAATTTCCACAGGAATATAATTTGAATTTGTGTCCACATCCATATTATGGTTTTCGCTTAACCTAAAATTTAATGTTTTAAACTTGAACTTATCACATTTCTTAATCTCTTCCGATTGCAGCAGGCCAATATTTACGTTTTTTTAGGGTGTGAGTATGTGGAATGCGGATGTTGGATTAAAATTTTCCCCTCTCGGAGGTTTGTTTTTTAAAAGATTTTTTCGATGATAGCGTCAAATTTGATTTTTATTTTCGTATTCTACTCCTCAAAATATGTATATTTATTCTGGTTAGTAAAAAATGAACCAATGTGATTAAAAGAACCAAAGTAATTAAAAATTATTTAAATATTTTGTGGGATTTAGGTAGGTAATGATCAAATAAATTTTAAAAGCAAAAGTACATACTATTCACAATATTTTAGGACCAAATAATTAGTAATTACTTTTGTTCGGAAACAACGAATACTTATTTCGGAAAACTGAGGTTCAAAATGTTCAAATTTCAAAACAAAATAAAAAATTAATAATACTACAGCGCAGTGTTGCCAGGTATGTCGTGAAATGTCAGCAGATCTGTTGATCTTTTTGTGATTTTATGAATAATCTGGTGGTCCATGAAAATCTTTTTAAAAAAGTCCGTTTTCTGGTGTTACCAGTTTCGTGTTGGGGGCGGTATATTTTATAAATCACAAAAAATCACCAGATCTGGTGAAATTTCACCAGATACCTGGCAACACCGCTAGATCAGCGTGGGGATGAGGGGTAATGACGTAAACGGTTCTGATTGGTTAGGTTGGTGTCGCGGGCGACAGTACGTAGCTCTGAGAACGCGGCTTTAGATATCATGGTTAAGCCGGGTTCACACCAAATGAGCGAGCGAAAGCAAGATTATATTTATATGAATGCTCACTTGGTATCTTTGAATATAAAACGTTGGTATAGACGGCTTTTAAAGCGAGCGGATGCTTTCTCACTCGCGCTCAGTGATAATCTACGAGGTATCAGTACTTCAAAGAAAAATCGTGTTCTTGCGATTGAACGATATATCGATATATAATTGATATAGTTATTTCGATATATCGCAAAATAATTATTGATATATTTATCAAATGACACAAAAGAAAAAGCACTATTTTCCTCCCTTGGTACGTAAATAGCTATTTTAGTGCCGAGCAAGAACCAGATGTTTTTTAAATATCGACTTACTAGAAAAAATATTGTAAGATATGTATTTTAATTTTTGCACGATCAGCGAAAAAATTGTTTTCTAGCATATATTTTTTTCTAGGAATTCCAACGCCTTAAAGACTATGGACATCGTGAATTATAAAATATTGAGACGTCCAAAAACTCCAGTTGCGAATAAACTCGACCAATCCCAAACGATCACGAACAAACCAGAACAGAAGAAGCTCATGCCCACTCAAACAAATAGTCTTGCGGTTACTATTAGTGTCCCTTTTGTAACTCATGCCATTGGGGAATCTTGGGAATCGCTTCGCATAAGTCAAAATATGGTAAGGGATGATTGACTATATTATTAATTAATTATTATAAAATTATTTGTTTATTAAAAACGTTCAGCGTTTATACCACATATACAGGGTGTTCATTTGAAAACTTCCCACCACGGATTTATCGAAAACCACTGATCAAAAGAAAAAACGCCGAGACACGTCAAAAGATTTGCCAAAGGGGAAAACTTTTTAACCAAAAACTACTTCACCCCCTTTTACCCTCTTGCCCCCGGGGTCATCCCCTTAAAAATTTTAAATGACAAGGGGTAGCAAGTAATAGCTTGTTTGTTTTTAAAATCGATCGATACGTTTTCGAGAAAATTGGAAAAATCTATATTTATCTTAATTTGTTCAGATAGAGAAAAAAGCACACGAAAATAACACTTTTTATTTCAATAAGTGTTCAAAATGTTGCCCGTTATTGGCCAAACTCTTGCAATATTTTCATTTTGAATGGATGAAATTTATGTAATTTAGTAACTGCGCGTACAGAACCTAATGAAATACCAGTCGCATCAACAATTTTGCGTAATGAAGTATTAGGATTTATGGCAAAATGACCCAAAACTTCAACTTGAGCGGCTTCATCCAAAACTCTACGATGATTACGTTTTTAATTTGCAACAGATCCAGTTTGAGTAAATTTAGTAACAAGGTCCAAAACATACCTATGCGAAGATATATTTTTCGGATGTCTGGCGTTAAATGTAACGGCAGTTTGCCGAGCACATTGATTTTGGGCACCATAAATTAGAATCATTTCCACTCTTTCCGCTAGTGTGTAAACTATTTTGGAAGTAAAATCTGAATCAATAAATTAATTTTCACTATCCCAAGATTGACACAAAGGTAACTGACAGCAAATTAAATTGTCTCTTTCCTTTAGCAACTATAAAAAACTAAACAGGTATAAAAAAACTAAACAGGTATAACAATAAAAACAGTTCGCCCATGTTATCTGTGTTGATAAAAAGAAGGCGGTAAAAATTTTTCTAATTTTCTCGAAAACGGAAAGACCTTTCAAATAAGCTATTACTTTCTACCCCTTGTAATTTAAAATTTTTAAGGGGATGACCTCGGGGGCCAGAGGGTAAAAGGGGGTGAAGTAGTTTTTGGTTAGAAAGTTGTCCCCTTTGGCAAATCATTTGACGTGTCTCGGCGTTTTTTCTTTTAATCAGTGGTTTTCGATAAATCCGTGGTGGCAAGTTTTCAAATGAACAACCTGTATATAAACAGTATATTGCTAATACCATCTGCAACTATGTCCCCGCTATGGGCATCGAAGGGGGCGTTGTGAGTTTTCGCAGTTCGGAAATTTCCTTGTGATAGTAAACATTCGACAGGACCGGATTTCAACTTTTTTAATGTAAATTTCACTGGTTAGTTAGGAAAAATATTGCAATCAAAATTTCGATTAGTTCGATTTAAGACAGCGTTCCATGCATACGATTTCTGACGATATGATGATCCGACGGTGCCCTGATTGGTGCCAAATTCCGTCCGAATATTTGTGACAATCGACACGGTGAGCTTTATTTTAACTTTCATCCGACGTCGTATGTTCCTTAACCTCACTTTTTTCTAAACAAAAAATTAAGAATGAATGACTATATTGACTATTTTGGGCATTATTATCAGCTACTAATGCACCAAATTAAAAATACAATAATGTTAAGGTTAGGAAGTGACCACATATATATTATATTGTATACGAGTGACACGCTCTTCTTTTTTACAAGCTTTTTATTGAAATTCGGTTCCGAAGATCGGATAATTTGATAAGCAAAATATTTTCGTATATACGTACTATCGTGCCGATAAAAAACTAGGACAACAAAATCACAAAACTGGGAACGGATATACATATCTCATAGACTATAAAAGGTGCTCGACAGCTGTAAAGGTAAAAACACATAACTTTTAGGAAGTAACCTAGGTTACATAATTTAACGTTTTATATTTTTCGATACGAGGTGGCATCAAAATATCTTATTTCTTTTATAAACTTGAGCGGCAGTAAATATATTGGGTATTTTTATTAAGTAAAATACCTTATTTAAAGTAGGTATATATAACGTCGCCTAAAAATGAAAACGAAACTAAATAATAAAAGAAATTTAATAGAAGGTTACAAAAATACAAACGCAAAATTTGTCGAAGCAACAAAACATTTTTAATATTTGGTCATAGAACCATTCCTGTTTATTACTTCTTGAAGCCTTTGCGGCATACTTAAAACTAGGTTTCTGCATATTTCGCCTGTTACTTCATCCCAAGCTTCATTTATCCTGTAGCGTAATTCATCTCTGTTTCGTGGCCGCCGAAAATCATGTTTATACATTGATTTCACCATTTTGCCCCGAATGTTTTCGAATGGGTTCAAATCGGGACTCTTCAAAGGCAAGGGAAGAACTGCTATATTATTTTCTAGGAGAAAATTTTGCACAATGCGTGCTGTGTGTATTGGAGCATTATCATGCTGAAATGTAAAATTTTGACCATATACAGCGTTTATCGATGGTATCATCTACATTTAGGATATTAACGTATTCAGGTTCAGTTAGTCTTCCTTCCACGATTTGGCAAATTTCTGAACCTCTAGCGCTAATCCAACCGCAGACATTTATAGAGAAACGCCCTCTTTGGTTTGTTTTGTGAGTGTATATTTCATCATACCGCATGCCGAAAGGCCTATACACTCGAATTCTTCCATTTTTACACGATTGAAAAGTTTTCTCGTCAGAAAATATAACTGTTTCCCAGAAAATATTCCGATTTAAATATTCATGTGCAAATTCTAACCGGCCTTGTTTAGTTCTTTCCATTAAAAATATTTTATTAGGAGCACAACGACTTCGTATATCGGAAATTCGAACCCTGTCTCTAGCAGTATTTGCAGAACCTGGAAAGTTCGTCTCTTCTTTCGCCTTTATTGCAGTTGCGAATGGATGATCCCTTAGATACTTAACTAGTCTTCTATCTTCATCTTCAGTAGAAATCCTAGGGGACCTGAACCTGCTTTCCTAATAATAGTCCCATGCCTTGCTATTTTTTATTTTGCCACCAACACGGTATTTTTGTTTACTCCCAGTTCGTCTGCAATATCCCGAATAAAAGCACCATCTCGCAACCGACTGTAGATTATAGCCTTTTGCTGGGGTGTTAATTGTGGCATATTTCTTAAAGAAAAATTTGCTTGACAAGTTAATGATAAAGTGACAATCTATGTTGACATGCAAAATTTGTAAATGACATTTTACTGGTACCAGACTCGACAGTCAAAAATTCCTAATAGTCAAGGAGAAAATAAGAAATTTTGCGGTCCTAGTTTTTTACCGGCACGATGGTACATACCTGAAATACTTTATATCTGGTATTAATCGACGACTTTTGCAAAAAAGCACCATGCACTTGTGCCCTTTCATCATAAACAAAACAAGCCACTAACCTACCAAACAGCGAATCGAATCACCACAAATTAAAAACTCCTTTACAAAAATTGTTCTTAGGTAATGAAAGTTTATAAGCAACACGAACAAACCCGACAACAATGTGGATGAACCACAAAAAATATACATTTTGCGCCATTTCCTCGTTTATTACACTTTCAATATAAACTGATATCATATCAATTTTTTTTAAATGTTGATCAGTCTTTTTCTGCAATGAATATGTAAAAATGAAATTGATGTTAAATGTTAATAGTCAACATAGTAGTTTCTAGGATATTAGCTTTTGTTTCGTGGTATACTGTGGTTTAAAGTAATAAAGTTTAATAAATCGCCGAGGAAACCAATATCATTATATAGGTATTTGAAAGGAGAATTCAAAATAGTATCTATATAAATGTTAGGTCCGATAACTTTTTTACCTGACCCGGTATACTAATTCTAAAAACGGCAGATTATATATAAAGAATATAAAGAAACTTCTGTATAAAACATTTTTCTGCATCTCTTTAACTAAGAAAATATAGGGTAATTTAGAAATTGTCAATTTTTTGATTGTCCCCCTTAATATCTTAAACGAGCGAAAATTTTCAAATATTGATTTTACCATTTTAAATTTGACCCAAAAAGAACACATGACACCTACATTACTTTTTTGATAGCACTAACAATTACGGAGATACCCTATAAAAGTGTCGAAAATGTACCATAATTTTTAAAATATTTAACTGCTGAAGTTATAAAAAATATATTTTCACTTACATTCGTTGTGATACCAGCTACATTTGGATATAAATTATGTGTATCTACAATATTATTTTGGTATGGATTATTAATAAAAAAAATATTTTTCCGGGAAGTTATAGGTGACCAACCTACCTAAGAATGTTATTCTCCAAAGACTGTAAAGACGTATCCTCCTTGATTTAAGATGAGGATCCCAAACAATCCCAAATTAGCAATCAGAGCCATCTAAGTTGCAACAATATTCAATTTAAAAATAGGCCGCTTTTTGGCAGGTTAGAAAGAGACGAGGGTCATCAGCTGATCAATATTTCTTTCCGTGAAGTTTTAGCCGTTAATAATAAAGTTTTTTAGTTCATTTATTGATATTTAGATTGTCTGACAAGTCGATTGAGGTATCAACAAGCTTCAGGAAGATCTGTGACAAAAATTTAAAAATTGTTCATATTTAAAATTGTTATTTTTATTCTTATAACATTATACAGGGTGTAACTAAATAAGTGTAAAACATTTAAGGGGGTGATTCCTCATCGAAAAAAAGATAGGATCTTTCATATAAAGAAACTTCATTGGAGCATCCCTTGTTAAGACACAGCCCCTTAGAGGGGGTACATAAAAATTATAAATAAACAAAACTAATTTATTAATAACAAAACATACAACATCTAGAAATCATAGTAACTGTTCAATATGTCTACCTTCAGACATTACGCATGCGTCTAGACGTCGGCGCATTGAGCAACGTATTCGCGCGTTTTATGGCGATATGTATCTTGTTCGTAAAATAATTTTTTGCTGAGAACTGGTTTATTTTGGGCAAAAAATTCAAGAGACATATTTTGTTTAGAATGAAACAGGCTACCGGAAATAAAGTTTTAGATGGTAAACAAATAATAAGACAAAAACTTACATTGGAAATAAATTTTAGGGGTTGCGTTTCCACCCTTACAACCATGGGGTAAACCAAATAAATTACTGGCTAAGTGTCTTTTTGGTAGTAGAAAATGTCAGGTTAATTTCAATATTGTAACTTTTTTAGTGCTTGTGAAAAAAATTGTTAAACACATTTTATGTACCCCCTTTAAGGGGCTGTATCTTAACAAGGGATGCTCCAATGAAGTTTCTTTATATGAAAGATCCTATCTTTTTTTCGATGAGGAATCACCCCCTTAAATGTTTTACACTTATTTAGTTACACCCTGTATTTGTTAATGCAATTTTTTCATACAATTTTCCAATTCTCTAACTTTACGAATCCAGTTTTAGATTAGAAAAAAATGAAGTATATTTGGCTAAAGGTTCGCATAAAATAGTGCCTGCTTGGCAATCTGTGATTAAACGCAGCTCTTAAAATCCTTGGGGTAATTCTTGCCCGAGCAAAATTGAAATAAGTGAAGCGTTAGGTAGGTTGGAGGACTTGGAGGCGGGTTAAGCAAAATGTCGCCAGTTGTCGATTGTATTCCGTAAATATTACACGAATCCTCTTTAAAGGACGATCCCATTTTAGATCCGATTTTCCGAAGCGGATCTCGCTTTAAAAAGCAAAAACAGAGTGGAACAGGTGCTGGGTATCGAGAAGATGTCGCAAGCACAAAGTTTTACTCTGATAAAGGAAAAACCATCGTGTGACAACGCTACAATAGTTCATGTTTCCGAAAATATAATTTCCATAGACGCTTGTCAACAAATTGAAGTCAGAACCTCTACGTGTGATAGATACGAGGGGTGGGAGGTCGAACCAGGATTTGCAATTTTCAAGTCCTTAAACCCGATTGCGTAAGTATAAAGTAGAAATTAGCAGCGCAATAAACGAATGCCTGAAGCATTAACTAAATTGTACAGGGTGATCACCTCTTAACTATTTATTTTTCATACTTGAGGAAAATTAAAAATTAAACCTCTCTTAGGCGGACACCTACGGGACCGTCTAAATATGTCCTAATAGAGGTGTCCGCTCATGGGAAATCTGTTATTAGGTAATAGGTAAATGCAAAATTATTACTATGGATATGTATGTACAAAAAAACATAACATAACAAAAATACACTAGTTTTAGTTAGGATGTAGTACTAAAAAATCTAATAACGTAGTTTGACGTGTTTGCGTTTTAAACTTGTATGTAATTCCAAGTCTGATAACAATTCCATTGCTGTAGAGTCACCTCTATTCTTTGCCTACTCTTATAATTGCTTTACCATACTAATGGCTTGTTGATAATTGGTGACATTTGTTTGATTACTGCATTCAACTTCTTCATCAGAGTCGTCAGATAGTGATGTTGTTTCAGTTTGGACTACATAATCGATAGGAATGGGTTCACTATCATCTTCTAATAGCACATTGATATCAATGTTAATGAACTCGCCCAAATCATTGTTATCAAATTACAAACTTCCACAACATCAATATTCTCTTTCATACTCAAAACGCGACATTTTTGTGCCATTGTTTACGATTTTAACCTTACAACTCGCAAATAAACGGCGGACTGCTGTCGGGGAATCACACATACTACGAGGTTTCACTGTATTGCTATACAGGGTTTTCAAGTAGTGTTTGAAATGGGATCAAATATCATTTTAGGTCTGTTGATTTGCAGGGGGGATTAAAAAGATTTTTTTTAAATGAGACATCCTGTATATTAACTGATTTTCCAATTCTACGTCAAATTCTGAATGTAGTTTATACAATATACCCTATACTCAAATTCAACCGTTTTGGCGAGTTCCAATATTAAAAATATCTAAAAATGCAGGAACGAAAGATAATCGAGATTGCTATGGACCACAATCTCGATTGGCCTTTCTTACCAATTTTATGGCATCTGAAATTTGTGCCAAACTTATGGGACATACGTTACAATATTTCGCAAGAGAAACAATCATAGTCCATAGTCCATATTCTTACCTGGTCGTATTTTGATTGAAATACAAAATTTATTCAACTTCTATCGAAAATCGTAATTTTTAGTTATTCTCCAAGTAAAAACAAAATTGGACCGACGGAGAGCAATATTTCTTATGAGAGGCTTTTAGAAGAGTATAAACAAAGAGAATCGGATGACACGTTATGTAGTGGACTAAGTAAATGTACGGAATTTCTCAGCCCTGTAGAATTTTCGGAAATACTGCTTACAAATACCATTGAGCAAGCTAGAGGTATGTCAATCAATTGAATTTCTTCACTATAAGCAAGCTATATTTCGTACTCATTGACGTTCTGCACGCAAATAAAATTAAACATGAAAAATAAGAAATATTTTGTAAATAACACAGGCCTCCATTTTTTAACCCAAGTTGTACAAGAGAAAATTTTAAATTACAATAACTCGGTTTCTTCAAATGAAGATATTTTAAGTATCTTTTATTTTTATTATTATTTATTAAAGGATTTTTTATACAGGATGATCATCGTTCAGTTGAACATAGGAAATCCCATGTAATTTTTGAGTTGACTGAATATTGGATTACCTGTACTCCTGTACATTTTATAGGAACTCTGAGTTATAAGTTCTTCAAGTGAGAGAATCCTAAGCTATTCACTTAAACGTAATGGCAAACGAAACAATTATCATCTTCTTCTTCTCGTCCCGCGTGCATTCGTTGCACGTAGGGGACCTTTGTCCATCATAAAATGAGTAGAGTGTTGCCTTGCTGTGTACTTTTAGTTAAAAAAAAGACATTTTCTGTTTAATATTCTTCACAGACAAAGACTTTTTGATAGTGTTGTGATCACTCGAGCGAAAAACCGCTTGATCACTCGATTATTGAAATAACCGACATCGCTCGATTATTAAAAAAACCGCTCGAATTATCTATTCAGGCGAAAACCGTCGCCCGTAACTTATTATCTTTCACTCTATACCAGCGCTTCGCTTGCCGCCGACCGAATTGTACCGCTGTAGCGTGATCGAATTAAAAAACTGCTCGTATATTCAAACAGATTTTCGCTCGATAGGAAATACTCTAGTTATAAATTCATGCGAAAATCCGAAAAATATCAACTGTTATAATGACCTTCGTTTTACATGACGCGCGATCCGAAAGCTGGCTAGCCAGCGGCGTAGTATAGGTCTCCGATTGTAAATATTAAAAAATTAAGAGATATAATTTGAAAATTTTTATTTACTATAAACTCGAGAAAACTTCTCAAAAATATCATAATAATATAAATTCTTAATGAAAGATAACAAACCGAACAAAATTGTTAACAACATATATAGAAAAATCGTTGGTTATGTTATAGTAAACATTTTTAAATCGGAACAGGAACTTTTTATTATTAAACTCAAGAAGACTTCTTAAAAATAACATACATTATAGAAAACGTTAATGGAAAATAAGAAAACGAGCAAAATAGTTAACAAAACATAGGTATCGAGAAATTTTTTGGTAACCAAAAGTAAACATTCTTAAATTTAACTTTTAGGTAACTATAACCATGAAAAAATAATCACCTACTTTCTTATTTTGCCAGTCGCGTAACTATGCCTAAATTTTTGAAGGACACATAGTGGGCACGTGATAATTTAAAGTGGAAGAATTTGACGGCCATTTTAAATATCTATTTATTTTATACTCGTAGATTGAGAAAGATGTGAAGAAAAATAACTCTTGGTAATACTTTTTGTTTTAAAAAAGCACAAGAATAAACCCGAGCAATAAATACATATTTGGGTGATTTTTTGCAGTTTTTTTGTTTGGTATCGAGACAAGTGGTAAAAATTCATTATTCACAAATAAATAAATTTCTGGAATTTTTTTGGTGACACTATAATTTTTTAGCTAAACCTGTGCCCACACGTAGTTACGTGCCTGCTAAATACCCTACCTGATCACATGTAAAGGGCTAGGCAGCCCGTTAAGCAGTCGGTTTTTCCCAACACTACTTTTTGATACTCTTATATAATTCTGTTATGTTACCTATGCTGACATAAGAGCAGTGGTACTTTTGTAGAAAAAAATTGTGATAGTTATAATAGTTGGGTATTGTGGCTGTTGTTCGTTCGTTTCCGTTTTCAAAGAAAATATAATTATCTGTTATACGGCACCGACCTATCGCTCCTCTCTGACACAGTTCCTGATGACTGGTTGTCTAAATACTGGTAATTTGAAATCTGTAAAATTTTGGTGCGTTAAGTTTATGAGAACCAAAAATAACCCGGTTAAACATTTTTTAGAAGACCACATGAATAATGTCCGGCAATATGGCGACCCCAACAAAATGCCGGGGAGGGTACTAGCTGTACCAGAAGTTTCTACCCGTTTTTGGTCGACTGTAAAATCCATCACAGAAGAAGAAGGAACGTTCCTTATCGAAAAATACATTATCGATTATAATAATTTAGAAGAAGATTGGAAATATACCATTGTATTCAAAGGGATCGAAAGTGATCGAGTTAGTGACACTTACTTGTATATGGTATGTGATAACAACGGACAACGTATAACTGGAAATCTGTGAGATTTGTGGGTTTGCTAAAGACAACCACCTTCGTTTTTTTTTCCATTTACCGAATTATCGATAACTTTGAATGCACTAGTGGTATTATACAGGGTGTTATGGAAATGAGTTATTATAATTAAATGGGTGACTCCTAGGGTGTCCTAGAGAAAGTCTACATACTTTTTTTTTAAATCGAATATCTAAATAATAAGGTAAGAACCCTTTTACCCACATACTGTCGCGCCGTTCCATCTGGATTCACTTAGCAACAATGTTTGTCACTAGAGTATACTAACAGTGATGTCAGATTCCACCGCGTGTCTCGCTCTTGCTTGGATACCGGCCGCGCGCCACTATCGTTGCTTCAGTATGTTTCGAGACTCGGGAGTGGAATGACACTGTCGAGGGTTCCGCGTGCTTGACGTATACCAATTTTAAACGTTTTGTTAGTTGTAGCATTATCCGATTTTTTTTCTAGTGTGATGTGATTTTCAAATTTGTGTGATATTATCGACTGTTGGTTCTGTTGAAAGAACATACCTTTTGTGTTTTATTTTTTAATGGAATTTAATTATATAACGGATTATTTTAAAATAAGATCGAAGGTAAGAGAGTATTGTATGTTAAAATTGTAGTTTTTTTTTCTAAAAAATTTTAAGGAGAAGTGATAACGCGGGTCAAAGACGTCTTGTTGTCAAAAACTGAACATGTGGGTTTACAAATATGTATTGTAATATGACAACACCTCTTTTGAGACTTGAGACTGCCTCAATAAATTATTGATTGCGAACGTCGTCAGTAGCGGCCACGTAAATTTTCAGATTTCATTAAAGTATATATATTTTACTTTATAATTCAAGGCGCCATTTATGGGTATTTTTCTTCAATTTATTTTCATCTCAGGATTTGCCGGTTTAAATATGATAAGTAATTTCCATAACACCCTGTATACGACCTTAAATATAATTTTTCTTTAGGTAAATTTTAGTCTTCCGACAAGACTCTATCCTATTGCACAAGTGACTGTAAACCTTTATTTTCGAATGGAAGTAAGCAGAGTGATCCCACCCCAATGTCCGATAAAGGTAATATTTTTTAATTAAAAAAATCGTCTATAAATAGTATACAGGGTGCTGTATCGTTGAGTTGAAAATAGGAAATTCAATGCAATTTTTGAGGTGGCTGAATATTGGCTCCCATATACATTTTATAGAAAAACTGCATTATAACTTCTTGAAGAGATCGACATGGTAAACCCATGTGTCGAGTTTGCATATATTTTGATACAGTGCCGTAGATTGCTTTGTTTCCTTAGGGGTGGGGTACTAGTATGGACACTTTCATCTTATTTCATTTTATGATTGGCAACCTTCACTTTTTCCCATTTTCCCATTTCCCAAATTCCCGCTTCAAGGGGGGGGGGGGGGGGGGGGGGGTCCCTCACACACAGCACTATAATGGTTTTTGATTTGTCGCCACCACAAAATTTTTTTATTGAAAATACGAAAGATAGTATAAAGTGGTAACAAAGCTGCGTTTCTGTTAGAAAGCGAACCGCTTATTGCGAGGGGACACAGTTTGAAACTGTAGCTCTTGTTATTTTTTCTATTTTGATTTCATATCAAAGGTAATTCGACACCGTTTTCACTATAGAACTGAGCATATTATGAAACTGATTTTTTCTTTTATGAAGCAATTCTGTAATGCATGTTTGGTTGCAGAAACAATCACTAAAGTAACCTCACACCTCACAGATTTCCTTCCTTTTAAAGCTGACTACAGCACTATAATATTTCACAACAAAATATATCAATTTGAGCTTTGCAATTTCACTAAACTCAGGAGGAGTTATTTTTTGCATCGAATTTAAAAAGCAATTTGTGAGATTAGGCAGCGATTTATGCCACCTCTGTTTGTCAGGTCGAGGAGTAAAATTTATAAAAAAATTACGAAAGAAGTGCATTATAATTATATAAACATATTATACACGATCTCCACTAGTGAAGAGCATTAAAAATAGATTTGTTCATTTCGTAGAGATAAAAACGTTTGATGAAAATATTCAGAAGGGAGCTTAACCAAACAAAAAACTGACAACAAAACGCATTCAGCAGAACTACGAATCGATGCGCATCGTGACGTCACCCATTAAAAATCGCTTATAAATCGATGGGCTTTGCTGACTGCAGCCATTGTACAAAAATTTTTACAACAATTTTTGACTGCCAGGGTCAAAATATTGACTATAGTACTTGCAGAATTATACCGTTGATCTTCTGACTGCAATAAAATCACATTATCCCTTCGACCATAAAATAAATAAGGAAATCCCAAATTTTAAAACCTTTTCGAGCAGAGCCGGACCAGGTATACAAATTCAATTTATACCTATGCCTGATGCATATATAAATACAAAGTGATTTTTAATAGTTTTAATCTTTAGTGGTTTTCCGGCGAGTAATTTTTAGTTAGGCTTATTAGTGGTAGAATGTGGCGTCCTTGGAATCGTGCTGATAGGGGGGCATCTTCAAGTGTAATTTTTAAAAGAAAGTATTTATCTATCGATGCCAAACTAATAATTTAAAATGTGTATCAATCGTTGTTGAGTAGAAATTTTAATTCCATGGATGCTTTAGCAGATACGTCTACTTTGGCAAAAACTCCTTTATCTTCGGTAAGAGACATAGTACTTAAACCTGTTAATCCTAGAAAAAATCGGAGTGATTCTGGCACATTTAGAAGCATTGACGAAAATGACATGGATTTATTAAGAAGAAAGATTTACCAAATATATGGGGCACAAACTGTACCCGCTTTGATTTCCCTCAAAGAGCGGTTGATTAAAGACGAAACAAATATCTCTTGTAGCCTTTCAAGCCTTAGGAAAATATTGCGTAAAATGGGTTTTAAATACCGAAGCATTGATAAAAGACAAACATTAATGGAATCTCAACGTTTACGGGAATGGAGACTTAAATATTTAACAGCTGTTAAACAATTTAGAGAAGAAAATCGTCCAATTATTTACCTTGACGAAACATGGTTCGATACCCATGACACTCCAAGAAAAGGGTGGGATGATTCTTCCAAAAAATGTCAAACCAAGGCACCATCAAATAAAGGAAAAAGAATCACAATGTTACATGCTGGTTCAGAGAACGGGTTTGTTCCAAATTGTCTGTTGCTTTCAGCTAAAAACATAGCAGATTCTTCTTTAGATTACCATCAAGATACCGACGCACAACTTTTTGAAGATTGGTTTAAACATAAACTTCTTAAAAATATACCTGAAAATAGCGTTATTGTAATGGACAATGCTAGTTATCATAGTCGGCAAGCAAAAAGCATTCCCAATTCTAATAATACAAAAGCAGAAATTCAAAATTTTATGATTCCAAATGATTTATATTTTGAAGAAACTTACAAAAAACTAGAACTGCTAGAAGTATTAAAAGCTTTTAAAATAAATAAGGAATACGAGTGTGACAAACTTGCAGCAGAAAATGGACATACAGTGTTGCGTCTTCCTCCGTACTATTGTATCTTCAATCCTATTGAGCTAATATGGCACCAATTAAAATCCAATATTAGGAGAAATAATATTTCTCATACATTAAATGCATCTGTAGTAGAATTAATTAAAAACGAAGTAAGAAAAATTTCTGCAGACAGCTGGAAAAACTGTCTACAGCATGTACTTAAGGTGGAAAATTCTTACAATTATTGTATGATTACAAATGTTCAACCCTTAATTATAAGTTTAGGCTTAGATGAAGATAGTGATAGTGATACAGAGTTAAATTTTTAATAAATTATCAATAGTTTCTTAGAATTTAATTAATTTTTATTGTATTTGTTATCCTAATAGTTATACTTTTAAATTACCTATATTATTTTCAATTATCATTAATTGTTATCATTATTTTACATTTATTATAGGTACCTAAAACTAAAAATACCTATCTATTTATTTTAAATTATAAAAATAAATCATGTGGTGTGGTATACATTTTCAAGCCGGCCCTGATCCCATTTATTGTGCTTTGAAGAGGTTCAGGCGTATACAATAGGGTTTAATCAGGTAGTTTATTTATGGCAGTAAGAATCAACGGTATAATTCTGCAACAACTATACCTAAAAATGTCATCTTAGGGAAAATACTTATTTATTTTATAAAGTACAGGCATCAAATCCGAATAAAATTAATGAGTTGTTGTTTTCAAAAAGAACTATGAATTTTTAGGTTAGATTCACTATTGAAGGATCACAGCTTCAAATCAATCCAGACAAATTTGTTCTCAACGATCAAGTTTTGTGCAGAGTGCTGGATATCAAATTGAAAATTTTTAGTAAACATACCAAGGGAATCTAATCTGTAATCGTATATATTAAGTTAAAAGTTTGTAGAATATGAAGAGAAATAACTCTTTAAAAAAATCAAATGATGGTACTATATTATACATAATATTTTAAAATTTATACAATGTAGCATAATAAATAAATAAAAGCTTTCCATGGAAACAAATCGGCAAATTCCACACTTAAATATCTTTTCAGCGTGTATCCAGGCAGCGCGAGTCCATCAGCACCAAAAAAAGGCAAGAGAACCCTGTCCAACAATAGTTATCAATCAGTCGCATTGCTTTCAGTTATATCAAAATATAGGAGGAAGCTATTAACCAACAACTTCTAAGGTAAAGTGTTAATTATAATCCCATTTCCGACAAAACTCTCCAAAGGCTAGTGCGGCTACAACTTATTTGGGTTTCATCATTGGTGAGCCGTTGTTTCAGAGAATCGGATGTAGGTACGCGTTGCTCTTCGTACATGGTGTAGATTTTTCGCCTTATCAAGTCCTTGTCGCTTTCGTCGAAACATTTGGTGAAACCGCATCTTTACGCTTCTTTCTAAATTTAATGGGATTTGACGCGATTCTTTTCACTGTAGTCAGAGGTATCTTAGTCAAATCAGACGTTTCAGTCGCAGCAGCACTAGCATAAAGTCCTCTGTTGAGTAAAAAAGTATATACTCTTTTTACAATTTCCCTAGCATCGAGAGATAAATGCATTTTCGTCACTGCAACACTAAAAGAAGCACCATCAATGTTTTTCCATGGACGCCACACTGTTTTTTTATACGTTTGGTAAAATAATATCGGTAATACAACTAAACTCTTCCGGCAAGAAATAAAAACTAACAAATTTTACCACAAAAAGATATTTAAATATAAATTAAGCAACCTAACCTACCTGATATGCCTATATTTAATTATAATTATTACAATCCGGTCCTTTCCCCAAATAATAATAACAAACGATCATAAATAATGGGATCGCCACATGTACTTTTACGGCAGTCATTAAGTTATATCCATTTTTCGTGAAACAATCTTTACCTGGAAGGCATTATCAGCTACCATCGATATGGTTTCCGTGTTCAGATTAACAGGAGACCTTACAGCTTATGTCTCCCATCTTTGGAGCAACGTAATCGAACATCACTGGGAGTCCCGGGTTTGTTCACTGGGCACTACTAAAGCCTTTGCTCGTGTTTGGCATTAAGGGTTCCTAAGTAAACAGGGATCCTATGGTATGCCCAGCCGATTCTGTGTATGGTTGTCTAGCTTCATTAAGGACCGTTGTGTGCAAGTGGTGATTCGCGGGTTTCTCTCAAACACCTTCACCATCAATGCCGATGTTCCTCAAGGGTCCATATTATTTCCCACCCTGTTCTTACTGTACAGGGTGTCCCATTTTGGACACTTTTATAGGGTATCTCCGTAATTGTTAGTGCTATCAAAAAAGTAATGTAGGTGTCATGTCCACTTTTTGGGTCAAACTTAAAATGGTAAAATCAAAATTTGAAAATTTTCGCTCGATTAAGAGATACGGGGGAAAATCAAAAAATTTACAATATCAAAAGTATCCTACATTTTCTTAGTTTAAAAGAGATACAAAAAAATGTTTTATACAGAAGTTTCTTTATATTGATTGTTGAATAATCCGCCGGCTTCAGTATAAGTATACGGGGTCAGCTAAAAAAGCATTTTTTTAAATGGAACACCCTGTATATTTTAATCTATACTATTTTGAATTCTCCTTTCAAATACCTATATATTGATATTGGTTTCCTAGGCGATTTATTAAACTTTATTACTTTAAACCACAGTATACCATGAAACAAAAGCTAATATCCTAGAAACAACCATGTTGACTATTAACATTTAACGTCAATTTCATTTTTACATATGCATTTGCGAAATTGACCTATCAACATTTTGAAAAATTTGATATATTCAATATGAACATATTGATGGTGGAAAACCGAAGAAATGGCGCAAAATGTATATTTTGTTCGCTAGGCGGAAAGATGGTAACCATTTAAGGACATATTCCGAACATTTGCGATGATTCCCGTTATTTTTTACCTTAATCTGAATCTTTTATTTTCGTTTCAAAGTAATAAAGTTTAAATAAGTCGCTTAGGAAAGCAATATCATCCGGGGTGTGTTATATATTTGAAAGGAAAATTTAAAATCGCATATTTTTAGATTAAAATATACAGGGTGTTCCATTTAAAAAAATGAGGTTAGATCCGATAACTTTTTACCTGACCCCGTATACTTATACTGAAAACGGCACATTATTCAACAATCAATATAAAGGAACTTCCGTATAAAATATATTTCTGCATTTCATTTAACTGTAATTTTTAAATTGGCAATTTTTTGATTTTCCCCCGTATCTTTACCATTTTAAGTTTGACCCAAAAAGAGCACATGACACCTACATTACTTTTTTGATAGCACTAACAATTACGGAGATACCCTATAAGAGTGTCGAAAATGGTACACCCTGTACATTAACGACCTTCTAGTGGGAACCAAAAATCCGATTTATAGCATTATAATAATTGTTGACGATAGCACACTTGTCTCATCTTTCACTTTGAATTCTCAAACATCGGCTGCCGATGAACGCAGCGCAGGCAACTTGAAGTATCAAGCCTAAACAAAGACTTGGAAGAAATGTTGTCTTGAGGTGACACTAACTTCTCTACTAAAAAAAATAATAAGAATACTAGTTTTGAAGGTCGTCTTATATAAGGCCATTTACCATGAATCACCCCGTATCTTGTAGGATTTTAAAAATAGACTACTGCAAAAATGATAATGCATTTTTAATTTAAAAAAGAAAATGGTAAGATAGACTACCAAATGATAATATATGATTCTTCTAATAATAAACACTGGGATTTTTATCTCACGTTTTTGACCTTCTTGGACTGCGGGCGCCTAATCATCTCGTAAAATAATATTCGTACATATAGTAGGATAAGCAAAGAGTGAACCAAATAAATAAATCACAATATTCGGAATTTTCAGTGTCACAACCCTTCTGCCACCCTTTAGTGAGGTTGGGTTGAAAGTATGAATTCCTAATTCATTCATTCATTCTAGAAGTGTATACTTGCGAAGTACAGGTCAACGATAGAGTACAGTTGATATAACTACGGGGTATTCCATTTAAAAAAAAAACCTAAGTTATACTCGCCACTTGTTTGTAGGCTACTCTGTATACATCAATATAATTTTAGAATTTGCACCTTAATAATCTCTACAACTTTTGTATTTTGAATTTTAATCTAATTCTTAACGTAGGTACAGGAGTAGTTAGAGGGACAGTGACAATAGGGGGTCCGTGAAGTGGAATATCAGTAATTTAGTTTTTTTGTGGATTTTAGGTCCCCCTCTACAACTTTTATATCTGATGAAATGCCGTAGAGCGTTGCCGAGAGGCGCTGTACCGCTTTAGATAGGAAATTCTCAACTAATTCAAAATTATATCGAGCCATGTCTGAAAATGAATTTACAGCATCTGTGTAACCCCAAAGTCACGGGAAACACCTTTTCTGATAAGTCAACCCTTACATATACTTTTCCGAGCGTTACAAAAAATATGAAAACTGAAAAAAAAAGAAAAAAGTGAATTTGAAGTTAAAACTTTCTAGAATAGAACATTATACAGTGATGGGCTAAAATATGGAACAAATTCATTTAAAAATCAGGTTTTATTTTTTTGTAAAAACGCTCGGACACGTCGATTATAATTTTTTCTTCCGGATTTTTTGCCTCAAAAAGAAATTATACTGGGTGTGTCAAAAAGTAGATGTTGTAAAATTTTTTTGTATTTTAAATAGAACCACCCTATTTTTACTTATCACATAAATTCTACGTCAAATTCTGAGCATAATTCATGTAGCATACTCTATCCTTATCTCTAACGGTTTTAGAGAAAAATTACATCTTAAAAAAGAAATTTCTTTAAAAAAAGGTACATGTACCTACTTGAAGGTAAACAGGTAAATTTAAATTAATTGTTATTACGATAGCAAGTCATGTGTCAATCAAAAATAATTTTAAGTATAATTTTGAAAAAACAGTGATCATGGTGCATTTAAATGAAACTCAAAGAATCGAAATTTTAATTTTAATTGGATGTGGAGACAAAACAAGAAGTCAAGAAGAAGTTTGTAACTTGTTTAGCGCTAAGTATCCAGAACGACGGATTACAAGATCTACAGTGAGTAAAATTGAGAAAAAATTCAGGGAAACAGGGAATGTAAAGGATCGTCTACGGCCAGGTCGTCCAAAAATTAGTGAAAACACAAAATTGAACATTTTGTTAGAAGTTGAAGATAATCCCCATAGTGCATCCACTGAAGTAGCCCTTAATAATGATGTTAGCCGACGATCTGTTTTGCGGGTATTGAAACAAGAAAAGTACCATCCGTATAAAATTAGGTTGCTGCACGAGCTAAACGAAGATGATCCCGACCGCCGACTACAGTTTTGTGAAACTATGATGGAAATTTGTAACTTAAATCTATTTTTCCATCGCAGCGTACTTTTTAGCGATGAAGCCACGTTTTGTTTGAATGGTTCGGTAAACAGACAAAATTTTCGGTATTGGAGTACAAAAATAATCCCCGTTGTATGAGAGAACAGCATACGCAATACTCACAAAAAGTAAATGTTTGGGCAGGGATATTAAATGATAGAATTATTGGACCTTTTTTCTTCGATGGAAATCTTACAGGAGACCGGTATTTACAATTTCTTCAAAATGAATTAATTCCCATACTATCAGCGGATTTTCCAAATCCGAATCAGCCTAATCTACCAGAAGCGTCTATTTGGTTTCAGCAGGATGGTGCTCCGCCTCATTTTGCTCGACAAGTACGAGAGTATTTGAATACTATTTTTCCCGAACGATGGATAGGTAGAAGAGGACCCATAGAATGGCCTGCAAGATCTCCCGATCTTACGCCAATGGATTTCTTTCTTTGGGGTTATTTGAAATCAAAAGTGTATAAGGATAAACCACAAAATTTGGAAGACTTAAAATTTAAAATTAGATATGAAACTAGGCAAATTAATGAAAATACTGTAAATAATGTTTTAGAAGGGTTTTTAAGTAGATTGGCATATTGTCAAGAAGTTAATGGTTTGCATTTTCAACACTTAATAAAATAATTTTTCAAAATTATACCTACATCTACTTGACTGACACACCCAGTATAATTTTTTTTGGAGGCAAAATATCCGGAAGAAAAAATTATAACCGACGTGTCCGAGCGTTTTTACAAAAAATTAATACCTGATTTTTAATGAATTTGTTCCATATTTTAGCCCATCACTGTATGTTAAAGATGTGAAAAAAATTTTGTCGTTCCAGGCCTCGCCATTTTATTATTGGAATTTTTTTTAAATCTCCTCGGAGGAATATCGGAAAACGATCGTGACATGTCAGAAAATTGTCACACACATTCCTTGACACCCAAATATTGTGAAAAATAAAATTTCAGAAGAATCGCACCTAGCTAGGCGGAGTTCTGACAATATTACGCAGAGATACCGGAAGGTATGACAGAGAGAAAGCGGGACTGGAGTAATCGGGTACTGCAAAACTTTCTCTAAATCTATTTTTTGAGAGAGCGATGCAGTCAGCAATTGTCCAAACAGATCTCGCTGCAGTCTTACTTCGTGCACCTTCGTACCGACTTTCACAGTCTTTCTTTTCACGATATCCTTGAAAGTATGCTGCACTTTCGCAATATTCTTTTTATCAGAAAATTGTTAATGAGTCATCTCCATGAAATCGATTAAGCCCACTTGGACCCATGTCACTTGGGACTTTAAAATTTTTTAGTTTTTTTCAGACTTAAAGACCCAAATACAAAAAGTGTTATAAAATACACGGTTCATAAGACAATTAGAGCACTTGTACTTTAGAAAACTACCCGCGAAGCGGTAAATTAAACGCGTGCTCTAAGATAATGTCTTATGAAACTTGTATCTTAATATACTATTAATGATATATTTTATGTTGAGTCAGTATAACAAATTGTCTTGAATTTATTTACATTTGAGTCAATTTTGACCTAATTATTTCTTGTTAGCTTAATGAAAGGCTATGGAAAAATCTTGCATGGTTTCGCACTTTAGCAAAAAATAGACCACGTCTACAACGTTGCCATATATCTGAAGACAATGTATAATGATTTATTCTATTCATTTAAATATTGTGAACGTTCAGAAACGACCGGGCGTACAATAAATATACTTCCTTTGATGTGAAATTTAATATTAGAAATAAAAACATTTTTAATAAAAGTATGCGACTTTCCATATACAAATTCCATTTGCTAAAATTCTGGGGCGGTATCGCTTTAAAATTCAGCTGTTTCTGATCTTAAACGACGTAACGCCTTTAAAATGTAAATAACAAAAACATTTCTGTTGCTATAGAAGAACCGTGTTATCAAAAAGACGTCATGCGATCATTGTTTTTAGCTTTTATTGTACGAATCAAAACAAAAGCTAATAAATTATCGATAAGGCATTTAAAAAATTATACAAACAACCTGCTGCCTTTCAACAGTATCTTAAAATTATGTATACAGAGTTATATAGCCGCTCCCTTAGCAACAGAATTTTTTTGAATTTTGAAAATAAGCTTTTTCACTCAATAGAACTTCAAAACATATTAGAAAGAAGGTTGTACAGGATATCCCACTAAGGTCGGCGAGGTTTATTTTTATGATCAAACACAAGCACTATAGGAAAAATCCTTTAGGGCACTCTGGGAGTGGTGCGTGTGCGCAAAAAGCGATTCACGTTGGTTTTGAATCGTTGGAGGTTATATTCGTTGGGAAAAACGACCTCGGGAAGATCGTTCCATAAGGATGAAGTCCTCCAGATGAAAGAATTCTTAAATAATAAAGTTCGAGGAGTACTAAGCTTAACCTCATATGGATGGGCGGCAGTGGTTCGTCGTGTAAAGATTATTTCACGAAAAATTGATACGACTTAATGATTTCCTAGGTCGGTCCCATTGTGTCGACAAGAGCTTGGCAATAAACAAGTGAAGTATGAAGGGACGGACTAAGGAAAACAAGTAATGATATGATTATATTAATGTAATCAAATGAAATTACATTTTTTTTAAATATTACTAGTCATATTTATTTACCTTTATAATGCCATTCTATAGATAGTTCTGTTTCGCTATCGCTATCCTCATCAAAATTAATTATAATTGGATTAATTATACGATCCAGACTAATATTCGAATTTTCTACAGTTATTACGCGACGGACTGAATTTTTCCAACTACCTGGGGGAATATCATTAAAGCATTTTCGTATTAATTCTACAACACTAGAACTTAAAGTCGGAGAAATATTTTCAGACCTAACCAGTGATTTTAACTGGTGCCACATATGGGGTTAAAAATGCAATAATAGGGTGGGAGCCATAGCGCTGTATGTCCAATTTCTTCTGCCAATTTGTCACAAACATATACTTTTTTGTAAACAAAATGTCTTTAAAACTTCTAAAAGATCACTTTTTTTATAACTTTCTTCAAAATATATATCATTCGCCGCCATGTAGTTCTGAATCTCCAATGTTGTATTATTTGAGCTTGGAGCTTTATGTAATTGGCGACTGTGATAGCTCGCATTGTCCATTACTATCACGCTATTCTGAGGAATGTTTGGTAAACTCCTAAGAATGTGAATTGTTTGTTGTTTAAAGACTGTGAACCAAAGTCGTATCCTTCTTGATGTAAGATTCCCGTACCCTGGATTCCTCAAGGACTTCACTGAGAAAAAATTCCAATACCGGGTATAAAAAATATTATATCAGTTATTGGATTTCCACATACGTATTTGGACAGCGCGACAGTTGGCTACTGTAATAATCTCGCTTTTCTAAACTGTGGTTATAGTGGCAATAACTTACTTCTAATAGTAGTTATAATCTATAATAGTTGGAGGTACTAATTATATTACAGCAGCGGTTATTCGTTTTATACCCAATATAAAGATATTTTAATAACAGTTAGTGGCTGGATTGTAAGTATTATAATACTGATACTACTGACCAATATCCACTCGGTATACCGTTTATGATAATTTTTAATACCAGTGATAATACAGAATAATACTGAATATCATACTGTTTCTTTCCACATAAAAGATAGCTTATACCCAATATATGAAAGATTATAATACCTATAATAAGAATCTTCTAATAGTGTATATTACACTATATCTGATATACTAAGTGGTGCACTTAAACAAGAATATATTGCATATATAAGCATCGGGTACTTTTTACACTAATATTAATATATACTATATATTATAACAAAAAAACTATATATTGTATATATTTATATATTACATTATAACATTTTTTATTAAAGCTTAGAACATTTATATAACCATATTTTTCTTAAATTAAAAAAATAACATAATGCCTCTTATAACAGTATATATTTTTAATGATACGTATAACATATACATAATTCTCTCACAAATTATAAATATCGAACAAACCCGAACAAACCAAATCCCAGAGGAAGCAACTTACTTAAATTATTGATGTGATCAATGTACAGGGTCCCATTTTCGACACTTTTATAGGGTATCTTCGTAATTGTTAGTGCTATCAAAAAAGTAATGTAGGTGTCATGTGCTCTTTTTGGGTCAAACTTAAAATAGTAAAATCAAAATTTGAAGATTTATATTATATTATACTACTTTATTATTGATTATAGTGTATAGAATGCATACTTACTATGAATGATACACAACCTGAGCCTTGAATGTCTTTAATTCTCACTTTTTTCAATATACAACAAACATCAATAAAAACACTTGCGACCATGGCGCGGAGTCTTCGAGATTAAAATGGTGGGCGTGATTCGGACTAGTTCGGAGAAGGAATGTCATTCGGCTAATTTCGCAATATAAGATTTCTAATAACACCTTATCGAATTTTAATTAAATATATTTGTATTATAAGCGCGGGGAACTGATTTGCTAAACGTCTAAACATGGCCAATTCCGAATATAAGAAATGTTTAAATAAACGAGATTGTTACCGATAGAAGATATATTTATAATGATTATGATTACTCTAATAGCGTTAAGCGAAAATTTTGCTGCCGATGCGATTTAGGGATTTACAAACTTTCTAATGGTTTAATTATTATCAGTGTTTATATCCCCATAACAGCTGTACGGGCACCACAGGATCGCCGAGAAGCCTCTGACGACCTATTTGTTTAAGTTAAACAAAATTCTGGGGTGGTCCTTTCCAATCAATATATTTTTTATATTTTTCTAAGAATCGCCAATTTGCGTCATTTATCACAAGAGCTGATTTGTTTTAGTTTATAATAACAATGGAACTAATCGGTTGTAAATAACACGGCTAAAGAAAAAAGATATACAAAAACATGATAAACTGTCGTGATAATGAGATTTATTGGTGACACTTTGTCACCCCCCATGACCTACGCATAGCTGTCACCGACGAACGAACAGAACAGAACAACATAAACAAAAGTGGTGTGACATGTGACTTAAAGATAACAATTATAAGGCAAAAAACAATTTGTTGATTAATCTCGGAAGGTTTCCTCGTCAGCATATTATATCACTATAGGGGTCAGAATAGTATAATAATGGCCAGAAGAATAAATTATTCAAGAGCATTGAGAATAATCTTCTTCTTCTTCTGGTGCATATTCATTAATGAATGCTTGCGACCTCATGACTCATTTGTATTCCGTCTCTGGCCGTGTGTATTATAATCATAAGCTGGAAATAGTATATTACATAACCAGTGCTGAAAGTGATAGAGATTACGAGGTTATACTTAAACGAGGCGCCAGCCGAGTGCGGAATTCCGCCGAGTATGAGAAAATCACTTTCACGCAAGTAATGTACACGATATTTCCTTTGAACATAAATACAATGCCCACTTATTTAAGCACTGTAACTTACTTACCTGGTTGCAAAGAAAAAGAATTGTGTATTACACTTTTACAGTTTTTGATTTTTTAAATTAGATTAATAAGTAAAAAAACAAAATTAAACTATAATTAGACTCTTAACCTCAATATTTATAGAGATGGAGTTAAATATCTGTTTAAATTTATTAATTACGAGAGTTTTGCATGGGATTTTGTTTAAAACAATATTCAAATTATTATTAAAAACGTTTACTTACCCTATATGGATTTCAATCCTTGATAATTGTGAAAATCGAAAATAAATCGGTATACTTTATCACATTTCTACTTTATGCGAGGATTTCGAGGAGTTATTATGTTTAGTGGAATGCCCAATAATTCTCTGTTACTTATTTTTTTATATTTATTATAAAGAAAAAGAAGACAAGAATATGTAATTTTTTTAATGAGCAGTATGCTTTTTTATGGTGATGTGTACAGGCAGTGGCGTAACTAGGTCAGAAAAACTTGTGTTCGGTGACAGTAGCCCCCCCCCCCCCCCCTTACTTTATAGAAAACGACATTTCTAAGCGTAGAACATAAGTTTATTTACAGCCGACAGTCACATTACAGGTTTCATAACATTTAAAAAGATTTTTTTGTACGTTTTGCATTCGCAAATGCTGTTACCAAGTTTTGTACATCCATCTTTTTCGCTATATTATTCTCGATTGAAATTAGAGCCAGAAAGCTTAATTGTTTTTGTCCCATCGTATTGCGAAGATAATTTTTTATTATCTTTAATTTCGAAAATGATCTTTCTGCTTCTGCGACGGTAACTGGGATGGTGAGAAACAGACAACATGTGCCAGCCTTGCAGGTCACCGAGCTCGGGGGCCTGTGTTGCTGGAACACATGGAACACCGGTAGTTACGCAAATGTGTACAGGGTGTGCCATTTTCGACACTTTTATAGGGTATCTCCGTTATGGTTAGTGCTATCAAAAAAGTAATGTAAGTGTCATGTGCTCTTTTTGGGTAAAACTTAAAATGGTAAAATCAAAATTAGAAAATTTTCGCTCGCTTAAGAGGTACGGGGGAAAATCAAAAAATAGACAATTTCAAAATTACCCTATATTTTCTTAGTTAAAAGAGATACAGAAAAATGTTTTATACAGAAGTTTCTTTATATTGATTGATGAATAATCTGCCGTTTTCAGAATAAGTATACGGGGTCAGGTAAAAAAGTTATCGGACCTAATCTCATTTATTTAAATGGAACACCCTGTATATTTTAATCTGAAAAGATACTATTTTAAATTCTCCTTTATAGCACATGGATGATATTGGTTTTCTAGGCGATTTATTTAAACTTTTTTATTTTGAAACGAAATAAAAGATTCAGATTAAGGTATAAAATAACGGAAATCATCGCAAATATTCGAAATATGTCCCCTTAAATGGTTACCGTCTTTCCGGATAGCGAACAAAATATACCTACATTTTGCGCCATTTCTTCGTTTTTTCCACTTTCAATATAACCTGATATCATATCAAATTTTTCAAAATGTTGCAAGGCCATTTTCTCAAATGATTATGTAAAAATGAAATTGACGTTAAATGTTAATAGTCAACATAGCTGTTTCAAGTATATTAGCTTTTGTTTCATGGTCTACTGTGGTTTAAAGTAATAAACTTTAATAAATCGCCTAGGAAACCAATATTATCCATGGTGTGTTATATATTTAAAAGAAGAATTTAAAATAGTATCTTTTTAGTATAAAATATACAGGGGTGATGGTTTAGATTAACATATACAGGGTGTTCCATTTAAAACAATGAGGTTAGGTCCTATAGCTTTTTCATCTGACCCCGTGTACTTATTCTGAAAACGGCAGATTATTCAACAATCAATATAAAGAAACTTCTGTATAAAACTTTTTTCTGTATCTCTTTTAACTAAGAAAATATAGGGTAATTTTGAAATTGTGAATTTTTCGATTTTCCAACGTGTCTCTTAAGCGAGCGAAAATTTTCAAATTTTGATTTTACCGTTTTAAGTTTGACCTAAAAAGAGGACATGACACCTACATTACTATTTTGATATCACTAACAATTACGGAGATACCCTATAAAAGTGTCGAAAATGGGACACCATGTAGGTATTTTGACAGAATAAGAACAATTCTGTCTATTTATTAATTAAATGTGTTTGAGAATACATATCATTGTTATTTTTATGTAAAAAGTCTCTATTATTAAAATGCGACTTGGTGTTTCAGTAACTAGATACGGAAACCTTAATTATTATAACACGAGGTCCAATGAATCGCACTTGACCATTTTTTTTGGTCATGACCTCTTCATTTTACTTAACCTCATCATGCGTCACTGACAAATAACAAATAGTTCTGATAAACTATTTTTAGGAGAATTTATGCGTGCCTTTCATTATCCATACGGTTTTTATCAGCGGACTGCTATTAGAGAAACCAGATAGAAGATAGAATGAAGTAAATATGTTTTATTTCATCATATACAGCAAATCTACCTATTTAGCAAAGTTTACAATATACCGTCGATCTTGTGACTGCCATAAAAGCCTAATTATCCTTCTGATCATAAAATGCTGCAAATTTGATTGCTTGCCACTTGAGTTGTGTACTAACTTTTTTCTACGACTTCATATTTACTTTTATGTTAAATTAAATTATCGAAATATGCTAATAAATCACTTTCTTCGTGGGTACTGACATTGTTATCAGCACACCAGAAAATACATTTTTGATACACTTTTTTATGTCACTCTCCCTGGATTTTTCCAATAATAAATTATTTGGTGGGGAAGCAGCTTGCAATGTAATTTTCCGTGTAGTTCCCTTGATCTGAATATAGTAGTCACTCATACTTTACCAATATACCCAAAATTAATATGCAAACTAAAAGTGTTGACGTTTAAAATTTCCTGACAGTTAGGTCGTCCAGGCGACCCGATGGATTTCGCAGCCAACTTTGCACAAAATAATGTATTTTAAACATTGACAGTTCTGGCATATCACGGGTAAGCCGGAGAGAAAGCAAACTTACTTACTGAACTATTTTCCTCGCATTCCACTATAGATTTCCAGGGACGAACACCACCCAACATTCCTGCTATTCAATTCGAAATGACCGAAATCGTGTTCCGTCAGCGTCCCTACCTAACAACTATCGACCAGTCGCATTGTTTTCAGTTATATCAAAAGTAATGGAGAAAGCTATTAACCAACATCTTCTAAAGTACCTGGAAGGCTTCAACATTATCAGCGATCATCAATATGGTTTCCGGAAGTCCAGATCAACTGGGGATCTTCTAGCCTATGTCACCCATATTTGGAACAACGCAATCGAACATCATGGGGAGTCTCGGGCTGTTGCAATGGATATTTCTAAAGCCTTTGATCGTGTTTGGCATGAGAGACTTCTAAGTAAACTGCGATCCTATAGTATGCCCAGTCGATTCTGTGCATAGTTATCTATCTTTCTTAAGGACCGCTCTCTGCAAGTGGCAATTGACGGATTTCTGTCAGACACATTCACCATCAATGCCGGTATTCCTCAAGGGTCCATATTGTCTCCCACTCTCTTCTTACTTTATATTAACGACCTTCTAGTGAAAACGAAAAATCCGATATTTAGTTTTGCTGACGATAGCACACTTATCTCATCTGTCTCTTTGAATGCACAAACATCGGCTGCCGACGCACATCTTCGCAGACAGCATGAAGTATCACGCCTCAACAAACCCTGGAAGAAATTTTGGCCTGGGGGTGACAGTAACCAAGTCGAATTTAACGCTAAAAAACCCAGGCAGCCGTTTTCTCTAAAAAGGTTAATATTACAGAATCGGATATAGTCATGGACGGACACGCAATCCCACTGGCTTCATCTATCAATTTGCTGGGCGTCAATCTGGGAGGAAATATGTCTTGGCATAACCACGTTATCTCAGAAACTTGGTGTACTCTTCCGAACCAGAAAGTTGTACACACCTCAACAACTTTTGACACTATACAAAGCTCAGATTCGACCATCACTAGAATACTGCTCTCATGTCTGGAGCTCTGCACCCAAACATACTCTTCGGCTGCTGGATTCCGTCGAAAGGAGGGCTATTCGTCTGATCGGAGACCATGAGCTGACGAAGAACCTCGACAGCCTGGAACATCGAAGACAGGTTGGGGATTTGACTCTATTTTACAGATATTTTCATGGAAAGTGCTCGGCTGACCTTGCCCTCTTAATAGCGGCGAATAGCAGAAATACGCGACGAACAACTGCCGCCTATCCATATGTGGTTAAGCTTAGTACTCCTCGAACTTCATTTTTTAAGAAGTCTTTCATCTAGAGGACTTCATCCTTATGGAACGACCTTCCCGAGGTCGATTTCCCAACGAATATAACCTCCAACGATTCAAAACCAACGTGAATCGCTTCTTGCGCACACGCACCACGCCCAGGGTGCCCTAAAGGATTTTTCCTATAGTGCTTGTGTTTGAGCATAAAAAATAAATATGTGATTTGTGGAACTGTATATATTTCGTACGCTGGTAAAACACTAATAACCTGAGCTGGAAAATAAATAACTTCTACGTTCATCTTGTTATCTAAGGGAAGTGACCCACATATCTCGAAAACAAATAAATTCATTTAAAATATGCCCCAAATCAGTTATCTAGGAAAGGAAATTTTGGTGCAGTCATAAATTATAATAATAATATGTACACAGCGAACCCATGTTTATGTTTGCTTAAACATACTTAAGGAAAGTTTTTTTCTTTATTATTATCTTGAAAAAAATCAAAGCTGCTTATCACTAGACAACACATTTTAGGTTATTGGTTGTATATTGTATCAAAATGCATTTTTATTGTTAATTTTGGGATGCTGAATACAAAAATGAAAATGAAATTAAAAACTTAGTTGCCGTTTTCAAAAAAAAAATTTTTATTTTATTTTTAACAAAATAATAAAATCTAGATAATTTTAAACTTTTAGAGTCACTAAGTGCGCTGTCGTTTGGCTATTCTTTTGTGAATTGTTTCTGGATCATCTCCAACAAGAGTCCAACAGTAGTCGGCAAGCACGGAAGCATTCCAGTTTCCCTGATACCTGTTCTCCATTGTTGATATATCCTGATGGAAACGTTCGTCGTGCTCATCACTTACAGCTTCGCAGTTCTTAGGAAAAAAGTCCAGGTGAGAGTGTAGGAAATGGATCTTTAGAGACATATTGCAACCCATTTTTTGATAGAAGCATATTTTCAAGAGTAACGTAATTTTCAGCTTTTTTGTTTCACAAGAAATTAGTAACCACGAGACGAAAGTCATTCCAAGCATTTTTTCAATATCTGTTAGAGTGCTGTCAAAGTGTTCGTCTTTCAGACTTCTTTAATTTTTGCTTCACTTAGCCTCGGAAAATGCTGGCCCATGTCTATTCAGTGCCTTAACAAAGTTTTTAATTAAACCCAATTTGATATGCAGAGGTGGTAACAAAACCTTTTTGGAGTCTACCAATGGCATATGTTGTACATTCTTTTGCCCTGGATCTAATAATTGTCGAATGGGCCAGTATTGGCTATTATAATAATTTGACCTTGTCCGACTGTCCCATTCACATAAAAAAACAACAACATTTGGTGTAGCCTAACTTCAACCCAAGTAACAATACAACAACCTTTAAGTCGCCACATATCTGCCATTGGTGCTCATCATATTTTATGGTTGTCAATATATCCGAAAGGAATAGACGGAAGAATATTGCCAATATGCAATAGTACTGCCTTTAAACTCATTGTTGAACTATCTATAAACAATCTCCATTCCACTGGTTTATAGTTTATATTTAAAGTCGCCAATAAACCGCCAATGTTATTGCAGAAACCCAAGTTATTTTCCATGTCAAAAAATGGTGCTAGGCCTTTATGTCGTTAACGAAAAATACTTACAGAGACATCGTCTTCTAATTGGTTCCACTGCTGCAATCTTGATCCTAGTAAGTCTGCCTTACTTTTTGGAAGTTCTAGATCTCTCACGAGAGGACACAATGCGGACTGAGCAGGTACCGTCCTCAGGAAAACAATAAAAATGGTAATAAACAAGTGTCCTTTTATCCGTTTAGTCCTTTATTTATTTAAAATAGGGTAGTAAAACACTATTTATTTGCCGCTTATTTAAAATTTCAATATTATCGCTTTTTTAAGGCGGTTTCGGCTCTGTCGGCATTGTGTCAATATCCCTATTTAGGTAAATTTAATTAAAACTCATTACTTCGCGCTATTATATTTGTGAACAGATTTATATTATACAGGGACTGTTCAGTACAAGGCAGACATGGAAGTGGATTTAGATGGATTTAAATGGCTATCGCTTTTATTTTAAGCATTAGGGGGTTCGGACTTCGCATAGTGAAAATGTAGATTTGGCAATGTAAGATCCATATACAGGGTGTCTCATAACTAATGGTACACAGGAAAACCGCAGATTCCTTGGGTAAAAATACTGCGATTTGGCAATACTTAGTTTAGTTCAATAGCTGGTAATAACCGAGATACAGGGTGTCCAAGTAAGAATTTAATTTTCAATTTTCCTAAATTTCCAATATTTTTGCACAAAATTTTGTGACTAGGGTTTTTTTGGGGAAAGGAATTTGAATTTGTTAATAATTTTGATGTAGATTGTAGGGGGCGCTCTTTGCGGTACTCTGGATACATAAAAAGAAGTGTAACTTTCTTGGGCCTTAAACATTAATTATGTTTTTATTACAAATATCAGTTTTACCGTAATTTTTAAGCAATAAAGGTATACTTTGTAAATGTCGCTCCGACTAACCGTTTTCGAGATATTTTCAATTACAATTTCTAATGCGCCATTTAAATTTTGATTTGTAAATGTAAAATTTGTCACAGTAGGCTTTGGTAAGAACAAATACAATGAAAGCACTTTGAAACCTCATTTCTGTCAAAGTTTATTTTCATTTGTCAGCATTGTGGGTGTTTTTAAGGAGTTTTTGAAGATACTGATATCAAAAATTAAACTAAAAATGCCGCGACAAACTGTTTTCTAACGGAGAAATGCGAGACATGGTATGTTTATACGCACAAGAAAAGGTATTTGGAATTGTATCCAAATAGAAGGCAGCCAGATTTTAAAATTTTTAGAAGCCTATATGACAGACTGGGAGAAACATGATCCTCCACTATTACGTTTTGGACGCAAGGATCTCCCAGTCTGTCATAATATAGGCTTCTCCTAACAGTTATGTCGCGTCATTTTTAGTTTAATTTTTTTAATCACAGTATCTTCAAAACTCCTTAAAAATACCCATAATGCTGACAAATGAAAATAAACTTTGACAGAAATGTGGTTTCAAAGTGCTTTCATTGTATTTGTTTTTATCAAAGCCTACTGTGACAAATTTCACATTTACAAATTAAAATTTAAATGGCGCATTAGAAATTGTAATTGAAAATATCTCGAAAACGGTTAGTCGGAGCGACATTTACAAAGTATACCTTGATTGCTTAAAAATGACGGAAAAACTGACATTAGTTATGGGACACCCTGTATTGTTATTACAATACCACGTGTATTCTTGCGGTTACAGTGTTGATATATTAGGGGCACATGACGTCACGTATCTCTTAAACGTGAACTAATATTTTAAAAAAAAGATTATTTTCGGTTTTGGCACAACTAAAATAGTAAGATTTAGTTGATTTTATTTTATATAGGGGAGCGACTGGTAAAATGGGGAACTTAAGTCCTAAAATGCCATAAAAAAAAAAACTTAAAATTTTAAGAGACTCAAAATGAGGCAACGCATTTATTGTAGTCTTAACTATGTATTGATAATATTTTAACTGACAGAAACGTAAACACGAATAAAAAAATTAGAAAATAACATAAATATGTAAATCTCCCCATTATGCCCGTCGTATAGGACAAAATGGGGTAGTTAAATAAAAAATTACTGACAACGCTCACAAACAAGGACTCCCTCGTCATCTTGATCTTCTACCCCTGCACATGAATTATGTGCTCAATTGTGATAACTGGAACAACATATCCAAGCCTCCATGGAACTTGAATAAAAGTCTTCCCATTACAAATAGTCAGTATCACTAACTTCATCATCCTAGTCCGATTCTGCTTCTTAGTTTTGCTTAATTTACATTTTTTAGTTGTCTTTGATTGACTTTGAACATTTGCTAGCTTTTTTTACCGACTTACGTATAAATAGGGTACGCCATTTTGCCCGATAAGCAAATTTTGTGGTTTAGTGATTATTTTTTTATTTAAAATTTTTTTTTTTTTTTTAAATACAGAAACAAAGTAACAACCCCTCTGGTTGGTAATTATTTCATAATAAATGATTTAATACTACTTACTCTGCACTTAGTCTATATAATTATTATTTATACCTTTGTATACTAAAAACGCACATTTTAGTCGCCTACCCCGTTTTAACCGTCGCTCCCCTACATTTTCGTTGTTGTCCAGTGTTATACGCCATCTACATGATGTATCATAGAAAAACTATAACAGCAGTCAATATTTAGTTCTCATTTTCCGTATTTTAAACATCATGCGGGACTAACGAGAGCGCCATGCGAGTCTCCTAGCCCACTCGAAACTCATTTATAAGCGACGTGAGCAAAGATAATGGGCCGTTTAGAATATTCGGCGAGCGATTAAAATATTGCCTGTATATTAGGCAGACGTGAGGCAGAATATACTGACAAAATTTTCCGTATCCTAATAAGCTTTTTATGAAACAGTTCTTTTAAAATCCTTCTGTACGAATCCAGTTTTAGATTAGAAAAAAATTAAGAATATTTGTCTAAAGGTTCACATAAAATAGTGCCGGCATGGCAATCAGTGATTAAACGCAGCTCTTAAAGTAAACACCTTAAAACAAATTATTAAAAATATTGAAATATTAATAAAATGTGTAGATACATTTTTCAAATCATTTACTGCTAATACTGAAAAACAACACAACTTTATAGACGTCTAGAAAAACATAAATCAATCACAATATTACAATAAAGTAGGTAATTATATGGAAAGTTACGCTAGCGATGCTGATGCTCTCACTAAAGTTGATAAAGAAATGGAAATATTCCTTATTTTTTACAAACATTATAATAAATAACTCTGATAGTTATTATATAATATTAAAAATATTTCCACGCACCGTCGAACTATTCAACTAAAATCTAGAAAGTTGAAGACATATTCATGTAAACATCCGATTATTTCGTTTTATTTCGGCTAATTAGTAATTTCGTTGTAAAAGTTTGGCTTTATAAAAAGTGATTGTTTGGCAGAAAAGTTCTCCCTCTTATTTGAATATTTTTTTTTTATGATCAAACACAAGCACTATAGGGAAAATCCTTTAGGGCACTCTGGGAGTGGTGCGTGTGCGCAAAAAGCGATTCACGTTGATTTTGAATCGTTGGAGGTTATATTCGTTGGGAAAAATGATCTCGGGAAGGTCGTTCCATAAAAATGAAGCCCTCCAGATGAAAGAATTCTTAAATAATGAAGTTCGAGAAGTACTGAGCCTAACCACTTATAGATGGGCGACAGTGATTGGTCGAGTATTTCTGCTATTCGCCGCTCTGAGCGGAATTAAGAGGGCAAGGTCAGCCGCGCACTTTCCATGAAAATATCTGTAAAAGAGAGTCAAATCCCCAACCCGTCTTCGATCTTCTAGGTTGTCGAGGTTCTTCGTCAGCTCGTTGTCTCCAATCAGACCAATGGCCCTTCTTTCGATGGAATCCAGTAGCCGAGGAGTATGTGTGGGTGCAGAGCTCCAGACATGAGAGCAGTACAATCCGCTAATTAAGTTTTTAAATGCAAGCATTGAATATCAAAAGGCTTGTTAGGGAGGTTGATATTCGAAAAAACAAATTCCCTGAGAAAAACTCTAGCTAAAAAATGTGTCCTAGCAAGATTATTTTAGCAGGGAGAGACTATTTTCTACCTGTAACAGCAAAATTGATTTCTGGTCACAGTAGAAACCATTTTCCTGGATATGCTTTATTCGTGTTAGAAGAAACTTTGCTATTTTAGAAACTTTTACTTTATAGTGACAATTAAAAATATTATTTTCTGTCATTAATCTTCTAAGATATGTACAGGGCGTTCCGGAAAATGTGGGAAATCTCCCGGATATTAAAAAACAAGTGAAAAGGGTACTATAAGATCATATAAACTTTTTTCGTATAGGCCTTCTCTTCGAAGATAGGGGCTCCCAAAGAGGCCCAATGGAATCAAGTTTTTTACACATAATTATTGAATTACCATTTCATTTTTTTTAATATGATGTATACCAGGTAAGACCCTTGAAATTACTATCCAAGAAAGTGTCGCAATGGCTGTGACATTCATTGCTCATTTTTTTAAACTCCCTGTATGATAATAATTTTGGACAACGTTTTTTACATACCTTTAACTGTTGACTAAAAATTAAATGCTCTTCATTCATGTCGCTAATCCTAACCGTCTTCGAAAAAACGACATTTTAATTACATCATGTATTTGGCGTATCTCGGTAAGAGATGCATCTTTGTTCCTATCAAATGTCGAACCTCAAAATTCCGCTTTTTCATATTTAACCCGTGAGAATTTAGGGGAGTGTAAATAAAATTACGTTTTTTCGAAAACGGTTAGGATTAGCGACATGAATGAAGAGTACTTAATTTTTAGTCAATAGTTAAAGTTAGATGAAAAACGTTGTCCAAAGTTCTTATCATACATGGAGTTAACAAAAAGGGGCCATGAGTGTCACAGCCAGTCCCTCCCTGCAGCTATTTCTATTCACAAAATGGGATTTATTGGATAGTATCTGATGATCGTGTTTGGTATGAGGGGCTTTTAAGTAAACTGCGATCCTATGGTATGCCCAGTCGATTCTGTGCATGGTTGTCTAGCTTTCTTAAGGACCGCTCTCTGCAAGTGGCGATTGACGGATTTCTCTCAGACACCTTCAACATCAATGCCGGTGTTCCTCAAGGGTCCATATTGTCTCCCAATCTCATCTTACTCTACATTAATGACCTTCTAGTGAAAACGAAAAATCCGATATTTAGTTTTGCTGACGATAGCACACTTATATCGTCTTTCTCTTTGAATGCGCAAACATCGGCTGCCGACGCACATCTTCGCAGACAGCATGAAGTAGCACGCCTCAAAGACCTGGAAGAAATTTTGGCTTGGGGTGACAGGAACCAAGTCAAATTTAACGCAAAAAAAATCCAGGCAGCAGTTTTCTCTAAAAGGGTAACATTACAGAACCGGATATAGTCATGGCCGGACACGCAATCCCACTGGCTTCATCTATTAATTTGTTGGGCGTCAATCTGGGAGGAAATATGTCTTGGCATAACCACGTTGTGGCAATCGCCAAGATAGCTTCTCAGAAGTTTGAGGTACTCTTCCGAACCAGAAATTTATACACACCTCAACAACTTTTGATACCATACAAAGCCCAGATTCGACCATCACTAGAATACTGCTCTCATGTCTGGAGCTCTGCACCCAAACATTCTCTTCGGCTACTGGATTCCATCGAAAGGAGGGCCATTCGTCTGATCGGAGACCACGAGCTGACGAAGAACCTCGACAGCCTAGAACATCGAAGACAGGTTGGCGATTTGACTCTCTTTTACAGATATTTTCATGGAAGGTGCTCGGCTGACCTTGCCCTCTTAATTCCGCCCAGAGCGACGAATAGCAGAACTACACGACGAAGCACTGCCGCCCATCCATATATGGTTAAGCTTAGTACTCCTCGAACTTCATTATTTAAGAAATATTTCATCTGGAGGACTTCATCCTTGTGGAACGACCTTCCCGAGGCCGTTTTTCCCAACGAATATAACCTTGAACGATTCAAAACCAACATGAATCGATTTTTGCGCACACGCACCACTCCCAGAGTGCCCTATAGGTTTTTTCCTATAGTGCTTGTGTTTGATCATAAAAAAAAAGTTATTTGAATTAAATTTAAAATTTAAATATAACTGGTAGTTCAATGATTATGTGTAAAAAACTTGATTCCATTGGAGCTGTTTGGGAGCCCATATCACCGAAGGGGAGGCCCATACGAAAAAAGCACTCTTTTCACTTATTTTCTTCGTATCCGGGAGATTTTCCACATTTTCCCGGACACCCAGTATATGCTGTGATTAAAAAAAAAACATTTAAAAAAGTTTCTTTGAAAAATTTTTTTACTGACACGGTAAATATTTTGATTGTAAAACGACCTTCTTCGCTTGTTCGGTTACTCTCGGCCAATTTCCGAGTTATCCGTTACCCGTTGCGTCTTGCGTCCACACAAAACACAACACGACCGTATCCATGGTATCAGTGATAGAGAAACAGATACAGATTTCAATCCCATAGCGGCAGTTTACTACAGGACTTTAATTGTTTTTCTCTTCAATTTTACATATTAAAAACTAGATCCCACATGAATTTACTAACGGTTAAGATTTATTTAAAAAATATTTTAGGAGTAAATAAAAATTCCTCTGTGACAAGTGGCAATTCTCTAAAAAGTTTCTATTTGGACAGATTATACTAGTAATGTTTACAGACAGTGTTTGGGAAAGGAGTATTATTATGTTCCATTTCTATTTATTTTAAATACATATCTACGTTTACAAGAAATGTGATATTTGTTCTACGATAAACTGGCATACAGTTATCTTTTTTTACCGTTTTAAAAATATAAGAAAAAGGAAGGTATTCATAACTTTTTCACTCAAAGAAAATGTCCAATAATTAATTCGGGATAATTGTCAAAGAACTGAGCTGAACTACAGATCTTGCTTTGAATTTTTATGTAACTTATCCGCGACCCGGTTCAGTAAATCGGATTTGTGCTGATCTATATTTTTCTATCCCTCTTATAGTACGGCAGCCCGTTACCAAAATGGCCTGCTATCACGCCTACATCTAGTCAATGACTAATCGCTAGATTAATAAAAAATAAGAAAGTTTTACTCGAGCGAACAAACCCGTCAGAGTGATTTCAGTCCGTAAGAAAGCAGATCGTCTTTTTTTTACTACACCTTGTCCGTTCTTGATGGAATCATATTAATCGACAACTGACGTTTTGAGTGTTGCAAAAATTCCATAGTTTAAATTAAAAATGTAAAGAAATGGGGTATCAAAAAGTTACAGCGCCCGGGTCAATTTTTTTTTTAAATTGTTAATAGCACTCTAAAAAATAGTAAATCGAGTCGAACGCACATTTTCCGTGTTGCGCAGTTGCAGGGAGGGCAGCGGAGTCGGATCTCGTATCTGTATAATTCATGATCGCGATACACGGCGCGTGCATGGGACGGCTTGCTGTGTGGCTTGGTTGCCTATAACAACTCAGCATCAGCTATGTCCCCATATTGCATTATTATTGATACACGTGCTGTGTTGACTGAAAACGGGTTTGCTAAAAAAATGCGTGTGTAAAAATGTCAGTTCATATTTTTCACCCATTTTCCGAGCCACACAACACGATTTCTGCCTGAAAACGGACCAGGCGCGATAACTCGAACAGCGTTAAAAAAAATTACATACCCAAGATCCAGCACTGCGGTTGCGCGTCAATGAAAATGTCCGTTCTCATTTTTTTCCGGTCACGAATAACGAAAAATAACATCCGACAAGTAAAACGGACGAGGCGTGATAAGTTGAATTCTCCGCTGTAAACAATTTTCGAATTTTCTCAGACCAAAACTATTCACCGCACGGAAAATGTCAGTTACTATTTTCATCTCATCAAAAACATCACTCTCAGTTAAAAAATAAAAAGAACAGACCACTTTTTTTACATATGTATGTCGGCGTCAATTAGTGAAATCCGTCATTCCCTGAAATGCCTAGTCGTTTCACGTATTGCCGGCAAATAGTGTAAGTCTACGTTTGGTACACCGTTCGCCTAAGAGTATCAGGCATTCCCTGTAATAACGGAATTCTTTCAGTCAAACGCTGTACTTAACTAAATAAGTTACCCTGTTTGCCGGTTTTAGTCGAACGCTGTAATTGTTGTTAACATCTGTGTAGTGATTTTTTTTTTGAAATTGAAATGTCGAAGCATTCAGAATTGTTTTAGAAGAAGTTAGATGACTATTACTCCAATCAAAGTAAAAAAAAAACCTTGGATTTCAAACATAACCTCAAACTACTTCAACCTACAAAATCACTTCAAATTCGTACACTATTGTCACATTTAACACGGTTTTATAATTCATGTGGAATGAGTGATTTTATTGTGTGCCCTTTTGATTGGTTTTTATTAACCGACTTCAAAAAAGGAGGGGTTCTCCATTCGGTTGTATTTTTTTTATGTTGTGACCTCAGATCTCCGCCATTTATGAACCAATTTAGAATTTTCTTCTTGTTGGAGAGGGAATATTTTCAATTAGATCCCATTTTAATTGTACTACAAAATTCTCAAAGGGTGGGGGTAAAAGGGGGGTATTAATTGTCAAAAAATTACGTTTTTTTTTAAATACTTATAAGAAAAAACATTAACTCGTTTTGTGGATACATTGACGGAACCAGCGGTTATTGAGTTAACGTTATCCTAAATTAAGTACACCACTGTAAATACTATTTTTAGACAGAATGGAGGCACGTTCATATTTTTATCAAGATTCATACAACTGGGTTACTTGGAAATCGCTTCGTGAAAATAACAGGACGATCTATATACGTCAATAAAAACTAAACTGATACAAACATCGTCGATATTATTGTCTTAAGATTTAGATAACGGCGAAAATGACAACTTGATTAGTACAAATAATAAGATTTTTATAAAATTTGTTTACGTTACTGCATATTAATGCGTCAACAAATATAAATCTTCTATTATTGTTATTCGTTAATGTAAATATATGAACGACACTGGAAGGGGAAATTTGTTTTGTTGGTTAACAATAGAAAAATAATGGCGTTTCAGCATGTTTTTTTTTTAATCAAACACTGGCACCATAGGAAAAATCCTTTGAAGAACTCTGGGAGTGATCAAAAAGATTTATACATATTATATGTTTATGGGAGTGAACCACATAATGATATACATGATACAGGGTATTATGGAAATGTATTATATTTAATATGGCAATTCGTGAGATGAAAACAAATTGAAGAAAAATATTCAAAAATGGCGCATTAATTTAATATACCCTGTACATGATCTTATATACATTATTATAAACTTTTACGTTCAGTTCAGTTCGCTACGAAACAATCTCTGATTTATAAACTTGAACTGACTCGAACGAACCGCCGCGGAGTTTTTAAATGTTCAGGTATGTTCTCATTTGTTCAATTCGAACGATACCCGTCAGATCTGGACAACTTAAAAGTTTATAAATGCCACTTACCCTTTAGAAAAAAAATCCAATTTTATTTACCTTTCCGGACTTATTTAAAACCAACTTAATTTATAAAAAAACACCAAGTACTCACATCACAAAATCACATAGTTTTCGCGTCACAACACATCTAAGTACCGTTCAATCTGAATTAGTTTTTTAAGTGCTACTGTGTAGACAAGAGTACGCCCTTATTGTCTAAATAACACGTTGGTTCCGTCGATCACTATTGAACTGCTGGACTGGGGCACTGCCGTCGCGAACAGAACAAATAACTTAATAATTTAAATTCAGGTTTAAGTATTAACATACAATTTAACACACAAATCTGCTTGAAACAGCAATAGGAAACCGGCCGGCTAATTTTGGAGGAACAGCTGATCTTGGAGAAACGGGTTGCATATTCTTTACGCGACTGGGGTTGATACTTAAAAATACAGCGTTGCCACTTTCGATATTTTATAAGGCTATATTCATAAAATGAAGAATTTGCTTCTGTAATACTTTTCTTTATAATGATAGTCTCGGAAATGGCAACCGCGCTGGTTGGACGAGACTATTTATTTTAAGGGATGGAAGGGTCTACCAATATAATTTAATAATTAATAATTATTTCATCATTCTTCTTCAGTAAAAGATTAATAAATTTGATTAGCCCATTATAAATTAGCGTTTTTATTATTTCTGAATTTCTATTGCGAAATAATTTGTATCCTATAGTGCTGTTGTTTTATGTGTACGGTAGGTTATTGTAAAGTGTAATTATGCGTTAGTATTTATTGCTTTGGTGTAATCTAATAATAAGTACATATCTTCAAAAAAAAATAATTGGAAACTCGTATAAGCTTATTATGCAGTTCCACATTATCATCAGGGTACGTGATGAGCATAAAGCTTTTCCCATAGAAAAAGGAACAAAAACCTGAAGATGTCTGTGCCCTGGATTACTTGCTAGTGTACTGGCACCTGGATTCACTTCTATTTGGATACTAGGTAAACTAAATATTATTTTTATAAGAATCTAAAGTTATATTATTTTCTACACAGTTGGCAACATTGGGCTTGGACATCTGTTGATTACACAGCTTGGCAATGTAATATGATCATATATGAATGTGCCGAGGAGTAGCCGGGTGGGTTTAGGGGTGAATTATCCCACTTTTTAAACGTTCCATTTAAAAAAAAATATGTAGCGCTTCTCTAGGACACCCCAGGAGTCACCCATTTAAATATAATACGTCATTTCCATAACACCCTGTATAAACAGTATATTGCTAATACCATCTGCAATTATGTCCCCGCAATGGGAATCGAAGGGGGCGATATGAGTTTGCGCAGTTCGGAAATTGCCTTGTGAAAATAAACATTCGACAGGACCGGATTTCAACTTTTTTAATGTAAATTTCACTGGTTAGTTAGGAAAAATATTGCAATCAAAATTTCGGTTAATTCGATTTAAGACAGCGTTCGATGCATACGATTTCTGAGGATATGATGATCCTACGGTGCCCTGATGGTGTAAACTGGTGCCAAATTCCGTCCGAATATTTGTAACAATCGACACGATGAGCTTTATTTTAACTTTCATCCGACGTCCTATGTTTCTTAACCTCACTTTTTTCTAAACCAAAAATTAAGAATGAATGACTATATTGACTATTTTGGAAATTATTGCACTAATGCACCAAATAAAAAATACATTAAATTTAAGATTAGGTAGTGACCACATATATATTATATTCTATACGAGAGACACTCTCTTCTTTTTTTGATTAAGTGAAATTCGGTTCCGAAGATCGGATAATGTGATAAGCAAAATATTTTCGTATATATTATACATATGTACCTGAAATACTTTATACCAAACAGCGAATCGAATCACTACAAATTAAAAACTCTTTTACAAAAAATGTTTTTAGGCAATGAGCAGTGATATATCGACAACAATGTAGATGAACCACTTTTTATTCTGTAATTTGAAAAATCATCCAGAACCAAAGATGGCGACGAATAACAACAAACGAATAATGTCGGGCCAGCTCTGACGCGATCGATAAAATTTCTACCCTACTGCGCACACTCAATAGGCCCGTGCCATCTCCCATAGCGGGGATACTTTTTGTATTTTAGAACGTTCGTATTGACAATATACTGTTTATATATGTGGTGACCGCTTGGAAATTCAACGAGTACTTTATATATTTTTTCAAAGGGTTAACTAAATATTTTTGTAATTGTTCGGAAAATGTAGGTTAAAATTTCGCTATAGTTTAATGGAATTTCTTAATAAAAGTTATTCCAGTCACATATAGAGCCATAAATTATGGTTAGATTTATTATTTTTATAGTAAATTCAACTATAAGTTGTTCTTTCCGTGTACTACGAGAATCATTTCTATATCTACATGTCCCTTATAACTTCTGTTTGTCCTGTTATCATTATCATTTATTTGGCTGGGAGAACAAACATCAAGGTGAAAAAACTGGGATTTAATCACGTACAAGGAATACCTAATTAAGTTCTTCTTTACATATTATAACAGGTTCTTTTTAATACAAATGTAAAATTTTGAAAGTTATAAAAAACGTGTTGTTCACGCACGGGTTAATTACCTTAGCAGGTACCATATTGAAGCAGTACAATGACTGTTCTAGTAAAAAAATTGTTACTATTAGAGAGATATTTTTTAAAGAAATTTTTTTAACGTGTCCGCCTAATAGGGGTGTCGGCCCATGGAAAATTTGTTATTAGGTAATATGTAGATGCAAAATTATTACTATGTATATGTATGTACAAGTAAACATAACATAACAAGAATATACTATTTTCTTGAAGTAGTCCATCTCAAAGTGGAGTGAAGTTATAAGGAGGTAAAGAAACTCACAGTCTGCGCCACTAGTTTAATAACAATTAATAAAAACAACATTTTTTTTCCCTCTCTTTTTTTCCCTCTTTGTTACAATTTTGGTACTTTTACCTGAATCTGTTAGCCTGTGACATTGGTTTTCTTTATCTGACTCTTTAACCTAAGAAGAATTGTTTAAAAAAAAATTTTCTTGCATCTTTGAACCTCGTGTCGAGATGAACAAATGAACAAATTTTATATAAAATTCAAAATTAAAAAGTTCTAAAAATTTTAAATCATGAATCCGATTTTTTAAGAAGAAACCTTTAGTTTTTTACTTTTTACTTTTATTCTTTATTTTTGCATAATCACAAAAGTTTTTCTTTTCCTGCTTTGTTAGGTAAGAAAGAGTTTTCATACTTTTTACTCCCCTTTAATTATACTACTCCATTGAGTCAATTCCATTTCTTTCAATCATTTTTGCTTAAACTTAACTTATTTAAACTTCTTTTTTCTTATTTACAGTTTAACAATGTCATAGGTTCCCTTTGATGCTGTATTTTTCACTGATGATGAAGGCCTTCGAAACATGTATGTTTTTATTAATTGTTTAAACTAGTGGAGCAGACTGTGAGTTTCTTTACCTCCTTAAGAATATACTAGTTTTAGTTGGATGTAGTACTAAAAAAATCTAATAACGTAGTTTGACGTGTTTGCGTTTTATACTTGCAATCTAGAAAATGTAATTCCAAGTCTGATAACAATTCCATTGCTGTAGATTCACCTCTATTCCTTGCATACTCTTATAATTCCTTTACCATACTAATGGCTTGTTGATAATTAGTGACATTTGTTTGATTACTGCATTCAACTTCTTCATCAGAGTCGTCAGATTGTGATGTGGTTTCAGTTTGAACTACATAAGCCATAGGAATGGGGTCACTATCATCTTCTAATAGCACATTGCTCTCAATGTTAATGAACTCGCCCAAATCATTGTTATCAAATTACAAACTTCCACAACATCAATATTCTCTTTCAGACTCAAAACGCGACATTTTTTTGCCATTGTTTACGATTTTAACCTTACAACTCACAAATAAACGGCGGACTGCTGTCGGGGAATCACACATACTTTCATTCGGTGAAGTCCTTTCGCTCTGCCACTCATACGCGATTGGTTGTCGGTCTGTTTTCAGAGAGTTTTTGCACCGTACTTAGCCGTCTCCCAAATACTTAAAAATTTTGTCCGTTTAAAGGAGGGTTTTCGCACTTTTTGTATGAAAACGGCCTGTCTGCGTCCGTCCAAGAGAGGTTGATTTTCATGGAATTTCATATACCTAGTTCCGGACTATGAAAAAGTGTCCGCTTAATAGAGATTTCCGCTTATTAGCGGTCTCCGTTATGAGAGGTTTCACTGTATATATTCAATCCATTCCTTTACTTACATTAAAAATCCAAAATATGTAGTGTTGTGATCACTCGAGCGAAAAACCGCTTGATCACTCGATTATTGAAATAACCGACATCGCTCGATTATTAAAAAAACCGCTCGAGTTATCTATTCAGGCGAAAACCGTCGCCCGTAACTTATTATCTTTCACTCGATACCCGCGCTTCGCTTGCCGCCGACGGAATTGTACCGCTGTAGCGTGATCGAATTAAAAAACTGCTCGTATATTCAAACAGTTTTTCGCTCGATAGGAAATACTCTAGTTATAAATTCAGGCGAAAAACCGAAAAATATCAACTGTTATAATGACCTTCGTTTTACATGCCGCGCGATCCGAAAGCTGGCTAGCCAGCGGCGTAGTTTAGGTCTCCGATTGTAAATATTAATAAATTAAGGGATATAATTTGAAAATTTTTATTTACAATAAACTCGAGAAAACTTCTCAAAAATAACATAATAATAGAAATTCTTAATGAAAAATTACAAAACGAACAAAATTGTTTACAACATATAAAGAAAAATTCGTTGGTTATGTTATAGTAAACATTTTTAACTCGAAACAGGAACTTTTTATTATTAAACTCAAGAAGACTTCTTAAAAATAACATACATTATAGAAAATGTTAATGGAAAATAAGAAAACGAGCAAAATAGTTAACAAAACATAGGTATCAAGAAATTTTTTGGTAACATTCTTAAATTTAAACAGGAACTTTTAGGTAACTATAACCATGAATTTAAAAAAATAATCACATACTTTCTTATTTTGCCAGTCGCGTAACTAAGCCTAAATTTTTGAGTGGCACACAGTGGGCACCTGATAATTTAAAGTGGAAGAATTTGACGGCCATTTTAAATATCTATTTATTTTATGCTCGTAGATTGAGAAAGATGTGAAGAAAAATAACGCTTGGTAATACTTTTTGTTTTAAAATAGAACAAGAATAAACCCGAGCAATAAATACATTTTTGGGTGATTTTTTGCAGTTTTTTCGTTTGGTATCGAGACATGTGGTAAAAATTCATTATTCACAAATAAATAAATTTCTGGCATTTTTTTGGTGGCTACTACAAGTCTTTAGCTAAACCTGTGCCCACCCGTAGTTACGTGCCTGCTAAATACCCTACCTGATCACATGTAAAGGGCTAGGCAGTCGGTGACGTCATCGCTTGGTAAATTGGAATTTCAGGCGATTCACTCGATTATTAAAATCGCTCGAGTATCAAGTACTCGATTATTAAAATCATCGGTTTTTCCCAACACTAAAAATATGTATTTGTATCGTTATTTTAGGACCTCACCTCTTTGCCCAGGGACCGAATTCTAAAAATATTCAATAAAATTATTGAATCTTATCCACGAAAACCTACCAACAAATCCTATTATAAACATCAAGAAAATAACACAACAAAATAGAAACAAAAACCGTGTTCGTCCTAAGCATAAAAACTGATACTGCAGCAGATGCATATTAGATGAAAGGTCAACAACCAGCAAGGTGAGGCCATGCAACATTTTTCAGAAGAAGAATAGAGCAACTTTCGGAAGAAACCGAATGAACTTTAAACAGTTATAGTCCATTGCCCGGGTCTTCCTTTTAAATTGATATGCGCCCGTCTAATATATTATTATCTTCGTATTATATTATAAAAGTTTAAAACGGATAACTTAAAGTAGGAATAGTCAAAAAATGATAGCGTATATTATTCAATGGGCGATTAATGACTGTTATTATTTGCGAGGATGAAATTTGAGTAAATCATCCGAGTAAGGCGCATTACAATTATTTTTAGGCATAGGTGAGAAATACAGTTTTAGTACGATCATCTAGGAAATTTAAAGAAAATAACGGCGCTATCATATTTAAATCGGCAATTCCTGAGATGAAAACAAAATGAAGAAAAATATCCAAAAATGGCGCTTTAATTTAATATGCCCTGTACATGACCTTATGTCAAACCAAAAATGACCACGTGGTGCCTCTGTCAGGAAGGTAAACAAAGCAACATATGTCATATCTTCAGGGTAAACTCTTTAGAAAGTCAATAACCGTTTGACAGATTGCAAGTTGTTTATTTTTTAGGGTACATTATTATTACTTTTACGTTCAGTTCAGTTCGTTAGGAAACAATCTCTGATTTATAAACTTGAACTGACTCGAAGGAACCGCCGCGGAATTTTTAAGTGGTCAGGTATGTTCTCATTTGTTCAATTCGAACGGCACCCGCCAGATCTGGACAACTTAAAAGTTTATAAATGCCACTTAACCTTTAGAAAAAAAATGCAATTTTATTTAGCTTTTCGTACTTATTTAAAACCAACTTAATTTATAAAAAACACCAAGTACTCGCATCACAAAGTCACATTAGTTTTCGCGTCACAACACATCTAAGTACCGTTCAATCTGAATTAGTATTTTAAAGTACTACTATGTAGACAAAAATACGCCCTTATTGTCTGGGAAATAATGTATTTAACATCTAAAAATTTTAAAAATAAATAACACGTTGGTTCTCTCGATCGATATCGGCCGGCTTCTTTAAACCGCTGATTTTGGATATTCGGGCTAATATTTTAAAATACAACGTTGCCAGTTTCGATATTTTATAAGCGACTATCATAAATTGCCGAATTTCCTTCTATAATATTACTTTCCTGTATAATTATAGTCTCTGCGCGCGGTTGACGAAATCGGAACAGTTAGATATCTTAACTTTAGTTATTGTATCATGGCGCGGCTGGCTCTGCCTTTGTTTTTGTTTTATAAGGGATTTGTAATGGTTTTTGCAATTTTAATTTAATAAATTATTTTATAATTCACGTTGGCCCTAAACAAAAGTTTATCGAATAATATAATTTTCTATAAACTGTACAGGGTGTTCCATTTGCGACACTTTCATAGGGTATCTCCGTAATTGTTAGTGCTATCAAAAAAGTAATGTAGGTGTCATGTGCTCTTTTTGGGTCAAACTTAAAATGGCGAAATCAAAATTTTTGAATTTCCGCTCCCTTAGGAGATAAGGGGGAAAATCAAAAAATTGACAATTTCAAAATTACCCTATATTAGTTAAAAGAGATCAAGTAAAATGTTTTATACAGAAGTTTCTTTGATTGTTGAATGATCTGCCATTTTCAGAATAAGTATACGGGGTCAGGTAAAAAAGTTTTCGGACCTAAATTGTCTTTTCAAATATATAACACATATTGGCTTCCTAAGCGATTTATTTAAACTTTATTACTTTGAAACGAAATAAAAAATCCAGATTAAGGTCAAAAATAACGGGAATCATCGCAAATATTCGGAATATGTCCTTAAATGGTTACCGTCTTTCCGGATAGCGAACAAAATACACATTTTATGCCATTTCTTCGTTTTTTCCACTTGCAATATAAATTGATATCATATGAAATTTTTCAAAATGTTGATAGGCCATTCTCGCAAATGAATATGTAAAAATGAAATTGACGTTAAATGTTAATAGTCAACATAGTTGTTTCTAGGGTATTAGCTTCTGTTTCATGGTCTACTGTGGTTTAAAGAAATAAAGTTTAATAAATCGCCTAGGAAACCAATATCATCCATGGGGTGTTATATATTTGAAAGGAGAATTTAAGATTGTATCTTTTTAGTTTAAAATATACAGGATGTTCCATTTAAAAAAGTTAGGTTAGGTCCCATAACTTTTTTATCTGACCCCGTATACTTATTCTGAAAACGGCAGATTATTCAACAATCGATATAAAGAAACTTGTGTATAAAACATTTTTCTGTATCTCTTTTAACTAAGAAAGTATCGGGTAATTTTGAAATTGTCAATTTTTTGATTTTCCCCCATATCTCTTAAGCCAGCGGAAATTTTCAAATTTTGATTTTACCATTTTAAGTTTGACCCAAATAGAGCACATGACACCTACATTACTTTTTTCATGGCACTAACAATTATGGAGATACCCTATAAAAGTGTCAAAAATGGAACCACCCCATACCTAGTTAACCTTAGTTTTTTTTTTTGATTTATGGGTATGAATTTCGGATACCTCTAAACCGCCTAGTCCCCCTAATGATTAAACCGGCACTGCTTATAGTATAATAATAATTATATTCATATTTTATCAGAAAATTTAAACCAGTAGGAAATGATCTACATTCATCTCAAGGATCACTCTTATCGACATCGCAGTTCAATAGCTTTTTTCGATATTGATTTAAAAAATTTAATTTTACTATGCTTAGTACGGATGAATTAGATTCCGATATCAATACAGAAGTAATAACTTATTGAAAGTTCATCAGGAGGTCAAGTATTAATGTGGCTTGCCGATATAAAAAAAAATGCGTCAAAAAGTTTTATGATAGATAAGTTAAAATTAAACATATTATCATGATTTTGATTAACCTTTGAAGTTGGTGGGACGATGCTAAGAGTGTTTTCTCTTCTAATTATCGTCTGATTATATTCACACTTTTAAGCATAGATATAGAGACAAGAAATTCCATTCATAGGGCACCATATCTTTACAATCATACATACGTTCTCAGTTTCAGATAAGTTAGAAGAAGATAGCCGTCAAAATGACTTTTCCTTTAAGCTGGGTCTCCATTCGCTGTGATCCTTACTACTGCAGTGTCTTGTGGATTTTTTTAAGATCATAAGAAATAAATTTATTTAATGTAAAATAATAATTTATCTATGGATGCTGTCGTACTGTCTGGACCAGAAAGCTTCTGGTCCAGACGAAATCCCTGCTATAGTTCTTAAGAGATGCGCCAATGAACTAACACCAGTATTTTGTAGACTTTTTAAGTTATCCTACAAACAAGGAATATTTCTATCGTGCTGGAAGACCGCGCGAGTCCAGCCTATCCCAAAGGAAGGTAAGATAACCCTGCCTAGCAACTATAGACCAGTCTCATTGCTTTCAGTTATATCAAAAGTAATGGAGAAAGCTATTAACCAACATCTTCAAAAGTACCTGGAAGGCTTCAACATTATCAGCGATCATCAATATGGTTTTCGAAAATCCAGATCAACTGGAGATCTTCTATCCTATCTCTGGAACAACGCAATCGAACATCATGAGGAGTCTCGGGCTGTTGCACTGGATATTTCTAAAGTCTTTGATCGTGTTTGGCATGAGGGACTTCTAAGGAAACTGCGATCCTATGGTATGCCCACTCGATTCTGTTCATGGTTGTCTAGCTTTCTTAAGAACCGCTTTCTGCTAGTGGCGATTGACGGATTTCTCTCAGACACCTTCACCATCAATGCCGGTGTTCCTCACTGGTCCATATTGTCTCCCACTCTCTTCTTACTCTACATTAACAACCTTCTAGTGAATGCACAAACATCGGCTGCCGACGGACATCTTCGCAGACAGCATGAAGTATCAAGCCTCATCAAAGACCTGGAAGAAATTCTGGCTTGGGGTGACAGTAACCAAGTCGAATTTAACGCTAAAAACCCAGGCAGCAGTTTTCTTTAAAATGTTAACATTACAGAACCGGATATAGTCATGGACGGACACGCAATCCCACTGGCTTCATCTATTAATTTGCTGGGTGTCCATCTGGGAGGAAATATGTCTTAGCATAACCACGTTGTGGGAATCGCCAAGGTAGCTTCTCAGAAACTTGGTGTACTCTTCCAAACCAGAAAGTTGTACACACCTCAACAACTTTTGATACTATACAAAGCCCAGATACGACCATCACTAGAGTACTGCTATCATGTCTGGAGCTCTGCATCCAAACATACACTTCGGCTACTAGATTCCATCGAAAGGAGGGCCATTCGTCTGATTGGAGACCACGAGCTGACGAAGAACATCGACAGCCTAGAACATCGAAGACATATTGGGGATTTAACTCTCTTTTACAGATATTTTCATGGAAAGTGCTCGGCTGACCTTGCCCTCTTAATTCCACCCAGAGCGGCGAATAGCAGAAATACATGACGAACATCTATATGTGGTTAAGCTTAGTACTCCTTCAACTTCATTGTTTAAGAATTCTTTCATCTGGAAGACTTAATCCTTATGTAATGACCTCGGGAAGGTCATTACATTACATATATTCCCAACGAATATAACCTCCAACGATTCAAAACCAACGTGAATCGCTTTTTGCGCACGCGCACCACTTCCAGAATGCCCTAAAGGATTTTTCCAATAGTGAATAAAAATTTTGAATGGATCGACTCAGGATACATAAGGTGTATGTTAGTTATAACAAATTTTTAACAAGTTTGGTAATTAATCTCGTTATACTATTAACATGCAATAACTTCGTGCTGCTAAAAGACACTAGTTGTGTTAAATTAATTCAATTAGAAATATGTAAATAAAAAGGCGCAATAACATTATAAGAAAAAAGTGAATCGTTATCACACTTATCACACAACGTCTGGGACTTCGACTTCATGACTGTAGCACGTGTCTTATCAACGCTTTAAAAACGAAGAAATTAAATAGAATTAAACAATTTGCGTCGTTCTACAACAGATGATTTATCTACAAAAATTGTTGATTTTCGTAGCATTTACGTAAATACAATTGTCCCGAATCGAAGCTATGCCAGCTATGTATTTAAAAATTTTTCACAAGGAATTCTTGAGTGGTTTATTGTTATACACACGCAGCAAGAAGTCTAGGTTTCTTTGATTTTACATTTACAATCATTTAATTGTTGATAATACTACAAAATATTTTGTTCTTTTCATATATCGTCAAGTAATAATACCCAAAAGTTATAAATTCAGCAAAATACAGGGTGTTATGGAAATGACTTAATATATTTAAATGGGTGACTCCTTGGGTGGCCTAGAGAAAGTCTACATACTTTTTCTTAATCGAATATCTAAAATTTAGATTCTAAATACTAAGGTAAAAACTGGGTTCAGTCAGCAACAATGTGCTTCATTAGAGTATACTAACAGATTTGTCAGATCACACCGCATGTCTCGCCTTTGCTTGGATATCTGCCGCGCGCGACTATCGTTGCTTCAGTATGTTTTGAGACTCGGGAATGGAATGACGTTGTCGAGGGTTCCACGTGCTTATGTATACGAATTTTAAACGTTTTGTTAGTTGTAGAATTACCCGATTTCCTTTCTGTTATGAAATAATTCATAATAAGAAATATTGTGATGTGATTTCAAATTTGTGTGATATTACCTACTGTTGGTGCTGTTGCAAAACATACTTTTTGTGTTTTATTTTTTTATGGAGTTTAATTATAAAACGGATTATAAGATCGAAGGTAAGAGAGTATGTACCTTAAAATTGTAGTATTTTTTTTCGAAAAAGTTTGAAAAAGAAGTGATAACGCGGGTCAAAGACGTCTTATCGTAAAAAACTGAACACGTGCGTTTACAATTATATGTTGCAATATGACAACACCGCCTCAATAAACTATTGATTGCGAACGTCTTCAGTAGCGGCCATGTAAATTTTGATATTTCATATAAAGTGTATATTTCGTACAATAATTCCATTATGGTTATTTTTCGTCAACTTATTTTCATCTCAGGATTTGGCGGTTTAAATATAATAAGTCATTTCCATAACAACCTGTATATCAGAGATATTGTTTGCTCAGTAGCAGCGTTGTCAATCTATTACAATTGTAATAGATCTATTACTATTTTAACAATTCTATTACTAATTTTACATTTCAGTAATTACACTAAACTAGAGAGAGTGAAAAACTAACCGACCTTTTCCTTTTGATATTCTATCTTATGGGGACTAATAGCAATGAAACTATGAAATTCCTTTTTGGTACTTTACTTGACACCGTTGTCTACTATATTATTACCTTTCGAACCATCAACCTATTACTTTGAAGCAAATATTTCTGGAAACCCTGCTCAGTAGTTTCTGAACCTCAGAAGAGATAAATAATCATGAAATTTCCAATTAGAACAACTTAATTTATCATAATAAATTTTAATATGCATAGTGTTATCAAATCAACCTATACAAACGTGAAGATGTGCAAAAATAATCATTGTCCACAATGTTTAATAAAAATTTCTACTCATTGTCATCAGACATGTGGCAACGCTGTAGCAGTTGTCTATTTTTTTTTCTAAGGGGCTAAACAATACAAGATTTTTCCACAGCCTCTTATTAAGCTAACAATTAATAATTAGGTCTAAATTGACTGAAATGAGTAAAATGTAAATAATTTCAATATAATTTGTTATACGAACTCATTTTGGGTTACATAAAATATATCATTAAATGTGTTTTATTGAATTTGACAGCGTACGCCGAAACGAAAACTTCATCAGGTCAATTTTATTTCTTATACAAGGTGTCCGCTAAGTAATGGGACATGGAAAAACCACAGACTCCTTACGTAAAAATATTAGCATTTAATTTAAATGCTAATAACAACTAGAATGTCAATATAGTTGTCTCTAGGATATTAGCTTTTGTTTCATGGCCTACTGTGGTTTAAAGTAATAAAGTTTAAATAAGTCGCCTAGGAAACCAATATCATGCATGGTGTGTATATATTTGTAAAGAGAATTGAAAATGCTATCTTTTTATATTAAAATATACAAGGTGTTCCATTTTATAAAATGAGGTTAGGTCCAATAACTTTCTTATCTGACCCCGTATACTTATTCTGAAAACGGCAGATTATTCAACAATCATTATAAAGAAACTTCTGTATGAAACATTTTTCTGTATCTCTTTTAACTAAGAAAATATAGGGTAATTTTGAAATTGTCAATTTTTTGATTTTCCCCCGTATCTCTTAAGTCAGCGAGAATTTTCAAATTTTGATTTTATCATTATAAGTTTGACCCAAAAAGAGTACATGGCACCTACATTACTTTACAGTTACGGAGATACCCTATAAAAGTGTCGAAAATGGGACAGCCTGTACATGAAAATGATTATGTAGATCTTATTGGTATATAACTCGGTTGTTGATGTTTTCTTAATGCTGTTACCCAACTTTTATGTAGCAAATCTAAGTCGTTTATTCTTACAGATCTCTTTTAATGGTTAAAGAACATTCTTAAGGAAAATTTATAGAACGCGAAGCTAAAAATATTTGCTATAAGAATATCCTTACAGGCTTTAGAAGGAAAGATATATTGGTTGAGTAGTTTTAAATTTGAAATCTTGTCTAAAATGTATACGATATAAAATATCTTATAAATTCGTAAATTAGCTTATGCACCAACTAAAATGGTGTCACTGTGTACAAAATGCGTATATAAATAAAGTTGCTCCAAAGATAGATCGAATTAATTTACAGCTGTTTACAATGTATGCAAGCTATTTTTACCTAAAATCTAGCCAAATTTAGGCCAAGATACGATAACGATAACAAAACTTACTTATCTTCATATTAACCGTGCGATATGGTTCTTTGTTTTAAAGACGACTATGGTTTCCAGATATTCAAAAAGATATTGTCAATTGTCAAAGGTAATATAACAAGGGCTCGTTTTTTATCGATCAAATTTTTCATGGTCACGATATGTTTTGTTCTGGAAATTTTACGGCATATTTATTCTGACTAAATCCCAAGAGCATGTGCATGGTTGTCTAGCTTTCTTAAGGACCGCTCTCTGCAAGTGGCGATTGACGGATTTCTCTCGGACACCTTCACCAACAATGCCGGTGTTCCTCAATGGTCTATATTGTCTCCCACTCTCTTCTTACTCTACATTAACGATCTTCTAGTGAAAACAAAAAAACCGATATTTAGTTTTGCTGATGATTGACATGACACTTATCCCATCTTTCTCTTTGAATGCACAAACATCGGCTGCCGGCGCACATCTTTTCTCAGACAGCATGAAGTATCACGCCTCAGCAAAGACCTGGAAAAAATTCTGGCTTGGGGTGACTTGAGGTGGCAGCAGTTTTCTCTAAAAAGGTTAACATTACAGCACCGGATATAGTCATGGACGGACACGCAATCCCACTGGCTTCATCTATGAATTTGCTGGGCGTCAATCTGGCAGGAAATATGTCTTGGCATAACCACGTTGTAGCAATCGCCAAGATAGCTTCTCAGAAACTTGGTGTACTCTTCCGAACCAGAAAGTTGTACACACCTCAACAACTTTTGACACTATATAAAATCCAGATTCGAACATCACTAGAGTACTGCTCTCATGTCTGGAGCTCTGCGCCCAAGCATACACTTCGGCTGCTGGATTCCATCGAAAGGAGAGACATTCGTCTGATTGGAGACCACGAACTGACGAAGAACCTCGTCAGCCTAGAACATCGAAGACAGGTTGGGAATTTGACTCTCTTTTACAGATATTTTCATGGAAAGTGCTCGGCTGACCTTGCCCTCTTAATTCCGCCCAGAGCGGCGAATATCAGAAATACACGATGAACCACTGCCGCCCATCCATATGTGGTTAAGCTTAAGTAACTCTTTTACACTTAATTTCTGCCCGGTGTAAAAATTGAGCGGTAGAATTTAGCTTCATTATATATTTTGTTTTGAAGTGTGAATAAAATTGAAAAACTGCAATATTTTCTTTTAAAAAATAGATAATGACGTGAACCAAAAAACATTGTGTTAAGAAAAGGTCACACTTCAAAACAAAATATAATTCAGCTAAATTCTACCGCTTAATTTTACCACAGGGCGTCAAGAAATTAAGGGTAAAAAGTTACTCTTGTTTCTGCCTGTATAATGATCAAGACACAGTATATTTTGAAAATCTAAAATTCAGGATATCAACCCAAAACACAAGTCTACACTTTGCTAAAAATTTGACCAGCATCGGACAAAAATTAAAAAGTTACAGGACTATAAGTCTTTGTCCGGAATTCGTTGTCGGGGATTGTATAAGCTTGTTTCCATTATAAGTGGGACACAAGTAAGCTTTGCTTCATAAAATGACCGAAAGAATCACATTATGTAATATTAGCACTGTCATTAGGAAACACCCTGTATGATGAATGCACCTAAAGAAACTATCCTACATGACTAGTCCAATAACAATGCTTACGCTTACACGTATCCACTGACTCTCTAGAAATTAATTGAAATAAATAAATAGACACCATTTATTTATAATGATTTATTATAATCGCTAGCAATCACTTCCTATTTCTAGACCATAAACTATTAAAAGGAATCTTTACCGAAACCACAAAAATAAAACTTTGTTTTTAGCGCCCGCCGTTCAAAGTTTGCGGTATCTTCCAGAATTTTAAACAACATGTTTTATTTTCCAAAAATATGTTTACAGAATCTGACCCAAATACACTTTAAAGTTGGTTATTTTCATCTTAGCCTGGTAGCTTAATAATCTTTCGGTTAAAATAAGCGGGAGTGAGTCAGTCCAGATGCTTTCCTGCTGAACCAGCGGCCGCGAGCGCATTTCCGTACAGTTTACTGTCGGTGACAGTACGGACGGGCAGAGATCGTACTGGGTTAATGAGAAGTAAAGGTAAAAGCAATGTTGCCAGTATGAAATGTATAATTCGTGCTTATGTAACGAGGACGGTGCATAAAACAGTTTTATAATAGTATATTATTTACAACCATGCATGTAATAATGACATTTCATCTATCTTTGAAAGGTTTTTTTACTTTTACTTTCCACCTGGGTGGAAAGTAAATTATTTTTTTGTAATTTTTTTTTTAAATTGATATCTCAAAATAATATACGAATACACCAACATACAATTCATACAAATTACACAAATTTAACGACAATGAATTTTTTTTTTTTTTTTAAATAAACCTAATGACATTTATAAAAAATAAAAAGTTAACATGGTTCTAGCTTTACTTATTTACATTAAATATTACATTGGCAATATTGTAGGCAGTCACTGATATGTTAAAGCATTGAATATTGTGACCAAATCGTTGATATCTTCTTTGTCTTGGCGTTTTCACTGAAATAAGCTAGTAGCGCTGACTCAGAACCAGGATTTCGAACTTTGTTTCCCGTACACCAGTCTTTGAAACAGTTATATGCCTTGTCAGATCTAGGGCGGCTTTAAGTTGGCAGAAGATCTTCTTCTACTATTATTGCTGTTTCTCGGATTTCTGGTGGAGTAGCAGCAAAATCAAATTTCTCATCTGATAGCATTTTTCTGTTGTTAAAATATTATATTATTTAGTTACTTGGAAAAAATATTATTACCTATGTTATTTTACCATCTGCGGTTATTTGAATCTTCTGTCTAATTTTTCAATGGAAAAAGTCAAAATAACATTTATCTTTTATTACTAATTTTAATTCAAACTAATAAGAAGTGGATGTTAGATGTGGTTGTAAATAAAGTAGTATACAAACCTCGGTGAAAAGTTTCATTATTGTATCGAGAATTAGTTAACCTCGCCGCTTCGCGCCTATGTTAACTACCGACTCTCTCGACAGGAATGAAACACTTTCCACCCGGCACGTAATATACTATTTCGTTACCAGTACGGAAATAAGGACACGGAAAATCATGCAAGGGATACTCGTATTAAAATAAAAAATAGATCATTCCAAAAACCACTAAACTATTACATTTGGCGAGTAAAGAATATTTTATTTAAGAAATTAAAAGTCTATGCTTTTCAGGTGGTATTAATATCAAATACCAATTGGAAAATTATTATTTCCCAGACCGCCCGATGATCCTTATACAATAAGGACGTATTTTAGCACTTTAAAATACTATTTTGGATTGAATGGTACTACCAAGAAAAGAAAGCCCTCTCCATTGATAGGATGCAACCATCTGCAAACCGGTTTCGAACTCATTTGTTCTCGTCAGTACAGGGTAAATACCAGCCCGGTGAGACTGCTTATGGGGGAGGTCGAAACACGTAAGAAGGCCTTGGAAGTGATGCTAAGCCTACTCTGCTCCATACGCTCACATGTAACCTACTTTTATCTATCTGTTTCACTCTATCATTTATGCGTCAATATCAGACTTACGTAGAGTTAATATGGTAAGCCCAAAAGTGAGTGTTTATGCAGGCGACTTGATCCTGGTCATATTTGTCTCACTTTACTGAATTAGGGAAGGTTGCTGCAGACAGAGACAGGCATAGAATGCGAACAGCACGAATTGTTAAATAGTTTAACAAGCTAACTTCCTTCGTCTGGCGGGCATGGAAATCAAGCAACATCTGATATGATTTAAAATGGTGGAGAAGTATAGAAGACGCATCTTTAAATTTTAAAATAATTTTTAATATTCTAATCTTTCACGAAAAACGTCGTTTCCTTTTTGGTGCAAGTGAGTAATTTGTAATTGAAATATTCATTTAGTCATCTTTACTGAGAGTAAGCTTCAATAATAATTTCTTTTCCTAAATCATATGGGGCCCAAAAATATGCTTGGACTTGAAGCTTGAAATATTTGCTAGGACCTAGAGCCCACTTGAAGATGGTAAAATATTTTATGTAAATTATGATTTACTTCCTATTTTTTAATAAAACTACTTACAAGCTTATTTCTGAAGTTTAATTTTTCATTTGTAGTTACGTTATTAGTTAAAAAAAATGATATAAGAGTGTGTAAGGATTATTTTAAAGTGATATTTACAGCTTAAAACATGTCAGAATCCTAATATTTGATTTTCACTACTTAAGTAAATCAAATAAAAGGGTTTGAATGTTTTTTGTTGGTTAAATGTCACTTTAAAATATTGACAGTAATAAAAATTTTGACAAAAGTGACATTTGAAAAGCACGTGCGTTTGTCAGCTGATTCCAGACGGAATGGATGCCTGGTTTGTTCGTTTGTTCATACTTGCTTCGATGTGTTAACACGGCTGTTTGTCTTCTTCCTGTTTATAAGTATTCGTTGGTAAATACCTATCATCAGAGAGGACTTTAACTTAACACTGTATTATCATCGGTGGTCGAGAAAATACAGCGCGCAGCGCCATCTCTTAGTAGTCCCATACAATCTGAATAGACGTTATTTGATTAAATCAAATTTACAAAATCTATTTAAGAAATAAAAAGTCTATGCTTTTCAGGTGGTATTAATATCAAATACCAATATGGAAAATTATTATTTCCCAGACCACCCGATGATCCTTATACAATAAGGGCGTATTTTTGTCTACACAGTAGCACTTTAAAATACTATTTCATATTGAATGCCTACCCTGTACTGACGAGAACAAAAGAGTTCGAAATCGGTCTGCAGGTGGTTGCATCCTATCAATGGAGAGGGTTTCCTTTTCTTGGTAGTATCATCCAATCTGAAATACTATTTTAAAGTGCTAAAATACGCCCTTATTGTATAAGGGTCATCAGGTGGTCTGGGAAATAATACTATTCCATATTGGTATGTGAAGAATATTTTATATTAACATGCACAAGATTACATATACAGGGTGTCAAGTTGAGAACTTCCCCACTCTTAATATCTCCCAGTAAATAATATTAAAAATCGGACACTTGTGAAGGGAGACGCTTTTAAAGAATATTTGCTGCCTCCGTGGTTCAACCCCCTGGGAGGGGAAGATGTTACCCTCAAAATATTAAATGGGAAGGGGGGAGGTCAAGTGTACATCAATTTAAAGGTCGTTTCTTTCCAATAATATTTTTAGAAGAAATGGTGTTCCAAAAATGCACGTTATTAGAACTTGGGTCAAACTTGCGTAATTATGGGCCCAATAATATACAAAAAAATCTAAAATAAATTAAGTGGCTTTCAAAATATTTGGAAAAATCTAAAATTTTGCGTTTCAGTTTTTAGTTTTTCCCAACCTTGTTCGAACAGATGTACAAAAATAAGCTTCACTTTCTCATCGCTTTTTATTTTCCATCGGATCTTTCATGCGACGTTTCGTCTTTAGGTCACCATCAGCAACTTTATTTTTTTTAAATACGGGCCTGGATTTCTTGTTTACTTTATGAAAGAGGAGCGAAATCGACGTTCAGTGGAATACAACACTTACTGGTTTTCCGACGTTTTGTTCCTCAAATTGACCATCTTCATTCAAATACCCCTAGTACGTTCCTGTAATTTACTTTCTTTTTAATTCGGTATAATTCGAAAGTGTAAAACTCAATGCCTCTTTTAAAAGTCTTTAGTCTGGCTTTAAGAGTCATATTTTATTTATATTAATAAAATAAATTACTTTACAACTATTAGTTTGAAATAAAAAAAAAACAGTAGTAGTACGTAATAACAATAGTAATTAATAGGATGCCGGAGTCAGTAGAAATCTCCGATTTGACCCCTGTTCGTTTCACACTTCGAAGGCACGAGGCGAATTGGATCTTCCCTTGCAGTTAGAAGAATACGTCGAGCGTCCGCCCGTAATCGGTACGCCGACAGAAACAAAGATAATCGGAAGAAAGAGACTGCACGTGATCGGGGTCTATACTTCAATTTTCTACGCTGAAAAACGTAGTTTTCGCTTCCTATGAAAAGGGTACAAAAAAAATTTTTTTTAACGAAAGATCTCTAAATTTTGTTAACAACTCGACATTTTTTTCTATATGGAGCATTAAAAAAAATTAACTCTAAAAATCTTCTGAAACAAAAAAATATAGACTTTCCGCGAGTTCTAGTTCTATTACAAAGTTTTTTCTTTTGACATTTTTTTCCTAAAACAAGAATAAACGCTTGGGCAGAAAACTCGTTAACAGGTACTCCGGAATCCTGTTAAAGACAGAAATAATAATAATAATTTAAAAATCTTCAGTTTTTTTCTAAACAAAAGTAAATTACCGGAACGTAGTAGGGGTATTTTAATGAAGATCGTCAGCAAGTGTTGGATACCAGTGAACGTAGATTTCGATCCTCTTTCATAGTTTAAACAAAAAGATCTAAACAAACCGGAACAGACCAGTACGTATTTAAAAAAAAATTAAGTTGATGATGGTGACCCAAAAACGAAACGTCGCATTAAAGATCTGATGATGCCATCTTGTGGAGAAAAAAAGTAGCAATGAGAAAGTGAAATTTATTTCTCGACATCTCTTCTAACAAAGCCAGGAAAAATATATAAACCGAAACGCAAAATTTTAGATCTTTTCTAAATCGTTTGAAAACCTTTATGTTTATTTTTGATTTTTTTGGGTGCATTTTATGTGACCCTTAATTACACTACTTTGCCCCTATTCCGAAATCCCAATGGTGATGGTTGAATTTGTAAATAGTATTTAAAAAAAAATACTTGACGAAAGACATAATATTATTCAGTCTCGTCTCAAGCGCATTGTGATATAACATTAGCCATGGCTAACCACATAGCGCCACATTCTAATAATTATACCTAGATCTCGAATATAAACGTATTTTTAAAATGCTACGATAAAATGTTCATTCTATTTGTTATCTAACAATAATAGTAACATTAAAAACTAGGTTAATTAACTTAAAAATTCCCATCTAAAAATATACCTGTTAGATCAAATTTATGCAAGAATCTTCGTCGCTTCTTTTGTAGTAGTTCATTAACGTCTGTTGGCACCTGAAAGGATACCTAAATAACTAAGTTGTAATTGCTATATTTAAAACATACAAAATGTCATGGAAATTCTTTATAATATTTGACAAAGCGAATTCTGATATGACGAAAAATTGCAGAAAAAACTAATTAAATGACGCCAGCCACGAATCTTGATTGGGCAAAAACTAAAGGCCGTATTACAGTCGGGAATTTTTATGGCGCCAGCAATGGCAATTATAATTCAAGGATTCAGGCGCAGTACACCGTTCTCCGTACTACAGTTAGAAATTCTACTCTTCTGACAATTAAAATGACACGGATTCATGCGCAGTACACTGTTCCCGATCAGCTGTCTCTCATTACCAGAAATGGGGCAGGCGCCATTTTAATTGCCCTTGCCGGCGCAATTGGATAGACATGGATTATTCTGTTATTTTTAACTGTTTATTATTTGGCCGAACCAGGTATGAACAGGTAATGGCCATTTAAACCCACTGGTACTTAAATTAGCAGTTAACATTCTTTATTAAACTTATGGACTGCTAATTCAGCAACTTTTTGCACCTCCTATTTGTAAATAGCAGTAGCTGCTTTAACTGGTAATCAAAACGAACAGGTTTGCACATCTCTAATTCTGGGGATATTTTAGGGATTTCGACAGTACCCACTGCTGTTCTGACCGTTGACAATGCTCGTCTGTGCTCCCGCTCATTTCAACCAGATTGGGCTATATACACCGTGTCGTAAGAGATACTAAGTCGGTTAAATAGAGGTAAAGTTGCGCATTTACGTGCCTAATAATATGCCGTTTAGAAAGTTTTAAAATTCCGTGTAGTTCCGGAGATATGCGGAAAAAACCGAAATTCTGAAAAATCGTTTTATTGTTTCCCTGGGTTTTTTTTGAGATCGAATTCTAAAGTAAATTGCACTTTTACATTGCCACTTTTCCGCTCTATCTAACAGCATTCATTGTTTTGTAATCCGACGAGTCACCTTGGAAGGGCCATTATCAACTTTATTTTTTTTAAATACGGTCCTGTTTTTCTGATATTGGCAACCACTGGCGCCACTAAATCCATGCATATGTAAATGCACCTTTATTAATTTAATACATAATATTTAAAAAATTATGAAAATCCCAGACTATAAAGAAGTTAAAAGACCAATAATGAAAATATTTATAAGTTAAATAAAAATTTTATTTTTCATAAACTATCAATAGAAGAAAAGATCTGTTTTTGGCAGTATTAGTTGTAATATTTTAAAAAGCGCACTGGGCACTATAAATGCGAAAATCGCGTAAAAAGTTCCTATCGAAGCGACACTGATATTTTTATTAAAAATATACACTAATGCGCAGTTGCACTTGATGCTATGCACCTGAAGTGCCGCAGCGAGCGCCCTCTACAATCTACATCAAAATTATTAATATATTCTAATATTAACCTATTTCCATAACACCTTATGTCAATAAAAATGTTGATACAGTGAAACCTCTCATAACGGACACCTCTAATAACCGGACATCTCTATTAAGCGGACATTTTTTCATAGTCCCGAACTAGGTATATGAAATTCCATGAAAATCAACCTCTCTTGGGCGGACGCTCGTTTGGGCGGACGCGGACAAGCTGTTTTCATACAAAGAGTGCGAAAACCCTCCTTTAAACGGAGAAAAATTTTTAATAGTATTTGGGAGACGAATAAGTACGGTGCAAGAACTCTCTGAATACAGACCGGCAACCAATCGCGTATGAGCGGCAGGCCGAAAGGACTTCGCCGAATGAAAGTATGTGTGATTCCCCGACAGCAGTCCGCCGTTTATTGGTGAGTTGTAAATCGTAAACAATGACAGAAAAATGTCGCGTTTTGAGTCTGAAAGAGAATATTGATGTTGGGGAAGTTTGTAATTTGATAACAATTATTTGGGCGAGTTCATTATAATTTTTATGCCGTCTGTTCGATTCCGACAATTTTTTTTCAGTAACAGGCTGTCTCTTTCAGGAATGTATGCATATAGAAACTTCTTTTTTTTATAAATACCGGGTGTACCAATTATAATGTGATTCTTCCATAAAGTGACACTCTGTAAGTTACAACAAGATGTCTATTTGTTTTGTTAGTCAGGCCGCACACCTGAAAAACAAACAAATAGTTTAAAAATGTTCTTAATGGCAATTTTTACGCACATATTGAATCTGACGACTCTGATGAAGAAGTTGAATGCAGTAATCAAACAAATGTCACCAATTATCACAAGCCATTAGTATGGTAAAGGAATTATAAGAGTATGCAAAGAATAGAGGTGACTCTATAGCAATGGAATTATTATCAGACTTGGAATTAGATTTTCCAGATTGCAAGTATATATATACGTTATTAGATTTTTTTAGTACTACATCCTAACTAAAACTAGTGTATTTTTGTTATGTTATGTTTGTATTTGTCCATACATATACATAGTAATAATTTTGCATTTACATATTATATAATAACAAATTTCGCACGGGCGGACACCTCTATTAGGCGGACACATTTAGACGGTCCCATATGTGTCCGCCAAAGAGAGGTTTCACTGTATTATTATTAGTAATGTATTAAAATTCAGACAGGAAATTTTTTGCATTTATAATATCTTTATACAGTGAGTCCCAGAAGAAATGTCTAAATTCATTTAAAATTCAGCGGTAAGTTTTTTCAAAAAACGCTCGTACCCGTCGATTTTGATTTTTTAATTTTTTTTTGTGGTAATTTCATGTATACAGGGTAGCTCAAAAATAAGTTACGACCATCAACTTTATTTTTTCAAATGAAAACATATATTTTTTATTTCATTTTTGAATTTTGCATTGAATTCTAAGCATGTTTCATGTACCATGTCCTATACATAAACTCAACAGTTATTGAAAAAATTTGGATTGGACATATCTATAAGTAAGACCTGTTTATTAAAAAAACACAACAAAATCAAATTAAATGGTTGGAAACGTGCAAAGAGAGTTTATTGATCGTCTTGGATATTGTCAAGCCGTAAATGGCGCACATTTTCAACATTTAATTTGATTTTGTTGTGTTTTATTTTAATAAACAGGTCTAACTTATAGATATGTTCAATCCTATTTCAAATCCTATTCAAACTGTTGAGTTTATGTATAGGACATGGTACATAAAACATGCTTAGAATTCACTGCAAAATTCAAAAATGAAATAAAAAATATATGTTTTCATTTGAAAAAATGAAGTTGATGGTCGTAACTTATTTTTGAGCTACCCTGTATACATGAAATTACCACAAAAAAAAAATTAAAAAATCAAAATCGACGGGTACGAGCGTTTTTTGAAAAAACTTACCGCTGAATTTTAAATGAATTTAGACATTTCTTCTGGGACTCACTGTATACGTAGCACATCTGGTGAATGATGACTATTAGATTCACCCATATTTTTAAAACGAATATTTCTTCTCGGTAAAAGTGAAATTCGACTGCAAATTGGCAACGCATCGGCCGCATAAGAAGCGCCTGCGTTTCACAGAACTACCTTGACACACATAATATACAACTTTTATTATAAACATTTTATTATGTGAAGTCGTACCTGGGTTATATAAGAGTAGTTTTCTATTCTTTTCACTTTTTCGAGGTGGTTTGATAATTATGCGAGAGCTTCTACGACATTGGATAATATTCTTGGCATATTTGGAGCATAACAGGCTATCGCCGGTAATTCCTGAGCCATGGGTACTAAAAAAAATAATCAATCAGGTATTCTAAGTGAAATCACATGAAATTGAAGACTTTTCTTGGTATATTTAGATTTTGTGCAGGAAGAAACCGAGGAATTTTAGCGTTGTTATACAGGGTGTCCGGGAAAATGTGGGAAATCTCCGGAATATACAGGAAACAAGTGAAAAGAGTACTAAAAGTGCATATGAACTTTCTCGTATGGGCCTCCTCTTCGCATATGATATGGGCGTGCAAACTTATTGTTAGGGGCCAAACGGCGCTCTGCATTTCTTAATAAGAAGCAGTGGCGGCTCGTGACCTATGATAGAGGGGGTTCACAAGTATGGTGAAATTATTATTTAAATTTTATTTTTGTGTAACGACCAAACAAACAATTACTTTCTAGGCGTTTTAACTGTAGAAAGAAAAAAAGTAATAAGAAAATGCGGTGGTAAACCATATTTTTATTTATTTTTTAATTTTACACAAGGAAATACAAGTTTTGGAAAATAAGAACGGTTTTCTTAGTATCTATAGCTGTCGGATCTTAACGTCGTCGCATGCAACCCTCGTAACAATATTTATACAGTCCACTACTAATACTACTAAAGCCATCTACGAGCTATCAAGAAAACCGAATGATGTTCAATACTACTACCGCCATCTACAAATTATTCAGAAAACCGAATGATGTTTAATACCACTACGCCATCTATGGCTATGTCATTAGGCGCAACCAAGATGAGAACAATAGTTAACTGTTTTATGACGATAACGAATCGAGCCAAGAGACTGACTATTTGGCATTCTTCATATTTTCAGTGTTTTTTTAGTTTAAATCCTTAAATAAAATGGTTTAAAATCATATCGAGTATCATTTATCGAAATACACATCATTTATCGACCCTACACAATAGTGCTTAAACGTAAAGTCCATTCTTCGATTCTTAATTGTAGAAAATTGATCAATAACAGCCTCATTAAGTTTGGAATACCCTCTATAAATTTTTTTTCATGTATTTTATTTTTAAACTTTCTAATAAAGTCCCTACATTTCCGCATTCTTCACTTCAATTTTTTGCTCCAAACTCAAAGAACAAACCCGAACAGACAACAGCGCGGTGCACACAAAAACTGTGCGCCTTTTCCATGTTAAATCGCCATAGCCCCGCTATCCACCGCTATCACCTGCCACCTGTTACCACAGCGAAACGGCACTACTTAATCGCACGTGCGAGCAAGTCTCGTCATAATCATCATTTACCTCGACCGAGGCACAGTTGCCGGATCTATACAGTTTGGTTTGACGGGATGATAAAATATTAGGGAGGGTCGGACTTTATGGGATAAATAATATTCAATGAATATAAATTAATATTTTTTATTCGTTTTGTTTTGGGGGTGCACGTGCGCATGTACTCCTGTGGAAGAACCGCCACTGATGAGAAGTAATCATCATAACGAGATTTTGCGTACAATAAATAAAAATCGGGTTTGTTCGCTGCAACACTTGTTCTGTAAAAAATGCTACAAACTGTCAACAATTTAACTGATATCAGTCCGCTTGTAATATCATGTGTTCGCTTAATTAACAGTCGAGCTGCCAGATGATTACTTGGTCAGCAAGATTTTACAATTGGTCAGTAGAAAAAAAGCATGTCCAGAAGCAGTTTACTTCAGAGGTTTGCATATTAAAAGAATGGTTATCAATATAAATCATTGGATTGCGTTTGTTTTGAATAATCGGCAAAGTTCGTTATTGTGGACGGAGCGAAAGCAGTCGCGTGATACGAGTAGCTAATTGCGTGCGTGTGTTTTCATTCGGTGTATCGGTCAAGACCCAAAAGGTGTAGCGGGGGCGGGTTTTCACTTGTTTTCCCAGGGCACTGTCGATTTATGTAACTTTCCTGTATTTTCTTTTGCCGAATACAGAAGGAAATCGGCTACAAAAGGTGTAGCGGTTGAGGGTATTCACTTGTTTTCCCAGGGCACTGTCACCATTTCAGGTTTTATTGCTTTTTTTTTGATGACCAAGATTAAATATTTTGCTTACCCGCTGATTGCTTACCAATATCTGATTAAAAGTGGATCGCTCATAGCAGCTTATATATTTAATTTGCGTACCATAATAAGTATGAAATTAATTACTGACCGATTCAGAAATATTTGCTGTCCATAAGTTGCTGACCAACTAGCGATTTTGGCTGACCGATTACATTTTTCTGTGCGCAAAAATAAGAATATTTTGCTAACCAGTTAAATGATATCCTTTCTTAATAGGGTCCTAATGTAGGTTATTATTTCAGGTCTAGTCATGCGTGGTTCGAGATGGTACAGTTATTTTGTTCTTAATGCGACCCTGTGTGCTATTCACGTGCTCGTCGCGTGTATTTGTTGTGGTCTCTGAATTGGGAAAATGAAAGGTTACAGGATTCCGTGAATGTTCGAGATCGAGAGTCATTTTGGAAAATACCCCCAAAATGACGGATACACGGACGTTCCAGAAATAGAAAACTTCATATAGCCTATTTTTGAAGGAAATATTAATATATCTTTGTTGTAAAAAATATTTACTTATATAATGTGCTAACAAAATCTACAAAGCTTAATTTGTTGTTTTAATTGGATTTTAACCCATTAAAACTGCAAACCACTTTAAAAGTTTTTTCAGTTTTATGTTTTTCATCGTAAAAAAATAAATAGCTTTCGTTTTTACGATCTGTTTTGTTCTTCACGTTTGTCATAGTCGGCTTAGCCATTTCCAATGTCATTTGGGCCTACTTCACTTCCTCCTGTATGCCGGCGGCCTTCAGACATGTAATTGTAACTATTATTAGGGGAGATCGGGTTTAGCCGTCACACCGGTAGGTGATCACAAGGGTTTTTACTGAAAAACAATCTGGTTTAAAACCGGCCTCGAAACAAATTTTTGAAAACTGCAACATTGTTGATTATATAACTTTATGCATTTCTATAAAAATAGAAATGCAACGTGTCCAAGATAAGGAGGACCAGTACAGGGATCTCGGAAACCGTAAGAGATACGAAGTCGGTTAAATGGAGGTAAAGTGGCGAATTTAAGTGCCTAATAATATGCCGTTTAAAATTACCAGTAGTTCCGGAGATATTCGGAAAAAGCGAAATTCTGAAAAAGCGTTTTACTGTTTTCCTGGATTTTTTTGAGATCGAATTCTAAAGTAAATTGCACTTTTCCATTGCCACTTTCTCCGCTCTATCTAACAGCGTTAATTGTTTTGTAATTCGACGAGTCGTCTTTGAAGGGCCATTATCAACTTTCTTTTTTTAAATACGGTCCTGTTTTCCTGATATTGGAGAACTTTTTTTCTCCCGAATGCAACGATGTATAACACATTGTGGTTTAATGACGTTTCGAGGGTTTCTTGAACAACATCAGGAAATTTTGGGATACGGTCCTGTATTTCTCCTAATTTTATAAAGAATATCTCATAAGTAAGCTCTAAATTTTTTACTTATGTTGGACTAGTTCAATAAATAACAAATAATTTAATAATAAACCACAAATAAGTGAACAAAAATCATTCCAAAACAGTAATAAAACAAACAACGAAAAAAGTAAGGAACTACATAATCAGGTGTTCAAAATGATTTTCATTATTCTCTAAGCACTAATAACTATCTTAATTTTTTTGTTTCAAGCGCCTACTTTTCTTTTAAATCCCGAATCAACAGAAGCTTGAAATAATGTTTCGGTATTTTGTTCATTTATTTGTGGTTTATTATTAAATTATTTGTTATTTATTGAACTAATCCATCATAAGTAAAAATTTAGAGCTTACTTATGAGAGATTATTTATAAAATTAAGAGAAATACAGGACCGTATCCCAAAATTTCCTGATCCTGATCCTCGAAACGTCATTAAACCACAATGTGTCATACATCGTTGCATTCGGAAGAAAAAAGCTCTCAAAGTTGATAATGGCCCTTCGAAGACGACTCGTCGGATTACAAAACAATTAACACTGTTAGATAGAGCTGAAGAAGTGGCAATGCAAAAGTGCAATTTACTTTAGAATTCGATCTCAAAAAAACCCAGGAAAACAATAAAACAATGAAGCGATTTCGGGTTTTTCCGAATATCTCCGAAACTACTCGGAATTTTAAAACTTTCTAAACGGCATATTATTATACACGTAAATGCGCAACTTTACCTCCCTTTAACCGGCTTCGTATCTCTTATGGTTTTCGAGATCCCTGTACTGGCCCTCCTTATCTTGGACACGTTGTATAAGCGACATGCAAATTGTAAAAATTAATAAAAATTTAAGCCACGAATAAGGAACCAAACAATTTTTACGTTGCTAGCGGTCAAACTGTCTAAATGCCGCTCCTGTAATGCATACCGCGGCTCCTTTCAGTACAGAAGCGGCATTTAGATGGGGTTGAGTGCTACTGACGTAAAAATCCTTTGTTTTTTGTTCGTGACTCTTATAGGTTATGTAATATTTTTGTGACGCACGAGTATAGATCCGACAACTTAAATATGATAATTACTTTTCCTAACTTACTTGGCGTTGCGATCTCCATTTTCTCTTCTTCTGTTCGACATACAAAGTTTATCATCTCTATTCACCAGAATATGGTTCATTGTAACAACTATGCTCGGCCTCCCCCTATTCCTCGCTATATATCTCTTTGATTTCTTATCGGAAAACGGAAAACAATAACAATCGTTAATGGCTTGTTACATTTATTATAATTTGCATAATTATTATGTATTTGCAAAAGAAGAGATTGTTTTTTTTTGTTCACATCACCCCACTTGCTCACGCATGAACTTGAATAATGGTCCAGTGTATCTAGTCATGAGTATCGCTGGACCTAGACAAATGCAAGTCATTGGATCGAAAGTAGTAATTAAAATTCAATTGTTATTAAATTATAAAAAAAGAGAAAATATAAAAAAAATAATAAAATAATTATTAGAGAGACAAGGTTGCTTAAAAAATGGACAGACAGAGAATTGTTGCTAAGGTACGTCTTTAGCAGAGCTGAGCAAATTAACAAAACGGCTTTAAGCGCCAAGTCCTAAGCAATTTATATTAAAAAGTTTACATGATGCCTTACTTACAGTAATAATTGTTCTCCAAGCACTAAGCACTTTTTAAAATAAAGCTAATCTGAGGAAGATACCCAGATAGCACACTACGTTTTAAAGACGTCCATATTATGCCTATTTTTAGCCTGAACGTCTTTGGCGTACTTTGGACGTAAAAAACACATTTTAAAGATCTCACTATATCAACGTATTTAAGACGTCTTAGTTTAGACGTCTTTACTACGCCAAAAAGTGGACGACGAAAGAATCTATGTTTTTTTCATAAAAAATATAACTTTAATTATGCCAGCCATCGTTTTGTACTTTTTTCTACATTATTTTGCTTGTCTTGCAATAAATATAAAAATGGTTTCATAAAACATTTATTATACAGGCCGCAACAAGAACCGGTATTGCCAGATGTACTAACTAGAGGTGGTTATATTATATATAAGGGAACAATACATTTTTTACATTTTTTGTTTATATCAATTCTCTAAAAAATAAAATACTTATTATTAATTTGAAAGTAATAAATATGCAAATAACAGCGGTACACCGATCTTTATTTCCATAAAGAATTAAGTAAATGTGACAATGCTGGATCACGGTGCGGTGCTTATCCATTAAAATGGCGTGAACGGCATTAGCGAATTGGCGTTCGACGAGATTTCTAACTACGCTTGTGACTGTGAAATGAGTTTATTATATTTTCTTTGAAGCTTATAATTCTGTTTGACAAAGATCCAGGTAAGTTAATTATTATTAATTACTACATTTGCTATGTGTAAGGGACATCCATAAATATTTTGCGCAGTATTGTTGGTAGTGAATTACTAGTGATGTGATCGATATAATAGGTATATATCAGGGAAATGAAGAACCAAACAATGCTAATTTATTGGTTACTGATTTTGTTTCTGATGCTATTAGTGTAATAAATAATGGTCTTTATGTTAATCATTTGTATGATGTGAGAATGAAGGGTTTCATTTGTGATGTACCAGCTATATCTTTTGTAAGATGTACGATTTATAATAATATGAACATTTACTTTTAGGGTCTGCTGAGGTAGCTAATATAGCGTCAAGCCAGAAGGAAACTGAGGTGTCCATTCAGGTTTGGTTACGACGGGCTAACGATAGGAAAAAAAGCGGTTTAAATAATATACTCATGTAAACAAAAAATGGAATGAATAAAAATAAAGATATAGTGAGATGCCAAGAACTGTTTAACAAGTTTAATAAATCACCTAGGAAACCAATATCATCCATGCGGTGTTATATATTTGAAAGGAGAATTTAAGATAGTATCTTTTTAGTTTAAAATATACAAGGTGTTCCATTTAAAAAAATTAGGTTAGGTCCGATAACTTTTTTACCTGATCCCGTATACTTATTCTGAAAACGGCAGATTATTCAACAATCAATATAAAGAAACTTCTGCATAAAACATTTTTCCGTATCTCTTTTAACTAAGAAAATATAGAGTATTTTAAAATTGTCAATTTTTTGTTTTTCCACCGTATCTCTTATGCGAGCGAAAATTTTCAAATTTTGATTTTACCATTTTAAGTTTGACCCAAAAAGAGCACATGACACCTACATTACTTTTTTGATAGCACTAACAATTACGGAGGGGGGGGGGGGGGGGGGGGATAAAAGTAATACCCTGGCGCGTTAGTCAAACCGTTATATATGGTATTTTTCGTGATAAATTGACGAATTGGGGGGGGGGGGTATGACCACCACGACCCTCCCCCTGGACAACAGTTTTATAATTTGGTTGTAAGGGCATTCATATGTTGCTATTTGACACTAAACCCAAAAATATATCACAGGGGACCTTTATACAACGAATTTGAAACTGTTATAAACCATAAATCTCTTATATATCCAAATCTTATAAGGGAAGTCTGGCGGTTAAGTGTGTATCGATTAAAATCGTAAATCAAGATTTTAATTAAAAAGACTCGAACGACCTTTACCTGAACAATTTTACAAATTATTCCACTTTTCATCTCGCGTCAATGATTTACGTCAGCTTACGTTTATAAAACAAAATAGCACTTTAAAACCGTAATAACAGTTATTAATTCGTTCGCATTCGCTTCTGATATCGGGTAATAATTTAAATCGTACTTTATTAATTCCTTCTTAGCGATTTGTCTAGGAAGGAAATTCAGAAATGAAATATTCGCGTTTTACACCGACATATAAATTACGATTTCGAACCTTGAAGCTGAATTAGATATATATTTTTTAAATCTCCGAAGGAATGGTATCACGTCCTGTTCTTTAGCTAAATTTGAAAGTTATAGTTAAACTGATTGGTGATTTATGCAAATATATAATTAATTTTCTGCTTGTTCAATTAGCGCTCTTGTTGACATGCGACAAAAATACACCGGCGGAAGTGTCGACGCATTTTTCAATATCTGTTGCCGTGGAATAGTCCTACTTATTTTTTTAATTTTAAAACGATAGAAATATAATATTAAAGGGGAGACAAAACATGCCATTCATAAAATACCATTTATTTAAAATCATACACAGTTCTACAGCTTCACAACTTACACTGGAGTGCCATACCAACCTAAAAGCACTGGCGGCCAGGGGGAACAAGGTAGAGCTCTTGTGGGTCCCTGGTCACTCTGGGATATTAGGAAATGAAGAAGCGAATGAACTAGCGAGAGCCGGATCCTCTAGTGTAAAATCAGGGGCTCCGAACCGGCCTTTGGAATATCAGAACAGGCAACAAAAGCAACATTAGATAGATTGTCGAAAAAACAACACCTATCTCGATGGCAAGAGTTACCTGGTCAAATACACGCACGGGCCGTAATTGGAAAACCATCGAAAATACTATCGAATCAGATGCTAACCCTGGCGCGGCCCCAGTTAAAACAAGTGATGGGTCTGCTAACAGGCCACTGCCACTTGCGAAAAACCTTCAACGGATAGGGATAAACAACGGATCCATTGAATGCAGACTCTGCGGCGAAGAGGAAGAAACCGCCTCACACATAATATACCGCTGCGTTGTGCTGTCCCGTAGAAGACAAAATATCTTCGGGAACATACAACGTGGTGACAGCCTCACACATGACAAGCTTAGTAGAACGTTGGACCTCATAGTAGAAACAAACATATTCTAGCAAGATCGGGGTACACAATAAGCCGGAAGGCTGCAGTGATAGAAGTTCGGGCCTTTAAACCGACCCCCGCCTTTAAGCAACCAACCAATCAACAGCTTCACATAAGTTAGAAGAAGATGACTTTAAAAAATAACAACGCTGTAATAAGGTACGCGTTTAGATAATTTCGATCTAACATTAGTCATGAATAGGTAATCGTTGTAGGTATTTCTTACAGAAATTCAGATAATATAAAGAAATAATCCATATTTTGGCAATAGTTACTTAAAATATAGAATTAGCTACACTCCTGCTTTACCTAAAAAAACATAACCTCATTATTCGTTCGCACTTACCGACGAAATATTAATCTGAGATTAGAATAGTCGAATTTCTTACACACCATGCACTAACGAATAATTGTAGATGGCTAATAAATAGCTCTAAATAATTTTAGTTCGAAAAAACACTCAAAATTGATCCAAAAATACAATAAATCACAAACAATAACAAAAGCAGCAGCGATGAACCAGTAACAACACCACTGGCGAAAATGAATGACAATAGTAAACTCCAGGGTCATCTTTACACTAGCAGGTAAAAATGAGCATAGAGCGTTGCCACTGTGATTCCCTTAAAACATTGCAATTTGATGTTCTTCGGATATACAGGGTTGTGATTTATGTTGTAAAAATACCTTTTTTCCAATTCCAGAAAATTAATGAATTTTTCTTTTCCCGTCTAATTATTTTAAATAATTTAACGAATATTGGATCGAAGGTTGACGTAATCTTCCAATATGCATCGTCAACAGCTGTGGTTCCTGCCTTCCGTTATCGAGGCGCTTTGTCAGCAGAAATTGCGGCAACGGCTTTTCGAAGTAGAGGCAGGGAGACGGCGAAGTTAGTGGGTTTTTGGGTCCTTTCGGGCACGCGACGGCCGTCGGCTTTAGGTTCCCCGAGACCTCGCTAGCCGCGATCTAATTTTCTTTTCTTTTTGTCAAAACGGGAGCCGCAACACTACAGGTGTTAGAGTATTTTTAGCCGCGGATTTTCCCGGAGAAAATTTTTATTTGAAACACTCGTGTTTCCGGCGAGTATAAAAAATACTGGACTGTCATTAAACACTCGTGTTTCCGGTGAGTTTAAAAAATACTGAAACGTCATTAAACACTCGTGTTTCCGGCGAGTATAAAAAATACTGGACCATTTATTAAACACTCGTAGTTTCCGTGCGAGTATAAAAAACGCTGCAATCCCTTCAAACACTCGTATGTTTCAGAGCGAGTATAAAAACTCTGAAATATCTTCGAACACTCGTTGCTGTCTCGAGTATAAATAAGTTTTCCAAGAACAAACCCGATTGTGACAAAAAGAACAAAGACATTCTGAGTCCGGAATAGTGAATAAGTGTGAAATAGAATATCTTAAGCTAGTATTAGTAGTCACTGCCACGAGTCATAATTTTCCTTTCGGAAATTATTAGGGTAGTTTAGACTCTCTTTAGTTGAGAAACAAAATGCTAGATTAGGTTTACTTTACATTGTAAATACTGTAAAAAACTAAATTTAAAATGAGAGTACGTGGTAGGAGGAATGATAGGTTGGGTTGAAAGAACAGAATGTTAGTATAGGTAAATTATTTATTGTATAAAATGTAAATAATTACGAGTATTTCGGTTCGGGAGACTCGACCTACGTAAGACAAACCCCCTTAAATTCACCCTCATTGACAAGGACATAAAATTAAATAAGCAAAAAGCCCTCCGTGTTCTAGTACAGCATTTGCATTGTGTTGTATTAACATTGGACGTGTCCGAGCCAATATTGAAAATTACAGTATAGTTTGAACATGAGTTAGGTTTCGCCCTACGTTCTAATAACTATACTTATAATAAATTAAATTCATCATTACCAAATATAACGGCACACGTTTTACTAGCATTACGCTTAAGGCTATGATCAGTGTTAATATTATCAACTGCACTATTGATATCCAAAAGCAGAAATGAGAAATAAAGCTGGGTATCGTCAGCATATAAGTGATGCTTACAGTGTTTAAGACAGTGGTAAAAATTTGAAGTATATATTTTGTACAGTAGAGGTCCAAGAATGCTGCCCTGAGGCACACCTTGTTTTAGCACGCGTCTGTTGGAAACTTTATTACCAAGCTTGACTTGTTGATACATATCCGATAAGTATGATCTGAGAAGTTTTTGGGCGCCTTCGTTAAATCCAAGAAAGTGTAACATCGAAATAAGAATCTCATGGTTCAACAAATCGAAAGCTTTACTGTAATCCAACAGAACAAGAACCGAAACGTTGCCAATATCTAAAGATTGATATATAAATACCTGGTTTATGTTGGTTGCAAGTCATTGGTAAAAACGGTAATAGTTATATTTAAATGTAATAGAATTATTCCATGAAAATAGTTTTGTCGAACAATTATGATAACAGAGCAGATTCTTACCGCCCGCATTATTAATATATAGTATTATACAGTAATATTATTTTATTACATCAGAAATTTATAAGATTTGTCGGTCATCGGGCACGAGAATTCATGCAGACCAAAAAAACCAATCGCCTTGAACTATACTAGATTAAAAAAGTATTTTGGTGTCTGTCGCCTTTAGATAATTTCTGAATCTTATTAAAACTTACAGATATCTAATTAATTAGTATTATCCAAGTTATTTACTTCAATTTGTTTTTTTTTTTTGGTAAATTGCATCATCTGTAAAGAACACAATTTTATTAATTGTTGCAGGTTTAGCAGCAAACCCTTGGTTGGTTGGTTAAAGGCGGGGGTCGATTTAAAAACCCGAACTTCAAAACACTGCAGCCTTTCGGCTTATTGTGTACCCCGATCTTGTTAGAAGATGTTTGTTCCTTCTATGAGGTTCAGTAACCTTCTACCAAGCTTGTCATGTGGGAGGTTGTCACCACGTTGTATGTTCCCGAAGATATTTTGTCTTCTACGAGATATACGCGGTATATTATGTGTGAGGCGGTTTCATCCTCTTCGCCGCAGAGACTACATTCAATAGATCCGTTGAAGGTGTTTTCGCAAGTGGCAGTGTCCTGTTGGCAGACCCATCACTTGTTTCAACTGGGGCCGCGTCAGGGTTAGCATCCCATTCGATAGTATTTTCGATGGTTTTCCAATTACGGCCCGTGCGTGTATTTGACCAGGTAACACTTGCCATCGAGATAGGTGTTGTTTTTTCGACCATCTATCTAATGTTGTTTTTGTTGCCTGTTTTGATATTCCAAAGGCTGGTTCGGGGCCCCTGATACTTTGAGCAGATTCGGCTCTCGCTAGTTTATCCGCTTTTTCATTTTATAATATCCCGAAGTGACCAGGGACCCACAAGAGTTCCACCTTGTTCCCCCTGGCCGCCAGTACTTTTAGGTTGGTATGGCACTCCAGTGTAAGTTTTAATGTAAACCGATTGGAGTTCAGAGCCTTAAGAGCAGCTTGGCTGTCCGAAAGGATGTAAATCTTTTGGTCGTGGTAGCCCCTTACCGGTTTATGTATAGTTAATGATTTCGAAAAAATTAGAAAGAAACCGCTTTTTTTCTTTTTTTCTCGAACATTGTAAAATTTGAAAAAATATTTAAAAAAACAATAAATCTGAATATGAAAAGTTTTTGTAAAGTTTATTAAAATATTTTGAAAAATATTGCCAAGCGGTCACCCATCCAAGTACTCGCCGTGTCCAACGTCGCTTGAGTCTATCGATCGATAGTATGTTTCCACCTATTATTTGTTAACAAAATCAGAATCCCAGTAACCTGTATCTGCATCGTATTTATGCCTTTTATTTTTGTAAAAATATTTTTACAATACTTCATTTAAACTTGGTTATTTTTACCATAAAAAATACTTCTTCTTCTTGTGGTGCCCTGTCCGTTGCGGACGTTGGCGATTAGCATGGCTATCTGAACTTTGTTAACTGCACTCCTAAAAAGTTGTATCGAAGTGAGTGCGTACCACTGACGTAGGTTATGCAACCACGAGTGTCTTCGTCTACCAGGACCTCTTTTACTCTCTGTTTTGCCCTGTAGAATGAGTTGGAGAAGTCGGTATTTCTCATGGCGCATTATATGCCCGAAATATTCCATTTTACGCTTCTTAACGGCAAACAGAATTTCTGTATTTTTATCGAGACTTCGGAGAACAGCCTCATTGGTAATTCGATCGGTCCACGATATGCGCAAAATACGACGGTACACCCACATCTCAAATGCTTCCAATTTCTTCATCAACGAGTCCGTCATTGTCCATGCTTCAACTCTATATAAGAGAATTGAAAATATATAGCATTTCGCAAGCCTAATTTTTGATTTTGGAGATATATCTCTACTAACGAATAGTGGCTTCATGTTGTTAAACGCTGTTCTTGCTTTTTCAATTCTTGATCTTATTTCTATAGACTGATCCCATTGCGAATTAACGATTGATCCAAGATAGCAGTATTTATCAACCAGGTTCATTTCCAAGTATTAGTTGTCCCACTTGTTGCTGTTGCTTGCTGATAAGCATCCATTTGGTTTTTGAGACATTGAGCTTTAGACCGTATTGTTCGCTGACGATCTTGATCCTTTCCACGAGGTGTTGCAGCTCTTCGATATCACTGGCAAGTATGACTGTATCGTCAGCATATCGAATGTTGTTGATTAATTTCCCATTCAGTTTTATACCTCCAACAGCATTATATAATGCTTCCTTGAAAATTTCCTCTGTATATCTATTAAATAGGAGAGGGGACAGGACGCAAAGTAAAATAATAGTCAGTACTGTACAATACATTTTAAAATATTTAATTATTTGAGTTATAAATAAATTATTTTCACTATACATTCCTTGTAAAATTTACAATATATTTTAGTATTTATATAATACAATATTATTTTGTTACGGATTAATAATTAAAATTGTAATTAATACAATATTTTAATCCGTCCAAAATATTTATTGTATTATATAAATACTAAAATACAGGGTGGCTCATCGAAAACAGTCCAGCAACGTTTACGGCTGTGTACGTGAAAATTAAAAAAACCCTCGGACCTGTAAACTTGTGTTTTCAGGGAGACACGTTTCACTATTAATTTCATCCCTGTAACCTCAACACCACTAGCGAGGGTAGTGGTAATCTTTTTTGTTACCTCGAGTGACATGGTGATATTTTTGGGCCAGTGTCTAACTCAGATATATCTCCAACTGATTTAGTTTAAGAAATAAATAAAATTCAATTTATAAGTAAGATATGTCAAATTTAAATTTTATCAAATTTACATGCATCTAGATTTTATGCGCTACCTCGTACAATTAAACGTACCAGGACGTAAACTGCTCTGCCTTAAGCTCTGGAATCTATTTTCTATCAGTTAAAACAAAAACTATTAAAATTGGTTCATTATTAACTAGAACGTGAATTTTTGAATATTCGATAATAATTAATTGGCCTAGTGTATTATTTATTTGGTCCGTAATAATATTCTAGAATAATTTGTAGGTTTAGCGAGACAATTGGCCCGATGGCTCGTATTTGTTACATACGTTTAGACTTTTTGACATTTTTTGGTTAAATTTTGTATTTCCGTTTATTTAAATTGAAATTAATAATAAAAATATCAGAAATCAAATATTAGTTCTTAAAAAAATGATGATCTGGATGCGATTTATGAAAAATATACGGACGAGTAATTATTTTTCTAAATGCTGAAACGCTGTTCATTTCCGTCTTAATTTTTTTTCGTAAAAGCCATAATTTTTCTAGTGACATTATGAAGAAAAACTGTTCCTTATATCCAAAGATGGAGAACAAAAGCATGGCCAAAGATATACAGGGTGGCCCATCGAAAACAGTCCAGCAAGGTTTACGGCTGTGTACCTGAAAATTAAAATAAAACCTCGGACCCGTAAACTTGTGCTTTCAGGGGGACACGTTTCACTCTTAATTTCATCCCTGTAACCTCAACCCCCCCTAGCGGGGGCAGCTACTGCCCTTGTTTTTTCAAATAGGAATGGGTATGTTGTGATACATCTTTCTAAAGGGCATTAAATTCTCTTTAAAATGGCTCTTTATTTTGTAAATTTGAGCTCTGCGTTTTAGAAAATGTCATTTTATTGAGTACTACTTATATGTTATCTTATTAAATGTTGAAAATGCCATTCACCTCCATATAATAGTACAACAACTGTTGTGAAGATCATCTGGTGTAATTTGTTAACATTCATTAGTAATGCGGTTTCGTAAATCTTCTAAGGATTCGGGTTTGGTGGCATAAATTTTGGAGTTTAGATGTCCCCACACAAAGAAATCAAGGGGAGATAAATCGGTCGATCTCGCGGGCCATTCAATAGCACCCCTCCTCCCAATCCACCTACCAGGAAACGTTTCATCCAGAAAGTGGCGTACGGGTAATGCATAATGGGGGGGAGCCCCGTCTTGTTGAAATATTGGATTTTCATCCTGGTAACGTTGGTCGTTTTCCATAATTTCCATCAGCGCTGAGTTGACAGCATTCTCCAATAAGTCTAAATAAGTATCTCCATTTCCCGGTAAGAAAAATGGTCCAATTATGTGATCATCGAAAACACCAGCCCAAACGTTTAATTTCTGAGGATTTTGAGTATGAACCTCGTGGTAAATCCTTGGATTCGTGTCGGGCCAGTAACGACAGTTACATCGATTGACAGTGCCATTAAGAAAAAAAGAACATTCGTCTGAGAAGCAAACGTTGAAAAGGTAGTTCGGATAATTTAATACTTGTACTGACATTACTTCACAAAAGTGTAAACGGCGGTCATTATCATCTTCATTCAATTCTTGGAGAAGTTGAATTTTGTATAGGTGCCATTTATAATGTTTCAGAATTCTCTGTACAGTGGTCCGCGAAATTCCCGTTACATCAGACATTTTTCTGGTACTTAATGTTGGATTCATACTAACTTGACCCAGAACAGCTACTTCTACTGCTTCATTTCTTACCGGATTTTCAATGGCCCTTTTTTTATTTGCCACTGAACCAGTTTGCCGAAATTTTGCCACTAATTCTAGGATATAACCATGATGTACGTGTCTATCTGGAAGTCTATCATTAAACAAAGTGCCGTTACTCATTGGTTGTTTATAAAATATAATTCAATAATTTCCACTCTCTCCTCAATAGAATAAACCATTTTTTGTCACGATTAAATCAAAAGAAAATAATAGCGCAGAAATAACGTATGTAGATCTGGATCAACCACATTACTGAAGATAAAGTTGAATTGACTGATACTTATTACTTTAAAAAAAAATTGTTTACGCACAAACCTGTGTACTTGATAAGAGGTGCAGTGAAATGTTTCAAATTCCGTTGCTCGGCGGCGCGAAGCTCAAATTTACAAAACGAAGCGCCATTTTAAAGAGAATTTAATGCCCTTTTAAAAAGATGTATCACAACATACCCATTCCCATTTGAAAAAACAAGGGCAGTAGCCGCCCCCGCTAGGGGGGGGGTTGAGGTTACAGGGATGAAATTAATAGTGAAACGTGTCCCCCTGAAAACACAAAATTACGGGTCCGAGGTTTTTTTTTTAATTTTCACATACACAGCCGTAAACATTGCTGGACTGTTCTCGATGGGCCACCCTGTATATTGTAAATTTTACAACGAATGTATGATGTGCACTGAACAAATACTATAGTAAAATTATTATAGTAAAGATTTCCTATAAAAATGTAAATTTAATTTACAATAAAATTTTTACTATAATAATTTTACTATAGTTTATTGCCGTGTAGGTGGAGTTGATATTACGTAAATATATTTTTTTTTATAATCAAACACAAGCACTATAGGAAAAATCCTTTAGGGCACTCTGGGAGTGGTGCGTGCGCGCAAGAAGCGATTCACGTTGGTTTTGAATCGTTGGAGGTTATATTCGTTTGGAAAAACGACCTCGGGAAGGTGGTTCCACAAAGATGTAGTCCTCCAGATGAAAGAAGTCTTAAATAATGAAGTTCGAGGAGTACTAAGCTTAACCACATATGGATGGGCGGCAGTGGCTCGTCGTGTATTTCTGCTAATCGTCGCTCTGGGCGGAATTAAGAGGGCAAGGTCAGCCGAGCACCTTCCATGAAAATATCTGTAAAAGAGAGTCAAATCCCCAACCTGTCTTCGATGTTCTAGGCTGTCGAGGCTCGTGGTCTCCGATCAGACGAATAGCCCTACTTTCGATGGAATCCAGCAGCCGAAGAGTATGTTTGGGTGCAGAGCTCCAGACATGAGAGCAGTATTCCAGTGATGGTCGAATCTGGGCTTTCTATAGCGTCAAAAGTTGTTGAGGTGTGTACAACTTTCTGGTTCGGAAGAGTACCCCAAGCTTCTGAGAAGCTACCTTGGCGATTGCCACAAGACATATTTCCTCCGAGATTGACGCCCAGCAAATTAATAGATGAAGCCAGTGGGATTGCGTGTCCGGCCATGACTATTTCCGGTTCTGTAGCGTTAAATTCGACTTGGTTACTGTTACCCCAAGCCAAAATTTCTTCCAGGTCTTTGTTAAGGCGTGATACTTCATGCTGTCTGCGAAGATGTGCGTCGGCAGCCGATGTCTGCGCATTCAAAGAGAAAGATAAGATAAGTGTGCTATCGTCGGCAAAACTAAATATCGGATTTTGAGTTTTCACTAGAATGTAGAGTAGGAAGAGAGTGGGAGATAATATCGACCCTTGAGCAACACCGGCATTGATGGTGAAGGTGTCTGAGAGAAATCCGTCAATCGCCACTTGCAGAGAGCGGTCCTTAAGAAAGCTAGACAACCATGCACAGAATCGACTGGGCATACCATAGGATCGCAGTTTACTTAGAAGCCCCTCATGCCAAACACGATCAAAAGCTTTAGAAATATCCAGTGTAACAACCCGAGACTCCCCATGATGTTCGATTGCGTTGTTCCAAATATGGGTGACATAGGCTAAAAGATCTCCAGTTGATCTGGACTTCCGAAAACCATATTGATGATCGCTGATAATGTTGAAATCTTCCAGGTACTTTAGAAGATGTTGGTTAATAGCTTTCTCCATTACTTTTGATATAACTGAAAGCAATGCGACTGGTCGATAGTTGTTAGGCAGGGTTCTCTTACCTTTCTTTGGAATAGGCTGGACTCGCGCCGTCTTCCAGCAAGATGGAAATATTCCTTTTTTGTAGGATAAGTTGAAAAGTCTACAAAATACTGGTGTTAGTTCATCGGCGCATCTCTTGAGAACTATAATAGAAATTTCGTCTGGACCAATTGCCGAATCTTTAAGTTTAAATAAAAACCAAAGACAAAATATAGCCAATATTTTCTTTTAAAGTAATAAAAACGAAACACTTTCTTAACAAAACGAGTAAAAATACAACAAATACATACATTTCAGTTAATTTAGCCAAATCTCCGAGTCTCATTCTTCGGCTCCAGAGAAATGTTTTAATAAATATTTTTAACTTTAAAAAGTCACAAACACAAAAAGTTTACATTTTCTTTTTAAATAAGGTGTATTAAAATTATAATATGCGTTTTAAACATTTTTCGTGCATTTTTTCTGCTCTTTATAAATAAGAATAGAACCAAAGTCCATCTGGTATGCATTACTCAAATTTCAAAAATTTAATGAAATTTTCACTAAAAACATCCACTATTGCTGATTATCTATTTTAAAATTATATTCTTGTAAATACATTGTTGACTTCTTTTGTGATGAAATATGTACGATGAATAGCACGATTCGTTTTGTCTTTGATAATGTACTAAAAAAAATTGTTATTGCAGTTAATGATACGTTATAATATACGATATATATCAAGTAGTAATCTAGATTTTATAAGATGTAGTGTTAACTTTATGACGTTAATAATTACTGATTTAGTTTCAATTAAAATCCTTATTCTTATTGCATTAAACTTTTATTCTCGACATTTAATGTGGAAAATTCTTCTTGTATGACTCGACACGTTGGCAATAAAATTGTAATAAAGGAAAAAGAACCCGTTTGTTTTTTTTTCAATGTAGTATGTAGTGTGTATCAAACATGCTTGAATTTAAGAATATATATCTATAGCAACATAATTACAACAGTAGGAGAATATACAACACTGTAGAAACAACAGGTAATACATTACATTGAAATTTGTGTGATGGTAAAGTTTGCGCCAATCATAATAGTATATTAAAATATAAGTTTCATAAGACATTATCTTATAGCACGTGTTTAACGCGAAAACGACCCGCGAAGCGGACAGTTTTCTAAAGTACAAGTGCTCTAATTGTCTTATGAACCGTGTATTTTATAATAATTTTTCTATTTGGGTCTTTAAAGTCTGAAAAAAATATAGTAGATTTCTTCCATTTCAATTAATATTTTCTTTTTAGGTTGGCAATACTTTTACAATTTAATAAAATGTTACAAGTATCAAATATTCCATGATAGAAACAATTGAACACATCAAATCTTCTTCCCATCCGTCATAATTAAACATAAATATATTATTAAAGTTAATAAAAATGAGTCAGGAAGACAGTTGTACTCCGTCACAAATACGACAAATTGCAGAAAATAATCTAGAAAAACTTTTAAAAAGAATATGCCAAACTTTCAGTTATGGTGCGAGCAGAACAAAGTTCAAAATATTGAATAAAATAATAAATAATACTATTGAACAAAATATTGTGTCGCCACAGAATCTGACAGGAATAACAATTAATGTCCATAATACCTTGAAAACTAATTTCAACAGAATCAAAGTAAGCATAAAATTCGAACCCTACTTGCTGCCAACATAAAAAAAATAAAATTTCAGTTACATAATGTGGCAGGTTATTAAATTTTTTTGCATTTCATAAGGTAGCCATTATGAAACCCAAATAGAAAAAAGTACGATTACGTAGGTGTCGGCGGAGAGATTATGTAAGTATGCGCTCTCCCTCGTTCGGCCGTAAAATCAATAATAAAGAATATTTCCCTTTTGGGGACTCAGTTCGCGGAAACACCGTATAATAATGTATTGCTATGAGTTGAAATTCAAAAAAATTCAAATTTAACTATTCAACTTGTAACTTTGAAACCCTGTACATATAGAGAAACTGACCCCTCTTCTTTTTTTAAAACATCTAATTTTTTTGAAAAAAATTACAAATCTTCGGCTTTTAATTTTATGAATATAAAACAAATATCTTATTTTTCTTATTTAAATACTTTTATTACAAAATACACGCACTTTCTGCGCAGCCAGAGAGTATGGAATATGGGCAATATAAAAATATGGCTAAAAGCAAGAAATATATAAATAAAAAGCCGTATTATAGTCGGCAATTCTTCTCTTGGGCCTGCAATGGCAATTATAATTGCACATATTCATGCGCACTAAACGGTTCTCGATCAGCTGACGCATTTTCAACAGTCAGAACAGTAGTTGGTACTGTCGAAATCCCTAAAATACCGCCAGAACTAGAAATGGGCAAACCCGTTCGTTTTGATTACCAGTTAAATCAGCTACTGCTAGTTACAAATAGCAGTTCAAAAAAGTTGCGACGAATTAGCAGTACATGCTTAATAAAGAATGTGAACTGCTAATTTAAGTACCAGCTCGTTTAAATAGCCATTAGCTGTTCATAGCTGCTTCGATCAAATAATAAACAGTTTAAAATAACAGAATAATCCATCTCTACCCAGACTTGCAGCGGCAATGGCAATTAAAATGGCGCATGATCCATTTCCGACAATGCAAGACGAATTGCGAAAGCTGATCGAGAACGGTGTACTGCGTATGATTCCGTTCAATTTTAATTGCTACAAGAGTAGAATTGCCGACTGTAATACGTATTTCATTCTCGCATTGCGCTCGCAATGCAAGAAGCATTGCGCTAGCTGATCGAGAACGGTGTACTGTGCATGATTCCGTGCAATTAAATTGTCTGTGCAGACGCAAGAAAGTTGCCTACTCTAATAATATTAAAGAGACTACAAAGTTCAATAAAATAATCGGAACTCATTATTATTATTTTAACTTAAGTAGTGTCACAAGTGACATAAGTGTCCTTCTCCCATTCCCAGATTAACAGCTTTTAAAGCATCGGCCGTGTTCTATTTCTTCCAAGTTTTCTTTTGTTTTCACAATATCATTTCCGGTGTTCCAAATATTTTTTTCTAAAAAAAAAAAAAAAAATGATATGGTTTTAACATGGCCCATATTTCAATACATTTAGGAGGCCCTTTCAATCCATTTATGATATGACGAAATTAAAGTTAGGTTGCAGGTTGCAACATAAATATCCTTAAAAAGGATAATATGAAGACCAATCCTTCATATTTAGGGAATTTGGAATACCATTACATCACAAAATCCTTCGAGTATTCAAAAAAATATATAAAATTATCACACACACTTGTCATTCACATTAACATGACTAAACCGTTGATAGTGGATAAATTAGAATGTGGGAACAACTTGCGCAGTTTGAAATGTCGATAACTTGATGACGCTGTTTACTTTCCTAAAAGTACCTAGGTCCCATATTAAATATACCGATATTCGGGTCAGTTCCTCTATCAATAAAAAAGTCGGATAAAAAATATTTATATGAAGTACTACCGACATTATTTCGACTTCCCCTATATATCCTATCATTTACGACCACTAGTTTTTGGAGACCCTGTAGTATACCAGAAATTGGCAAATTCTCTAATAATTTTCAATAATTGACATTTTGTATTTGCCTGGACTTCTAAAAAGTACATCTTCTTATAGAATTTAGATGAGTTTGTTATGAAAATTAGTATCTTTATGACACAAACCTGTTAAATAATCGGTACATTACTTTACGCTGGGAAATAATTAAATCCATTTCCTATATACAAACCGAAACAAAACATAATATGAATGATAAATTTATCATCTCCATCAGCTACAACTTTTTACCTCGGTAGTACAAGATGACTTCCAATCAGGATTAAGTTGAATTTTATTAAAGAGTTGGCCTTCCATCCTCTGCATACTTTTAATAATTAATATAAGCCCACGGTCTATTCTATGAACATTTTTATGGAATCTCACATCGTCTTTGTTTAATATTTTTTAAAAAATTGCGTTAGGAAGCACGAAAAAAAAAATTGGATATTCGATATCGTCGTCGTATCTTTTGACATTTTTGAGGTTGCGAATTTTTTGCGAAAGATCTGTCAGAGTCGAAACGACGAAACTTTCTGGTTTTAATTTTGGATAGTGGCGGCGTATTGAGTAAAAATATCAAGTATACAGGGTGAGCCGTTTCGAAGTTATTAAGCGTCAAAGTCGATATTTCCGCGATTCCCGTTGAAATCCATTTCGAGTCGCAAATCTCAATTTTTTTGATTTAAATTTTCATAGCATAGATTAGACCGGTCGCTACAGAACCCTATTGAAACTGGGTAACGTACGAATATGGGAATTTAAAATAATTTTCCAAAGTCGATATTTGGCAAGACAGGGTCATTTTTGGTACCGAATAGCTCGAACTGGGTGCGTCCGAGCGTCACGCGGTTTGAAATTTTAGATTTTCCATCTCAAAAACTAGCTGCGCGCAATACATCTATCTATATCTAAAATTATTAGAAAATGGTAAAACTTTGAAAATACTGAAAAAGTCGATCTGTCGGGTTAAAAATTGATGGTTTTTAATATTTTTCAAGGTAAAAACGGCTTTTGATCGAATTTTGGTTTACGTTACCGGAAAGATCTAGGTAGAGCACGTTCGATACGTATAATTTCGTTTCTTCGATATAAATAGTGAAAATTACTATTAACGAATTAATTTTAGGTTATTGGAAATGGTGCATTTGTCACCGCTACACTTAATTTCGACTATACACTTTCCTATTTATACAATATTTTAATGACGTAGGCGAAGGGAATAAACGAATTAAATCAAACATTTTAAATCAAGGAGGATACGGCTTTGGTTCACAGTCTTTGAAGAATAAACAATTCACATTCTTAGGTAGGTTGTAAACAACTTCCCATAGAAACAACCGGGGACCTCTGAAAACTAGTATAATTTTTCTTTGTCGTTTTCTGTTAATTACATTACGTCGCCTTCGAGCATTCGGAACGTCCTTTTCATAAATTCCTTAATAGAAACGGCCGTATTTCATACCTGCTTTCATGTTTGACACTACCGGATCAACAGCTGTCATATTTTCCGTTATTATTAAATAAAATTCTTTGTTCTTTTTCAGTGTTTGTGTGTTAAATTTAAGTATTGTTTGTGGAAAAAATAGTAATTCTTAACTTAATATGGTAAGACTGTGCCAAGCCGTTATCTGGATAAAAATATAGATTTGTGAGTCCGATCGTTTTTCCTAACCAAGACAGAAACAATAAAAAAATAAAAAGAGATGGGGATTGTCTAAATAGATGAGTTTGCATATTTTTTAAAATAATCCAGAAGACTTCAAATCATCGGTAAAGTTTAACTATGATTATTTCCCTCATTGCAAATTTTACCCAATGTCGTTGGCATGTTTATTCTGATTAAATCCCGAGAGCGAAGCTCGAGTGATTTAATCCCGAGAGCGAAGCTCAAGTGATTTAATCTATGACTAAATATGCTTAAATGAACACTTCCAAAGAAACAAAACTTTGAGTGATATAATGTGACCGTGGTTTTGTGATATAATATAATTATGATAACGCGTCCCCTTGCCTTTAACCCGCTTTACCTTTGCCGTGGTTTTGTGATATAATATAATTATGATAAAGCATTCCATTGCCTTAACCCATTTTACCTTTGCCGTGATCTTGTGATATAATATAATTATGATAAAGCGTCCCATTGCCATTAACCCACTTTACCTTTGCCGTGGTCTTGTGATATAATATAATTATGATAAAGCATCCCCTTACCTTTAACCCATTTTACCTTTGCCGTGATATAATATAATTATGATAAAGCGTCCCATTGCCATTAACCCACTTTACCTTTGCCGTGGTCTTGTGATATAATATAATTATGATAAAGCATCCCCTTACCTTTAACCCATTTTACCTTTGCCGTGATCTTGTGATATAATATAATTATGATAAAGCGTCCCATTGCCATTAACCCACTTTACCTTTGCCGTGGTCTTGTGATATAATATAATTATGATAAAGCATCCCCTTACCTTTAACCCATTTTACCTTTGCCGTGATCTTGTGATATAATATAATTATGATAAAGCCTCGTCCCATTGCCTTTAACCCAATTTACCTTTGCCGTGGTCTTGTGATATAATATAATTATGATAAAGCATCCCCTTACCTTTAACCCATTTTACCTTTGCCGTGATCTTGTGATATAATATAATTATGATAAAGCCTCGTCCCATTGCCTTTAACCCACTTTACCTTTACCGTGGTCTTGTAATATAATATAATTACGATAAAGCGTCCCATTGCCATTAACCCACTTTACCTTTGCCGTGGTCTTGTGATATAATATAATTATGATAAAGCCTCGTCCCATTGCCTTTAACCCACTTTACCTTTGCCGTGGTCTTGTAATATAATATAATTACGATAAAGCGTCCCATTGCCATTAACCCACTTTACCTTTGCCGTGGTCTTGTAATATAATATAATTACGATAAAGCGTCCCATTGCCATTAACCCACTTTACCTTTGCCGTGGTCTTGTGATATAATATAATTATGATAAAGCATCCCCTTACCTTTAACCCATTTTACCTTTGCCGTGATCTTGTGATATAATATAATTATGATAAAGCCTCGTCCCAGTGCCTTTAACCCACTTTACCTTTGCCGTGGTCTTGTAATATAATATAATTATGATAAAGCGTCCCATTGCCATTAACCCACTTTACCTTTGCCGTGGTCTTGTGATATAATATAATTATGATAAAGCATCCCCTTACCTTTAACCCATTTTACCTTTGCCGTGATCTTGTGATATAATATAATTATGATAAAGCCTCGTCCCATTGCCTTTAACCCACTATACCTTTGCCGTGGTCTTGTGATATAATATAATTATGATAAAGAATTCCATTGCCTTTAACCCACTTTACTTTTGCCGTTTTCTTGTGATATAATATAATTAATATAAGGCATCCCACTTTGCCTTTAACCCAGTTTACCTTTACCGCGGTCTTGTAATATAATATAATTATGATAAAGCGTCCCATTGCCTTTAACCTACTTTACCTTTGCCGTGGTCTTGTGATATAATATAATTATTATAAAGCGTCCCCTTGCCGTAAAATTAGCTTCAACCGAACGATTTGTTTAAAGTCATTCATTACGTTTACTGCTGAATAAGAATAAATGATTTGTATCGCGCAGTCATATCAATTACGGCTAAATTGAACTAACAGTCAGGCAGTCTGGGCTTCCACTAATTAGGTAATTTTTATTATTATGTAGGATAGTAGCAGTTATTATTTAATTTTCCTCATTGTTTGAAAACGAACTGTCCTAGACAAACAATAATTATTGCGAAAGTATATTAAAAAAACTAATAAATTATAGCTGTCGGTTATTGACCTCTTGTAATTGCATATTTATATTCAGAACGAAGGACGACATCGGAACCTTGGCGGCGATAAGGGGCCCATAGGGCCTGCCAGGTAGGGGGGGGGTAACAAAAAATCACCATAGAAATGTTATTTTGCTTAAGAGTAAGCATACTTTATTTTGAAACATACAAAAAAAAGTCACTCTTAATAAACGTTTTTACTTGAATAATGAATAGGTGATACTTGTTGTCAATGTCTTTATTTAACGAAGTAATTATAATAATAATATGAACATTTTTATTAACATGAAAAGAATACGATAACGATTTCATAATTCAACAACTCCACCCCCATACTCGACACATTTTTCTAATTGCTTTCTCAAATAAGTGAAAGAATTTCTCATTTCTTCCTGAGATATCGATTGGACAGCCTGGATAATTCTGTCCTTCAGCACTTCAATATCATTTGGTATTGCGGTTACAAAAACAATTTGTTTTAAACCGCCCCATAAAATCATATCGGCCAAGGTTAAGTCAGGACTTCTTGGAGGCCACAAAACTGGGCCATTCCTGCCAATCCACCTTGGACCAAATCTGCGGTCAAGCCATTCTCTAACCTCACGAGCGAAATGGGCTGGACAATCATCTTGCTGAAAATACATATTTTGTCGAAAATTTAATGGTAGATTATCGAGTTCATCATTGAAAAATGTATCCAGCATTTCTAAATATGATAATCTATTGCACGTGTTATGAAAAAAATATGGCCCTATAATGCCAAGTTCACTTTTGTGAAATATTGTCTTCTCGTCATAATTCTGAATTCGGGATTTTCTAAAGACCAGTACCTATCATGCTGGGTTGCGACGGTTCCATTTGTTGAAAATGTACTTTCATCAGAAAACATGATACATGTATAAAAATCAACATTTCCACTTAAAATTTTGTCTCCTATCCACCGGCAAGAATCAAGTCGTTTCGCGTTGTCTCCCTCTTCCAATCTTTGATTAAAGTACGGTTTATAGGGATACAATTTATTTGCTTTAAGGATCTTCTGAATTTGACTTTTTTTCACAACTTCCAACTGAGTAACACGATTTCTAAGGGGCGTCATAGGGTTTTCTTCAACAGAATTAAGAACTAAGACTGTAGCAGCATCATCATGATTGCATTTCTTCTTTTTTTTTTGAGGTCCAAAACCGAACCAGTTCTCTTGAACTTTTTTATTAACTTGCAGATTGCCATCCTAGTTATTGGGATTTCTACAAATTTCTCGGTAAATTGTTCCATGACGTAGCGGTATGAAACTTGACCATCCCCATAACATTGTATTATAAAAACTCGTTGTTCAGTAGATAGATAGCATTTCTACTTAAATAATAACTTCATTAAATAAAGACATTGACAACAAGTACCTATCACCTTAAGTGTCATTATTATTTTAACTCGGTTCACCAGTCAGAGGTGTGCCAGAGAATACTTTTTGGGAAATAATTTTTACATAGGTAAACCTTTTAATGAATTGTTCTACTTCGGTTTGTTGTATAGAAAACACATTTATTAAGAGTGACTTTTTTCGTATCTTTCAAAATAAAGTATGTTTACTCTTAAGCAAAATAACATTTTTGCAGTTTTTACCCACTCTGTATAAAAAAAGTTTTTTATGATGAATCGTATTTTCGAGACAAGCAAAAACGTTTATTAAGACTTTTTTCGTATCTTTCAATTTTTAGTCCATTTGTCCTCTTGTAAACCCCATCCATGGACATACTGTATATATACAGGGTGTCCGGGAAAAGGAGGTCAATCCATTAACCATATATTCCTTGAGCAAAAATAATATCACTTTTATAATGTCAATTTTCATTCTTGACCCTCATGTGCGATATACAGGGTGTTAAATTTTGAAATTAAAAATTGATTTTTTTGAATAGTTCGACTATTTAATGAGATATTAATTTCAAATTTGGTACATTGCGTCAGCCTAAAAAGCTACATCTTTTGAGAGGAACAAAACAAGAAACTTTTGTCAAATACTCAAAATAGGGGGGTCCAGTTCCCGCTGACCACCCCTATTTTTTAGTGTGTGCGCCAGTGACTTCTAAACTATATTTTTTTAGGTAATCATTTATTTTTGATTATTTTTTCTCCCTTATAAAATTTCCATCAAATCATGTGTTTTGGAGATAATTTGAAAAGCATGGATCCTTACCAGATGCCAGCGCGGCTGACGGTAATCCAATAATTTTCAAATACTAAATCAAGTTAGCCGTTGTAGCATTACCATGGATACAAGATATAATTAAGTAAAACTTTGCAATAAGTGACAATACCGAAAACAAAAGACTAACCAAAAATAAGGACAGTGGCGTACAGATAAAATCCTGTAGTACTAATTCAGTTAAATGAAATTAGTTTATTGACCTACTAAGAACTTACTATTGCTAATCTTCATATAAGAGTAAACACCATTGTTATCATTCGTTCTTAAGACAATAATTTAGTATTACTTATTAAATAAATTTGAAACATCATAACAAGACAACAAATACTCAAAACATATTATTTTCGAAAGGAGTATAATAATCGTCGCGACATCTCGCGGTGGTACATAAAAACGGCGAAACGCGTCTGGGTATTAGTCTGACGAAGGAAAATGGAAACAAATTTCTATATTCAAATATTAATTTTTTTAAATTAACGTTAGTAACAAAAAACAAACAAAAAAATAGTCTAAAGGAATTGCTCGATATGACCTCCATTTATTTGAATACACATGCGAGCTCTCTTTATTAAAGAAAATCTTAACCTTTGAAAAATATGTGGTTTTAACCTGAACTGCTGTCCAGCTTGAAGTATTCTTTCTATTAAATGATTCTCGCTCAAAATCGGAACCATATAAACAAAATCTTTCATACACCCCCAGACTGAATAGTCCAAAGGATTAAGGTCTGGGGAACGGGGTGGCCATTTAACATGAGCATCATGGCCCCGACCAATCCAGCGATTAGGAAAGATTTGGTGTAAATAGTTCCTAACATTTATAGCAAAATGCGGGGGAGTACCGTCTAGTTGAAACCAAATATTTTGTCTTGCGTTTGGAGGCAAATCATCAAGTAAATCGGGCATAAAATAAATTTTTTAAATCTTAAAACACAGTGAAAAGTAATATTTAATTTGACAGCAAATAAAACAACGATGCCGTATCCATGGTAATGCTACAACTGCTAACTTGATTTAGCATTTGAAAATTATTGGATTACCGTCAGCCGCGCTGGCATCTGGTAAGGATCCATGCTTTTCAAATTATCTCCAAAACACATGATTTGATCGAAATTTTATAAGGGAGAAAAAACAATCAAAAATAAATTATTACCTAAAAAAATATAGTTTAGAGGTCACTGGCGCACACACTAAAAAATAGGGGTGGTAGGCGGGAACTGGACCTCCCCCCTATTTTGAGTATTTGACAAACATTTCTTGTTTTGTTCCTCTCAAAAGATGTAACATTTTGTGCTGACGTAATGTACCAAATTTTAAATTAAATTCTCATTAAATAGTCGAATTATTCAAAAAAATCAGTTTTTAATTTCAAACTTTAACACCCTGTATATCGCACATGAGGGTCAAAAATGAAAAATGGCATTATAAAAGTAATATTATTTTTGCTCAAGGAATATATGGTTAACGGATTGACCTCCTTTTTCCGGACACCCTGTATATATTAATATTTTATTATTTTTTCAAAATTTATTCTTTAAAAGGCTTTTCTTTTAGTGTGTGTGTGTGTGTTTTAGAATCCTTATTAATTTCTTAATAACTTTCCTGAATATTTTCCTATACCCATTAGTTCTCGAGATAATAATTACTTTAATTTTTCGAAATTGCATTGAATTCGTCTAAATTTCTTATTGCTCATTGATGGTAAATTTGGATACATTTTATTGAATCTTCTACATGTACGGCTGATGATCTTATTACACTGACCATGTAAAATAAAAAAAAATCATAAGTACTACATTTGAATAGTTGTTGTTTTCTTCCATTTTTTTTAAACCTTAAATTTAGCTTTAAAAAATTAATATTTCAATACACCAACTGACAACAAGACTGAATGAATAACAGCAAAATGCCAACCATTACAAAACAATTTCCATAGGCTACTTGCCAAATTGGTCAAAAAAGTGTGATTGTTATCTGTAGTAATTAAAAAACTTTTCCAAACCATCAAAATATTTGTATTTTGAAACACCCTGTACTATTATAACTAATATTTGGAAAGAGGGTGAAGACCTCTGGATATAACCTGACTCCATACCAAATGTCAGTGCTTTAATTTGTCAGAGTTTAAAAATATCACTTTTTGTAAAAAAAAAAAGTGAAATTAATTATTATCTCGAGAACTATAACAAATAGGTATAGGAAAATATTAAGGAGAATTATTAAGTTATTAAGAAATTAATAAGGATTCTAAAACAAAAATAATACACAGGGTGTTCCATTTAAATTATCAAAGTTGATAATACTTTCTAGTAGAAGCGGCAACACTGCATGGTTAAAAATTAAAAGAAAGAGAGATCATGTCAGCTTCCATAAGCTCCCAAATTTTCAAAGTGATCCGATGACTAGGTGTCCTTAAACGTCTAATATTCCATCCACCATCAATCACCCTGTATATTGAATAAAAATAAAAATAGTACTTTATTGAATAAAACTATAGAAATAGAGCATAAACTGGAAGATATTTCTATTAATTTTAGGTTATGTTGTTTTATAGTTGTGACGTTGTGACTAGAAATTAGTTGACGGACACCGTCGGCATGTTATATATTTCCGAGTATAGGTATTTCAGATAAATATCTAGTAAAAATGATCTATTTGCAAGGTTAAAGGTTAGTATTTTAAAGTTTTCTATATAAATTTTTATCGAATCCATAATGCCTAGAAAACTAATTTCAACGAAATCGAAGTAAGCCTAAAATTCGAATCATACTCGCTGCCAACATAAAAAAAATAAAATATCAGTTTCATAAAGTGCCAGGTTATTAAATTTTTTTTGCATTTCATAATGTAGCCATTATGAAACCCAAATAGAGACAGATCGTTGTTAGTGGGGAATACGGAGCGGCGACTAAAATTGCTAGTTGGATTTCTTCTTATTTCAATACCAGTCAACTTTTATAACCTACAAACAGCTCCTATAGTGACGTTTAGAGTGTCATCAACGACCTATTCATAATTAATTTCAAAATTTCTGTGAAGACTACCATCAAAAATGGCTGAGGACGATGCAGACGCTACCGATTTAGATGGAACCGCCTACGATGATGCCGATGATGCTCCACGATCCAGATCCGCTCCAACGGAAAGAACTAAACCTCGCCCAAAACCTGTTCGAAAACGTCGTCCCCAAACAGCAGAACCAAAAGCGAAATGTCGGTCCAGGATCGATCAATTGGCCATTCCAAGTCGTCGATTGATCCTTGCACTATATCGCGAGCACGCCAATCATTTATCCAGGGAGAAAGTGGAAAAAATTAAGGTTCTTCTACAAGAACTCTACGCGATGACACCGGAGGAAACTGAAAAATATTTCGAACACTTGAAACAAAGGGCAAGTGAAGCTGCTAGAAGGAAGGATATCAAATTTATGCTAAAGAAGCTCGTTAAAAAGAGAGGTAAAGCGAAACAAAAAAAGAAAGCATACGAATTTGTCGCTAATTTACTTTCCAAAGGCATATTATTCGCCTCTAAGAATTCCATTCCCCCACTGGTGTCGGTTAGGCTCAGAAACTTATCAAATATTATTTTGGAGCAAATTTGCGACCTCAGGAACGTAAACATACCAAGCAGAGACGATCCCGACCAAACAGGAGCATTCCTCATTCAAGTAGCGGATTGGATGGCTATCGCGGTAGAGCACCTGTATTATGGAGTGCAACTAAAGAAGAATCAAGAATTAGATAAGATTGAAAAAGAAGCGAAGGATACAGGCAAAAAGGAAAAAAAACTGAAAGGGAAGGAAATATTGAAGGAAGCATTGACGGATAGCGAAATAGGTGAAGATGAAGATAAAGGTGAAGGTGAAGGTGAAGATGAAGATGAAGCGATCTTGTCAGAGTTACTTCTTTCTGAAATGGAGTGATGTAGTACTATTGTCCATTGTTTATAAAATAAACATACATCTCGTTACCTTAATTTCCTTTAAATAGTAACATTAATTACCTGAAAATATTAAATCTTACTACAAATTTCAACAAATCATTGAGTGGATATATAAAATGTATTTAATAGTATAAATGAACAATTAATTTTTGTTTCTTTTATGATCAAACAACACAAGCACTATAGGAAAAATCCTTTAGGGCACTCTGGGAGTGGTGCGTGTGCGCAAAAAGCGATTCACGTTGGTTTTGAATCGTTGGAGGTTATATTCGTCGGGAAAAACGACCTCGGGAAGGTCGTTCCATAAGGATGAAGTCCTCCAGATGAAAGAATTCTTAAATAAGGAAGTTCGACGGGTACTGAGCTTAACCACATATGGATTGGCGGCAGTGGTTTGTCGCGTATTTCGTCTATTCGCCGCTCTGGACGGAATTAATTTTTAATTTCATAACAGAGTGCAAAAGAAACAATATCTTTTTTTTTATACGAAAGCTGTACGTCAAACGACAAAAAAAATCAAGAGACCATATTTGCTTTCAGCAAGAAATGAGAATTTAAAAAATAATTTGTATTAAAAAAAAAAGAAGTGGTATTCTTTACTTTTACCCATTACCACCCTGCGTTGCCATATGGCAACGGTATGCACCCTATATTTTAAGCACCGGTTAAGAGTGTGGAGCACCAGGTAAGTTAGCGGTGGGGATACCAGTCGATAAACATGTTAAAGTATTCGTAAAATTTTAGGCGAATTTCATAAATTTCAGCGAATTTCAGGTAGAAGCTGGTCAAAATAGATAAAACCAAACTTATAATTATGTCGTAAAATCATTAGCACTTAATTAAGAAACAACAAGGGTGTCATAAATCACCCCTCTTAGATTTATATTATGGCCAACCTTAAATTTATTTCAGTTCAAAGGTTGTTTTTCTAGTGTAGTGTGGTAATTAAATTAGAGTGGGTGAAAAAAATCAGTGTATTTAGTTCTGTTATTCCGCTAAGTTTTTGTAAAAAATTTAAGTAAGTACAATCCTATAGATTTTTCAAATTAAAAATATTTACACTAGTACTTCCGATTTCATACATTTTGTTAACATAAGTTAAAATAAATTAAACAGTTTTTTTTAAAATGTAAAAAAGGGCGCGTTGGAACGCGACCAAACTATTTGTTTACTATTCTTTGAAGGGTCCTGAATAAGGTCCAACTGAGAGTTGCTGCGACAATTTGCGACCATGCCGACAATTGAATTTAAAAAAAGATTTGTTAGGTACATTTTTACGACCTTATCATAAGACATCGAACCAATTTTGAATAACTTTATTGTTACTAAACCGATTCCGATAAAATGTACATAGTTTCATGGAGAATTAAACATACTCTTAAACAGGCGGAAAACAAATTTCCGATATTTTTCAAAATGGTGGCTATTTTTTTCTGAGTACATAATATTTTACAAAAAATCATACGGTTTGTCAATCTTTTGTTGTTCTTGCAGGATCCACAGCAAAATCAGTATCTTTCACAAGGATTCAGCTCGTGGAATGGTTAAGAGAATGTCCATCCAAAAGCGCTATTAAAAACATTTTTTGTCTCATGTTACCAAGGTAATCTTTTTGGCCACGATTCTGTCCAAATTCGCCTGTGTGCGGCGTTACATTTTGAAAGCAATAAGTATGGTTTGTGTAGTTCAGAAAATTGGTTGTGCGTAAAGTCGAAAAAATATGGACATTCGTTCACGTAAGTATATTTTTTGACTTACCATTCTTTACTTCAAAAATACCGAGAGGAATTCACACACGAACGCCACTGGTCGGAATAAAAAACATGTTATACATCATAAAATGCATCTTGATGTTTGTTTGTGTCCAATACATTATCAATAATGTTACAGTACGTTTCACGAAAATTGGATACGACTTAATGATTTCGTGGGTCGGTCCCATTGTGTAGACAAGAGCTTGGCAATAAACAAGTGAAGTATGAAGGGACGGACTAAGGAAAACAAGTAATGATATGATTATATTAATGTAATCAAATGAAATAACATTTTTTTTTAATATTACTAGTCATATTTATTTACATTTATAATGTCATTCTATAGATAGTTCTGTTTCGCTATCGCTATCCTCATCAAAATTAATTATAATTGGATTAATTATACGATCCAGACTAATATACGAATTTTCTACAGTCATTACATGACGGACTGAATTTTTCCAACTACCTGGGGGAATATCATTAAAGCATTTTCGTATTAATTCTACAACACTAGAACTTAAGTCGGAGAAATATTTTCAGACCTAACCAGTGATTTTAACTGGTGCCACATATGCTCTATGGGGTTAAAAATGCAATAATAGAGTGGGAGCCGTAGCACTGTATGTCCAATTTCTTCTCCCAATGTGTCACAAACATATACTTTTTTTATACAAAATGTCTTTAAAACTTCTAAAAGATCACTTATTTTATAACTTTCTTCAAAATATATATCATTCGCCGCCATGTAGTTCTGAATCTCCAATTTTGTATTATTTGAGCTTGGAGCTTTATGTAATTGGCGACTGTGATAGCTCGCATTGTCCATTACTATCACGCTTTTCTGAGGAATGTTTGGTAAAATACAATTCTTGAACCATTCCTCAAAAGCTAACAAATTTAACCACAAAAAGATATTTAAATATAAATTAAGAAACCTAACCTACCTGATGTGCCTATATTTAATTATAATTATTACAATCCGGTCCTTTCCAAATAATAATAACAAAGTTATTTATGAGGTCATAAATAATGGGATGACCCAGGTATTTTTATTTTTATTTTTCTTGAAACAATCTTTACTTGATATTCACCTATGCTGGTCTTACTAATTGTCAACCCGTTCATTTATGACTTCTTTATTATGAAAACTGTCATCGAAAAGTTATCATTATCAAAATTTTTGTGAGAGAATATCCATTTAAAATGGCCGAAGGTGATACAAATATTAGCAATTTAGCGAGCACCGATGATGTCCGAGCTAGGCCAGAAACGGCACCACCAGGTAGGAGACATCGTTTTCAAAAGATGCAGAAACATCGCCCACAGACCGCCGATAATCAAAAAGTAAGCCAACGACCCCTAATTGATCAGATGTCCCATAATTTGCAATGTATACCAGATCATACGAATCAACTATGGGAAATCAAAGGGAAGAAAAATGTGGAAATTACAAAATCAAGCGATCAACTTGCCTGTTGAGGCAACAAATTCTTCCTAAAACCATAGTATTGTCTTATCAACGTCTTCATGTCTGGTTAATAAACATATTATCCACTTATCTATGTTTTTAGTTTTAATGGCCTCATTATATTTCTCAATTAAGAATTAAACTAAACTGAGAATTAAACTAAACTAAATTAAAATTTAAAACTCTATCTTTTATGGGTACCTTCGTATTTATAAATTAAAATAAATTATAAATTAACCAAACTACTTTTGTCCAACCACCATTTACTATTTTTAACTGAAGTTTTTGGCTTTCGAAAAAGAGAAAATGTTGGACTTAAACATGATGCAATTTTTATTAAAAATTAATAAGCAAGTATACAAGGTGTTATGGAAATGACGTATTATATTTAAACCGGCAATTCCTGAGATGAAAACAAATTGAAGAAAAATATCCAAAAATGGCGTTTTAATTTAATATGCCCTGTACATGACCTTATGTCAAACCAAAAATGACCACGTGGTGCCCCTGTCAGGAAGGTAAACAAAGCAACATATGTCAACAGTGTTGTCATATCTTCAGGGTAAACTCTTTAGAAAGTCAATATCCGTTTGACAGATTGCAAGTTGTTTATTTTTCAGGGTACATTATTATAAACTTTTAAGTTCAGTTCAGTTCGATAGGAAACAATCTCTGATTTATAAACTTGAACTGACTCGAACGAACCGCCGCGGAGTTTTTAAATGGTTAGGTATGTTCTCATTTGTTCAATGCGAACGACACCCGTCAGATCTGGACAACTTAAAAGTTTATAAATGCCACTTACCCTTTAGAAAAAAAAATGCAATTTTATTTAGCTCTTCGGACTTATTTAAAACCAACTTAATTTATAAGAAAACACCAAGTACCTAGGTAACTTGAACAAAAACAAACCGGCACAATAAATTCACATAACACCATTCAATCTGAATTAGTATTTTAAAGTGCTACTGTGTAGACAAAAATACGCCCTTATTGTCTGAGTGGTCTGGGAAATAATGTATTTAACATCTAAACATTTTAAAAATAAATAACACATTGCTTCTTTAAACAGCTGATTGTGGCAATCGGGCTAATATTTAAAAATACAGAGTTGTCACTTCCGATGTTTTATAAGCGACTATCATAAATTGCCGAATTTCCTTCTAAAATATTACTTTCCTGTATAATTATAGTCTCGGAAATGGCAACCGCGCTGGCTCTAGCGAGCGGAGATTTCTCGGAAAGAAAGTTCGACGACTAGTCCGAAGACGGACTAGACCATTATTTCAAAGGAGGGTAGTTCCTGTCAATTGTTAACATAATTGTTTCATTTTATCTTTAGTAAAGGCGTAAATAGCGTTTTTAATATTTCTATTGCGAAATGATTAAGTGCTTTTGTTCTATGTGTGTTATTATAAAGTGTAATTATGCGTTAGTGTTGGGGTTTAGTGATAAGCTTATTATGCACTCCCACACTATTATCAGAATACGTGATGCGCATAAAGTTTTTCCCATAGAAAAAAGAACTGAAAGTGTCTATGCCCTGGATTCCTTAATTGCGTCCTGGATTTACTTTCTAAGTAAGCTGAATATTTATTTTTATAAGAAACTAAAGTTTTACAATTTTAAACATTTTGACAACATTGTGCTTGAACATCTGTTGATTAATCAGCTGGGCAATGTGATATGTTCATATATGAATGTGCCGAGGAGTTGTGTGTGGGTTAAGGAGTGAATTACCCCACTTTTTAAACGTTCGATTTAAAAAAAAATATGTAGCGTTTCTCTAGGACACCCCAGGAGTCACCCATTTAAATATAATACGTGATTTCCATAACACCCTGTATAAAGTTATTTTCATTGTCCTATTCTAATTCGCTTGCTTTCCCCTCTACCACGGTAAGGGTATTTTCGTACTCTCCTCTCGCAGACTTTACAAGGCGAACCATCGATACAGTGTTGCCAGGCTTACTAAAATTTCACTAGATCTAGTGATTTGGTAAAAACTTTTTTAAAAATGCTATTTCTATAGAGCTTTTTATTCTCATCTCTTTTATATTTTAGTTTCTATGCTTTATTTATTTATGAAAATAAAATGGTATATTATTCGATAGGATTACTATCAATTAGACCTTTAGTTTTAAATCGAAATTGCGAAATTTTAGTGATTTCTTGAAATACTATCATTAAGAGCAATGTCTTTAGAAAACACCGCGATTTTTATCGCGTGACACAAAACGCATGCATAGAAGGGGCCTTAGTGAGATGGATGGTACTGCTTTCTACTTCCACACAGCTCGTTTATATAAGGCTTGATTTGAAGAAAGCAGCAGCCTTATATACATATCTAGTTCGGCAGTCGATTACGAAATTTTGTTCTTGTGACATTCTATTTCCACTCAGTTCGGTTCGCGGACCCCTAAGTAGTTTCTCGGGGGTCCCAAGGGGTCCGTGAGCCCCAGTTTGAGAGACGTTAAACTATTGAAATAATTAAGAATACTATTACAAAAATAGAGGGTAGATGTTCAAAAATGGAAACCTAATGGTATTTTTGTTTCAATTAACCTCACCTACTTGACGGCATTTTTTTAAAGTAGATTTTATCACGGTAACCAATACCGTTCACAAAAACAGCAAATCCGCCTCTGAAAGATCTGCATCCTAAGGAGCGGCACCGCTAGATGGAACGTAATCCGGCACCAACAACAGTTCAATCGTCTTTTTCATGACGGTCGCAATCTTGGGTGTTGCCAAGTTGTGTTAAAGTAAACTAGAGCTTGTTTTTTATCGATATAATTTTTCATGTGCACGATACGAACAAACTTTGAGTGTTACGATAAAAAAATTAATTAATCGCTAATTAAAACGACGCTTGAGTTATATTAGATTAGATTATTTCGAGAATCTAAATTAAATATAATAATTCGAGAAGTACTTTTACTTTTAATATATACAATATCGATAGTCACCGATATCGATACTAGCTTATGCTCTCTACTCTTGACTTCAAACATTTTGACGTTTCGTAAGCTTAAGGTTATGTGACTAAAACAAACCGGCAATATAAATAGGAAAATACATTACAAATAAACCATAAGTACCGTTTTCCAATCCTTAACGGACATAATAAGCGGACATCTCTATTAAGCGGACATTTTTTCATAGTCCGGAACTAGGTATATGAAATTCCATGAAAATCAACCTCTCTTGGGCGGACTCTCCTTTAGGCGTTCGCGGACAGGCAGTTTTCATACAAAGAGTGCGAAACCCCTCCTTTAAACGGACAAAAAATTTTGAAAAGTATTTGGGAGACGAATAAGTACGGTGCAAAAACTCTCTGAAGACAAACCAGTATCCAATCGCGTATGCGTAGCAGAGCGAAAGGACTTCGCCCATTGAAAGTATGTGTGATTCCCCGACAGCAATCCGCCGTTTATTTGTGAGTTGTAAGGTTAAAATCGAAAACAATCGCAGAAGAATGTCGCGTTTTAAGTCTGAAAGAGAAAATTGATGTTGTGGAAGTTTTCAATTTGATAACAATGATTTGGGCGAGTTCATTAACATTGATAGCAATGTGCTATTAGAAGATGATAGTGACCTCCATTCCTACCGATTATGTAGCCCAAACTGAAACCACATCAATATCTGACGACTCTGATGCAGAAGTGGGATGCAGTAATCAAACAAATGTCACCAATTATCAACAAGCCATTAGTATGATAAAAGAATAACAAGAGTTTGCAAAGAATAGAGGTGACTCTACAGCAATGGAATTGTTATCAGACTTGGAATTACATTTTCTAGAATGCGAGTTTAAAACGCAAACACGTCAAACTATGTTATTAGATTTATTTAGTACTACATCCTAACTAAAACTAGTGTATTTTTATTATGTTTAATAAATGTTTATTTGTACATATTATATATACATAGTAATAATTTTGCATTTACCGAATAACAAACTTCCCATGGGCGAACACCTCTATTAGGCGGCCACATTTAAACAATCCCTTAGGTGTTCGCCTAAGAGAGGTTTCGCTGTACTATCTAAAATATTTTCGGAAATAGTAGTATTACTGTCCTCCAGTACCCCCACCCCCTCCTTATCTACGGCGATGACATAAGATTGCATTATCCGTTGGACTATAAATTAATAAAATATAACAAGAAAATACTTACAAAAGTTTCATCTTCCACCAGAACCTATTTTAAGGACGGGGAAACTTGGCTAAATTCCGCCATGTACTATGCCGATAAATGTAGCAAATTTAGAAGCTTGATACTTCAATTTGAAAGTATAGGAAGCAAACCATTTCAAGAATGTCGTAAACTTTTAGAAATGCCCGAGCTTGCTCAGAATTTGGTTCTCATTAAACGTTATTTTAAATTCGGAGTTCGGAGTATTAAATTTTTAGAAAAACAGCAGCTGCCATTAAAAATCCGTGAATGTTTTTAAAAATTTTGAAGCTGCAATAAGTAGTATTCCAGGGTCTATTGGTCAAACAATGAAAGAAGAATTGGTTCAGGCTATACCAAGGCTATACCAGGATAAAGGGTTCCAAACATTCTAAAAAATATCGGGTATCATTTAACTGGTTAGCAAAATATTCTTATTTTTGCTAACAGAAAAATGTAATCGGTCAGCCAAAATGCCTAGTTGGTTAGCAACTTATGGACAGCAAACATTTCTGAATCGTGACAGTGCCCTGGGAAAACAAGTGAAACCCGCCCTGGCTACACCTTTTGTAGCCGATTTCCTTCTATATTCGGCAAAAGAAAACAAAAGAAAGTTACATAAATTAACAGTACCCTGGGACCTCTGAAGTAAACTGCTTCTAGACATGTTTGTTTCTACTGACTAATTGTAAACTCTTGCTGACCAAGTAATCATTTCGCAGCTCGACTGTTAATAACGGCAAACCATTTAATTACTTCTCAAAAATATCTACTATTTTGAATTTTTGGCAAGAAGCTTAATACTTCAATTTGAAAGTATAGGAAGCAAATCATTTCAACGGACATGGCAACGTGGTATTGCTCGCAACATAACAGTAAAATTTGTGGGCTAGCCATGCTTTAGACGAGAGTATCAATAGTGGACGAGAGTATAAATACCTCGAAGGCCGCCGTTTGACATTGAGCGTCGTCTCACCCTGCTGCTGCAGCTCTACTATTTCCGGGCAGGAATGGGTGATTGCTTCTGCAGCCTGCCTTGTTCTGCTCCTCCTGACCCACTTTCGCACGATTGGTCTTTAACCCCGGCGAGTAGCGGCCTATTTAGCCGCAAAGTGTTGAAAAATACTCGACAGACGTTGTTGCAGGAGATCATTTCATTATGCGGGAAAACAGTACGCGTATTCAGGTGAGACACTCGATGATTATTGTTTGTCCACTAAATGGAGAAAATTTGGTATTAAATTTATCAATATTTTTATTTAAAAATGATTGTAAACTTGTCCAAGAAGTAATATGCTATACAGGGCGTTATAGATATGGCTTATTGTACAGGGCGTCCCAATTTCGATACTTTTATAGGGTATCTCCGTAATTGTTAGTGCTATCAAAAAAGTAATGTAGGTGTCATGTGCTCTTTTTGGGCCAAACTTAAAATGGTAAAATCAAAATTTGAAAATTTTCGCTCGCTTAACAGATACGGGAAAATCAGAAAATTTACAATTTCAAAATTACCCTATATTTTCTTAGTTCAAAGAGATATACCAAAATGTTGTATACAGAAGTTTCTTTATATTGATTGTTGAATAAGTATACGGGGTCAGGTAAAAAAGTTATCAGACCTAACCTCATTTTTTTTAAATGTATTATAAATATATTTTAATCTAATACTATTTTAAATTCTCCTTTCAAATACATGGATGATATTGGTTTCCTAGGCGATTTATTTAAACTTTATTACTTTGAAACGAAATAAAAGATTCAGATTAAGGTCAAAATAACGGGAATCATCAAAGCAAATGTTCGGAATATGTCCTTAAATGGTTACCGTCTTTCCGGATAGCGAACAAAATATACATTTTGTGCCATTTCTTCGTTTTTTCCACTTTCAATATAAATTTTTCAAAATGTTGATAGGTCATTTTCGCAAATGAATAGGTATGTAACAATGAAATTGACGTTAAATGTTAATAGTAAACATAGTTGTCTCTAGGATATTAGCTTTTGTTTCCTGGCCTACTGTGGTTTAAAGTAATAAAGTTTAATACATCGCCTGGGAAACCAATATCATCCATGGCGTGTTATATATTTGAAAGGAGAATTTAAAATAGTATCTTTTTAGATTAAAATATACAGGGTGTTCCATTTTAAAAAATGAGGTTAGCTTTGATAACTTTTTTACCTCACCCCGTATACGTATTCTGAAAACAGCAGATTATTCATCAATCAATATAAAGAAAATTCTGTATAAAACATTTTTCTATATCTCTTTTAACTAAGAAAATATAGGGTAATTTTGAAATTGTCAATTTTTTTATTTTCCCCCGTATCTCTTAAGAGAGCAAAAATTTTGATTTTACCATTTTAAGTTTGACCCAAAAGGAGCACATGACACCTACATTACTATAGCACTAACAGAGATACCCTATAAAAGTGTCGAAAATATGACACCCTGTACAACGTGTGTGGTAGAAAGTGTAACAAATGTAAAACTTTTTATTCTTCATTTTATCGAAAATCACTCTTGCTAAAAAGTTTTGTTTGGTAGGAAGCCTTTATTATTTAATTTTAGTTGGATTTCTTGTTGGAAATGACCTGAATTAATAGATGTTTTATAATATTTTTAAACACATGGTGTTCAAAAAATAAGATTACAAATGAAACTGAGAAAACTGAAAAAGATCTACATTTTCAAATTGAAACCCCTAAATTCTACAATTATTTTCTATTTAGCATTAAAAATAAGGGTTCGTATAAGGTGGTCTAGTCCGAAAATTTGTAGTTTTCGAAATATTGCCAATTTAATATTTTTATAGGGCGATTTTGCTGCAGATTTTGAGTTCAGTTACTCCTAGTTGGGTATGACTGCGTTGAGAAACAGTTAAATGCCAAATAAATAATTTTTTCACCTGTTCTTGTTATAACTTTGTCACATTCTCCATAAATAATAAATAAATTTAAATAATGTTCGTTTGTATAATTTAAGCGCTCTAGCATGTTTATTAACAATTTTCAAATGGTAAGTGACATCTTAAAAATGCGGATATACAGGGTCTCCGCTATTTAATGCTACCGTAAAAATATTAGGATTTAATTACCCTTATCTATATTTGAAATTTGATATTCACTGAGATACAGGGTGTTAAAGTTAAAACTTCATTTTTGTTTTTCTCTAATAACTTTGAAAGAGACTAACGTTTTTTTACAAAATTTGGCAATTATGTTTTTTCCAGGACGAGAAATTAATTTTTTTATGACATTTTAATGTGCAATGCAGGGGGCGCTGTCTGCCGCATTATTTGCACATGGTCATAACTTTTTTGTGTCTCAGTGTATTTAATTTTTTAATGAAAATAATACTTTTTTTCTCATATTTATTACGTAAAAAAGGTATACTAAGTTCAAGTCGCCTAGAGTTACCGTTTCGGAGATATTTGCATTTAAATTGATTAGTGCACCCTGCCCAATTAATATTAATTTGCAAACAAATTTTTTTTTAAAGTAACCTATAAGAAAATAAATAAAATGTGGAGATACAGTTTCCATGGAACAGAAAATGTTTCATATTTGAGTTTATCGTAAGTTTGTTTTCATCGCTGTTAGTTTCTTTCGACACGATATTTTCTAGTGTCAAAGTTATTTTAATTAAAGTAAGATAAAGAACAAACCAATTTTTGTATTAATTATTCCTAATTACCATTACTAGAACATTAATTATGATGTAAAAGTGAATTGGTAAGAAGTAACAAAATATTATTTTCTTGCCTGAGCTAACGCACTAAACAATTTAAATGCAAATATCTCCGAAACGGAAACTCCGGGCGACCTGAACTTAGTATACCTTTTTTACGTAATAAATATGACAAGAGTATTATTTTTATAAAAAGCTTAAATACACTGAGGCATAAAAAAGTTATGACCGTATGAATGTGCGAAAAATACATTGTACAGTAAAATTTTACAACGAAATCAATTTCTCGTCCTAAAAAAATCATAATTGCCAAATTTTGTAAAAAAAACGTTAGCCTCTGAAAGTTATTAGAAAAAAACAAAAATGAAGTTGGAACTGTAACAACCTGTATATGAGTTAATATCAACTTTCGGATATAGGCAAGTATAATTAAATCCTAATATTCTAATATTCTAACACCCTGTATTTGTACCATTTCGTGCTATAAAAACATAATACTCGCGAACAATCGTTATCCATTAAGCACATGTGGTCTATATTTACAACCTATTTACTACAGAGTTCTATCAATATCGGAGCAAGTTGTTGAAAAAAGCTGGTACATATGTGTTATTTTAAAACTAGGAAGTAAAGCTTAGCTGCCGGCAAATAATATATCTTAAGAGCTGCGTTTAATCACAGGTTGCCCAGCAGGCACTATTTTATGCGAACGTTTAGAAAAATATATTAAATTTTTTCTAATCTGAAACTGGATTCGTAAAGTTAAAGGATTGGAAAACGGCATGAAAAAATTGAGTTATTGTATATTACGCACCGAGGTGGACAGTATCCTGTCGAGAGAGTCGGTAAATCTTGAGACAGTAATGAAACTTTTCACCGAGGTTTGTATACTATTTTATTTACAACCACATCTAACATCCACTTCTTATTATTTTGAATTAAAATGATTAATAAAAGATAAATGTCATTTTGACTTTCCCATAGAAAAATTAGGCAGAAATTTCAAATAACCGCAGGTGGTAAAATTACGTAGGTAATAATACCCATCAAGATGGCAAATATCATTTTTTGAATATGGATTCCAGGTCACTAAACAATATATTATTTTAACAACAGAAAAATGGATTTTGAACGGAAGAACAGATGAGGAATTTGATTTTGCTGCTACTCCACCAGAAATTCGAGAAGCAGCAAAAATAGTAGAAGAAGATCTTCTGCCAACTAAAAGCCGCCCGAGATATGACAAGCAATATAACTGTTTCAAAGAATGGTGTACGGGAAACAAAGTTCAAAATCTTTGTTCTCAAAAGGTTTAAAGGTTTCATCAAGGAATATGCGCTGCTTACATTATCTTCGAAAATTTTCTTTACATAATGATCAATTTATGACATACTTTAACAGGTACCGTAGGATATTTAGAAGAACGATAAAGACCGCTAAGAGTATGTATTTTAGAGGCCGAATTTGTAACTCTAGAAATAGGCAGAGGGAAGCGTGGAAAATTGTAAATGATTTAAGAGGAAAAAGGAATAAAAAACAGGTCGACTCTAATTTAGACTGTAACAAAATGAACGAATTCTATTGCTCTATAGCTGAGAATTTGAGTAGTAATTTGAGTCCAAAGTGTGATTTTAGGAACTATTTAAATGCCGTTAATGTATTAGAATCTTTTTATCTATTTCCTACAAACATTTTTGAAATAAAGGAAGTTTTTAAGGAAATTCAAAACAAAAATGCCACAGGTTGGGACGAACTGCCGCTAAGGATATTTTTGCGTTTGCCCGATACTGCTTTAGTGGCACTTGCCGAAGGAATTAATAGTTCTTTTGAATCGGGAAATTTTCCCTCATGTTTAAAAATTGCAACGGTCATACCATTGTACAACGGGGGTGACTCCGATTCTCCTTCTAATTTCAGGCCTATATCCTTGTTGCCCACTTTGGCAAAGATTGTAGAAAAGTTAGTAAAGCGTCGACTGCTATCTTTCTTAAAGAAGCATAACATTCTCTGCTCCGAGCAGTTTGGTTTTAGGGAATCGAGGGGCACAGGTGATGCTATGTTTGCGTTTCTTGAGAGATTGTATTTGGGTATTAATGATGGCGAGGTGGCTGCAGCGGCGTTCTGTGATTTGTCAAAGGCATTTGACTGTGTCAATCATGGAATACTGCTATGGAAGCTGGAGAAGTATGGGATAAGGGGAAGATCTTTGGACTGGTTTAGATTGTATTTGACGGCACGTATTCAGACGGTTAATTTTAATGATAAGAGTTCTAAACAACTAGAAATTCAGTATGGGGTGCCACAGGGGTCTGTTCTCGGCCCTTTGCTTTTTTTGATATATATTAATGACCTAGCTAGTATTGCTGTCAGGGGCAGATTCACACTTTTTGCGGATGACTCCACCATACTTTGGGTTAGTAAAAATGCGACCGAACTCCAGAACTGCATCAATGATGATCTCACCAAGGTAAAAGAGTGGACTGATGCAAATTTCCTATCTCTTAATATTTCTAAGACGAATATAATTTCTTTTAAATGTTCTCTCGATGATGTTAGATTGGGGGACCAGTCAGTGGCCAGGGAGAGTGTAAGTAGATTTTTAGGTTTATACATAGACAATAGGTTGAAATTTGAGGTACACATAACTAATCTGGCTAAGAGACTGGCATCCAATTGTTATGCAATCAGGATTATAGCAAATAGTTTGGATTTGGAAGTGGTGAGAAGTACGTACTTTGCACTGATGGAATCTCATCTTAGATATGGTATATGTTTTTGGGGGGGATGTTCACGTTATTTGTTTGATATGTTGTTTGTTCTGCAGAAGAGAGCCGTGAAATATATGTTTAGAGCCAGACTTAGGGACTCAAGCAGACCATTATTTATTTCACATAAGATCTTAACCTTGCCTTGCCTGTTTTTGCTGGAGTCATCATGTCTGGTATATAAAAAATTTCGAAATGAAATTAGTTCGGTTTCTGTGTGTAATACGCGCCAGACATATGTTACTCATCTACCTATACCAACTTCTAGCCAAACCAGGAACTCTGTTATGTACAAGAGTAAAAAAATTTTTAATCATCTTCCGTTACGCATTCGAAAGATTAATGGATTTAAGAAATTTAGAAGGGAAGTAAAGGCTCTGCTATGCAAAAAAGCATATTATTCTGCTGATGATTTATTTACGGATGATCTTAGCGGTCTTTAAGCTTCTGATATATGTGTATTATTGTAAAATGTATCATCTTTTAGCTTTATCTTGATAATGTTTAATGCTTTAACTATGTTTAATGTTTTAATTATGTATTTTAATTTAGTATATTATGTGGTTACTTGTCAGAGTTATTTTGTTCTTTATATATTGTCCAATTGTTTTACCAATTGTTGTTATATTTAATTTTTATATATTTTTTTTTCATATACCTACTTTTTCTGATTTGATTTATATTTTCTAAAATAAAATATTTTTTTTTATATATAGCTTTGTTAACAAGAACAATATTCTTATGACAATAAAGCATATTTTGATTTGATTTGAGTCGGCGCTACTAGCTTATTTCAGTGAAAATGCCAAGACAAAGAAGATGTCAACGATTTGGTCACAATATTCAATGCTGTAACATATAAGTGACTGCCTACACCAATGTAATATATAATGTAGATAAGTAAACAAAAACCATGTTAATTTTTTATTTTTTTATAAATGTCATTAGGTTTGTTTTAAAAAATAAATAAAAATTAATTGTCGTTAAATTTGCGTAATGAGTTGTATGTTGGTGTGTTCGTATATTATTTTGAGATATCGATTTTTAAAATTACAAAAAAATAATTTACTTTCACACCCGGGTGGAAAATAATAATATGTTAATTAATTTTCATTATTTAAATAGGTCATTATTTTGGCGAGTACTTTGAAAATAGATTAAGTATAGCATTGTCAATTTTAACACGTCTGAAAAAAATGTTCACCATGGAAAAACGATTTTTTTATATTTTTGCGTAGGTCAGCATAATTTAAATTAAAATTATTAATAAAAGATAAATGTGATTTTGACTTTCCCATAGAAAAATTAGGCAGAAATTTCAAATAACCGCAGGTGGTAAAATAACGTAGGTAATAATACACATCAAGATGGCAAATTTCATTTTTTGAATATGGTTTCCAGGTCACTAAACAATATATTATTTTAACAACAGAAAAGTGCTATCAGATGAGGAATTTGATTTTGCTGCTACTCCACCAGAAACTCGAGAAGCAGCAAAAATAGTAGAAGAAGATCTTCTGCCAACTAAAAGCCGCCCGAGATATGACAAGCAATATAACTGTTTCAAAGAATGGTGTACGGGAAACAAAGTTCAAAATCTTGGTTCTGAGTCGGCGCTACTAGCTTATTTCAGTGAAAATGCCAAGACAAAGAAGATGTCAACGATTTGGTCACAATATTCAATGCTTTAACATATAAGTGACTGCCTACACCAATGTAATATACAGTGCGCGTCTAAAGTCATTTCCCCCCCTGTTAACTTTTGAATAACAAATGTGAGAATAATGAGATTTTAGCACGTTCAATAATTACTGAAATACTATTTTTTTGGCATAAATTCTATACTTATTCTTAAAAGATGGCTGCTGGGCGCCATTTTGAATAAGATTTTTAAATGGCAGGTGGGGTCGTGTGACACCTCATTCGAAAGGTATTTTCAATCTACAAACAGTCCCCAAGTTTGAGAAAATTGTATCGATTCATTTCAAAATGGCGACCACTTTTCTTAATATAATTACATTTTTAGTAGTATGGCTAATTTTAGTTCTTATGCGAAGTAAGTCCTAAAAGTGTTGAGAGAGTTTTGAAACGTTCTAAGTTTCATCCCTACAAATTGAAAATGTTACACGAGTTAACCGAAGATGATCCGGATCGTAGACTAGAATTTTGTGAATTAATGGCTGTAAGGTTGAACCGGAACCGACATTATCATAAATGGATATGTTTTAGTGATAAGTGTACTTTCTTTCTAAACGGTAAAGTTAACCGTCAAAATGTTCGGTATTGGAGCGATGTAAATCCTCATGTTTATAGGGAATGCAATACTCAGTTCCCTCAGAAACTTAACGTTTGGGCAGGTATTTTGGGAAACCTTATTATAGGACCACTTTTTATACAGGATACAGGGAAATTTAACTGGATCGCTGTATCTTAATATGCTAGAAAATACCGTACAACATTTGATTCTGGAGTGTATTGAGGAAAATCCTGACGAATTTGGTAATATGCATTTCAGCAAGACGGAGCTCCGCCGCATTATAGTAGAGATGTTAGGAACTACCTTGATGAACACTATCCCGGGCGCTGGATTGGTCGTTGTGGTGCTATCGAATGGCCAGCTCGCTCACCGGACCTAGCTCCTATGGACTTTTTTTGTGGGGATTCGTTAAGTCTAAAGTGTTCATAACTCAACCGCAGTCATTAGAGGATTTGCGCCAAAGAATAATCCAAGTGTGCTCATCAATTAGTCATGAAATGTTTCATAATGTTCGCGAAGAATTTCACGATAGGCTATACATCTGCCAAGAAGTGAATGGTGGACATTTTGAGCATCTGATTAAGTAGTTGCCAACTTTTGAGCATTATAAAGAACTAAAATTAGCCATACTACTAAAAATGTAATTATATTAAGAAAGAATCGATAAAATTTTCTCAAACTTGGGGACTGTTTGTAGATTGAAAATACCTTTCGAATGAGGTGTCACACGACCCCACCTGCCATATAAAAATCTTATTCAAAATGGCGCCCAGCAGCCATCTTTTAAGAATAAGTAAAGAATTTATGCAAAAAAAGTAGTATTTCAGTAATTATTGAACGTGCCATAATCTCATTATTCTCACATTTGTTAATCAAAAGTTAACAGGGGGGGAAGTGACTTTAGACGCGCACTGTATAATGTAGATAAGTAAACAAAAACCGTGTTAATTTTTTATTTTTTTATAAATCTCATTAGGTTTGTTTTAAAAAATAAATAAAAATTAATTGTCGTTAAATTTGCGTAATGAGTTGTATATTGGTGTGTTCGTATATTATTTTGAGATATCGATTTTTAAAATTACAAAAAAATTATTTACTTTCACACCCGGGTGGAAAATAATAATATGTTAATTAATTTTCATTATTTAAATAGGTCCACAAATCAAGGCTATGTATTTAAAAAAAAAGAAACATTATTTTGGCGAGTACTTTGAAAATAGATTAAGTATAGCATTGTCAATTTTAACACGTCTGAAAAAAATGTTCACCATGGAAAAACGATTTTTTTATATTTTTGCGTAGGTCAGCATAATTTAAATTAAAATTATTAATAAAAGATAAATGTCATTTTGACTTTCCCATAGAAAAATTAGGCAGAAATTTCAAATAACCGCAGGTGGTAAAATAACGTAGGTAATAATACACATCAAGATGGCAAATTTCATTTTTTGAATATGGTTTCCAGGTCACTAAACAATATATTATTTTAACAACAGAAAAGTGCTATCAGATGAGGAATTTGATTTTGCTGCTACTCCACCAGAAACTCGAGAAGCAGCAAAAATAGTAGAAGAAGATCTTCTGCCAACTAAAAGCCGCCCGAGATATGACAAGCAATATAACTGTTTCAAAGAATGGTGTACGGGAAACAAAGTTCAAAATCTTTGTTCTGAGTCGGCGCTACTAGCTTATTTCAGTGAAAATGCCAAGACAAAGAAGATGTCAACGATTTGGTCACAATATTCAATGCTGTAACATATAAGTGACTGCCTACACCAATGTAATATATAATGTAGATAAGTAAACAAAAACCATGTTAATTTTTTATTTTTTTATAAATGTCATTAGGTTTGTTTTAAAAAATAAATAAAAATTAATTGTCGTTAAATTTGCGTAATGAGTTGTATGTTGGTGTGTTCGTATATTATTTTGAGATATCGATTTTTAAAATTACAAAAAAATAATTTACTTTCACACCCGGTTGGAAAATAATAATATGTTAATTAATTTTCATTATTTAAATAGGTCCACAAATCAAGGCTATGTATTTAAAAAAAAAGAAACATTATTTTGGCGAGTACTTTGAAAATAGATTAAGTATAGCATTGTCAAGTTTAACACGTCTGAAAAAAATGTTCACCATGGAAAAACGATTTTTTAATATTTTTGCGTAGGTCAGCATAGTTTAAATTATTCAAAAAAATATTTGTTAAAATATCACTGTAAAAAACGACTAAGTGACAGGTTGTTTCAAACATATCCAAAATTTAAAAATATTGGCTTTAAAATTGTTTGGAGTTAGTTATCGGCCATTTCTTTTTAAATATAAATACCAAAACTTTAAAGTAAAAATAATTTGTGGTGTGTTCTGAAAATTGTGACTCATAGTGATGATTCAAATAAAATAATTGAAAATAAATAATGTCCCCGTCAGAAAATGCGAGAGCTACCTGCGCCGCGTAGAGAAATATCCTTGACAAAAAAGTAGAAATGAATAAACTTCGTTGTCTGGTAAAATGTATTTAAAATTATATGAGAAGTAATTAAACGGTTTGCCGTTATTAAAATTGGTTCGCAGCAAAAAATAGCCAGTAAATCATTTGATCAGCATAAAAAGATTTTGCTTGCAATAAATAAAAATCGGGCTGTTCCAACACACTTGTTCTTCAAAAAATGCTACAAACTGTTAACAATTTAACCGATATCAGTCCGCTTGTAATATCATGTGTTCGCTTAATTAACGGTCGAGCTGCGAAATGATTACTTGGTCAGCAAGATTTTACAATTGGTCAGTAGAAAAAAACATGTCTAAAATCAGTTTACTTCCAAGACTTGCATATTAAAAGAATGGTTATCAATATAAATCATTGGATTGCGTTTGTTTTGAAGTCGCGTGATACGACTAGCTAATTGCGTGCGTCTGATTTCATTCGGTGTAGCAGTCAAGGCCCAAAAGGTAGCGGGGGTGGGTTTCCACTTGTTTTCCCAGGTCACTGTCAATTTATGTAACTTTCTTGGATTTCTTTAGCCGAATACAGAAGGAAATCGGCTACAAAAGGTATAGTGGGGGGCGGGTTTTCACTTGTTTCCCAAGACACTATCACTATTTCACGTTTTATTGCTTTTTTTTGATGACCAAGATTAAATATTTTGCTTACCCGCTGATTGCTTGTCAATATCTGATTAAAAGTGGATCGCTAATAGCAGCTTATAGATTTAATTTGCGTACCAAAATAATTTAGAGCACTCTAGTATGACATTAATTACTGACCGATTCAGAAATGTTTGCTGTGTATAAGTTGCTGACCAACTAGCCATTTTGGATGACCGATTACATTTTTCTTTGCTAACCAGTTAAATGATACCCAAATTTTATTACTTTAATAAAATGGGTCCATTGAGGAGAACCATAAACATATAATATAAAAGGGGAGGCAAAACATTCCATTCTTAAACATCATTTATTTACAATTATGCTCAGTTGTACAGTTTTAAAAAATGGCAACGCTGCAATAAAGTGCTCGTTTAGATAATTTGATCTAGCGTTAGTCATAATAGGTAAATCGTTGTAGGTATTTTTTACAGAAATTCAAATAATATGAAGAAAAAAATCTATATATTAGCTACAAAAACCTAAAAAACATAACCTGATTTAATCCGGGGTTAGAATAGTCGAATTTCTTACACACCACGAACTGATGTTCCATTGTAGATGGCTAATAAATAGCTCTAAGTAGTTCGAAAAACACTACAAACTAATTCAAAAATACATTAGATAACAATCGCAGTAGAGAACGTACACAAACAACAGCGCACTCTGAAAAATTAATGAAAGACCTAAACTTCAGGGTTCCACACGTAGTAATCGTAGTATAATCGATAGCATGTGCGTACAGCGTTGCCACGTTAGTTTCCCTAAAACATTGGAATTTGAAAGTTGGGAAACTACAGGGTGTATGGAAATGACGCTAGACGCTAATATAACCAAGTGGTATATGTTTAAACAGAAATCAAGATTACCAGTGCATCCTATTATCGCAAAGCGAGCATTCTATGGAGAATTTTATTACCTTTATAAAGATCTAAGGAAAGATCCCCAACGCTTTTGTGCATATATGAGAATGCATATAAATACTAGATTTTTGTTTAAGCATACATGGCGTTATGGAAATGACGTATTATATCTAAATGGGTGACTCCTTGGGTGTCCTTGGGAAGCGCTACATATTTTATTTTTTTTTAAATCGACCGTTTTAAAAGTGGGGTAATAAACACTCTTACTCACAGGTCAGTCCGCGCTACTGTACAACATTTCACCCAGAGCCAATGGCAATGTTGCCAAACTTAATGTAAAACTGAAATTCCATATAAAATTATAAAAATAAATTATTTTCCACCTATTTGTATTTATCCTTATAGGTACCTAAAGAGCGAGGAAATCCAGGCACAAACACAATCATTTTTTTTTTCTATTTCATGGGAACACTCCTGGAAACACTTTATGTACACACAGTAATAGTGAAATAGAACCGATAGCTAGCTTTGAAAATACAATAATACAGATTATACTGCAAATTATTACATGTGACGAAACTTGACGTCCAGAAGAAATGCGTCAATAAAAAGCAATATTCAAAGATTATTTATGGACGGGCAAGATACACGCGTAAACCGAAGAATCAGAGCAGATTGCTGAGAGTGTGTTGGTGATCGACGAGAAAAAACGTGTCCGGCCGCTGGTTGGTCTTCAACTAACAGACGCAAGCGTGCGGCGCTATATGGAACTACCTCGTTCAGCCGATGTAAGGCGTCAAGAGGTCATTGGTATTTGACCTAGTGACGTACGTGGCTATTACTACTCCATATGTTTTTCGAGTTGTTTAAAACATAGTCCGTCGTAAATGTTCTTCTATTAATTGTACAAAAAGGTATTACAGAATGGAAAAGTGTTTAAATTATTTTATTTTGTCTAAAGAGTTTAAGGTGTATATATGACAACACCGGCCAGAATTCCTTGATGTCAGGTCACTTTTACCGCTGAATGAATTGAAAGCGCCATTTATGGCTATTTTTCTTCCATTTGTCTTTATCTCAGGAATTGCCGGTTTAAATATAATACGTCATTTCCATAACACCCTGTATAAATTACTTTACGAGTAGAAAATTTTAAAAATGTACACATATTTAGTACAATATTTTTACTTAATAGGTACACATGAGGAATGCATTCAATATAATTAATATTATAATTTTCGGTTTCAAACGCAGGCGGTAGATTTAGGACCATCTGTACAGACTTGGCATCGTTGATTACTGTTTAAAACGTTGTATGCTTTTGACAGAATGAAAACAATTCTGTCTATTTATTAATTAAACGGTTTTGGTTGCAACACAACACTTTAAGCCAACTGAGCATGCCTCTAATAATTACAATCACACTCACAATTACGAAAACTTTTGTTGCTGGAAAATTAATACACCGGCTCCTAATTTAATACCAAACCAAACATAAACATACTAAATAAAAGGTAATGGTTTGGTTCCTAATTTTAGACATTAGGGTAGGTCAGTTTTGCACATTCAATGCCAAACGCGAGTGTGAAAAATTCGAAAAGCGATCAGCTTAGCTGAGCTGCCCGAATATTTTTTAAATAGAGCAGGTCTAGTTTGCTTTTTGTGTTTTTTTTTTTAGTTAATTCTAAAATATTGTTTTGCGAATTTAATTCATCAACAAAAATCTTGTCACGTTAAGATTTTAACAATAAAATATGGGTATTTTATTGCTTGTTACCGTTGCGACATTGCTGGAAAAAAATTTCAAAATGTGAAACATTCCGTAGGTACTGTAGTAGAGCCCAACAGGACGAATTAGTTGTTTAGGGTAGCGTAACTTATTAAGGAAAAACATTTTATTGACGTGGTGAGGGGGCCCCGGAGTGCGTAACGGGTCTAGGGCTCTCCTTAACCAATCATTGGCACAATAACATATATGTTCTTACATTAACATGTACAGGGTGTCCCATTTTCGATACTTTTATATATATATCTCCGTAATTGTTAGGGCTATCAAAAAAGTAATGTAAGTGTCATGTGCTCTTTTTGGGTCAAACTTAAAATGGTAAAATCAAAATTTGAAAATTTCGCATGCTTAAGAGACACGGGGGAGAATCAAAACATTGACAATTTCAAAATTACCCTATATTTTCTTAGTTAAAAGAGATACAGAAAAATGTTTTATAAAGAAGTTTCTATATATTGATTGTTGAATAATCTACCTTTTTCAGAATAAGTATACGGGATCTAGTAAAAAAGTTATCGGAACTAACCTCATTTTTTTACATGGAACACCCTGTATATTTTAATCTAAAAATATTCTACTTTAAATTCTCCATTCAAATATATAACACCCCATGGATGATATTGAACTTTAAACCACAGTAAACCATGAAACAAAAGTTAATATCCTAGAAACAACTATGTTGACTATTAACATTTAACGTCAATTTCATTTTTACATATTCATTTGAAAAATTTGATATGATATCAGTTTATATTGACAGTGGAAAAACGAAGAAATGGCGCAAAATGCATATTTTGTTCGCTATCCGGAAAGACGGTAACCATTTAAGGACATATTCCGAACATTTGCGATGATTCCCGTTATTTTTTACCTTAATCTGAATCTTTTATTTCGTTTTAAAGTAATAAAGTTTAAATAATTCGCTTAGGAAATCAATATCATCTGTGGTGGGTTATATATTTGAAACGAGAATTCAAAATAGTATATTTTTAGATTAAAATATACAGGGTGTTCCATTTAAAAAAATGAGGTTAGGTCCGATAACTTTTTTACCTGACCCCGCATACTTATTCTGAAAACGGCAGATTATTGAACAATCAATATAAACAAACTTCTGTATAAAACATTTTTCTGTATCTCTTTTAACTAAGAAAATATAGGGTAATTTTGGAATTGTCAATTTTTTGATTTTCCCCCGTATCTCTTAAGCGAGCGAAAATGTTCTAATTTTGATTTTACCATTTTAAGTTTGACCCAAAAAGAGCAGAATTACGGAGAGACACTATAAAAGTGTCGAAAATGGGGCACCCCGGACATATTACCTGCATTATCGTCCAAATGTATAGGTAATAGGAAAAACTGATAATTTTAAGAATCGAGTACTTGATACTCGAGCGATTTTAATAATCGAGTGAATCGTTCGAGCGATTAATCACTTGAAATTTTTGTGACTAAGAAGAATGTGTTGATAAAACACCACTTTTGGAAGTTTAGTCTAGAGTTTTTATTAAGGAAGAACAGTCGATTCTGATTTTTTTTTTAAATTGCATCCTTTAATTTTTTTAAAATTTACAGTCCCAGTCAAAACAAAACCTATATCGCGATGAATCCACTAAGGGATTTCTTCTAGTTTATGTGCCTTTAACAAAGACGTATGTCGCGTCAGCCTTTCTGAGCGTCAAACTCGAACGTCGCCAATCGGGTCATTTCGGGTGGCGCGCGGCATCGCGCGAAAATCGGGTATCAAGTGAAAGGCAACGGTTTTCGATTTTTCGCTTAAACTTATAACTAGAGTAGTATTTAATATCAAGCGAAAAACTGCTCGAATATACGAGCTGTTTTTTACCTCGAGCGATCACACTACCAATCGGCACATTTTGGTATCGAGTACTCAAGCGGTTTTTCGCTCGAGCGATCACAACACTAGTTAATATACATATTATGTTACAAATGATCTTCTACCGATTTTTTAGCAAAGATATTCAGAACATGAGTTCCACCGTCATTTTCTGTTTCATTATTTGATTTTCAATATGTATAAGTTGAAAAATAAGTCATAAATCATTGTCGCTCGTAGCTATGTCTATTTATGAATTATGCACTTTTTTTATACTTTTCTATAACAGAAAAGTATAAAAACAATGCATAATTCATAAATAATAAATAGCCATTGAGCTCTCACCACTATTTTGGTAAAATACCAAACATCGCAACGCCGCGGCCGCTCGGCTGGCTCTGCCTTTGTTTTGTCAAAAATTACTTGCAGCAACAAACTTGCAAAAGTATTGCCGACTCTAATGCGGCCTTTAAACTATCAACAAAATTTCAACTTTCCATGAATTCAAACTATAAATTTACTAGTGTTTAATTAAGGTAATGTTTGTTGTTTGTGCAATATTACACAGAAATAATTTTTATTCTTGAAAACAGTAAGTCCGTGTCCACAACGGCGCCCCGACCCTCGCTCATCGCCTTGTACCATGTACCGCACAGCGGCACAGCCCTCGCTTGAGCTTCGCAGAGTAGTTCCTCCACATCGAGATATAAACATGGACTGTGCGTTGTTATCTTCTTCCGATGAAGAAGGTATTGTTTTATATAAAAAAGTGGTACTTATACAGGGTGTTATGGAAATGACGTATTATATTTAAACCGGTAATTCCTGAGATAAAGACAAATCGAAGAAAAATAGCCATAAATGGCGCTTTCAATTCATTCAGCGGTAAAAGCGGCCTGACGTCAAACCAGAAAAACACCTGAGTGGCACTGCGATACATGTAAGCAATCAAGGAATTCTGACCGGTGTTGTCATATGTACACCTTAAACTCTTTAGACAAAATAAAATAATTTAAACACTTTTCCATTCAGAAATACCTTTTTGTACAATTAATTGAAGAACATCTACGACGGACTATGTTTTAAACAACCCGAAAAAACATATGGAATAGTAATAGCCACGTACGTCACTAGGTCGGCTACATCGGCTGAGCGAAGTAGTTTCATATAGCGCCTCTCGCTTGCGTCTGTTAGTTGAAGACCAACGAGCGGCCGGATACGTTGTGTCTCAGCGATCACCAACACACTCTCCATAAATAATCTTTGGATATTGTTTTTATTGACGCGTTTCTTCTGGACGTCAAATTTCGTCGCGTGTAGTAAAATCTAATAATCTGTAGTATAATCTGTATTATTGTATTTTCAAAAGCTAACTATCGATTCTGTTTCACTATTACTGTGTGTACATAAAGTGTTTCCAGGAGTGTTCCCATGAAAAAGAAAAAAAACTGATTGTGTTTGTGCCTGGATTTCGTCGCTCTTTAGGTATAAGGATAAATACAAGTAGGTAGAAAATAATTTATTTTTATAATTTTATATGGAATTTCAGTTTTACATTAAGTTTGGCAACATTGCTATTGGCTCTTGGTGAAATGTGGTACAGTAGCGCGGACTGACCTGTGAGTAAGAGTGTTTATTACCCCACATTTAAAACGGTCGATTTAAAAAAAAATATGTAGCGCTTCTCTAGGATACCCAAGGAGTCACCCATTTAAATATAATACGTCATTTCCATAACACCCTGTATGCTTAAACAGAAATCTAGTATTTATACGCATTCTCATATATTCACAAAAGCGTTGGGGATCTTTCCTTAGATCTTTATAAAGGTAATAAAATTCTCCATAGAATGTTCGCTTTGCGATAATAGGATGCACTGGTAATCTTGATTTCTGTTTAAACATATACCACTTGGTTATATTAGCGTCTAAAATAATATCTTCTTCTTCCGAAGAAGCATAGTCCACGTTTATATCTCGATGTCGAGAGACGAACTGATCGACAGGCAAGGCAATGAGCGTGGGTCGGTGCGCCGTTGTGGACACTACTATGCGGTGCGCCGTTGTGGCCATACACTAAGGGTATAGGAAAGTTATAAGGAAATATTAGAACTAAAAGGTGGTTCTAAAAACTACGGGATGTTCTAGCTAAAATAACAAAGATGCTACCATTTTTCGGGTTTGTTCGGCAACGCTACAACGCTGAAGATATTTTAGATCGATGCAGTAGGTGCGCTTATATAAGACGCGAAATTTTTGCAACGATCATATCACTCGTTTTCCATATACGTCTACCTACCACAGACCGTGAATAATCCCGTTTATAAAATCCACATGAATTACCGAAAAGCGAAATGAAAGTAAAATTTACAATTAACATCGTGCACGTTAACTTTCGGTAAATAAGTGAAATAATGGCTCGCCACCAAATGTAGGGGAAGTTCGAGTAACAAGAACACGCTATTTTTGAAAAGGTGATGTGTTCATTTGAAGTACGTTAAAGTTATAGTTTAATCCCTTTATCATTTCACGTAAAAGGCACCAAACTGGGATGAAGTACTTTACCTAGGTCAATAATGAAGGTAAATAATAATGATTTGGGGGCAGGAGGCTAAGAAATGATTCCTCGAGCTGAAAATCGGTGAATAATACGTAGGTAATTAGATAGTTAATAGTGGAAAACATAGTACTTATTTCCAATAAGGGGAACGGCAGAACTGGCCCCCCCTAGATTTGAATACAATGCCAAATAGAATATCAAAAACTAAGAGACACCTACCGCTTTTTAGCTGCCCATATTTGCAGTAAAAGTAGGTAGGAATTGACCTCGACATCTCATGAACTAGAGAGGTGATTTAGAAATGGAACAAGAATAAAAATACTATTTTCCGTAATAAGTATTATTAAATTAAGTACTAGTCATTGTGAATTATGAGGTGTGAAATTGTACGTAGTACGTATATAAGCTTAAACTTGGGAAACGTCAAAAGGTTTTAAGTCTAGAGAAGAGAGCATAAGCTAGTATCGATATCGATATTGCATATTTAAAAGTCTTTTTTTTACATGTGCCCCGAAAGTGCCTCTTTTCATGCATGTTCTCTTCACCGAAAGTGGCGTTTTCCAAGAGAGCGGGCGGCAAAGTATTGAAGCGGGCGGGAAAGATTTTTCTGCAGATAGAATCTCCATCCCTTTCTTGTTGTGTTTATTTTCGGCGTCACATTGCAGATAGAAATACCGTGTCCACATTTGTTTCAAGTCGACGGAATAATAAAGAACTTAATTTTCCGACTTATTTAAAGCCACTTCTTATTTTAACCTACCCTGTATGATATTCTAATTCGATCTTATTACCTTTAAATTCATTTTACGAGAACTTATCTTTTGTCAATATTTCCTGCAAATTTAGTGTAAAATTGATTTTAAACAATAAGGTTTGTAATAGTATATTAAGATACAAGTTTCATAAGACATTATCATAGAGCACGCGGGAGTTTTCTAAAGTACAAGTGCTCTAATTGTCTTATAAACCGTGTATTTTATAATACTTTTTCGATTCGGGTCTATAGTAGATTTTTTCCATTTAAATTAATATTTTCTTTTTGGATTGGCAATACTTTTACAATTTAATAAAATGTTTCAAGTATCAAATATGCCATGATAGAAACAATTGAACACAACAAAGCTTCTTTCCGTCCGTCATAATTAAAAATAAATATATTATTAAAGTTAATGAAAATAAGTCAGGAAGAAAGTTGTACTCAGTCAGAAATACGAGAAATTGCAGAGAACAATCTAGAAAAACTTTTAAAAAGAATATGCAAAACTTTGAGTTATAGTGCGAGCAGAACAAAGTTCAAAATATTGAACAAAATATTATTTCGACACAGAATCTGACAGGAATAACAATTAATGCCCAGGAAATGTCTATAGTAACTATAAATATGTATATATAAAGTAATATGTATAATACTATATTGAATTAAAAATAAAATAGTACTTTATTGAATAAAACTTTAGAAATAGAGCATAAACAGGAAGATATTTCTATTATTTTTTGGTTATCTTGTTTTATAGATGTGACTAGAAATTAGTTGACAGACACCGACAGCATGTTATATATTTCCGAGTCAAGGTATTTCAGATAAATATCTAGTAAAAATGATCTATTTGCAAGGTTAAAGGGTAGTATTTTAAAGTTTTCCATAAAAAATTTCTGTCGAATCCATAATGCCTAGAAAACTAATTTCAACGAAATCGAGTAAGCTTAAAATTCGAACCCTACTTGCTGCCAACATAAAAATAATAAAATTTCAGTTTCATAAAGTGGCAGGTTATTCAACTTTTTTGTTTGTATAGCATAATATAGCCATTATGAAACCCAAATAGAAAAAGAATTATGTGGTCACTTTTTTTTGACCCACCGTGTATATTACATAGCCAGAAAAATATGCAGGATTTCTGACAAGTCCTGTATATTATCGTTTAATATTCTACCTGTATACCTACTAAACTGTCTCCTGGTAAGCGATCTGTTTTATCCGATATTCTACTAAACATATGCAAAATTCGGCTGCGAATCCAACTTTCACCGAATTTTAATGGTTCCTGCACCAGCATCAGAGCTCAGTATGTAACAACCAGCCATTGTTTTTCGTGCCTACAGATCCGTATTTTTTACTTTCACATTTTTATGACTCATAAAAATATACGGTACTTCCAGTTATCAGTACAATCTAGTACAAAATAATAGCACTCGTTCAGCCACATGATTGGTCAAATCTTGGAGCATTTTTATTATCCGTTCTTATTTGACAAAACCAGAATAGTTTCCCTATTAGTGGATGTCCCTTGGTTGGTCACGAGGGAGAAAAATTGCCGTCTTTTAAGAATTTCATGTTTCATTTCAAGGATCGTTTTTTAATAGGACCAACCAATTTTATACAGGGCCCGACAAAAAGTTGGGCACATAATAGGGGAAACTTTTTTATTATTGAAATATTTCAAAATAAACCTTTTACGCCGATTGATAACCTAAAAGATTATTTTGACGTTTGCCACGTGACTACTAATTTGGCTGGAAAATTACAAAAATATATTTTGTCATGGAAAACTGATATCGAAAAAAGTTATTTATTTTGAAAAAGGTGATTTGGATTTTAATCGTATGCTCTTTAGCAAAATTTGAAGCCTAAATCCAATTATATTTAATTATATTTCGCGGGAGCAACTTTTGAACAAATAAAAAGTTTCCAACACAACAAAAAGGTTTAAATAATAAATTTGTACCTTAGTTTTCCATCACTTAATACATTCTCGTTATATTGCGGGAAATATGAAACTAAAACTCGATATTTTTCTGAAAAAAATATAATTTTCGAAATTATGTCTCCAACAAACTTTGGAAAATAGGGTAAGATTAAAATCTAATCACTTTTTCTAAATAATAAGTTTTTTTCGATATCTCGTCATCTAATATCTGTTTTTCATGACAATGAATATACATATATTTTTTTCAATTTTCCAGTTAAATGAGTAATCACGTGACTAATGTCAAAATACATTTTTAGGTTACCAATTATGCAGAGGCAATCGGCGTAATTTTTTTTTTATATTTCAATAATAAAAAAGTTGTCCATATGTGGCCAACTTTTTGACTGTCACTGTATAACAATCAATATAAAACTACTATTTTCTTTGCTGAAAGAATGAAGGAGGTGAATTCTCACCTTATTTTAAGACGAAAATGTGGTATAAAAGTTTCTCGCATGTCACTCCGTTTTCGAAATACAGAGTGTTAAAAAAATTATTGTAGATGAAAAAAAAATCTATCCCAGTTCCTTGTTTAAGTTAATAAAATCAAATTTTGTATAAAAAGTTTTATGATTTAAGCAAGGATTACCAAAAAATGAATCAGAAGTTTATCCGGAAGATACTGTATTCCCCAGCCATCGGTTAAATCCAGTGGCGTAACAACGTCAGAAAAACTACTTTTTGAGGAGTAATGTTTTAAGAGAATGAAATCAAGAATTTGTGCAGCAGAATTCATTGTTTTCAAATCATTTTCAAAGCACTCCTTAAAAGACATTAGTTGGCTTGAAATTGTGTCTGAAACATCATCTTTATATTTCAGGCAGAGAAAATCTCATCGTCAGACGAATCCAGCAAAAAAATGGGAGAAATAATTCGAAAATCGTTGGCAATTTTTTTCAAACCAGTGCTGCGTTCTTTTAACTGCGTAGAAATAATATCGAGGCTTTGACAGAATACATTAACTTTAAAAAAGTCCTCATCGCTTTCAATGTAATGATGTTTACTCAATTCATCGAAATGCCTTTTGGGGCGACGTCTCCTTTTCGAATAAAAAGATGTTGGACATTTCCATTTCACTGCCAAATCAACAGCAGTGCTTTTCAAACTCTCGTAGTCTTCGCGGAGACTGCCCCCAAAGATTTGAATTGCTAAAAATGTGATTTTTCATGAATTTTCCGTAATCCACGACACCACAAAGGTGATGGTCACAAAAATTTGTGCAGCTTTCTAAAATTTCCCAAGCCCCAGCCTTGCAGGTCCCCGAGCTTTGGAGGCCCCTTCGGGGCCCCCAAAACTCGGGGGCCTGTGTTCCTGGAACACATGGAACACCGGTAGTTAGGTCACTGGTTAAGTCTACCTAGAACCTAGAACAAACTCGAACAAACCCTAACAAATAAGTAAGACGAACGAAATTATTCCGAGATATTTATTAAATAAAAACAAGAACATTTTAAATAGAAAATGTACATCATAAAAGAAAACTATACAAAAAATCTATTTCTTTGGAAATATATTAATTTTTACAGTACTCTATATTTTTACATATCTACACTTACAAATTTAACTTATTTTACAAATAAATTTTAAAAAATACAACAGCGACATATTTTTTTCAAAAATATGCCGCGAACTATACTACGCAAACCTAAAAATCGACAATCACGAATTTAGATGTTCAAACGGGCATATCAAAAGTGTGCAATGTATGTACAGGGTGATCGCGTATAATCTAATATTTTTTTTTTAACGAGACATCCTGTATATTAACTGATTGTATATCGAAAACGGTTGAATTTGGGTATAAGGTATATACAGGGTGTTCCTTAATGGCATGCTAATATTTCAGGGTGTGATTCCTTAGGTCATTTTAAAAAGAAAAGTTCATATGAACATATGTCCACAAAGGCTTAAATTTCTTGCTACAGGGTGTTAAATTTTTATTTTTTAAATGGTTATTTTTTAATACCTCCGAAAGTACTTTAGATATTATTTTCAATATTGGTATGTGTTAGAGGATATAGAATCACAAATTTTAGTTAGGAAAGTTATTCAATAGTTCCACCAGTAGCGTCCTTGCAAACATGTCCTCTGATATTTTTTACAAAAAAGATGGTACTCCACTGACATTTTGCCATGTGGATATTTTTTCTGATTGGCCTGGTCAATTCTACATGAAAACGGTCTCTTGAGTTTTTCTCGTCAGACGCACCATTCTTGATTAAAACCACTAAATTCATATTGCAACTCATTATTATTAACATTGATAAAATATTAATGATAAATCTTGATTTATAAAAATTTCAATATTTGAACGAGTGGGCAATTCGATGCGAAGACAGGCGGAAGCATGCCTATTAAGTGAAGATGCCCATTTCCAACAATTTTTATGAAACAAAATTTGTCATTAATTATTTTTGCATGTTAATAATAATGAATTTCCATATGAATTAAGTGGTTTTAATCAAGAACGGTGCGTCTGACGAAAAAAACTTAAGAGACAGTTTTCATGCAGAATTGATCAGGATAGTCAGAAAAAATATCCATATGGAAAAATATCAGTGGCATGTTTGCAGGGACGCCACTGGTGGAACAATTAAATAACTTTTCTAACTAAAATTTGTGGTTCTATATCCTATTACCACATACCAAAATTGGAAATAATATCTAAAGTACTTTCGGAGATATTAAAAAATAACCATTTAAAAAATAAAAATTCAACACCCTGTAACAAAAGATGTAAGCCTTTGCGGACATATGTTCATATGAACTTTTCTTTATAAAATGACCTAAGGAATCTTACCCTGAAATATTAGCACGTCATTAAGGAACACCCTGTATATTACATAAACTAGGTTCAGAATTTGACATAGAATACAAGATGTAACATTTAAAAAAACTTGACGTTCCCCCCCCGGTAAATCAACAGACCTAAAATGATATTCCATCCTCTTGCAAATACTACTTTTAAAAAGGCCTGAACAGCGATCTTTTTAATTTTTCTCAAGTATGAAAAATAAAAATGTTAAAATAATTTAGATCTGAGTAAGAAATTTTTAAAATTTCTACTTAATCAGGTTAAACTTCTTAAAATAGCTGGACGATAAGTATATCGCTTTAGTTAAGACGATTCAACCGATCTAGAAATCTGTTTTTAGCTATTTTTTTGACCCAAAGTACATAAAAAAAATTAAAAATCACATAACTACTTTTTCTGTCGATTTTAAGGCTTTTGGGCAGTATAGAACAATTAATTTACTAAAAATTAAGAAAGGTACGTTCGATTGCAACTGTTATAAAAAATATATTTGTATTTTTTAAATACATTTCGTTTAAATCACATTATGTTGAACGGAATCTAATATAATTTTAATACCCGTCGAAAAGATGACTTGTCAAGCGAAACAATTTCTTAAATATAAAAAAATGTTAACAACTAATTATAACTATGTACAAAACGATTCGATGTGTAAAATTGTCCTAAAAATTGATTTGCACGGTTGATTTATTAAAATTGTTTTATAAAAATTTATATTACTTTCGATATTGCTCGTTCAATTATTGTTTAAATAAATATAAGGAATTCTCATGTACTTCTAACGCCATTTTTAATTCAAACATGTTAAAAGAATGAGATTCAATGTATTACCATTGGCCATCAGAGATGTGTCCGTCATTATACGCTGCGGCAATTAATTATCGAATATTCACAAATTCACGTACTACTTAATAAGCTGTTATTTCGTTAATAAGGAACCAATTTTAGTTTCAACTGATAGAAAACATATTCTAGAGTTTAGGGCAGAGTAGTTTACGTTCTGATACATTTATTGTACGGGGTGCGAATAAAATCTAGATGGATATAAATTTTCTAAAATTTAAATTTGACATAACATCTTACATAAAAATGTAATTTATTTTAATTTTTTAACTGAACCAATTAGAGATATATCTGGGTTAAGCACTGGCCCCAAAAGTATCGCCTTGTCACTCGAGATAACAAAAAGATTACCATTTCTTCTAAATACGTTGTATTGTGGAAAAAGCGTGCGGAATGAATCAATGCGACATTTAAAAATAACAAAAATACTTAAAGTCTATAAATACAGAGTGCTACGTTATTATCTATTCGTTGAATTGATTTACTTAACATGAAAAATACAACCAGGTATGGCTTATCTAATGATTTTGTATTTTTAATGTTAAGTAAATGACTTAAATGAATAGATAATTGCGCAACACCCTGTATTATAAACTTTATGTATTGAAATGCATTTTATTTTTTATTTAACGTGTTTAGAAGAAATTGTAATCTTTTTTGGTACCTCGAGTGACATGGTGATATTTTTGGGCCAGTGTCTAACTCAGATATATCTCCAACTGATTTAGTTTAAGAAATAAATAAAATTTAATTTATAAGTAAGATATGTCAAATTTAAATTTTAGCAAATTTACATGCATCTAGATTTTATGCGCTACCTCGTACAATTAAACGTACCAGGACGTAAACTGCTCTGCCTTAAGCTCTGGAATCTATTTTCTATCAGTTAAAACAAAAACTATTAAAATTGATTCATTATTAACTAGGACGTGAATTTTTGAATATTCGATAATAATTACTTGGCCTAGTGTATTATTTATTTGGTCCGTAATAATATTCTAGAATAATTTGTAGGTTTAGCGAGACAATTGGCCCGATGGCTCGTATTTGTTACATACGTTTACACTTTTTGACATTTTTTGGTTAAATTTTGTATTTCCGTTTATTTAAATTGAAACTAATAATAAAAATATCAGAAATCAAAGATTAGTTCTTAAAAAATGATGATCTGGATGCGATTTTATGAAAATATACGGACGAGTAATTATTTTTCTAAATGCTGAAACGCTGTTCTTTTCCGTCTTAATTTTTTTTCGTAAAAGCCATAATTTTTCTAGTGACATTGTGAAGAAAAACTGTTCCTTATATCCAAAGATAGAGGACAAAAGCAGGACCAAAGATACACAGGGTGGCCAATCGAAAACACTCCAGCAAGGTTTACGGCTGTGTACGTGAAAATTAAAAAAAAACTCGGACCCGTAAACTTGTATTTTCAGGGGGACACGTTTCACTATTAATTTCATCCCTGCAACCTCAACCCCCCTAGCGGGGGCAGCTCCTGCCCTTGTTTTCTAATAGGAATGGGTATGTTGTGATACATCTTTTTAAAGGGCATTAAGTTCTCTTTAAAATGGCGCTTTGTTTTGTAAATTTGAGCTACGCGCCGCCGAGAAATTGCGTTTTAAAAAATACATTTCAATAATTTCCACTCTCTCCTCAATAGAATAAACCATTTTTTATGTCACGATCAAATCGAAAGAAAATAATAGCGCAGAAATAACGTATGTAGATCTGGATCAACCACTTTACTGAAGATAAAGTTGAATTGACTGATACTTATTACTTAAAAAAAAATTGTTTACGCACAAACCTGTGTACTTGATAAGAGGTGCAGTGAAATGTTTCAAGTTCCGTTGCTCGGCGGCGCGTAGCTCAAATTTGCAAAACGAAGCGCCATTTTAAAGAGAATTTAATACCCTTTAAAAATATGTATCACAACATACCCATTCCCATTTGAAAAAACTAGGGCAGTAGCCGCCCCCGCTAGGGGAGTTTAGGTTACAGGAATGAAATTAATAGTGAAACGTGTCCCCCTGAAAACACAAGTTTACGGGTACGAGGTTTTTTTTAAATTTTCACGTACACAGCCGTAAACCTTGCTGGACTGTTTTCGATGGGCCACCCTATATGTATATTAGCCAAATTCAAAAATTCCATCAAGACACGACTACAATTTAACTAATGTAGAAAATCTTATTTTCCGCACTAGTGCGAAAAATTGCGTAGTCCCTGATGAAAACTGCAGGCTCATAGAAAAATTATACGGAGTCGCAAATTATCCTATAAAAGAATTGAAAGGAATTATTGGATAAGCTGAGTGGTCCTTTCCTTTTATTTTTTAAGTTGTCGCTTTCATGCATGGGTAGTGAAAGGGCATCAATTTTAAAAATATAGAAGAAATATGCATATTTAGAAATAGGGATATTCGATAGAGCAACTACCTAATATTCCAAAAAAAATATAGAATCAGCTTTAATAAAAAAATTCGAGCATAATCATTATTTTATGATAATTCAGACTCAAAGGACAAAAAAATTGCCGATAAACAAACTTTGCTCGTTCCTTCCGAAGCAAAAAAATAAATTCCCAGGATTCTGGTCAATCAGATTCTTTGATCTAATATTGACTAAATATCTTGCCGCGTCTGCATACAATACTAAGTATGTCAACGATGAGAAAACTGGCCAATCATGCGACGATAATCAACCACAAGACCGTAGAGAATATTTCAGAACTGTTATGTGAACCCCCCTAAGGGCCAGTAATTTGAAGGTAACGTCCCAATTTACTAAATGTGTCAAATTTAGTTGATAAAAATGCTAAATAAAATACCATATTACCAAAAACGATAATTTTCAATCAAAATATTGATTTTCCTTTTTTTGATTTTATGTTGATTTTTTTAACACTGTGTATAAATTATGATGCTTAACCTAGTTAATATAAACCATTGTGTTCGGGTATAAAAATTGAAAAATACTGTTAATGTGATACTTTTTACGTGGGCAGCAATAAACTTTTATTAATTTTAAAAATGTAATGGTAAACCAAAAAAAAATTGAACAAAAAATTCCATGGTACTTTCGTTAGTGGTTTCATTTCATATCCCTGGATATATCCATATGTCTCGCTTTGAACCACGTGGAATAGTAATTTGTAATAAAACGCGTTTCAAAAACCTGTTTCCCTAAAATTTTCTCCCCAACAGAAATTAATGCGAATTTTAACCAAATCAACCAAATAAACCGATTTTCGTCATTAAATCTATCTAAAACCTAAAATAACGATACTTGAATCCTTTGAAAAGTCACCTTCCATATTAATAAATATTAAATAAATTCAGAACATAACAATTTTTTCGGAGATCCAGTAATTAAGAACTTGTAAAGTCCGTGTATAAATCTAAACGATTAATCAATCATTCAAACAAGGTATCCGTTTTTATTGTCATTATTTTGGGTCGATATTCACTTTTATTCGTAATGCCCACCATTGGTCTCAGGATCCGTAAATATTCAACTATATCAACAATCAAAAATCAAATGCAATTCAGATAAAGAAAGGTATTTCTCCAATAGCTGGGCTTTATCGTGAAGATTTTTAGTATAATAGAAAAAATTGATGCACAATACGAATAAACTGAATTGTGTCTGTCAAACAAGTTAAAGCTTTTAAATTATCATACATTTACTCTAAACTTATTTACTAAAGGTAACAATTCTTGCTATGGCCCGTAATCGTGCACTAAGTCCATCATCCTCTGTCGATTCTCATCAGACCTACACAGCCAAAAAAAAAAACATTATAAGTCAACGAGTAATCAAAAGAAAATTAATACACTCGGTCCAAGAAAGATGCGTTTTTAAATTAATTATAAGAAAAATGCTTACATGTGTTGTTGTTGCTGTTGCATTTGGAAGGTGTCTAGATGCTTATTGATTTCCCTGTGTACGTGCTCGGGAAGGACTCCCACGTTCGAGAACAAACTCCGCAAGACGTTCAGTTCTTCCGTCAGAAGTTCTATCCTCTTTTGAAGTCTTTCGTTCTCTTTGATTAAAATCTTAACCTTTTCTTCCGTCTCTCTGGTCCTCACTTTCGCCTTCTCTCGACTCTTCCTCACTGCAATATTGTTCCTTTCTCTCCTTCGCCTGTACTCGTCGCTATTCTTATCACAGGGTTTCATGTTCTTCCTCGAAACATGATGGTTCAATAGGGCGGCCTTGTTCTTCATAGCGGCCATATTTAGTTGGTGATGTATTACCGGACTGGGGTTTAACGTGGTGAATGAAGCACCAGGATTGGGCGGATATGCTCCCGACATATAATTGTTAGGAATTAAGCTGCAGGAATTTTGCCTTCGGTACTCCTCCTGCTGATCGACCGGCTCTTCTTTAATACTAGGAACATCGCTACCAACCGAGCTATTCGAATCGCTGGAGTTTTGGGTAACCGAGTACGTAGCTCCGCTGTGCACCGGTTGGGGCATATAAGCCAGAGTAGTTCTGGGGTAGTTATTGTTCTGCACCCCCATCACTTGTCTGTTTTGTATATTTTGCAAGTGCTTGCCTTGCTGACTCTGTAAAATGTCTGTAAATAAACCGTCACTAAACTGAGAATCGTCTATTAAGTTCTGCAAATCCAGTGAGATCTCGGGGGTGTTTAAGTCGTTTATGTCGCCGTGCTGCTGATACTGCTGCAGCTGATGCTGTTTGAGCAGAGCAGCCGTTTGTTTCGACTGGCCGTTGTTGTTATTAAGGGTAGTAAGATTATTATTGTTGTTATTGTTCATAATAACAGTTTTCTTGGCTTCGTTGTTAATAACGTTATTGTTTTGGCTATGTTGTTGGTTATCATACATTTGAGGCGAATCCATGTTTAAAATTCAACAATGGCCCAACTTTCACTTAGGTCCACTTTCACTTTGCCGAAATTTTCGTCCGTATAACGAGCACTTTCCAAACGAATCGATAACATCCATTGAATCGCTTAAAACATTTTTATTGTTCACTGATAAGTTTTTCAAAAAACTAGAGTTAGAGCCCGAACTGACCCGCCGATATCCCCGGAACGTGTCGATCGTCCTGGCGGCAGCAGCAAACCGGTGGCTGCGGGCAGGATGACTGTCGCAGGCCGCAAGTGAAATTATTCGGAGCTTCTTGGGTACCACACAACCGTGCGCTTGCCCAAGTATTCTGAATACTGAGTGTGTTTGTATTAAGCGCGATTCCTGCTGCGGTAACGTGGATTTTTAGTGGCTCATGCGCCGTCTTCGGTACGTTTACGCTGACGTGCTTTTTGAAAGTGAAACACCCGCCTAAGATTTTATGCTTATAACAAATTTTTGACGTAATTTTGGTGTACGGGTCGATGCCGACTAGGCGATAGATCTTTAATCGTTTAATAATAATATCGGCGGCGGATGAATACGACGGCGACGAATGCATTGTTCCTTGCCTAACTAGTGATAAACGAAAATCAATTGTTAAAAAATCGAATTGAATTTATCAGTTACAATGAGTTGTTTTAACTTTTTTTATAACTCGCACTTTAATTAAGATAAGGTTTTTTTTATTTTTACGATTTTTATTATTTTAAGCCACGAATTGACTTCGAGTCGGAAAAATCAATTTAAAGTTATTACCTTTTAATTAATTTATTTCATTTTACAAGTTATGGCCTTGTGATAATAAATATAAATCACAAACATTTTTAATACTTATACAAAAAAATGTGAAAAGGATTTTTCAAAAACTGCATTAGTATTTGTATACAGGTTATTCAGAACAGTTTGCTATACAATGTGTCCAAGATAATGAGGGCCAGTACAAGGATCTCGGAAATCGTAAGAGATACGAAGTCGGTAAATGGAGGTAAAGTTGTGCATTTACATGCCTAATAATATGCCGTTTAGAAAGTTTTAAAATTCCGAGTAGTTCCGGAGATATCCGGAACAAACCAAAATTTTGAAAAATCGTTTTATTGTTTTGCCTGGATTTTTTTGAGATCGAATTCTAAAGTAAATTGCACTTTTGCATTGCCACTTTTTCCGCTATATCTAACAGCGTTAATTGTTTTGTAATTCGACGTCTTCGAAGGGCCATTATCAACTTTATTTTTTTTAAATACGGTCCTGTTTTCCTGATATTGGAATTTGAGAGCATTTTTTCTCCGGAATGCATCGATATATGACACATTGTGGTTTAATGGCGTTTCGAGGATCAGGATCAGGAAACTAACAAGATTGATTAAGATATCCGGAAAAACTGAAATTCTGAAAAATCGTTTTATTGTTTTGCTGGATTTTGTTAGATCGAATTCTAAAGTAAATTACACTTTTACATTGCCACTTTTTCCGCTCTATCTAACAGCGTTAATTGTTTTGTAATCCGATGAGTCGTCTTCGAAGGGCCATTACCAACTTTCTTTTTTTTAAATACGGTCCTGTTTTTCTGATATTGGAATTTGAGCTTGACACATTGTGGTTTAATGACGTTTCGAGGGTTTTTGGAACAAAATCAGGAAATTTTGGGATACGGTCCTGCATTTCTCCTAATTTTATTGATAATATCTCATAAGTAAGCTCTAAATTTTTTACTTATGTTGGACTAGTTCAATAAATAACAAATAATTTCATAAAAAAACACAAATAAGTGAACAAAATACAGAAACATTATTTCAAACTTCTGTTGATTCGGGATATAAAAGAAAAGTAGGCGTTTGAAACAAAAAAATTAAGATGGTAACGCGTGATTTGTTTCACTTGACATTCCCATTGTGATCGTTTGAAAGCGTTTTATGAGGTTTTCTATTTTCCAGAAAATATGGAATTTAATGCCTTGCCACAGAAATGAAGAGGACTTTTACCAAACATTGACAGTCGACATCCAGGAAGCACTCATACACGTTACTCCTCGTACGACGTGAATGACGACTTACAGACAACCTGGAATTTTTTTGGGATTACATCTCACAAACATAACAGCTTCAAGAAGAAGCACGCATGGAACTGAAAGAATTCCATGTTTTATAAAGGTTGGCATACAAGACTTGCAGGGCTGCAATCCAAATATTTTCCGGATAATCCTCTTCTGTGCAACAAGCACTAGCTCAAGTTCGCCCGACTGACCCCAGAACAGAATCATTAAATGAAGGTGTGAGTATGCCAATGCATATTAGACCGATAATAGTTGAGAAACTGTCAATTGGTTCTTTAAGTTGCCAATGGCAAAGAAAGCAGTTACTACCACTAACGTGGTCCACGTCAATCAAAGCTCCAGGCCAACCCACTCATCGATAAATAATCCAAGGAATTTACACCACATGTTTACCCGCCCTATTACTTGACCATCCAGACTAAGTTTAATGTCCGGGACAATCCGGACAAGCGATGAAGCTATGTTATAATCGCGGGAGCAATGCTGTGTTGCTAATATTAGTCGAAAACAATTTAAAAAACATACAATTTGGTGATGTCAGCATGGCGGATATGCACAGGTATGAAATGTTTATTTTTCTTACGGCTTACCATTACGTCTTACGGCTTACTTTACGGCAAATATGAATCCAACTTTAGACTTAGATATACAAAACCTGTCTAGAATCTTGCATAGAATCCGAAAATGTAATAACACATAGGGTATTCGATTTAAAATAAGTTGACACCTACTTCCGGTATCACCGGCAGTGATAGATGCGTCAAATGATGGTATTAATAAGATCAGCATCTTTTATATCGCGGACAAATATTTTAGTTTTCCAAGATCTTTTAATAGGTCACTCAGCGTGAATAACCCTGTACATTTACCATTTTAATTAATTATAGCAAAACTAAAAATACGTCACCTAGCTAGACGAAGCTCCCCAATAAGTTTTGTTTAAACATAAAGAACTGGTATATATGATCAAAAATGCATATCAGTTTTTTTTTTGATAAAATTAAATAATATATCTTTATGCATGGTAATGTTAAAATAAGCAAACAAAAAAATAACCCACGTGTGATCAGATTATGTTAGCACTCACAAGCAAATTTGGAGTTTAATGAACTGCGTATATTTTTGTTTAATTCTATCATACAAATTAAAAGTAATTGCAATGCAGTTTATTTTAATAAAATATATAATTCTTAGTAGAACGGAGATTAATAAGAATGATGAGAAAATTGATATTTTTAATAAAAGCATAAATACACTAAAAAGCGGAAAAGAGTTGCACTTGTTGCTATGTACGCGGAGCGCCCTCTACAATCTACACCAGAACTATAGCAGAATTTTACTCAAAAATATTGATTTATAAGAGAATTAATTAGGAAATTAGAAAATACAATTTTCATTTGGACCTACTGTATCTCGATTATTATCCACATTTGAACTAAGAAAGTTTTGACAAATCGCAATATTTTTATTCAAAAACTCTGACGTCTTACTGTGTACTATTAGTTTTGGGACACCCTGTATACAGGGTGTCCGAGAAATTGAGGGAAATCTCCCCGATATGAATAAATCAAGTGGAAAAACGGTTAGGATTAGCGGCATGAATGAAGAGTATGTACTTAATTTTTAGTAAGTTCTTATCCAGGGCGTTAAAAAAAGGGTCATGAGTGTCACAGCTAGGCCGTCCCTGCAGCTGTGAGTAGTTCACAACATTTCTGGGATAGTAATTTGAAGGGTCTTACCTGGTATAGATCCTATTAAAAAAAATTTAACTATACCTGGTGGTTCAATAATTATGTGTAAAAAACTTGGCTCTATTGGAGCTCTTTGGGAGCCCATATTTCCAAATAGGAAGCCTATACGAGAAAAGTTTATATGTACTTGTATATAGTACTCTTTTCACTTGTTTTCTTCGTATCCGGGAGAATTCCCAGATTTTCCCGGACACCCTGTATAATATCCATTTAAAAATGCTAAATAACAATACTAACCTTCGCGCTGTGGGCCCGTCGGGCGCTGAATTGGAGGACACAAATTTATTTGTCATTTTGTGTAGCACAGTTAGATATCAAGATATTAATAATAAATATAATAAGATATGAATGGTACTACTACCAAAGGGGAGTTTTTCTATCAGTAGGATCCGCTTTTGACCTGATCGGTACAGTATATGTGTTTATACCACATATCGATACATGCATCGAATAACATTGTAAGTGACATTTTGACCAATTTCAGAATTCAAAATAAATTTCAATGTTTCAAACCTAAAATTTGTTTTTTAGCTTAATTTTCTTTTTAAACGGCTCTTTCATCCCATTTGTATCTGATTATTTTGATATTCATGGTTAAGTAATATATCCGAACCTTTTATGTCTTTATCTCTAAGAAAACAATTTGTCACTTACAATGTTATTCGATGCATATATCGATATATATAAACAGTATACTGCCAATACCAGTGTTCCAAAATACAAAAAGTGTCCCCGCTATGGGACATGACGCGAGCCTATTAAGTTTGCGCAGTAGGGTGGAACTTTTATCGATCGCGTCAGAACCGGCCCGACATTATTTGTTTGTTGTTATTCGTCGCCATCTTTGGTTCTGAATTCCTTTTTCAAATTACAGAATAAAAAGTGATTCATCCACATTGTTGTCGGTATATTACTGCTTATAAACTTTCATTTCATTTCCTAACAACAATTTTTGTAAAGGAGTTTTGTGGTGATTCGATTCGCTGTTCTGTAGGTTAGTGGCTTGTTTTGTTTAAGATGAAAGCACACAAGTGTATGGTGCTTTTTTGCAAAAGTCGTGGATCAATACCAGGTATAACGTATTTCAGGTATGTACATACTATATATGAAAATATTTTGCTTATCACATTATCCGATCTTCGGAACCGAATTTCACTAAAAAGCTTGTAAAAAAAGAAGAGAGTGTCACTCGTATAGAATATAATACATATATATGTGATCACTACCTAGCCTTAAAATTAATATATTTTTAATTTGGTGCATTAGTAGCTGATAATAATTCCCAAAATAGTCAATATAGTCATTCTTTCTTAATTTTTGGTTTAGAAAAAAGTGAGGTTAGGAAACATACGACGTCGGATGAAAGCTAAAATAAAGCTAAATTTATAAACTCGACGTTGACGATTGACGGTGCTGTTCGACGGTGACGGTACAGCTTAAACATATTGAAATGCATAAGACCATTTATATTTGACGATGACGGTGCAGTTTGACGGTGGGTGACGGCCGACATGAACCAATTTTATCTTTTGACGGTGGACGGCCGTAGCAACGTTCGTAGCAAGTTTACACAGCCAATCAAAATCGTGTTTACCTGTCACGTGATATTTTGTAAATATTATTTTATTTTATACCATCTTATTAACCATTTTAAAGTGTACTGTTGATAATTGTTGATAGTATCATTCAGATCACATAAACACCAAAATTAATATAATCACATAAAAATACAGAAAAGCCTAGAAAAATAGGTTATGTTATCATCGTCGCCACCGTCAAGTTTATAAATCCAGCTTTTTAGGGCACCGTCAAACAGCACCGTCAAACTGCACCGTCAATCGTCACCGTCGAGTTTATAAATTGGCCTTAAAGCTCACCGTGTCGATTGTTACAAATGAACCAGTGAAATTTAAATTCAAAAAGTTTAAATCCGCTCCTGTCGAATGTTTCACAAGGAAATTTCCGAACTGCGCAAACTCACAACGCCCCCTTTGATGCCCATAGCGGGGACATAATTGCAGATGGTATTAGCAATATACTGTTTATATATAAGTGGTTCATACATCACCATCAGAAGTTATCCTATAAACCCTAGCAGTCCCATCTTAAGGAACAAAATCATTTTGTTTTTAATTTTATAAAATAGGGTAAAAACATTTGTGTCAATACTCCCAAGATTACAGGAAAGTAAAATCCCTTTCTTTTAATCGTATACAAATAAAAATACTTACTTACAATAATAAAGTAGGTATTAAAACAATCGAGTCTTATCATAACAAATATTTAAATACGATATCTCAAGTGATTAAAATGACACACCCTTTAATATGGCGACAGGATCACAACTTAAATTCATTATTTTTATTGTGACCGTTTTTTTAATGATAAATTACGTATAATGTTATAATATAGAGTGTCAATAAGATAACTTTCCAGCCTTAAGAGTGTTTATGGCGTGGTCCGATTTAAGATTTCGCCGCGGAACAGCATAAGTCATTGTTATTGAACAATGAGACAACATCGCCATTCCAAGACACGACGAGTCAGCGCGCTGTATCGAGGGAGTAGGAGACGTTTCCCTTATTCTTCTGTCATAGATCACTCGAAGCGTTGTCAAATCACTTTAGATAGTTGCGATTTTAGATATTTTTCCTGAAAACCTCGGTGTGACATTTGTTTGCATCAAAACTAAACTATGAAATTAATTGAGATTATTGATAGTGCATGGCAATACTTTCCAAAAATGGGAAATTGTAATTACGTCCATTTTTGAAACGCGATTCAAAAGAACCATAGAATAATATTTAAGTTTGTTCTAGAATGGACTAACAAAGCTGTTAATATTGGTAAGCCATATATCGGCGACGGCAACTATATTACAACTTTTCCATATTAGAATTCCATGTCAAATTTCAAAACTTCCTACGAGATGGCGCTGTTGGCTATACTAGCGCATCCACCATATTTTTCATAATATACACGTAGTCAGACGATGAGATGATGGTAATAGACTATTGACTAAAGAATAAGTACTCTTCACTCATGTCGCTAATCCTACCCGTTTTCGAGAAAACATCATTTTATTTACACTGAGTCCCTTAACTTCTCACGGATTAAATATGAAAAAGCGGAATTTTGAAGGTTGAACATTTGATCGGAACAAAGATGTATTTTTTTTAAATACGCCGAATACAGGTCGACAACTTTATCTGTAGCTACAAAAGGAATGCGGGCAAGAAAATTTCTTGGGTTAACAATATTGTCATATATATTAAATTTTAATTTAATAACATGTTACCAAATAAAACTAAAATTAAATTTCACCCATTTAAAGTAAATTGTCATAAGTATATAAGAAACTAATACTCTATTATTGTTTCAATGTTCTTAAAACGTTCTTTTCATACTATTTATTTTAATATTTAAATGCAAATTAAAATATTTTTTTTTATTAAAGTACTTCTAATGTAAAAATAGGGCAACATGGTGCAATATCAACAGTAACCATGGGTAACCGGTGGCTAGAGCTAATTTGATAGGTTATATCCCAGACAGAAGATGTGACACGCGTCTGGTGACACGCCTATTGTGCCAGCGTGCTTGTTCGGCGATGTCCAATATGCTTCATCCAGTTGCGTAGTGATAGGGTTTGTTTTAAAACTGTGAGAATGAATGAATATAACCTGATGAAACCCTTCACATTCAAACCCGTGAAGTGATTGCCAATGTGTACAGGGTGTGTGAAGAGGAATTACAAATTAATACATTTAAATTGCCACTTAAGCAAAAGCTAGAAAGGGTCGCAATGTATACGGGAGTAAGCGTGGGTACAGTAAAAAGCATTCACAAAGGAGATACTGAAAGAAAATAACCCGGATCAATTGTTGTCATCTCCTGTCAAAAAAAGGGCCCGTCTCTCTGCTGTCGGAAAAATCGAAGGCTTCGACTTTGGCATTGCTAGGAGAACAATACAAAAGTTTTATTTGGAACTAAAAGTAGTTCCAACCTTAAAAAAGTTGCTACAACAGCTGATAAGTGACATAAACTCTCCATTTTCCCGTGAAACTTTAAAGTGCATGTTGAAATCAAATGGATTTTAATGACGAAAATGCCAAAATAAGCGAAAAATATTGATGGAAAGGCCTAATATATTGCACTGGTGATACAAATATCTTTATGCCATGAAAAAATATATATTATTACATTATTAAGATAGCACGCCCATGACTCGGCCATGTTTTAAAAGATATTGCTTCCCCCTTACCGATACCGCGTAGCTATAGACTCGCTTCTCAAGCTGTACATGATGTATATGAGATGTCGTTTTTTCGAAAACTGTTAGGATTAGCGACATGAATGAAGAGTACTTAATTTTTTACCAATAGTTAGAGGTATGTAAAAACCGTTGTCCAAAGTTCTTATCATACAGGGCGTTAAAAAAAGGGTCATGAGTGTCACATCTAGTTCGTCCCTGCAGCTGTGAATAATTCACAGCACTTTCTTGAATAGTAATTTGAAGGGTCTTATATCTGGTATACATCTTATTAAAAAAAAATTAAATATACCTGGTGGTTCAATAATTATGTGTAATAAACTTGATTCCATTGGAGCTCTTTGGGAGCCCATATCTCCGAAAAGTAGGCCTATGCGATAAAAGTTTATATGAACTTATAGTACTTTTCTTCATATCCGGGAAATTTCCCTCATTTACTCGGACACCCTGTATATGCTCAAATCAAACGCCCTCCTTTTTATTGAAAATTTGGTATGTTTATCGAATACATACCTACAAATTAGATTAAAAACTAAAATTGTCGATATTTTTCAGTATTTTTTAATAACTTTAATAGATAACTGCAGAAGTAAAAATACTTTTAATTGATAGGCAAGAATTCAAGGGTGAATTTTTATTTACATTGAGATAAAAACGAAATGTGTCATCTTTCTTGCCAAGGCTATTATAAAATTAATTTATACAGGGTGTTTTTTTTTTTAAATGTTATAAGGCGATATTGAGGTAAAAGGGAGATGCGAGGGGTACATTTTTTAGATTTACGCCTGAGACATGGGTATAGGAAATTTTTAACGAAATTTACTTGGATTTTTACAATGAATCGAGAAATACCATAATATACAGGTCATTCGATTTATAATAACAATGTTAGACCTAACTTCCGGTATAACCGGAAGTAATAGATACGTCAAAATGTCTGTATTAACAAGATCGACATCTTTGAGTCGAGTTATTTCAATATATAGGGTGTTGAAAATAGGTCGGTACCCCGGAATAACTCCGGTGTCTCGCATTGCAGCGGAAAGTATCTAGGCAAAAAGTTGTTTGGTTTTGAAGGAGGAATAGTTTGCAATTTAAACCATCCCCCACCCCCTCAACCCCCGGGCGCGGGTGGGGGTAAGTTACGTTTTTCAAATGGAACCCCATATTTTTTATTAGCGTATCGTGTTCTCCGACCAAAAATAAACATCTTTTGTCCGAAATTTTTTTTATTTGGGCTCATCCTTCACCGATAATGACCATGCGAAAGACAAAATCAGAACCATGCGAAAATCAAGTTTTATCCCGGAAATACTCTTTTTCTCTGTCTTGTACTAAAATGCCCGTGGAATACAAACAACTTTTTCCACGGGCATTTTTAGTACAAGACAGAGAAAAAGAGTATTTCCGGGATAAAACTTGATTTTCGCACGCTTCTGATTTTGTCTTTCGCATGGTCATTATCGGCGAAGGATGAGCCCAAATAAAGAAATTTTCGGACAAAAGATGTTTATTTTTGCACGGGTTATTCCGGGGAACCGACCTTTTTTCAACACCGTGTATATTATATTGAATATTCAAACAGTTATCATTTTTAGTTCCCGAATAGAATGGAAATTTAAAAAAAATCGAATCGAAGTTTCTCTAAAATATTATCATGCGAGGTTGACTTGCATTTGACTGTAAAGATTGTTTCAAGAAAAATGGATATAACTTAATGACTGCCGTAAAAGTACCTGGGCCATCCCATTATTTATGACCGGTTGTTATTATTATGTGGAAAGGACCGGATTGTAATAATTATAATTAAATATAGGCACATCAGGTAGGCAAGGTTGTTTAATTTATATTTAAATATCTTTTTGTGGTAAAATTTGTTAGTTTTTGAGGAATGGTTCAAGAATTGTCTTTTACCAAACATTCCTCAGAATAGCGTGATAGTAATGGACAATGCGAGCTATCACAGTCGCCAATTACATAAAGCTCGAAGCTCAAATAATACAAAATTGGAGATTCAGAACTACTTACATGGCGGCGAATGATATATATTTTGAAGAAAGCTATAAAAAAAGTGATCTTTTAGAAGTTTTAAAGACATTTTGTATAAAAAAAGTATATGTTTGTGACACATTGGCAGAAGAAATTGGACATACAGTGCTACGGCTCCCACCCTATTATTGCATTTTTAACCCCATAGAGCATATGTGGCGCCAGTTAAAATCACTGGTTAGGTCTAAAAATATTTCTCCGACTTTAAGTTCTAGTGTTGTAGAATTAATAGGAAAATGCTTTAATGATATTCCCCAAGTAGTTGGAAAAATTCAGTCCGTCCCGTAATAACTGTAGAAAATTCGTATATTACTCTGGATCGTATAATTAATCCAATTATAATTAATTTTGATGAGGATAGCGATAGCGAAACAGAACTATCTATAGAATGACATCATAAATGTAAATAAATATGACTAGTAATATTTAAAAAAAATGTTATTTCAATTGATTACATTAATATAATCATATCATTACTTGTTTTCCTTAGTCCGTCCCTTCATACTTCACTTGTTTATTGCCAAGCTCTTGTCGACACAATGGGACCGACCCAGGAAATCATTAAGTCGTATCCAATTTTCGTGAACCGTACTGTACATCCCAATTTAAAAACGTTAAAGAGAGACTTAAAGAACATTTTTCGCTGCTAACAGCAACTAAACGTAAAACCAGTTCCCAACTATTAAAAATCTCTTTTAAAACCCATCTAATAAATACTAATAATAATATAGAATATAAAGCAGAGAGAATGCTGCATCAACTTTGTTCCAAAAACGTTGTGTTATGTAAAGGTACTTGAACGCTGAGAAAACAGAGAAGGCGGCGGTACGACGTCACGTGACGTCATATACCTGAATCCCACGTGCAGGAATGTGCATACATTCCCGCTAAAACTAGGTCACAAACCAGCTGGCCAGAACGTGACAATGTTGCCAAGTTTTTAATATATCATTGAATTGGTGATGCGACCATCCGCACCAATTATTGCTACAGTAATTATGTATGAGCTACGTACATTATAATGTATTTACATTATACAAAGTTGTTACCAATACCATACAAAAGTAAGAATTATTCAATTTTTAAATAAAATAATGAATCGTTTCTAGTTAAGACTATAACAACTTTTACGGCGTTTTTAGAAAATTGGTTTTGAAAACAATATGCAATTTTTTTTATGGTCAAACACAAGCACTATAGGAAAAATCCTTTAGGGCACTCTGGGAGTGGTGCGTGTGCGCAAAAAGCGATTCACTTTGGTTTTGAATCGTTGGAGGTTGTATTCGTTGGGAAAAACGACCTCGGGAAGGTCGTTCCATAAGGATGAAGTCCTCCAGATGAAAGAATTCTTAACAATGAAGTTCAGGGAGTACTAAGCTTAACCACATATGGATGGGCGGCAGTGGTTCGTCGTGTATTTCTGCTATTCGTCGCTCTGGGCGGAATTAAGAGGGCAAGGTCAGCCGAGCACTTTCCATGAAAATATCTGTAAAAGAGAGTCAAATCCCCAATCTGTCTTCGATGTTCTAGGCTGTCGAGGTTCTTCGTCAGCTCGTGGTCTCCAATTACACGAATGGCTCTCCTTTCGATGGAATCCAGTAGCCGAAAAGTATGTTTGGGTGCAGAGCTCCAGACATGAGAGCAGTACTCTAGTGATGGTCGAATCTGGGCTTTTTATGAAGAGTGCTCTGAAAACAAAGTGTTATTCTAGCTATGTTTTAGGCAATAACGAATAAGGATTGAAACAAAATATAATTATCCTTTTATGTAATGTGTATATGGTAATGTGTCGAAGTTTCGTTATTGATGCAGATTTACATGGCACAACATATATTTTTGTTTCATTACAAAAAAATAGTTATATTTGGCATCACCGCTTGCTTGTCGCTATTTAGCAGGAATTAGTTCCAATAACACCATCTATGGAATAGTAGCAGAACTAAATTTTTATTCTGGCAGGACGCTATTCCTGAGAATGAGATTTCTTATACCAATCTCAATTAAAAGTCAGATAGAAATCGTTAATTTTAAGTAGATTTCTCTTTTGGTGCCAGTTAGTGTTCCTGCTAAAAATACAGAAAACATTTTTGTATGCCAGTCACCATTTCCAACAATTCTCAAAAACCGTTTGAATTATAGACAAACTATATATTTTTGGAATCAGGCAAGAAAGACCTCTCATGAAAATGAATAATATACAGGGTATGCCATTGAAGAAACAATAGCTTTATGCCTCAGTTCTGATGTTTTAAGCTAAAAACCGCCTTTTACATAGCAATTTCATACTCTACGGGAAACTAAAAAAATACAGGGAAACTATAAAATATACCCTTGTTCAACCTAAATTGGATGGCCCTGTAGTTATTTGGAAATTGCCCTTTAGAGATAAATTTAAGTAAATGTTATTTTGAAATTATAGTGTTTTTTTTTAAGTATTCGGCCATATAGCGGAGTAAAAGAGTTTTACTTTTTTAACGTTGCGGTTTTATTTATAACCATCTTCAGAACTTTTTTGCTGATATATGTATAGTCTGCATCTTTTACTCCACTATATTATGGAAATCCCAGGAAAAGAACACTATAATGATATAGAATGGTCAGAAAAACAAGAAGTTATTTTGAAAAATCTTGAAATTTCTTGGCGATCCTTTAGTAAGATAAATAATATTTTTTTTGTTCTCACAGGTGGTACTTGAACCATGTGGCGCACCTATTTATACATCTCTTGAGTTTGGATACTAAGATGTAATAAGAATGTAAAGCAAACAAATTAGTTAATTGATAGTAGATTATTTTTTATATTGAAATTGAAGATAACGAATATATAGGTAATAAGAAATAAGAGTACTCAATACAAGTAACAGTGAATTATTATTAGTATTATTAAGAAGTGGAACCGTATTTTTTAATATCTTTTTTAATTAAAATCTTTTGAGAAACAGTATTATTATATTTTCTACGGGACAATTGTAGTAAAACATTTATACAAATATTATTAATTAAATATGTACTAAATCGTATACTTAATTTTTACTGATTTTTATAAAATATATTAATTTTTTTAGCGAAGAAAAATTTATGATCCGAGGCAACAATCCTACTTATTACAAGAACAAATTCTGCTTATTCACAGAATACGATGGATCTCAGCTTTCTAGCTATTGCGAAAATGCGCTATTATAGGAATTTTGTCTGCCAGTTTGCTAGTGGGTTGAAAAATATAAAATTAACCAGGATTTTATGACTATTAATTTAAAATAAATATATGAAATTTGAGCAATAATTAAATTATGCATTGTTTTGTTTATTGTAATAGTGTCTATCCTTATTTGCCCCATTTTTAAGACTGTCGATTTAAAAAAAACTATTCAGTTTTTCTCTAGGACCACCGAGCCATTTTCATAACACCATGTATACTAATCATTTGTTCTTCTAACTTTCATAATATTTTGTCGATGCAATTAGTGTAAAATTTACAATACAGGGTGTCCCATCGGGAACCGCCTAGATCTATACAGAGTGCCCCAAGTAAAGTGGTCTATTAGTAGTATCTCGAGAACTAAATGAGATTTTATTTTGAAAATTTGGCTGTTGCTATAATAGATGGCTTTCTACGTTTATAAAATATTTTCGATGGTGCGGTGTTGCCGGATCATACCGAAAGTGGTAGCAACTTCGGAATTTTAAATGAATTACCCTATATATTATATTTTTTTTTGGAATCTAGGTAAAAATCTAGAACAGTTTTCTGTATAATATCATATACCTATTTTTGTACTTATAGCGAAATTTAAAAATTATCTTATAAAAATATATTTTTTGGTAGTTGGCTGTGGATTCATATAAACAAAATAATGAAAAATCCATGTGACGTTATGTCTGTGTTGTTGTAAAAAAAGATGGTTAACCAATAAAGAATTTATTAATAAATAAATAAACAAAATGAAAATTACGCAACAACACCAATGAAATAACTAATAACTAAATTGTTTAAAATGCCCTCCGTTGGCTCTTAAACATTCATAAATTGTGGTTATAACATGTTCATTTGTCACCTTTTTCATTTCTTTCCCTTCTAGAGACCCCAAAACTGTTCGTACTCGATTTTCTAAATCTTCCCTTGTTATGACGGGTGTCTTGTATACTATTTCTTTAATCCTACCCCATAGATATAAATCTAAGGGGGTAAGATCCGGAGACCTTGGGGCCATTTCCATGGACCGCCTCGGCCAATCAACTTTTTGGGAGTCATAGGAGCTGCATCAGGATGCAGTTCATTAAATTTTCTGCAAGTTCTAGATAAAACTCTACCACACTCCCCATGAATATAAAATAAACTTAAAATATCTAAGCTCGAATAATGTGAATTAGTCATTTTTATTACAATAACACAGACATAACGTCAAATGGATTTTTCATTATTTTGTTTCTATGAATCCATTCCATAGCCAACCATACTATTAAAAAATATATTTTTATAAGATAATTTTAAAATTACGCTATAAGTCCGAAAATACTGAAGATAGGTATAGGAATACTTAATATCATTAGATAGAAAATTTGATCGTCCATTAGCAAAACATATCAAATACAGGGTGTCCCATTTAAAAAAAAAGAAGATTTTTGCAATAGTTCATCTGCCTCAGAAATATTGTTATGGAGACGCCCTGTATAAAACTAATTAAATACTGTTCAAAATTATAAAATTGCGATGGTCTTATGAAACTATTGTTAAATTTTCAGCTTTCTAGCTGTAACCGCTAAAAAGATACGATTTTCTTTTCAGGTCCCGATACGGCGTTAAAAAATCACAAAATTATTTATAATTCAGAAACTCTTAAAGATAGGTATATAATATTATACAGAAAACTGTTCTAGATTTTTACCTAGATTCCAAAAAAAATATAATATGTAGGGTAATTCATTTAAAACTCCGAAGATGCTACCACACCGCACCATCGAAAATATTTTATAAAGGTAGAAAACCATCTCTGATAGCCACCGCCAAATTTTCAAAATAAAATCTCATTTAGTTCTCGAGATACTTCTAATAGGCCACTTTACTTGGGGCACCCTGTATATGAAATACTGTGCATGGGGAAATTCTAAAAATTATACAGTATGCTAATGTTGATGAGGGCCACTTAGTTAAAATATTTTTACTACGGTGGCACTTCCGACTATACCGGAAGTCAGTGTCAACTTGCTTATTTTAAAAGGAGCACCTTTTACAGGGTGTTCCTTAATTACGTGATAATATTTTAGGGTGTTGAATTTTTATTTTTTAAATTGTTATTTTTTATTATCTCCGAAAGTACTTTAGATACTATTTTCAATTTTGGTATGTGTTAATAGGATAGGTATTTTAGTTAGAAGAGTTATTCAATTGTTCCACCAGTGGCGTCCCTACAAACATGTCCTCTGATATTTTTTACAAAAAAGATGGTACGCCACTGACCTTTTCCATGTGGATATTTTTTCTGATTAGCCTGGTCAATTCTACATTAAAACGGCCTCTTGAGTTTTTTCTCGTCAGAGTTCTTGATTAAAACCACTAAATTCATATTGAAACTCACTATTATTAACATTGATAAAATAACTAATGATAAATTTTATTTTATAAAAATTGTTGGAGTGGCAATTCGATGCGAAGACGGGCGGAAGCCTTTTAAGTGAAGGTGGCCATTTTCAACAATTTTTATAAAACATAATTTATCATTAATTATTTTATCAATGTTAATAATAATGAGTTGCAATATGAATTTAATGGTTTTAATCAAGAACGGTGCGTCTGACTAGAAAAATTCACGAGACTGTTTTCATGTAGAATTGTAGCCTGATCAATTGTATATCAGAAAAAATATCCACATGGAAAAATGTCAGTGGCGTACCATGTTTTTTGTAAAAAATATCAGAGGACATGTTTGCAGGGACGCCACTGGTGGAACAATTGAATAACTTTTCTAACTAAAATTTGTGGTTCTATATCCTATTACCACATACCAAAATTGAAAATAATATCTAAAGTACTTTCGGATATATTAAAAAATAACCATTTAAAAAATAAAAATTCAACACCTTGTAGCCAAAAATTTAAGTCGTTGCGGATATGAACTTTTTTTTATAAAATGACCAAAGGAATCACACCCTGAAATATTAGCACGTCATTAAGGAACACCCTGTATATTAATACACTTTTGGATTCTACGCAAGATTCTAGGCAGATTTTCTATATCATCTCTTATACCTAAGTCTGAGCGTGTTTGGCATATTAAACGTTTTATGTCTAAAATGAAGTTTGCAGACCTTAAATTGATTATTAATTTTTTCTATATTATTTAATTAGTATTGAACTATTAATCTGCCTAGAATCTTACGTAGAATCCAAAAATGTAATAATATAGGATATTTCTTCTAAAATAAGCAAGTTGAAACCGACTTCCGGTATAGCCGGAAGTATTACCATATTGAAAATATTTTAGCAGAGTTGTCCCCATTAACATTACACTACTATGCATAGTTTTTCATATGTGGATCGAGGCGGTTCCCGGTGGAAACCCTTGTATACGATGCAAAATTACTGTAAAATTATTGCATACAAATATTTCTGCAAGGGATTAACTTGACCGGCCCAAATTTAAATTAGTTTCCGCTGGGAGTAGCCATTATAAGAACTGGATCTAATTTAAACAAATTAGAGATAATTGTTAATTATTAATTACGTGTCGCGCTTCATCAGGAAAGATAACATTAAGTGGAAATATTAGTTTTACTTATAAGCAACGCAACGAAACGTGTTCAGAATACCGATACGATAGAAACGGTCCACTGTCCACATCAGACAGTAAAAGTTCCGAGCCCGAGTCCCCCAAATCGCTGCGAGTACCCAAGTTACCCGAATCCGAATAGTTTTATTGTGATGGTACCGTTGTAGATCGGCTGTCTTATATTTCCGCTTATCTTAACTCATATCACTGAAATACTATTAAAATTGTGTATTTTAGAACGAATTTGTTGACCTCGTGTGCTCAGTAGAGTCAGTTTCCCGTGTGTTTAGCGGACTAATGCGTTTAGTTAACATTATAAATTAGTTTGCCGGTAGCAGTGCGGCAAATTGAAGTCGTTTACTAGTAGTGCAGTTGCATCAGTGAGGAAGTTTTGTTCATAAATATAAACAATGGTATGTATAGCAGTGGAGGGTAGTGTCTTAGAATTTAAAGGTTGCATCTATTAGTTTAATAATTATTATCAATACATTTTGTCAGCCCCGGATCTTGATTTTTTTGGTGGTAGTTGTATTTAAAAAAAAAACTCGTGCACGTTCCCCCGCGGATTTCGACCAGATTGGGCTATACCCAGGATGTCACAAAATTACTAATGCACAGTAAAAACTGTAGATACTTCGGATAAAAATATTGTGATTTGGTCAAACATTGCTCGCTCAAAAGTTGATAATAACCGAGTTGTGTCCAAGTGAAAATTTTCTTCTTTAATTTGCTGATTAACTTACTTTGTAACCAACGTTTTCGCATACAATTTTGTGATTGGGAGTTTTTTGGGGAGAGAAATTTGAATTTGCAATAGAATTTCAGTGCAAATATCCTATATGTTTTGAAGTACATATTAGTCATTTATTAATATTTAAAATATTCTGAAAATTCTGAAATTTTATATTTACATAAATAAACTATCAAGCAAAGATCTGTTTTTGACAATAAATTGTTTATATATTTAAAAGCGCACTGGGCACCATAAATGCAAATATATCGAAAGCAATTGCTCCGAGCGACATTGACCAGCTACACACACCATTTTTTGGTAGAAGTGATGGGAAAATTAATATTTTTAATAAAAACATAAATACACCCAAGCGCAGAAGGGTTGCACTTGCTGCTATGTACCTGGAGTGCCGCCGCGAGCGTACACTACAATCTACATCAAAATTATTAACAATTTCAAATTTCTAGCCCCATAAAAGCCCCCAAAACCAAAAATCGTATGCTAGAATAATAGTTAAATAATACGGTAATTAGATTTTCACTTGGACACCTTTTAACAACTTTTTTATATTTGGGCTACATTATGAAATGCAAAAAAATTTAATAACTTGCAACTTTATGAAACAATTTTATTTTTTTCATGTTGGCAACATTAAAATACTAACCTTTAACCTTGCAAATAGATCATTTTTACTAGATATTTATCCGAAATACCTATACTCGGAAATATATAACATACTGATGAGGTCCGTCAACTAATTTCTAGTCACAACTATAAAACAACATAACCTCAAAATAATAGAAATATGTTACAGTTTATGCTCTATTTCTAAAGTTTTATTCAATAAAGTACTATTTTTATTTTTAATTCAATATAATATTATACATACTTATTACTTTATATATACATATTTATAGTTACTGTAGACATTTCCTGGGCACTAATTGTTATTCCAGTCAGAATTGTGTGTCGAAACAATATTTTGTTCAATAGTATTATTTATTATTTTGTTCAATATTTTGAACTTTGTTCTGCTCGCACCATAACTCAACGTTTTGCATATTCTTTTTAAAGGTTTTTCTAGATTCTTTTCTGCAATTTCTCGTATTTCTGACGGAGTACATCTTCTTCCTGACCAAAGATCTTTTCCTGACTCATTTTTATTAACTTTAATAATATATTTATTTTTTATTATGACGGATGGGAAGAAGCTTAGTTGTGTTCAATTGTTTCTATCATGGCATATTTGATAGTTGTAACATTTTATGAAATTGTAAAAGTATTGCCAACCCAAAAAGAAAATATTAATTCAAATGGAAAAAATCTGCTATATTTTTTAAAGTTGTTCAGACTTTAAAGACCCAAATAGAAAAAGTATTATATAATACACGGTTCCTAAGACAATTAGAGCACTTGTACTTTAGAAAACTTCCCGCTTCGCGGGTCGTTTTCTAAATTAAACGCGTGCTCTAAGATAATGTCTTATGAAACTTGTATTAATATACTATTGAACTAAGTAAAGATGATTTTAATTTGTAACGGCCGTCGTCAACGGCACCGGCAAACGGAACATCAAGTTTATGAATTGGCCCTAACGGTGGGAAGATTTCAAATAGACACCCTGTATATCAATCGAATTTATCATTATTCAGTTATTGATGTCGGTCGCTCTAATAGGAAAAAGATTATGTCAGATGAATGGAAACACATCAAACTGATTCCATTATTGGTTTCAAGTTTGGCATGGATTACTGACAAATAATAAAAATATTTCGATAATTTCATAGGATTAGAGGTCAATGACTTTATCTTCTGGTTAACGATGTTGTACTCGTAATTTGTTATTCATTCATCAGATAAATAAATGGAACAAATATATTAATTAATTATACAGGGTGTTTCTTAATATGTACCTATATTAATGAGTGATTCCTGGATCGATTTTAAGTCGAAAACTTCACAGTTTGAGACACAGTGAAACCTCCCTTAGGTGGATACCTACGTGTCCGTCTAAATGTGTCCGCCTAATAGACGTGTCCGCCCATGGGAAATTTGTTATTAGATAGTTAATATATAAATGCAAAATTATTACTATGTATATGTATGTACAAATAAACATAACATAACAAAAATGCACTAGTCTTAGTTAGGATGTAGTACTAAAAAAATCTAATAACGCAGTTTGACGTGTTTGCGTTTTATAGGTACTTGCAATCTAGAAAATATAATTCCAAGTCTGATAACAATTCCATTGCTGTAGAGTCACCTCTATTCTTGGCATACTCTTATAATGCCTTTACCATACTAATGGCTTGTTGATAATTGGTGATATTTGTTTGATTACTGCATTCAACTTCTTCATCAGAGGCGTCAGATAGTAATGTGGTTTCAGTTTGGACTACATAATCGGTAGGAATGGGGTCACTATCATCTTTTAATAGCACATTGCTATCTATCAATGTTAATGAACTCGCCCAAATCATTGTTATCAAATTACAAACTTCCACAACATCAGTATTCTCTTTCAGACTCGAAACGCGACATTTGTTTGCCATTGTTTACGATTTTAACCTTACAACTTGCAAATAAACGGCGGACTGCTGTCGGGGAATCACACATACTTTCAATCGGCGAAGTTCTTTCGCGCTGCCACTCATAAGTATGGGATTGGTTGCCGGTCTGTCTTCAGAGAGTTTTTGCACCGTTCTTATTCGTCTCCCAAATACTTTTAAACATTTTTTTGTCCGTTTAAAGGAGGGCTTTCACACTCTTTGTATGAAAACAGCCTGTCCGCGTCCGCCCAAAGGAGAGTCCACCCAAGAGAGGTTGATTTTCATGGAATTTCATATACCTAGCCGGACTATGAAAAAATGTCCGCTTAATAGAGATGTCCGCTTATTAGAGGTGTCCGTTATGAGAGGTTTCACTGTATTTCACTACACTGGTATTATACTATTAGGATATAACACCGACTTGAAACAAACATGGACTCAGTATTTCCATCTGCTTTGTACACGTCAATGTAACGTCTCTTATTACGAAAATAAACACAACAAAGAAGGGACGGGTATTCTATCTGTAAAATCTCTCATCTCTTTCTATCTTCTGTATGTTTCTGTTTCGTTCAAATGTAATCGGTTTGATATGTCTTTGTTAGGAAAAACAAACAATCGACGGACGTGACTCAAATGTATATTTTTATCCAGTTTCAGGCGGACTTACCATATTGAGTTAAGAACTACTATTTTTCCTATAAACACTACTGAAAAACAATAAAGAATGTTATTTTTAACAATAACGACAAATATGGCCGTTCTAATGAAGGCTTTATAAAAAGTATGTGCCGAGCGCTCGAAAACGACGTAATGTTTTTGTCTAATTAACAGAAAACGACAAGGAAAAGTTATACTAATTTTCAGAGCTCACCGGTTGTTTCTCTGGAAAGTTATTTACAATCCACCTAAGAATGTGAATTATTTATTATTCAAATACTATGAACCAAAGTCGTATCCTCTTCTTCTTCTTCTTCGTCAGCCATCGTTTGTCCACTCCTGAACAAAGGCCTCTTTCATTCGTTTCCATGCTGCTCTGTCTTTCGCTGTTTGGTACCATCTCCCTCCCGCTATCTTCCTTATATCGTCCAGCCATCTCTTCTGCGGTCTACCGACGCTCCTCTTTGTTTGTCGTGGTCTCCAATGTACAAGCTTAGACACCCATCTATCCACACTTAGTCTGGCCACATGTCCCACCCATTGCCACTTAAGTTCAGCGATTCGTTGCACTATGTCTACCACCTTCGTTCTTCTTCTTATCTCCTCACTGCGAATTCTATCTCTTAGACTAATGCCAAGCATTGCTCGTTCCATTGCCCTCTGCATTGTCCTGAGGTTGTTGGTGCATCTCTTAGTCAAAGCCATTGACTCAAGACCGTATGTTGCGACAGGCAAGATGCATGCGTTGAAGACTTTTCGTTTAAGGTTTATAGGGATATCAGGGTTCTTGACTATATGGCTCAGCTTTCCAAATGCTATCCACGTCAGTTTGACTCTTCGTTTTATCTCTGCCGTTTGGTTTTCCTTCCCCATTTTAATGACATGGCCAAGATATACATATTCATCGACAACATCCAAAATCTCACCCGCCACCCCCATATTTTCCTCGGTCTTACTCATTATCTTTGTCTTCGATAAGTTCATTTTTAATCCGACGTTGTTTGCCGCCTCATTTATTTGTTCCAGCATAATTTTGAGCTCTTGAATGTCTGAGCTGACCAATACAATATCGTCGGCGAAGCGTAGGTGAGTTAAATAGGAGCCATCAATGCATACACCTTTATTTTCCCACGGCAACATCTTGAAAACGTCTTCCAAGGCCAAAGTAAAAAGTTTTGGGGATTTAGGATCGCCCTGGCGGACTCCCCTGTTAATTGAAATTTTTTCAGTTGTCAACTCATCCATAATTTTTACACGGAACGTGGCACTACTGTATATATTTTTAAGAAGGGTAGAATATCTTGAATCAATCCTTGCTCTGTCCATCGCTCGCAGGACAGCCCATATTTCGACAGAGTCGAATGCTTTGTGAAAGTCTATGAAGGCCATGTGAAGTGGTATGTTGTATTCAGTGGTTTTTTCTATTAAAATTCTGATGGTCTGCAAGTGATCCATAGTGCTGTATCCCTTTCGAAATCCTGCCTGCTCCACTCGTCGTATCCTCGTATTGATGTAAATGTAGACACATATGTTACGAGACTGATATTTTTTAAGTAATTATTTTATTATTAATTATTATTCAATATAAAAAAATTATAACAAATAATATTCGACATGTTTTTTTTCTTTTCAGTATATTTTGTCAACTATTATTGTGTTCCTGATCATTTTTCTGCTAGGGGACAAGCGTTACCGTTGGATATATATTTTATATAAAACATTACCACGAGATATATTGTAAGTATTTTCCTGAAATAGGTATTTAAACCTGAAGTTCTTTTGGTCTCTTTACGGAATTACATAGGCCTACTAGAAAATTCAAAATCACCCTAACGTGTTCTATTAATCGCAAATTAGCTATACAGGGTGCTATGGAAGTGACTTATTATATTTAAATGGGTGACTCTTTGGGTGTCCTACAGAAAGTCTACATACTTTTTTCGAATCGAATATATAAATATAAGGTAAAAGCCGTATTAGAGTCGGCAATTTTTGTCTCTGGCGCCGGCAATGGCAATTATAATTGCACGTATTCCTGCGCACTAAACCGTTCTCGATCAGCTGGCCCAATACTGCTCACATTGCCGGCGCAATGCGAGAATGGAATCCGTATTACAGTCGGCAATTCTAGTCTTCTGGCAATTAAAATTGCATGGATTCATGCGCAGCACACCGTTCTCGATCAGCTGTCTCGCATTACCAGAAATGGGGCAAGCGCAATTTTCATTGCCATTGCCAGTGCAAGTCTGGGTAGACATGGATTATTCTGTTATTTTTAACTGTTTATTAGTTGGTCGAAGCAGCTATGAGCAGCTAATGGCTATTTAAACTAACTGGTACTTAAATTAACAGTTCACATTCTTTATTAAGCATATGTACTGCTAATTCGTAGCAACTTTTTAGAACTGCCATTTGTAAGTAGCAGTAGCTGCTTTAACTGCTAATCAAAACGAATAGGTTTGCCCATCTCTAATTCTAGGGGTATTTTAGGGATTTCGACACTACCAACTGCTGTTCTGACTGTTGGCAATGCGCCATCTGATCGAGAACGATTTACTGCGCATGCATTTGTGCAATTATAATTGCCATTGCACCGGAAATTTTTATTGCCGATCTAATATGGCTTAAAAAGCCCTTTTGCCTACATGCCGTCGCGCCGCCCCATCTGGTTCCCGTTAGCAACAATGTAGGTCACTACAGAGTAAACTACAGTGATGCCTGATCACACCGCGTGTGTGTAGTTTCTCTTAAGCCTTCCTATAATTACAACCGAATCCAGCTAATTTAAATATTTTAGGGCTGCGTACAGATTTTTCAAATTAAACTGGACTATTGCAAAATGGGATAGGAATAAGGAGACGGTACCGAAAACGTTCAGTCAATTAGCTAAAAGGGTTCCGAATAAAGTAATCTTCTATTATGAAGACCAAAAATGGACCTTCCGAGAGGTTAGTAAATGAAGGCTACTGTGTAAAATGAAATACAGGTTTCCATCTACGGTGTTTATATTTTTTACTTTTTTTGCCACCCCGTAAAGATGCTAGCTCAATTTTTTTTTATTTGCGTGTTCCTTAACAAGGCGAGCTTTTTGAAAGAATATCTTTTCTCCTTAAATCAAAAGTAAAAACATTTTCTGTTTGTTGAGATGGTTTCTGTACACGCTGTACAAGGTGTCCCATTTTCGACACTTTTATAGGGTTTCTCCGTAATTGTTAGTGCTAGCCAAGAAGTAATGTAGGTGTCATGTGCTCTTTTTGGGCCAAACTTAAAATGGTAAAATCAAAATTTGAAAATTTTCGCTCGCTTAAAAGATACGGGGGAAAATCAAAAAATTGACAATTTCAAAATTACCCTATATTTTCTTAGTTAAACGAGATACAGAAAAATGTGTTATACCTACAGAAGTTTCTTTATAATAATTGTTGAATAATCTGCCGTTTACAGAATAAGTATATGGGGTCACGTAATAGTACATTACGTACCGAGGCCTTCACTGCCCGAGGTTCGTACCGTACTTTTTGTCAAAAGTGCGCCGTAAGCGCCTCTTACGCGACCTCTTTTCGTGACCGTAAGTTTCAAGCCTCTCGGAGACAGGGCTGTAATATACCCAGAAACAGGGCTGTAATGTTTTCATTACAGCCCTCTCGCGCTCGAGTCCGTAACTTCACTGCCCGAGGTTCGTACCGTACTTTTTGTCAAAAGTGCGCCGAGTCTTTCTGCCACTAAAAAGAGTGTTGGTGTGTGCTTCCAGCGTGAACGCGAGAGGGCTGTAATGAAAACATTACTGCCCTGTTTCTAGGTATATTACAGCCCTGTCTCCGAGAGGCTTGAAAAGAGCTACTTACGGTCACGAAAAGAGGTCGCGTAAGAGGCGCTTACGGCGCACGTATGACGAAAAATAATTAACAGACCTAACCTCATTATTTTAAATAAAACACCCTGTATATTTGACTCCAGAAATATAGCATTTTAAATTCTCTTTTCAAATATATAACACACCATGGATGATATGGGTTTCCTAGGCTATTTATTTAAACTTTTGTTCATTTTTTTTTGTTTCCTTTATTATAAGTTTTTCGATCTCGGTAAATTAAATATATAAATTATATTTGAAAATTATATTCCAGTCGTCGGAATATGTCCTTATATGGTTGCCATCTTTCCGGATAGCGAACAAAATATAAATGTTGAGCCATTTCCTCTTTTTTTCCGTTTTCAATATAAGTGATATTATATCGAATTTTTCAAAATGTTGAAATGTCATTTTCACAAATGAATATGTAAAAATTAAATTGACGTTAAAAGTTAAAAACAACTATAATGCCAACACAGTTGTTTCTAGGATATTAGTTTTTGCTTCATGGCCTACTGTAGTTTAAAGTAATAAAGTTTAAATAAATCGCCTAGGAAAGTAATATTATCCACGGTGTGTTATATATTTGAATAGAGAATTTTAAATACTATCTTTTTGTGTTCAATTTTAAAAAAATGAGGTTAGGTCTGATAACTTTTTTATCTGGCCCCGTATAATCATTCAGATTATTCAACAATCATTATAAAGAAACTTCTGTATAAAACTTTTTTCTGTATCTCTTTTAACTAAGATAATATATGGTAATTTTGAATTTGTCAATTTTTTGATTTTCCCCCGTATCTCTTAAGCGAGCGCAAATATTCAAATTTTGATTTTACCATTTTAAGTTTGGCCTAAAAAGAGCACATGACACCTACATTAATTTTTTGATAGCACTAACAATTACGGAAATACCCTATAAAAGTGTCGAAAATGGGAAACCCTATACGTTACTGTTCTTAAAAAGATTATTATTATGTGTTTATTTTTTAGTTGGAAGAGTTCAGTAATAAAATAGCTCATTACTTTAAATCAAAGGGCTTTAAAAAAGGAGACTCCATAGCCCTTCTATTGGAAAATCGGCCAGAATACGTAGGAATATGGCTGGGCCTGTCGAAAATTGGTGTTATTACAGCCTTGGTTAACACAAATTTGATTTCTGATCCATTGGTGCATTCAATTGTAGTGGCCGACAGTAAGACTTTGATATATGGAACAGATTTTACGAAAGGTAACCTAGATTCATTGATTGACTAAGGGACTTTAAATGTGTTATAATCATTATACACAGTCGGGAGGAACATGGTATAAGAATCTAAGAAGGTATGATTGCACGTCGATAATGGCGTGGCTTGTAACGTTATCGGGCGAGTAATTTTTAAATTTCTTATGGGGATTTACATTGCTGTCAGACTTTTTAACTCCTTTTTGAAGGTATTAAAAGGTTTTACGCATTTAATGGTATGTGAAATGAAAGAATAATATCATGGTATTTAGGCATATATATTTCATGAACATACAACAAAGATTAAAGCTAAAATGCATAAAACTTTTAATTAAAACGGCGTCAGAGCAAAAGGAGTACGAAAAAAAAGGTCGTTACTTTCCTATTAGATGGGGGCCACCTCCAGATTGAACATAAATTTCATATGGGGAGCCCCACAACAAGAATGAACATCTCAAAAATTTTAAAATAGTAATGGATTTATTACAATTGTAAAAGACTGGCAACGCTGTCTCAAAACCAGCAGTGGTCGCCGAGCAGCTTTCGGCATCCTTCGGCTATTGTCGACCGGCTCAAATGGCGAAAGAAATTTGTCGGAATCTTTTCTTTTTTGGTATTTGTGTTATATTTCTATGAAATTAATATACGTAAATACTTTTCATATATTATTCTTTCATTTCACATACCATTAAATGCATGAAACCATTTTTCTATTTTGATTTCATATGAAAGCTTTTTCGATAACGTTTTTTTCATTTTAAACGGTTGGTGGTACTGCTGTGTATGTTTGGTTGCATAATAAACAATTCCGAAACTAACCTCACAATCACAAGTTTAGATCAACACGTAATATATTATGTTACAAAGATATCAATTTAAAGCACTGTACACTAATTATACTTATTTATTATTAAAAGTGCAGTTGTTATAAACATTTATTGTGACCGTACTTGTGTCTGCAGCGTTAATTTTAAAATCGGGCATAGTTTGTGTGTTTGAAACGTTTTGTTCAGGATTAATCCTTATTTGCGGATCCAACAATCCACTTTTATTAAGAACTGGTTGTAAAAATTTAATGTATAGGTAGGTACTGTACAATTTTTTTACCTTTAAACCTAAGTAAATGCTATTTTCAGTCTCAGATATAAACTTATTGATATCCTCTAAATCTAAAATGGAAGATTTTTTGGGCTTGTAGCTCTCAGATTGCCTTTTTAAAAAGACTTGAAGTCTTTCATAATTTCTTATATCTGTGTTTTCATAAATGTTAATACAAGCTCTTAATTTTGAGTATAAGGACCACAGAGTCGACGACTTCTTAGTTTTACTTTCCTTCTCAAAATAAGCGATTAGAACTTTTTCACTACTTCCAGAAACACCCTTCGCAGTACACCAGGTTGTGAAGGTCTTGTAGTCTTTTTCGTATACTTTCTTGGACTTTTTTGGTAAAAGTTGATCCAATGTATTATTTGCAATTTCCCTTAACTCAGGAGAAGTTAAATTAATAATATCTTCTTGATCCATTATTGATTAATTTTAAGGCAGCTTTAAATATTCGCGACAAAATGGCGGACACGTATAATTTATCAAAGCTCACTTGATAAATAATTTGACTATTGCCAACATAAAATTTAAACATACAAATTTACAAATTTTTTATGGCATTTATTAGTTTTAATTATGTGTTTTTTTTTATTAAAAAATACACAAAATAGAAAAAGTAGTATAAAGTACATGTTTTATAAAGCTATTATAGCACTTGTCGCAAGCGGCTCGTTTCCTAACATGGACGCGTGCCAAAATATCATGCTTTATAAAACTGGTACTTTAATATGCTATTAATACCTTTAAAATAAAATTAAAAGCGCTGACAACAATATGAATCCCCATAAGAAATTTAAAAACTGCTCGCCCGATGACGTCACTGCGCGCGGCAGACGAAATTGGGACGGTTAGATATCTTACCTTTAGTATTTGTATCATGCGAGAGGAATGGACCAAGAGTGTATTATACAGGGTGTTCCGACTAAAGCCGGCGAGGTACGATATTATGAAAGCCATAAACCTTACGTCTTTGAGAGGAAAATTTCATTGACTAAATTGACCAAGAAAAATTGATGGAAGATATTTTCCCGTTTCCAAAATGACCGCTAGGGGGCGCAATTTTTATTATATAACTTATAGATCAAATTTCCGCGAATTATCACTGGTAAGGTTTTTATTTAATAACGGACATAATACGATTATTAATTTTTACGAAAGTTTGTTCGTTAAACTTTATTCGTATCACCGATAATAAGTGTGGGGAAGCGTATAAACAAATATTTTTAAAATTGCTGTATCTTCCATACCCTTTATCCAAATTTAATCAGCTTATTCTCGTTGTAAAGATAGTCACACTTCAATCTTATAGAGGGTGATGTTTACCAATGATTCTATTTTTTACATTTTCTTAATAAAATTAAATATCATGACAAATTATTTTAGTTTAAAGAGCACAAAAATAGTTAATTCGATATCTCTATTCCTTCTCGAGTTATTTAAAAAGGGGAATATATAATTGCACTCTTGACAAGTTCTTCTGACTTTGTGCCTACAAACTATAAAATTTTTCAAATTTGCACTCAGCATTAATTAAATCTTCACTTTAAGCTTAATCGCTATAAAAAGATACAAACTCACTTTGGATTTGATACATTTTAACTTTTAACCTTACCCACTATAAAATGATTCGATCGCACTTTGTAATAGGTACTTTTAAACCTAAGACCACTATAAAATAACAGAATCGCACTTTGGATTGGGTCTGAATTTGGAACACTTAATAAATTTTAAGATAAGTACACATTTATATATTGTCTATATAGTTTTATTAACAAAATAACATATTTATTAAGAAAATAAACAAGTATTGTCATTGTTACATAATTAGGTATTATGTATGAACAAAAAAAATATTGCACAACAAATACAGGTGAATCAGGAAAAAATACTATTGGATTATTAGAGCCTTCTTTGCTAAGACTGCCGTCCTCTCTTCCTTTTTTGGTAGAGACGCACACTTTTCACTTCGATGGGCGCCTTTGCCTGTTTCATAATGACTGAACCCGATCAAACCTAGAGAATGTTTGCATACGTACTGTTTCAAAAAACTTGAGCAAGTGCAAAAACAACGTTATTTACACTATCTTCTGAGATTTACGAAAAGTATCAAAACATTCCCATTTCAAATGGGTATTTTTCCAGAATTGTACATCATCTTGGGTCAAGACTTCTTTAGCATTTCTTGATTTTGTATAAAAAAATTTTTTTTTTATCTTCTTTTCCCCCCGAACTGCAAGCATCGTCGATACGTCGTATTTCGCTCACGTTCGGCTGTATTAAGCCCTGGTTTTTATTACATTTCGTTACGAAATATTTCGGTGGATTGGAACGGAAAAGTTCGTCGTTGGTCATTTGGTCACATGTGTGGTTTTTACTGCAGTACTAGTGCGTGGTTGAAAATTGACGATATTAGTAGATTCATTTGTACAGGGTGATCACGTATTATGTCCCCCCATCGTAACCCCCCTTTTATTTTACGTACTTGAGAAAAATTAAAAACATTAGTATACTAGGTTTTTAAAGTAGTATTTTCAATGGGAAGAAATATCATTTAGGTCTGTTGATTTACAAGTAGGGTTGAACATACTTGTTTTATTTGATCCAAATTCTACCGCTATTTTTTCCAAATATTCTCCTTCATTTGTATGTCCTTAAAAGTTTTTATTTTTTTGCATATATGGGTGGATTTTCTTTTACCCTCTATCTATCTACTTTTACTTTCTATCAACAATTCATCTTCTAAGGCACTAAACTCTATTTTATGGTATTTTACACTCATAGTTAATAAAATAAAAGTTCACAAAAATAATAATCTGCAGCCGAAAACCTCCGTTCAAATCTAAAAGGTTGGATACCGACGAAATTTCGTCAACGAAAAGTGTGTCATTATTAAGTGACACGGGTTATAGGTTCTTTGCTATCGGATATACCACTAGGCATACTAGGCTCTAGCCTACGGCCTCGTATTTAAAGGGGCCTCGAAAAGAACCAAAAAATAAAAGAGTTTATTTATTTATTATTATTAATAAATCGGAATATACAATATACTATTTTTGATTATGGGGGGGGGGGGGGGGCTAGGCCAGTTACGCACTTCAAAAAATGTTTTTTTCTTAATAAGTTATGCAAAAGTAATTTATTATGATTTACTAATATCATACGACCACAAGTTATACACATATCCTGTACATAACTATTATTTCGTAAATTACTCGGTTGCATATTATAAAATAGGTGTCAACAAAGGGCCTCAACATCATGTTGAGTAAAACCAACCCTACTTGTAAATAAACAGATCTAAATAATATTTGTTCCCATTGCAACTACTACTTTAAAAACCTCGTATACCACTCGTTTTAATTTTTCTCAAGTACGTAAAATAAAAAGGTGAAGATGGGGGGACATAAAACGTGATCACCCTGTACAAATAAATCTACTAATATCGTCCATTTTTAACTACGCACTTGTACTGCAGTAAAAACCACACATGTGACCAAATGACCAACGACGAACTTTTCCGTTCCAATCCATCGAAATATTTCGTAACGAAATGTAATAAAAACCAGGGCTTTACTACTACTTTCATGTTGTAGCAGATTTTATTTGGAGTTAATGTTATTTTCTCAAAGGGTATTTTATCTATCAAATGTAGCATATATTATTTTTTGTGCATCACCTTTAATGAAAGTTTGAAATATTTTTTTAATGTTTATTCATTTATTTTTAAAACGACTTTACTCTTTTTTAAAGTGGGTTTAATTCCAACCCATTTAAAAATAACCATTTTATTAAAAAAAAAAGAATATTTCCAGCTACGGCAGCGAACGGCACAACAGTTTAAAAAATAGTATGTTGTTCTCTCTGTAGGACACACAAAGGATAACCCCCATTTAAATATAATAAATCATTCACCACTATAACAGCCTGTATCTGCAAATAATCTAAATTTTGACTATTATCTAACTTATAAACTTAAATTATATTATAATGATATATGGGTCATTCTTATACAAACCGCACGCTTTTTAACCCTGACATTTTAGAATCGTCCGAAAAAAAATTTCCAACTTATATACATAAAATTAGTTGACACGTATTTCAGGATTTTGCTGAAAAAAATTTCTTTTCGAAAATATTCACACCTTAATTCTTGATAATTTGATGGATTTTCTCCAATCTTCTCATATTTGAAATTTAATATCTCCAGTTGTACTGATCGGATCAATGTGGATATTTTTTTATTTTACGCTTTGTTACGTTAGCTTTTGAAGTGCATCAAAAAAAAAATCGTAATTGTGAACAAGTGAAAAACAATAACAGTTAATTGTTTAAATGTTTTAACATGCTCTTAATCCATCTTAAATTAATTTTAAAAAATACCATTTCGTTCTTCATCCTCTTATCTACAAAATCCATTTTACAAAACAGTTGTACCTGTTTTAGTTGGGAAGTTATTAAATATTTTCGATCGCAAGTAACCAAAAGCGCGAAGAGCGAAGCGCGCGACATGGCGAACAGGGACAGAACAACCCTTTCGAACGGCAAAGAATGGAAATATTAATGATTCATACTGCACCGAGCTCGATTATAGAGGCCTCGACCGTCGCGATGTTGAATTCCCCGCGCTCTTGCGATTGAAAATATTTAATAGCTTCCGAACTAAAAGAGGTACCACTTTTTCGTAAAATAGGTTTTGTAGATAAGAGGATAAAGAACAAAATGGAATTTTTTTTAAAATTAATTTAAGATGGGTTAAGAGCACGATAAAGCTATTTTTTCTATTTGGGTTTCATAATGGCTACATTATGAAATGCAAAAAAATTGAATAACCTGCCACTTTATGAAACTGAAATTTTATTTTTTTATGTTTGCAGCAAGTAGAGTTCGAATTTTAGGCTTACTTCGATTTTGTTGAAATTAGTTTTCTAGGCATTATGGATTCGACAGAAATTTTTTATAGAAAACTTTAAAATACTAACCTTTAACCTTGCAAATAGATTTTTACTAGATATTTATTTGAAATACCTATACTCGAAAATATATAATATGCTGACGGTGTCCGTCAACTAATTTCTAGTCACAACTATAAAACAACATAACCTAAAAATAATAGAATGTATCTTCCAGTGTATGCTCTATTTCTAAAGTTTTATTCAATGAAGTTCTATTTTTATTTTTAATTCAATATAGTATTATACATATTACTTTATATATACATATTTATAGTTACTGTAGACATTTCCTGGACATTAATTGTTATTCCTGTCAGATTCTGTGTCGACACAACATTTTGTTCAATAGTATTATTTTGTTTAATATTTTAAACTTTGTTCTGCTCGCACCATAACTCAAAGTTTTGCATATTCTTTTTAAAAGTTTTTCTAGATTATTTTCTGCAATTTCTCGTATTTCTGATAGAGTACAACTTTCTTCCTAACTCATTTTTATTAACTTTAATAATATATTTATTTTTAATTATGACGGATGGGAAGAAGCTTTGTTGTGTTCAATTGTTTCTATTATTCCATATTTGATATTTGTAACATTTTATTAAATTGTAAAAGTGTGGCCAACCCAAAAAGAAATGGAAAAAATCTACTATATTTTTTAAAGTTTTTCAGGCTTTAAAGACCCAAATAGAAAAAGTATTATAAAATACACGGTTCATAAGACAATTAGAGCACTTGTACTTTAGAAATTAAACGCGTGCTCTAAGATAATGTCTTATGAAACTTGTATCTTAATATACTATAAACAATTAAATTATTATTATTTTTCATTTGTTAACAATGAATATCTGTATTTTAGCTGTATCTGATATATCCGGCCGAATAAATGATCTGTCGCTATTTGAATTTGGAAGTAAAGGAGCAATTCTGAATGGCTCCATTGACTTAAGTAAAGATATTCTACATCAACCCACAACATTACCAAATGACGTCTACCAAATTACTCCAAAGGACAAGATTGTCTACATCTACACGTCGGGAACTACAGGACTACCGAAAGCAGCCGTTATTTCAAACACTAGGTATACAGAGTGTTAACGTGAAAACTGACCACTTTTAATATCTCACTTCCAGTACATAATAGTAAAGATCGGAAACACACGTCAATTTTATTATGAAGAGGGGCGCTTTTAAATGATATTTGCAGCCTACGTGGTTTAACCCCCTTAAAATCCTAATTGGGAAGGAAGGTCAAGTGGTATAATATTTTAAAGGTGGTTTAAATCTCGTTCCAATAACACCCCATTATTTTTTGAATAGTAGTTTCCAAGAAATCACATTCGAAAAATGGATTTATTCATGTAAATTTTAAGCAGTGACTGCGCCTGGTATAAGAGATGTGGAGACATAAAATAGGATCCCGAAACTTAAACAACAAAATCATAACAATACCGTTGTTAATTTTGTTTGTAATTGAAGACTCTGGTGCAAGAAGGGGATAAGTGCATAAGTTTGCAAAAGTGAGATAGCTCCATATTTAGGTTCAAAAAGTTACTCTTCTTGTATGGTGCAAGTATGGAATCCGTACAAGTAATAGATACTGAAATTATGATAGCAAACTACATATCCCCTGGTATGATCTGGTGCAAGAACGGGATAAGATTTGTGTAACCTATCCCGTTCTTGCACCAAACTTTATATTATTTTTTATATGTGGTTAACTCCGTTCCACTACTGCACCGCGCGCAATGTATGTGTCTACGCGACCCGGGTGACGTAGTCACCGAAGAACCGTTGGAGAGTAAACAGCGTGGTACGTGCGGTGTAGTAAGATATTTTGGTGTTTTTATTATTTACAAGATCCTATATCATTATTATGAATTCAGGCAGTGAGGATGAACCATATCAGAGTTCAGGCAGTGAGTTCCTGCCTTCAAACTCTAGTGCATCTGAAAATAATTTGGATGAAGGGCAGGAGCCCGCTGATAACAAACGTGGACGAAAGAAATCAAGAAAACCGGAAAATTGGAAAAGAAATGTACAGAAAAAAAGAGCCAGAGGTGAAGCTTATAAATCTACCTCATCGGACAAGCTAGTACCAGATAGAAAACAAGACAATGATTGCAAATGTAGCAACAAATGCATAGAAAAACTTTTCAGTAGCCGAAAAGCGAGAAATATTGTCGGTTTCTAATGATCTTTTGATACAAGTTTACCAGATTACCCGACGTCGCCAAATTAAAGGAAATCCAAACTCAATAAGGAATTATATCTATTTTTATAATAAACATTTTACTTTAGAATTATTATTAGCATTGTTTTAGTTTATATTCATTTTTGTTGTTGGTTAACAATAATGAAGTTTTTCTGCTAAAAATGGTTTTATTGTAACTTATCCCCTTCTTGCACCTGCTGTAAATTACATTATATAAAATTCTTAAACTTATCCCATTATTGCACCACATTTTTTCTTTGCTTAATAGCATTGTTATTAGACTGTAGAATGCTGTTAAAGTTATGTATAGCTGTCAGGGCCGTTCCTGGCGAGCGTGCAGGGCGTGCATGCACGCAGGCGCAAAATTTTTAGGGGCGCAAAATCGACGGTCTTTCAGTATTCTTTATTACAAATTTAAAAAAAAATCATATATTTTATCATTTTAATATGTCTAAAAATGTTACCAAACGTTTGCATTTGGTAGTTACAGTTAAAGCAAGTTAAAGGACATCTCCGCACAGTGCATTATTTGATTGTTTTCGGGTTTGTTCGTTTGTTGACTGCCATAAAGAAATTGAAAATCTTAATCTTTATTTTAACGAAAAACGTTCAGACAAAAATTTTGATTTGCTCATCAATAAAGCTAAAGAAGAAGCAGCAAAAAACGATGTAGAGCAGGTATTCCCAATAGTACGGCAACAACATTTAAGCAACAATTTTCATATGAAAGTAAGGATGAATCTGTAGCAGATCCAAAGCAAAAATTTAAAATCGATTTTTATTTTCTAATTTTAGATACAACCATTCAGTCTTTACAAAAGCGGTTCGAGGGTATAAACAAATTTCAAAATTTATTTGGGTTCTTATGTAATTTTGAAAATTTAGAATCTGACTTAATTAAAGAATCATGTGTAAATTTAGATACCGAATTGCAAGTTGAGATTGATAGAGTAATATCTAATGACATTGACGGCTTAGATTTACATAATGAAATTTTAACATATAAGATTCTTAATCCTAAAAATACTACTGATTCATCCTTTCCCATAGACATTTTAAATTATATAACTAAAAAAAATCTACAGTCTCTTTTTCCAAATTTATTTATAGTCTTACGGATATACCTTACATTACCCATTTCAGTAGCTTCAGGTGAAAGAAGTTTTTCTAAGTTAAAACTAATAAAGAATTATTTAAGGACATCTATGAGTCAAGAACGCCTATCAGATTTGGCCATTATTTCGATCGAAAATGATATTTCTGAGGCTCTTGATCATAATCAGATGATCAACGAGCTTGCATCCGTGAAAGCCAGACGTGTATTATTTTAGGTATATCGTTCCTTTTTTGTTTTTTTTATTACAAAAATAGTATTTTTTCATTTTTGAAACGTTCATTTTTTTTATCATTAAAATATTGCTGTTAGGTACCTACTATATAAGTATTAGGTATAATATTGTTTATGTTTTTGTTGTTTATTTTATTTACGTTAATTTTATTCTCTTTTAATTTTCTTGTGAATATACTTACCAAATATTTTTTGTGATTTTGTTTGTTTTGGTAATTTAATTAATAAAAATTTTTCTAATTATTTTTTATCAGTTTTCTTACAATTCAAAACATTACCAGTTTTTCCCGAAATATATTTTTAAAAATAGGACAATTTTTTTTAAACTAGGGCGCACCAAAGAAACCTGCACGTAGGCGCCAAACACCCCAGGAACGGGCCTGATAGCTGTTGTACTAGTTTGGCCATACGTCTTGAACAACATAAATTTAAAATTAAAAAAAAAACTTCTTTTGCTTCCCCTGAAAAATTTACATATTGTTACTTATCCCCTTCTTGCACCAGGGTCTTCAATTATTAATGTTCTTTAGGTTTATGTATGCAGCAGCTGGTATAAACTATTTATCAGGCTTATCCGAAAATGATGTGTACTATAATCCACTACCACTATACCATAGTGCAGGAGGAATGATCGCCGTAGGACAAGCGCTGATTTTCGGGCTCACAATAGCTTTGAGAAAAAAGTTTTCCGCTTCAAATTATTGGACGGATTGTCAAAAATATCACTGCACGGTAAAATATAAATAAAGACTTAATTGTTAATGTTAAAGTTCAATTTTAATTTTTTTTTGATGGAATTTAAATGCATATGCACAACAGTAGCACTTTAAAATACTATTTCAGATTGAATTTTCAATTGAATTGGTATGTACGCCTACCCTGTACTGATGAGAACAAATGAGTTCGAAACCGGTCTGCAGGTGGTTGCATCCTATCAATGGAGAGGGCTTCCTTTCCTTGGTAGTACCATTCAATCTGAAATGGTATTTTAAAGTGCTAAAATACGCACTTATTGTATAAGGTATCATCGGGTGGTCTGGGAAATAATAATTTTTCCATACATTGGTATTTGATGAATGAATTATTTTAGTTATAATTTTAGTTGAAATTGTATTGGATTGTTCTTGTTTACAGGGTACACATATAGCTTCTTGATATTGTAATTTAACAAAACCATATACAGGTACAGGTACAGCTCGACAAGCGAGTCTATAGCTACGCGGTATCGGTAAGGGGGAAGCAATATGTTTTAAAACATGGCCGAGCTATTCTTAATAATATATATTTTTTCATGGCATAAAGATATTTGTATCACCAGTGCAATACATTAGGCCATTCCATTAATATTTTTCGCTTATTTTGGCCTTTTCGCCAATAAAATCCATTTGATTTCATTCAAAGTTTCACGGGAAAATGGAGAGTTTATGTCACTTCTCAGCTGTTGTAGCAGGTTGGAACCACTTTTAGTTCCAAATAAAACTTTTGTATTGTTCGCCTAACAATGCCAAAGTCGAAACCTTCGATTTTTCCGACAGCAGAGAGACGGGCCCTTTTTTTGACAGAAGATGACAATAATTGATCCGGGTTATTTTCTTTCCTTTCAGTATCTTCTTTGTTAATGTTTTTTACTGCACCCACGCTTACTCCCGTATACATTGCGACCCTTTCTAGCTTTCGCTTAAGTGGCAATTTAAATGTATTAATTTGTGATTCCTCTTCACACACCCTGTACAAATTGGCAATCACTTCACGGGTTTGACTATGAACGGTTTTACCAGGGTATATTCATTCATTATCACAGTTTTAAAACAAACCCTATCACTACGCAATTGGATGAAGCATATTGGACATCGCCGAATAACCACGCCGGCACAATAGGCGTATCACCAGACGCGTGTCACATCCTCTGTCTGGAATATAACCTATCAAATTAGCTCTAGCCACCGGTTACCCATGGTTACCGTTGATATTGCACCATGTTGCCCTATTTCTAGATTAGAAGTACTTTAATAAAAAAATATTTTATTTTGCATTTAAATATTAAAATAAATAGTACGAAAAGAAAGTTTTAAGAACATTGAAACAATAATAGAATATTAGTTTCTTATATACTTATGACAATTTACTTTAAATGGATAAATTTAATTTTAGGGTTTACTTGGTAACATGTTATTAAATTAAAATTTTATGTATGTGACAACATTGTTAACCCAAGAAATTTTCTTGCCTGCATTCCTTTTGTAGCTACAGGTAAAGTTGTCGACCTGTATATCAAGTACCTAGGTGGTTTTGAATGTCTTAAATTTACCTATCATATGTAATGATCACTTCTTGTGTGAATCTGTATGTGATAATTTGGTAAATAAATACAAAATACGTTCATTCTTTTCCCTGTTAAAACTGTATTTATTAACCGTGCTAATCTTATTTTTCTTTTTCTTCGCATTCTCTAAATAGTTTAAGTTATTAATAATTAAAATTAACTTCTGTAAATATTAATTTCGAAATAATTTCACCTGATATTGGACCACGATCTCGAACGCAGCGGCGTTTACATTTCTCGCAAAAAAAAATAAGAGCGAATTTATACATATTTCTATTTAAATTCGATCAGGGAATAAAAATCCAACTACACCTATTTGTTGTATATTTTAGATAGGCTTGATGTGTCTCTTTTTAGGTTTCGAATTACATAGGAGAGATATGCAGATATTTACTGGCAGTGCATAAACCTGATACGAAGGTGCAACATCCAGTTAAAAAAATTGTGGGAAACGGACTGCGTCCACAGATATGGGATAAATTTAGACATACGTTCAATATTGAAAATGTCAATGAATTTTACGGATCAACCGAGGGAAATACTAATTTAAGTAAGTGAGAATCTAATTTAATATTTATTCCAGAATAGAGATTTAAAGGTTTGGGAAAAAACGGGACAATAATTTTACAAATTGTACAATAGAACATAATTTGTATTTATTTTTATAGTTATTTTTACATAATATTATTCTGTTTTCCTATGTTAAATACATTGAGTTTTCGTAGAAGCTGGGCCAACTATGAAATTTTGCGACTCCATTGCTGAGTTTCTCGATGTGCATGCGGATTCCTGGTCCATTTCAACATTAATTAACATATTTTCTTTTTCGGTAACACAGGTAGCTATCATTTTTGCTATTCGGTTTTTCGCCGTGATGCTTTCCTCTATATAACCCTCCGCTACGCTAGTACTCTTTCACTTTCCATGTAGCTTAAGGGTTGCATGGGAAGCACCACCCTCGATAAGAAGTGTAGACGAGGTCAGACGTAGACAATGTCATGTATATTCCTTGACGTTTTCTAAATTAAGAAATTTTGCTATGATTGAAGGAATACTTGTATTTTTACCCACAGGCATAGCTATGCATTTACCATTTCGGTATGTAAGGAAAAATCTGCGTTCCTTAATTCATTTTAGCCTTAATACAAGGTACTGTCTACCCAATTTTAAGACATCCGTTTGGACTTCTTCGATTATAGTAAATCTTTTTGGCGTTATAGCACCCAGCCCACCCATTATCATGCCCAGCCCTTGTTATTGGGCGCACTCTGTATTTTCTAAAAGGGAAACCATATCAGCGGTGCACCTGTTGCCAGTTGCAACGTCCGATATCGCAGGTTGTTGTTGAAATCCGAGCGGTCTAATTTCTTAATACAGGGTGGCGGCTATAATAGAAAACTTTTGGGGGATTCGGAAGATTCCTGTGCTAGCATACCTGACTACGTTTCTTTATTTTATTCTTTAAAAATGGAATTATCACTTGAACTTGCCTATTTAATTGCTATCAACTCGAGATTATTTAATCCTGATCTCCTTATCAATCAAAAACATACTATTCAGTTTTAACATACACTTGCTTTATTTAATTACTAATTTTCACAACAATCTCTTCTCAATTTATGATTTACCGGATACGAGACGACACTGTCGACAAACTATCTCGGTAAAACATTAATATCTTTTGACATCACAATATTAATACTACTACGGAGCCAACTTATTCTTAAAGCATTTCTTACAACGGATTCAACTAACTTTTTGGCCATAAACACTTACTTCCGATTAAATTACTTTCTATCAAAAATCGCAATTTTCCGTCACATAAATCACAATAAGCTTTCTGGCATTATTTTCTTATGCCAATTAAAACACTTTTCACTTTTCACTTGATACACCGTTTCGCGTTACTCCATAGATTTCACTTCCGCCTTTGACATCCGCCGTTGACTAATTTTCCTAACAAATTTCCCGGCTTAAATACGCCACTTTTCCAGCCCAAAATCCCCCTGTGACAGTTTTATTGCCTATAAATTACCTTATTCCGAGAATGTGTCATTTTTCGATTATTTATCAGTCTTTAAGAGCGAAAATCGCTTAATTTCACCTCTTTTAGGTCACAGATGTTCATTTTCCCCTTTATTTCTAGGAACCGACCCACGCATCTCCCCCTGGGAACAAACCCGAACACCTGCGATTTTAGGTCGACCGTATCCAGATTCAACCGGTTAATTCCGTGTGTACGTGTTCTAAAATGGGGTGAATATCCTTTCTTTTAGGGAGAGGGGTAGGCTTCGTTGGTCATCGCGCAATTTTTCCGATTCAGTTACGTTATGTACGCGTTTAATCCATTCATCTGGTCAAGTGCAATGATAAAGTGGAAATTGAAGTGTTGTGCAATTTCTGGATTAATTCGTGAGTTTTTATTTTAAAAATGTCTAAAAATATATCTATAAATTATTTCCGCGTTAATTTGATTTTTCCCGATTTTTCTGGAATTTTATTGTGATTTTTCTCCGATTTTTGGACTAGAGAAATTTCTTGATATTTTCGAATAATTCCGATTTTATTCATTTAAATTTTGATAAAAATTTTAATCTATTTAAATATTTAAACAATTTGAAATATATTTAAATAATTTTTATTTATTTTTAATTTTATTTTAAATATTTTACTTCATTAATTATTTATAAAATTTTCCAAATTTTTCTTAATCTGATAATATTTTATTCATATTTTAATAATTTAATTTTTTTTTCTAAAATTTATTCCATATTTATGTTAGCTTGAATAAAATCTCGTATAGTCTTTTTCGTAGTCGCCACAGCGTAGCAGTTTTAGTTTCTGGTACTTTGACAAGCATAACAGGCCACTTATCATCAATGGTCATTTTTACTATCTCATCCCGTCTTAGGCCGCCAAAAACTTCCATCACGAGTACCACTTTATGCATCAGGATGGTATGATTCGACGCATTTTTGATAAAAGTTAAAACTTGTTCACCTTCCTAAACTTTTGCTTTTTTAGGAAGATATCCCTTGTTTCATTTACTATAAGTTCAGACTTCACCTGGGAATATTTTATATTTTACAAATATTTATATTTTGTTCTAGTTAACATCGATAACAAAGTCGGGGCCGTAGGATTTGTACCTAGGTACACAAATTTTATATACTCCGTAATTTTAATTCGTTGCGATGAAAGCACTGGTGAACCAATCAGAAATAAAGACGGTAAGTTAGAAAATAAATTTAACAATCACTAAACAGATAGGATGTGACGAGAGACGCAAATTTCGAATTATTTTTATCAACGTCCTAATCAAATTTCCTCTGTAAGAAATATTCTTATAGTCATTACAAACAACCAGTGGCAGAACTTCCTGCTCTTGCTCTTTATTGTTCCTTGAAGAATACGTTTCCATATGGGACATCGCAAGATCCTGTAACGGAGGATACATCAGAGTGTCGAAAGAAAAACGCAAAAGGAATCAATTTACAACTAAAATCCGATAATATCGTAAAATTAACCGCCAAAACAAACGGTAACCTCATCTGAACTGTTTACTTTACTTTCACTTTTTCTTCTTCTTCCTACGACCCAATCAATGCTCGATGTAGCCAATTTTTCAATTTTAACGATTAATGAAAAACAGTACTATTATGAAATGTTGTTTAAAATGAGTAAAATTTAAATATATGTTGAAAAAATATATGTATTTTTCAATACATTAAAAAAAATTGACATAAAATATAATTTTATGTTTGATAATAAAACCTGCCTGTCGAAATTTTGAAACTATTACCGAATAAATGAAAATCATTTAAAATTCAAAATTATGCAAAAATTCTACTCATTTTTAGGATTATGTACTAAATGTGCACCGAACGAAGCAGGAATCCTCGTAGGCAAAGTAAATCCCAAGAGAGCTACCGGTCAATTTGCAGGATATGCCGACGAAAAAGCAACTGCAAAGAAAGTTTTAAAAGATGTGTTTAAGAGGGGCGATTTATATTTTAATTCCGGAGATGTATTAGTGCAAGATGAACTTGGGTATTATTTCTTTAAAGACAGAACGGGAGATACTTTCAGGTAAGATGAAATGGAATGTAACCCTTAAGTAGGTAGACACAGGTTGCAAAAAAAAGTCTTTTAAATTGGCACGCCTAGACAGGACGTAACAAATTCGTCCTGTATAGGTAGGTAAGAGATAGGAAGTCGGTTAATTTGGGGCAAGATTGCGTCATTGTGGGTTCAATAATATGCCGCAAAAAAATCTAAAATAAATACAGGGGCTTTCAAAATATTTGGAAAAATCTAAAATTTTGTGTTCCGGTTTTTATTATTTCTTCACTTTGTACGATGAGATGTCAACAAATAAGTACCTTCACTCTCATTGCTATTTTTTATTATCCACAAGATGGCATGATCAGATCTATAATTCGACGTTTCGTCTTTGGGTCACCGTCATCAACTAACTTTTTGAAATACGGGCCTGGATTCTCTTGTGTAATTTATGAACGGAGTCTTAAATCTACGTTCAATAATGTACAACAGCTGGTGGTTTACCGAAACTGAAGATTTTAAAATTATTATTGCTATTTATGTCTTTAATTATTATTATTATTATTATTATTACGTACTACTAATGTTTTAAGACTTTTTAAAAAATGTATTGAGTTTTACTGTTTCGAATTAAACCGAATTTTGTGAAACAAAAGTAAATTACACGAACGTACTAGCGGTGCTTTAATGAAGATGGTCAATTTAAGGCACAAAACGTTGGACAAAAAGTAAGTGTTGTATACCGCTGGACGTAGATTTAGTTCCTCTTTCATAATTTAAATATTAATATAAAATAAGCTGATGATGGTGACACAAAGACGAAACGTCACATTACAGACCTGATGATGCCATCTTGTGAAGAATAAATAGTAGCAATGAGAAAGTGACAATTCTTTTCGGATATCTATTCGAACAAAGTAAGGAAAAAATAAAAACCGAAACGTAAAATTTTAGATTTTTCCGAATATTTTGGCGCCCCTGTATTTATTTTTGATTTTTTGCGGCATAATTACGCAACTTTGCACCGACTTCGTATCTCTTAAGCGTGAAACCGTTTCTGTCACTATACGGGGTTCTTCAGAAACTTTTGTCTTAAACGGTACAAAGCCGAACTAAAATTTACCATATACAGGGTGTTATGGAAATGACGTATTATATTTAAATGGGTGACTCCTTGGGTGTCCGTTTTAAAAGTGGGGTAATAAACACTCTTACTCACAGGTCAGTCCGCGCTACTGTACAACATTTCACCCAGAGCCAATGGTAATGTTGCCAAACTTAATGTAAAACTGAAATTCCATATAAAATTATAAAAATAAGTTATTTTCTACCTACTTGTATTTATCCTTATACCTAAAGCGCGAGAAAATCCAGGCACAAACACAATCGGTTTTTTTTTTCATGGGAACACTCCTGGAAACATTTTATGTACACACAGTAATAGTGAAACAGAACCGATAGTTAGCTTTTGAAAATACAATAATACAGATTATACTACCGATTACTAGATTCTATTACACGCGAGAAATTTGACGTCCAGAAGAAACGCGTCAATAAGAACAATATTTAAAGATTATATATGTACGGGCAAGATACACGCGTAAACCGAAAAAACAGAGCGGATTGCTGAGAGTGTGTTGGTGATCGACGAGACACAACCTATCCGGCCGCTGGTTGGTCTTCAACTTACAGACGCACGCGTGCGGCGCTATATGAAACTACTTCGCTCAGTCGATGTAAGGCGTCAAGAGGTCATTGGCATTTGACCTAGTGACGTACGTGGCTATTACTATTCCATATGTTTTTTCGGGTTGTTTAAAACATAGTCCGTCGTAAATGTTCTTCAATTAATTGTACAAAAAGGTATTACAGAATGGAAAAGTGTTTAAATTATTTTATTTTGTCTAAAGAGTTTAAGGTGTAAATATGACAACACCGGCCAGAATTCCTTGATTGCTTACATGTATCGCAGTGCAACACAGGTGTACTTCTGGTTTGACGTCAGGTCACTTTTACCGCTGAATGAATTGAAAGCGCCAGTTATGGCTATTTTTCTTCAATTTGTCTTTATCTCAGGAATTGCCGGTTTAAATATAATACCATTTCATAACACCCTGTATACAAAAGTTTACTCGTCAGAATTAAAATAAAAGAAATTTTATTAAATTATTTTTTTTTTAGATGGAAAGGTGAAAATGTCGCAACCAGTGAAGTTGAAGCAGTAATAAGTAATATAGTAGAGCTTCACGATACAGTCGTCTATGGTGTGCAGGTATTTAAAATCATTTTATTTGGAATGGAATAGAAAAATGTTTGTACTCAAAGGTAGATTAGGGGTAGAAAAGGGAGAGGTGGTAGATTTTATATAAATAAAGATAAAGTTCCTAAAAAAGAGTTGAACGTGCTGTTATCGTTAGTAGATCTGAAACTATTTTCGAGACATCCCCCAATATTTTATTACTTTGCCATTTGCTAAATAAAAAATAAAAATTAAATTACGTAATTATCTATTCATTTAGTTCATTTACTTTATATTAAAAATGCGAAATGATATTTATTTTTAATTAAGCAAGAGCTAAAAGTAATGATATGTCATACTGATTGTTTACGAAACGATTTTTCGGCGATATATCGTATTTAGAAGAAATGTTATTTTCTATTTACGTCGAGTGGCTTGGCGATACTCTTAAGGTACGCATAAATATGGCGAGAAGCTTTCGTCGAGCTTTATTTCAACGAACCTGCCACGAGCCTGCTGCGAGCCTCTCGAATTTTTTACTTTTCGCATGACAAGTCGAGCTCGTCACGAGTTTTTCCATGAACCTATTTTATTTTTAATTGTACAGGCTGTCCCATTTTCGACATTTTTATAGGGTATCTCCGTAATTGTTAGTGCTATCAAAAAAGTAATGTAGGTGTCATGTACTCTTTTTGGGTCAAACTTAAAATGGTAAAATCAAAATTCGAAAATTTTCGCTCGCTTAAGGCATACGGGGGAAAATCAACAAATTGGCAATTTCTAAATTAGCATATATTTTCTTAGTTAAAAGAGATACAGAAAAATGTTTATACAAAAGTTTATTTATAATGATTGTTGAATTTTCAGAATAAGTATACGGGGTCAGGTAAGAAAGTTATCGGACCTAACCTAATTTTTTTTAAATCGAACACCCTGTATTTTTTAATCTAAAAAGATTGCATTTTAACCTATCTTTTCAAAGTTATACCACAGCATCGATGTGTGTGATTTTTTCAAAATGTTGATACATACACAATTGAATATGTAAAAATGAAATTGACGTTAAATGTTAATAATAACTAGAATGTCAACATAGTTGTTTCTAGGATATGTTAGCCTTTGTTTCATGGCCTACTATGGTTTAAAGTAATAAAGTTTAAATAAATCGCCTAGGAAACCAATATAATCCATGGTGTATTTTCAAAATAGAATTTAAAATGCAATCTTCTTAGACTAAAATATTCCGGGGGCTCCATTTAAAAAAATGGGGTTAGGTCCGATATCTTTTTTACCTGACCGCGTATATATATTTTAAATACGGCAGATGATTCAAAAATCATTATAAAGAAACTATTGTATAAATTACTTTTCTGTATCTCTTTTAACTAAGATAAATACGGTAATTTTGAACTTGTCAATTTTTTGATTTTCCCCCGTATCTTTTAAGCGAGCGAAAATTGTCAAATTTTGATTTTATCATTTTAAGTTGACCCAAAAAGAGCACATGACACCTACATTACTTTTTTGATAGCACTAACAGTTCCCTATAAAAGTGTCGGAAATGGGACACCGTGTACATGGTGAGCCAAAAGAGGCAAGACCATGTCTGACGACGAAGAACAGACGTTGCTTGTTATATAAATAATAATAATAGATGTTAATTTAGCTCTTTCTCGGCTAGTTAATATAACAATTATATTAAATCAAAATACACTACAAAGTATGTGACATTTCGTTACACATACACATATTTACCTAATACATCTATGTGCAGTGGTGTTTTATTACTATCAAGTGAATAAAAAAGGAAAATTTTCGGATTATAGATCACCAATAACCTCGACTTTTTTTCTTTGCGGCCTCTCGACGACTGACGTAACCTTATTCCACTCCGTGTTTTCTTTTTTAAAATATCCTTTCACTTTGGGGTCCCGATCCCACACATTAGAAGGTAATTTGTAGGTCTCCACTAAATAATAATAATAATAATGAACTTCTTTATTATTTAAGAAATCCGTTAAAACGATAATTATTAAAATTGATTCATTATTAACGGAATAATGCGTATTATAAATGAATCATTATTACATAGTAAAGCAAAAACAAAATAATGTTTTTGTAGATCCCAGGAACAGAAGGTAGAGCAGGAATGGCTGCTATGGTAGATCCAGACAATACCTTAAACCTAAAACAATTGGCTTCTGGACTTAAATCGAAACTACCTGCCTACTCCATACCGATCTTCCTAAGGATTATGGACTCGATACCATTAACTGGAACATTTAAAATGAAAAAAGTGGACTTGCAGAAAGATGGCTTTGACTTTGACAAGATCAAAGATCATAGACTGTTTCTTTATGATTTTAAAAACTCTGAATATGTTCCCTTAACGAAAGAGAGATTTGATGATATTATTAATGGTAGATTAAAACTGTGATTTTTTTGTACCGGTCTAGGTTGTAAATATTTTTATTAATTTTTGTTCTGTTGCTATTTAATTCTATACAGGGTGTTACAAATACGGCCTTAACCATTGGAATTTCGAAAATGCTAAGAGATACGAAGTCGGTTAAAAAAAAAATCTAAAATAAATACAGGGGCTTTCAAAATATTTGGAAAAATCTAAAATTTTTCGTTTCTGTTTCTATTTTTTTCCTGTCTTTGTTCGAAGAGAAATTAAATTAAAAATTAATTTCACTTTCCCATTGCTAATTTTTATTCTTCACATGATGGCATCATCTCTTGGGCACCCTATATACAGGGTGTTCCTTAATGACGTGCTAATATTTCAGGGTGTGATTCCTTAGGTCATTTTATAAAGAAAAGTTCATATGAACATATGTCCGCAACGGCTTAATTTTTTTGCTACAGGTTGTTGAATTTTTATTTTTTAAATGGTTATTTTTTAATATCTCCGAAATAGCAATAATAGGAGATTTTAATTAGAAAAGTTATTCAATTGTTCCACCAGTGGCGTCCCTGCATACATGTCCTCTCATATTTTTTACAATAAAGATGGCACGCCACTGACATTTTTCCATGTGGATATTTTTTCTGATTAGCCTGGTCAATTCTACATAAAAACGGTCTCTTGAGCTTTTCTCGTCTTGATTAAAACCACTAAATTCATATTGAAACTCATTATTATTAACATTGATAAAATAATTAATGATAAATTTTGTATTATAAAAATTGTTGGAGGTTTCAATTTAATGCGAAGATGGGCGGAAGCATCCCTTGTAAGTGAAAGTGACAATTTCCAACAATGTTTATGAAACAAAATCTATCATTAATTATTATTTTATCAATGTTAATAATAATGAGTTTCAATGTGAATTTAGTGATTTTAATCAAGAACTGACGAGAAAAACTCAAGAGACCGTTTTCATGTAGAATTGACCAAGGTAATCAGAAAGAATATCCACATGGAAAAATGTCAGTGGCGTACCATCTTGTTTGTAAACAATATCAGAGGACATGTTTGCAGGGACGCCACTGGTGGAACAATTGAATAACTTTTCTAACTAAAATTTGTGGTTCTATATCCTATTAACACATACCAAAATTGAAAATAAAGTACTTTCGGAGATAACCATTTAAAAAATAATAATTCAAAAATTTAAGCCGTTGCGGACATATGCTCATATGAACTTTTCTTTATAAAATGACCTAAGGAATCACACCCTGAAATATTAGCACGTCATTAAGGAACACCCTGTATTATATATTTATATAATATGAAATTATACACGTTCTAGTATGTAGGTTATATTGTCGTTATTTATTTTATTAAATAAAAATCCTTGGCATCACATTGCTTACCATGTAATACCAACGAATAAACCTATGTTTTCTTTTTTCGGGCAACCAGGAACCTGCCTAAAGCAGGCTCACACATATCGATCTTCTAGCCCCAGAGCTGGTAACAAAAAACGGTAAGAGTTTTATCATGGCCTTTATTTTAACATGATATAGTATTATGAGTCAGCAGTCACTCGCAAGATCAGGTAGCGGATCGCCTGGCAGCTACGCGCTGCAAAATATACAGGGTGGCATAATACAATAGCTCAGTTACTGTTTCAAATACATAAAAAAAAGTTAATGTTATTTTTTACTCTATGGGATGGCTCAAAAAAGCGGAATAAGAAAAAATTATTTTTTTGTTAAATAGAACATAATACGGAATGGTTTCAGGGTCTAAACTCTTATTAGTCTTTATTGTCTTTCATATCCTCGAGAATGTTTGGAAGCTAAATAATTTTTAAAAAAAACCCAGGATACGCGGAGTTTTGAGGGGAATTTAAAAATGCAAAAATATACAGTGTGTTCTATTTAAAAAAAATACTTTTTCTTGTTTCGCTATTTTGAGTTACCATATACATGGTGTTATGGAAATGACGTATTATACTTAAATGGGTGACTCCTTGGGTGTCCTAGAGAAGCGCTACATATATTTTTTTATAAATCGACCGTTTTAAAAGTGAGGTAACAAACCCTCTTACCCACAGGTCAGTACGCGCTACTGTAAACATGTATCACCCAGGCCCAATGGCAATGTTGCCAAACTTAATGTAAAACTGAAATTCCATATAAAATTATAAAAATAAATTATTTATCAACCTACTTGTATTTATCTTTATACCTAAAGAGCGAGGAAATCCAGCCACAAACACAATCAGTTTTTCTTCTGCGTTGGTTATCGACGAAATACAACGTATCCGGCCGCTGGTTGGCCTTCAACTTACAGCCCGCAAGCGTGTGGCGCTATACGAACATTTTTTGTCGTAAAGTTTCTTAAATTAATTGTGCAATACGGTATTACAGAATGGGAAATTGTTTAAATTGTCTAAGGAGTTTAAGGTGTACATATGACAACACCGGTCAGAATTCGCTTTTTGTTTACATGTATCGCAGTGCCCCTCAGGTATTTTTCTGGTTTCACGTCAGGCCACTTTTACCGCTGAATGAATTGAAAGCGCAATTTATGGGTATTTTTCTTCAATTTGTTTTTATCTCAAGAATTTCCGGTTTAAACGGCCATATCATGTTAAAAATATGGTTCATGATAAAACTCTTACCGTTTTTGTCTCCGGCTGTTCCCCTCATAAAAAATAATCAATATGGTTACCTGAACAACGTTAAAGGAAGGTTTGTTTGTATTAAAATCGAATACATGTAAAGATCTGCATGGAATTGTGTTATTTCGTTAAACATGGATAAACAACTCAGGCCGGTGTTTACTTTGGAACTAGGTTATAAAATATTGCCAGGGCTGGTGACAATTGGAAAATATGATGGAACGCATCATTGTTTAACGGCAGCCACAAATACCGATAAGGTAAACCTCTAAATAGTAGGAATGTTTCAAAATTTGTTATACGCTATTGTGTTTTAGGTTTTAATTCATAGCCCACATCGAAAAAATACCACCTCGATAGGAAAGATAATTTGGTCGGAGGCGAATAAGGAAATAGCAACTTTAAATGTTAACCAAACTGTTACTGCATTAGTAGCAGGAGGCCTGTTACCTAATGAAGATAAAGATATTTTAATAATAGGTATGATACTTAGAATTGCTTTGTATTAAAAAAACGCCGCTTTAGGCAATTGAACAACTAAGAAGTGACAAATTACAAACTCTGTTTCTATCTATCGATAGCTATTTTTAAACTTATACACAGTGGCGGTTCTTCCACAGGAGCACATGCGCACGTGCACCCCCAAAACAAAACGAATCAAAAATATTAATTTATATTCATTGAATATTATTTATCGTATAAAGTCCGACATTCCCTAATATTTTATCGTACCGTCAAACTAAAAAAGTCCGACCCTCCCTAATATTTTATATCCCGTTAAACAAAGCTATAGATCCGGCAACCGTTCCTCGGTCGAGGTAAATGACGATTATGACGAGACTTGCTCGCACGTGCGATTAAATTGTGCAGTTTCTCTGTGGTAACAGGTTGCGGGTGGCAGCGGGGGATAGCGGGGCTATGGCGATTTAACATGGAAAATGCGCACAGTTTTTGTATGCACCGCGCTGTTGTCTATTCGTGCATCTAGTTAGAAATTCGAGCGAGTATGTTTTAATATTTTAATATTATATATTTATTAAGTTGAAATGAATAGTTGACGGTGGACTATTTAAGAAATAACTTTAGCTCTTTGAGTTTGGAGCAAAAAAATTCAAGTAAGGAATGCGGGAACACCTAAACCCGAAATTAATTTAACGCAGACCACAAAGGGTAAATGTAGGGACTTTATTAGAAAGTTTAAAAATGAAATATATGAAGAAAAATGTATAGAGGGTATTCCAAACTTAATGAGGCTGTTACTGATCAATTTTCTACAATTAAGAACCGAAGAATGGACTTTACGTTTAAGCACTATTGTGTAGGGTCGATAAATGTTGTGTATTTCGATAAGTGATACTCGATATGATTTTAAACCATTTTATTGAAGGATTTAAACACTGAAAATATGAAGAATGCCAACTTGTCAGTCTCGTGGCTCGATTCGTTCTCGTCATAAAACAGTTAACTATTGTTCTCGTCTTGGTTGCACCTAATGACGTAGCCGTAGATGGCGTAGTGGTATTAGATATCATTCGGTTTTCTTGATAACTCGTAGATGGCGGTAGTAGTATTGGACATCATTCGGTTTTCTTGATAGGTCGTAGATGGCTTTAGTGGTATTAGTAATGGACTGGATAAATATTGTTACAAGGGTTGCATGCGACGACGTTAAGATCCCACAGCTATGCAAACTAAGAAAACCTTTCTTATTTTCCAAAAGTTATATTTCCTTGTGTAAAATTAAAAAATAAATAAAAATATGTTTTACCTAACGCATTTTCTTATTACTTTTTTCTTTCTACAATTAAAACTCCTAGAAAGTAATTGTTTGGTCGTTACACAAAAATAAAATTTTAAAAATAAGTTCACCATACTTGTGAACCCCTCTATCATAGGTCACGAGCCGCCACTGCTTATACATTCTAAAGAAAATTCACTCTCCTTTCATCACTAATTTTCTGACAAAATGTTTCTAAGAAGTTAATAACGGAATAGCACTGTTTTTAGTCAGTTGACGATTGAAACAGGTTTTATAAAATGGAACAGCATTGATATTTGGATATTAACATTATTAACGTCAAAAGAATAATAATAATAACCTACTAAAAATTATTTGAAACATTGTTCAATATAACCTCTGGTTTGTTCAATGCATTTCTGGAAACGTCTTTTTCATTGATTAATTGCGATATTGAACAATTTTTCAAATATTCTTTTGGTAGATTATTTTTACTAGCACCTAAGCAGAAGCTTTGATGTTTGATAATGTTTTCCACATATTTATTAACACACTAAAGATGAAATACATTTATTTCATCCAAATATCAGTTCTGTTTCAGTTTATAAAATTGTACCCATGCACAACTGACTAAAAACAGTGATATTCAGTTATTAACTGATTAGAAACATTTGGTCAGAAAGTTACTCAATTGAAATATCAAACAATCTCATAGAGGTTTTTGGTTGAGAATATAAGAGGCTTTAACATCTACAAATCCGAACAAACCCAATTAATTGAAAAAACAAAGAACTTATTTTTACGACTTGTTCAAAATAACTTCTGACTTTAACCTGCCTTGTACAATTACAATTACAATTCAATATTATTACTTTTAAATTAATTTGATGAGAACTTATACTTATGTGAATTTTTCCTGCAAATTTCGATTAAAAATGATTTTAAACAACAAAGTTATTCAGAAAAGAATAATGCGGTCACTGTTTTTGGCCCACTATGTAGATTAGATTTGATATTGTCTATTTTGAGGTACTGCAACACATTTACTGGTTTATCATGTCCACGACAACAGAGATATTTTTTACAAAGAATGTGAAGACGGAGTCAGATCCGTCGCTTTGGGTCCTTTCAAAGATTTTAAATCGCCTATAATTATGGTTGGAGGTAATTCCTCGGTACATGGGTTCGATCACAAGGGCAATGACATATTTTGGGTTGCTATAGGTGACAATATTACTTCATTGGTATTGATGGATTATAATAAAGATGGAAACCATGAGGTAATTTGGTAGAATATTTACACAGGGTGCTGGGATAATGATCAGGATCCTTGGGAGGCGATTTTACATGTTAAAATAAAGATAGCACCTAAGCCATATAACAGAAAATCGAAAACTTTATACTTCTGGTTGCTTCACCTCTCCAAATATCTTGATACATTGTCGGAATACCCAGTATATAGGCTACATATATAGAGAGAGAGAGAGACTAAAAAAATATTCCTCCTGATAATAAGAAAAAGGAATCTTCGTTTTTTCAATTTCTCATAACTTCATTGTACTCAGCACTTCAAGTGCTTCAATGACAATGATAAACTTATTTGTTCAAAGCAGACATCAATATACCAACTCTTTCGATTAGTTATTGTCTGCAAAATGATATCCAATGACATACTTTTCCTAAATTCGAAAAAACAAAAAGACGGGGCCAAAGGGCCAAATCTGGACTGTATGACTCGTGGTCCCGCTTAAGAAAGATTTTAAAATTGTCATAGTACGATAAAAATCTCTACATATCCTAATGTTTACCTTAATTTTTAACTTTTCCGATTATACAGGGTGTTCCTTAATGACATGCTAATATTTCAGGGTGTGCTTCCTTAGGTCATTTTATAAAGAAAAGTTCATATGAACATATGTCCGCAACGGTTTAAATTTTTTGCTACAGGGTGTGGAATTTTTATTTTTAAAATGGTTATTTTTCTCCGAAAATACTTTAGATATTATTTTCAAATTTGGTATGTGTTAATACGATATAGAACCACAAATTTTAGTTAGAAAAGTTATTCAATTGTTCCACCAGTGGCGTCCCTGCAAATATGTCCTCTGATAATTTTTACAAGAAATATGGTACGCCACTGACATTTTTCCATGTGGATATTTTTCTGATTAGCCTGATCAATTCTTCATGAAATCGGTCTTTTGAGTTTTTCTCGTCAGATGCACCGTTCTTAATTAAAACCATAAATTCATATTGAAACTCATTATTAACATTAATAAAATAATTAATGATAAATTTTGTTTTATAAATTGTTGGAGTGGGTAATTCGATGCGATGGCAGACAGAAGGGATGCTTCTGCCTGTCTTCGCGAAGGTGGCCATTTCCAGCAATTTTTAAAAAACAAAATTTATCATTAATTATTTTATCAATGTTAATAATAATGAGTTTCAATATGAATTTAGTGATTTTAATCAAGAACGGGTGCGTCTGGCGAGAAAAACTCGAGACCGTTTTCTTGTAGAATTAGGCTAAATATCCACATGGAAAAATGACAGTGGCGTGTTTGCAGGGACGCCACTGGTGGAACAATTGAATAACTTTTGTGGTTCTATATCCTATTAGCACATACCAAAATAGAAAACAATATCTGAAGTCCTTTCGGAGATATTAAAAAATAACCATTTAAAAAATAAAAATTCAACACCTTGTAGCAAAAAATTTAAGCCGTTGCGGACATATGTTCATATGAACTTTTCTTTATAAAATAACCTAAGGAATCACACCCTGAAATATTAGCACGTCATTAAGGAACACCCTGTATTTTCTGTTTCAGCTCATAGTGAGTTCAGAGGATTTTAATATTAGAATATTTAAAGGCGATGAAGTTTTAGTGGAACATAGTGAAACAGAGGTGGTAACTGATTTACTAGCTTTAGCAGAGTATAGATTTGCTTACTCCGTTTCCAATGGAACAGTTGGAGTTTATGAGAATGATACACGATTATGGAGAGTTAAGGTATGTATTGATCTACTCCTTAAACTAAGGTTTACTCAATAGTAGTGTAAGGGTCGATATATGAATGTTACATTAAGTTAGACGTCAACTGACGCGTTAACTGAAAGTTTACCACGTCCTTAAATATCTATTCCTTTGGATGAGAGGTAAAAATGACTTTAATATACACATAGATTCAAGAGTTTTGCATCACTGATTTTGGCATGTTAAGATAATTTCAGGAATGAATATTTTTCTAAATGTTTATTTATGTTTATCAGTTAAAACGATACCATTTTTTTTAGCAAAAAATATATTATCAAGACATTTGTTTCAGATAACATTTTCAGTGTTGTATTTTGTTGGCGCTGGCCAGTTAAATTTTTCGGTTCAGTGTATAAGAATGAATCGCCGAGTAACATCTGAAATTGATCATGCAAGAATAGTAGCTTTAGTTGAGGAAGGTCATTCCCAAAGATTTGTTGCTGAAAGAATAGGGGATTTTCAAAGTGATGTATCTCGCATATGGAATCGCTATCTAGAGAGCAATTCTGTGCGAGACAGACCACGAAGTGGTAGAAAGTGTGTTACTAACGAACAGTAGAACCTCTATATAACGTTAAGAATTCAGAGAAATCGTACTATGCCAGTCCCACAACTTCAGAGATATGTTATGCATGCAATTGGAGTTCGCGTATCCGTCTTTACACTAAGAAGACGAATTCTTGAATCCGGTTTAAGATGTCGGCGGCCAGTAAGAGTTCCCCAACTACAATATGACAACCGAGTTCGTTTACTGCAATGGGCTGAAACGCACGTTCGCTTACCCGAAGAATTTTGGAATTCTGTAATATTTTCCGACGAGACCAGGATTTGTCTGGTAAACGATAGTCGCCGGATTCGTGTTGCCCATGCTCGCCCCTTGCCTCCATTCGCGGGAGGAAGCGCCATGTTTGGGCAGGTATTATGTCTGACGGGCGTACTGAGTTAGTCCACGTTCAAGGCACAATGACTGGCGACAGGTACATTAGGGATATTCTACATCCTTATGTTAGGACGTGAAGAGGGGCTGTTGGTAACAATTTTGTGTTTATGGACGACAATGCCCGGCCCCATCGTACTGGAGCTGTGGATGAATACCTAGAAAGTGAGGGAATCAATCGCTTGGAGTGGCCTGCTTTGTCCCCTGACATGAACCCGATAGAACATGCTTGGGATATGCTCTCTACGGCAGTTCGCGTTAGAAGAAATCCCCCTAGAACTCACCAGGAGCTTGTCGTCGCTGCTACCGAGGAATGGCAGGCTATTCCACAAGAACGGATTGCTAACCTTACGCACAGCATGCGGCGTCATCTTTAAGCTTGTATTGAGGCCAGAGGAGGAAATACACTTTATTAGAAGCTATATTTTTTTAAATTTCACAAATTATACAATATAAATAAATTTTACTTTTAAGTTTTTTTTTCTTGGAAGGTTTAAAATGTTGTGGTAAAATAAAAAATTTTAAAACTAATTAATTTTCATTTTAAACTTATCAATGAACTAATATTTAGTCTATTTTCGCGATGACGTAATTACTTATTCGCGAATCAGAGTGATGCAAAACTTTTGAATCTATGTGTTTGTGCTTTGTGGAAGCTTGTGTTAAGGATGACTTATGCCATTTATATTAAAGTTCTTCATCTAAGGAAATAGATCTTTAAGGGCGATATTTCAAAGTCCCATTAGGGTACAGGATGACATAAGTTATCCTTAACACAAGATTGACAGTATATTAAAGTTCTTTTTAATTCTCATCTAAAGGAATATATCTATAAGGACGTGGTAATCTTCACGCGTCAATCGATCCTCAAATTAATTTAAAACATACATATAACGTTTTTTAAGGGTTTCCTTAACGTTAAGGCTACCTCAGGTAAGGTCAAACTTACGGTAACAAATATCGGCCCTACGTGTATAAAATAAGTTTGATAAGTTCAAGAATATTTTATTGAAAAATATTTTCAATCTTTTAGTCAAAGAACTTTGCGGTGGCAATGCATCAATACGACCTTCTGGGCCAACCTACGATTCAATTAATAACTGGCTGGTCAAATGGAAAAATAGATTGCAGGGCACTCAAGACTGGAGAAGTTCTATTTAAAGATTCTATGAATGCCGGTGTGGCAGGAATAGTAGAAGGAGATTACCGATCTATGGGCAAAAACGATTTGATCTGTGTTTCAACGGAAGGAGAAGGTAAAGACAGGTTGCAGCAATAGTTGTTGTATTCAAGAATTATTAGCAAATGCAATTAAAATATCTAACATTATTAGTGTTGGGAAAAACCGATGATTTTAATAATCGAGTACTTGATACTCGAGGGATTTTAATGATCGAGTGAATCGCTCGAGCGATTAATCACTTGGAAATTTATATGGCTAAGAAGAATGTGCTGATAAAACACCGGGGGTTGTTTTTGTAAGTTTTAGAAGTTCAGGCTGGAGTTTTTATTAAGGAAGAACAGTTGATTCTGATTTTATAAAAATTATATCCATTAATTTTTTTTAAATTTACAATCGCCGCTGGCTAGCCAGTCCCAGTCAAAACAAAACCCACGTCGCGATGAATCATATAAGGGGATTTGGCATACTTTTTTGTATGCACCTTCTCGTTTATGTGCCTTTAACAAAGTCCTTCTGAGCGTCAAACTCCCGCGTCGCCTACCGGCACATTTCGGGTGGCGCCCGGCGTCGAAGGAAGATCGGGTATCAAGTGAAAAGCAACGATTTTTGATTTTTCGCTTGAATTTATAACTATAGTGGTATTTCCTATCGAGCGCTCGAATTTACGAGCAGTTTTTTACCTCGAGCGATCACACTACTAAGCAGCACATTTCAGTCGGTGTCAAGCGAAGCTCGGGTATCGAATGAAAGGTAATAAGTAACAAGCGACGATTTTCGCTTGAATTTATAACTCGAGCAGTTTTTTTAATAATCGAGCGATGTCGGTTATGTCAATAATCGAGTACTCAAGCGTTTTTTCGCTCGAGCGATCACAACACTAAACATCACTATATACGGAGTGAGTCGAGAGAAACACACCAAACTTCAGGAAAGTATTTTATAGATGTTCCTATAAATATCAGAATGCAACTGTATTGTCAGCACGATATCGAGCTCTTGCACATTCACTCATCACGTCAAGCAACATTTGGACGAACAGTTTCCAGTGCTTTGGATTGATCGCTGTGATCCTATTAGTTCGCCTCCAAGATCTCCAGACGTCACACCACTAGACTTTAGTTGCTGAGGCTGGTTCACAAATGAAGTTCACAAAGTCGACACTCGGGATGCACTAATTTGACGTATTAGAATCTGCCGTCGATGGTAAAGAAAGACATGAAGTAGCCACGAGAGGAACAGGTGACCTTCGTAGACGAAACAAAAAATGTTTAGAGGTCAATAGCGATATTTTTGAATAATTATTAAAAGAACTCTATGATTATGTGTGAAATTTTGTTCATTTGTAATTACTCTATAACTCGATAAGGTCATATGAGTTTTTTACATTGTTTTCATTTATACAATACACTACTGGAGTTTGGTTCGTTCATGCCCATTCTGCAGAGGTACAGCACGCACATGCCGTGCCTGTACAAAATAATGCTTATTTTATTAAATAGTCGATAAAAACTTGTGTACCCATAGTAGATGCAGTAGAGCGATGAACCATACTTAATTTTAGTTAAAGGATATACAACAACAAAAATTGTTACCGCCGGTGGAAGTTCAAGTGTAGAGCAAGACACAATAAAGGATTTGCTAGCGCAGAAACAAGCATTATTAATGGAATTGAAGCATTATGAAAATAATACGAAGTATAACAATAATGCAGGCAATGAAACAGAAAGTTTTGAAGCGACTGGCGTTATTCCATCTAACACTAGATTGCAAATTGTTGTAAATACAAGCATTGATGATAAAGGAAAGCAGGTAAGTATTTATAATAATTATTCTTTAAGGTTTCTATAACCGTATAAAATCTTTGATTTTTGATTTATCGATCTCACGCATGTGATATAATTAGTATACAGGGTGTGGAAATGACTTATTGTATTTAAATGGGTGACTCTTTGGGTGTCCTAGAGAAAATCTACATACTTTTTTTTTAAATCTAATATCTAAATACTAAGGTAAAAACCCTTTTTACCCACATACTGTCGCGCCGTTCCATCTGGATTCAGTTAGCAACAATGTGGGTCACTAGACTATACAGTGTCGTCAGGTCACACCGCATCTCTCGTCCTTGCTTGGATACCTGCCGCGCGCGACTATCGTTGCTTCAGTATGCTTCGAGACTCGGGGATGGAATGACGCTGTCGAGGGTTCCACGTGCTTGACGTATACGAATTATAAACATTTTGTTAGTTGTAGCATTACCCGACTTTTTATCTGTTGTGAAATAATTCGTAATAATAAATGTTGTGATGTGATTTCAAATTTCTGTGATATTGTCTACTGTTGGTTCTGTTGCAAATCATACTTTTTGTGTTTTATTTTTTTATGGAATTTAATTATAAAACGGATTATATAGTAAGGAAGGTAAAAGAGTATGTACCTTAAAATTGTAGTATATTTTTCTAAAAAGTTTGAAAAAGAAGTGATAACGCGGGTCAAAGACTTCTTTTTGTCAAAAACTAAACACGTGCATTTACAATTCTGTGTTGCTATATGACAACACCGCCTCAATAACAAAACAAACCCGAATGCGAACGTCCTCAATAGCGGCCACGTAAATTTTGATATTTCATATAAAGTGTATATTTCGTACAATAATTCAAAGCGCCATTTATGATTAATTATTTTTATCTCAGAATTTGCCGGTTTAAATATAATAAGTAATTTCCATAACACCCTGTATTACATATCAAGAGTGGTAACAAGTACCGTATTTTGAAAGAGTGTGTAAATAGGCTTACCACTCGAGTTGTGTAATATACTTTCTCTACGACTTCATATTTACTTTTATATTAAATTATCGGGTTTGCTCGGTTATGTAGATATATCTACATTGTGTTTAATTGCAAGGATTGACTTCAACATTGAATAATTGGCCCATAATGTTGAAGATCTCATCTTTAAACAAAGATCTAGGAAGCATGCCATTACAACATTTTCCGAGAAATAACTCGTGTTTTTACTCTCGCGACAGTCCATAAAACGTTTATATGCATATTCGTACTTCCCCAAATGGAAAATTCATCATCACTTATCATTTTATACTGTTTTGCTTTCGGAAACACCAACAATTAAATTTATATGCGTCAAGTTTGGCAATTCAATATTAATACGTTTCCACAGTAACGAAACCAATTTTATTACGAATTTCAAAGCACCATTTATTTGTGAATAAAATTATTCGCGATTTTTTCAAAATTAGTCAATATCTGTCGATTTTTAAACGATTTTCGGAAAATATTATGTTTACTATTTTGGTTTTAGTATTATGCCTTTTTTCTAGCCCAATATTGAAATATACGTTTGCACCAACAATACTACAATAATTAAGGCGGTAATAATTTTTGCCGAAGGAATTTTTAAAGGAGAAAGCCACGTAGTTCATCCTGAAATATCTAAACTATCTTCGGAGATGTCGATACCGTTGTTCCTGCCTAGAGACAGCCCTGTGGATATACACCTTAAGGTATATTATAGGCTTCATGTTTAATTGTTAACTACGTATGATTAAAAACGTTAATAAAATGTTTATCTATTTGTGAAGTAAATACGCATGCCAAGCACTACTCCAAGTAATTATCGAATCAGAGTGTTAAACCAGCTACCTAGTCAATCAATTTGTGGAAATATTACTCCTTGAACTTCATAGCTTCTATCTCCCCCCCCCCCCCCCCTTTCATCAATTAAAAAGTAAGTGATTAGAATAATATCTGGTTTCTCCAATTTAAGAATAAATCGTAGGCTTTGGTGGGTTACCCAAACAGCGTCCAGTTCCATGTTTTCGAAGTAACCAGGCAGCTACCGACCTTTTCTATGTACGCTCTGAAAACAACGAGCCGAGAGTCTAAACCAGAAGGTAAGTAAAAACATTTAATTTGCCAGTTTTAGCTGGGCATATACCTTACCTAAAGGGCTTAAGCACAACGCCCTCTAAGTACTTTAAAGCACTAAGAATTTTTTTTATTGAAGGGATCTTAATTATTTCAAAAAAGAACAATTATATAACTTATTTGAGTTGGGTTACATGCTTGGTGAAATGACATATTTTCCATTATAAGGGAAATAAAAATTATAGTTTTCTTGTTAAATTTTACAGCTTTTTATCTACATACTTTTTTTTTATGGAATATCTAATTACTAAGGTAAAAACCCTTTTTACCCACATACTGTCGCGCCGTATCATCTGGATTCACTAGCAACAATGTGGGTCACTAGAGTATACTAACAGTGATGTCAGATCACACCGCGTGTGTCGCCCTTGCTTGGATACCCGCCGCGCGCCACTATTGTTACTTCATTATGTTTTGAGACTCGGGAATGGAATGGCGCTGTCGAGGGTTCCACGTGCTTGACGTATACGAATTTTAAACGTTTTGTTAGTATTTCCCAATTTTTTGTCTGTTGTGAATAATTCATAATAATAAATGTTGTAATGTGATTTTAAATTTGTGTGATATTATCTACTGTTGGTTCTGTTACAAAACATACTTTTTATGTTTTATTTTTTTTATAGAATTTAATTATAAAACGGATTATTTTACAATAAGACCGAAGGTAAGAGAGTATGTACCTTAAAATTGTAGTTTTTTTTTCAAGGAAGTGTGAAAAAGAAGTGATAATGCGCATCAAAGACGTCTTGTTGTCAAAAACTGAACACGTGCGTTTACAATTCTGTGTTACAATATGACAACACCGCCTATAATGCGCTGACTTCTTTTGAGCCTCGAGACTGCCTCCATAAATTATTGATTGCGAACGTCGTCAGTAGCGGCCACGTAAATTTTCAGATTTCATATAAAGTGTATATTTCGCTTAATAATTCAAAGCGCCTTTATGGTTACTTTTCTTCAATTTATTTTCATCTCAGGATTTGCCGGTTTAAATATAATAAGTCATTTCCATAACACCCTGTATAATTGAGAAGTGTTTCTAAAATCCGAGCGGTTGGCGTGTAGTAGCGACCAATCCTGGTATTAATGGTATTGCGGCTTTCCTTCGATTTTTTTTATTGTCATTTTAAATGCCAAGAGAAGAAAAGAAATTCTATGTGGTTCAGATAAAGTTTACTTTTGAAATAAACTTCGAACTTTAAGGAGATTAAGCAAGACTTAGATAAGTCTGTGAGAAAAAGCTCCTAAATTGTTGAATATGCTTGCTATTACTTAATATTTTTTTACCAAATTCCCTTTTTCAAATATTTAACTTTACGATACCGATTTTGAATTAGAGAATTTACAAATCCATATGGTAGTCCTTAAGGTATCTAAATCATTTTTCTGATGATGTATTTTAGGCTTTGTTCAGTTTAAGATCAACGAACGACTTCAGAGAATATGCATGTGGATCAACCAAAATTTCCTATTTCCTTCGGATTTGGAATTCGATTCAGGGCCGAATCTGGTTTTAGATATAAAATGCTTAAGGGACCGAAGCGATCTGTCGTTGGCATTTGAAATATCTGGAAAAATTACATTTTATACTAATAATATGTTTTTGGCGGCCGATTTGATACAATCCTTGGCTTCTTATCTTAAATTGGAAAATTTGGAGGTATGTGTTATTTCCTTGGCAGTAATATACGACTATTTCGAGGGTTGTTAAAAACAATAACATTCGAATAACAATTATTTTTAACTAAAGGCATGGCATCCTGTCCTAGATTTATTCTATACTAATATAGCTATACAGTGAGTCCCAGAAGAAATGTCTAAATTCATTTAAAATTCAGCGGTAAGTTTTTTCAAAAAACGCTCGTACCCGTCGTTTTTGATTTTTTAATTTTTTTATTTGTGGTAATTTCATGTATACAGGGTAGCTCAAAAATAAGTTACGACCATCAACTTCATTTTTTCAAATGAAAACATATATTTTTTATTTCATTTTTGAATTTTGCATCGAATTCTAAGCATGTTTCATGTACCATGTCCTATACATAAACTCAACAGTTATTGAAAAAATTAGGATTGAACATATCTATAAGTAAGACCTGTTTATTAAAAAAAACACAACAAATTCAAATTAAATGTTGAAAATGTGCGCCATTTATGGCTTGACAATATCCAAGACGATCAATAAACTCTCTTTGCACGTTTCCAACTATTTCCGGAGTTATGACACGCACTTCTCTTCGGATCCTTTCTTTCAACTCCTGCATATTGTATGGCCTGTTAACAAATACTTTTGATTTGAGGTAACCCCACAAAAAAAAGTCCAGCGGAGTTAGGTCTGGCGACCTAGCAGGCCATTCGATAGGTCCTCTCCTTCCAATCCACCGATTGGGAAAGGTTTCATCCAAAAATGTGCGCACAGTGGCCGCATAGTGCGGAGGAGCACCATCTTGTTGGAATATCAGTTCTTCGTCAGGGGAGTCTGGATCCAATGGATTCGGAAATAAGCCACTAATGCTGGAATTAATTCTAGTTGGAGAAATTCGAGATATACTTGTCCAGTTAAAGACTGTTCAAAGAAAAATGGACCAATTACTCTTTCGCGTACGATTCCACACCAAACATTTATTTTCTTAGGGTACTGGCTGTGAACCTCTATCATCCAATGCGGATTTTCTGTTACCCAATATCGACAATTTTATCTGTTCACATTACCATTCAAATAGAACGTAGCTTCATCCGAAAAAATAATATTTTTTACTAAATTATTATCTAGATTGCAAATATTTTGCATGCGTCCGCAAAACTCACTTCGCCTATCGAAATCATCTTCAAATAACTCATGCACTGGAATAACTTTGTATGGGTGATATTTGTGCTTTTGAACTACTCGGTGAACAACAGATTTCGGCATGTGTAAATCGGCCCCAATGTGCGACAGGGGAGTACATGGATTTTCTTCCAAGGAAAGCAAAACGTCAAGTTGTTCATTTTCATCTCGAGTAGGACGACCAGATTTAGGCAAATCTCTAACATGACCGAATTCTCTAAACTTAGCCTCTATTCTACTCACCATCTTTTGACATATGGGAGGACGATCAGGATGGATTTCATTAAATAATTGGGCTGTTTCTATTTGAGTACGTGTTTTATCACCCAACCCAACCATGCATAGAATTTCAATTTTTTCCCGTTCCGTTAACTTCACCATTATTGTGAAAACCGCAACTTTGAAACTACGCTTGACAATAATTATACTTATTTGAAATAAAATTGTCATACAGTTTCTATGGAAATAAACGGTGACAGTGAGACAGTACACTCTTACTTATTATGGATGCCAAAATACCATATTGCCAGCAGATTTGATAGATCGTTGGATTCCCTAAATGATATGTTCAATCCTAATTTTTTCAATAACTGTTGAGTTTATGTATAGGACATGGTACATGAAACATGCTTAGAATTCAATGCAAAATTCAAAAATGAAATAAAAAATATATGTTTTCATTTGAAAAAATGAAGTTGATGGTCGTAACTAATTTTTGAGCTACCCTGTATACATGAAATTACCACAAAAAAAAAAATTAAAAAATCAAAATCGACGGGTACGAGTGTTTTTTGAAAAAACTTACCGCTGAATTTTAAATGAATTTAGACATTTCTTCTGGGACTCACTGTATATATGTGCTGGGGGCCCACAACAATATTCTAAAATCAAAACGGATCCGTGGTCAAAAAGTTTGAGGAATACTGCTCTAAAACAATTCTTTTGTACCATATAAATTAATATCACTTTACTTTTAGCATTTTAGCACATTTTCTTATTTTTTCACCACTCTGTACTTTATATTTGTGATTTTTTCGTGTGATTTTTTCAAGGATTAGGAGTTTTCAAGGTAATCAAAACTTTTTATGAAGAATACTTTTTACCTAAAATCACAGATAGAAAGCTTACCAATACGGTGCCAATATTTTCACACAAGATTTATAAATATTTTAGTCAAAAGCATCATTTTCACAAGAGGAAGACAACCTAAAAGACCTCATGCAAAAACTCAGTGATATCCAAGAAGCACGATTAAAACTGGATACCGACGTTGCCGATAGATTAAGTGAAATTAGAAGTCTCATTATTAGGGCTGAAGACTGCCGAATAAATGATATGTAAGTATATACAGAGTGCTATGGAAATGGTTCACTTGAATAGCTTAAGATTGGCACATGGGTTTACCATATCGACCTCTTCAAAGAGTTATAATGCAGCTTTTCTATAAAATGTACAGGGGAACCAATATCCAGCCAGCTCACAATCACATTCACAGCCAGTAATATTCGTTACTACTACTTACTATACGAGATTTATAATATCTAGTGTTGTGATCGCTCGAGCGAAAAAACCGCTTGAGTACTCGATTGTTGAACTAACAGACATTACTCGATTATTAAAAAACTGCTCAAGTTATAAATTCAAGCGAAAATCGTCGCTTGTTACTTATTAACTTTCACTCGATAGCCGAGCTTCGCTTGACGCCGACCGAAATGTGCTGCTTGGTAGTGTGATCGTTCGAGGAAAAAAGTTCTCGTGTATTCGAGCAGTTTTTCGCTAGATTGGAAATACTAATCTAGTTATAAATTCAAGCGGAAAATCGAAAATCGTTGCCTTTTTTTTTTTAATCAGGTTAATCTGTTCTTTCTTAATAAAAACTCCAGATTACACTCTAAAAAATGGTCTAGTTTAGGATACCAAGATCTTTGTCTCAATAACAAGAAAATTTAGTGAAATTGGCGATAAGAGGAAATTTAGTATCGAAGGCCAAATTTTATTGCTAATCGAAATCATTAATAACTCTTTTTAAGTCAACCAAGTACTTCTAGTAGCCGAAAAAATAAATATTTGTGGTAACCAATATAGTTAGTTATTAGAAGCAATATCATATTGTTGTTTCAACAATTGTGTTTGTTAATTATTACCTATTTTATTGTTAAAACAAGAGCAAAGAAATATTAAATACCAATGTATGGAAAAATTATTATTTTTCCAGACCACCCGATGATACCTTTAATATTTAGTCTACACAGTAGCACTTTAAAATACCATTTCAGATTGGATGGTACTACCAAGAAAAGGAAGCCTTTTCCATTGATAGGATGTAACAACTTGCAGACCGGTATCAAACTCTTTAGCTCTCGTCAGTACAGTGAAGGTGTACATCTAATACTTCACGTCATATTATCAACGGTAGTCGAGAAAATACAGCGCGCAGCGCCATCTCCGAGCAGGAAATTGACGGCAGTTGGTGTGACGTCAGGTCTCACATCGTACCTACTTATTACTACTATATCTGGCCAATAACAATAACTAAGTAAATTAGTATAGGGAGCTAATTAATAAAAAAGTGTTGGTTTCAACATTATGATGTTGTTATGTTAACTAAGAAGTAGTTAAAAATAAGAGTTAGTTCTGTTGTTAACTAGATCATCTTATTCATCGTAATTCTGTTAAAACGAAAATTTGTTTTGCTAACTAAAAATTACTTTTACATAAGCTAAAACTTTAACAGCAAGATAAAATTAGTCTTAGATACCAATGCATTTTTTAGAGTGCAAACTTCTAAAACTTACAAAAACAACCCCTGGTGTTTTATCAACATATTCTTCTTAGTCCTAAAAGTTTCAAGTGATTAATCGCTCTAGCGATTCACTCGATTATTAAAATCGCTCGAGTATCAAGTACTCGATTATTAAAATCTTCGGTTTTTCCCAATACTAAATTAATATCTCCTTGTGATTTATTGATTGAATTATGTAATATTCAAATGTAAGAAATTCAAATTCCAGCGATATATAGTTAATAAAATGGTACTAGTTTTGTTCTCACTCTTGTTCAATTTGCCTTGGTATTATTTATTTAATTTTTAGTAAAGAAATGGGGGTTCACTACAAAGATTTGGACAGCGTGAACAAAGAACTTATAAACGGGTACAACATCAAAGTTCAAAATTACAACGAAGGCATAGACACTATGAAGAAGATAAACAATATAATTCAGAAAGCTTCCCGGCTTCGAGGTAGGTACAGGTGCGATAAAAAGAGTTCCTTCTAAAGGCCGTATTAGAGTCGGCAATTTTTTATCTTGCGCCGGCAATTATAATGGCACGTATTCATGCGCAGTAAACCGTTTTCGATCAGCTGGAGCATTGTCAACGGTCAGAACAGCAGTGGGTACTGTCGAAATCCCTAAAATATCCCAAGAATTAGAGATGTGCAAACCTGTTCGTTTTGATTACCAGTTAAAGCAGCTACTGCTATTTACAAATAGGAGGTCCAAAAAGTTGCTGAATTAGCAGTCCATAAGTTTAATAAAGAATGTAAACTGCTAATTTAAGTACCTGTGGGTTTAAATGGCCATTACCTGTTCATACCTGGTTCGGCCAAATAATAAACAGTTAAAAATAACAGAATAATCCATGTCTACCCAATTGCGCCGGCAAGGGCAATTAAAATGGCGCCTGCCCCATTTCTGGTAATGAGAGACAGCTGATCGGGAACAGTGTACTGCGCATGAATCCGTGTCATTTTAATTGTCAGAAGAGTAGAATTTCTGACTGTAGTACGGAGAACGGTGTACTGCGCCTGAATCCTTGAATTATAATTGCCATTGCTGGCGCCATAAAAATTCCCGATTGTAATACGGCCTTAAGGCACAGTGGTCTCCAATCGCCGATCCGTATACAGAGGGTGCCCAACATAAGGAGGGCCTCGATGGGGATCTCGTTAATGGTAGCAGATACAACTTCGATTAAATGGGAAAAAAGTATCGCAACCAAAACACGAATAATATGTATTACAATAGTTTTGGTAGAACTTTTAAGTTTTGAGTTATTTAAAAAAAAACTGAAATTTGGAATTTTTATTTTTATTTTTTTTTCGTCGTTAATTTTAGAGTTTGGACAAAACTGACAGAACATTCTCACAGAAACTTTTAGTGAGCCCAATATTACAATTTTTTTTTATATAACGTTCCGTTTTCAACTAATTTTCAAGCAATCATCATCAACTCCATTTTTTCTAATACGGGTCTGATTTAAAAACTATAAAAACTAATCGAAAGATGTTAAAAATTACAAATAAAAAACTATTGAAGGCTGGAACTATTAAGTTTTCGACTTTTTGTTATATTACTTGCTAGCTTTATTTTAACATGTACAGGGTGTTCCATTTTCGACACTTTTATAGGGTATCTCCGTAATTGTTAGGGCTATCAAAAAAGTAACGTAGGTGTCATGTGGGTCTTAAAATGGTAAAATCAAAATTCGAAAATTTTCGCTCGCTTAAGAGATACGGGTGAAAATCAAAAAACTCACAATTTCAAAATTACCCTATATTTTCTTAGTTAAAAGAGATACAGAAAAATGTTTCATACAGAAGATTCTTTATATTGATTGTTGAATGATCTATCGTTTTCAGAATAAGTGTACGGGGTCAGGTAAAAAAAGTTATCGGACCTAACCTCAATTTTTTAAATGGAACACCCTGTATATTTTAATCCAAAAAGATACTATTTAAAACTCTCATTTCAAATATATAACACACCTTGGATGATATTGGTTTCCTAGGCGATTTATTTAAACTTTATTACTTTGAAACGAAATAAAAGATTTAAATAATTTTAATAATTTTGATCCCGTATACTTATTCTGAAAAGGACAGATCATTAAACAATCAATATAATGAATCTTCTGTATCAAACATTTTTCTGTATCTTTTTTAACTAAGAAAATATAGGGTAATTTTGAAATTATGAATTAAGCGAGTGAAAATTTTCAAATTTTTACCATTTTAAGTTTGAGCCAAAAAGAGCACATGACACCTACGTTACTTTTTTGATAGCACTAACATTTACGGAGATACCCTATAAAAGTGTCGAAAATGGGACACCCTGTACATAGATTCACCTCTCTATCCTGATCATTATACGAACACCCTGTATGTACAGGGTTCCCCATAATAGACTACCAATTTTAATAGTTGAATTAAAAAAATTTTAGTTAACAAAACAAACTTTTTATCTTACTAAATTACAGCTAACTCTTTGGGATTTATGATAACTTATAAATATTTGGCTAATTTAATTCTAACTTTTAAAAATCACGTCTTCTAAATGACCTCCACCAACTTCAACACATTTTTCAATATTTATATCTCGTAAACGCCATTCTAACTCGTTCAATATTTTCTGGTGTACGAACTGTTCTTCGACGTCCAGGCTTCTTCAAATTTTGTACAGAACCCTTTTCACGCCAATGACGAACCCATAACTTAACAGTTTTACGATTTGGCGCGTGGCCCCTATTGTTGTTATTAAACTGACGCCGGAATGCACGCCCAACTTCTTCTATCGAATTGCTTCTTATGTAAGTTTCTACACAAAACACACGTTGTTGGACTGAGTAATCCATGAAAGTTAAAACGGATGTTGAAATAATGTCTCAAAGCAAAAAACTTAAATAATTATTGATGAAAACTAACAAACTTCTCGCGGAAAAATGACGTTCCACGAAATTATTAATTTAAAATTTATTTGTGACAGGCGCCTACTTGATTAATAATTTACTTAAATCCCAAAGACTACAGAAGATAATCCCACAGAGAACAACCTATTTAGTTATCTCGTAGGGAATTTATTAATAATATAAAATGGGTAGTCTATTATGGGGAACCCTGTATATTAATAGTACGATCTGAAAATATCTTAAGAAAACGAAAACATGTACTTTATACAATTTATTTTCTTTTTTTTTCTTTTAGTTGGACAGAATTCGGCAGTTATGATCAACCATTGCAGAAATGCTATCAAAAATAATAACATCGAAGGCTTAATAAAAATAATTCGAACAGGAGAACTCTAAAACTACTTAATATGCTAAAAATTAACATTAAATGATTATTACATATAAAAATAAACTATTTAAAATATATATGTACAATAGTTAATCTAGTGACTACATAAAAACTATTTTTTTCTTATCAGTTGTTATAAGCCATAATAAGATGTAATAAACAAACGTTGACATTTTTGGTTTTCTTCAATTGCATTTCAAAAGTGATACAATGACCGTAATATACAGGGTGTCCCATTTAAAAAAAACTGGGTTTAATTTCGTTCGCTTAGCTGATCGTCCTTGTCAATTTGAACCTATAGTTTATAACAAATGAGTGACCCTGTACATATTTACATTATTCACTGGGTCCATGGATCATGTTGAGCAATATGCTTCTCAACATGCTTCTCAACATACTTCTCAACATGCTTGCCAACAAAACCACCAAGTTCACACATCAGGAAACATGTTGAGCAACTTCAGTTGACAAAACACGAGCTAACGAGTGGGTTAATATGAAAGTGCTCTTAAATTCTCAAAAGACGTATCGCGAACTCAAAATATAAACCACAAGACGCTGCAAATCGTTTCCAAAATCAAAGTTAAAAAGGAATAAACAGCTCAACTTCTGCGTCAACCACAGACCCAGACAACATGTTCGGTTCACGTCGTGGCTTATCGGTCTGGCCCTGTGAAGGGGCGGGGGGAAACCACAACTGTCCTAAAGTGCATCTGACCTACCACTCGGACGTCACGTGTTGAACCGGGAATCTTCGTTTCTGCAATTGCCCTACCCACCCTTGCGACGCGGAAGGACCGGAAGTCGGCAAACAAGGTTGTTTCGCATGTGTTTCGTTATGGAAAAGTTATTTGGTATAGTGTGTACGTTTCGGGTTCGAGCATGATTCGAAATTTGTTCTTTGGGATAAACATGTTGGCCAATGAGATCGTGTAGGACAGATCAACATTAGGATAGAAATAATAAATATTATAGTTCTCTAGTTTATTTATATGTAGAGTAGCTGTCGGCCAGTTTGCGTTCGAATTTTGTTTTTTCAAATTAAAATACAAAATCAAATGGCATCTATAAATATTGTTACACATTAATTTTCTTCTTTTTAAGTCTCTATCCAATAATAATTCACAGCATGTCAGTAAAAATGCATGTAAACATGGGGAAAAGGCGTTCCCAACGGATTAGGTCATACGAGCTTAACCGAACATCACCCGAATACATTCGAGTTGTAGGGCAGATGAACATTAGGGTAGTTGAACCGTAGGACTCGTCTACCACACCCCCAGACAACATTCTCGGCTCATGTCGTGGCTTTTCGGTCTGGCCCTGTGAACCTGCAACTTGGCAACATGTTGACGACCAACCAAAACACACACTATGCAACTTGTTGGCCAACATGTTGCACAACATGCTTCCCAGGGAGTGGTCCGCTTGAACTTGGAACGTCTAGATATCTTTACTTGGTGGTAATGTGGATGGGTATCGTGCAACATTAAAAAATAATTCTTTGAATGTACCTTGCCCTCAATATTTTAGGCATTGCTTTCATGGACCGCACGCCCATGCTAAATATTAATAACAACAATTGCAATTCTCCGAGTTCATTATTTACTACTTAATTATATTTATATAATAATTAATCAAAGAAGCTTAACACTATTAAGGTTAAACAAAACAAAAAAAAATAGGACAGCTCCGATAAAAAAAAATAAATAACATTTAACTGGTTATCAACAGTGCGCTTCTCTATCTAGAACACATATTTGCATGGCAGTTTTAAGAAGAACACATCAGATCAGAACACAATAAATTAATTTTATTAGTGTGCCATTATACACGGCAATTAATTAATGCAGGCATGCGCCCGGTTTTGATCAAATTGAACTGTTAGAAAAATATTATATCGGTGATGACTGGCTGTACAATGTACAGGGTGTTCCTTTTTTGACACTTTCTGGGGGTACCAGAGTTATTATCGAAGATAGAATTATTGCGGTTTTGACTTTAGTTTCCCACTTTTTAACGAAACGAAAGATTTCGTAGTCAAATTTGTCATCGATCTCTTAGTTCTCAATCTACACGGTGGTTTTCGCTTAATTAATTTAAAAAATAATACAAAGGATGTAAATCATTTTAAAATGTATACAGGGTGTCCGGGAACATGTAGGAAATCTCCCGGATATGAAGAAAACACGTGAAAAGAATACTATAGGTTCATATAAACTTCTTTCGTATCGGCCTCCTCTTCGGAGATATGGGCTCCCAAAGAGCACCAATGGAATCAAGTTTTTTACACATAATTATTGAACCACCTGGTATATTTCAATTATTTTTTAATATGATGTATAACAGATAAGACATATTACTACCCAAGAAACTGTTGTGAATTACTCACAGCTGCAGGGACGGACTAGCTGTAACACTCATGGGCCCATTTTTTTACGCCCTGTATGATGAGAACTTTGGACAATGTTTTTTACATACCTTTAACTATGGACTAAAAATTAAGTACTCTTCATTCATGTCGCTAATCCTAACCGTTTTCGAGAAAACGTCATTTTAATTACATCATGTATTTGGCGTATCTCGGTAATAGATCCATCTTTGTTCCTATGAAATGATGAACGTCAAAATTCCGCTTTTTCATATTTAACCCGTGAGAAGATAGGGGGATCAGTGCAAATAAAATGACGTTTCCTCGAAAACGGTTAGGATAAGCGACAGGAATGAAGAGTACTTAATATTTAGTCAATAGTTAAAGGTATTTAAAAAACGTTGTCCAAAGTTCTTATCATACAGGGCGTTGAAAAAAATTGGCCCATGAGTGTTTCAGCTAGTCCGTCCCTGCAGCTGTGAGTAATTCACAACAGTTTCTTGGGTAGTAATTTGACGGGTCTTACCTGGTATACATCATATTAAAAAATAATTGAAATATACCAGGTGGTTCAATAATTATGTGTAAAAAACTTGATTCCATTGGTGCTCTTTGGGAGCCCATATCTCCGAAGAGGAGGCCGATACGAAAGAAGTTTATATGAACCTATAGTATTCTTTTCACGTGTTTTCTTCATATCCGGGAGATTTCCCACATGTTCCCGGACACCCTGTATATAGGGTGTTCCTTAATGACGTGCTAATATTTCAGGGTGTGATTCCTTAGGTCATTTTATAAGGAAAAGTTTATATGAACATATGTCCGCAACGGCTTCAATTATTTGCTACAGGGTGTTGAATTTTTATTTTTTAAATCGTTATTATTTAATATCTTCGATAGTACTTTAGATATTATTTTCAATTTTGGTATGTGTTAATAGGATATAGAACCACAAATTTTAATTAGAAAAGTTGTTCAATTGTTCCTCCAGTGGCGTCCCTGCAAACATGTCCTCTGATATTTTTTACAAAAAAGATTGTACGCCACTGTCATTTTTCCCTATGGATTATTTATGATTAGCCTGGTCAATTCTACATAAAAACTGTCTCTTCAGTTTTGCTCGTCAGACGCACCGTTCTTGATTAAAACCACTAAATTCATATTGAAACTCATTATTATTAACATTGATAAAATAATTAATGATAAATTTTGTTTTATAAAAATTGTTGGAGTGGGCAATTCGATGCGAGGACGGGCGGAAGCATCCCTTTTAAGTGAAGGTGGCCATTTTCAACAATTTTTATAAAACAAAATTCATCATTAATTATTTTATCGATGATAATAATAATGAGTTACAATTTAGTGGTTTTAATCAAGAACGGTGCGTCTGACGAGAAAAACTCAAGAGACCGTTTTCATGTAGAATTGACCAGGCTAATCAGAAATAATATCCATATGGAAAAATGTCAGTGGCGTACCATATCTTTTGTAAAAAATATCAGAGGACATGTTTGCAGGGACGCCACTGGTGGAATATTGAATAACTTTTCTAACTAAAATTTGTCGTTCTATATCCTATTAACACATACCAGAATTGAAAATAATATCTAAAGTACTTTCGGAGATATTAAAAAATAACAATTTAAAAAATAAAAACTCAACACCCTGTAGCAAAAAATTTAAGCCGTTGCGGACATATGAGCTTTTCCTTATACAATTACGTAAGGAATCACACCCTGAAATATTAGCACGTCATTAAGGAACACCCTGTATTTGTTAATATCTCAAAAACTGTTGCTGTTTAGAGAAAGACTGGATACGCAACTGAATTCTACGTGAAAATCTCTATCAAGATCAGTTCTTACTTTTTAATAAGTTAACGCGCAACGGAAATACGAGAGGTGTCTAAAAGGCGAAGATATTTAAAATCACCCTGTAGATTAAAAACTAAGAAGGACATGACAAATTTGACAATGGAATATTTCGTTAAACAGTATGACACTAAAGTGAAAAGTGTAACATTCTATCTTTGATAATAACTCTAATACCCCCCGGAAAATGTCGAAGATGGGACACCCTGTAATTAGTTTTAGAGAAAACTTGAGTTAAACCTAATTTGTTGAGCCGGGCATTAATGGTATTGCTAATAATGTTAATTCTCTGACCATATTTCAATGGGGAAGTAAAGTAATACAAATCTAGTGTTGAAAGATGATGGGAATTTAAAAAAGAAAAAATAATGTATTACGTTTCCCGAAACTATTTCGATAAAGGATAAAATCAACAAATTCCTTAGAAACTAAATATTTTTTTCAAAAAATTGCTAAAGTTTTTAGTTGTTCGTTTTTACAAACAAGCCCGAACAAAGAAATGTTATAAACTACACTCTACTGTCTACGTTTTAACACATGTATGTATTATTTATCTAACTTGAATGAACACAAATAAATAGAGACCGAAATCTCATCATAAAATGCTTCTGCTGCGTCTACAGGGTGGCAACTATTTAATCGATAACTATGGCTATCTATTGAACGGTAATTCCCACGAAGTTGGTTAAATTAGAGAAAATGTGCAGTTTTTAAAGCTCTTTTCGAATCCAGTATCGACGTTGTCGAATTGTTTTTGATTCAAGAGATAAAGGGCGATTTGTTAAAAATGTCTAAAATTAAGTTCTTTAATAACTCGATGAGCTTCGAGAGAAAAATGCCCATTGAATACAAATTTTTTATTTTTTTCTTTTCTACAGGGTGTCCCGAAATTAAGGGGTAATACTTTACCACCATATTAATATTTTGCCATATGGGTATAAGTGCAGAAATGCATGCTAAGGGGGCTACGGCCCTTAGAATGGGGAACCCAAAAGACGTGTTTTTCTAAATATTTTCGAAACGGTTCATAATAAAATTTTGAAATGAGGTATGGTGTATAAACTTTTGACGCTAAATCAGTTCATGTATTCGGAAATTTAATATTTTAATCATGGCGTCACATACTGGGGTGGTTAAGGGTTAAAATAATCCCACTTCTTAAATTAGTCATTATTTTTTTTATTTTCTTAAAAATTATGAAATATCAAAGTATTTCACGTAAAACTGGTTCTCTTAGTTCATATTGATAGGACTGACAGGTTTTGAGTAAAATCGTTTTGAAAAAAAAATTACGTTCATAAAAGAGTTCATTAATAGTATTAAAAAATTGTAACGAAGTTACTAATTTTATTTTTATTAAATATTACTAATTTTATTTTTCTTAAATAATTCTAGTCAAGAACTACTCATTAATCATTATTTTTTAATAAACTCTTTTATGAACGTAATATTTTTTTCAAAACGATTTTATTCAAAAACTGTAAGTCCTATCAATATGAACTAAGAGAGCCATTTTTACGTAAAATACTTTGATATTTCATAATTTTTAAGAAAATTAAAAAAGAATGACTAATTTAAAAACTGGGATTCTTTTAACCATTAACCACCCCAGTAGGTGACGCCTATGATTAAAATTTTGAAATTCTGAATACATGAACTGATTTAGCGTCAAAAATTTATACACCATACCTAATTTCAAAATTTTATTTTGAAGGGTTTCGAAAAAACGTCTTCAGGGTTCTCCATTCTAAGGGCCGTAGCCCCCTTAGCATGCATTTCTGCACTTATGCCCATATGACAAAATTATATTATTTTTAGCCGGATAATATGTATAATTGCCCCTTAATTTCGGGACACCCTGTATAAAACGGCGTTATTAGTTTTTTTATGTAATTTTTTTGTAACTGATATCAGCAACAATTTTTTAATAGGGACGTGGCTTTTTTATTGTATTAGTATTTTTTGCCCCAAATATAATGATGTATCACTCAATTCATTAGTTTCGATACAAATTATACATCATCAGAAAAATTTGGAGAATTTTTTCAGTAAGGCCCTGATTTTTTAAAATAATACATACAGGATATTTTCATTTGATTTAGCTAAAATTAAGACTAGTAAAAATATTTGCCACCCTTACAGTGTTATACATAAGTCTGCATCATATGGGAAATTTCTTCTCTATGGTTAGAAGTATTTTGACTGTCAAATTATGTCAATTTGACATATTATATAGTTTTTCTTGGCGTTTCTAATTTTTCTAAAAAAAAACAGTACCTATGCTAATAAAACAATTGTTGATGTAAGATTTGACGACCCATAAATGTTTATTTGTATTTAAGAAAAAATTATGAAGAAAAATAACTTTATCCTACAGAATTCAAATTTGGGAAATGCGTACAGAATGAAACACAAACAACGTTTACCTGCGACATTTTTTAAAACATATTGTCATATTTTGTAAATTTTTCGCAAGAAATGTCAAGTTTGGCAGTTAAAATTCTGGCAGTGACTACTCAGGTGCATGGCATTTGGCATCATTTTTTAAGCAGGAACGCGTGACAGTAAAAAATTCTCTTAAATAATTAGGGAAACAATGTCCCATATGATAATGACCTTATGTGTTACACTGTATGCAGGGTGTCAATTTGAAAACTTCCCCATTAATATTTCACTTACAGTAAATAACATTAAAAGAAGAAGGAGGAGGAGTGTTTGTGCCTTTATGGTTTAACCCCCTGGAAGGGGTAGATATTACCCTTAAGATCTTAAATGGGAAGGGGATCAAGTGGCATAACATTTAAATAGTATATTAAGATACAAGTTTCATAAGACATTATCTTAGAGCACGCGTTTAATCTAGAAAACTACCCGCGAAGGGGGGAGTTTTCTAAAGTACAAGTGCTCTAATTGTCTTATGAACCGTGTATTTTATAATACTTTTTCTATTTGGGTCTTTAAAGTATGAAAAACTTTAAAAAATATAGTAGTTTTTTCCATTTGAATTAATATTTTCTTTTTGGGTTGGCAATACATTTACAATTTAATAGAATGTTACAAGTATCAAATATGCCACTATAGAAATAATTGAACACAACAAAGCTTCTTCCCATCCGTCATAATTAAAAATAAATATAGGTATTAATAAAGTTAATAAAAATTAGTCAGGAAGTTGTACTCCGTCAGAAATACGAGAAATCGCAGAAAATAATCTAGAAAAACTTTTAAATAGAATATGCAAAACTTTGAGTTATGAGGCGAGCAGAGCAAAGTTCAAAATATTGAACAAAATAATAAATAATAGTTACTATTGAACAAAATATTGTGTCGACACAGAATCTAAATAACAATTAATGCCCAGGAAATGTCTACAGTAACTATAAATATGTATATATAAAGTAATATGTATAATACTATATTGAATAAAAATAGTAAGTACTTTATTGAATAAAACTGTAGAAATAGAGCATACACTGGAAGATATTTTTATTATTTTGAGGTTATGTTGTTTTATAGTTGTGACTAGAAATTGGTTGACGGGCACCATCAGTATGTTATATATTTCCGAATATAGGTATTTCAGATAAATATGTAGTAAAAATGATCTATTTGCAAGGTTAATGGTTAGTATTTTAAAGTTTTCTATAAAAAATTTCTGTCGAATCCATAATGCCTAGAAAACTAATTTCAACGAAATCGAAGTAGGCCTAAAACTCGAACCCTACTTGTTACCAACGTGAAAAAATTAAAATTTCAGTTTCATAAAGTGGCAAGTTATTCAATTTTTTTACATTTCATAATGTAGCCATTATGGAACCCAAATAGAAAAAGGTCGTTTATATCTCTTTCCAATAATACCATTATTTATTATTGTGTGGTGGACAGTTTTTAATTGACACCCTGTATCTATATCTTACATAATAATATTTATTCTCTGAATATTTTAAACTTCTTCGTAGAAGTACCTAAAAGCTGCAGCCTTTTTTTATATTTTGCGCTGTGAAACATTTTTCCTTTATACATTATTATAACTGGTCGATGTCAAAAGTCTTCGGTCTACTTCCGACCACACAGCCAGAACAAAGGTTTCAATATCACATTCGTTTGTTCCACGGGCAACTCTAAAATATCCGTTCTCGCCCCAATCGCTACCCCAGCTGTTTGCAACTTTCTAAAATGGATAAAATATCTATTATATATTTTTTCTAAGCAGGATTACAAACATCGAAACATATTATTAATGTTTTGTGTTTGTTCTTATCGCGGTTTATACAGGGTGTCCCAGAATATGTGTGCGTATTTTATTTGAATCCGGGAGATCGCCTACATATTCTGCGAATAAAAAAAACTCACCCAATATTTCGAGGGACCTCTGGAAGTAAATTCTTCGCCCCATCCAATAATCCTCACTGAGTGGTACCCCTGTTGGTGAGCCAACGACAAGTCAGTGTGTCTGTAGATGCCGCCATTGTACGAGAAGAAATCGTGGTAGATTTTCATTGTGGCTTGAAAATTAAAAAATAGCATATTAATTACAATTTCACAACTTCAGGTACAGTAAAATTCTTCGTTATATCCAAAGATATTACAAACTACAGCTAGAAAAATGTACATTTCTAGCATACGCGACGAATACAAACAGAGTCTTTCCCATCTCTTTCGGTCATTATTGCAGCATAGCCAGAGTGACATATTTATCGCAAAGGTATCTTGCAAAATCCCAATTAAAAAATTTGTTAATTTGACAATTACAACTGGTTTAAGGTTAATCCGCAATTGCTCTTAAAATAAATGTATTTCCCAATAATTTTACTATAAACTGTGAAAAGGCGATGAGAGCTTCTTTAAAGAAATATTATTATACTTAAAAGTATCAAACGAGTCTTGAACTAATCCAACTGCACTCTGGCAACATCTATTTCTATTTTACTACTGCGCTACGATCCAGAAGCCAAAATATGAATGAATACTAACCTCGTAAACATTACAACGTTGCCGCTGTGATTTTTTTTTAGTAATATTTTATTTCATATTGTTACATTAGACAAATAATTAGACAAATAATTAAACTATATAATGAAATTCAAAATAGTCTTAATTAAAGACGCCTAGCTAATCACTAGCGCCATATATTTTGGTTGATTTGTTTTTTTTTGGTAATTATTGGTGAAAAATCGTCTTTATTATAAATAATCATGGTGCATTCATAGTAGTTTGTAAAAATTGGATCATTTAAATAAGGATTTGCATTTTCATCGGTAAGTATGGTTATGTTTTAATATTTAACCATCTGATATAATCAGTAGTGTTGAGCAGATAATCGCTAACTGCAAAATATTCACAGTGAATGAAAAATCGGATTCACAATATTATACATATTGTGATTACATATTTATATACAGAGCTGCGAAGTGTGAACAGCAAACTGCTAATGTGATTGTGAATACAATTTTAAGAACAATAATTTAATTTTTTGTAAGAATAAATTCGTATTTTATTAAATATATTTTTTAATGTTATTGAATCGAACTCACTACCTCAATTAATTATCGAATATTCAAAAAGTCCAAATTAATAAGCTATTTCGTTAATAATGCACCAATTTTAATAAATTAAGAAAGTCGTAATGGCAGTTATAGCTGCGAATGAATATTCGCGGCTAAGCTCATCTCTAATAACCAGACTTCAACATTCAGTCAACAAACATGTAGTTTTCTCTTCCACCCATTACTGATTTTCAATAACATTTCACACAATCACGGCTTCACTTTCCAAGAGTTTTATGAATGGATTATGGGACCTTTGGTTATATCAATATAATTTAACTCTAACCCCAAAAGTTTAGTAGTTAGTTATACCTTGTACAGGTCCAGATCTCATAATTTCGAACATAATATCAGTTTCATTTCCGAGCCTGTAGGCAGGTCCGACTTTGTATCTGCTTGTTCTTTCGGAATATTTCGGCGGAGTACATCCCGATGATTGAAGGGACCCAACGCGACGAATTGAGCAGTGGGTGGTGTTAAATCCACTGTATGGGAAGCATGGCTCATCTACAACCCTAAAAATAAAAGCCTTCCTCTAAACAATTTTAAGTTAAGCGTAATTAGCAGTTTCATACGTTAATAGTTTTTTAATCACAGCAATGTTTAAACATATCACCATTAACTGGTCGATTGCTTCTCGTCTTCCTTTACTATCGGCTGCAGTATTTCTAATACCACTTTGTAAATTTTGAACCAGCCCCATAAACAAAAGTCTAGTGATGAGAGGTCGGGAGATGTTGGAGGTCAAGTAATAGGACCATCGCGACCAACCAAAAGATTGGAAACCTTTCGTCCAAATGGTGATCGATCAGAGCGAAATATGCAGGAGCTTCATCTTGCTGATAATACAATACGCTCCTGGCAGTGGCGCGGTGAAGGGGGGGGGGGGGGGTTGAGTTATTAAATTTGTGGTTAATATACTACAGCGTGTGTGAAAACAATACAGATATTATTATGAAAACTTATGTTACATCTAAACGATAACTTATACTTTTAATAGGGGAAATATAAGAGCTTCACAATGTAAAAATATTCATATATAGTAAGAAGAGGAATAAAAAAACCAACCGATTTCTTGGGAACTATAGGTCCTGCTCCCTCACAAATAATGAAGCCTTCGGCAACATGGACCACCGGAAGAATACCATTTGGAATGTTAAACTTACCCGTATTTACGAACAAAAGTCCACGCTCTGTCAAGTCTGCCACCTTCACAGCCTCTTGTTTTCGGAATGCAAGAAATAATATTTTGTGCGCTTAACTGAACTTCTTCTCTACCTCTAGATATGATACCATATCTAAAACAAAATGAATATATTTAGGAAGCAATGAAAACATTACTTTATACTGTGTATACAGGGTGTTATGGAAATGACATATCAAATCCTGAGATGAAAATAAATTGAAGAAAAATAACCATAACTGGCGCTTTGAATTATTAAGCGAAATATACACTTTATATGAAATCTAAAAATTTACGTTGCCGCTCCTGAGGACCTTCGCAATCAATATTTTATTAAGGCCATCTCGAGGTTCAAAAGAGGTTAGCGCATTATAGGCGGTATTGTCATATTGCAACACAGAACACGTGTGCAGTTTTTGACAAGAAGACGTATTTGACACGCGTTATCACTTCTTTTTCAGACTTAAAAAATAATTTTAAGGTGCATACTATCTTACCTTCGATCTAATTTCAAAACAATCCGTTTTATAATTAAATTCCATAAAAAAATAAAACACAAAAAGGATGTTTTTAACAGCTCAACAGTAGATAATATCACACAAATTTGAAGTCACATCACAACATTTATTATTATGACTTATTTATTTTATTTTTATGATTATATACATTTTGTCTATTTAGAAAACCTTGCAGTCACTACTTTTTGATAGATGGCGCCATCAAACTTATCGTAAGTATAAATTTAAGCTCGACACGCGATGAAGAAAGTATTAATTTGTCAGGCCACAGAAAGTTATATAGTTTAGTTAAAGGAATAATATATAAATTTCAAATAAATTATGGAAAAAAAGGATGTCATCATTTATTTCTAGTTTTTATGTGTTATATCTATCTATTTTCTTGAAGTAGTCCATCTCAAAGTGGAGTGAAGTTATAAGGAGGTAAAGAAACTCACAGTCTGCTCCACTAGTTTAATAGAAATAAATAAAACTATAAACCATACATGTTTCGAAGGCTTAAGCCTTCATCTTCAGTGGAAAGTAAAACATCAAAAGGGGAGTACCTATGACATTGAAGTAACTGTAAGTAAGAAAAAAGAAAGTTTAATAAGTTAAGTTTAAGAAAAGTGATAAGAAAAAAGAAAGTTTAATCAGTTAAGTTTAAGAAAAATTATTAACTTAACTTATTAAACTTTCTTTTTTCTTACTTACAGTTACTTCAATGTCATAGGTACTCCCCGTTTGATGTTTTACTTTCCACTGAAGATGAAGGCTTAAGCCTTCGAAACATGTATGGTTTATAGTTTTATTTATTTCTATTAAACTAGTGGAGCAGACTGTGAGTTTCTTTACCTCCTTATATCTATCTTATATTTAAATAAGTATTTACCTGTCTGAAGCAACAGCGGCAGTTGATATAGCCCATGACGATCCACACCATTGCTGATCCTGGATTCCAGTAATGTACCTTGGCCATTCTTTGGCACTGTCAAATTCTCGCGGTAAAGCATTCGGATCATAGTATCTTTTCACAGGGTTCATTCTGGTCACATCTTTCTGAGGTTGCAGTGTACCCAATCTATCGAATCAATTATTCTATTTAAAATGAAGTAATCATAAATAATAACGAACAAACCACACCGTTTAGGAGCAAAACTACCTTTTGACCTAAGAATGACAGTATAACTGACCAAATGGCGGATCGGTGCCATTTTGTTGTAGTGTAGAAAATTAAATAGGAAGAGGGGGTCTTGCGATACATCAATTTGAAGGTCCTATCAAGCACTTTACGATACAAGAACATCAGTTCTCTATTCGAACCGAAAACAAAATGGCGGCGTTTTAAAAATTGCATAGTTATTATTTTTTCATTATCCTTTATTTCATTTACCGGCTTAGAAAAATAAATACAACTTGGCATAGTATAGTAGGAATCAGAGTGCTTCACTTTCTTGTATATTTCATGGTGCTGAAATTGAAATTGGCAGATGGTCGCAATCTTGTTCAATTGAATAGGAAGTGGGGTCTCGCGATACATCATTTTAAAGATCCTATCGAGTACTTTACTATTCCAGAATATTGTGTCTCTCTTCGTACCCAAAACAAGATGGCGGCTATATAAACAGTAGCATTTACTATTTTTTTCTTCAGCTATTTTAGTTTAGATTTTAAAACTATATAATTAATGTACGTTCTATTGATGTTCTTTAAAAAAACTATAAAACAGATTTATAAATATTATTACAGCGAATATTGTAGCTATTTGATCCTATAAACAAGAAAGATATCAGGAGACCTCTATACAATAAATTTGTAAATCGATATCTTTTATAAAACTGTTATCAATCCTAAACCTTCTTAACCAAATCTTATAGGGGAAGTATGTTAATTGGGAATTCTTGAATAGGGGAAAGTGGGGGAATCCCAGTCAGGTGGGTAATTCCGGTCACTCAAAATGCTACAGTGTAAATCCACTCAGTTTGTTCAGCATCGTGCTACCATCTAAAAATCAACGTCCAAAGTTAAATGCATGTGGTTCTGCTGTGATCACTCCATTATAATGGCCACAATTTAATCTCAACGTGTTTGTTCTCTTTTGGTATAACTTTCAGGTGAATCGAAGCAAACATAAATACAAAAATAATTAATTTTTCGCATGCCCTTATATCGTACTTTCTCGGAAGTAATTGGTCTAATGATTTCTGCGCTTGTAGATATCTAAACCACGAAGTTTAATTTTAGGATTAGGTTTTTTATTGGGAGCTTTCGGGTAATGCCGATCAAAACATTGGGACAATACCAGTCATGTTTTATTTGCGAAGAATACGGAAAATGGGGTGAACTTTGGTATCGCTGTACGATGTGTGGCCATTGGATTCATTTATGCAGTGGGTGGGACACTCCTGGAAACTATAAATCCGATATTTGTTTAAGAGAGTAGGACTATTACTGTTCCCTTCTTTATCAATTTTTTTCAGTTTATTATCATTTAGATGAACTTAGTAAAAGGCTTAATCATATATTACGTTATAATAAATGTATGTGTTTTATTTCTTTCTTATTTTCAGAAAGAAAATCCTAAAGTAATTTTTTGCTATATAAAAAGCAATAAAAATTACCCGCAGGGTGGGGGAATACTGGTCAATGATACCTCATTTCTCAGGTCCTGACATCTCTTTTAAGGTCAATTATTTGAATTTGAATGGAAAACCATGATCTAGTGAATCACTCGGGCTATCTTCTACTCTATTAACTTACATCAAAAGACTAATATTTTATCAATTATACATAATCTAGCTTAAGTGACCGCCATTTAATCTTATAATATATAATATATAAATACCTGTAGTGTATGCCTTCGTCGAGCGTCCTACCCCAAAATTTAGAGTGATTGGACGCCCTCCAACCGTGGTAGGAATCTGCGTTAACTGCGTTTACGATATCCGGATCAATCAGGCATACATTTGTCTCGCACATCATGTCCACGCTGGTAATCCCCGTTGGCACACATCGGCTACAAATAAAAATAATTTTTCGTAATTAATTTCTCGTAATCGTCAATATCAATACGATTATTTTACGATATTACAAAAAAAAATTATTTATAACATTGAATTTTTTTTGGTTTTTAACATGTTCTTTTATATTTTAGATCAAACGAGTTTTTTGCGATTTCTAAAAATCTGAGTTTTTTGAGTTGTCACTCTATAATACAGGGTGTCCCTGGATGGGATTGCCTATGTCACAAATGGACCTAATTTTTAATTTTTCGACAAAAATCCATTCTTTTTAGCCTGTAAAAAAATTGAGATTTGTCATTAGAAAATTTAGTTTTTGTATAACATATTAAGTTTTCGTTAAACTACCTTAATTCCTCGTTTTTAAGAAAAATGCCATTAGGATACGTTCGTTAAAATCACATTTTTCGACTTAATTGAAGATTTAAAGAAAATTAATTTTTTATACAGTGTGTTTTGGAAATGACGTATTAAATTTAAACCGGCAAATCCTGAGATGAAAATAAATTGAAGAAAAATAACCATATATGGCGCTTTGAAAATTTACATGGCCGCTACTAACGACGGCCGCAATCAATAAAATAAAAGGTCTGCAGTGTGACCTCGGCGCATTTCGGCCGGTGTTGTCATATCTACACCGCAAGCTCTTTAAAAAAATATATAATTTTAACAATTTTTCGTGCTATCATTTATGAACAAATATGATTCCAGAAAACCGACGGCGAAAACGTTTTGCAAAACAAATAATAGTAATATCACACACAAATTTCAAATTCGTCACAAGCACAGGAAAGTAAATAGATCAAACGTCATGACTTTTTGAATGGTTATCTATCAAACTCTTTAAAAAATGCAATCTTATTTAACACACATGCTCTCTTACCTTTACTTATTTAAAAACAATAACCTCTCAGACACCAAATAATAAAGAGTTAAAAATAACAGAATAATCCATCTCTACCCAGACTTGCAGCGGCAATGGCACTTAAAATGGCGCACTACCCATTTCTGGCAATTATAAGTCCCAAAGGTTTGGAGCATTTAATTTTTAGATCAGATATAAAGATTTCTTAAATTATGGCAAGTTATATGTCAATTATTGGTTGAATATGAAATGGAATTAAAAGAAAAATAGAAAATAAATCAAAATCAATATTTCCCTTACCATTCATTGCAATTATTCTTTACAGTCTGGTTGACGAAGAAGGTTCTGTCTTGATACAGACATGATCTTATTTCGATTGGTGGCGACCTGGTAGTGGGTGGTGGTAGTGGTGTCGTAATCTCCAAGCCCCGACAAAAGGACCAGTAGTCCGGGCAGCAATCGTGCACAGTCGTTCGGTTACAAAAATCGTCACAGTAGCATAATGTACCTACAATAGCGAAATTATAAGAGAAAACCGGAAAAGCTTCCTTCATCGCATTAAATAAAAATAATTTTAAAAAAAATATTAAAAAGTTTAAATCTCTACCACCGACCCATATCTATCGATAGCCCAACTCTAGCAGCAAAAGTGGCAAATTTATGACCTCGCGCATGTTAACAAAGCTAATCGTCAGATGTGATGCGCAATGTCGACTGCTAAACTATTGACCTTAACCGGCGAACAGGATGAAAATGATTGCCATGCAATATTTTGGCACATCAAAAACTTTTTACTGGGCAATAAATAATCTATTTTCTCGCATAAAAGAAGGACTTGTGGCCATCACTGAAAATCCACTTTTAGAATTAATTTTGAGATATATTGTCCACGTATCGCTAGATTTTTAATATCGTTACATCGCTACGACTGATTCCGGTTCTGGACGGTCGTCGTTGATTCACGTCGTTGGTCGGCAACCAAACCGACCCCAATACCGACGGGGTTGCATATATCACAGCGACAACATTGTACGCAAGACAACTGACGAGCGACCTTTAAAAATATGACCGGTAAATCGTGTGGCACCAACTCATTTTTTCACTCATAAAATTTAACTTTTTACTACGAATGCCTGTCCGTGAAGTGGAATATCAGTAATTTGGTTTTTCGTGGAGTTTAGGTATATCTGATGGAATGCCGTAGAGCGTTGTTGAGAGGGGCGGTACCGCTTTAGATAGGAAATTTTCAATAAATTCAAAATTATATCGAGCCATGTCTGAAAATGAATTTACAGCATCTGCGTGATCGCCAAAGTCACGGAAAACACATTTTCTGACAAGTCAACCCTTGCATATACTTTTCCGAGCGTGTCAAAAAAATTAATGAAAAAATTATAAAGTATCAAGTGACATGGTTCCAAGTGGGCTTAATCGATTTGTATTCCCATGGAGATGAGTCGTAAACAATTTTCTGATAAAAGAATATTGGGAAAGTGCGGTATTTTTTCTCAAAATTTTTTTTATTAAGTCTGGTTTATTCTGTTATATTTTCTAAAATATTCCCCTTGGAGAATTGTTTCTTTATCTGATTCCCTCATCGTTTCCGAACATTTTGATATATATAAAGTTACCAGAAACATGTTCTATCTTGGAGAAAATTAAGAGAATTCGTAAAATATTCGTAAAAATTTCTAAACTTCTCTCGAAATGCATGAAAGGCGTGACTTTTACTGTAATTAATGAAAGTAGACAAGGGCAAATGTTTAAATTTATCAGATTCATACACACCTTATGGAAAAATAGGCTTAATTTGGTAATATTGCGACTATAATATCCCGTCATACAACTGAACGATACCTGCCTTCCGGTATCTCTGCGTAATATTGTCAGAATTCCACCTAGCTAGGTGCGATTCTTCTGAAATTTTTTTTTACACAATATTTGGGTGTCAAGGAATGTAGTGTGTCAATTTTCTGATATGTCACGATCGTTTTCCGAATTTCCTCCGAGGAGATTTAAAAAAAATTCCAATCATGAAATGGCGAGACCTGGATCGATAAAATTTTTTTCACATAATCTTTAACATATAATGTTCCATTCTAGAAAGTTTCAACTTTCGCATTTTTTTTCTTTTAATTTTCTTTTTTTTTTGCTTCGCTCGGAAAAGTATATGCAAGGGTTGACTTGTCAGAAAATGTGTTTCCAGTGGCTTTGGGGGTCACGCAAATGCTGTAAATTCATTTTCAGACGGCTCGATATAATTTTGAATTTATTGAGAATTTCCTACCTAAAGCGCTACAGCGCCTCTCAGCAACGCTCTACGGCATTTCATCAGATATAAAAGTTGTAGAGGGGGGCCTAAACTCCACGAAAAACCAAATTACTGATATTCCACTTCACGGACCCCCTATTGTCACCGTCTCTCTAACTAATAGTAATATTATATGATGATATTTTTTATTACACATATTTAACGATGTCTAGTTAATTAATACTATAGTATACGTTGTTATATTTAAGTACACGGTGAATTAATAGTTATTTATGTAATAAATGCATAAAGTGTAGGGGATTGCAGCACTCGCCTTCTGCTCTTGTACTCAAATTTCCCGTTCGTAAAAGAAAGTAACTTTATGCATAAGTTTTATAAAATATTTTTTCAACGATCGTACCGGTTTTCTTGGTCGAAATGAAAAACATATACAGGGTGTCCGAATAAATGTGGGAAATCTCCCGGATAAGAAGAAAACAAGTAATAAGAGTACTTCAAGGTCATATAAACTTCTTTCGTATAGGCCTCCTCTTCGGAGATATGGGCTCCCAAAGAGCTCCAATGGAATCAAGTTTTTTACAAATAATTATTGAACCACCACGTATATTCCAATTTTTTTTTAATATGATGTATACCAGGCAAGACCCTTCAAATTACTATCCAAGAAAGTGTTGTGAATTACTCAAAGCTGACACTCATTGTCCCCTAATGTAAATTAGTACCTACATTACCTTACTATTTGCGAAAGTAAGTTAAATTATTTGTTTAAACAATTGATGTAATCTTAAAAATTGTATCGATATACTGCTAACAAATGATTCGTGGTTTTCCATAGCGAAATAGCTTAATTTAGGACCTATGAAGGTCAGAATCTACATCAATTATATGGTTAAAAAATTGCGTAATCAATTGTATATAGTGAAAATAGTTTTGTAGAAATATGCACGGAATATGGTAATACAACAAGGGTTCCTGGAAAATTACCTTCCCTAACAGTGGAACAAAAGAGAATATCCTTATTTTATTGTTAAAATCATATTTTGTTCGAACAAACCCGAAACAAACTCCGGGTTTCCAGCGCTGGTTGTTGAAAAATATAATCTTTTATAACGAACAAACCCAAACATACTCTTCGGCTACTAGATTCCATCGAAAGGAGGGCTATTCGTCAGATCGGAGACCACGAGCTGACGAAGAGCCTCGACAGAACATCGAAGACAGGTTGGGGATTTGACTCTCTTTTACAGATATTTTCATGGAAGGTGCTCGGCTGACCTTGCCCTCTTAATTCCGCCCAGAGCGACGAATAGCAGAAATACACGACGAACCACTGCCGCCCATCCATATGTGGTTAAGCTTAGTACTCCTCGAACTTCATTATTTAAGAATTCTTTCATCTGGAGGACTTCATCCTTGTGGAACGACCTTCCAGAGGTCGTTTTTCCCAACGAATATAACCTCAAACGATTCAAAACCAACGTGAATCGTTATTTGCGCACACGCACCACTCCCGGAGTGCCCTAAAGGATTTTTCCTATAGTGCTTGTGTTTGATCATAAAAAAAAACTAAATATACAATATTTAACACTACGTAAACAAAATGCAACAGATTTGTTATTTCTTTAATAATGAACCACACTCTAAAAAATGGTTTAGTTTAGGATACCAAGATAATAATAAAAATAATAATAATAAATGCCGTTATTTATAATAATATAAATAAATATATCATTGTACAAATTAGGTGGCGCATCATGCTCTATTATGTAGAACAACCAGATCTTAGTCTCAATGGCAAGAAAATTTAGTGAAATTGGCGATAATAGGAAATTTAGTATCGAAGGCCAATTATTCTAGTTGAAGTCACTAATAACTCTTTTTTTGTCAACCAAGTACTTCTAGTACCCGAAAGAATAAATATTTATGATAACCAAAATAGTTAGTTATTAGGAGCAACATCATATGTTGTTTCAACAATTGTGTTTGTTAATTATTTTACCTATTTTATTGTTAAAAAAAGAGCAAAGAAATATTAAATACCAATGTATGGAAAAATTATTATTTTTCCAGACCACCCGATGATACCTTATACAGTAAGGGCGTTTTTAGTCTACACAGTAGCATTGTAAAATACCATTTCAGATTGAATGGTACTACCAAGAAATGGAAGCCTGTTCCATTGATAGGATGTAACGACCTGCAGATAAGTACTGAACTCTTTAGTTCTCGTCAGTACAGTGAATGTGTACATCTGTGTAGTCGAGAAAATACAGCGCGCAGCGCCATCTCCTAGCAGCAAGTGGCGGCAGTTGGTGTGATGTCGGGTCTCGCATCGTACCTACTTATTACTACTATATCTGGCCAATAACAATAGCTAAGTAAATTAGTATCGGGAGCTAATTAATAAAAAAAGTGTTGGTTTCAACATGATAATGTAGTTAATTCTGTTAACTAGATCATCTTAGTCATCATAATTCAGTTAAAAAGAAAATTTGTTTTAATAACTAGAAAGTACTTTTGCATAAGCTAAAACTTTAACAGCAAAATAAAATTAGTCTTAGATACCAAGGCATTTTTTAGAGTGCAAGTTTCAATAATTTTTGTTTTAACTGATAGAAAACAGATTCTAGACTATAGGGCAGAGCATTTTACGTCCTAATACGTCTCATTGTCTGGGGTAGCGCATAAAATCTAGATGCATGTAAATTTCCTAAAATGGACATTTGATATATTAATTAAATGAAAATATAATTGCGTAGCACTCTGTATTATAAACTTTATTTGTTGAAATGATTTTTATTTGTAATTTACGAAAAGCGAAAACGGATCAAATGTCGCATTTATTGCTGACGAGACGTTTTTCTTGTTGCCTCTAGTGACATGGCGATCTAACCCAGATATACAGAGTGTTCCTTAATGACGTGCTAATAATCAGGGTGTGATTCCTTAGGTAATTTTATAAAGAAAAGTTCATATGAACATATGTCTGCAACGGCTTAAATTTTTTGCTACAGGGTGTTGAATTTTTTTAATATCTCCCGAAAGTACTTTAGACATCATTTTCAATTTTGGTATGTGTTAATAGGATATAGAACCACAAATTTTAGTTAGAAAAATTCAATTGTTCCACCAGTGGCGTCCCTGCAAACATGTCCTCTGATATTTTTTACAAGAAAGATGATAGACCACTGACATTTTTCCATGTGGTATTTTTCTGATTGGCCTGATCAATTCTACATGAAAACGGTCTCTTGAGTTTTTCTCGTCAGCACCGTTCTTGATTAAAACCACTAAATTCATATTGAAACTCATTATAATTAATGATAAAGTTTGTTTTATAAAAATTGTCGGATTGGGCAATTCGATGCGAACACGGGCAGAAGCATGCCTTTTAAGTGAAGGCGGCCATTACCAACAATTTTTATAAAACAAAATTTATCATTAATTATTTTATCAATGTTAATAATAATGAGTTTCAATATGAATTTAATGGTTTTAATCAAGAACGGTGCGTCTGACGAGAAAAACTCAAGAGACCGTTTTCATGTAGAATTGATCAGGCTAATCAGAAAAAACCACATGGCAAAATGTCAGTGGCGTACCATGTTTTTTGTAAAAAATATCAGAGGACATGTTTGCAGGGACGCCACTGGTGGAACAATTGAATAACTTTCCGGAGATATTAAAAAATACCATTTAAAAATAAAAATTCAACATCCTGTAGCAAAAAATTTAAGTCGTGGCGGACATATGTTTATATGAACTTGTCTTTATAAAATTACTTAAGGAATCACACCCTAAAATATTAGCACGTCCTTAAGGCACCAATTACATATACAGGGTATATGTAATTGGTTTAATTTAAAAAATAGATTAAATTTAATTTTTGTGTAAAACATCTCAAATTTAAATTATACGAAATTTACATACATCTAGATGTTATGTTTACTTATTATTGCTTACCAATTATTGGTTTGGCACAAGAATCCTTTCTATCATTGCAACATCCAATTGTTTCGCAGTATGGACCTCTTAAATCCGAAAGATCGTCATATGGTTGAACTGAGGCCAATGATATCAATGCCAGTAGCAGAACTCCACCACTCCATATTACTCGACTACTCATCTGTAAGAAATATAAAGGGTTATTGGCAAAGAGTTAGTTATTGGAAGGCAAAAGAATGTTGAAAAAAACAAGATTGTGAGTGGTCGTTTCTACATTCTTCTAATTTCTATGGATTTTACAACACCAATTATTTAACTATTATAAGATAAGTACAGCAGAGTGTTGAAACCCCAGATTTGCAATATACTGAAACCTCTCATAACGGACACCTGTGATAAGCGGACATCTCTATAAGCGGATATTTTTTCATAGTTCGGAACTAGGTATATGAACTTTCATGAAAATCAACCTCTCTTGGGCGGACTCTCCTTTGGGCGGACGAGGACAGGCTGCTTTCATACAAAGAGTGCAAAAACTCTCCATTAAACGGACAAAAAAAGTTTTTAAGTATTTGGGAGACGAGTAAGTACGGTGCAAAAACTCTCTGAAGACAGACCGGTAACCAATCGCGTATGCGTGGCAACTCAAAAAGACTTCGCCGAATGAGAGTATGTGTGATTCCCCGACAGCAGTCCGCCATTTATTTGTGTGGACGGTCGTAGCAACGTTCGCAGCAAGTTTCCACAGCCAATCAAAATCGTGTTTGCCTGTCACGTGATATTTAGTAAATATTATTTTATTTTATACCATCTTATTAACCATTTTAAAGTGTACTGTTGATAAGTGTTGATAGTATCATTCAGATCACATAAACACCAAAATTAATATAATCACATAGAAATATAGAAAAGCCGAGAAAAACAGGTTGTTGTCGCCACCGTCTAGTTCAGTGATTTCCAAACTATTTTGTTTCATAGACCACTATCAAAATTTTGCTGGATTCGGTGGACCCCCTGCATGCTGCATGACCGTAGCTAGGGGGGGGGGGGGTGCATTGTGGGGCAAACAATTTTTTAATTAAATTTTAATTGATTGTGCTGTGAGTGGATGTCAAAAAAAGCTAAGTTGGCCGAGAACGGGAATATTCCTACGGCACCTTACTACTCACAGCACCAGAACCAATCAATTCTCACAAATTTTATTTAGAAAACGTCCCATTCGGAGTGGTAAAAAGAAATATAGTATATTTCCTTGTGTTGTAGGCATTTATTTATATACGTATAAATTATTACGCTATTAATTATTATTGTTATAACAGTCGTAATATAATCAAAATTAAACACTTACAACGTAATGTAATTTCTACCATGATAATTACAAAAAAATATAATTTTAATGAGAGGGATGTACTTGATGGATTGACAGCAAATTATCAATATTTGGCTCGAGTTTTGGAATAACCGCAAATCTCCCCGTTCTGTGATATTCAATCTGCTTCTTTTTTTTTGTTAATAAGTTTGTAACGGCACTAAAACTTTTCTCGACGAGATATGAGGATGGAAACGCTATCAGAAGCTTTTGCACAATTCCCCACAGTCCAGGATATTTTTCGGGTATTTCTGCAGCCAAAATTTTTGATACCCTCTTTTAAATATCACTTTCAGCTCCTCATTAGTGCTGAGCTCCAGTAGCTCCTCTTGTAATATCACATTATCCACTTCCATTTCTTCAAATGGATTTATGATCCATGGTGGTATTTCCATTGACAGAATATCTTCAAATCTGATTTTAAAATCATCATGCAGGGCAATCAAATGTTGCACATATGTCTGAATATCTTCATCAAGGCATTCTACCTGCGACAAGTTTGAAAACTGAGAAAATTCGCTCCGACCAATATTTTCCTTCATAAATTTTAATTTACCAAGAAAAGCTGAAATTACACTCTTTGTTTTTATTAAATTGAGGCTATCCCCTTGTAATTGTAAGTTGAGGTCATTAAATTTTTTTAATAAATCTGTCAAATACGCGATGTCTGCTTTAAAATTGATCAAGTTTTTTTTTAACTCAGGATCTTTACTTTCCAGAAACTCTAAAACTGAGTCAAAAAGTAAATAAAATCTTGATAAACATGCACCTTTCGACAACCAGCGTACTTCGGTATGTAACAGCAATCGTTGGAAGTCTTCATCATTTTCATCGCACAATTGTGAAAATAAACGCATATTCAATGCATTGCTTCTTATTTTGTTAACTGCATTTATCACAAATTGAAGCGATTGGTGCAATCTATCACTCAAATTTTTCGCTACGAGATTCCAGAAACAAATGAGTAACGTTTATCCTTGACATTCGTATTTATATTGGTGAAGAATCAACACGTTCATGCAAGATTGTAAGCACATACACCGCAAGTCGTATTAATTTTCACGTCTGAACAAGAGTTGCGGACAGGACGGCGGCCGGCGCGGCGCGGTAACCACAAGTCTCGACGATGAAATATGCAAGTTTTTACAAGTAACAGTCGCTGAGCTTCTTAAAATATTATCTGCCTATATTGATAGGAGAAGTCAAGTCAACATTTTAGTTCTTCACTATCGAAACCAAATTAATTTTTATGCACCCCCGCTTACGATTGTGGACCCCCATTTTTTGTCACGCCTAACGTAGACCCCCGTCGAGTCTCCCGTGGACCCCTGGGGGTCCACCTGGACCACTTTGGGAAACACTGAGTCTAGTTTATAAATCCAGCTTTTTACGGCACCGTCAAACCGCACCGTCAATCGTCACCGTAAAGTTTATAAATTGGCCTTAAAATCGTAAACAGTGGCATAAAAATGTCGCGCTTTGAGTCTGAAAGAGAATATTCATGTTGTGGAAGTTTGTAATTTGATAACAATGATTTGGGAGATGTTCATTACCATTGATAGCAATGTGCTATTAGAAGATGATAGTGACCCCATTCCTACCGATTATGTAGTCCAAACTGAAACTACATCACTATCTGACGACTCTGATGAAGAAGTTGAATGCAGTAATCAAACAAATGTCACCAATTATGAACAAGCCATTAGTATGGTGAAGGAATTATAAGAGTATGCAAAGAATAGAGGTGACTCTACAGACTTGGAATTACATTTTCTAGATTGCAAGTATAAAACGCAAACATGTCAAACTACGTTATTAGATTTTTTAGTACTACATCCGAACTAAAACTAGTGTATTTTTGTTTTGTTATGTTTATTGGTACATACATATACATAGTAATAATTTTGCATTTACATATTACCTAATAACAAATTTCCCATGGGCGGACACCTCTATTAGGCGGCCACATTTAGACGATCCCGTAGGTGTCCGCCTAAGAGAGGGTTCCCTGTATCTGTTGTACAATGTAATGTAAGTTCTATTGATTGAATACCATCCCACCCTTATCTCGTTTCCATTAAATAATATTAAAAATCAGAAAAACCTGTCAATTTTATTGTGACGGGATTCTAATAAACGGAATACAATCAAGTAAATACTAAATTATATTTTAAATTTTACAACGGATGTATAATAAGTGAAGTGGTTAGACATTTTAAAATGTATGATACATTTTACTGACTTATTGTACTTTAAGCATTATTTATTGTAAAAATTACCAAATTTAAATCAAGTGTTGTAAAAATGCCTGTAATTTCAATCTTTGTAACAGATGATTGGGAGAGAATTTACCGCTTGGGAATACAACGTGCAATTTTTACAAAAGATTTCCCTAAATTTTACAAGAGATTTTTAGTAAATTTTACAAAAGAATTTAGTAAATTTACAAACACGTTTCCTGAAATGTATTATATAATATTATGATATATACAGGGTGTCCGCTAACTAATGGTACAGGGAAAAACCACAGGCTCCTTACGTAAAAATATTAGGATTTAATTATACTTACCTATACCCGAAAGTTGATATTAACTGAGATACAGGGTGTTAAAGTTAAAACTTAATTTTTGTTTTTCTCTAATAACTTTAAGAATAACTTTTTTTTTCAAAATTTGGCAATTATGTTTTTTTAGGAAGAAGAATTGATATCTTTGTGAAATTTTAATGTACAATGTAGGGGGCGCTGACGGCAGCATTTTTTGCTCTTTTATTCATAACTCATAACTTTTTTGTGCCTCAGTGTATTTAAGTTTTTAATAGAAATAATACGTTTCTCCCATTTATTACATAAAAAAGGTATACTAAGTTCGGGTCGCCCAGAGTTGCCGTTTCGGAGATATTTTCATTTAAACTGTGCGTTAACTCAGGCAAGCAAATAATATTTTGTTACTTCTTACCAATTAACTTTTACATCATAATTAATGTTCTAGTAATGGTAATTGGAAATAATAAATACAACAATTGGATTGTTCTTTAACTTACTTTAATTAAAATAATTTTGACCCTAGAAAATATCGTGTCGAAAGAAACAAACAGCAATGAAAACACAAACTTACGATAAACTCAAAAATGAAAGATTTTCTGACAAAGCTATCTTACAATAATCAACAAACAAATACCAACATGGAGGTTTCATAGTAACCGCATCTCTAAATTTCATTTGTTTTCTTATAGAATACTTTAAGAAAAAAGTTTTGTTTGCAAGTTAATAATTTAAATGCAAATATCTTCGAAACGGTAACTCTGGGCGACCTGAACTTAGTATACCTTTTTTACGTAATAAATATGAGAAAAGTATTATTTTCTTTAAAAAAAATACACTGAGGCACAAATAAGTTTTGACCTAATATGCCGCAGACAGATTGTACATTAAAATTTCATAAAAAAATCAATTTCTTGTCCTCAAAAAAAACCATAAATGCCAAATTTTGTAAAAAAACGTTGTTTCTCGTTATCAGAGAAAAACAAAAATGAAGTTCCACCATTAATACTCTGTATTTCTGTTAATATCAATTTTCGAATATACTATATATACAGGGTGCTGATAAAGTCTGGAATAATCGATTTTTCTTGAAAACGCAAAACTTTTTGGAAAAACGCTCGTACCCGTCGATTTTATTTTATTCTTTGAAATTTTTTGGCGTTCTTCAATATTATACCGGATGCGCCAAAAACGCTAGGCAAATGTCAACTTCACTTTTTCAAATAGAACACCCCTTTTTTTCTCCAATATTCAGATTCCTCTCTAAACTCTAGTCAAGTTTCATATAACATATTGTATGGCTAAAGTCAACAGTAATTGAAATACAGGGCCCACAATAAAAATCAAGGTATAATTTTAAGGTCTAGGTATTTACCTTCTTACCGGTTTCTACATAATAACTTAGTTACGTAAATGTCAAAACATTTAATATTTACTCCAAAGTTGTCACTTTTACCCATAAAAATGTTTCTAACGGAAGCTGAGAGAATCGAAATATTAATAATAGTAGGATGTGGAGATCGAAAGAGAACACAAATAGAAGTTTGTGAGTATTTTAATGATAAATATCCAAATAGAGAACACATAAATCAGGCAACTGTTTCCAAAATTGTTAAGAAGTATAATGAAGTTGGTCACGTTAAGGATAAACCTAGAAGTGGACGACCTAAAATTTCCGACGATGTCAAACTTGATATTCTAGTTTCGTTGGAAGAGAGACCACATTCGAGCACAAGAAGCATTTCTCAAAATGTTCAAAATATCCACGATTCAACGGTGGCAAAGTTCCTGAAAAAGGTAAAATGGCATGCATATAAATGTCAAGGAGTACAGGAACTTTTGGAAGGCGACCCTGACAGAAGGAATGAGTTCTGCGAAATTCTCATGGATAATTACTTGATTAACGATGCATTATTTCCGAGCAACATAATTTTTTCCGATGAGGCTACTTTTTTCTTGGATGGCATGGTAAATCGTCAAAATTGCCGGTATTGGTCCAGCGAAAATCCCCATTGGTTCCGAGAAATTCATACCCAGCGGCCGAGAAAAATTAATGTATGGGCAGGAATAATTCGGGATACTGTTATAGGACCCTATTTTTTTGAGGAAAATTTGACTGGCCAAAGATATTTGCAGTTTCTTGAAGAAGACCTCGCTCCAGCGTTGATTGCCCTATTTCCCGATCGGAACATTCCTGACTCACATGATACAACTATGTGGTTTCAGCAGGATGGTGCACCAGCCCACTATTCGGTCGAAGTCCGTAGATACCTGAATGAGTTATTTCATCATCATTGGATAGGTCGACGGGGTGAAATAGAGTGGCCTGCGAGGTCCCCCGACTTAACGCCATTGGACTTCTTTCTGTGGGGCTATATTAAGGAAAGGGTTTACAAAAATAAACCAGAAGATATTGATGTTCTCAAAACGCGTATAACAACAACCATAAGACAAATTACCTCAGAAATTGTACATAATGTACAGTTCGAATTTGTTGAGAGATTGGGACATTGTAGAGCCGTAAATGGACACCATTTTCAACACTTACTCAAATATTTTTTTAGATTGTTCACTGTATTACCAATTTCCTGTTAGAATTTTTTTTCTAGCCTAAGTATTTGTCATGGAAAACAAGCTTTAAAATTATACCTTGATTTTTATTGTGGGCCCTGTATTTCAATTACTGTTGACTTTAGCCATACAATATGTTATATGAAACTTGTCTAGAGTTTAGAGAGGAATCTGAATATTGGAGAAAAAAAGGGGTGTTCTATTTGAAAAAGTGAAGTTGACACTTGCCTAGCGTTTTTGGCGCATCCGGTATAATATTGAAGAACGCCAAAAAATTTCAAAGAATAAAATAAAATCGACGGGTACGAGCGTTTTTCGAAAAAGTTTTGCGTTTTCAAGAAAAATCGATTATTCCAGACTTTATCAGCACCCTGTATATATATAAATAAATCGTAAGGAGTTTGTGATTTTTCCATATACCATTAATTAGCGGACACCCTGTATATGTATATTCAAATATTCCATATTCTTGTAATAACATTATATACTAAATAAATTTGGGTTAAAATTTTGTTATAATTTAATGGCATTTCTCAATAAAAGTTATTCCAGTCATAGAAAGAGCGATAAATTACAGTTAGTTTTATTATTTTTATACTAAATTTAAGTTCTTGTTTCCGTGTCGGTAACTCATTGCTGAAACGCCCTTTGTATCTGCAGTAAAATTTAAATCCAGAAATAATTAAAGATTTACAAAAAATAAATTTAAGAAATCATTCGGCGGACTTTGAATATATGTATGTACATATAAAATAAATTCCGATCTCCCGAATGCATATTTGTACAGCTGTTGATTATTAGCATACTTGAACTTATTGGTCAAATGAAATGTCTCGGCGGCGACACCATTCGAAAGATTTTTTATTCGTCGACCCTGAACCATTTTTATTTTTACGAAATTAAGTGTTTCATGGAGTCGAATCCAGAACAAAGCAATAAAAGCATTGCAGAAGACCCAGATAACTTCGGATATTTTCCACGAAACAAAATAAGAACATTTTAAGGGGTCCGCGACATTCTTTGTCGATAGAATTGACTCTACAGACACCTACGGGACCGTCTAAATGTGTCCGCCTAATAGAGGTGTCCGCCCATGGGAAATTTGTTATTAGGTAATATGTAAATGCAAAATTATTACTATGTATATGTATGAACAAATAAACATAACATAACAAAAATACACTAGTTTATGTTAGGATGTAGTACTAAAAAAATTGAATAACGTAGTTTGACGTGTTTGCGTTTTATACTTGCTAACTGGAAAATGTAATTCCAAGTCTGATAACAATTCCATTGCTGTAGAGTCGTCTCTGTTCTTTGCAAACTCTTGTAATTTCTTTACCATACTAATGGCTTGTTGATAATTGGTGGCATTTGTTTGATTACTGTATTCAATTCATCAGAGTCGTCAGATAGTGATGTGGTTTCAGTTTGGACTACATAATCGGTAGGAATGGGGTCACTATCATCCTCTAATAGCACATTGCTATCAATGTTAATGAACTCGCCCAAATCATTGTTATCAAATTACAAACTTCCACAACATCACTATTCTCTTTCAGACTCAAAACACGACATTTTTATGCCATTGTTTACAATTTTAACTTTACAACTCACAAATAAACGGCGGACTGGTGTCGGGGAATCACATACACACTTTCTTTCGGCGAAGTCCTTTCGCTCTGCCACGCATACGCGATTGGTTACCGGTCTGTCTTCAGAGAGTTTTTACACCGTACTTATTCGTCTCCCAAATACTTTAAAAAGTTGTTTGTCTGTTTAAAGGAGGGGTTTTGCACTCTTTGTATGAAAACAGCCTGCCCGCTTCCGCCCAAAGGAGAGTCCGCCCAAGAGAGGTTCATTTTCATGGAATTTCATATACCTAGTTCCGGACTATGAAAAAATGTCCGCTTAATAGAGATGTCCGCTTATTAGAGGTGTCCGTTATGAGAGGTCTCACTGTATTTCGGAAAATAAATAATGATGCGTAAAATATGATTGCGTAGATGAAAATTCTTTAAAAAAAGTCTATATGTATTACTATTTTCTATGCTCGTTATAAAAACTATATTTTTTTTACGCAAATGAATGCAAAAGATTGGTAATTTTTTAACAAGTTATGAAAAGTAATTTAGCCTTAAAAAAAGTACCGAAACGTGTAATTTTGTCACTTCTCTCTGAATGCTCGTCATATCAATACAAAATTCGCGTCGTTCGTTGTCTGGGCGCCGCACTGTTATTGTTACCTTTCAAATATCAATAATATTTGAAAACATCAAAAATGGAAATACATAATTCCGATTCCGAAGAAGAAAACTCATTTCAGAGATAATTAATAAAGCCAATAAAGCAACACAAAATTTATTGCCTGAGAATTCGAAAGAAGCTTACAAAGCCACAATTAGATCTCAAAATACCTCGCAAATCAGATTGATATTGAATAATTGATTAATACTAACAAGAATAGGTCAAATTTAACATACCACATCAGGAAGTTTGAAATTATCATTCACTTATTTTATATTTTTGAATTGGTAACGATAAAACTCCTATGTTTAATTATTTTAGTTTATTTAACTGGCAAAAGTGTCATATTATTCAGAAGCTACAAGTAACAATAAATAAACAAATAAAACAAACAGTATTAAAACGAAGTGTCAATGTCAACAAGGATTACACAATGCCGTGGCGTTTATTAGACAATAAATTGTTTTCATTACCATTTCGGAACTGAAATAAATAATAGAATTTATAACCGTATAATTACCCACAATTTAAATAATGGTTTTGTTTTACGCCTGATATTGAGAACACTTTTAAAAAATACCACGACATGAAAACAAAGTTCAATACCTAATAATTAGGGATGACCCCGGATAAACTTTTAGAAAATATCGAATATCCGAAGTAACACCATCATTTTTGGCCGGATTCTGTGTTTACAACAAAACGTTCTAAAAAGAGCTGAAAACCACATATTATTATATATAAACAGTATATTGCCAATACGAACGTTCCAAAATACAAAAAGTGTCCCTGCTAAGGGAGATGGCGGCGGGCCTATTGAGTTTGCGCAGTAGGGTGGAAATTTTATCGATCGCGTCAGAGCCGGCCCGACATATTTGTTTGTTGTTATTCGTCGCCATCTTTGGTTCTGGATGCTTTTTCAAATTACAGAATAAAAAGTGGTTCATCCACATTGTTGTCGGTATATTAGTGCTTATAAACTTTCATTACCTAACAACAATTTTTGTAAAGGAGTTTTTAATTTTTGGCGATTCGATTATTCGCTGTTTGGTAGGTTAGTGGCTTGTTTTGTTTAAGATGAAAGGGCACAAGTGCAGGGTGCTTTTTTGCAAAAGTCGTGGATCAATACCATGTATAAAGTATTTCAGGTATGTACATACATATATACCTACTAAAATATTTTGCTTATCACATTATCCGATCTTCGGAACTGAATTTCACTAAAAAGCTTGTAAAAAAAGAAGAGAGTGTCACTCGTATACAATATAATATATATGTGGTCACTACCTCAATGTATTGTTAATTTGGTGCATTAGTAGCTGGTAATAATTCCCAAAATAGTCAATATAGTCATTCAGTCTTAATATTTGGTTTGGAAAAAGTGAGGTTAAGAAACATATGACGTCGGATGACAGTTAAAATAAAGCTCATCGTGTCGATTGTTACAAATATTCGGACGGAATTTGGCACCAAAATACAGTCCTGTCGAATGGTTACTTTCACAAGGAATTTCCGAACTGCGCAAACTCACAATGCCCCCTTCGATGCCCGTAGCGGGGACATAATTGCAGATGGTATTAGCAATATACTGTTTATATATATATATGTGATCAAGACCCATCGACTGATGGAAAAACACGATTGAAAATTTGAATTATAAAATACATTTTATGTTCGTTGAATAAAACAGCTGTGGTTGTGTTCATAATTTCTACAACACATTTTTTGAATGCAGTTCCGGCCGGATCCGGTTCAAAATCAGACCGAACATAAAATTATTTTTTTTATGATCAAACACAAGCACTATAGGAAAAATCCTATAGGGCACTCTGGGAGTGGTGGGTGTGCGCAAAAAGCGATTCACGTTTGTTTTGAATCGTTGGAGGTTATATTGGTTGGGAAAAACGACCTCGGGAAGGTCGTTCCATAAGGATGAAGTCCTCCAGATGAAAGAATTCTCAAATAATGAAGTTCGAGGAGTACTATTCGCCGCTCTGAGCGGAATTAAGAGGACAAGGTCAGCCGAGCACTTTCCATGAAAATATCTGTAAAAGAGAGTCAAATCCCCAACCTGTCTTCGATGTCTAGGCTGTCGAGGTTCTTCGTCAGCTCGTAGTCTCCAATCAGACGAATGGCCCTCCGATGGAATCCAGCAGCCGAAGTGTATGTTTGGGTGCAGAACTCCAGATATGAGAGCAGTACTCTAGTGATGGTCGAATCTGGGCTTTGTTTAGTGTCAAAAGTTGTTGAGGTGTGTACAACTTTCTGGTTCGGAAGAGTACACCAAACTTCTGAGAAGCTATCTTGGCGATTGCCACAACGTGGTTATGCCAAGACATATCTCCTCCCAGATTGACGCCCAGCAAATTAATAGATGAAGCCAGTGGGATTGCGCGTCTGTCCATGACTATATCCGGTTCTGTAATGTTAATATTTTTAGAGAAAACTGCTGCCTGGGTTTTCTTAGAGTTAAATTCGACTTGGTTACTGTCACCCCAAGCCAAAATTTCTTCCAGGTCTTTGTTAAGGCGTGATACGTCATTCTGTCTACGAAGAGGTGCGTCGGCAGATATAATTTCAACACAAGAAAATTCGACTATTGTACCGGGGAAAAAAAGTTATTTCAGAAAAAGTAACATTTCGTTACCTATCAACAGAGATAAAAGTCAAACATTTTTCCCGTCACAGAAAAATATATATTTTTATTATTGTTTTCATTTAGTTTTACACAAATTGATTATATGATTTACGATCGCAAGTGTCAACACTAAATCAATTTAAAAGTTTGTTATTGGATATTTAATTAGAATAATTAAATTTTTGACCTTTTCTGTTATCCCTTTGTAAAAATTTTACCGAAAATTGGGTCAACAAAAACAGAATGAACTGGTAACCAAAAAAGTTTTATGTGAAATCAATTTATAATATAATAAGAATCGGCTAATAGTTTTTAGCAATAATTTTCCAAGGCGTAAAGTTGAGAACAAAGCCACGCCCAAATATTGCAAGTTTTGGTCAATAATTTATAGTAGTGTTGTGATCGCTCGAGCGAAAACCCGCTTGGGTACTCGATTATTCAAATAACCGACATCGCTCGATTATAAAAAAAACCGCTCGAGTTATAAATTGAAGCGAAAATCGTCGCTTGTTTCTTATTACCTTCCACTCGATACCCGAGCTTCGCTTGACGCCGACGTATATTCGAGCAGTTCTTGGCTCGATAGGAAATACTCTAGTTATAAATTCAGGAGAAAAATCGAATTATTGCCTTTTACTTCTTAATGCCCGATCTACGCCGCGCCACCCGAAATGTGCCGATTGGCGACGTCAGAGTTTGACGTTCAGAAGGCTGACACGACATACGTCTTTGTTAAAGGCACATAAACAAGAAGGTGCATACAGAAAAGTATGCCAAATCCCTTAGTGGATTCATCGCGACATGGGATTTGTTTTGACTGGGACTGGCTAGCCAGCGGCGATTGTAAATTCTTAAAAATTTAAAGGGTATAATTTTTTTTTAATCAGAATTAACTGCTGTTCCTTAATAAAAACTCTAGACTAAACTTCTAAAACTTACAAAATCAACCCACTGGTGTTTTATCAACACATTCTCTTAGTCATAAAAATTTCAAGCGATTAATCGCTCGAGCGATTCACGCGATTATTAAAATCGCTCGAGTATCAAGTGCTCGATTATTAAAATCATGGATTTTTCCAACACTAATTTATAGTAAATACTAGAAAAAACGATGCGATATTTTCAATAAATTTACGTACAATATAAAGAAAGAATAATAAAAATCGGAATTAAAATAAAACAATTATTCAAGATCGAAATCAAACCCAATATTCCTTGGATCGATTATTTTGGCTGAGTGTAAATCCCATTTGTTGTATATTTAATATACAGTGTGTACATAAAGTAAGGAACAAATTCATCATCTAGGAATCTAAAAATATTTCGGAAAAATCCTCGCACACGTGTATAATAACTTTTAATGGCGCATTTTTTCCCCTACAAACTTAATATACAAGGTGGCTCATGTAGTAGATATGACATTATCGATGACGTTTTTAAATGGGAACCCCTATATTTTAGTTCAGATCTGTAATCTTCAAGAACAGCTGATTTCAAAAACATAACACACTTAGGGCCTAAAATTCATAGTTTCGTTACTACAGGGTAAAACAAATAATTTTATTTAAGATATTTTTTTTGGCTTGGGAGGCATCAATTAATTACGTGAGGCGTTTTTAGCGATTTTTCAACCCCCCTTCCTCCAATAAAAGATTTCGTGACATTTGGCTCAATCCCTTCCGCCATCACCCAATTTTACCTGAAAGCGTAATTAATGGACGCACCATCATTTGCTGTTACTTATGTTTTTTCTCAAGTAGACTTATTTGCTGTTATGTAACTATGGTATTTAGATAATGTCATTGTCATTACATTGTATTTTTCTAGTAAGTTTATTAGAAGTAATAAATTTTATTTTATATATATTGAGTTACTATGCGTTTATCTTTAACACAAAGAATAGAAATTCTTATGATGATTGGATATGGTGATAGGATCCGTACTAAACAAGAAGTTTGCATTTTGTTTAACACTAAGTATCCAGCAAGACCAATTACTAGATCAACTGTGAGTAAACTTGAAATAAAATTTCGGGAAACGGGTTCAGTGGAAGATATTCCCAGAAAAGGCCGTCCAACTATTCCGGATGATAAGAAATTAGATATTTTATTGGCTATGGAAGAAGATCCCCACAACAGCGTCCGCCAGATTAGCATTGATCATGGGGCGGCTGCTATGACCGTTCATAACCTATTGACGGTTTTCCGGACACCCCGTATAAAGGCATAAATAAATCTCTTACAACAAACTATGTAATAATGTCCTCAGGTAAATTATTTAACTTCTACCATTTTCGTGTTGTTAAAATCGACATTTCTATTATTTTTATAAATGAAGACGACAATGTGTCTCGATTTACGTAACTAACAGATGTTTTCATTTAGAACTAATCATCGTAAGTAGGTACTTTATTGCCTCTGATTTTTATGGGTAATTAAAAAGTTATTTCCAGTTGTTATCGAGCCCAAAGTGGTAACGGGCGATATGAAGCAATAGGGATAAAGTTATGTTATTCATTTTGGGCTATAAACGTCTTGTCTCAAAACACTATAAAATATTTAATATCGGCAGCTCCTTTAAAGACAAAGGCCGATTTTCAGATATAAAATTTCATATCATTGAAAATTTCAAATTTTAACACTTATGACCTTTGCATCGTAAAAAGGATGATAAGAAACCCAAGCAATACTTCTATAATTAAGAAAAAAGTTGGGGAAAGTTTGATCCCTAGGATCCCTAGGATTATACCGGGTGGTACATGTACATTGTACATACATAGGATCATATTTTCCTATATGTTACCTAAAAAGGATTTCTTTTATATTTCATAAAATAATAATAATTTTTAACGGATGTGAGCTTTTGATATGCAAAATAAGACCCGCTTTATATGATTTGCAATGTCTGCAGAAATCACGACAACGGTTTTTTTTTCGCGGCAGGAGGCAGCGGAGAAGTTAGTCGGTTTTGGGTTCTTCAAGTACGCGGTATACCGTCGATTGGGGATTCCCAGAGTCGTACTCAAACGCGATTTAGTTTTTTCTATTAATTTTTACGTAATAACGGGGGTCCGTATTTTCGGCTACAGGTTTTAGAGTGTTTATCAACGAAAACTCCGAGGAAAGTCAAACCGCGGATCTTTCCCTCAGTTTATTTTTAAACATTCGTGTTTCCGGCGAGTATAAACAACACTGGAATATCTTCAAACACTCGTGTTTCCGGCGAGTATAAACAACACTGGAATATCTTCAAACACTCGTGTATTTTAGTACGAGTCTAAATAATAACTAAAATTGATCTCCGAATACTTCTTTGTGGCGCGAGTATAAATAAGACCATAAAAGACACTTGTATTTTGGTGCGAAGATTTATTCAAAACACACTTTGTGCCCAAAGCTAGAATAATTTTCGAAACTAAAATTTACCTAATTGTGACATAAAAAGACCAGAAAAGAAAGTAAAGTTCAACATGAAATATCTTAAGTTAGTATTATAAGCCTCTACCGCGGGTTATTAAGTTGAGAACCCCTTACTAGTGTAGGTTAATTTTCATTGTACATAAAAATGTAAATAATTAACTACGAGTATTTCGGGTCGTGTTACTCAACTGACGAAAGGACTAACCCCTTAAATTCACCCTCAATGACAACAGACAGTAAAATTAAATAAGTAAAAGCCCTCCGTGTTCAATATAATAACTTGCATTGTTATTCTTTTCATTGGACGCGCCCGAGCCAATACAATCAAAAGTATAGTCTGAACATTAGTTAGGCCTCGCCCTACGTTCAACTAACTATACTTTTAAATTAAAATCATTCATTCTTTCTTATGACAAATTTGCCCTCATCTCTTCAATTACTCTGGTGTACTGCTGACAGCTTCCAGTTAGCGGGGAAAGGATGATGGGCCCACACAAGTCGGCAATGGCATTAATTGGCTGACATCCCTGACGAAAAACACCAATTCGATTCGAAAAACCATAATCGAGAAAATAACGTGGGTAAAACTAATTAAGTAGGAACGTCTTCGGTTGCGATGACTTTTTCATTAATTATCAAGACTGGCAACATTACTGATAGTGTCGACCAGCACTCACACATATATTCAAAATTTAATGATTAAGAAAGTTAGATTGGCTCTAAATAAATAATTCCTGGGTGGGGAATTCACCTCTGGATATAATTCAAAAATGGGGACAAAATTAAATTTCCAAAAAATAGCCGTCTACTTAATAATCTGATTAAATTAAATTCAAATAAAACTTAAGGGGAAATTTGGTTATACGGGGGTTATCAAAAAACGTCTTACGTGAAACGCGCATATAAGGAGAACGTTTGGAGTTACCTACCATTTATTAAGCGCAAAACGGCTGACGTTCGGGCTACGTACTCCACTCATATCATCGTGTAATGTACGTACGTTCCGCTGGAAAAAATTCATTCGTGTCTTTTCCTCAATTCGGCGACGCAGGACACATGGGATTTCCCATGTAAATTTCGAGATGGTCAAATAATCGCGTACGTATTGATTTGAAACAACTTTATAATCCCTATTAAGAACTTTTTAAAGAGAATAATGAAAATAAAAAGTCAGACAACTTTGAACTTTGTTGCACATACCGTTTTTACGATATTAAGAAAGTTCTGTCTTCAAACTAGCTTAAATCTGACGTACGATGCTATAATTTTTAATTTTAATTCAGGTTAAAATAAAAATGCCTGGACCTTTACAATTAGGTTTATTTACAACCATGCATGTAATAATGACATTTAATCTATCTTTCCGGGTGGAAAGTAAATTATTTTTTTGTAATTTTTAAAAAAAATCAATATCTCAAAATAATATAGGAATACTTTTTTAAAATGCTAATAGCCTTGCGTGTTTAGATATGTCTACTTTTTCCCTAATTGATAGAGTGGTCCTCAGCATTGAATATTGTGACCAAATCGTTGATATCTTCTTTGTCTTGGCATTTTCACTGAAATAAGCTAGTAACGCCGACTCAGAACCAGGATTTTGAACTTTGTTTCCCCTACACCATTCTTTGAAACAGTTATATGCCTTGTCATATCTTGGGCGGCTTTTAGTTGGCAGTAGATCTTCTTCTACTATTTTTGCTGCGTCTCGAATTTCCGGTGGAGTAGCAGCAAAATCAAATTCCTCATCTTCCTCATTTTTCTGTTGTTAAAATAATATATTGTTTAGTGACATGGAACCATATTCAAAAAATGATATTTGCCATCTTGATGTGTCTTATTAACTACGTTATTTTACCACCTGCGGTTATTCGAAATTTCTGTCTAATTTTTCAATGGAAAAGTCAAAATTATATTTACCTTTTACTAATAATTTTAATTCAAAATAATAAGAAGTAGATGTTAGATGTGGTTGTAAATAAAATAGAATACAAACCTCGGTGAAAAGTTTCATTACTGTCTCGAGATTTAGTTAACCTCGCCGCTTTACGCCTCGGTTAGCTACCGATTATCCTCAACAGGAATGAAACACTTTCCACCTCGGTACGTAATATACTATTACACTTCTGTGAAAATAGTATCGATCCAGCGATCCAAAATTTTCAAATTTTGATTTTACCATTTTAAGTTTAACCCAAAAGGAGCACATGACACCTACCATCGTGCCGGTAAAAAACTAGGACAGCAAAATTTCTTGTTTTCTCCTTGACTATTAGGAATTTTTTACTTTCGGGTCTGGTACCAGTAAAATGTCATTTACAAATTTTACATGTCAACATAGATTGTCACTTTATCATTAACTTGTCAAGCAAATTTTTCTTTAAAAAATATGCCACAATTAACCCCCCAGCAAAAGGCTATTATCTTCAGTCGATTGTGAAATGGTGCTTTTATTAGGGATATTGCAGACGAACTGGGAGTAAACAGAAATACCGTGTTGTTGGCAAAACAAAAAATAGCAAGGCATGGGACTATTATTAGGAAAGCAGGCTCAGGTCCCCCTAGAATTTCTACTGAAGATGAAGATAGAAGACTAGTTAATTATCTAAAAGGGATCATCCATTCGCAACTGCAATAAAGGCGAAAGAAGAGACGAACTTTCCAGGTTCTGCAAATACTGCTAGAGACAGGGTTCGAATTTCCGATATACGAAGTCGTTGTGCTACCAATAAAATATTTTTAATGGAAATAAATAAACAAGGCAGGTTAGAATTTGCGCATGAATATTTAAATCGGAATAGTTTCTGGGAAACAGTTATATTTTCTGACGAGAAAACTTTTCAATCGTGTAATAATGGAAGAATTCGAGTGTATAGGCCTTCCGGCATGCGGTATGATGAGATAAACACTCACAAAACAAACCAAAGCGGCCGTTTCTCTATAAATGTGTGTGGTTGGGTTAGCGCTAGAGGTCCAGGAATTTGCCAAATCGTGGAAGGAAGACTAACTGCACCTGAATACGTTAATATCCTAAATGCAGTGATGATACCATCGATAAACGCTGTATATGGTCAAAATTTTACATTTCAGCATGATAATGCTCCAATACACACAGCACGCATTGTGCAAAATTTTCTCCTAGAAAATAATACAGCAGTTCTTCCCTGGCCTTCGAAGAGTCTCGATTTGAACTCGATCGAAAAAAATTTGGGGTAAAATGGTGAAATCAATATATAAACATGATTTTCGGCCACGAAACAGAGATGAATTACGCTACAGGATAAATGAAGCTTGGGATGCCGCAAAGGCTTCAAGAAGTAATAAACAGGAATGGTTCTATGACTAAATATTAAAAATGTTTTGTTGCTTCGACAAATTTTGCGTTTGTATTTTTGTAACCTTCTATTAAATTTCTTTTATTATTTAGTTTCGTTTTCATTTTTAGGCGACGTTAGATATACCTACTTTAAATAAGGTATTAGACCTTTTCTTAATAAAAATGCCCAATATATTTACTGCCGCTCAAGTTTATAAAAGAAATAAGATATTTTGATGCCACCTCGTATCGAAAAATATAAAACGTTAAATTATGTAACCTAGGTTATGTGTATTTACCTTTACAGCTGTCGATCACCTTTTATAGTCTATAAGATATGTATATCTGTTCCCCGTTTTGTGATTTTGTTGTCCTAGTTTTTTATCGGCACGATAGTACATTACTTTTTTGATCGCACTAACAATTACGGAGATACCCTATAAAAGTGTCGAAAATGGGAGACCCTGTACAGCCATTAATATCATGTAGGTATACATGGCCACACCAAAAACATGCGCTGATAAATCATTAAAAAAACAACGACACAAGTTGTCATTTGATTTCTGATTTATGTGCGCTGCAGTGGCGTGTTTACCATGGAAGCTAGGGAAGCACAGCTTCCCCTAAACGATTTACTTAAAAATTAACTTAAAAAAATAATAATCGAACCACTAAATATAATAGTCCAGCGTTTAAAACTTACAATTAATTTTTAAAATTGTTCTAAATTTTATTTGTTAATCGGACGAATCCGATCACATTATCCTAAGCACCCTCGGTACTCGATGACGGAATCTCCTGCGATGACGACTGCACGGTGATACCCGATTGAATTCGAGACATCTCGAAGCGCCTGAGATTGGAAGCGGAAAACGTCCAGTGTATTGCCGCATATTGTTTTAGCGCACTGAAAATATTATAGTGGAGCGTGTCTAGGCGAAATTTAAAACCGTGCATAATACGTGGGAAAAGTACGCTGTTTTCAAACAGATTATTATTTTAATTTAAGTAAAGGACTTTATTTTTTTTTAAATATGTAGGTATACAATGTTTAAGGGCTCAGTTGTAGAAATTTTATATGACCAATTAAGTATTTTGACAAAATTTGGGCGTGGCTCCGCGTTTCCTGCCGCGCATTTCTCATTTTTCCGTTACAGCTTCCCATTGTGTTAAAGTCTGGACACGCCACTGGTGCGCTGCATGTTTAAAAACGCGGGACGATGTTTACATTATGACATATTATGACTAGGTCCATTAAAATTGCTTTAAAATAATATTTTGAATGTTTTACAGCTGGACATCTCTTACGTACAACTTATATACTGCATACCGTAGCATATCATGTGGTCTCCTCATGTAGTAGGAGTACTTCTGTATGATACGCGATAATCGTTGGATTCTTAAGAAAGTTCCTAAAAAATAGTTAGAATGTATCGTTTTTAAAGGAGCTTTGTTTGTCTTTCTTCATACGTTTTTCAAGTTGCTCAGATTTTTTATTTTTCTTTGCCTTTCAAATAACATGTCATGCATCTCGAGTACAAAGCGGAATGATTTATTGCTGTTTGTTTTGTTCCAAAGACATGGTTGTGTTTCTATAAGTTCCATTCGAAGAACCATATTATACTTAAATCAGGTTACCGTATACAATAAACTCAGATACTGCAGACATATTAAGTATCCAGACACATGTATCCGGATACTTTCATCTGATACGGATACTATAAAATAAAAATATAAAGAGATAAGGCAGACAGAAGACATCTACTAACTCATCTACATATTTTCAGTAAGTCACATAGTTAATGTTAATGGTAAAACTAACTAATAATTTATTAGTTTAGTTTTACTATTAACATTAACTTAGTAATAAAGAATGCAATGCAAAAAATAACATGAACTTATATTTTTATTAATATTAGAAAAAACAAACTTTTTACTTTTCATACTTTCCCAAGTACGTCAGAGTACGTCTACGTCTCCTCCTCCGGAACGACGCCGACGCCGACGCGACGTATCGTGAACCAATTGTATCGGAAGGTTAAAAATGTATCCGGATACAGAGAAATTGTGTACTCGAGTTTTTTTTTTATGATCAAACACAAGAACTATAGGAAAAATCCTTTAGGGCACTCTGGGAGTGGTGCGTGTGCGTAAAAGGCGATTCACGTTGGTTTTGAATCGTTGGAGGTTATATTCGTTGGGAAAAACGACCTCGGGAAGGTCGTTCCACAAGGATGTAGTCCTCCAGATGAAAGAATTATTAAATAATGATGTTCGAGGAGTACTAAGCTTAACCACATATGGATGGGCGGCAGTGGTTCGTCGTGTATTTCTGCTATTCGTCGCTCTGGGCGGAATTAAGAGGGCAAGGTCAGCCGAGCACCTTCCATGAAAATATCTGTAAAAGAGAGTCAAATCCCCAACCTGTCTTCGATGTTCTAGGCTGTCGAGGTTCTTCGTCAGCTCGTGGTATCCGATCAGACGAATAGCCCTCCTTTCGATTGAATCCAGTAGCCGAAGAGTATGTTTGGGTGCGGAGCTCCAGACATGAGAGCAGTATTCTAGTGATGGTCGAATCTGGGCTGTGTATAGTGTCAAAAGTTGTTGAGGTGTGTACAACTTTCTGGTTCGGAAGAGTACCCCAATCTTCTGAGAAGCTATCTTGGCGATTGCCACAACGTGGTTATGCCAAGACATATTTCCTAACAGATTGACGCCCAGCAAATTACTAGATGAATCCAGTGTGATTGCGTGTCCGGCCATGACTATTTCCGGTTCTGTAATGTTAACCTTTTTAGAGAAAACTGCTGCCTGGGTTTTTTAGCGTTAAATTCGACTTGGTTACTGTCACCCCAAGCCAAAATTTCTTCCAGGTCTTTGTTGAGGCGTGATACTTCATGCTGCGAAGATGTGCGTCGGCAGCCGATGTTTGCGCATTCAAAGAGAAAGATGAGATAAGTGTGCTATCGTCAGCAAAACTAAATATCGGATTTTTAGTTTTCACTAGAAGGTCGTTAATGTAGCGTAAGAAGAGAGTGGGAGACAATATGGACCCTTGAGGAACACCGGCATTGATGGTGAAGGTGTCTGAGAGAAATCCGTCAATCGATACTTGCAGAGAGCGGTCCTTAAGAAAGCTAGACAACCATGCACAGAATCGACTGGGCATACCTTAGGATCGCAGTTTACTTAGAAGCCCCTCATGCCAAACACTATCAAAAGCTTTAGAAATATCCAGTGCAACAACCCGAGACTCCCCATGATGTTCGATTGCGTTGTTCCAAATATGAGTGACATAGGCTAGAAGATCTCCAGTTCATCTGGACTTCCGAAAACCATATTGATGATCGCTGATAATGTTGAAGCCTTCCAGGTACTTTAGAAGATGTTGGTTAATAGCTTCCTCCATTACTTTTTATATAACTGAAAGCAATGCGACTGGTCGATAGTTGTTAGGCAGGGTTCTTTTACCTTTCTTTGGAATAGGTTGGACTCGCGCCGTCTTCCAGCAAGATGGAAATATATAATAATAATATATATAGTATCGAATACTATGTTTCGATAAGTATTCCAATACCATCTTAGGATACTAAAATTGTATCCGGATACAGTGCCGGATACAAATGTAGCCGGATACTGCCCAGCACTGCTCAACGACATGTCGGTGAGTTTGAAAGCTTCCCATGTGATTACATGAGATTTGACTTCCATCGGCGTCGTGTAGTGTGTGAAAACGCCCAATACCTAACTATACCTTTTAACTACAGACTAATATTACAATACGGTTAAAAATAAAGCATTAAGTTAATCCGCCAAACCTTTGAATAAATACATATACATAAATATTATCGTTCTCCACGTGCACTTTTTCAGGTTAATTTTGCAATTCGATTGTTGGCAAACTCGCCAAACTAAAAAACATTTAAAAAAAAAGACATAAAGGTGATGTTATGGTGGCTTTTAGATTCTAAATACGCATTCGTTGCGGTACACAAAAGTTTAAGTAGTCGCTTGTATTTATTGATGCTATAATTTAAATTCGTTCCTTTGGAAATGTTTTTCCGCAATTCTAAATCCATTGCATATTCCAGACATGTTTTTTTTTAATATATTTATTTTTGGTGACCGACATGGTTATAATTAGTGATGCTTGATGATATCCGGCTCGGCTGAATTTTGTACCTGCTCCAGCAAGAACTGAATTTAAAAAGATGTGTTTTAGGTAGTGCTGGGCGATGTTCATCGATGTTTTTGAAATATCGATGTTCTGTTACCGATGTTCGATGTTTTCGACATCGATGTTAGGTCATAAACATCGATGTCGACATCGATGTTTGCCTTTCGATGTTCAATATTATAATAAAACAAGAAAATTAGGTTGTAATCTTAAACTCAATTTTCCCAGCACAAGAAAATAAGAGCAAAAGCATTTGATTTCATTTGCTAAAAGCCTTATTAGACTGGACAATAAAAATATCCGGTGCAATGGCAATTATAATTGCACGAATTCATGCACAGTAAACCGTTCTCGATCAGCTGGCGCATTGCTAGCGCATTGCTAACAGTCAGAACAGCGGTTGGTAGTGTCGAAATCCCTACAATACCCCCAGAATTAGAGATGGGCAAACCTGGTCGTTTTGACTAAGCAGCTACTGCTACTTACAAGTGGCAGTTCAAAAAAGTTGCTGCGAATTAACAGTACATATGCTTAATAAAGAATGTGAACTGTTAATTTAAGTACCAGTTAGTTTAAATAGCTATTAGCTGTTCATAGGTGCTTCGACCAACTAATAAACATTTAAAAGTAACAGCATAATCCATCTCTACCCAGACTTGCACCGGCAATGACAATGAAAGTAGCACGTGCCCCATTTTTGGCAATGCGAGACAGCTGATCGAGAACGGTGTACTGCGCATGAATCCGTGCAATTTTAATTGCCAGAAGGCTAGAATTGCCGACTGTAATACGAATTCCATTCTCGCATTGCGCCCGCAATGCGAGAAGTATTTGGCCAGCTGATCCAGAACGGATTAGTGCGCATTAATACGTGCAATTATAATTGCCATTGCTGGCACAAGAGACAAAAATTGCCGACTCTAATACGGCTTTAAAGGTGGTTGAAATCTTTTTTTTTCCAAAGCCGGCGAAACTATGGCTCCAAAAATGAAATAGCTTGCAAGGAAAGAAACTTTCTAAATTACTTTTCTTGCAATATATTAATAAAAATTTTTGGGACGCTCATTAATCTAGTTTTACAAAAAAAATTGTTTACAAATTGTTAATGACTGGAATTAATGCAGTTATAAAATATTATGTTTTTATTTGCTTTATTTTTTGTTTATATTATTTTCTAAAATTTTTGATATTTAGTATTTTCAAGTTTGATAATTTTTCAATTCTTTCTTCTAATATACTTTTTTAAATCTCGATGTTTGAACATCGATGTTTTACAACCGATGTTTTTACGCCATCGATGTTAGCTTTCGATTTTGAAGAGAACCACAGCGGAGCTGTTTTATTTAACGAGACTGAGATAAAAACAAAACACAATCACTGGAACAAATGACTGACACATTAATAAATAATATGTAGCACATTAATATTTGCAATTAATAATGGGCACATTATGGTAAAGTTCCCCGTTGCTTGCAAAGAGTCTATTTCTTTATTTTTTCTCAAAAAGTATTTCACTATAAACACTTGAATGTTGTAGCCAATTTATTGAAAGATGAATTCGCTAGGAAAAATATCAAACTTACTAGATATTCGTTTTTGTTCGTTGTTGTTTAAACGCTCAATATATTTTTTTTTCAGTTAATAATTAAGTCAGAGCTTGTGAAGCATTCACCATTTTATTTTTTGATCAATATTTTTGATACTATTTCGTTTTATCCTAAAAGCGGTTAAATACTTGTTTTTAGGGACCAATTACCTTAGGTTTAGAGTATAAATTTTTTTAATTAATAAATTAAGGGAAGCAATTTTGTCAATTTGCACAAATCTCGTTTCCTGCACAAATTTTTTTATCAAAAATTTTAAAATTTAGGTAATTGATCCCCTAAAACGGGTATTTTCGGATAAAACTAAAAAGACACGAAATATTGATCAAAAAACGAAAACCAATTCCTATATACGCCACTGCTTATTACTATCTTTATTTAGACATGTAGAATTGCCTCTCCAAGTATCCTAATCAAAGGTATTGTAAACTACAGATCCCATAATTCATTCGTAAAACTCTTGGAAAGTGAATCTCTGATTGTGTGAAATGTTACTGAAAATCAGTAATGGGTTGGGTTGAAGGTTGACATGTTTGATGGCTGAATGGCACCATTGCTGAAGTTTGGTTATATCCAAAGATCTTACAAACTCCAGATAGAATTGTTTACATTTGAAGTCGACGTAAGGAATGTAAACGTGCACTCCCCACCTTGCTGTTATGCTTGCAGCATAGCCTGTCCTATTTATCGCTAAATCTGCAAAATCCCAATTAAAAATTTGTTAATTTGACAATTACAACTGGTTTATGGTTAATCCGCAATTGCTTTTAAAATAAATTTATTTCCCAATAATTTTAATATAAATTGTGAATAGGCCTTGAGAGATTTAGAAAAAAAATATTATTATTATACATAAAAGTTTGAAATAAACCGACTGCACTCTGAAAACATCAAGTTAAAAGTTACTACGCTCGCCGGCAAAAGATCAAACTTTATCAATGGATCGGATTATAGTAAAGAATGCCCTGTTGCTACTCGCTGCTAACCGCTTTTAAGGGAGTGTTTATATATTTTGGTTGTTTTTATTTTTTTTTGTGAGTATTGGTGAAAAATCGTCTTTATTATAAACAATGATGGTGCAGTCATGTATAGTTTGTAAAAGAGTGGATCATTTAAGCAAGGATTTATCTTTTCTTCGGTAAGTATGGTTATGTTTTAATATGATTATATTCATATGATTTCTGATATAACCATTGACGTTTAAAAGGTTATGGACCGGTCCGTGGTGCTAGTCCGGGCAAAAAGCAGTCGAGTTGGTTTATTTCTTAATATAAATCTTGCATTTACAAGATGGTTGAGTCTTGTGCGGCCATAAAATACTTCACTAGAAGATGCAATGGTGTTAAATTAAAATTTCACAGGTTAGTAAATATATTTAGAAATTTGATTTTGAGTTTGCATCACTATGAAAATTCGGTGTGTTTAAGAATATACCAAATGTTTATCCACTTCGTTAGGATACTAAAGGATCATAGCCTACGCAAAATTTGGATACATGCCCTTAGAAGGAATAATTATAGTCCAGGTGATACAACAGTTATTTGTGAGAAACACTTCACAAAAGAAGATTATGGAGGTAATGTACATGGGAATAAAATACTGAAGAAAGGAACAGTCCCGTCAAAATATTTTACATCTTTATTTTTCTATATTTAAACAACGTTTGCAGTGTAACAAGTACGTGAAGACAGGTTTTATATAATTTATTTACTTATTTTTATTTATTTGATCTAACTTGTTTAGGTACATATTATTTTAATTTACTTATTTAATTAATCACTTTAGTGTACAATATACCTTAGTGGCTTGTGTGTGCATTTTTTTAAAGAATCATCCTTTTCATAGTTTATAGTAAAATTATTAGAAATAAACTTATTTTAAGAGCAATTGCTGATTAACCTTAAACCAGTTGTAATTGTCAAATTTACAAATTTTTAATTGACTAGCTCCGCTCCGAAACGAGGAAGGCCGCTCCATAACCTTTTAAACGTTATTGGATTTAACCAGACTTCAACATTGTTGCCATTAGCGAGACAAACATGTTTTGTCACTCTTCCACCCATTACTGATTTTCAATAACATTTCAAACAATCACAAACTCACTTTCCAACAGATTTATGAATGGAGTGTTGGCCCTGTGGTTATATCAGATGGTTAAATATTAAAACATAACCATACTTACCGATGAAAAGATAAATCCACTCTTTTACAAACTACACATGAATGCACCATGATTGTTTATAATAAAGACGATTTTTCAACAATATCAAAAAAAAAACACAAATTAACCAAAATATATAAACAATCCGTTAGATCACATCGCCAACGTTGTAATGTCGACGAGATTAGTATTCATTCACATTTTGGCTTCTGGATCGTAGCCCAGTAGTAAAATAGAAATAGATGTTGCCAGAGTTCAGTTGGATTAGTTCAACATTCGCTTGATACTTTTAAGTATAATAATATTTTTTTAAAGAATCTCTCATCACATTTTCACACTTTATAGTAAAATTATTGGGAAATAAATTTATTTTATGAGCAATTGCGGATTATCCTTAAACCAGTTGTAATTGTCAAATTAACAAATTTTTAATTGGGATTTTGCAAGATACCTTTGCGATAAATATGTCAATGCTGCAATATTGACCGCAAGAGGTGGGAATGACTATTTGCAGTCGTTGCGTAGGCTAGAAATCTCCATTTTTCTATCTGTAGTTTATAATAGCTTTGTTTTGGTTCAAACTTTGAACCGTTCTAGAACAGTCCGCACATGCGCAGTGACGTATTTCTGTTTTGGTTAGTTAGAACCGATTCCGAACTTAAAATTTAAGCGTTTTGGTTATATTTCGAACCGGTTCGTAACCGGTCTTGAACTGTCAATACAGTTCGAGCTTTTTGATGGAACCGATTCGGGATTTTCAGTTGCCGCATGCGCAGTTTAATAAAAAGAAGACATTTCCTCAGCTGATCACCATTTTAAATTGTTTTTGCGTGGCTTGTGTCCCTTTTGTGCTCGTGTCTCGTGTCTTGCGTTTTGAATCTTAGTTCAGCTATTTTTTTTTGTTAAAAGTAAAATACTATAGAATGGAGGATAATAATCCCATAGTTATGGTAGGTAGAAGTTTCTGTAGAGAAGTTAAATGCAACATATAATTTTATTTTTCAAGAGTATTGGAAAATTGGAAAAATATCTGTATTTTCTGTACATAAATAAGGAAAAATAACAACGTCGTCAATTTTTGAAATTTTTAGGTTATGGTTAATTCTCCCCTTCTTCTTTTTCAATAAGCTGTTTTGGTTTCTTCTACTGCGAACCGATTCTAAAGCAGTTCGAGAATTTATTTTATTGCACATAGAGTTCTGCGCAGTGCTCGAACTGTCTAGAATCAATCCTTATTTTACAACCAAAACAAAGCTAATATCTTTCATCCTAATGCATTATCCGAATATCCTGTTATAAGTTACATATAAATATATCCTTGAATTTTAAAATCGAAAATTAAATATATCTTCAACTTTAACCCCAACAATTGAATTTAAAAAAATCATTACCCTAATCCGTCTTACCGGAATACCAAATGACACGATTACATCACGCTTCTGTATAATCGTAATTAACATACATAGAAAATATTTTGACGTCACTACGCACCAATAAAGTTCCATTTAAATATTATTCTTGTTGTTTGTTTATTATTTTAATACGAATTTTTCAATCAAAATAAATATGATGCCATGCATGAGATTACTCGCGCTTAATCACTTAGTCATTAATGCAATTGATATTGGAGTTGAATATCAATTTACAGTAATGTAATGATGATGTTAATTTTCTATCTACATAAAATAAAAATTAATAATTTTGTTATGAAAGGAAACAAGATACCCGATTACGACTGAATTTTTTTTTTAAGAAAAAAACTGTGTTGGCGGATTCTCCGGTCTTATATTTTAGATGTTTCGCAGCGTGAAATTTTTCCATAAGTTACCGATTTTTAAATTCCTTCTCATTTTTTCATAGTTTTGTTCGCAGTTATCGCGAAATTAATATTTTTATCTGAATTTGCCTCGGCGATGAAGTTTTTCTGACCTCAACTGCTACAAAAAAACAACGTATATTCACCAAAAATGTTAAAGTTGAAATGTAATGCTTCGCCCCCGTGTGGCTACGCCACTGCAACTTAGCACTTTACAGGTCGACAAGTTTATCTGATGACTACGAAAGGAATGCGGACATAAAAATCTGGGGTTAATAATAGTGTTGTGATCGCTCGAGCGAAAAACCGCTTGATCACTCGATTATTGAAATAACCGACATCGCTCGATTATCAAAAAAAACCGCTCGAGTTATCTATTCAGGCGAAAACCGTCGCTCGTCACTTATTATCTTTCACTCGATACCGAGCTTCGCTTGACGCCGGCGGAAATATGCCGCTGTAGTGTGATCAAGTTAAAAAACTTCTCGTATATTCGAACAGTTTTTCGCTCGATAGGAAATACTCTAGTTATAAATTCAGGCGAAAAATCAAAAAATATCGCCTATCACTTGATACACGACCATCGGTCTACGCGCCGCGTCATCCGATTGGCGACGTGTGAGTTTGACGCTGAGCAGATACACGACATACGTCTTTCTTAAATGCACATAAACGAGAAGGTGCATATGCCGAATCCCTTAGCAGAGTCATCGCGACATGGATTTTGTAAAGTTTTGTTTTAACTGGCTAGCCAGCGTAGTTTAGGTCTCCGATTGTAAATATTAACAATTTAAGGATATAATTTTAAAATTTTTAATTACTATAAACACGAGAAAACTTCTAAAAAATAACATAATAATAGAAATTGTTAATGAAAAATAACAAAACGAACAAAATGGTTAACAAAATATATAGAAAAATTGGTTGGTAATCTTATAGTAAACATTTTTAAATCTAAACAGGAACTTTCTATTATTAAACTCAAGAAGACTTCTTAAAAATAACATACATTATAGAAAATGTTAATGGAAAATACGAAAACGAGCAAAATAGTTAACAAAACATAGGTATCGACAAATCTTTTGGTAACCAAAAGTAAACATTCTTAAATTTAAACCGGAACTTTTAGGTAACTATGAATATATGAGTCCATGAATTTAAAAAAATAATAACCAATTTTCTTATTTTGCCAGTCGCGTAACTAAGCCTGCATTTTTGAAGTGCACACAGTGGGCACCTAATAATTTAAAGTGGAAGAATTTGACAAGCGATTTTAAATATCTACTTATTTTATGCTCGTAGATTGAGATGTGAAGAAAAATAACTCTTGGTAATACTTTTTGTTCGGGTTAAAACCACACAATAATAAACCCGAACAATAAATACATATTTGGGTAATTTTTTGCAGTTTTTTTGTTTGGAATCGAGACACGTGATAAAAATTCATTATTCACAAATAAATAAATTTCTGGAATTTTTTTGGTGGCTAGTACAATTATTTAGCTAAACCTGTGCCCGCCCGTAGTTACGTGCCTGCTAAATACCCTACGTGATCACATGTAAACGGCTAGGCTGCCGTCGAGCAGTCGGTGACGTCATCGCTTGCGGAATTGGAATTTCAAGCGATTCACTCGAGCAATTCACTCGATTATTAAAATCGCTCGAGTATCAAGTACTCGATTATTAAAATCATCGGTTTTTACCAACACTAGTTAATAATACACATACAGGGTCCGCAAACGAAGCGGGGACGGAAGATTAAATCGTTATCGAAGAACTTAAAAGCGGCATATTTTAAAAATATTTTACATTATACAGGGTGGCCCAAAAAACTGTGACAGCATAAAGTTATATTTTTTTAAATGGGACACCCAGTATTTTATTGCATATTTAGGTTCGTATTAGTATCGTTTATAAGTGCCTCAAATTTTATTTAATTTGGTTTCGTAGTTTCGGAGAAATAAATTAAAAACTAGAAAAAAAAAGTTTTGCAGTCCCCAATAAAAAAATTTAAAAAAAACAATTCAGAAACATTTTTTTACTCTGCATTGGGTGAAATTTATGACAAGAGCTCTAGAGATACTATTAATTTAATTGCGTTTATCTATTTTATACAGGGTGTTCGGGTTTGTTCGTAATAAGCTTTCAAAAGCGCCACATTTTAAAATAATTTTTCTCAAGATTTTTAAATGTATATTATTTGGCTATTTGACGTAGAATTCATAGAGATTTTTTTTTGTAATACAAGCATATAAGTTATATCCAGACGTTTTCGAAATAATTGTAAATATCATAAGTTATGTTGTTTACATAGAGTTTTTATTGGGAAATTTCGTTATAGACGACTAGAATAATAAGTGTAAACTAAAGTAAATGTTCAAAATAGCTTCCTTTTACTCAATTTAATGATTCTCCTCTACTGCCAACATAACTCTCATAACGGGTTTATTGATTATCATCCTTTTTGTGTACGCAGTGCTTCCTGTTACTACAAATCTTTGCAACAACTTCTCGAAGGCTTCTGGTCTCGGCTTTCTCTCAATATGTGGATATCTTTCAGCCTACACTCGGCTCGCGAGGAGGCAATTTCTTGCACATTCACCCAGTATAACAATCATATTTACCATTTCTAAAGTTGTAAAATTCGACATTTTGTGTAAGTTAGTACTAGATTTCGAGGACTGAACAAATGTAAATAATTTTATTTGGCTGTCATAGTGACAATCTAAACAAAAAAATCATGGCAACTCGATTAAGAATAAAAATTAAAATTAAATAAATAAAAGCAGCAAAATTGTAGGATTTTAAAAGTTATATCGAAATAACTAAAATACAGTAAACTCTAGGAGTAAAAGGAAGCTATTTTGAACATTCACTTTAGTTTACAATTATTAGTCTAGTCGCCTATAACAAAATTTCCCAATAAAAACTCTATTTAAACGACATAATTTATGATATTTACAATTATTTCGAAAACGGCTGGATATAACTTATATGCTTGTATTACAAAAAAAATTATCTATGAATTCTACGTCAAATAGCTAAATAATATACAGGGTGTTCCATTTGAAAAACTTGAGAAAAATTATTTTAAAATGTGGCGTTTTTAAAAGCTAATTATGAACACCCTGTATAAAATAGATAAACGCAATTAGATTCATAGTATCTCTAGACCTCTTGTCATAAATTTCACCCAATGCCGAGGTTTAAAAAAATAGTTCTGGATTGTTCTTTTTAATTTTTTTATTCAGGACTGCAATACTTCTTTTTTAGTTTTTAATTTATTTTTCCGAAACTACAAAACCAAATAAAATAAAATTTGAGGCACTTATAAATGATACTAATACGAACCTAAATATGCAATAAAATGGCCCATTTAAAAAAATATAAATTTATGCTGTCACAATTTTTGCGCCACCCTGTATAATGTAAATATATTTAAAACATGGCGCTTTTAATCCAAGACCTCAAGCTGTTTTAGTATTGTTAATAATTTCTTCGATAACGATTTAATCTTCCGTCCTCGCTTCGTTTGCGGACCCTGTATATACACAACTTTTTTTCCGGAAAAGTACAGGAAGGTTCTGCGAAGCGAAATTCAACTATACCACCAATCAATTTTATTTAAGTGGATGCAAATTAGATTTAAATATATTATTTATAAATCGATACCTTTTTGCTTATTAATAGCATAAAGAATTTATGTCTATATACTCTGTGAGTGTACACGTGTAATTTAAAAATGCGTATACTAACAACTAGGTACTGTATTTATTAATAACTAACATGCATGTAATGCGCAGTCGTAGAAAAATAATACATTACGGATACACAGGATAGTAGATAATGTCATGTAAATATTCGTAATATATTATAAATTCTCAGGTTTCGTTTAAGTTTATTATAAGTATCAAATTCCATATAGATGACGATATACATTAAATCAGAAATTCAATATTTCTTTTCATAATTAATGGCATATTTAGTCAAATTTTTAATCATGCAGAAGCTAGACCGTATAGCTTCTAACAAAGACAATCATAAAATGTACCTTAATCTTAATCACACGGAAATAAAACCTTAGTTAACTTTACTATAGAAATAATAAAACTAACCAGAATTTAGGGCTCTACACTGTGTCCCAGGATAAGCGAACTTAAATTAAAAATTTTCGAATTGAAATTTGACCATTTCAAATCTAGATCTTTGCTTATTTTGATTTTTACGAAATCATGCCGGTCTTGAGCGGAACATTATTTTCTGTTTAGGTAAAGTGCCTCTTTTTCACAAAATATCGAAACATTTTATTAAGGAAAGTTGCTCGGAATTCAAAATAATGCAGGTTTGCCGAATTTAATAACCATCAGCCTACATTGTTTGTTTTTTTTTTCATTTTAGACAATATGTTTCCCTAGTTCGAAATTTATAATTTCTTCAATTTCCTCATCGTTTATCATATTAGAATAGGAAATGAAATTTGGTCATCGAAAGTTCTTTCCGAAATAATATTTTCTAATAAAGGTATTTAATACAGTGAAAAACTTTTTTCTCTGTTAGAGGCTTAAAGAAAATACAAAAAATCATATGTCTGATGGTTATTAAATTCGGTACACTTCCATGATTTTGAATTCCGAGTTTATAATAAGTTTTTCGATATTTTGAGACGCAGAGGCACTTTACCTAGACAGAAAATAGAAATAATGCTCCAGTCAAGTCCTTCTTGATGTCATAAAAATCAAAATATGTTAAATTTTACTTTCTAATCACGAAGGCCTAGATCCCAAATTCCGAATTATACCTATAGGTCGGCTTATCCTGGCACACGCCGTTAATGTGACTGGAATAGCTTTATTAAGAAATGCCATTAAATTACAGCAAAACTTTAACCTAAACTTTTAGTGATAATATAAAAATATTTAGTAAACCATTTATATGAAAATCTTTTGTAAAATTTGTGTCACACGTGGTCTCGCAAGCGATCACCCATCAAAGTGGTAACCTCGTCTTATCTCACTTGACTTCTACGATCACTGATATGTTCCCTGTATAAGCTCTCCACCTATTATTTGTTACAAGATCGAAATCCCGGGGATGTGTTTAACCTGATTTAAGCCTTTTCTTTTAAAAAAAATTGCACATTTTCACATTTCATAACTTTTTGTGCCTCAGTGTATTTAAGTTTTTAAATTAATACTTTTCTCATATTCCTTACGTAAAGAAGGTAATAAACAAATAAAATTTAGAGATGCAGCTGCTATGGAATGAGTTTATTTTTTGAGTTTATCGTAAGTTTGTGTTTTCATTGCTGTTGGTTTCTTTCGACACGATATTTTCTAGAGTCAAAGTTATTTTAATTAAAGTAAGTTAAAGAACAATCCAATTGTTGTATTTATTATTCCCAATTACCATTACTAGATCATTAATTATCATGTAAAAGTTAATTGGTAAGAAGTAACAAAATATTATTTGCTTGCCTGAGGTAAGGCACTAACAATTATTTAAATGCAAATACATCCGAAACGGTAACTCTGGGCGACCTGAACTTAGTATACCTTTTTTACGTAATAAATATGAGAAACGTATTATTTTTATTAAAAACTTAAATACAGCATTGCACATTAAAATTTCGCAAAGAAATCAATTTCTCGTCCTAAAAAAACCATAATTGCCAAATTTTGTAAAAAAATCGTTAGTTTCTCGCAAAGTTATTAGAGAAAAACAAAAATGAAGTTGTAACTTTAACACCCTGTATCTCAGTTAATATCAACTTTCGGGTATAGGTAAGTATAATTTAATCCTAATAAATAATTAGCGGACACCCTGTACAGGTCATTTTTGATAGATCCTGTTTAATTTCATTGATAACGTAATTTCAATATTTCACTTAATCACGAGCCAAAAGGACATTTAATCCCCGCATATCTTGTCGATGCCGGGATTGCGGTGTTGATTTTTCTCGATCCCAATATTCCGGGTTTAATCTCGTTCGATATTATGTATGTATAAAAATATTAAAAATAAAAATCCTTGTGTTATTTAACGTAGCGTTTAAAACGAAACGGGCAATAAAACTTGAAATAAACAAGTAATCAGTCAAAATATAATAAAATCCAAAATAATTATTTTTTTAAAAATAACCTAAACATAAAAATACTGGAAAAATTAATTTCATTCTGATTTTCTATATGTTTTTAATAATTTTCTTAATACCTATTAGTTTATTTATATACAAGGTGAGTTTTTTAAAGTGTTACAAGGCGATATCTCACAAACGGTTTAAATATTTTCTTGAAATTTTAATGAGGTAATAGTGAGATGGGGGGACATATTTAAACATATTTTTGTTATCTACCCCCTTTCCCCATTTTGAGGGGTGGGGGGTATCTTTGAAATTTTAAATGGGAATATGTACTTTTGTTTATTAAATTCGGATCTACGTAAAAAACTACGTAATTCGGTAACCAGCTCCACTGGTTACCGAATTATAATTAATTTATTATTAAATTTCTATTGGATTTAAAAAATAACTAAATTTAAAATAAATCAAGTTCACTTATTTCAAAATTATTATTCGTTTACATTGAAATGCGTTGTTTTGACTTCAGTCAATTGAGAATTTTTACATATCAACGATTATTTCTCAGCTTGGTCAATTGAACATGGAAGCGAATTTTAGTGTGCAAGTTGATATGTTGTTAATGTTGGGGGAGTGCAGAAGAAACTACAGACAAGCTTCACTAAGGTGGGCGGAAAGGTTTCCTAACAACCTGAAATCTCACATCGCGTTACATTTTGCAATTGGGTAACAGGGCAAATGCAAGGAAATAACAGGTTTCTAAAGAATGTTGTTTTTTCTGATGAAGCTAGTTTCCAGAATTGTGGCCAGGTAGGATTTTAAGTTATCCCTTGTCGGTAGAAATTAATTTTTGTTTATTGTTTGTTTTCTTAAAGGTAAATAGACACAATATGCACTACTGGGCATCGGAAAATCCCCACTGGATGAGAACTGTGCCAAATCAACATCCTTGGTCAGTTAATGTCTGGTGTGGTATAATTGGAGATAGGGTTATTGGTCCGCATTTCTTTGAACGCCATTTAAATGGAGAAATGTATACAGATTTTTTAAGGAACGAATTACCACTATTATTAAACCAAAACATAAATCCTGACATGTGGTTTCAACAGGATGGAGCTCCACCGCATTATGCAATACAGGCCCGTAATCATTTAAACGAATTGTTTGAAAACAAGTGTATTGGTCGAGCTGGTCCGGTCAATTGGCCTGCTAGGTCTCCGGATTTTACCCCTCTTGACTTTTTCTTCTGGGGATTTATAAAAGACAAAATGATGGCGACTGCACCTACAACTATAGACAATATGAGAGACCGAATCCGCTTAGCCTGCTTATTAGTGACACCTGAAATGTTAGAGCGGGTACGAAATTCGTTTAAAAAAAGAGTGAGAAAGTGTTTGGAAGTTGAAGGGAGACATTTCGAACATCTTCTGAAACATGACAGGCGATAAAGGGTAAATAATATTTTTTAAATTTTTATAACCTAATTAATTATAATTCGGTAACCAGTGGAGCTAACCAAAAAATTTTTTTGTACAAATACGTAGTTTTTTACGTAAAACCGAATTTAATAAACAAAAGTACATATTCCCGTTTAAAATTTCAAAGTTACCCCCCCACCCCTCAAAATGGGGAAAGGGGGGTAGATAACAAAAATATGTTTAAATATGTCCCCCCATCTCACTATTACCTCATTAAAATTTCAAGAAAATATTTTAAACCATTTGCGAGATATCGCCTTGTAACACTTTAAAAAACTCGCCCTGTATAATATTTTACATAAATTTAATAAAACATTAAAAATTCACTATAATCAAAATAAATGGAAATTAAAAAATAATAAATAATACATTTCGAATTACAGCTTGTCAAAGTTCAATGATATTTTCTTATTTTCAATAACTTGCGGTTAGTTCTTAAACTATCAAGTTGATATTTTGCACAGGGACTACGCTCAATGACTTCTATCATTCTGTTACACAAATGTTTTTCTACTGCTTTACCTGAAATTCAAATTTAATTTTTCAAATACACTTTTTGTTTTGATAGTTATGGAAAAAAAGGATATGTCGTTGAGGCGCAACACTGGAATTAACGTTTGTTAATGGTAAAATCAGTTTTTCTAATGGAAGAATAAAAGAAAATATCGAGTTTTCGACTTTTTGTTATACAGGGTGTTATGGAAATGACGTATTATATTTAAATGGGTGACTCCTGGGGTGTCCTAGAGAGCGCTACATATTTTTTTTTTTTAAATCGAACGTTTAAAAAGTGGGGTAATTCACCCCTAAACCCACCCGGTTACTCCTCAGCACATTCATATATGATCATATTACATTGCCAAGCTGTGTAATCAACAGATGTTCACGTCCAATGTTGCCAACTGTATAGAAAATAACTATAGATTCTTATAAAAATAATATTTAGTTTACCTAGTATCCAAATAGAAGTGAATCCAGGTGCCAGTACACTAGCAAGTAATCCAGGGCACAGAGACATCTTCAGGTTTTTCTTTCTTTTTCTATGAGAAAAGCTTTATGCTCATCACGTACCCTGATGATAATGTGGAACTGCATAATAAGCTTATACCCACTAAACCCCATTCGGCCTCTTATTTCCAATCTCTCGGAACATTTGCACTAAATCACTTAAAGAAACACACAGACACCCACGAGTTTTCAATTATTTATTTTTTGAGAAGATATGCACTTATTAGATTACACTAACGCATAATTACACTTTACAATAACCTACCGTACACACAAAACAATAGCACTATAGGATACAAATTATTTCGCATAGAAATTCAGAAATAATAAAAACGCTAATTTTTAATGACCTTTTGCATCCTTTCCTTTCTAGTCTAAGCTTCCAGTTCTTTAAAATAAATAGTCTCGTCCAAGCAGCGCGGTTGCCATTTCCGAGACTATCATTATAAATAAAAGCATTTCAGAAGGAAATTCTTCCTTTTATGAATATAACCTTATAAAACATAGAAAGTATGGCAACGCTGTATTTTTGAAGTATGAAACCCAGTCGAATATTCAACCGTTGCTGCTGATCAGTGATCAGCTGTTTCTCCAAAATAAACAGGCCGTTTTCATACTGTTTCAAGCAGATTTGTGTTTTAAATTGTATGTTAATACTTAAACCCAAGTTTAAATTATTAAGTTATTTGTTCTTTTCGCGACGGCAGTGCCCCAGTCCAGCAGTTCAATATTGACCGACGGAACCAACGTGTTATTTAGACAATAAGGGCGTACTTTTGTCTACACAGTAACACTTTAAAATACTAATTCAGATTGAACGGTACTTAGATGTGTTGTGACGCGAAAACTATGTGATTTTGTGATGTGAGGTGTTTTTTAACAATTAAGTTGGTTTTAAATAAGTCCGAAAAGGTAAATAAAATTGCATTTTTTTTTAAAGGGTAAGTGGCATTTATAAACTTTTAAGTTGTCCAGATCTGACGGGTGTCGTTCGAATTGAACAAATGAGAACATACCTGACCATTTAAAAACTCCGCGGCGTTTCTTTCGAGTCAGTTTAAGTTTATAAATCAGAGATTGTTTCCTAGCGAACTGAACTGAACGATAAGTTTATAATAATGTGCCCTGAAAAATAAACAACTTGCAATCTGTCAAACGGTTATTGACTTTCTAAAGAGTTTACCCGTTTACCCTGAAGATATGACAACACTGTTGACATATGTTGCTTTGTTTTACCTTCCTGACAGGGGCACCACGTGGTCATTTTTGGTTTGACATAAGGTCATGTACAGGGCATATTAAATTAAAGCGCCATTTTTGGATATTTTTCTTCAATTTGTTTTCATCTCAGGAATTGCTGATTTAAATATAATACGTCATTTCCATAACACCCTGTATGACTTACTATCTTTACCATTAAACGTTACACTGGTCAACACATAAGTTGGTGCGGACAATTTTGTTACTGTTTCTAGGTAATTTGGGTCTGCTAAACCTAGAAATAACCTCAGATTTGCTCCATCAGATTTTCAAAAACTAGGGCCTTAAGCTATATTTTCGAGGTTAAGGGTATTTTATATCGCATAATTATATATGTATTACTGCTACCACCAAAAAAACAACTCAGGAATGGAAGAAAAATGTTTATAGTACACAACAACAAATACAAAACTGCCAATAACATTAACAATACATAACAATAGTAACTTGAGTTATTAATTTAAATTAACTTAAACTAATAAATAAAAATGAGCTAATCTGCATCGGCCAAAAACTTCCTTTAAAGAAGATTTCATTTAGTCTGGAGGAAAGTAACTCGGCAGACTATTTTGAGACGTTTAAATCTCTGACAAAGTCACTTAGCTCCTCCTGAGTAAAGCGTTCGGGACTTGTTAAATCTCCTGCAAAATCGCTGTCCTCTTTTTCAATTCGGTCACTCTGCAGCTCGTCAGATGATGTTTCGACTGTATTCTCCGGCAACGTAAGCAGGCTGCTATATGTTCATCGGAACACCAAACTTTAAACACTTTCTTTCTCCTTTTGTCCATAGTCTGAGGTTTTGCATACAACATGCGGAACCCAGGGTTTATCTTGGTCTCCTAAGTGAACACCAAAATAGGCCAAATAAGCTTTTTTCACAAAGTCACAAATCACTTTTACTTTCTTTTAAAATTTACTCGCCACATAGCAAAAAACGTCCAGATGGTTTACGCAACTACGCCTATTTGTAGAAGCCATGTTTAAATACGATTAGTCAAAAAACACTCTTCTTGCAATGAAACTCAAGTTTCAACTAAATTTTGAAAATGCATGCAGGCAATATTCCGCATATGGGGATTATATAGGCACTAATACCTTACGACACAAGCCAAGTTAACGAATTAATTTATGAGGCTTACGGTATATAATTTCATTCTCTTTTATTGTCTTCTAATGTATATTTTGTGCTAATTGCAAATAAGAAAATAAGAAATCTGCAGGTGCAAAAAAATTCAAGGACAAATTATTTCTTATCTTTAATAATTATATGGCCTTTTGCCAATATAAGATTAGGTATAATTAAAAAGGCATTAGAATAATTAGTTAAATTTTTGAAAAAATTGATGACCTTGTCAAATACAGGGTGTTATGGAAATGACGTATTATATTTAAACCGGCAATTCCTGAGATGAAAAGAAATTGAAAAAAAATAACCAAAAATGGCGCTTTCAATTAATAACCGAATTATAACACCTTTTGTCAAACCAAATAAACATATCTGTTACTACTGACCAAAGGTAAACAAACCTTGGCCATACCTAAACAAAACAATATTGAGATAGGTTATGGCCAAAAACGTCACTGAAATTTGAGCAATGTTGTCGGTTAAACTCTTTAGACGGTCAATAACCGGTTGACAGAAGATGTTTATTTTTCAAGGTACATTTCTAAACTTTTACCTTGAGTTGTTCGCTGGGAAAAAATTTTTTTATTTAAGCTCTGTTACCTTTTCGGTATTATTTAAAACAGCACATAAATGCACATTAATTAACCCACACACAACACTTTTGCTGCTTAGAAAACGCCCCATTTAAGTTTTTCACATGGATGAAGGATTTATAACATAACATTTTTTACAACTACTTTCAATAATGTTCTAATGGTAAATAACAGATAACAAGTTGATGAAGGTAATTGTACTGATGACGCCAGACAAAAAACTTTAAACTCAATTTTCTCTAAATAATTAATAAACAAACATACCCTTCAACCACTTAACGTATCAAAACGTTCGGGGGCGGGCCCTTTGATTGATTTGACATTTTCGTTCTTCTTCTTTTTCTGTATGGCATCACTACACAACAACACTACAATGTTGCCACCTGCTGGCGTATTTTTTATAAGATGCTGTTTTATAAGATTATATCCATAAATTATGTCATTTGCTTTTGAATATTACTTCTCCGTATAATTTTCATTCATGCTTTAGGACAAAATTCATATTTTTTAATGGAATTTTCAATTTAATGTTTTGGCGCGAAAAATTTCGACGTTACAGTTTCAAAACTGGCAACAGCGCAATAGTTGTGATATTATTTTCCTAAAATTGCGATAGAGGGATATAAATAATTTTCTAATATTATAAATTTGCTATTCAAACTCAAAATGCCAAGAACTTCAATCGAACTAACGGACATGGTCTTATGCTATGGAGCAGCACAGGAAAATGCCCTATACATGGAGCTTCGCATTACCCGAGATGGAATATTTAATCAGCGAGTTATAGAGGAGAGAGAAACCCAAACACGTTAGCCGCTGTACTACAAAAGTTAAAAAGTTGAGACTACAAGACTTCCTTTACTTTACAAGAAGGTTACAACAGTGGTACATACAGTCAAGTCGAAGTACCTGACTAATTCCGAAGTATAGTTCATAGATGAGGTTGGCTTTACCCGAGATGGAATATTTAATCAGCGAGTTATAGAGGAGAGAGATAGCCACTGTACTACAAAAGTTAAAAAGTTGAGACTACAAGACTTCCTTTATTTTACAAGAAGGTTACAACAGTGGTACATACAGTCAAGTCAAAGTACCTGACTAATTCCGAAGGATAGTTCACAGATGAGATTGGCTTTACCCGAGATGGAATATTTAATTAGCGAGACCAATAGCCAGATAAGGTTTTTCTTGAACATATCAGCAGGTATTATTGATAATCAACTAATACGACCACATATCCTGCAAGACGACCTGCTAGAACTTTTAGAAAATGTTCCTTTAGGTCGGATAAGGGACATGTGGCTTCTGCAAGCATAGTTTACGGATTGTCACTGAAATTTGGACGTCCTATGTGCGTTTATTCTAGCGTATGGTAGTGTTTATAGTGGTTTTGTGGGTGTCTGTCTGTTTCTTTAAGTGATTTAGTTAGTTTTGATATGCAGAAGAAGAGGACAAAGCAGTTTTAGTGGGTTTGCCAGCAAGGAGTAGACTGTGACTTTGAGTTTACTTCTTAATAGCTATTAGGCAGTCCCACACTATTATCAGGGCACGTATAGAGCATAAAGTGTGAGCATAGAGTATCCTCGATTTACTTCCCTTGTATCCTAAGGTAAGCTAAATAATTAATTTTATAAGAAACTAAAAGTTCTACAGTTTTATAAAGTTTGGCAACAGTGTAGGAACATGTGTTTGTCAGACAGCTCCGCCGGATAATATCATATGGTGCCGTGGAGTCACCGGTAGGTTTAGGGGTGAATTACCCCACTTTTTAAACGTTTGATTTGAAAAAAAAAATATAATACGTCATTTCCATAACACCCTGTATATTAATATTACAGTTTATATGAATAGGCTCGATCTCAAAAACTAGAGCTGATACGAAGAAAAGCCAAGTGTTTTTTGAATCAACGCATTCAAAATAAATAAAATCAGTTTGTTTTTCCTTAAGCACCAAGACAAAAAAAAAATTTTGTTGGGCTGCGTTATCAGCTGGAGCATTGCAAACAGCCAGAGCAGCAGTTGTTAGTGTCGAAATCCCTAAAATACCCCCAGAATTAGAGATGGGCAAACCTGTTCGTTTCGATTAGCAGTTAAAGCAGCTACTGCTACTTACAAGTGGCAGTTCAAAAAAGTTGTTACGAGTTAGCAGTACATATGCTTAATAAAGAATGTGAACTGTTAATTTAGGTACCAGTTAGTTTAAATAGCCATTAGCTGTTTATAGGTGCTCCGACCAACTAATAAACATTTAAAAATAACAGAATAATCCATCTCCACCCAGACTTGCACCGGCAATGGCAATGAAAATGGCGCGTGCCCCATTTCTGGCAAAGCGAGACAGCTGATTGAGAACGGTGCACTGCGCAAGAATCCGTGCAATTTTAATTGCCGCCAGAGTAGAATTGACGACTGTAATACGGATTCCGGAGAAGTATTTGGCCAGCTGATCCAGAACGGTTTAGTGCGCATGAATACGTGCAATTATAGTTGTCATTGCTAGCGCAAGAGACAAAATGTGCCTACTCTAATACGGCTTTAATAAACTGTTATACTTTTATATTACTTATTCTTTTGTCTTTAAAATGACTTGACCTTTTTTCCAATAGCTGTCAAAACCAAAAAGATATTTCCAAAATTCAATTTGAATTTCAGGTAAACTGGACTCTGATGGCACAGTAGAGAACCTTTTTTCTAACAGAATGATAGACATCGTTAAGCGTATTCCCTATGCCAAAAGTTAACTTGATATTTATAAAACTAACCGCAAGGATGTAAGAAATCAGAAAAAAAATGCATTTTGGCAGACCGTAACTAGAAAAATATTGTGTTTTCGATTTTTTTTAAATTTATATGGCTTACTACTTTTATTTTAACGTGTAGAATCACTTCTCTAAGTACCCTGATGCATTGGACACCCTGTATAGCTTCATGTACATTTTTCTCAATTGTCTAAAGATTCTTCACTATTTATAGTAGTTAGTTAAGTATAGCAAATAAGAGTACAAGATGACATCATAATTAAGGAAGTAACCTCAATCGTGTCATCCGATCAAACGTGCAAAAGGTATCGAGTGCACAATTTGCATATTTGTATTAGTGATTACTCACTATAACAATGCCCCTGAGAAATACCTTTAAGATGAAAGTTTGAAACCGCCTACAATCACACGATGAATGCGACTTTTAAAAATCTATTAAAACAGGGACACAAATGGTTTAATAGGAAATATGAAACCATCGCCATATTATCTTTCTGTCTGCTTTTACTTAAGTGGATTCCGAAGTACCTCTAAACGAGTTTTCTCCCCACCTCGACCACTTGGAACGTTCTCTACTGTTTATTTTTTTCTTTTCAGCTACTACAGCAAGAGCAACCACACACTGTAACAGCTCATCAGCCATAGTTTTAATAGTAAATGAACGCAAAATACGAGGTCTGTCCCAAAAGTATCCGACATATCTCGATTTCTCGGCACTTGATTTATCCTTCGTCATCCGGTGGGTAGCACCCTTCGAAGGAGATGGCTTCATCCATCCTACTGTTCAACTATCCTAATGTTCATCTGCCCTACCAGTCGTGTGTATTCGGGTGATGCTCGGTTAAGCTCGTATGACCTAATCCATTGGGAACGTCTTTTCCCCCTGTTTACATTTTCACTGACATGCTGTGAATTATTATTGGATAGAGACTTAAAATATTGCTCTTTGCGTCGAACGATTGAATGGTTATGTTATATTTATTTTCATATTAGAACTAAAATATTTTTGGGATTAATGTGTAATAGTATTTATAGATGCCCTGGGGAAGCAAGTGCAAACCCGCCCAGATACACCTTTTGGAGACGATTTCCTATTGTATTTCAATTTGAAAAAACAAAATTCGAGCGCAAATCGGCCGACACCTACTCTACATATACATAAATTAGAGAACTATAACAAGTATTTATTAGTTCTATCCTAATGTTCATCTTGGCCAACATGTCTATTCCAAAGAACAAATTTCGAATCATGCTCGAACCCGAAACTTACACACTATACCAAATAATGTTTCCATAACGAAGCACACACTAAACAACAAAGAAAGCATGCATATTCCATCCTTGTTAATCGACTTCCGCTCCCTCCACGTCGTAATTGTGGATAGGGCAATTGCAGAAACGAAGATTCCCGGTTCAACACGAAGTGACCTCCGAGGAGTAAGGCAGATGCACTTTAAGGCAGTTGTGGTTTCCCCCTTCGAGGTAGTCCCCATTTGATTGAAATGATTGAATAACACGTTCATATCGATGTTTCCACTTTTTAAACAAAGCCAGCTTTTGGAATCGCCTTTAGTGCATTCGTCGCATTAGCGTCGAATCGGTGTCCTTTAAGCGGCATTTTCAATCGTGGAAACAGCCAAAAATCGCAGGGAGCTACGTCGGGACTGTATGGAGGCTGGCGAAACTGTGTGACATTATGTTTTGACAAATACTACTGCACAAGGTTTGGTGTGTGCGCATTGCAGTGCATTGTCGTGGTGAAGGAGCCAGTCACCGATTTGCCAAACGTGCGTTGTGGGGCGAAGATATGAATGCAGGTCGGATACTTTTGGGACAGACCTCGTATATATACAACAAGCTTGAATAATTAGAGATCGAACCATAATTCAAATTTGACGTACCTACAACTTAAGAGCTGCGTTTAATCACAGGTTGCCAAGCAGGCACTATTTTATGTGAACGTTTAGCCAAATATACTTAGTTTTTTTCTAATCTAAAACTGGATTCGTAAAGTTAAAGGATTGGAAAAGGTATGAAAAAATTGCGTTAAAAAATATAATGGTAGAAGAATAATAATAACAATTTCAAATATGAACAATTTTTAAATTTTTGTCACTGATCTTCCTGTTGATAACCCAATCGACATGTCAGACAATCTAAATATCAATAAATTAACTAAAAAACGTTATTATTAACGGCTAAAACTTCACGAAAAGAAATACTGATCAGCTGATGACTCTCGTCTGTTTCTAACCTGCCAAAAAGCGGCATATTTTTTAATTAAATTGATGCAACATAGATGGCGCCGATTGCTAACTTGGGATTGTTTGGGATCCTCATCTTAAGTTTGCGCAAGCAGGTTGTAATGCATGACGGAGCGTCTGTTTGGGACTTAACGCCTAGGGCTTAGCGACGCCACTGTAACGAACCAGCAAAAAAAACGTTAAACGCCAGAAAGCTCCGTCATACCAATAAAACACTGACAAATTAAAAAAGACGTAAATTTTGTTTAATCATTTCATTTAACGGAATGTTTACGCACTGCATATTTCGTTTTTAATTTACCAATTTAAATAACATTGACATTGCGAGTGACGTGCATTTAGGAAATTATTGACCTTCTTCTTTGATGCGAGTTATTTTTATTTTAAGCTGCTGTATATTAAGAATTAGCAACGGTACATTTAAACTCAAACATGAACCCTTCATTTATCATTCATCAAACACTGGCGCTATACAGCGTGTGTGAAAATATTGGCACCATATAGAAAACTTTTTCATCTGTGACTTTAGGAAAAAAAGAAAGTTTTTCTTGCCTTAAAAACTTCTAATCCCCGAAAAAAATCACAAATATAATGTACAGGGTGTCAAATTTTAGACACTTTTATAGGATATCTCCGTAATTGTTAGTGCCATCAAAAATGTAATGTAGGTGTCATGTGCTCTTTTCGAGGCATAAAAAGGTAAAATAAAAATGTGAAAATTTTCGCTCTCTTAAGAGATATAGGGGAATATCAAAGAATTGAGAATTTCAAAATTACCCTATATTTTCTCAGTTAAAAGAAAAATATTTTATAGATAAGTTTCTTTATATTGATTGTTGTCATTGTTGTCATTGTGTCAGGTAAAAAAGTTATAGGACCTAACCTCATTTTTCTAAATGGAACACAATGTATATTTTAATCTAAAAAGATACTATTTTAAATTCTCCTTTCAAATATATAACACACCATGGATGACATTGGTTTCCTAGGCGATTTATTTAAACTTTATTACTTTGAAACGAAATAAAAGATTCAGATTAAGATAAAAAAATAACGGGAATCATCGCAAATGTTCGGAATTTGTCCTTAAATGGTTACCATCTTTCCAGATAGTGAACAAAATATACATTTTGCGCCATTTCTTCGTTTTTTCCACTTTCAATATAAACTGACATCATATCAAATTTTTCAAAATGTTGATAGATCATTTTCGCAAATGAATATTTAAAGATGAAACCAACGAATACTTATAAACAGGAAGAAGACAAACAGCCGTGTTAACACATCGAAGCAAGTATGAACAAACGAACAAACCAGGCATCCATTCCGTCTGGAATCAGCTGACAAACGCACGTGCTTTTCAAATGTCACTTTTGTCAAAATTTTTATTACTGTCAATATTTTAAAGTGACATTTAACCAACAAAAAACATTCAAACCCTTTTATTTGATTTACTTAAGTAGTGAAAATCAAATATTAGGATTCTGACATGTTTTAAGCTGTAAATATCACTTTAAAATAATCCGGCCCAATAATCCTTACACACTCTTATATAATTTTTTTTAACTAATAACGTAACTACAAATGAAAAATTAAACTTCAGAAATAAGCTTGTAAGTAGTTTTATTAAAAAATAGGAAGTAAATCATAATTTACATAAAATATTTTACCATCTTCAAGTGGGCTCTAGGTCCTAGCAAATATTTCAAGCTTCAAGTCCAAGCATATTTTTGGGCCCCATATGACTTAGGAAAAGAAATTATTATTGAAGCTTACTCTCAGTAAAGATGACTAAATGAATGTTTCAATTACAAATTACTCACTTGCACCAAAAAGGAAACGACGTTTTTCGTGAAAGATTAGAATATTAAAAATTATTTTAAAATTTAAAGATGCGTCTTCTCCACTTCTCCACCATTTTAAATCATATCAGATGTTGCTTGATTTCCATGCCCGCCAGACGAAGGAAGTTAGCTTGTTAAACTATTTAACAATTCGTGCTGTTCGCATTCTATGCCTGTCTCTGTCTGCAGCAACCTTCCCTAATTCAGTAAAGTGAGACAAATATGACCAGGATCAAGTCGCCTGCATAAACACTCACTTTTGGGCTTTCCATATTAACTCTACGTAAGTCTGATATTGACGCTTAAATGATAGAGTGAAACAGAGTGAAACAGATAGATAAAAGTAGGTTACATGTGAGCGTATGGAGCAGAGTAGGCTTAGCATCACTTCCAAAGCCTTCTTACGTGTTTCGACCTCCCCCATAAGCAGTCTCACCGGGCTGGATGAAACTGACGTTAAATAATAGTCAACATAGTTGTTTCTAGGATATTAGCTTTTGTTTCATAGTCTACTGTGGTTTAAAGTAATAAAGTTTAATAAATCGCCAAGGAAACCAATATTATCCATGGTGTGTTATATATTTGAAAGGAGAATTTAAAATAGTATATTTTTAGGGAGGTAAAGAAACTCACAGTCTGCTCCACTAGTTTAATAGCAATAAATAAAACTAAAAACCATACATGTTTCGAAGGCTTAAGCCTTCATCTTCAGTGAAACGTAAAACATCAACGGATACCTATGACATTGAGGAAACTGTAAATAAGAAAAAAGAAGTTTGAATAAGTTAAGTTTAAGCAAAAATGATGGAAAGAAAAGGAATTGACTCAATGGAGTAGTATAATTATAGGAGAGTAAAAAATATGAAACTCATTCTTACCTAGCAAGCAGGAAAAGAAAAACTTTTTGATTATGTAAAAATTTTTTAAAGTATAGAAAATAAAAAGGTAAAAAACTAAAGGTTTCTTTTATTCTTAGAAAGCGAATGCATAATAAAAAATATAAAAAAATAAAAAAAATTTTTAATAAAAATCCTTTAAAATCCTTTTAACCTTTTAAAGGATTTTTATTAAAAATTTTTTTTATTTTTTTATATTTTTTATTATGCATTCGCTTTCTAAGAATAAAAGAAACCTTTAGTTTTTTACCTTTTTATTTTCTATACTTTAAAAAATTTTTACATAATCAAAAAGTTTTTCTTTTCCTGCTTGCTAGGTAAGAATGAGTTTCATATTTTTTACTCTCCTATAATTATACTACTCCATTGAGTCAATTCCTTTTCTTTCCATCATTTTTGCTTAAACTTAACTTATTCAAACTTCTTTTTTCTTATTTACAGTTTCCTCAATGTCATAGGTATCCGTTGATGTTTTACGTTTCACTGAAGATGAAGGCTTAAGCCTTCAAAACATGTATGGTTTTTAGTTTTATTTATTGCTATTAAACTAGTGGAGCAGACTGTGAGTTTCTTTACCTCCTTATAACTTCACTTCACTTTGAGATGGACTACTTCAAGAAAAGTATATTATAGATTAAAATATTCAGGGGGTTCCATTTTAAAAAATGAGGTTAGATCCGATAACCTTTTTACCTGACCCCGTATACTTATTCTGAAAACGGCGGATTATTCAACAATCTATATAAAGAAACTTCTGCATAAAACATTTTTCTGTATCTCTTTTAACTAAGAAAATATAGGGTAATTTTGAAATTGTCAATTTTTTGATTTTCCACGTATCTCTTAAGCGAGGGAAAAATTTCAAATTTTGATTTTACCATTTTAAGTTTGACCCAAAAAGAGCACATGACACCTACATTACTTTTTTGATTGCACTAACAATTACGGAGATACCCTATAAAAGTGTCGAAAATGGGACACCCTGTACAGGGTGGTCAATAAATAAGAAAATGTGCTAAAATGTTAAGAGTAAAGTAACATTAACTTATATAGTACAAAAAAAAATTAATTTATAAACTTTGTCTCTTCAGTTAATTTCGGTTCGGCTGTCGTTCGCCTTGAACAAATGACAGAACATTTATAAACTCCGCGGGGGCTCGTTCAAGTCAGTCAAGTTTATAAATCAGAAATTGTTTTCCAGCGAACTGTAACTGCGAGCACAACGCAACTGAACTGAACTTAAAAGTTAATAAATGGACTTTTACTTTTCTTAACGAAAGGGAGATTTGAGGGCACGAGCCGAAGGCGAGTGCTACAATCCCGCATGTGAAAATAAGTGACTTTATGCATAAGTTTCATACAATATTTTTTCTACGATGGTATCAGTTTTCGAATTTCGAATATTGGTGTATAACCAACTCACTATCACTTAGGAAATGCAATAAATTTAGAATATTTGCTTATACCGATTTGATTATTCAGATTTAATGTTGATTTTGGCTTGGAATAGCATAAGCATGAGATTTAAACATGTTTTACCTTTCTTGAAAATACCCGTTAAGAAACCCTTCACTTACTCTTGGTCCAATGTCATTTAATTAACGTATTATATTAATTTTTGTAAGATTCTTTCGAATTTTCAGGCAATAAATTTGGTGTTCTTTCATTGGCTTTATCAATTAGTTCGTCTGGAGTGCATTGTAAGGTAAGCAATAACAATGCACAATTTCGATAGCCTAGAATATTGACATGTTGGTGATTTGACTCCCTTTTACAAATATTTCCATGATGACTGCCGCGCATCCAGTGACTTAAAGGTGTTTTTTCTATAATGCTAGTGTTTGATCACAATATTTATTTACAACCATGCATGTAATAATGATATTTCATCTATCCTTGGTAGGTGGAAAGTTGAGGTTTTTTTACTTTTACTTTCCACCCGGGTGGAAAGTAACTTATTTTTTTGTAATTTTTTTAAAAATCGATATCTCAAAATAATATACGAACACACTTTTCTAAAAACAGCTTTAGAGTGGTCCACAGCATTGAATATTGTGACCAAATCGTTGATATCTTCTTTGTCTTGGCATTTTCACTGAAATAAGCTAGTAGCGCCGACTCAGAACCAGGATTTTGAACTTTGTTTCCCGTACACTATTCTTTGAAACAGTTATATGCCTTGTCATATCTCAGGCGGCTTTTAGTTGGCAGACGATTTTCTTCTACTATTTTTGCTGCTTCTCGGTGGAGTAGCAGCAAAATCAAATTCCTCATCTTTCCTCATTTTTCTGTTGTTAAAATAATATATTATTTAGTGACATGGAAACCATATTCAAAAAGGGATATTTGCCATCTTGATGTGTGTTATTAGCTACGTTATTTTACCACCTGCTGTTATTTCAAACTTCTGTCTAATTTTTCAATGGAAAAGTCAAAATGATATTTATCTTTTATTAATAATTTTAATTCAAAATAATAAGATGTGGATGTTAGATGTGGTTGTAAATAAAATAGTATACAAACCCCGGTAAAAAGTTTCATTACTGTCTCGAGATTTAGTTTAGTACCGACTCTCTCGACAGGAATGAAACACTTTCCACCTCGATACGTAATATATTATTACACTTCTATTTTTTAACGTTTGTTTAAAAAATAGACAGCAAACTCTCACGTCCTAATAAGATATCTGAAACGTTAATCTTTGTCCCACAAAAGAAAATAATCCATCCTTAAGTAAGTAAGCTGATTGAGCCGTAAATCTTTTATTCTTTAGGTATGCAGACGAGCGCCGGCAAACAAATTACGAAACACCTTTATATGGAAATAATGAAAGAAAATAAAATAAATACAACTAATATACATATTACACTGAAAGGTAGGTCATGGAGAACAATGCAACAAGTTCACGATAATAAAATATATATATCAACCAGGGTTACAATGTGTATGCATTTTTGAAAACAATAATGGCCGGTTTGACCTATAAAAGAAGACATGTGTAGAAAAATTAATATTAAATAACCATTAATAATGACCGGAGGTCATCGTAATGTATTCATCTTCAGGGACTCTATTCTTCGAAAGCGCACAGTGATATCATTCGAAAGTTATGTGACAGTGCTTGATTTTAGTGTTGGGAAAAAATCGATGATTTTAATAATCGAGTACTTGATACTCGAGCGATTTTAATAATCGAGTGAATCGCTCGAGCGATTAATCACTTGAAATTTATATGACTAAGAAGAATATGTTGACCAGGGATTGTTTTTGTTCGGGTTTTGGAAGTTTAGTCTAGAGTTTTTATTAAGGAAGGTTGATTCCGATTTTTTTCAAAAATTATATCCTTCAATTTTTTAAAAATTTACAATCGCCGCTGGCTAGCCAGTCCCAGTCAAAAGAAAACCCATGTCGCGATGACTCCGCTAAGGGATTTGGCATACTTTTTTATATGCACCTTCTCGTTTATGTGCCTTTAACAAAGACGTATGTCGTGTCAGCCTTCTGAGCGTCAAACTCGAACGTCGCCAATTGGCACATTTCGGGTGGCCCACGTTGTCGAGCGAAAATCGAGTATCAAGTGAAAACCGACGATTTTAGATTTTTCCCTTGAATTTCCTATCGAGCGAAAATCTGCTCGAATATACGAGCTGTTTTTTACCTCGAGCGATCAAACTACCAAACGGCACATTTCGGTCGGCGTCAAGTGAAGCTCGGGTATCGAGTGAACGGTAATAAGTAACAAGCGACGATTTTCTTTTGAATTTAAATCTCAAGCAGATTTGTTAATAATCGAGCGATGTCGGTTATTGCAATAATTGAGTACTCAAGCAATTTTCCGCTTGAGCGATCACAACGCTAATGTATTTTATTTCGTCCATAAGTGAGACAAAAATATGTTAGTAATTAAGCAGCTGAATAGTCAGTGATGTCGATGACGACAAGTTAATACGGAAATTGGATATATTCGCTCCAATGTTTCACGAATATTTGATTTAAATTTGTTTCTTCTTTTTTGGTTTTTGGGGTGCAAGAGGTTTGTTCGGGTTTGTTCGTTTTTTTGCGACCAACCGCCGGATGTCTTTAACAAAAAAAATGGATAGGCGCTGGCTGGATAGTACGGTGGACTGATCTACAGTAAAAATATGGCCAACTACAATATATAGAGATTTAAACTAATTTTAGCATTAATCATATTTTAAGTTATGCTTAAGAAAATGTGAACAGAGAAAATATTGTTTCTAGAGTTATAAACTGCTATTTAATTCGTAACGAGCGTTTAAAGCCCATTATAGGTTCGTCGTTCGTTCGTAAAATGAGGTTTTATAGGTTTTATATAACCTTTTTTTTTAAATTTAACTGTGTGGTGGTTTCTTAAGTATAAATAAATTATTTATTTATGTTATTTATACTTAAGAAACCACCACACAGTTAAATTTTAAAAAAAAGGGTGTTTAATATCTTTTTGGTATGTTTCTTGTGTGCCTGAGGTGACTATGACGAAGCCTTAGCCCTGATGATGGCCTTTTAGAGGCCGAAAGCGCTAGGCGTTTGGTAGAATTATATTACGCTGAATACAAGTTAGACGTTTTGTTTTATTTATATGACAAAATTAGCCTACAACCGACCCCCACTCAACAACCCCCCCTCTCCCCCCACACCCCCCCCCCACCCCCATCCCCCCCCACCCCCAAATATTATACTAAATTTTCGTGTAGACTATTATGATATAAAACTATACATTTTTACCACAAAATCTTTTTTATTTTAACCCAGTAACGGAGATCAATCTAACTTGATTTTATTTAAATGATTCTTGATTAATAAAGATTTCCATAAAATATTACAACAAAAGGGAGGCATAATTATTACTATCATTATATTTTCTTCCAAATGGTAAGTCGTTAAGAGAAAGGTGACAGAGGAGATCTTTTTGTTACAATTGAATGATAACACTGGGGAACAGCAAAAATGTTTCCGAGACCAAAATAGCAAAATCTTACTTATTTTATTATACTAATTAACAATCTGTCTTGCAAAAGGCTCAGTTGGCTCCGGTTTTATAGATCCATCCCAATTATGATAATTTACCTACCTGCCCTTAATATATGGGAAAATTTCACCATTAAATGAGAAATACCTGGATTTATTATAACAGGTGTACTTTATAAGGGGTTTAAATACATATAATATAAATCCTAAATTGTTAGTTAGTTGTATTTCAACCACCAGTTGATCGAGAGCTGTTCGTATTTGAGAAATTAGAGAGTTTTGAGCAACATGTCGCGAGTTTGTGTAAATAAGCCGGATCATTTTTGTTATATATGTGGTGAAATGACTTTTGTGAAACAAAAACGTACGCTTAGCCCTTTAATAAAAAAGGCTTACCACTTGTATTTTGGCTGCAAAGTTGGAGACCAGGATAAAAATTGGGCTCCCCATATCTGCTGCTACAAATGTGCGTCCAACATTCGCGGCTGGCTAAGTGGAAAAAACCGTAAGATGCCCTTCGCTCTTCCTATGATCTGGCGAGAACCGAAAGACCATGTTACTGACTGTTACTTTTGTTTGACACCTCCCATCAAAAAAGGCTTTTCAGAGAAAAAAAGGTCTGCGATACAGTATCCAAATTTACAATCCGCCATACGCCCGGTGCCTCATAGTGACGAGTTGCCTATACCTAATCCACCTCAGGAATATACCCTTCATTCTGATGATGATCAAGAGGATTCAAACGGTAGTGTACCGGAAAATGTCGCCGGCCCATCAACCTCGCAAGACTCCGATTTTGTCTGTGAACTTCCAAGTAAAAAGCCTCACAAAATAAGTCAAAGTGAATTAAGTGACCTTATAAGGGATTTGGAACTGCCCAAGACAAAAGCAGAACTATTGGCCTCTCGATTGCAACAATGGAATTTACTTGAAGATGAAGTAAAAGTTTCTGTGTACCGAAGCCGTCAGAAAAACCTAACACCATTTTTTAACATGGATAACAATTTGGTAGCCTGTAGGGACATTGAGGGATTAATGGCAGCTTTAAATCTGGACTATGATCCAAAAGACTGGAGACTTTTCATTGATTCCTCAAAAGTAAGTCTTAAAGCTGTGTTACTCCATAATGGAAACAAATTGCCTTCAGTCCCAATTGGTCATGCAGTCCATATGAAAGAAACATATAGCAATTTGAAATTGTTACTTGAGACCATACAATATGAAAGATATAAATGGCAAATTTGTGGGGATTTAAAAGTTGTGGCGATCTTGCTTGGAATGCAGCTAGGTTATACCAAATACTGCTGCTTCCTCTGCGAATGGGACAGTCGAGCACGATCGGATCACTACAGAAAGAAAATTTGGCCACCGAGAGAGTCTTTTGAGCCAGGAAAGAAAAATGTGACCAGCGCGCCATTAGTTGCCCCAGAAAAGATTTTACTACCGCCACTTCATATAAAATTGGGACTTATGAAAAATTTTGTGAAGGCAATGGACAAAGAAGGCCGTGCTTTTAGTTATTTAAAAGAAAAGTTCCCTAGAATCAGTGACGCTAAAATTAAAGAGGGAATATTTGTGGGTCCCCAGATTAGGAAACTTTTCGGAGATGCGCAATTCGATTCCATACTTGAAGGCAAGGAAAAAGACGCTTGGGATGCCTTTAAAATGGTTGCAAAAAATTTCTTGGGAAACATAAAAGCAGAAAATTATAAAGACCTGGTTGCCCAACTTCTTTTGTGTTACCAAAACCTAGGGTGTAATATGTCGTTGAAAATTCATTTCCTGGATTCTCATCTGGATTACTTTCCGGAAAATTGTGGTGCTGTAAGTGACGAACACGGTGAGAGGTTCCACCAGGATATTTCGAACATGGAAAGAAGATATCAGGGAAAATGGAACTGTGAGATGTTAGCCGACTACTGCTGGACTATTACGAGAGATGCCCCAGAGGCTGCTTTCAAAAGGCAAGCTAAGAAGCGCAAAATGAGTGTCTAAACTTTGGATTCAATGATAAAAATGTGCTATTTAGTTGCTTTTGTTGAACCAACAATATATTGTTATCTGTATTTTGTATGTCCATTGTATATGCCTATGAATTAAAATTTTGTAACAAATAATTGAGATTTTTTTTTTTGCGAGCCAACTAAAATCTTTAATAGGTATTTTTTAGTTACTTGGGTACAGTTGAATCCAAAAAAATAGGTTTTGTTCAGGAAACAAAAAAAAAGTTGAAATTTGTTTCCCAGTGTAATTAATAATAAAATGATCATCTCGAGAATACCAGTGGCTTAACATTTTTAATTTTTTAGTTAAAATTATATTGAGGGGTAGCTGTACAGGGTGTCCCATTTTCGACACTTTTATATGGTATCTCCTTAATTGTTAGTGCTATCAAAAAGTAATGTAGGTATCGTGTGGTCTTTTAAGGTGAAAATTGAAATGGTAATTAAAATTTGAAAATTTTCGCTCGCTGACGAGATACGAGGGAAAATCAAAAAATTTACAATTTCAAAATTACCCTATTTTCTTAGTTAAAAGAGATACAGAAGTTTCTTAATAATGATTGTTGAATAACCTGCCGTTTCAGAATAAGTTTACGGAGTCAGGTAAAAAAGTTATCGGACCTAACAAAATTGTTTTAAATGGAACACCCTGTATATTTTAACCTAAACAGATACTATTTTAGAATTTAAAATATATAACACACCATGGATGATATTGGTTTCCTAGGCAATTTATTTAAACTACTAAGCAAAATTAAATATGCAGAAAAGATAAAATATAACGTGAATCATCGCAAATGTTCGAAATATGTCCTTAAATAGTTTCCGTCTTTCCGGATAGCGAACAAAATATACATTTTGGGCCATTTCTTCGTTTTTTTTCCACTTTCAACATAAACTGATATCATAACAAATTTCTCAAAATGTTGATAAGTCATTTTCACAAATGAATATGCAAAAATTAAATTAACGTTAATTGTTAATCACAACTAGAATGTCAACATAGTTGTTTCTAGGATATTAGCTTTTGTTTCATGGTCTACTGTGGTTTAAAGTAATAAAGTTTAATAAATCGCCTAGGAAACCAATATGATCCATGGTGTGATAGAATTTAACATAGTATATTTTTAGATAAAAATATACAGGGTGTTCCATTTTAAAAAAATGAGGTTAGGTACGATACGGAACTTTTTTAGCTCACCCCGTATACTTATTCTGAAAACGGCAGATTATTCAACAATCAATGTAAAGAAACTTCTGTACAAAACATTTTTCTGTATCTCTTTTAACTAAGAAAATGTAGGGTAATTTTGAAATTGTCAATTTCTTTATTTTCCCCCGTATCTTTTAAGCGAGCGAAAATTTTCAAATTTTGATTTTACCATTTTAAGTTTGACCCAAAAAGAGCACATGACACCTACATTACGTTTCTGATAGCACTAACAATTACGGAGATGCCCTATAAAAGTGTCGAAAATGGGACGTACGCCACTGGCTTGCGAAAAAAACTTTTATGGGTTGTTGTAGTTAACTCAGCCTACCTTGCTCGAAAATATTGTTATAATATAATTTTGTTACGAACAATTTTACAATGTTTATAGGTTATGTGCATAGGAATCACAAATCCATATATTTAAGTTGCCACTTAAGCGAAAGCTAGCAAGAAGGGACTTAACACAACCAAATCTGAAAAATCATCATTAATCAATTAACCACGTAGCTGTTTTTTTTTCCATGTTGAAAAATTTACATCTTGATAAAAATAGTTATACCTACCTTCAAATATAAAATGTAATTACTGAAGAATTTCCTATTTTTATTAAATTATTTAAAATAATAATAGCACGCCCATGACTAGACCATGTTTTAATAGTATATTAAGATACAAGTTGCATAAGACATTATCTTAAAGCACGCGTTTAATTTAGGAAACGACCCGCAAAGCGTGGAGTTTTCTAAAGTACAAGTGCTCTAATTGTCTTATGAACCGTGTATTTTATAATACTTTTTCTATTTGGGTCTTTAAAGTCTGAAAAACTTTTAAAAATATAATGGATTTTTTCCATTTGAATTAATATTTTATTTTTGGGTTGGCAATTCTTTTACAATTTAATAAAATGTAGTAGTATCAAATATCCCATGATAGGTATAAACAATTGAACACTTAAAAATTAATATATTATTAAAGTTAATAAAAATTAGTCAGGAAGACAGTTGTACTACGTCAGAAATATGAGAAATTGCAGAAAATAATCTAGAAAAACTTTTAAAAAGAATATGCGAGTTATGGTGCGAGCAGAACAAAGTTCAAAATATTTAACAAAATAATAAATAATACTATTGAACAAAATACTGTGTCGACACAGAATCTGACAGGAATAACAATACATTTTTTTCTGGAAGTAGTCCATCTCGAAGTGGAGTGAAGTTATAGTGAGGTAAAGAAACTCATAATCTGCTCCACTAGTTTAATAACAAAATCAAAAACAATACATGTTTCGAAGGTTCAAACCTTCATCTTCAGTGGAAAATGCAAGAACATTAGGAGAAACTCATGACATTGATTTAAACTGTAAGGAAAAAGAAAATTGTTTATATGAGTTTAAGTAAAAATAAAAGAAGGTAATGGAATTGACTAAATGATTTAGAATAATTAGAGGAGAGTAAAAATTTTTTAGATCCCTTCCTTACCTGAGCAAAGCAGGAAAAAGAAAAAATCCATTTATAAATTATGAAAACAAATTAACGTTAACTTTTAAAAAAATCGAATGCATTATTTGCATTTATCTTTAATTTTAAATTTGATATCAAATTCCAACATTTTATAAAAATCTCGCATCCTGGCACGTGGTTCTAAGATGAGAGAAAAATTATTTAATATATCGTTAAATATAGCCAATTCCATTACCTTCAACTCCTTTTATATTTACTTAAACTCAACTTAGATAAACAATTTTTTTTTTCTTACAGTTTAAATCAATGTTAGGAGTTTCTCCTAATGTTCTTGTATTTTCCATTGAAGATGAAGGTTTGAACCTTCGAAACATGTATGGTTTTTGATTTTGTTATTAAACTAGTGGAGCAGATTATGAGTATATTTACCTCACTATAACAATTAATGCCCAGGAAATGTCTACAGTAACTATAACTATGTATATATAAAGTAATATGTATAATACTATATTGAATTAAAAATAAAAATAGTACTTTATTGAACTGAAAGATATTTCTATCATTTTTAGGTTATGTTGTTTTATAGTTGTGACTAGAAATTAGTTGACGGACACCGTCAGCATGTTATATATTTCCGAGAATAGGTATTTCAGATAAATATCTAATAAAAATTATCTATTTGCAAGGTTAGAGGTAGGTATTTTAAAGTTTTCTATAAAAAAATTCTGTCGAATCCATAATGCCTAGAAAACTAATTTCAACCCTACTTGCTGCCATAAAACATAAAAAAAATAAAATTTCAGTTTCATAAAGTGGCAAGTAATTAATTTTTTTTGCATTTCATGATGTAGACATTATGAAACCCAAATAGAAAAACGATATTGTTGTTCCCTTACCGATACGTCGGAGACACAGATCCACTTGTCGACCTGTGTGTCGTATGCAAAAATCACTGCAGAAAAATTCCTACTTCAGATTTTGAAGTCATTCGCTTCGCACTTTCCATTAATGCAATGAAAATAGCTATTAAATAAGTAAATTAACTTTTTATCGTATAATGTTTGTCGGATTAAACGTTTAATGGCATATAATAGCTTTTAATAGCGTTGTGGTAAAAAGTGTTATTTTTATTTTAAAAAAATACATAGATATATTCAGCTGAGATGTTTATATAAATAAAAACAAACCCGATCATACTGATATATACAAACATGTAATTGTATGTGGATAACAGCTAAAATTAGAATAGAAACGTCATATTTTTAACTAATTTGTTTAAAAACTGACGAAGGAACTAATAAATTTTCGAATGTCAAGGATGGCATCACACATGAGAATATTTATTATTATGATATGGAAAATTGTCGGATTGTATTTGTGAAGTTAAAGTAGCATTTTTATCAAACTGAGACGAGGCTATGTCAAGGCATTTAATATGCCTTAATGAATGGCATTTGTGTCACCCATAAACATATCATAATATAAAAGGAAAGATAAAACAATCCATTCATAAAACACCATTTATTTACACTCATGCAAAGTTCTACAGTTTGAAATAAGTTAGAAGAAGATTGCTTTAAAAAATGGCAACGCTGTATTAAGGTACACGTTTAGATAATTTCGATCTAACATTAGTCATAAATAGAGAATCGTTGTAGGTATTTTTTACAGAAATTCAGATAATATAAAGAAATAATCCATATTTTTGATATATTTACTTAAAATATAGACGCGATATTAATCCGGGGTTAGAATAGACGAATTTCTTACACACCACGCACTGACGAACCATTGCAGATGGCTAATAAATAACTCTAATTAGTTTTAGTTCGAAAAAACACTAAAAATTAATCCAAAAACACAATCGATCACAAACAATCACAAAAGCACCAGCGATAAACCGGTAACAACATCGCCGGCGAAAATGAATGAAAATTACATTGACATTACATATTGTGTTATATCGTGTGGTTTACAAATTTTTGGCGTCGTCTCATCAATGTCTTTTGTTTATTACCGGTCGACAACTTTATCTTTAGCTACAAAAGGAATGCGGGCAAGAAAATTTCTTGGGTTAACAATGTTGTCATATATATTAAATTTTAATTTAATAACATGTTACCAAGTAAACCCTAAAATTAAATTTACCCATTTAAAGTAAATTTTTCATAAGTATATTACAAAATAATATTCTATTATAGTTTCAATGTTCTTAAAACTTTCTTTTCATACTATTTATTTTAATATTTAAATGCAAAATAAAATATTTTTTATTAATAAAGTACTTCTAATCTAAAAATAGGGCAACATGGTGCAATATCAACGGTGACCATGGGTAACCGGTGGCTAGAGCTAATTTGATAGGTTATATCCCAGACACAACGAATACTTATAAACAGGAAGAAGACAAACAGCCATGTTAACAAACGAACAAACCCGGCATCCATTATGTCTGGCATCAGCTGATTCACGCACTTGCTTCTCAAATGTCACTATTGTCCAAATTTGTATTACTGTCAATATTTTAAAGTGACATTTAAACAACAAAAAACATTCAAAACCCTTTAATTTGATTTACTAAGTGGTGAAAATCAATATTAGGATTCTGACATGTTTTAAGCTGTAAATATCACTTTAAAATAATCCCTACACACTCTTATATAATTTTTTGAACTAGTAACGTAACTACAAATGAAAAATTAAACTTCAGAAATAAGCTTGTAAGTAGTTTTATTAAAAAATAGGAAGTAAATCATAATTTACATAAAATATTTTACCATCTTCAACTGGGCTCTAGGTCCTAGCAAATATTTCAAGCTTCAAGTCCAAGCATATTTTTGGGCCCCATATGATTTAGGAAAAGAAATTATTATTGATGCTTACTCTCAGTAAAGATGACTAAATGAATATTTCAATTACAAATTACTCACTTGCACCAAAAAGGAAACGACGTTTCTCGTAAAAAGATTAGAAAATTAAAAATTATTTTAAAATTTAAAGATGCTGCATCTTCTCCACCATTTTAAATCAAATCAGATGTTGCTTGATTTTCATTCCCGCCTGACGAAGGAAGTTAGCTTGTTTAACAATTCGTGCTGTTCGCATTCTATGCCTGTCTCTGTCTGCAGCAACCTTCCCTAATTCAGTAAAGTGAGACAAATATGACCAGGATCAAGTCGCCTGCATAAACACTCACTTTTTGGCATTTCATATTAACTCTACGTAAGTCTGATAATGACGCTTAAATGATAGAGTGAAACAAATAGATAAAAGTAGGTTATTTGTGAGCGTATGGAGCAGAGTAGGCTTAGTATCACTTTCAAGGCCTTCTTACGTATTTCGACCCCCCCCCCCCCCCCCATAAGCAGTCTCACCGGGCTGATGTGACACGCGACACGCCTATTGTGCCAGCGTGGTTATTCGGCGATGTCCTATATGCTTCATCCAGTTGCGTAGTGATAAGGTTTGTTTTAAAACGGTGATAATGAATGAATATACTATGGTAAAACCCTTCATAGTCAAACCCGTGAAGAGATTGCCAATATGTACAGGGTGGGTGAAGAGGAATCACAAATTAATACATTTAAATTGCCACTTAAGCGAGAGCTAGGCAGGGTCGCAATGTATATGGGAGTAAGCGTGGGTGCAGTAAAAACATTCACAAAGAAGATACTGAAAGGAACGAAAATAACCCGGATCAATTGATGTCATTTCCTGTCTGTCTGCTTTTAACGAAACCATACTGATACTGATCAATCGAGACATATTTATGAACAAACGATGACATTCTATTTTTTATTATCTTTTGTTGTCTCTTTATGTTAAATATGTCCTATACCTAAATCTTATAATTTCTGAAATATTTTAAGATTTGTCTTAATTTAGGTAAAAATTGGAAGTTCTGATTACAGAATTTAGTCAAGATAGCCTTTTTACAATTTATCTCGTGATTTGAGGGCTTAATTCCAGGATTTTCGAGATTAATTTTTCCTCGAGATCCCCCCCCTAGTCAAGATCTAATTAAATTTCGAGAATTTATTTTTATTTTTAAAAATAGTTTTATTATTGAATTTACAAAAATCGTTATGCAATTATCTAATAAATTAGCAGAATCGTATTTTTTTGTATTGAGTCACTTCTAAATTAATATTTGTAAAGAATGAGCATAAAGATCGAAATTAAAAAAAAACGTTATTATAACATTCCAACATTCCCCACATAACAATTGCCGATTTCTTTATTTTCGCATGGACCGGAGCCAAAATTTCAATCGAATTTTTAAACGAATACGTGCGTGCACTTGGAAATATTTTTCTAACCTACCCCAATGTTTATTCATCAACTTAATAATAGAATCGCGAGTTAAAAAAAAATATTTTCTTATCCAATGTAAACATATTAAATTAATAGTGATTGTTGCGCGTATCTTTAGAGCCGCATGATATAATTGATGAGTTTACACGAAAAATACCTGTGCTATAATGTACAGCCATGTTTCAAAATAAACGGAAAAAATCCAAGATTTATATTAAGTACAGCGGCGGCTCTTCCACAGGAGCACATGCGCACGTGCACCCCCAAAACGAATAAAAAAATATTAATTTATATTCATTGAATATTATTTATCGTATAAAATCCGACCCTCCCTAATATTTTATCGTACCGTCAATTATCGTATAAAGTCCGACCCTCCCTAATATTTTATCTTACCATCAACCAAACTGTATATTATACGCTCTCGATCCGACAACCGTGCCTCGGTCGAGGTTAATGACGATTATGACGAGACTTGCTCGAATGTGCGATTAAGTAGGCGGGCATAATGCAGTTCCTCGTAACAGGTGGCGGGAGACAGCGGGGGATAGCGGGGCTATGGCGATTTAACATGGGAAAGGCGCACAATTTTAGTGTGCGCCGCGCCGTAGTCTGTTCGTGCATCTAGTTAGAAATTCGAGCGTGTAGTTTTAATATTTTAATATTATATATTTATTATATATAAGTTAAAATCATCAGAGAGGACTTTAACTTAACGCCGTACTATCGACGGTAGTCGACAAAATACAGCGCGGCACTAGGATATTTGATTAAATTCAAATAAGAAAGGGTTAAGAGCTGTAACGAAACACACCAAACAACGCTTCAAGGCTTAACATAAAAAATCATACTCATGATAAACAAAAATAACACGTCTAAGTGAAAAGGAGTTACAGGTATCATGCCTGACTCAGACGGTGAGTTTTAGTCGGTTGGCTCGTCTCCTTCTGAGGCGGATCCCCTCCTTCAGAGCGGATGATATTGATGGTCTTTCCCCACAATGTTGCTAGCCCGACACTACCTTGCAGCCGCGTCTGTATGGTGTCTGTGCGCAGATTTCTCATCGTGTGTCCAAAAAAAAAATGATGGGTATGTACACCTACCCTGTACTGACGAGAACAAATAAGTTCGAAACCGGTCTACAGGTGGTTGCATCCTACTAACGGAGAGGGCTTCGTTTTCTTGGTAGTACCATTCAATCTGAAATAGTATTTTAAAGTGCTACTGTATAGACCAAAATAAGCCCTCATTGTCTAAGGATCATCGGGTGGTCTGGAAATAATAATTTTCCATATTGGTGTTTGATATTACTACCACCTGACAAACAGACTTTTTATTTCTTGAATAGATTGGTTAATAATAAAGTTTTTTAGTTAATTTATTGATATTTAGATTGTCTGACATGTCGATTGGGGTATCAACAAGTTTCAGGAACATCTGCAGTGGCGTAGCGCTACTACAGCGAACCCCCGCAGTCGCGGGGGGGGCCCGAAAGCTTGGGGGGCCCGAAAGCTTCGAGTGCCGATAGAGCCTATTGCTAATTAGCAAATCTTTCAAATAAATACCAATATTACCAATGTCCACCTGATCTAGATTTTGTCACACTGTGCCCGTAATTATATAAATTTGAAGAATGAAGCAATTGGTATATCAAGATCATGGAATATAAACCCGGAATTTGAAGATAAAAGACAATTAAAACCAAAAAAACACTTTGATGAAGCCAATACAAATTATCTATTTTCTAGTCGAGAAAACTATTTTAGGATAAATATATATTACAAAGTATTTGATATTGTAATTAACCAAATAGGTAATCGTTTTGAGGGAATGGAGTTATTTGTTAATAAATTTAGATTTCTATGTCCCCAAGTTGTAGTAACTTTGCCAGAAAAAGAATTATTTATGTCTGCAGAAACACTACAGCAAACATATTCCAGCGATCTGACTGACCAGTGATCCAACTACGCCACTGAACATCTGTGACAAAAATTTGAAAATTGTTATTATTATTCTTATAACATTATATTTGGCTAAACGTTCGCATAAAGTAGTGCCTGCCTGGCAACCTGTGATTAAAGGCAGCTCTTAATACGGATTACAACGGCGGTATACTCAACTCGGATAATCCGGCGATCGGAAAACAGGGAGTCGGATAATCGAGAGGCTACTAGAAAATCTACAACTTGGACTTCGAATCTACATTGGACGATGAGTTTCTCCACTTTTACGTATTTTGCTATAACATGAGGGTCCACGATAGTAGATCTCATTTAAGCAATAAATGCAACAATCCACATACACAGATAGATTTGTTGCTTAGTTTTTACATGAAAACGTAACAAATAGATCGACAATGCACTACGGGACTACGATTTTGTATACACTTGTTTTCGCAATTATAATATTAGTAGCAAAGTAGAAATTTTATAATGCACTATTTTATTGTATTAATTATTAGGTAAGCAGGGGGTCTATCCAAAACCGAAAAACATGGCACGTGGTCTACGAAACATAAAAGGTTGGGAACCACTGGTGTAAAATATAATCTCGAGAACAACAATGATGGAAGAAGGGTTGGATTCGTTTTCTGTATTATTTGCCATAAAATATACTAACTAGTGAACAGATAACATCGGTTTTTGCCAAAAAAAAAATTCGGTGCTGAAATATGAAAGTTCACTACTTCCCAGAGGCGGAAAGAAGGGTATATGTACAGTGAGGACGTAAAGTAAGGAATAAATTCATTATCTCGCAAACTACAATTTTTTAAAAAAATCGCTCGGACCCTTCGATTTTGTTTTTCGAACGCGCATATTCTGACATAAAATGTAGATATACAGGGTGTTGCAAATAAGAGTGACACAAAAAAAATGTTTCTTAAATAGAACCCACTGTATATTATTGCATGTACGGATTCTTCGGAAAATCCTAAACATTTTTCATGTAGCATGTGCTATACCTTAGCCCAAGCGATTTGGAGTTATTCTCATTCATAATTTGAAAATCAGATATTTCGCAATCAATTAAGACTTGCATTGATTCATGCACGCTGAGGAAAACCTGTAGTCAGCATGCGTGAAGCGCAAGAAAAGTCAAGTAGGCTTTGGAGTTATGATGTAAGAACCAAAAGAATTAATATCAATAGTTACTGTTATTGTCAGTTTTATGTGTATTTTCCTAACGTTTTACTAGTTTTCAAAAGACTCATTTCGTTTTTTCATAACTAAATTAAATTAAAATGCGGCTCACTGAGAAACAGCGCATAGAGGTTTTGATGATGATGGGCTACGGTGATAGGGTTAGAACACAGCAAGAAACTTGTGAGTTATTTAATCAAAAATACCCCAATCGTCCGCCAATATCACAATCAACAGTAAGCAAAATTGAGTACAAGTTTAGGCAATTCGGTCATGTAAGAGATGTCCCTAGATTTGGTCGTCCTCAAGTTTGTTGAAAATCAACAATTAGAAGTCTTACTGGCAGTTCAAGATAACCAGCATGTGGTGTCTAGGCAGGTAGCAAGTGACGTGGATATTGGAAAAACAACAGTTCTTAAAATACTGCATACAAATAAATACCATCCTTATAAAATGCAAGTTCTCCAAGAACTTTTGGAAAGGGACTTTGAGAGGCGCCTTGAATTTTGTGAGCGTTTACAGGATATTATGTGTTTTGTAAACAGAAATTTTGTAAAAAATATAATTTTTTCCGATGAGTCCACATTTTGCTTGAATGGTGACGTAAATACCCAAAATTATCGATATTGGTCCGATGTAAATCCACACTGGATGAGGGAAGGACACACACAATTTAATCAAAAGATCAATGTGTGGGCTGGCGTTGTCGATGACATTGTTATAGGGCCTTTCTTTTTTGACGGAAATTTAACAGGCGAGAGATACTACGTTTTTTAGAACAAGAACTTGTTCCAGCCCTGGCCACCCTTTTTCCTGAGTTAGAACGTCCCGATTTGCAACAAGATGGTGCTCCCTCACATTTCGCTGTGGGAGTTCGTACATATTTGGACGATACTTTTCCAAACAGGTGGATTGGAAGAGGTGGTTTTATTGAGTGGCCGCCAAGGTCACCCGATTTAACACCACTCGACTTTTTTTTTATGGGGATACCTTAAGGGAAAAGTATTCAAAAGCCAGCCTGCAAATTTAGATGATTTAAAAGATCGCATCCGGCAAGAAATTCGGCAAATTACACCCCAAATGGTTCGAAATGTTCAGCGAGAATTTGTAGATCGGTTAGGCTATTGTCAGTTGACCAACAATTTTTAAGTTCACCTAACTGTTTTTTCGATAAATAAGACATTTTTAAAATAATTTTATTCTTTGTTTCCTCCATGACTTTTTCCACTTTTCAAAAGAATAACTCCAAAACGCTTGGGCTAAGGTATAGCACATGCTACATGAAAAATGTTTAGGATTTTCCGAAGAATCCGTACATGCAATAATATACAGTGGGTTATATTTAAGAAAAAAAAATATTTTGTGTCACTCTTATTTGCAACACCCTGTATATCTACATTTTATGTCAGAATATGCGCGTTCGAAAAACAAAATCGAAGGGTCCGAGCGATTTTTTTAAAAAATTGTAGTTTGCGAGATAATGAATTTATTCCTTACTTTACGTCCTCACTGTATATGACCCTGGTTTTGTGAGACATATTATTTCTATAAAACTTTTAAAAAATTGTCATCGGTTTTTGAGTTTTCGAGCCGCCGCTGTATTGACAAAACAAATAAACCACAAAGACAAAATAATGAACAATAATATGAGAAAAGCCCAAAGGAATTATTTTGAATCAGATCCAGGTCACGTCGTGGCTAAAATAACTTGGTATTTTACCTAACTGTAAGTTCTATCGGATATATGTATGTATAGTTACATGGAATTTTGAAAAATCATAGTTCCGCTATACAGGGTATTCCTTGATGAAGTGCTATTAGAGAGTGGATTCCTTGGATAATTCAGCTTCGGGTTCATGCTGCTACAATGATGTTGAAATTATTTTTTAATCGAATACCTACACCCTGTATATGATATGTTGAATTATACTTTTTCTGCTGAGAAAACCTGGGTTACCTTGTCCACTGGGAAAGATTTATTATTTAAAATAGATAATTGATAAGTTCGTGGGTTTTTATAAAAAGCGAATAGAATAGTAATTGCACTCCAAATCACTAAGAAACAATATTTGCTTTGTGCAAGGATCTTGTTTAGAATATTTAATTGTCACTGAAGTATTTTGTTTATGGAAATGAAAAATATTTTAAATTCCATTGAAATACATGTTCTTTAAGCCATATTAGAGTCGGCAATTTTTTCTGTTGCGCCTTCAATGGCAATTATAATTGCATAGAATCATGCGCAATACACCGTTGTCGATCAGCTGGCGCAATACTTCTTGCATTGCGAGTGCAATGCGAGATTGGAATCCGTATTACAGTGGGCCATCCGACTCTTGCGGCAATCAAAATCACACGGAATCATGCGCAGGACACCGTTTCCGTTCAGCTGGTGCAATTAGTCTTGCATTGCCAGAAATAGGTCTTGCGCCATTTTAATTGCCATTGTCGCTGCAAGTCTGGGTAGAGATGGATTATTCTGTTATTTTTAACTGTTTATTATTTGGTCGAAGCAGCTATGAACAGCTAATGGCTATTTAGACTAACTGGTACTTAAGTTAGCAGTTCACATTCATTATTAAGCATAAGTACTGCTAATTCGTCGTAACGTTTTTTAACTGCTATTTGCAAGTAGCAGTAGCTGCTCTAACTGGTAATCAAAACGAATAGGCTTGCCCATCTCTAATTCTGGGGGTATTTTAGGGACTTCGACAGTACCAACTACTGTTCTGACTGTTGGCAATGCTTCAGCTGATCGAGAATAGTTTAGTGCGCATGAATACGTGCAATTATAATTGCCATTGCAGGCGCAAGAGAAGAGTGGCCGATTCTAATATGGCGTTTACCGATTCGTAGTATCCTAATGAATTATCCGAACACCCTGTATGAGCATAAGCGTGCGTTTATAATTAGCTAATTTTTGCATAAAAATGAATTATATGACCTTGTCTTGCTACGGGAAAAAAAATCTCTGATAAATGATATTTTGCATATGAAATTATATACTTAATTAAGAGTAGGTAAAAGAATTAGCTTATATTTTTTAAATAAGTTAATAAATCTTCAATTAATACGTCGTCAGATAGGAAATTTAAATATTATATACATGGTGCTTCTTAATAACATGTTAATACAGGGTGTTATGGAAATAACGTATTATATTTAAACCGGCAAATCCTGCGATGAAAATAAATTGAAGAAAAATAACCATAAATGGCGCTTTGAATTATTAAGCGAAATTATACACTTTATATGAAATCTGAAAATTTACATGGCCACTACTGACGAAGGTCGGTGTTGTCATATCTACACGGCAAACTCTTTAGAAAACAAATTATAATTTTAACAATTTTTTATTCATTTATGAACAAATATGATTCCAGAAAACCGACGGCAAAAGATGTTTTGCAAAACAAATAATGGTAATATTACACAAAAATCTCAAATTCGTCACAAGCACAGGAAAGTAAATAGGTCAAACGTCATTTACCTTTCTATTATTTTTCAAACTCTTTAAAAAAAATGAAATTTTATTTAAGACAAATGCTCTCTTACTTTTACTTATTTAAATACAATTATTATAGTTTTTATAGTTTCATAATTTCACAGAAACCACACAGAATCTCAGTTTTAGGAAAAAACGTCTCACATAACCTCACAAATAGCAGCTATTCACATGGAAAGAATACACGGGAAAACTGTTTTAATTTTGATCCTTTTTTTCTCGCTTAGATTTATTTATTTAACTAATTTAAAAAACACACACTTTAAATACAATTCTTTTAATTTAAGAATGACATTCTATCTACGAACGAACGAAATGGTACGTGCAAAACTCGGAATAGAGATGGGCAATATTTGACAGTTTGATATTTCACGGTCACGGTAATTAAATCCTAATAATAGGCGTTACGGGTAAACGAGATTCTTCCCTGAATTGAAAAAAATGATAGTAGTGATATATCCATCAATTAAGGTAAGGGATAATACTGCGACTGTACTTGAGAAGCTAAAAAAATTAAATTAGCTCAGCTCTACTCCAAATGGCAAGACCGACGAAGATTTAATTTTCTTTCTCACACTGTCATCTCTCCATCTCTTTCACACAATCCACTGGGCGCCGGGGCAAGGTAGGTCTAGGCGTATAAGCGTGCGTCTTGCAAGTGTCAGTATTAGAAGATACGCGTTAGAATACGGTCGGTTCTGTTGCTCACCATTTACACTCTCGGCTATCCGCTTTGTTTTCAGAAGGTACGCATATAATAATTGTTTTGTAATGAATCTCAGGCTACGCGTCCAAACTTTGTATATTATTTGACATTGTTTTTATTGACGAACCTAAAACGAGTAGTTTGTTTTGGACGTTTGACTTGCTGGAATGTTTCGAGCATAAAATGTTTCCAGGAATGTTCCCATGAAAAAGAAAAAAAAATGATTGTGTTTGTGCATGGATTTCCTCGCTCTTTTATAAAGATAAATACAAGTAGGAAGATAAATCATTTATCTTTATAATTTTATATGGAAATTCAGTTTTGCATTAAGTTTGGCAACATTCGACGTAGCACCGGTTTTCTGACATGCCACCACAGGGTGACGTATTACAGTGAAGCAGGATGAGCTGTGGGTTTATGGGGCTGGACTCCACTTTTAAAACGGTCGATTTAAAAAAAAAATGTAGCGCTTCTCTAGGATACCCAAGGAGTCACTCATTTAAATATAATACGTCATTTCCATAACACCCTGTATTTAAGGAGGTTATTCTTGGGTCCATTTTCAGAAACCAACTTCAAACGAACATATGTCCTGAAAGGGTGTTAAAAATTAAAAAAAAAATCTCCCTTTTTATTAATATCTGTGATACTGCTCTAGATATTTTTGTTTTTGTTTCTATTCATCAAGAGGCATTTTATGATGTATAACATGTTTTCCTATTCCGACCAGTGACGTTCGTGCGGGAATTGCCCTCGGTATTTTTGAACAAAAGATTGGTACGCCACTCATTTTTTTTAAATAGAAATTATTTTTGAAATTCACATTAATTTGATGAACAAATGTCGTCTCTTGATTTTTTTGTCGTTTGACGTACAGTTTTCGTATAGGAAAATGAAATTCCTTTGCACTCTGTTGTGAAATTAGGTATTAACAAAGATTCAAAAGGATCTAGTGGGTAAAAAGCAGATTTTGTTTTGTAAACATAAACAGTTTTGACAGTTGTCTAAGTCTAGTTGTCACGTATTTAAGTAACAAATAAGTAACAAATTATTGGAAAAACATGGTCCAATTTACAAATTCTGAGTTTGCAAATATACATTACATGTATGGGCTTGCTGATGGTAACGCACTGAAAGCCAGGCGACGCTTATACATGTATGATTTAACAATTAGTTCTTTAGTACATAACCCATCTTATCGCAGATAAATCACTCGTAAAGGGGCTCAATTCCGGGATTGTTGGTTAGAGAAATTTTAACCCCAGTATTGCAACATTTAACGGCATTGGGTTCCTCCCGTGAGTTGTGAGTTATTACACACGGGTATAAATTGCCATTAAATAACCATTGTTATTTTCCATTCTTTAGTGTCGTAGAAAAAATAATGTAACAGAGAAGAAGCTGAGCAAAACAATTTGTAGACTAAACATTGGAGAACAGTAGTGTAAGTGAACATAATAATTAGCTTTAAACAGTGACAGATCGATTTATGGTCACTGATTTAATATATTTATATTGCAATTCTATATTTTTAATACTTTGTATGAAATATACACATTCTCGGGTTTATGAGTTTTGTGCAAGAAGTAATGAACTCAAATTTATTAAAATTGAATGGTTCTAATTATTATTAATGAAGGCTTTCTTCTACTCATAATTGTACAGGGTGTCCCATTTTCTTTTATAGGGTATCTCCGTAATTCTTATTGCTATCAAAAAAGTAATATAGGTGTCATGTGCTCTTTTTGGGTCCGTTACACTATTCTGACACACGAATTTTAAATTTTTACTATTTTTTTCTAAAAGTATACATTTTTAGTAGTAATATTCAATAAAAAAATTTGCGGAATACTCAGTAATTTTTAAGAAATTAATTAATAAAAATCCTGATTTTATGGTTTTTGAGTGATTTGACAAGGTTCTGACCCCAACAATTTTAGCGATGTTGCCGGATTTATAATTTTATAACAAAAATAAAAAGTAAAGGTTCTGTGTAATGACTACACTTGAGAACCCACGGAATTTAACAATTTTTGAAAATGTAATGGAAAGTTATGGTTGTAGAAAAGAAAACATAAGAAAGTTAGGGTAAGTTACATAAATTGACACTGCCCTGGGAAAACCACTGAAAACCCGCCCCCGCTACACCTTTTGTAGCCGATTTGTTTTTGTATTCGGCAAAAAAAAGACACGAAAGTTACATAAATTGACAGTACCCTGAGAAAACAAGTGGAAACCCGCCCCCGCTACACCTTTTGTACCCGATTTCCTTCTGGATTCGGAAAAAGAAAACATAAGAAAGTTACATAAATTGACAGTGCCCTGGGAAAACCACTGAAAACCCGCCCCCGCTACACCTTTTGTAGCCGATTTATTTTTGTATTCGGCAAAAGAAAACATAAGAAAGTTACATAAATTGACAGTGCCCTGGGAAAACCACTGAAAACCCGCCCCCGCTACACCTTTTGTAGCCGATTTCCTTCTGTATTCGGGAAAAGAAAACACAAGAAAGTTACATAAATTGATAATGTCCTAACAAGTGAAAATCCGCCCCGCTACAGCTTTTGGAACCTCATTCCGCCACGCGCCTCTTATGGACTCAGTGCAGCTCAACCGAGCCACTCCATCCCTCGGCCTATAAGAACTGTGTACAACATAGTGCCCGCAGCGTGTAGCGGCCACCGGCGGCGTGGCTGTGTTTGCGACCAGCCTGGCTGGTCGCAAACACAACTACTTTGTAGTCGCCACCGGTGTAGTTTAAATATCTGCCTAACAGGAATATTCATATTTTGAAAAAAAGATCCCGAAAACAATGGATAATCTTTCCGGCATTTGCAACAATAAAAACAGGAATTCAAGGCATTTGCATTAACTTTCTGCCTAATAGTGCATACGAGACGACAATTTCTGGTCTTGCATCTGAAATTATCTCTAATCAATCCTATGTATTGTATTGTAAATATTTTGCAAAATCCACATCATACTTGCTTGTAATTGCGTCAACATTATCTATATATTTGCTATTTCCATTTTATTTTGATTTGTTCTTTCCTTTTCCTTCAACGCCAAAGTATAACTGCTCTTGGCAACAGTGTTATGCAATGTCAAATTTGTGTTCGACTTAAAAGTGACATCTTCAACAGAGTTGCCAGTTGTCTTTTATTAGCTACATAGGAAAAAAATATTGCACAAAAACGGATATTTTTGGGCCTTTCTATCGCAGTTAACCCTCTTAAAAGATATTGCTTAGTCGTGACATAACTACATTGACAATAAACTGCGGTCTTATATCGATATAAACAAACCCGAACAACCTAAAAACTGTATTATTGCAGAAAGCTTTTCTATGTGGCAACACTGTTAAAATACCGAATTTTGCAAATATACATGTCCGCAACGTAAATTTTAAGAATCAACAATTTTACGACCATTTTTGCCTTTAAACTCAAATTTTATGAATTAATGTGTGTTTTCCGCATCTAATTTTACTTAAAAGTATTAATATTACACAATCAAACAAAAAAAAAGGTAAAAATACAAGTAATTAGTGTGTCCGAATAGTGTAACGAAACCCTCTTTTTGGGTGAAACTTAAAATGGTAAAATCAAAATTTGAAAATTTTCGCTCGCTTAACAGATACGTGGGAAAATCAAAAAATTGACAATTTCATAATTACCCTATATTTTCTTAGTTAAAAGAGATACACAAAAGTGTTTTATACAGAAGATTCTTTAAATTTATTGTCGAATAATCTGCCGTTTTCATAATAAGTATACGGGGTCAGGTAAAAAAGTTATCGGACCTAACCTCATTTTTTTAAATGGAACACTCTGTGTATTTTAATCTAGAAAGATACTACATATTTTAAATTCTCTCTCAAATATATAACACACCATGGATGATATTGGTTTTCTAGGTGATTTATTACTTGGAAACGAAATAAAACATTCAGATTAAGGTAAAAAATAACGGGAATCATCGCAAATGTTCGGAATGTGTTCTAAATGGTTACCGTCTTTCCGTATAAGGAACAAAATATACATTTAGCGCTATTTCTTCGATTTTTCCACTTTAAATATAAACTGATATCATATAAAATTTTTTCAAAATCATTTTCGCAAATGAATATGTAAAAATGAAATTGACGTCAAATGTTAATAGTCAACATACTTTCTAGGATATTAGCTTTTGTTTCATGGTCTACTGTGGTTTAAAGTAATAAAGTTTAATAAATCGCCTAGGAAACCCATACCATCCATGGTGTGGGTGGAGAATTTAAAATAGTATTGTTACATTAAAATACACAGTGTTCCAGGTTAGGTCCGATAACTTTTTTAACTGACCCCGTATATTTATTCTGAAAACGGCAGATCATTCAACAATCAATTTAAAGAAACTTCTGTATAAAACTTTTTTCTGTATCTTTTTAACTAAGAAAATATAGGGTAATTTTTAAATTCTCAATTTTTTGATTTTCCCCCGAATCTCTTAAGCGAGCGAAAATTTTCAAATTTTGATTTTACCATTTTAAGTTTGACCCCAAAAAGAGCACATGACACCTACATTACTAATAGCACCAACAATTACGGAAATACCCTATAAAAGTGTCGAAAATGGGACACCCTGTACAGTACAGTATTTAAAAAAAAAAGCTAAATCCAAGGATTAAAGATCAAATAATGTATATTTAAAAAAATAAGTTTAAACAAGTATTCGAAGAAGCTTATTTCTCGATCGTATTTATAATAGGCATAGTTTCTCAGGTTTTATAAAATTCATACAAATCATAAATCTCACTTAACAAAATAATTTTTCGATTTTTTAAAATGTCTAATAATCCTGTAAATTACTGATTTATTCGCGTTTTTTGAAAAAATTCTTATAAATTGTTTCCGGTCAATTTTTGAGCGTAGAAATAAAACTAATAACATAAGAAGTCCAAAAATATAACAAATATTTTTTCTAGTTGGGTTTCATAATGGCTACATTATGAAATGCAAAAAAAATTAATAACCTGCCACTTTATGAAACTGAATTTTTTTTTATGTTGGAGCTAAAGTTCGAATTTTAGGCTTACTTCGATTTCGTTAAAATTAGTTTTCTAGGCATTATGGATTCGCCAAAAATTTTTTATAGAAAACTTTAAAATACTAACCTTTAACCTTGCAAATAGATAATTTTTACTGGATATTTATCTGAAATGCCTATACTCGGAAATATATAACATGCTGGCGGTGTCCGTCAACTAATTTCTAGTCGCAACTATAAAACAACATAACCTAGAAATAATATCTACCAGTTTATGCTCTATTTCTAAAGTTTTATTCAATAAAAAGTTCTATTTTTATTTTTAATTCAATCTAGTATTATACATATTACTTTATATATACATATTTATAATTACTGTAGACATTTCCTGGGCATTAATTGTTATTCCTCTCAGATTCTGTGTCGACACAATATTTTGTTCAATAGTATTATTTATTATTTTGTTCAATATTTTGAACTTTGTTCTGCTCGCACCATAACTCAAAGTATTGCATATTCGTTTTAAAAGTTTTTCTAGATTATTTTCTGCAATTTCTCGTATTTCTGACGGAGAAAAACTTTCTTCCTGACTCATTTTTATTAACTTTAATAATAGGTATATTTATTTTTAATTATGACGGATGGGAAGAAGCTAATTTAAATTTAAATGGAAAAAATCTACTATATTTTTTAAAATTTTTCAGACTTTAAAGACCCAAACAGAAAAAGTATTATAAAATACATGGTTCATAAGACAATTAGAGCACTTATACTTTAGAAAACTCCACGCTTCGCGGGTCGTTTTCTAAATTAAACGCGTGCTCTAAGATAATGTCTTATGAAACGTGTATCTTAATATACAATTATGCTTTAAAGTTTATAAATCATAATAATATTGATATCCAAAAAATTCGATGCGCTTTAATTCGCTCAGCAAATTTATCGTGCTTTTAAATAAAAAATTAAAATTACTAATAATTTATAAGGATATAAAGACCAAAATGATCTAATACGTAAAGTTTTTCACAAATGCGCTATATAAAATATTTAATATTGTAAGAAAAACCACATTTTCAACTGGGAATTCGAATAAATAACTATAATAAACTCAATTTAAAATTAACAGGTCCCAGGGGCACTATAACTCAGTCACCAAATAATTTTAAAAAACACTTACCTTTTCTGAGGAGGCTCAAAAACTGATAGACACCGGAAAATTATTTTGTGTATGGCATTAAATAAAAACTAATAACATAAAAATCCAAAAATATAACCAACAATTCATTCATTAAAGTTTATAAATCATAATAATATTGTTACGCAAAAAAATTAGAATGCCTTTTAATTCGCTTAGTAATTTATCGCGTTTTTTACATAAACCGTTAAAATTAATAAAAATGCTCTAATAAAGCAACAATAACATAAAATTTTTCAAAAATGCGCTGCCGACAATAAAATGATTTATATTGCGGAAAAATTACATTTTTAACTGCGAATTCGAATAAATAGCTATAAACTGAATTTAAAATTAACAGGAGCACTATAACTCAGTCACCAAATAATAAAAAAAGAAAACTCACCTTTGCTGAGGAGACGCAAAAACTGATGGAAAATACGCGATATTGGCGACGAATCGACTTAAACCACTCGTTATAATTCCCGCTGCCACACTCAAGTTCAAGTGATTACTGATGAAGCCAACAAAAGCTCGAGTTGAGTACGATATGCTTACTCCGCTGGTAATCCGAATACTTCGGACTGATGACTGATAACTTCCCTTACCAGTAAAATCTATATTGTATAAAAATAACCCATTATGTAGGTAGTCATCAAAATTTTAATTGTTTCGCGCCGAGACTTACAATGGTATTCTGTTTATTTATTGAGCTTGCGAATCATATTTTCCGACAACTGTGCGTTTCAATTGTTATCTTTGTAGGTTTATTGGTTTTAAGAGTACCGGTACCAGTGTAGTTCACAGAAATATTATCTCTGCAATAAAGTTTTTTACCGAAACAAAAGCGCCGTCAGAAAAATTTGCAAGGGGGGGTGCAAAAGTGGAAGCGTTCTCATATTATGCAAATAAAAAATACTAACAATGCCTCAGCCAGGGGGTGTGCGAGCCCCTCCTCCCTCCCTGTGCCCCTGCACCGAAAGTTAGTTTTGTTACATGTACAGGGTGTTATGGAGACGACTTTCTATATTAATCGAATATCTAAATACTAAGGTAAAACCCTTTTTACCCACATACTGTCGCGCCGTTCCATCTGGATTCAGTTAGCAACAATGTGGGTCCCTAGAGTATACTAACAGTGTTGTCAGATCACACCGCATGTTTCGCCCTTGCTTGGATACCTGCCACGCGGTACTATCGTTGCTTTAGTATGTTTCGAGACTCGGGGGTTTAATGACGCTGTCAAGGGTTCCACGTACTTGATGTATGCGAATTTTAAACGTTTTGTTAGTTGTAGGATTACCCGATTTTTCTCTGTTGTGAAATAATTTATAATAAGAAATATTGTGATGTGATTTCAAATTTGTGTGATATTACCTATTGTTGGTTCTGTTGCAAAACATACTTTTTGTGTTTTATTTTTTTATGGAATTTAATTATAAAACAGATTATAAGATCGAAAGTAAGAGAGCATGTATCTTAAAATTGAGGAGTAACTTTTCAAAACGCATTATGTCCATCAAATTTTTTTTTTCACAAATAACGAAAAACGATTATTTCTTGTTCCTATTAGTTTTAAACCTGCATAGTAAGGTTATTTGTTAGATATTGGTAGATACTTCTAATAATCATTCTCATTGAAATCAAAACGATCATAGATTGTAAAAAAAGTCATTAAATAGTTGGACATAATGCGTTTTGATCCATCATTGTGTATATAATGCTTTTTGTTGTGGTCGATGTTGGACATAATGCTCTATGTTCTAAACATTTAATAAAAAATAGAGAGGTAAGACCCAACTGATTGTTTTTTTTATTCACTACAAAATAAAACATATTAAACCAATATAAAAAAAATAACTTTTATAGAAAAACAATACTTAAACACAGGGTTTCAAAAGAAAATTTTTAATTATGAACTAGATATGCAGGTCAACGTTGTCTTCCTCTAGGCATTCGCAGTTATCTTCCTCGTCGTCGTCTCCTGCTCTGTTTGGAGTTATTTGTGGAGCAACATTTAAGGCAAGATCAAAGAAAGTTAAAGATGATAACGGAATGCTATCTTCCCAGTCGACCCCAAATCTAGCTTGGAGCAATTTTTTATCATAATTTTTTTTGTCTTCTTTAATTGGATTCATGAGTGGGACCTCAGATGGCTCTTGTAAGTTTTTAAGAGTCCGACCACGCTTTACGACGGATACAAATTCTTTTGAATCTTCGTTAAAATAATACGTCGGTTCAAGTTTGATTTTTACATCGAAAGATTCATTTTTTCTTACCTTTTGTAAAATTATTCGTTTCATACAGCTTATGCATTCAATTTGCCTTAATGTGTTTGTTAACTCTTTGAAGTTTTTGATCGACCAGTCTTTTCCCAGAACTCTAATGTTTGCCGATTCCCTATAAACCTGAATGTAACCATTTGGATCGAAGATCTCCTCCACTTTACGTAAATTTTTTTCGACGCGTCCAATTACGCGGTCGGTAGGCAAATAAGAATGACCGCGGACTGGAAAGTACATAAAAATTTGTTTGACCGTACTAGGAGACTCGTTTTGCAGCCAGTAAGATAAAGCATGAACAACATGTTGATTCTTATTTTGGCCGCCATCCTGGTGGCCAAGTACCATAATGCGTTTTGATGTGACAACTCTTGCGGACATAATGCGTTTCGATGTGAGCATCATATTTTGCACTTAAATTACACAGATATAACGCTATTTGATGCATTCTGGGTTTACAGACGTATAACAGAGGTGAAAATTAATGCGAAACCGCAACAAACTCAATTTTGTCCTCGGGTGGACATAATGCGTTTTGAAAAGTTACTCCTCAATTGTAGTATTTTTTTTCTAAAAACTTTGAAAAAGAAGTGATAACGCGAGTCAAAGACGTCTTGTTGTCAAAAACTGAACACGTGCGTTTACAATTCTGTGTTGTAATATATGACAACACCGCCTCAATAAACTATTGATTGCGAACGTCATCAGTAGCGGCCACGTAAATTTTCAGATTTCATATAAAGTGTGTATTTGGTAAAATAATTCAAAGCGCCATTTAAGGTTATTTTTCTTCAATTTATTTTCATCTCAGGATTTGCCGTTTTAAATATAATAAGTCATTTCCATAACACCCTGTATTTTCTTTGATTGTTACGTTATTGCCGTCGATCTTTCCTAAGTCAAAATAATCGCTCCACAGAATGTTTAGACCGATTTTGATCGTGAATAATCGTCTTATTTTAAGCCTGATTGCTATTATTCTTTTTTTTTTGTAGAATATTGTAGAAGAATCACCCGGTATTTGCTGATTTGCCATAAATTGCATAGGTAAATAAAGGCGATAGCAAAATTAAGAAACAGCAGCGAATGGGAATACCAGAGATGATTGAGCGTGAATTAAATATGGTTTCATCTATATTACAGTGAAATCTCTCGTATAAGAGGACATCTCTATTAAGCGGGCATTTTTTCATAGACTGGAATTAGGTATATAAAATTCCATGAAAATCAACCTCTCTTAGGCGGACTCTCCTTTGGGCGGACCCGGACAGGCTGTTTTCATCCAAAGAATGCAAAAACCCTCCTTGAAACGGACAAAAAATATTTTAAAGTACTTGGGAGACGAATAAGTACGGTGCAAAAACTCTCTGAAGGCAGACCGGCAACCAATCGCGTATGCGTGGCAGCGCGAAAGGAGTCCGCCGTTTATTTGTGAGTTGTGTGGTTAAAATCGTAAACAATGGCTCAAGAATGTCGCGTTTTGAGTCTGAAAGAGAATATTGATGTTGTGGAAGTTTGTAATTTAATAACAATGATTTGGGCTAAGCGACGAATAACAACAAACAAATAATGTCGAGCCGGCTCTGACGCGATCGATAAAATTTCCACCCTACTGTGTAAACTCAATCGGCCCGCGCCATCTCCCATAGCGGGGACACTTTTTGTATTTTGGAACGTTCGTATTGGCAATATACTGTTTATATACACAGTGTGTAAAAAGTCCCGGAACAGTCAATTATTTAAAAAATGGTGCACAATATAAAAAAACTTTCTGTATAAAAGTTGTTGGTCTTAAAGAAATTTATTAAACTTAGATCCCTGTAATTATACAGGGTTGCCCAAAAAGTCGTGGTAACCGAAACTTCATTTTTTTTAAATGGAATGACCCTTTTTTGATCACATTTTCTGATTCCTCTAAACATTCTAAACAACAATTATTATAGAACATGTCATATGGCTAAACCTATTAGTTTTAGAAATAATTTGAGTTGAAGGACATAAATGCGATAGGTACGATATTACCTTTTGCATTGTTTCGAGTCGGCTCAAATGTTTTACGTTAAAATTAAAAGAAAAACATTAAACTCGTGTAAAATGAACTTCACTCAAGTTGTGTCAAAATTTTAATAACAACTAAATTATTAAATACAAGCAGTAAAATTAACAATAACTTGAAAAGAACAAAAATAAAATTAAGTGTAAGTCGTTATTTAATTAAATGCTGAAAATGTCCTCCTCCCACAGTTTGACAATGGGCTAGGTTATAATAAAATTTGTCGATGACGTTTTGTAACATTTCTTGGTTAATAGATGCACATTCTTCAATAATTCTTCCTCTTAATTCATTCAGATCTGCAGGTATTGTCACAAATACTTTATTTTTTAGGTGTCCCCAAAGAAAATAATCAAGGGGCGTTAAGTCTGGCGACCTAGCAGGCCATTCTATGGGGCCTCTTCGTCCTATCCAGCGGTTAGGAAAAGTGTTGTTTAAATAATTTCTAACAGCTAGCCCAAAATGAGGAGGAGCTCCATCCTGCTGAAACCACGTATTGCTTAATAGTGGTCCTACTTCATTGTTTATTGCTGGCACAATTTCATTTTGCAGCATGTGGAGATACATTTCGACATTCAAATTCCCCTCTATAAAGAAAGGCCCCACTAATCTGTTGCCAATAATTCCAGCCCACACATTTACTTTCTGGGGGTGTTGAGTATGTGTTTCTCTCATCCAATGTGGATTCTGATCAGCCCAGTAACGACAATTATGGCGATTGAGAGACCCGTTCAACATGAATGTTGCCTCATCCGTAAAAACTATTTGATTAAAAAAATTGTTATTTTCTTCATGTTTTTGCATCATTACTTCGCAAAATTCCAATCTACGATCAAAATCGTCTTCTGATAATTCCTGGACAAGAGTTATTTTATAGGGATGAAAATTACTGGTTTTTAAAATATTGTCAATTGATTTAAAACAAACATCAGCTTGGGTAGCAGCTTTTCTGAGTGACAAATGTGGATTCTGAACAAAATGAAGTAATGTCTCTAATATTTTTTCATCACTACTTGCCGACTTTGGTCTTCCGGAACGAAGTTTATCTCTGCAACAAGCGGTTACCTCGAACCTTTGAACTGTTCTCACAACTGTAGATTTTGATATAGGCTCTCGGTTTGGAAAAGTTGTATTAAATAATTCCTTTGTCTCGATAACTGATCTTTGTCGGTCTCCAAAACCTCTTATTATTAGTAAAGTTATACGTTCCCTTTCGCTGAGCGACATTTTGAGAATATACTTTGACAGTGACGCAAAAAATTCTAGTACCAGCTTATAAAAATGCAAAAGGTAATATCGTACCTATCGCATTTATGTCCTTCAACTCAAATTATTTCTAAAGCTAATAGGTTTAGCCATATGACATGTTCTATAATTGTTGTTTAGAATGTTTAGAGGAATCAGAAAATGTGATCAAAAAAGGGTCATTCCATTTAAAAAAAATGAAGTTTCGGTTACCACGACTTTTTGGGCAACCCTGTATAATTACAGGGATCTAAGTTTAATAAATTTCTTTAAGACCAACAACTTTTATACAGAAAGTTTTTTTATATTGTGCACCATTTTTGAAATAATTGACTGTTCCGGGACTTTTTACACACTGTGTATATGTGATTATACATAAATATGTGGTTATATGTTTCGCACTATTCGACGATCATCAGAGCACTCAAGCACTCAATTGGCCAATCAAAAACAAAAACAGGACAGACCTACTTTACCCATCCTTCTACTGAGTCAATATTGCGTTATTAATTTTAGCGACGTTCAATAGATAAGCGCTATCAGGCCCAATAGTTTTACGGTAATTTTTTTTCAAATATCCTGCAGGCCTTCCAGGAAATATAGACGGTATTTCGTAGGGCCTTGTAACTGAGATATTGTTTGATTATGTAAACATCAAAAAACGAACGTAAGTGTTGATAATTACATACTTTGGATTTTCCTTTGTAATGTCATTTACCGACACTTTAAGGAGGAAATTTAATTAATAATTGCTACTATCAGTTAAACAATTACTACCTATTAATATATATAGTTTGTTTACGAAGTGATAAAGCCGATTAAGTATGTATACATATTATGATTTATAATTATTTATATTATTTCGTTCTTTACACAGGTAATTGTTGTATGCACACACATTATGTGTTCAAGTTGGGAATTTTTGTTTATGCCACTAAAATCAAGGATTATAACAAGGGCGTAGACGTATGGAGATAATTGGTGTAATTGTGCAAGTGATAGTCAGATGTCATGCGCAATGCTGACTGATAACTATTTACCTTAACCTTTGAACAGAACCGTAATTCGCCCTTAATGAAAATCATTACACGACAATATTTTGGACACATCAAAACATTCTTTATTGGGCAATAAACAATCTATTTTCTCGTATAATCACTGAAAAGCCACTTTTAGAATTAATTTTGAGATCTATTGTCCACGTATCGATAGATTTTTAATATCGTTACATCGCTTCGACTGATTTGGGTTCTGAACGGTCGTCGTTGGTTTGCAACCAATCTGACACCACTACCGGTGAGGTTGCCTATATAACCGCGACAACATTGTGCCCAAGACAGCCGACGAGCAACCTTTAAAAATATGACCGGTAAACCGGGTTTTCACTCATAAAATTTAACTTTTTACTGCGCACCCCATAAGTTCCATATATCCATAGTCAAATCTTATACAGTGAGTCCCAGAAGAAATGTCTAAATTCATTTAAAATTCAGCGGTAAGTTTTTTCAAAAAACGCTCGTACCCGTCGATTTTGATTTTTTTAATTTTTTTTTTGTGGTAATTTCATGTATACAGGGTAGCTCAAACATAAGTTACGACCATCAACTTCATTTTTTCAAATGAAAACATATATTTTTTATTTCATTTTTGAATTTTGCATGGAATTCTAAGCATGTTTCATGTACCATGTCCTATACATAAACTCAACAGTTATTGAAAAAATTAGGATTGAACATATCTATAAGTAAGACCTGTTTATTAAAAAAAACACAACAAAATCAAATTAAATGTTGAAAATGTGCGCCATTTACGGCTTGACAATATCCAAGACGATCAATAAACTCTCTTTGCACGTTTCCAACCATTTCCGGAGTTATGACACGCACTTCTCTTCGGATCCTTTCTTTCAACTCCTGCATATTGTTTGGCCTGTTAACAAATACTTTTGATTTGAGGTAACCCCACAAAAAAAAGTCCAGCGGAGTTAGGTCTGGCGACCTAGCAGGCCATTCGATAGGTCCTCTCCTTCCAATCCACCGATTGGGAAAGGTTTCATCCAAAAATGTGCGCACAGTGGCCGCATAGTGCGGAGGAGCACCATCTTGTTGGAATATCAGTTCTTCGTCAGGGGAGTCTGGATCCAATGGATTCGGAAATAAAGCCACTAATGCTGGAATTAATTCTAGTTGGAGAAATTCGAGATATACTTGTCCAGTTAAAGACTGTTCAAAGAAAAATGGACCAATTATACTCTTTCGCGTACGATTCCACACCAAACATTTATTTTCTTAGGGTACTGGCTGTGAACCTCTATCATCCAATGCGGATTTTCTGTTGACCAATATCGATAATTTTGTCTGTTCACATTACCATTCAAATAGAACGTAGCTTCATACGAAAAAATAATATTTTTTACTAAATTATTATCTAGATTGCACATATTTTGCATGCGTCCGCAAAACTCACTTCGCCTATCGAAATCATCTTCAAATAACTCATGCACTGGAATAACTTTGTATGGGTGATATTTGTGCTTTTGAACTACTCGGTGAACAACAGATTTCGGCATGTGTAAATCGGCCCCAATGTGCGACAGGGGAGTACATGGATTTTCTTCCAAGGAAAGCAAAACGTCAAGTTGTTCATTTTCATCTCGAGTAGGACGACCAGATTTAGGCAAATCTCTAACATGACCGAATTCTCTAAACTTAGCCTCTATTCTACTCACCATCTTTTGACATATGGGAGGACGATCAGGATGGATTTCATTAAATAATTGGGCTGTTTCTATTTGAGTACGTGTTTTATCACCAAACCCAACCATGCATAGAATTTCAATTTTTTCCCGTTCCGTTAACTTCACCATTATTGTGAAAACCGCAACTTTGAAACTACGCTTGACAATAATTATACTTATTTGAAATAAAATTGTCATACAGTTTCTATGGAAATAAACGGTGACAGTGAGACAGTACACTCTTACTTATTATGGAGCCCAAAATGCCATATTGCCAGAAGATTTGATAGATCGTTGGATTCCCTAAATGATATGTTCAATCCTAATTTTTTCAATAACTGTTGAGTTTATGTATAGGACATGGTACATGAAACATGCTTAGAATTCAATGCAAAATTAAAAAATGAAATAAAAAATATATGTTTTCATTTGAAAAAATGAAGTTAATGGTCGTAACTTATTTGTGAGCTACCCTGTATACATGAAATTACCACAAAAAGAAATAAAAAATCAAAATCGACGGGTACGAGCGTTTTTTGAAAAAACTTACCGCTGAATTTTAAATGAATTTAGACATTTCTTCTGGGACTCACTGTATATTAGACGTTATCTCCTTATGTATATTTATAAGGGCCCCCAGAATCCTTAAAATTCGAATAGACCTTCAAGAGGCAAGTCGGTAGGACGTTGCGCCTCCTCAAAAAATGGGTGAGACTTAAAATTACATCTTGTATTATTTTAGAAACTTTCCGATTTTTCAACGATCATAATATTAGCGAACTAATAGGGTACCTATTTAAAAAGTTGGCAGGACATGTACGAAAAACAGCTCAAACTTTTCTTCATAAAATAACCCAAGAATCACACTTTGAAATATTTGTTCGTCATTATGGGACACCATATATACAGGGTGTGTCAGAATAAGATGCTGATCCTTAACGTTGTGAATCCTTAGGTGATTTTAAGAAGAAAAGTTCAAATTAACATATATCCTTAACCTATCAACTTTCGAACTACAGAGCGTTAAAGTTTTAAGAAAAAAATCGTTTTTCTATCATAACTTTAACAACTTTCTAGCTATTTTTATGAATGCCCTCACAGCATCAATAGCCTTTTTTTGGTGTAGAAAATGTTTAAAAAAATTTAACCAGTGGCGTCCTGAAAGGGTTTGGACTAGACATTTTGGAAAAATATTATGTACGCCACTGCTTTTTCTCAAGATAAAAATTATTTTTAAAATACTCATTCATTTTAGACCACATTTAATATCTTGCCTTTTTATCGCCCGACAAACAGTTTCCGACAAAAAAAATAAAAAGCACTCGCTATGTGAATATGGTTTATTTTTAAAAATTAAATTAAAACAACTAACATTAAGTAACGTGTGAACAAGAACGAAAATAATTTAGATTAGCTGTTGAAAGTGGCCACCACCTGCAAGAATGCATGCTTCAGCTCTTCTCCTCATTGAGTCTCGTACCCTTTGAAAAATTCCTGGAGTATTCCTGATAGTGTTGAAATAAACTATTATCGGTTTCTCAACTCCTCTTCAGTATTTATTGGGATGCTGTAAACCAACGTTTTCAGATATCCCCACAGGAAAAAATCTAGACTGTTTAGATCAGGGGATCTAGGTGGCCACGATTGTGTTCCTCTGCGCCCTATCCATCGATTACGATAATGTTTAATGTTTAAAAACTCTCGTGCTAAGAGACTGAAATGGGCAGGTGCACCATCGTGCATAAACCACATGCGATGTCGGGTAAAAATAGGGACGTCCTCTAGCAAGTTTGGTAAAGTGTGTTCAAGAAATTGGCGATAATTGATTCCGTTCAATCGGGCTGGTAAAAAATAAGGCCCAATTAAATAATCACCAATAATTCCAGCCCAAACATTTACAGAAAATTGCTCTTGGTGGTGGGATTCCGTAATAGCATGTGGGTTTTCTTCTGCCCAGAAGTGATTGTTATGAAAATTTTGTATGGCGTTCCTGGAAAAATTAGCTTCGTCCGTAAACAAAATGTTGGCATCAAATTGTTGATTTTCGGTAACCATTTGAATAAACCATTGGCAGAAATTGATGCGTAATGGAAAATCCCTAGGAAGTAGGGCCTGGACCCGTTGAATATGGTACGGATATAACAAATAACTTTGAAGAATTCTCCAGACTAGGACATGAGTAATATTGAAAATATTCCCAATTTTTCTGGTACTAATATTAGGGTTTTGTTCCACTAAATTTAAAACAGCTTCTTCGGTTTCCGGTGTTCGTGTAGTTTGGTGTGCCCCTTTTAAGTAAGTTTTTTGTTTCAAAAGATCCCGTTTCACATAACTTTCTGTGAGTTCCTGAAATCGTTCGTGCATCCGGAACAATTCTATTTGGATAACGCTCTTGGTATAATCGTCTGGCTTCGAATGCATTGCCGTCAGCAAGCCCGTACAGGTAATGCATATCCGCAAACTCGACATTTGTAAAATTTACCATGATACTTATACGTTTAAAAAGTATTACGTTTTTAAAATTTAAGTTAAGTGGAAAGCCGTGTACATAAATAAATAGCTGTCAAACTATTATTAAATATTTCGTTATTGTCATTGTTTCCTTAACAAAGTTCATAGCCTACTAGTCAGAAACCATAGGCACATAGCGAATGTGCATTGAATGCTTTTTATTTTTTTTGTCGGAAACTGTTTGTCGGACGATAAAAAGGCAACATATTAAATGTGGTCTAAAATGAATGAGTATTTTAAAAATAATTTTTATCTTGAGAAAAAGCAGTGGCGTACATAATATTTTTCCAAAATGTCTAGTCCAAACCCTTTCAGGACGCCTCTGGTTAAAAATTTTTAAAATTTTCTAACCAAAAAAAGGCTATTTATGCTTAGAGGGCATGTGTAAAAAATTCATAAAAATAGCTAGAAAGTTGTTAAAGTTATGATAGAAAAACGGTTTTTTTCTTAAAACTTTAACGCCCTGTAGTTCGAAAGTTGATAGGTTAATGATATATGTTAATTTGAACTTTTCTTCTTAAAATCACCTAAGGATTCACAACGTTAAGGATCAGCGTCTTATTCTGAAACACCATGTATATCCTATCCCCCATAATAAATGCAATAAAAAAATAATACTAATGCTGCCACCTGTTGGCATCGATTTCAACTTACGATCAACGGTATAACAGGGATCTGCTATCTATTGATCTTACTTGGACGTCGAAACTTGGGGATTGATCTCGTGCATACATGTGACAGATGCGCATGATCTTCCATCAATCAGAAGCTCAAGCAAGGTTGCCAATACAATGTAGAAATATAAATATATTCGTATTTATTTATATTCTATTCAGTTTGAGGGTTTTGCGTTGGGCTTTAGTTGAGTTTAAGTGTCATATTTTGATTGTTGGCAGCCCTCGCCGTTGAATCCGCAACTGCAATAGAATTGCCGAGTTTAAAACGATTTGCATGACACATTGCTGCAACTTTCATGTCAAAAATCAACTTGCAGCAACAAAATTGCAAAAGTGCCTTCCTTCAAGTTTATTGCAATTGCAGAAAGATTGCAATGCGTCGTTTAAGCCTATTTAAGACAATTAAACAAGGGGGTAACTAGGGCAGTGTGTCTTGTTGTCATATTATTTAGGATCATATAAAAACCAAATAACGAAAACAAATAATGTCAGTAAATTTGTTAACATTTAGTAAAATAAGCGATTCATTTAACTTCGATTTTTAATTAAGCCATTTTTTACGTTCAATTATAATAAATCAATGCGCATCGCACCCAAAACACAGGTAAAAAATTCAAATAGGGAAATATTCAATAAGCAGTTGGCACCACTGCTTCGATCGAGTTTAGTTAATGGAATAGCACGAACCGAACGTACCGTCACTTATTTTGTAAGAAGTGTTTTATTTTACACGTGCAAAGCCATTGTGCAAAGTATTTTAGTTAGTGAAGTGTGGAAACCTTTTGAATATTGTATCTATATCGCGTTTTGTGTAAGTATTTCGCTATTTTCTTTGTAAATAAACATTGATTTTCGGCGTCCTGTTTGTTGACCCTCGCAACGCATTTTCCATGGCACGTTGTTTTGACGTTCATCCCTTGATGAAACCAAGGATTCAACCCTTATCAATACCAATAACATTAAATTTAATGATTTTACACCTCTATTTATCTAGGAAAAATGCTGATTGTTAAGAATTAAGTTGATAACAGGTAGTGAAAATGACAAAACCTATGATGCGAGTAAAGTCTCCCATAAGTTCATGTTATTTCAATAATTTTAGATAAGAACTATTATTCATAAGTTAACTGCCTTTATTTTCTCGATTTTTTATGGACGTTTGTTTAGTAAGCATTTTACAGTCTTATCAAGAAGTAGTTACTTATTTGTTAGTTAGCATGTCTGCCCCAATATGTTATTTTTATCATGTTATTTCAATGAATTCCAGACAATTGAATTCACTTTTGATTGCTATGAAGCAAATAACAAAGTGGTCACCTAATAAGCGAATACAGTATTGTATAGTCAATTATTCTAAAATCACAGTTTAATAAAAACACAACACAAGGTTTTAATATTATGTGTATAATTAAAGTAAATAGGAATGTACGTACTATAGCGGTTTACTTTTTTGGCTCTAACTTTTGAACCGGCATGTATAATTTAATGAAATTTTGATACATTATAGAGATCATAAAGAGTCATTAAACCATACTGTAAATGTTTTACATAGTCAGGGAAGTCAGGAACGGACATGCCACCGTTAGTCGTTGGGCCAAAATTTTGACCTGTGTCATTTGACAGAGCTGAAAATTGATTTTTTAAATACTTTGGTCATTTGCCTTAAAAAGGGGACTCTTAATTTATTGAGATTTTTATGCGAAGCGCTCAAAAGTTACTACCTAATGGGAGAAATCACGTCATTCATGGATTTTAGCAATAACAGTAGATCCAGTGATTTATTGTTTGTTTATTTTTAGAAATTACTTGACGAAGTTTAGAATTTCAAAACTCCCTAATGCTAAATTTTAGTTTCACCTATTACCTCACCAAGCGGGACGAGATCGGATATCTCGGGGAAAAAACATATAATATAAAAGGGGAGACAACACATTCCATTCATAAAACACCAGTTATTTACAATCATGCACAATTCTACAGTTTCAAATAAGATTTAGATTTAAAAAATGGCAACGCTGTAATAAGGTACACGTTTAGATAATTTCGATCTAACATTAGTCGTAAATAGGCAGTGGCGGATTTAAGGAAAAAGGCCCAGTGGGCAGTTGTAAAAAAAGTTGGATATTTCTCCATCAAATTGCACAAATTTTTTTCAAATTCTTTCTCTTCCAAGTTTTTGAAGGATTCAGGTTTGAGAAATCCGAAAAGTGAGTTTATCTCATCAAAACCTTTGGCCCTTTCTTGTAATTCACTGCACATTCCGTCCAGAACTTCAAAGTACCCAATGCGATGTTTCGTTGCCATATCTAGAGAACTGTCCTCTGCTTTCTCGTCTGGCATTTTTTTCGTTCGTCGTTGTCTAATGATCGGAAAATCCGGATTCTTCCATCCCATCTTCTCCCATTGAGATTTAGCTTTCGAAACGAAAGAATCATACTTGCTGTCCTCACGCAAGTTTTGCAAGTTCGTCATTACATTTTCGAGACAATTTCAGGGCCATCAAAAGAACAACTCCTTTTTTCTGTAATTGCACTTCAGCAATGTCAATTAATGATAGGACTGAATGCCACCATGTCAGGTTTAGTAAAAATAGCCAATTGATCGCCGAAAGTAGAGAATTTGCGTCCATTATAATATCTTCTCCAGTAGCCTTTTCTCTCGATGTTTCTCGTTCTAAACAGTTGACAACACAGTCAAGCGCGCTTTTGCCCACCTGTTAAATGCGGCACTGTAAATAGGTAATCGTTGTAGGTATTTTTTACAGAAATTCAGATAATATAAAGAAATATTCCATATTTTTGCAATATTTACTTAAAATATAGAATTAGCTACACCACAGCTTTACCTAAAAAAAACATAACCTCATTATTCTCACCGACGAAATATTAATCCAGACTTAGAATAGTCGAATTTCTTACACACCACGCACTGACGAACCATTGTAGATAGCTAATAAATGCTCTAAATAGTTTTAGTTCGAAAAAACACTAAATATTAATCCAAAAACACAATAGATCACAAACGATCATAAAAGCAGCAACGAATAACCCTTAACAAGACCGCCGAATGAATATGATACAGCCTTGCCACAGTAATTTCCTTAAAACATTGCAATTTGAGGTTCTTGGGAAACTATAAATAATTTTACGAGTAAAACATTTAAAAAATACACACATAATTAGTACAATATTTTTACTTAATATACATGAGAAATGCATTATTCATTATAATTAATATTATACCTTTCGGTTTCAAACGCAGGCGGTAGATTTAGGACCATCTGTACAGACTTGGCATCATTGGTTACTGTTTAAAACTTTATATGATTCTGACAAAAAACAATTCTGTCCATTTATTAATTAAATGTTTTTGTGTTGAACATAAAATTTTCAAAAAAATCGTTATTAAATTTTTTGTTTCACCGTTACGCAGAAAACACTTCTTATAAATAATTTCCGCTCTGATTTACTTAGTTATCTAAGTAAACAGGAGTTTAGCAATTACTTTGGCTAGACTCGAAAAAAAAAACACATTAAATCCATTACGGAAATTTTTTCAATTTGTTTAGTCACTTGTCACCTAAGTTATCTAATAATTCCTGATGATCTGTTAGGAACGACAACAAACGATTTAAAATATTGTGAGATGATTTTTATCCATCATCGTGCAATGTGTATAATATACAGTGTAGCACATAAGTCTCATCATCTGGAACATTGGACATGCATTTTTTCCGTAATTGGTTAAGAAAGTGTTTTCCTATTTCGGCGCTGTAAACGGCTTATTACCATGGTAGCTTATTACAGCATCCACGATGAGTTAATAAACTCTCTTAAAGCATTGTTTGTCGGGAGATTTTTGCATTGCTCTTCTATAAGATCGCGATCAGATCTATACTCCTTTCGAAACTTGTTTGTTTTGTTTTCGACCCATAAATATCAAAAAAAATTACTTTAATTCACTGCCGTTGCACCGGCCTCCACAATAGCAGTGCCCGAACAAACCCAACAACGGTAAATCCGGCCCTGTTAAAAATGTCACAGAAGAAAGTTTTTTTTTAAATAGTAGTGAAATTTTACTAATTTAAATGTTTTTTTATTGATGTTTTTATATCAGTTTTAAAAATTTTATGTTGCTTGGTATTTGCCTGTGGGGTACTAAATATTACCGCTTATATCAATATTTGTTACTAATTTAAATTACCTATATTCCAGATTTTTCCGTTATCAGCAGAGATGAACGGTAAGTGAAGCTATACAGCCTTGTTTAGTTAATTTTGATTGACTCATTGATGGTATCAAAAATATAGTGGTATCTAGTGGCGGCTCGTGACCTATGATAGAGGGGGTTCACAAGTATGGTGAAATGATTTTTAAAATTTGATTTTTGTGTAACGACCAAACAATTACTTTCTAGGCGTTTTAAATGTATTTTTATTTATTTTTTAATTTTACACAAGGAAATACAACTTTTGGGAAATAAGAAAGGTTTTCTTAGGGTGTATAGTGCTTAAACGTAAAGTCCGTTCTTCGGTTCTTAATTGTAGGAAATTGATCAATAACAGCCTCATTAAAGTTTGGAATACTCTCTATAAATTTATTTTCATATATTTAATTTTTAAACTTTCTAATAAAGTCCCTAGATTTACCCTTTGTGGTCTGCGTTAAATTAATTTCGGGTTAAGGTCTTCCCGCATTCTTCACCTCAATTTTTTGCTCCAAACTCAAAGAGCTAAAGTTATTTTTTAAATAGTCCACCGTCAAACTATTCATTTTAACTTAATAAATATATAATATTAAAATATTAAAACATACACGCTCGAATTTCTAACTAGATGCAGGAACATACAACGGCGCGGCGCACACTAAAATTGTGCGCCTTTCCCATGTCAAATCGCCATAGCCCCGCTATCCCCCGCTGTCTACCGCCACCTGTTACTACAGAGAAACTGCATTATGCCCCGCCTACTTAATCGCACATGCGAGCAAGTCTCGTCATAATCGTCATTAACCTCGACCGAGGCACGGTTGCCGGATCGAGAGCCTATTATATACAGTTTGGTTGGCGGTACGATAAAATATTAGGGAGGGTCGGACTTTATAAGATAAATAATATTCAATGAATATAAATTAATATTTTTTATTCGTTTTGAGGGTGCACGTGCGCATGTGCTCCTGTGGAAGAACCGCCACTGGTCGTATCGTGTCAATTTGGAACAGTGCATGGCCAAATTTTGTAAACATTTATCAAATAATCGTAAACAACATTAAATAAAGCGTAACTTCATTACATTATAGATCAAAAAGTAACATTACGCTGGCGCGCGTCTAGAAATAAGCTTCTTGGACATCTTCAGCTTCTTCTCGAAATCTCTCAATGTTTACATACAGGTCGACAAGTTTATCTGGATCTACAAAAGGAATGCGGGCAAAATAATTTCTGTGGTTAGCGATGTTGTCACATATATTAAATTTTAATTTAATAATCTCTGATCGAGAAAACCCTAAAATTACATTTACACATTTAAAATAAATTGTAAAAGATATATAAGAAGCCAATATTATGTTATCGAATATTATTAAACTTTCTTTTCATACTGTTTATTTTGATATTTAATGCAAAATAATATATTTTTTGATTAAAGTACTTTTAATCTAAAAATATGGCAACATCGTGCGTTATCAATGGTTACAGGTGGCTAGAGCTAATTTGATAGGTTCTAACCAGACAGTTGATAGCGCATGCATCTCGTGAGACGCCCGATGGGCCATCGGGCTTGTTCGGCGATGTCCGATATTTGATCGCTATACCCACCCAGTTTTGTAATGACAAAAAGGGCCATAGTTATTGAATTGTGTTTTATAAATAAGTGTTCATTGTGTCGTGTTTTAGGGTGTTATTTTAAAATTTTGATCTTTATGATAATGAATAAGTATACTCCTGGTAAAAACCTTCTCAGTCAGACCCGTGAACTGACTGCAAATGTTTATAGGGTGTGTGAAGAGGAATCACAAATCAATAGGGTGTTATGGAAATGACGTATTATATTTAAATGGGTGACACCTTGGGTGTCCTAGAGAAGCGCTACATATTTTATTTTTGTTTAAATCGTACGTTTTAAAAGTGGGGTAACAAACACTCTTACTCACAGATCAGTCCGCGTTACTGTACAACATTTCACCCAGAGCCAATGGCAATGTTGCCAAACTTAATGTAAAACTGAAATTCCATATCAAATTATAAAAATAAATTATTTTCTACCCACTTGTATTTATCTTTATACCTAAAGAGCGAGGAAATCCAGGCACAAACACAATCAGTTTTTTTTCTTTTTCATGGGAACACTCCTGGAGACAGTTTGTGTACACACAGTAATAGTGAAACAGAGCCGATAGTTAGCTTTTGAAAATACAATAATACAGATTATTAGATTTTATGACACGCGACGAAATTTGACGTCCAGAAGAAACGCGTCAATAAAAACAATATTCAAAGATTATTTATGGACGGGCATGATACACGCGTCAACCGAAAAAACAGAGCGGATTGCTGAGAGTGTGTTGGTGATTATTCGGTTTAACGTTGTGCGTAATATCATCTCTGGCACACGGCGCACACAAACAGTATATTGCCGATACGAACGTTCCAAGATACAAAAAGTGTCCCCGCTATGGGAGATGGCGCGGGCCTATTGAGTTTGCGCAGTAGGGTGGAAATTTTATCGATCGCGTCAGAGCCGGCCCGACATTATTTGTTCGGCCATCTTTGGTTCTGGGTGCTTTTTCAAATTACGGAATAAAAAGTGGTTCATTCACATTGTTGTCGGTATATTAGTGCTTATAAACTTGCATTACCTAACAACAATTCTTGTAAAGGAGTTTTTAATTTGTGGTGATTCAATTCGCTGTTTGGTAGGTTAGTGGCTTGGTTTGTTTAAGATGAAAGGACACAAGGGCATGGTGCTTTTTTGCAAAAGTCGTGGATCAATACCAGGTATAAAGTATTTCAGGTATGTACATAAGTATATACGAATTTCACAAAAAAGCTTCTAAAAAAAGAAGTTATATTATACAATATAATATATATGTTGTCACTACCTGACCTTAAAATTAATGTATTTTTAATTTGGTGCATTAGTAGCTGATAATAATTCCCAAAATAGTCATTACATTTGATTTTTGGTTTAGAAAAAAGCGAGGTTAAGAAACATACGACGTCGGATGAAAGTTAAAATAGAGCTCATCGTGTCGATTGTTACAAATATTCGGACGGAATTTGGCACCAAAAGTTTACACCAATCAGGGCACCGTCGGATCATCATATCGTCAGAAACACGAATCGCTGTCTTAAATCGAACTAATCGAAATTTTGATTGCAATATTCTTCCTAACTAACCAGTGAAATTTACATTTAAAACGTTTTAAAATCCGGTCCTGTCGAATGTTTACTTTTACAAGGAAATTTCCGAACTGCGCAAACTCACGGGACATAATTATTGCAGATGGTATTAGCAATATACTGTTTATACAGGGTGTTATGGAAATGACGTATTATATTTAAACCGGCAATTCCTGAGATGAATACAAATTGAAGAAAAATATCCTTAAATGGCGCTTTCAATTCATTTAGCGGTAAAAATGACCTGACGTCAAACCAGGAATATCACTGTACCGCACTGCGACACATCCGAATTCTCACCGGTGTTGTCAGAATTACACCTTACACTCGCACAAGTTTGAAATACCCAACTACGTAACTAGGTCAAATGTCAATGACCTTTTGACTTTTGATTGGCCGATTGATTTTTTAATGTAATTTTATTTAGGCCACACACATACACTTACCTTGTCGGTCTTATTTAAAAATTAATGTCAACTTCTATAAAAACTTATACAGCGTTTTAGTAAAGAAACCGGCACATAACCCATAATTATAATGGGAAATCTTCACATGAACTGGCCAAAACACACACAAAATTCACAACACTGGCCAAAGCACACACAAAATTCACTTGGAGACGTAATTTTTTATTAACATTGGGTTGTCTCGCCTAGATTTGTATGAACTTTTGTTTTTAATTATAAAACACATTGTGAAATGTATCATTTCGCTGTCTGAAACGAACTGTCAAAAACTAGGAATGTATTAATATGCAATGCATGTTTTCCGGTAGATTCCTGCGCATTCACCAAAAAAGGTTGAAATAAATAATTATAATATTCTACAGCACTTATTTATGGTGTAGATACCAATAAAGATTAAAAAACTTGTTAATCGCTGCTCTGGTGCTTTATTTCATTCGAAAGGCTTAAAAAAATTAAATCGATCGTTTCACAGCGGGATTTTAAAATCAAAAATTTGCCACATCTCTAGTATAAAATCGACAGGTTAAATGTTATATTTTCTTTGAGGTTAAACGTTGACATTTGCTTGACAACATGACAACAAGCGTCTTCGCGCGAGAAAGTTGTTCGGGATATTTAATCAACTGTACAGTGAGAATAAGTGGAAAAATGTTTAGTACATACAGAAAAATCAAGTCGAAGGCATATTAGAAAATGTTCCTTTAGTAAGAGACTGGAAATCGCAAGGTCACCGGATCTTACATCATGCAATTTTTTCTATGGGGTACGATGAATAAAGAATTAGTTGATAAAGTCATGGATCAGTTGCGATATAAGATATTGGATGCAGCAGATAAAATAATTGCTGAACGTTTTAGTTTATAAAGTGCCAATTGTGTCCTATCTCCGATTTGTGTGTTTGTTAAATAATGCATTAGTGTATAGCGATTTTGTGTGGCAAGGGCCTATCTTAAAAAACTAATTTGAAACATGTGTTTCTTTAAGTGATTTATGGTAATTTGTTCAGTGTTTCATTATTTGTTCTGTGTCTCTGACGTTATGTTCTGAGATTGGAAGAAAAACGCCGAAGGGGTTTTAGTGGGGTATAAGCTTTACCCACTAAAACCAAAAAAACTGAAGATTTATGTGCCTTGGATTACTTGCTAGTATACTGGCACCTGGATTCACTTCTATTTGGATACTAGGTAACTAAATATTTATTTTTATAAGAATCTAAAGTTTTACACGAACAATTTGGCAACATTGCGCCAGAACATCTGTTTATTACACAGCTGCTCAGTGTAATGTGACTGTGCCGAGGAGTTGTGTGTGGGTTTATGGGTGAATTACCCCACTTTTTAAACGTTCGATTTGAAAAAAAAAAAATATGTAGCGCTTCTCTAGGACACCCCAGGAGTCACCCATTTAAATATAATACGTCATTTCCATAACACCCTGTATATATGTGGTTTCCACACGTGTTTTAACGAATAGCAGACTATTAAATAATCTCTAGTACATATTCGCATTAATTTTTGGTAAACTTGAATTCTCTAGAAACTCTAGATACTCTACACGTAGTATTTATATAATTTTAAATTCTAACAATAGTTTCTTAGAAATTATGTTCACAATATTATTTTGATATAGATTACTAATGAAAAATGTAATTAATTCTATATTTTATGGGAAATTGTATAATACATTCTTTACTACAACAATTTTACTATAGGCTTTTTTCCGTGACGCGCTTCGAAAACTCTCTGTGATATTGAAAACGATCGTAAGCAAATTGTTTTAAATTTTGCGGCTAGAATTGAAAGTTTAATTACTACAGCGCAACTGGACATTGTGCGATTGAGATTAAACCGAATTGAAATTTTGAATACATTAATATTATTTTAACAATCTGATGTAATGGGTTCACTAGCCGGACACCATTACGAAAATAATGCTAGAGGGTATTACAAGTCAGTTGCGGCTCGTCACCTATGATAGAGGGGGTTCACAAGTATCGTGAAATTATTTGAATTGAATTTAAAAGATAAAATATCCCTGTCGCAACGAAATAGGTGTTTGATACGCTCCTTTGACTCGCCCGACAGCTTTGTACTTTGGCGGTATGGCGGTGCAGTTCAGAGATTTTTTTTTATTTCCATTAAAATATCAAAAATGCTCTTAACATATTTTTGTTCTAAATTATTTGAGGAAAGAAAAACTTTTTTGCGACTTGTTTAAAGTAACTTAATATTTTAACCTGCCCTGTATGATATTCTAATTATTCGATTTTATTATGTATTTTTTAATTAATTTTACGAGAACTTATACTTTCGTAAATATCTCCTGGAAATTAGGTTCAAAAGTGATTTTAAACAATAAAGTGTGGACACTTTTTATGGGGTTTGGAATAATATTATATAATATTATGTATACAGTGAGTCCCAAAAGAAATGTCTAAATTCATTTAAAATTCAGCGGTAAGTTTTTTCAAAAAACGCTCGTACCCGTCGATTTTGATTTTTTAATTTTTTTTTTGTGGTAATTTCATGTATACAGGGTAGCTCAAAAATAAGTTACGACCATCAACTTCATTTTTTCAAATGAAAACATATATTTTTTATTTCATTTTTGAATTTTGCATTGAATTCTAAGCATGTTTCATGTACCATATCCTATACATAAACTCAACAGTTATTGAAAAAAATTAGGATTGAACATATCTATAAGTAAGACCTGTTTATTAAAAAAAACACAACAAAATCAAATTAAATGTTGAAAATGTGCGCCATTTACGGCTTGACAATATCCAAGACGATCAATAAACTCTCTTTGCACGTTTCCAACCATTTCCGGAGTTATGACACGCACTTCTCTTCGGATCCTTTCTTTCAACTCCTGCATATTGTTTGGCCTGTTAACAAATACTTTTGATTTGAGGTAACCCCACAAAAAAAAGTTCAGCGGAGTTAGGTCTGGCGACCTAGCAGGCCATTCGATAGGTCCTCTCCTTCCAATCCACCGATTTGGAAAGGTTTCATCCAAAAATGTGCGCACAGTGGCCGCATAGTGCGGAGGAGCACCATCTTGTTGTAATATCAGTTCTTCGTCAGGGGAGTCTGGATCCAATGGATTCGGAAATAAAGCCACTAATGCTGGAATTAATTCTAGTTGGAGAAATTCGAGATATACTTGTCCAGTTAAAGACTGTTCAAAGAAAAATGGACCAATTACTCTTTCGCGTACGATTCCACACCGAACATTTATTTTCTTAGGGTACTGGCTGTGAACCTCTATCATCCAATGCGAATTTTCTGTTGCCCAATATCGACAATTTTGTCTGTTCACATTACCATTCAAATAGAACGTAGCTTCATCCGAAAAAATACAATTTTTTACTAAATTATTATCTAGATTGCACATATTTTGCATGCGTCCGCAAAACTCACTTCGCCTATCGAAATCATCTTCAAATAACTCATGCACTGGAATAACTTTGTATGGGTGATATTTGTGCTTTTGAACTACTCGGTGAACACCAGATTTCGGCATGTGTAAATCGACCCCAATGTGCGACAGGGGAGTACATGGATTTTCTTCCAAGGAAATCAAAACGTCAAGTTGTTCATTTTCATCTCGAGTAGGACGACCAGATTTAGGCAAATCTCTAACATGACCGAATTCTCTAAACTTAGCCTCTATTCTACTCACCATCTTTTGACATATGGGAGGACGATCAGGATGGATTTCATTAAATAATTGGGCTGTTTCTATTTGAGTACGTGTTTTATCACCAAACCCAACCATGCATAGAATTTCAATTTTTTCCCGTTCCGTTAACTTCACCATTATTGTGAAAACCGCAACTTTGAAACTACGCTTGATAATAATTATACTTATTTGAAATAAAATTGTCATACAGTTTCTATGAAAATAAACGGTGACAGTGAGACAGTACACTCTTACTTATTATGGAGCCCAAAATGCCATATTGCCAGAAGATTTGATAGATCGTTGGATTCCCTAAATGACATGTTCAATCCTAATTTTTTCAATAACTGTTGAGTTTATGTATAGGACATGGTACATGAAACATGCTTAGAATTCAATGCAAAATTCAAAAATGAAATAAAAAATTTGAAAAAATGAAGTTGATGGTCGTAACTTATTTTTGAGCTACCCTGTATACATGAAATTACCACAAAAAAAAAAATTCAAAAATCAAAATCGACGGGTACGAGCGTTTTTTGAAAAAACTTACCGCTGAATTTTAAATGAATTTGGACATTTCTTCTGGGACTCCCTGTATATATATTTTACTATAGTCTTTGTTAAAATTTACTACATATTTGCTTGATTTTACTAAATTTATTCTAAATTCTAACATACTTTTTTAGAAATTATGTTTACAATATTATTTTGGTACAGATTATTAAAAAAATATATAATTAATAATATATTTTGTAGGACATTTTACCATAAAATGTTTACTATAATAATTTTACTATAATCTTTTTCCGCGTGCTATTAAAGCATCACCCTGTATGAATTTTGTAGTGCCTATCGAATGGTACCTGGCAGGAGAATTAGTCGCAGCATTTTTTTATTCAAATGTGATAATCAAGCTGATAGAATCTGCTGGAATTCCAAGCTGTACCTGTTTTAGATATTAATAGGAGTTCAACGGTCTAGTCTTTTATGATCAAATACTACGTTTCTTTTTGTTGGCGGGGCAAAAATGCGCGTGAGTGTCTATTAACCTGGAAATTATTGAAATGGCAGGACATTTATCCGAAATACCTACACTTTTTTTAGTTCTATTGACATTTGATTAAACTAGGAAGGTTTCATCGCGATTTATAATGCCTCTCCATGAATGAGATTCAAGTACAGAGTGTGCAAACGTTGAAGAAAATTTTTTTAAATGGGCAGGAAATTAATCGTACTTAAATGATTTATCGCAAGTCTAAGCTGAATTATTTTAGTGCAGGAAAATAATCGTAATTTTTTTTTTTTTAATTTTTTTTATGGTCAAACACAAGTACTATAGGAAAAATCCTTTAGGGCACTCTGGGAGTGGTGCGTGTGCGCAAAAAGCTATTCACGTGGGGTTTGAATCGTTGGAGGTTATATTCGTTGGTTCCATAAGGATGAAGTCCTCCAGATGAAAGAATTCTTAAATAATGAAGTTCGAGGAGTACTAAGTTTAACCACATTTGGATGGGCGGCAGTGGTTCGTCGTGTATTTCTGATATTCGCCGCTCTGGGCCGAATTAGTAGGGCAAGGTCAGCCGAGCACTTTCCATGAAAATATCTGTAAAAGAGAGTCAAATCGCCAACCTGTCTCCGATGTTCTAGGCTGTCGAGGTTTTTCGTCAGCTCGTGGTCTCCAATCAGATGAATTGCCCTCCTTTCGATGGAATCCAGCAGCCGAAGAGTATATTTGGGTGCAGAACTCCAGACATGAGAGCAGTACTCTAGTGATGGTCGAATCTGGGCTTTGTATAGTGTCAACAGTTGTTGAGGTGTGTACAAGTTTCTGGTTCGAAAGAGTACACCAAGTTTCTGAGAAGCTATCTTGGCGATTGCCACTAGGAAATCCAATCCCGCACCCAACCTTTAATCCCGCAAACCTGCGGGATTGAGGCCATCGATCCCGCGGAGTTGCAGGATAGCAAACAATGAACTGCGGTATTTTTGGTCGATACGGCGGGGAGTCCCCGCCCTGCTGGGCTGGCGGGTGGTTGAAAATAATACATGGACAAAAATGAGTGTCAGTGTCAGTTTACAAAGAAAATAAAGGTTCAAGTTTAGTTTGGAATTATTTTTTTTAAAGTCTGAAGATGGTCTTACAGCTAATTGTAAGTTATGCCCTAGCAGATACATGTGCAATAAAATAAGATCAAATCTAAAAGATGAAACATTAAACCCGAAAATACTTTCAAAATCAATGTAACATGTAACCGTTAAACTAGTCGTACTATTGTATTGTACCTATATGCACTAAATATTTTCCTGCTACTGTACTCTGTTTTTAATTGCATAAAATAACTTTTTATTAACATGCAGCAGTTCCGCAAATCCCGCACGTTTAATCCCGCAATATCAAACCCGCGAAATCACCGCGGGATCCAGCATTTGTGGGATTGGATTCCCTAATTGCCACAACGTAGTTATGCCAATCCATTTATCGCAAGTCGACTTTAGTGCTAAAACTATTCTTTTTTTTGCAGTAACACAAATACTCGTTTTTGTAAAATCTTCACTGAAATCATTTTGCAAAAGCCACATTTAGAACATTTTCTCAAAATTTCGTACTAAATGTCATTGAATCTGATTGAATTATGACGAAAAAATGGCATTTTTCTTAATAACGAAAATTTTCAGGTAGTTTACTCTTGGGTAAAATTAATGGCTTATAAAGTTTTGACCTCCCTGTATACAAAAACTAAATTGTCTAATGTGCTACAAGCAACATTTTTATGAAGAGTGACGTTTTGTCGAGAAATTAAAAATTAGGTCCATTTGTGGCGTAGGTATCGCCATCCAGTACACCCCAACGAATACTTATAACCAGGAAGAAGACAAACTGCCGTGTTAAATAATCGAAGCAGGCATGATACGGTGACATCCATTATGCCTGGCGCGCACGTGCTTTTCAAATGTCACTTTTGTCCAAATTTTTATTACTGTAAATATTTTAAAGTGACATTTAAGCAAAGAAAACATTCAACCCCTTTTCATTTGATTTACTAAGTAGTGAAAATTAAATATTAGGATTTTGACATAGGTTTTTAGCTGTAAATATTGCTTTAAAATTGTCCTTACATACTTTTATATTATTATTGAACTAGTAACGAAACTAGAAATAAAGAATTCAGAGATTGAAGGTTGTAACTAGTTTTATTAAAAAATAGGAAATAAATCATAATTTACATAAAATACTTTACCATCTTCAACTTCAAACAAATTAAGGTAAATACAATACTATATGTACAGCTACTAACCAAGTAAATATATGCACCATCATTATGATTATGGGCTTCCAATTTGTTTGTTTCGTAGCATACTCCTGGCAATATTAGTGATCGAAGTCCTCTTTAATGTTCACTCATTATGGGATTCTCAATTAAACTATGAAAAGAAAGAATTATTATAATAATATATTACCGGACTTCAAAATTCTGACTACGGGTTAATATAACTAAGCTGTAAATATTATGTTGTAGCTTTTGACTTGTAGATTGTAAAATTTAAGTAAAATTCTTTAAAAATGTGTTTGTTTGTAATGGGACAATTTTATAATGTAAAATAACAATAACGAATAAAAATTAGTAAAAAAATATTTCAATCATAAATTACGTACCTGCAACAAAACGAGAAGGTCCGTTTTCGTGAAAAGAATAGAAAATTAAAAATTATTTTAGAATTTAATGACGCTTCCTCCACCATTTTCAATCACATTATAAATCATATGTTACTTGATTTTATCCCCTTCCAGACGAAGGATGTTCGGTTGTGAAATAATTTAAGAACGTGTGCTGCTCGCATTCTATGTCTGTCTCTGCCTGCATCAACCTTCTCCGATTCAATAAAGGGAGACAAATATGGCCTAGATTAAATCGAACAAACCAAAGTCTGATATTGACACAGAACGATCGACACAAACGGATAAACGTATGGAGTAACCTGCCTGGCTGTGACGTCACTTGCACGGCCTACTTATATGCTTCGATCCCCGCCATAAGCGGTCTCACCGGGCTGGTACACCCTGTATAACCATAGTAACTTTTTAAATTGTCACCTAATTATATTATTCTCGCATCAGATGGCAAAACATGTGTCTAGCTAATATTAATTGCAAAACAAACGTCTCACATTATTTTTTTTTTTTTATAAATATAAGATCACATGGGAATGTCGATTAAATGTAATAATAAAAATAAAAACATAATGACGAGTAGCTATTGTACCGAGAATGCGATTGTAGTTTCTAGAGGCCCATAACCAATTATCTTTGATTATTTATGTATTGTAATCCACTCGACGTTGTTTTTTTTTTGAATGAATTTGAACGAAAATGTAGACACAAATTTGGATTGTCAGATTTCAAAACTTAAGCTGAATTTATAAACTTGACGTTACGTTTGACGGTGCCGTTACGGCTTAAACATATTGAAATGCATAAGACCGTTTATATTGACGGTGACGGTGCCGTTTGACGGCCGACATAAACCAATTTTATCTTTTGACGGTGGACGGTCGTAGCAACGTTCGTAGCAAGTTTACACAGCCAATCAAAATCGTGTTTGCCGTCACGTGATATTTAGTAAATATTATTTTACTTTGTACCATCTTATTAACCATTTTAAAGTGTACTGTTGATAAGTGTTGATAGCAACGAATACTTATAACCAGGAAGAAGACAAACTGCCGTGTTAAATAATCGAAGCAAGCATGATACGGCGACATCCATTATGCCTGTCGCGCACGTGCTTTTCAAATGTCACTTTTGTCCAAATTTTTATTACTGTCAATATTTTAAAGTGACATTCAAGCAAAGAAAACATCAAAACCCTTTCATTTGATTTACTAAGTAGAGAAAATCAAATATTAGGATTTTGACATAGGTTTTCAGCTGCAAATATCGCTTTAAAATTGTCCTTACATACTTTTATATTATTATTGAACTAGTAACGAAACTAGAAATAAAGAATTCAGAGATTGAAGGTTGTAATTAGTTTTATTAAAAAATAGGAAATAAATCATAATTTACATAAAATATTTTACCATCTTCAACTTCAAACAAATCAAGGTAAATACAATACTATATGTACAGCTACTAACCAAGTAAATATATCCACCATCATTATGATTATGGGCTTCCAATTTGTTTGTTTCGTAGCATACTCCTGGCAACATTAGTGATCGAAGTCCTCTGTTCAGTCATTATGGGATTCTCAATTAAACTATGAAAAGAAAGAATTATTATAATAATATATTACCGGACTTATCAAAATTCTGACTACGGGTTAATATAACTAAGCTGTAAATATTATGTTGTAGCTTTTGACTCGTAGATTGTAAAATTTAAGTAAAATTCGGTTTTGTTGTTGCTAGTTTGCGTGAGAAGTTTGGGACATAATGGGACAATTTTATAATGTAAAATAACAATAACGAATAAAAATTAGTTAAAAAATATTTCAATCATAAATTACTTACCTGCAACAAAACGAAAACGTCCGTTTTCGTGAAAAGAATAGAAAATTAAAAATTATTTTGGAATTTAATGACGCTTCCTCCACCATTTTCAATCACATTATAAATCATATGTTACTTGATTTTATCCCCTTCCAGACGAAGGATGTTCGGTTGTGAAATAATTTAAGAACGTGTGCTGCTCGCATTCTATGTCTGTCTCTGTCTGCATCAATCTTCTCCGATTCAATAAAGGGAGACAAATATGGCCTAGGTTAAATCGAACAAACCCAAAGTCTGATATTGACACAGAACGATCGACACAAAAGGATAAACGTATGGAGTAACCTGCCTGGCTGTGACGTCACTTGCACGGCCTACTTATATGCTTCGATCCCCGCCATAAGCGGTCTCACCGGGCTTGTTGATAGTATCAGTCAGATCACATAAACACTAAGATTAATATAATCACATAGAAATATAGAAAAGCCGAGAAAAACAGGTTATGTTATTGTCGCCACCGTCAAGTTTATAAATTGGCCTTAAAGGTAATCTTGTCGAGCTATAGGAACGTCTTATCGGGTAAGACTACTGTTACCAAGGTGCATGGGCGCTGGAGGAGGTGCAAGAGGATGCACTTGCACCCCCTCGCTCTGGCTTGTACCCCCTTGACTCTAGCCAAAGACATTACAAACTACAGATGGAAAAATGTACATTTCTAGCCTACGCAACGACCGCAAACAGTCTTTCCCACCTCTTTCGGTCATTATTGCCGCATAGCACTTTTGCTTTTAGGGTTTGGCTATCCATAGATATGGGTCGGTGGTTGGGAACAAGCAATGGGGTTTAAACAGGTTTGTTTAAACAGATTTGTTGCAGTAACTATAAAACACTATACAGGGTGTTATAGAAATGACGTATTATGTTTAAACCGGCAATTCCTGAGATAAAGACAAATTGAAGAAAAATAGCCTAAATGGCGCTTTCAATTCACACCTTAAACTCTTTAGACAAAATAAAATAATTTTTAGATGACACTACCAAGAGAAGGATCCTTCTCTTAGTAGTGCCATTCAATCTGAAAAAGAATTTTAAAGTACTACTGTGTAGACTAAATACACCCTTATTGTATAAGGTATCATCGGGTGGTCGGGAACAAAAAAAATATTATTTTTCCATACATTGGTATTTGATATTAATACCACCTGACAAGTATAGACTTCTTATTTCTTAAATAGATTTTTTTTAAAATATGGTCACTCACTCATAAACGCCCTCGTACCTAATTAAACCATGATTTATTACTGGCGTTGTGAATTGGTTTTTTGTTTGATTTTTAATTATAAGCCTACTAAAATATGTGATTTATAGCGAATATCAAATAAAATAAATTTATTATTAGGTAAAGTATAGGATTATTTTAATGATACCAATATTATTAATGGTCTATAGTCACTATAATCCATTAGCAGGGTAGCGTCGAGTAATTGTGCTTAGTGAGTAATTTTACGGAAAATTTGATAAGAATTTTTTTTTTAGTTACAATGGCTCAATTGTCGTTTTATCAACATTCAGACAGCTTTTTACTTTATCCTCTTTTTTTGGAAAATGCATAATAGGAAGCAGTGGCGGTTCTTCCACAGGAGCACATGCGCACGTGCACCCCCCAAACGAATAAAAAAATATTAATTTATATTCATTTAATATTATTTATCGTATAAAGTCCGACCCTCCCTAATATTTTATCATACCCTCAATTATCGTATAATGTCCGACCCTCCCTAATATTTTCGTACCGTCAACCAAACTGTATATTATAGGCTCTCGATCCGGCAACCGTGCCTCGGTCGAGGTTTATGACGAGACTTTCTCGCATGTGCGATTAAGTAGGCGGGGCATAATGCAGTTTTTCTGTAGTAACAGGTGGCGGGAGACATCGGGGGATAGAGGGGCTATGGCGATTTAACATGGGAAAGGCGCACAATTTTAGTGTGCTCCGCCCCGTGTTCTGTTCGTGCATCTAGTTAGAAATTCGAGCGTGTATGTTTTAATATTTTAATATTATATATTTATTAAGTTAAAATGAATAGTTTGACAGTGGACTATTTAAAAAATAACTTTAGCCCTTTGAGTTTGGAGCAAAAAATTGAAGTGAAGAATGCGGGAAGACCTAAACCCGAAATTAATTTAACGCAGGCCACAAAGGGTAAATCTAGGGACTTTATGAGAAAGTTTAAAAATTAATTATATGGAAAAAAATTTATAGAGAGTATTCCAAACTTTAAACCCGAACAAACCCGACTTTACGTTTAAACACTATACACACTAAGAAAACCTTTCTTATTTTCCAAAAGTTGTATGTTGTCCTTGTGTAAAATTAAAAAATAAATAAAAATATGTTTTACCTAACCCATTTTCTTATTACTTCTTTTCTTTCTACATTTAAAACGCCTAGAAAGTAATTGTTTGGTCGTTACACAAAAATAAAAATTTTAAAATAATTTCACCATACTTGTGAACCCCCTCTATCATAGGTCACGAGCCGCCACGGATACGAAGTCAATCGTCAACGTCAAGTTTATAAATTCAGCTTAAAAATCTGGCAGAAGGTGAAAACATAAAGGTTAACATTGTTTCTCTGATACAGACTTTTTTGGTATATTTTTTTTTATGATCATTCACAAGCACTATAGGAAAAATCCTTTAGGGCACTGTGGGAGTGGTGCGTGTGCGCAAAAAGCGATTCACGTTGGTTTTGAATCGTTGGGAAGAATGACCTCGGGAAGGTCGTTCCATACGGATGAAGTCCTCCAGATGAAATTATTCTTAAATAGTGAAGTTCGAGGAGTACTAAGCTTAATCACATATGGATGGGCGGCAGTGGTTCGTCGTGTATTTCTGATATTCGCCGCTCTGAGCGGAATTAAGAGGGCAAGGTCAGCCGAGCACTTTCCATGAAAATATCTGTAAAAGAGAGTCAATTCCCCAACCTGCCTCCGATGTTCTAGGCTGTCGAGGTTTTTCGTCAGCTCGTAGTCTCCAATCAGACGAATGGCCCTCCTTTCGATGCAATCCAGTAGCCGAAGAGTATGTTTGGGTGCAGAGCTCCAGACATGAGAGCAGTACTCTATAGTGATGGTCGAATCTGGGCTTTGTATAGTGTCAAAAGTTGTTGAGGTGTGTACAACTTTCTGGTTCGGAAGAGTACACCAAGTTTCTGAGAAGCTATCTTGGCGATTGCCACAACGTGGTTATGCCAAGACATATTTCCTCCCAGATTGACGCCAAGCAAATTAATAGATGAAGCCAGTGGGATTACGCGTCCGTCCATGACTATATCCAGTTCTGTAATGTTAACCTTTTTAGAGAAAGCTGCTGCCTGGGTTTTTAGCGTTAAATTCGACTTGGTCACCCCAAGCCAATATTTCTTCCAGGTCTTTGTTGAGGCGTGATACTTCATGCTGTTTGCGAAGATGTGCGTCGGTAGCCGATGTTTGTGCATTCAAAGAGAAAGATGAGATAAGTGCACTATCATCAGCAAAACTAAATATAGGATTTTTCGTTTTTACTAGAAGGTCGTTAATGTAGTGTAAGAAGAGAGTGGGAGACAATATATGGACCCTTTAGGAACACCGGCATTGATGGTGAAGGTGTTTGAGAGAAATCCATCAATCGCCACTTGCAGAGAGCGGTCCTTGAGAAAGCTAGACAACCATGCACAGAATCGACTAGATATGAATTACTCACAACCTTTATTTTAACATCAGCTCTAAAAGTATCCTGATGCATTATCGGGAAACTATAGATCCTTGTGAATGTTGCATAACAATATAGGTCGCTAGTTCCAACATTTGAGGTACTTATTTGATAAGGAGTTCGCCGTCATGTTAATGTCTATAATTGACTATCTAAGTCTATTGTAAACAACGTTAAAATAATAATCATTAATCTACTTAATGTGATATACAACTAACTTTTCCCTAATCGTTTTTTTTTCTCATTCTCGTGGTACAACGATAAAGCTTTTTTGTTTTTTTGTTCTACATTACTTTGGAGAAGGTACTTATTAGTACTTAAGCACTAAAACGAAGCAATTAATATTGATAAAAATCTGTGTAGATGCAACAGTTTTAAGACAGACGGACGTTTTCTGCTTCTAGAGGTCAAAAAACTTTCCTACTACACAAAATAAGTTCCAGCTACTTTCAGACATTTTTCTGGATTTCTCTCCAATATTCAAACTAATGTTAATAGAAATTTATATAACCCGGTGCCGCGGTTTCTGTTTAAATTCAAAAATAACTTTCCGACTTCTGTGTATTTAAAAGGGTCCCAAAACTCGTAGTAAAGCATAAGTTCCCACTACCTACTTTCCGGACTTTGGCGATTCCTGAATTTCTCTTCAATTATTGGTAAGTAATTGTTGTAATTCAAATTTTTTTTTGTTTAATTCACAGAAGATTTATTCTGGTTCTGTCTTTAAATTGATCACTTTTCGACTAAAGACCTAGTTCCAGGTACCTATTTTCTACATAGTTTATGTTTCTAAGTTGTTGTTTAGATGCTACATGTTGGATATCATATATTTTTCAGTAATTTGCAATTCTCCTGTCAATATTCAAGCATTAAAGTTTTTATTATTAAACAGTAGGACTATAGGAAACATTATTTAAGGCACTCTGAGAGTGGTGTCTTTGCGAATACAGCAATTCTCTCGAGAAGGTCGTTCCACCAAGATGACATTCTCCAGCTGAAAGAATTCTTAAACACTGGATTGCGAGGAGAAGTACTGAGCTACGGCATGGCCAGTTGTTTGTCGTGTATTTCTGCTATTCGTCGCTCTAGATGGAATTAACTGGGCAAGTTCTTGGTCAGCTCCACCGACCTGTAACTATGGATACGTACAGAGTGTCCATTTTTGGGTAGTTTTACGGGGTATCTCCGTTATTAGTAAAGATAGAAGAATGCGGTTTTCGCAGCACTTTGCTACTTTTTTGTCAAACAGAAGATGCCGTAATCAGAATTTTTCTAGGCCGCCTTATTTTTGATATACGGGATGTTTTTGAGAATTGTGCATTTTGGGTTTGTTCGGGTTTGTCGCCGTCATATAGGCAACCACGCTGGCATTTCTGCCGGTTTGGTTGCCAACCAACGAGGTGAACCAAAATCAGTCGTAGCGATGTAACGATATTAAAAATTTGTCGATACGTGGACAATAGATATCAAAATTAATTCTAAGAGTATATTTTCAGTGATGGCCACAAGCTCTTCTTTTATGCGAGAAAATAGACTGTTTATTTCCCAGTAAAGAATATTGCCGTGTAATCAATTTCATTAAGGGCGAAGTACGGCCTGTTCACCCGGTAGGCAGGTACATGGAAGATATTGATAGAATCTTATAATGGTCCAAAACAAACAACCTTACATTTAATATAGCAAAATGCTGTGTGCTTAGTTTTAGCAGAAAAAAGAATACGTTAGTCTTCGACTACAACATGGATGATGTTCTTCTAACACAGGTCGAGGAAATACGGGATCTTGGTGTAACATTCGATTCTCAATTGTCATTTAAACCGCATATTTTAAATATGACAAAAAAGACGTCCAGCATGTGCGGGTGTCGATTTCTAATTCGAGGGGGAATAACTTTTCCGCTTTTTTCATCTCCGTAACTTCAACCCCCTAACGGGGATGAACACAACCCCCTAATTTTGAATAGGGATGAGGGGTGTGCGATACCTCATTTTGTAGATCTTATCGAGTACTATCTGACCCTAAAATTTCGCTTCAAAATTTTTATCTTTAACGAAATGACAGCTAAAATAGTCGAAGACTACTTACTTTTGTGATTAGTTTATTAAATTCTGAAGATGGCCACCATTCACTTCCATGCAGTAAAGAACGCTGGTGCATGAGTAGAGAATGTGGAATTTTCCTCGAGGATATTACTCTTATCAGACGCAGTTGAATTTATTTATTTATTTGTTAATTTTTTGTCCAAAAAAGTAGATGGACCATGTTTTTGATTTACCTTAGTCTCTCGTGAATTTTTAAGAACGTTAAAACTGTGTCAATTCGATTGTACCTTTGTAGTAGAATTAAAATGGTGTATTCCGTAGAAGAGGGGTGGAAATTATAAAATAACGACTCTGCGCGAGTAACAGCGGCTTTATTTAACGAGCGGCATCCTGAAAGAAATGTATCCGCTGCTTACGTTGTGCAACTGGTTACCAAATTTGACGCTACTGGTTCAGTCGGAAACAAAAAGAGGGTGTATGACAGAGACGAAGCGAGGGAATTGGCTGTCTTAGGTCAAGTAGCAATGGATCCGACCCTTAGTACTAGGAGATTGTCCGATGTATCTGGTGTTTCACGCACAACAATTATGAGACGAATCCTTAAACAACATAAGTTCCATCCTTTTAAGATACGACTGGTTCAGGAACTGAATGAGGATGATTTCGATCGCCGACTCCAGTTCTGTGAAGTGGTCAGTGGAATTATTAACAATAACTACATGTTCAATATCTGTTCCTCGGACGAGTGTTCATTTTACCTTTGTTAAAATAAAACACGCTTGTTGAATTTTCAACACAGACTAAATCTTTATTTGGTAAAGATTAAACGTATAAGCAGAAAACTGCTAACATGAGCAATACTGTAATATAATATGCTACAGTGGTATGACAAACTATAATATTATTGGGCTACTTTTTTAACACTCCCACTAGCACAAAAATATTATTTCAAACATATTATACCTAAATCATTTGAACACTTAAAATGTTTAACAGAATTTAAACCTTTTGTTAAAACGTCAGCGGGCATATCAGCTGTCTGTAAATATTTAACTTTAACTAAGTTTTTAGCAATTGCTTCTCTAATAAAATGAAATCGCACATCTATATGTTTTGATCTCTTATGAAACATAGGATTTACAGATAACTTTTGTGCACTCTGACTGTCATTGAAAAGCGTCACACAGTTCGAGTTTCTAGCTAATTCGGCCATTAAATTTCTTAAATAAATTGCTTCCTTTGAAGCCTCCGAAATAGCCATATATTCGGCTTCAGTACTAGATAAGGCAACTGTGTTTTGTTTTCGACATTCCCAAGAAATAGCAGAACCACTAAGCTTGAAACAAAATCCGGTATATGATTTTCGATCATTTACATTACTAGCCCAGTCGGCATCTACAAAACCTATTAAATCTAATTTATCTTTATGAAACCTTAAAACATAATATTTAGTGTTTTGTAAATATTTTAAAATCCGCTTAGCCTGCTTCCAATGAGTTTCGTCATGAGAATTATTGAATTGACTTAAAAAACTAACTGAAAATGCTATATCAGGTCTCGTTAAAACAGCAAGATACATAAGACTGCCAATCAGCTGCTGATAAGGCATTTTAGTTTTACAAACATTCTCATTTTGTTGAAGAATAACACCGTTCTCCATAGGCGTCGACACTGATTTACAATTTTCCATATTAAATCTTTTCAGAATACTATTAATATACTGTTCTTGATCCAAAGTAATAGTCTTATTATTTTTATCAATTGTAATTCGCATTCCGAGACACTGTTTTACCTCACCCAAATCTTTAATTTTAAACATGTCTCCTAGTTTACACTTTAAAAAATTTGTTTCGATTTTACTGTTAGAGAAAATAAAGAAATCATCAACATACAGTGTGATTACAGTTAAACAATCGTCTTTACTTTTGGTATATAAACAAGGTTCTAGTTCAGATTTTTTATACTTTAATTCTATAAGGAAATCATTAACTTTAGTATACCAAGTTCCAGCAGATTGTTTAAGCCCATAAATTGCTCTTTTCAATTTTAAAACTTTATTTTCACAATTAGATTCTTGAAACCCTTCAGGCAACATCATAAACACATTTTCTTGTAAAATACCATTCAGAAAGGCGGTAGTTACATCTAGATGTGTTATGTCTAAATCTAATTTAACAGATAATGCTATTAACAACCTTAGCGTAGAAAAACGAACAACAGGAGAAAAAGTTTCATCATAATCAATACCTGGTTTTTGCGTAAAACCTTTCGCTACTAGCCTTGCTCTATAGCGCACTTGATTTTCACTGTCAAACTTTCTTTTAAACACCCACTTGCACGGCACAATAGTCCCACTTTCAGGAACATCCACGAGCTCCCATGCATCATTGTCTTTGAAGGACTGCAACTCTTCATCCATAGCTTGTCGCCATTTTTTCTTATCAGGTCTTGCCAATGCACTATTCACTGTGATGGGATCACTTTCTAGATCAGAACTTTCTAGACACAAATAACTGACACAATCGTCAAATTTTCTGGATTTTGATATCCTTTCTGACCTTCTTAAGACACTAGGGACTTCTTCATTATCTGATGAAGAATCATTGCTGTCTGCAATTTCCCACACTTCTCCAGAGCTGTCAGATAAAATTTCTTCTTCTTCCTCGATCTTTGTGTCTCCCACTGGAACTGTTATTTCGTCACTGATCACTGCTTCTGTGCTTTCTGTGCTGTCTACCACGATGCTAACTTTCTTTTCAATGTTTAATCTATAAACTCCGTCCTTTAAAACAGCTGTGCCAAGTAGCTTATTTTGTTTATTGTAAATTTTACAACAATTAGCCTCAAATTTTACATCATTGCCATTTCTTATTAATTGACTTACTGATAATAAATTTGTGGTCAATTCTGGAACGCATAAAACATTTTTTACAGTAATATCATATTTCTGTTTATTGACAATTGTTGTTATCTTGACATTTCCTGAACATTTGACTTGGACCTTTGCTTTGTTAGCAACCATGATTTCATGTACATCTGTTTTAGTACAAACATCATCAATCCAATCCTGATTCGACGTTAAATGAAAACTTGCACCAGAGTCTACATACCAGTCCGATTTGCTGAAGGAACCATTTAAAAACACTGCACTGAAGACGCCTGATGATTTGCTTTCATCCTGTCTGTCTTCTGTTTTCGGACACTTATTCTGATAATGTCCCAATTGTTTGCATTTGAAACATCTTATTTTCTTCATCGGATTGTCGTACTTTCGAGTATGTTGCAAACCCGATTTACTGGTAAACGCACTACCATTACTGTTGCCTACGTCGATATCCATATCGAGCAACTTGGTTTTAATGGAATCTGTTGTTATAGCTATACCAGAGTGTTCTATTGCCATGATCATTGGCGCATATTTTTCCGGTAATCCTGCTAATAACAATGACCCGATCCATTCATCGTCAATGCTAAAACCAGTTCCTCTTAATTTCTGACCAGTCTCCACAATTTCATTGACATAACTTGCCATTGAATCACTGTTTTCTCGACGTGTAGAAATTAAACTTCTCAATAAACCAATTTTTCTTGCGAATCCTTTATCATCAAATAATTTCTTTAATTTGTCCCAAAGATCTACCGTTGTGGTCGCCTCTTTTATGTGAACATATAAAGAAGTATCAATGGTTAAAATTATCTTCGCTTTGGCCTTGGCATCATCTGCTTGAACCACTTCCGATATACATTTGGATAAGCCTTCCAAAATCAGAAAATTTTCAACTGCAAATGCCCAATCACTATAGTTTTCTCGCCCCTTTAATCTCGGAACATTAACTATATAATTCCCAGCCATACTTCTGTTTTCACGAAAATTATACTAACACTACGCGTAACTTTTTATTAGGTTTTCTGGCACCTTTGCGGTCTGGGCCCATAACCTGTTAAAATAAAACACGCTTGTTGAATTTTCAACACAGACTAAATCTTTATTTGGTAAAGATTAAACGTATAAGCAGAAAACTGCTAACATGAGCAATACTGTAATATAATATGCTACAGTGGTATGACAAACTATAATATTATTGGGCTACTTTTTTAACAAATGGCATTGTAAACAGGCATAACTGTCGTTATTGGTCAGATGAAAATCCAAGATTATTTCGTGAAGTGCATACTCAGCATTCCCAAAAGTTAAATGTTTGGGCGGGTATTTATGGAAGTCACATAATCGGCCCTTTTTTTATACCCGGTAATCTTACTGGCCAAATGCATTTAGAACTATTAGAGAACGCTATTTATCCAGCCCTCGTTCAAGTATTGGAGAATGAAGAAGACCATGTAACGATCATTTTTCAACAAGATGGCGCACCACCTCATTTCGCTCAACCTGTGCGTCAGTTCTTAGATGAAAATTTTCCTCAGGCCTGGATTGGAAGAAGGGGACATATTGAGTGGCCACCCAGATCACCTGATCTGGCTCCACTGGACTTTTTTCTATGGGGTCACCTGAAATCTAAGATTTACGCTACCCAGCCTGAGTCACTGGAGGTTTTGCGAATGTGGATCATTAATGAATGCCGTCAAATTACACCACAAATGTTTAGTAATGTCCGTGAACGTCTTGAGCAAAATTTATTTTACTGCATGGAAGTGTATGGTGGCCATTTTCAGCATTTAATAAACTAATCACAAAAGTAAGTAGTCTTCCACTATTTTAGCTGTCGTTTCGTTAAAGATGAAAATTTTGAAGCGAAATTTTAGGGTCAGATAGTACTCGACAAGATCTTCAAAATGAGGTGTCGCAACACCCCTCATCCCTATTCAAAATCAGGGGGTTGTGTTCACCCCCGTTAGGGGGTTGAAGTTACGGAGATGAAAAAAGCGGAAAAGTTATTCCCCCTCGAATCAGAAATCGACGGGTCCGAGCGATTTTCTACATTTTCATTTTAAAGCAGGAAAATCGAGGTGTTAAGTTTTCGCTGGACCACCGTGTATGTATTATAGGGAGACTGGTGTATATGATCTAAATGTACCAAAGGCAGAATTAATGTCTAGGTATGGATTGGACAGTCGGCATTGCGCATGACATCTGACGATCAGCTTTGTTCTTTTGTTGCTTTTATATGATTGAGTTTGTCTGTCCATAGATATAGGTCGGTGGTCGAAGCTCGTGATCTCTGACCAGAATGGCTCTCCGTTCGATGGAATCCGGTAGCCGAAGAGCAATTCTACTGTCAGGTCTTGTCGCATTTTGATTCTCAAAACTATAGTTTTTAATATATTTCTTATATGCGCTGTAGTTAATTTTCCAATTGAATGCAGATATTCGTTCTTCCTTCAATTGGATTAAATTAAATATCCCTTTAAGTGAGTCACGTGGACCATTCGGTCGTCACAGTGGCACGATTCAACCTTGTCCGCACATTTAAACAGATTACTTTTTTGCTGTTTCTATTAAAATTGTCAATTGAAAAACGTTTCAAGCCAGTGCCAGTCGGGTGAAGTGTAATAAATAATCTTAGCAAAATAATAATTTATCCTAGTCATTTATTAATTTTTTATCTGGCATTGTCGCAAGTAAGGAAGGTAAGTCTTATCGTACTGATTCGCTTTTTCTTTATGGTTTGTGCCACATCGGAGGACGCCTTTTTTTTATCTCGACATCCTCTTTCGTCTACAGGGTGTCCGCTAATTAATGGGACATGGAAAACCCACAGACTCCTTACGTAAAAATATTAGGATTTAATTATACTTAGCTATATCCGAAAGTTGATATTAACGGAGGTACAGGGTGTTTAAGTTAAAACTTCATTGTTTTTCTCTAATAACTTTGACAGAAACCAACGGGTTTTTACAAAAGTTGGTAATTATGGTTTTTTAGGACGAGAAACCGATTTTTTGAAATTTAATGTACAATGTATATGTAATAATGGGCGCTGTCTGCGGCATTTTTTGCCCATTTATTAGGTCATAACTTTTTTGTGCCTCAGTGTATTTAAGTTTTTAATGAAAATAATACTTTTCTCATATTTATTACGTAAAAATGTATACTAAGTTCAGGTCGCCCAGAGTTACCGTTTCGGAAATATTTGCATTTAAATTGTTTAGTGCACCCTGCCCAATTACTCTTAATTTGCAAACAAGATTTTTTTCTCAAAGTAACCTATGAGAAAACAAATGAAATTTAGAGGTGCAGTTACTATGGAACAGAAAATGTTTCGGTTTTGAGTTTATTATTTTTTTTTGAGTTTTATTATTATTTATTATTAAGTTTGTGTTTTCATTGCTGTTGGTTTCTTTCGGCACGATATTTTCTAGGGTCAAAGTTATTTTAATTAAAGTAAGTTAAAGAACAATCCAATTGTTGTATTTATTATTTCCAATTACCATTACTAGAACATTAATTATTATGATGTAAAAGTTAATTGGTAGTAACAAAATATTATTTGCTTGCCTGAGCTAACGCACTAAACAATTTAAATGCAAATATCTCCGAAACGGTAACTTTGGGCGACCTGAAATTAGTATACCTTTTTTATGTAATAAATATGAGAAAAGTATTATTTTTATTAAAAACTTAAATACACTGAGGCACAAAAAGTTATGACCTAATAAATGTGCAAAAAATGCCGCAGACAGCTCCCCCTACATTGTACATTAAAATTTCACCGAAAAATCAATTTCTCGTCCTAAAAAAACCATAATTACCAACTTTTGTAAAAACCGTTGGTTTCTGTCTAAGTTATTAGAGAAAAACAAAAATGAAGTTTTAACTTTAACACCCTGTATCTCAATTAATATCAACTTTCGGATATAGGTAAGTATAATTAAATCCTAATATTTTTACGTAAGGAGTCTGTGGTTTTTCCATGCCCTATTAATTAAAGGTTACTGTAAACAAATAGCCAAAGCCAAATTATATGAGATTTATGCTCGGTTATGTGGCAACCCTGTATGATATTGACTTTGTTGAAGTTTCAAATGTTTCCATTTTTTTGTCCTATAATTTATTATTCATTTGTTATGTTGTAAATAACGCCATTAGTGTTGTTTGATCTTAATACGTGGGCTTTTCCGTAATGTTATTTATTATATGCCAGATAATGTTGTCCATTTGATAATTTATGTACCTTCAATTGTTTAAATAATATTGACTATCGGCTTTTTTTTATATAACATGTATTAGAAATGGAATACAATAAATGATTAAAGCAGGTGGTCCTAGCCATTATTTTGTTTTTCATCATTTAACTGGTTAGAAAAATATTCTTATTTTTGCGAACAGAAAAATGTAATCGGTCTGCCAAAATGGCTAGTTGGTCAGTAACTTATGGACAGCAAACATTTCTGAATCGATGAGTAATTAATGTCATACCAGAGTGCTCTAAATTATTTTGGTACGCAAATTAAATATATAAGCTGCTATGAGCCATCCACTTTTTTTTAATCAGATATTAGTAAGCAATCAGCGGTTAAGCAAAATATTTAATCTTGGTCATAAAATAAGTAATAAAACGTGAAATAGTAACAGTCCCTGGGAAAACCAGTGAAAACCCAACCCCGCTACACCTTTTGTAGCCGATTTCCTTCTGTATTCGGCTTGGGGTGACAGTAACCAAGTCGAATTTAACGCTAAGAAATCCCAGGCAGCAGTTTTCTCTAAAAATGTTAACATCACAGAACCGGAAATAGTCATGGCCGAACACGCAATCCCACTGGCTTCATCTATTAATTTGCTGGGTGTCAATCTGGGAGGAAATATGTCTTGGCATAACCACGTTGTGGCAATCGCCAAGATAGCTTCTCAGAAGCTTGGCGTACTCTTCCGAACTAGAAAGCTGTACACACCTCAACAACTTTTGACACTATACAACGCCCAGATTCGACCATCACTGGAATACTGCTCTCATGTCTGGAGCTCTGCACCCAAACATACTCTTCGGCTACTGGATTCCATCGAAAGGAGGGCTATTCGTCTGATCGGAGACCACGAGCTGACGAAGAACCTCGACAGCCTAGAGCAGCGGTTCTCAAACTTTTTGGGTGACGGAACCCTTTTGGGAAGCAAAATACTTGACGGAACCCTACAATAAAACAATAGTTTTTAAAAGTGTATTCTTTATTAATAAGCATAATAAAAGTACAATGTAACAGTTACTAATTATTACTTACTTTACCACATGGCAAGTACAATAATAGAAGATATTAAAAAAGAAAAAATCTAACTAATGGGAGGTATGAAACTGTTTTTTATTTTTCATCAATTGGTTGATATCAGGTTTGATAGAAGACAGTTGAAGTCTCATATCAGGTTCGGCGTCCAGTCTATTGCGATATTTTGTTTTCGTGGCTGCATAGGTTGAGAATCCTGTTTCGCACAAATATGTTGTTGGGAACGGGAGAAGAATATTCAGAGCCATTTTGCCAAGCATTGGATATTCATCACGGATTCTGCACCAAAAATCGTTGAGAGGCGTCGTTTTGAACAGTGACTCCATACTTGTGTCTGATGACATTTCTAAAAGAGATTCATATATCTCGTTTGACATACTTTCGGGCTTTTCCAAGTTGGGTAAAAAAGGATTATGAATCCATGAATTCAGTTTCATTTTTGTATTCTGTTCTTCGGGAAAATACTTTTCAAAAGATGCGCGCATCGAACTGAGATATTGGACCAATTCTTCAAACACATCATCTTGAAACATTTCTGAGTCGTTATCGCTAACAAACTCACTGAGTGACGTAAAGCTTTCTATTTCTTTCTTACCAACGCAAATAATCCAAAAATCTAATTTTCTTTTGAATGCAGTTATTTTGTTATAGGCCTGAAACACTGTTGTCTGTTTACCTTGCAATGATAAATTCAATTCGTTCAGTTTTTGAAAGATATCCGCCATAAAAGACAATCGGAACAACCAAGTTTTATCATACAAACGGTCCTTCAAATTAAAAGAAGTATCTGCTGAAAGAAACATTTGTAACTCGGCTCTAAGTTCAAATAGCCTTGTTAAAGTTTTACCCCGAGACAGCCATCGCACTTCTGTATGGAGCAGCAGTGTTTTATGTTTGCTGCCATAATCTTCACACAATAATGAGAACAATCGGGATTGTAGTGGTCGTGATTTGATAAAATTAATTATTTTTACCGCTTCATCCATAACTAATTTTAGATTTGACGGCATTTGCTTCATCGCAAGTGCTTGTCTATGCAGAATACAATGGCTGGAACTACAATTAGGCGCTTTATTTTTTATTCGTGACACTGCTCAATGCAATTGTTCCAACTGAGATTATTTTCTTCAAAAAATATATTTATTTTATTAAAAATTTCTTCCCCGGTAGTGTTTGTGAGCAGCGGTGAACACATAAGCATGTCTTCTTCAAAAGAACTTTCATATGGATATCTCACGATAACCAGCAAGATAGCCAAACCAGCGACATCAGTTGACTCGTCCATTTGCAAGGCGAATCGTGTTTTTTGTAGACGTGTAACTAGTTCTTGTTTGACGTAGCTTGCCAGATCATGGATTCGCCGTGAAACAGTATCGTTTGATAGCGGCACAGTAGAAAGATGCTTTGCGGATTTTTCATCGAGCATACATTTTGTTATGTCTAATACACATGGCTTTATTAAATTCTCAGCGATAGTGTGCGCTTCACCTGCTTGTGCAATGCGATAGCTAACTAAATATGATGCCTCCGTGGCCTTTTCGTTGATAGTTTTTGTTACATGCATCATATTTTTTTGACTTTCCAATAACTGATCTTTTTTACGAACAAAAAATTCTTTATTCTTGTCTTTATACTCGGGGTGTACAGTTCGTAAATGTCGGCGCAATTTGGCAGGTGCCATGGAACTATTAGGAAGCAGTTTACTACATAGCATGCAGAGAGGTGAGCCCTTGGAATCAACAAATCCGAAACTGATATATGATTCATCATACTTCCTTTTTTTCGTCTTTGAAACCGTCGAGCTTGATCGGTGATTGCTATATTCTCCGCGCGTACTGCTTTTGAACATTCAGCGTCATTAGAAGATGTTGTTGCAACACGTTTAACACCTTTAAGCCAACGTTCCATTCTTCTTTATTTATAATGTTACACGTCAGGCTGGTGGGGTCTAAATAATGCACAATCGTTACTGCGTATAAGAGACTAAGTTTAGTACAATGAAGAAATGTATAAAACTGAGACAACAGAATACAGCAGGCAGTAGAACAATGAACACTAGTTTCTCGCTAGCGAGCTTGTAAGTAGGTAGGTAGGAACTTATCGCTCCGAACGCTCATCGTCAACTGACTGACGAGGCGCGACGCGCGATCGCCGCTTTTATACTTAGTCCTAGAGTCGATCTCGAATATTCTCGAAAATACTCGAGTCGGCGCCTTTGATAAACAAAAAGCAAAAATAAAAAGAGAAATATAAAAATTGCGTTGTAAACAATTCAGAGGCGGCTTTTATCAAAGGGACTGCGCGCTCACAAGTATACAAGTATACATGTTGATACCAAACTTATGAGATATTGTACCAGCTATTGTAACACATGTTTATACAAATACAAATAAATAAATAAATATACCTACGCCGCGGCCGCGGAATCAAAACGTTCGACCAGAGAGAGGTGTTTTGATTTTTTTTCTAAATTCTTGAGGAACCCCTACAGAGGTATCGCGGAACCCTAGGGTTCCGCGGAACACACTTAGAGTATAGCTGGCCTAGAGCATCGAAGACAGGTTGGGGATTTGACTCTCTTTTACAGATATTTTCATGGAAGGTGCTCGGCTGACCTTGCCCTCTTAATTCCGCCCAGAGCGGTGAATAGCAAAAATACACGACGAACCACTGCCGCCCATCCATATGTGGTTAAGCTTAGTACTCCTCGAACTTCATTATTTAAGAACTCTTTCATCTGGAGGACTTCATCCTTGTGGAACGACCTTCCCGAGGTCGTTTTTCCCAACGAGTATAACCTCCAACGATTTAAAACCAACGTGAATCGCTTTTTGCGCACACGCACCACTCCCAAAGTGCTCTAAAGGATTTTTCCTATAGTGCTTGTGTTTGATCATAAAAAAAAAAAAAAAAAAAAAAAAAAAAAAAAAACGCAAGAAAGTTACATAAATTGAAAGTGCCCTGGGAAAACAAGTGAAACCTCGCTCCCGCTACACCTTTTGGGCCTTGACTGCTACACCGAATGAAAACATACGCACGCAATTAGCTACTCGTATCACGCGACTTTTTACAATGACACGACACCGCTTATTGTATCGACACACTGTATCAGCATATCGCGTAAAATTGTGCAGTTTCGGTTTCACGGTCATAAACCCTAAAATAACACTGACACTACCTTTTACAATTGATCTATTATGGCACAATGACTCATGGTATCAGTCGCAGTTTCGGTTTCACGTTTTCTGAAACAGAAACATAACATGACATGATATGAAGCACTTCGCACGGCATAAACAAATATAAAAAGAATAATATCTTAGCTCAGCCGTAGGCAACCAACAATATGTGTGTATTGTGTATCATGAGTTGTCTAAATATTAAATATGGAACTCTGTATAATGGCTACATTGGGCTACATGCATGACATTTTTCGTTTTGTTATAAATATGTTAAAATATAATCAAAGAATTTTATGTTCCTTAAGTTTATAATTTGTTTGTTTGTTTGTTTATAAACTTTTGCCAAAAATGTATTTACAGTTTCAGCACGACTCTGTAGTATATAGACTTATTATATTTAAACCGGCAAATCCTGAGATGAAAATAAATTGTAGAAAAACATTGTATGAAAAATACACTTTATATGAAATCTGAAAATTTACGTGGCCGCTACTGAGGACGTTCGCAATCAATAGTTTATTGAGGCGTTGTTGTCATATATTGCAACACAGAATTGCAAACGCACGTGTTCAGTTTTTGACAACAAGACGTCTTTGACCCGCGTTATCACTTCTTTTTCAAACTTTTTGGGAAAAGAATACTACAATTTTAAGGTACATACTCTATTACCTTCGATCTTATAATCCGTTTTATAATTAAATTCCATAAAAAAAATAAAACACAAAAAGTATGTTTTGCAACAGAACCAACAATATCACACAAATTTGAAATCACATCACAATATTTCTTATTATGAATTATTTTACAACAGAAAAAAAAATCGGGTAAGGCTACAACTAACAAAACGTTTAAATATACATCAAGCACGTGGAACCCTCGACAGCGTCAATCCATTCCGCGTCTCGAAATATACTGAAGAAACGATAGTCGCGCGCGGCAGGTATCTAAGCAAGGGCGAAATATGCGGTGTGATCTGACAACACTGTTAGTATACTCTATTGACCCACATTGTTGCTAACTGAATCCAGATGGAACGGCGCGACAATATGTGGTTAAAAAGGGTTTTTACCTTAGTATTTAGATATTCGATTCGACCCTAGGGTCACCCATTTAAATATAATAAGTAATTTCCATAACACCCTGTAAAAAGCCTGGTTCTGATTTATAAAGATATATAAATACTCCCTTAAAGGACAGAGCCTAATTGTTTCGTCCGTTGCCAGTTCTATTATGATTATGAAATACCGTCATGATACAAGTGTAATTTTATCATATGAGACATCAACGCTGTTTCAACACTTGTGACATCCAGGCAGGTGTCAATACAATAGTGTCGTTCAACACAATGTTACCCAAGCCTATTCCGGCTTCATCACTAATTAAAAGCAACAGGTAACTATATTTGAAAAAAAATCCTGAATTCCTGCGGTGGAGGTACAAACATTACATAATAATAAACACAAATATATTCTCTACGTTGCAATACTAATCTTATTTATACAGTAATTAACGTTTGATCGATTTCAATGCTACGGGGAGGGGCGTATGCGTTTATCGTTTTGATAAGTATTACACAAGGCACACGAATTAATTTTTTTTATTATTACATTGTACACGAATTTCAATAAAGAAAAAAATTTATTTTTTAATATGGAAATGATTGGAAAAATTCACTCAACCCAAGTTTTGTAATCGTTTTTGCATTTTAAAATTCATATAGTATGTATTAGTATAAGACGACAAGAGGTAGGAGTATGGAAGATGTTTTGATTTATTCTTGCTCTAAAATAAGGAAAACCTTTTTATTTTGCATTTTTCCGCAAAATGTCATTCTTTTCTTCGTGTTTTATTATATTTAGACCGGCAAATCCTGAGATGAAAATAAATGGCGCTTTGAATTATTAAGCGAAATATACACTTTATATGAAATCTGAAAATTTACGTGGCCGCTACTGACGACGTTCGCACCCAATAATTTATTGAGGCAGTCTCAAGGCTCAAAAGAGGTCAGCGCATTGTAAGCGATGTTGTCATATTGCAACACAGAATTGTAAACGCACGTGTTCAGTTTTTGGACAACATGATCACTTCTTTTTAGAAAAAAACTACAATTTTAAGGTACATGCTCTCTACCCTCGATCTTATTCTAAAATAATCCGTTTTATCATTAAATTCCATAAAAAAATAAAACACAAAAAGTATGATTTGCACTAGAACCAACAGTAGTTAATATCACACAAATTTGAAATCACATCACAACATTTATTATTATGAATTATTTCACGACAGAAAAAAAATCGTATACATCAAGCAGGTGGAACCCTCGATCACGTCGTTCCAACACGGAGTATCGGAACATACCGAAGCAACGATATTGAAGGTTAAACATATCAATACGCGCGCGGCGGTTATCCAAGCAAGGGCGAGACACGCGGTGTGATCTGGCATCACTGTAGTTTACTCTAGTGACCTATATTGTTGCTAATCTATTTTATTTGATGGAATAAATATTTATAATACGTTACCTAAAGTATTGTTTAAAAAAAATGCAAAGAATTTTTTTCTGGAAAATATACAAATTACTTATACAAAAAACCATTTATAATATTTTTTTTCATTTTAATATTGATTAATTACTTATTTATGTTCTATGTTATAATATTCCTTGTACTGGACAAAAATGACTCGTTGGGAATAAACATTATTATTGTTATTATTATATTGTTGCTAACTGCAACCAGATGGAGCGGCGCGAAAGTATGTAGGCACAAATGGTTTTTACCTTAGTATTTAGATATTCGATAAAGAAAAAAGTATGTAGATTTTCTCTAGGACATAATAAGTAATAATTCTGTTACTTATTTTTTTATATTTATCATGAAAACCCTAAATGGTTCCCTGCAATTAAAAAGAACAACGGCCTCGAAAGTTTGTTATTTATTTTTTAAATAAACAATTTTACTGTCATTTTGGCACCATCTGTCATCTATTGAAATACAGTTGTTTGAAAAGTAGTTTGCAACACGCGTGTATTTTAAAACACTTTCTACGCAAATTTGCCGTGCTTTTTTTTCCTCTTTGGTAGGTGGCCGTAGGAAAAATCATCTTGATACTTTCAGTCATTTATGGAGGAGGGAAGGTAAATCTTGAAATTGACTTTAATAAAATCTCCTCTATTTTTCCAGGTTCCGTGGAACACGAAACCAGGCACCTCAACGGCGACTCGGCCGACGCCGACATGGCCGAGAACATGGAGGACCCCGACGACGAGCCGATCCTCCAACTGGAGTTCCTCGACGAGGTCCACCAGAACTCGATGCTCAAGTCTCTGAACATGATGCGGAAAAATCGTCACTTTTGTGACGTCATTCTTCACGTATGTGCCTGGCTGTACAATCAAACATATTTTACTGAGCATTTTTTTACAGTCACATCTTAATATAGTCCGGCAGAAAATATTGTTGCCTAAAATGGGCCATTGCTATCAAAATTGAAGTGAGTAACAAGTAATTTTACCGGGGATTTTTTTTGGGTAAATTTACCATACTTGCTGAATTTTTCTGTTTAGCTATAGTAGGGCAAAATCAGAATGGTTTTGGAATAGAAGCTTGGGAATAGAAGCTTATGTTTAATAGACTTCTGATTGCAAAACAACCTGTCCAGCTTGTAGCTAACCGATAATTCTGCCGCGCTATAAATTGGTAACATCAAAAAAAAAAAATTAAAGTAACAAAGCTATTTGGTTCAAATTTTGTGACTGTTAAAAATGATTGTAAAATTGTTATTTGTATACGGTCAGTTACACTACTGGGCTGCTATCAAAATCGTCATTAACGAATTAAATAATAACCAGTAGTGAGTAGATTTTAAGTAATTCTTTAACATAGATAGACGATAGATGTAGTTCTTTTAACATTACTTGATGGCTGCATTGTATTCCCTGTACTGGACCGGCGGTTCTCGAATTTTGGTATTGCGCGTCCCTGTTTTTTATAAATAGGTAATAATCCAATATGTAGGAATTTAATCTCAATCTGGCAACACTGGCTACCTGTGTCGTTTCCTTGAAAGAGCGTCGACTGATACGACACCATGTATACTAGAAAGAATCAGTTTAGAAAAACACAAATTTCTGCTCGCTACAACAGGTATCTTAAATGCACAGGCAACTTCTTGGAATGTACTTTATTGGTTAACCATTTCTGCTGAAATTGTGTGAATTCTCACACATCAAGGGAAAATATTATGTATGAATATGGAATAAAATATAGCGATGAGAACTAGTCATCCGATACCGATAATCGGCCGATACCGGTATAATATCGGTATCGACACACATTTTTAAAAGATCTGTAATTATTCAATATGCGTTGATATAAGTAAAAATTGTCAATAGTGGCAACGCTGTAAAGCATCTTTAAGTCAAATACTGGTATCGACCACATATACAGTGAGGACGTAAAGTAAGGAATAAATTCATTATCTCGCAAACTACAATTTTTTTTAAAAATCGCTCGGACCCTTCGATTTTGTTTTTCGACCGCGCATATTCTGACATAAAATGTAGATATACAGGGTGTTGCAAATAAGAGTGACACAAAAAATTTTTTTTTGTTAAATAGAACCCACTGTATATTATTGCACGTACGGATTCTTCGGAAAATCCTAAACATTTTTCATGTAGCATGTGCTATGCCTTAGCCCAAGCGTTTTGGAGTTATTCTCATTCAAAATTTTAAAAGTGGAAAAAGTCATGAAGAAAACAAAGAATAAAATTATTTTAAAAATGTCTTATTTATCGAAAAAACAGTTAGGTGAACTTAAAAATAATTTTTCTAAAGTAAATGTTCGAAGTGTCTTCCGTTGGTCAACTGACAATAGCCTAACCGATCTACAAATTCTCGCTGAACATTTCGAACCATTTGGGGTGTAATTTGCCGAATTTCTTGCCGGATGCGATCTTTTAAATCATCTAATATTGCAGGCTGGCTTTTGAATACTTTTCCCTTAAGGTATCCCCATAAAAAAAAGTCGAGTGGTGTTAAATCGGGTGACCTTGGCGGCCACTCAATAAAACCACCTCTTCCAATCCACCTGTTTGGAAAAGTATCGTCCAAATATGTACGAACTCCCACAGCGAAATGTGGGGGAGCACCATCTTGTTGCAACCAGATATTATGATGTGGCAAATCGGGACGTTCTAACTAAAAGGGTGGCCAGGGCTGGAACAAGTTCTTGTTCTAAAATACTCAAGTATCTCTCGCCTGTTAAATTTCCGTCAAAAAAGAAAGGCCCTATAACAATGTCATCGACAACGCCAGCCCACACATTGATCTTTTGATTAAATTGTGTGTGTCCTTCCCTCATCCAGTGTTAATTTACATCGGACCAATATCGATAATTTTGGGTATTTACGTCACCATTCAAGCAAAATGTGGACTCATCGGAAAAAATTATATTTTTCACAAAATTTCTGTTTACGAAACACATATCCTGTAAACGCTCACAAAATTCAAGGCGCCTCTCAAAGTCCCTTTCCAAAAGTTCTTGGAGAACTTGCATTTTATAAGGATGGAAGGTAAGAACTGTTGTTTTTCCAATATCCACGTCACTTGCTACCTGCCTAGACACCACATGCTGGTTATCTTGAACTGCCAGTAAGACTTCTAATTGTTGATTTTCATCAACTTGAGGACAACCAAATCTAGGGACATCTCTTACATGACCGAATTGCCTAACCTTGTACTCAATTTTGATTACTGTTGATTGTGATATTGGCGGACGATTGGGGTATTTTTGATTAAATAACTCACAAGTTTCTTACTGTGTTCTAACCCTATCACCGTAGCCCATCATCATCAAAACCTCTATGCGCTGTTTCCCAGTGAGCCGCATTTTAATTTAATTTAGTTATGAAAAACGAAATGAGTCTTTTGAAAACTAGTAAAACGTTAGGAAAATACACATAAAACTGACAATAACAGTAGCTATTGACATTAATTCTTTTGGTTTTTGCATCATAACTCCAAAGCCTACTTGACTTTTCTTGCGCTTCACGCATGCTGACTACAGGTTTTCCTCAGCGTGCATGAATCAATGCAAGTCTTGATTGATTGCGAAATATCTGATTTTCAAATTTTACATGAGAATAACTCCAAAACGCTTGGGCTAAGGTATAGCACATGCTACATGAAAAATGTTTAGGATTTCCGAAGAATCCGTACATGCAATAATATACAGTGTGTCACTCTTATTTGCAACACCCTGTATATCTACATTTTATGTCAGAATATGCGCGTTCGAAAAACAAAATCGAAGGGTCCGAGCGATTTTTAAAAAAAATTGTAGTTTGCGAGATAATGAATTTATTCCTTACTTTACGTCCTCACTGTATATAAACAGTATATTGCCAATACGAACGATCCAAAATACAAAAAGTGTCCCCGCTATGGGAGATGGCGCGGGCCTATTGAGTTTGCGCAGTAGGGTGAAAATTATATCGATCCCGTCAGAGCCGGCCCGACATTATTTGTTTGTTGTTATTCGTTGCCATCTTTGGTTCTGGGTGCTTTTTCAAATTACGGAATAAAAAGTGGTTCATCCACATTGTTGTCGGTATATTAGTGCTTATAAACTTTCATTACCTAACAACAATTTTTGTAAAGGAGTTCTAATTTGTGGTGATTCGATTCGCTGTTTGGTAGGTTAGTGGCTTGTTTTGTTTAAGATGAAAGGACACAAGTGCATGGTGCTTTTTTACAAAAGTCGTGGATCAATACCAGGTATAAAGTATTTCAGGTATGTACATATATACGAAAATATTTTGCTTATCATATTATCCGATCTTCGGAACCGAATTTCACTAAAAAGCTTGCAAAAAAAGAAGAGAGTGGCACTCGTATACAATATAATATATATGTGGTCACTACCTAACCTTAAAATTAATGTATTTTTAATTTGGTGCTTTAGTAGCTTATAATAATTCCCAAAATAGTCAATATAGGCATTTTCTTAATTTTTGATTTAGAAAAAAGTGAGGTTAAGAAACATCGGATGAAAGTTAAAATAAAGCTCATCTTGTCGATTGTTGCAAATATTCGGACGGAATTTGGCACCAAAAGTTTACACCAATCAGAGCACCGTCGGATCATCATATCGTCAAAAATCGTATGCATGGAACGCTGTCTTAAATCGAACTAATCGAAATTTTGATTGCAATATTTTTCCTAACTAACCAGTGAAATTTACATTAAAAAAGTTGAAATCCGGTCCTGTCGAATGTTTTTCCGAACTGCGCAAACTTACAACGCCCCGTTCGATGCCCATAGCGGGGACATAATTGCAAAAGGTATTAGCAATATACTGTTTATATATATGTGGTTTTTGTCGATTCATGATAATATTATTTTTAAACTTTTTCCCTTAATTTCAACATCAATTAGAAAACAAATCGAATGGCAAATGTTTGTAATGTGAGAGCATCTCTTAAACTAATAATAAAATAAATTTAACGTTATTTGCCGGGCAATTACCATCAGATTTGTCTTAATTGAACACACAAATAAAGTGAAGTGGTACATTTATAGAATTAGTGACGCTATTGCATTAATAAATTAAATTTTGCGATCAAATATATTATTTATCTGTTGAGTAGCGCTGATATAAGCTCATTATGATCTTAATTTTACAAATACCTAGTATGTTTGGAAATAATGCGTTCTCAGTTAACCGAAAGGTGTACAGGGGGATCACGTATAATGTCCCCTCCTCCAGTGTTGCCAACCTTAGCATGGCTGAAATGTCCCACATTTAAAAAAAAGTCCTACAAAACTTTTGGTGGTACAGGTAGCCAAGTGGATCTGTGTCTCCGCCGTATCGGTAAGGGGAAAGCACTATCGTTTGAAACATGGTCTAGTCATGGGCGTGCTATTATTATTTTAAATAATGTAATAAAAATAGGAAATACTGAATTTTTCCAACTACCTGGGGGAATATCATTAAAGCATTTTCGTATTAATTCTACAACACTAGAACTTAAAGTCGGAGAAATATTTTCAGACCTAACCAGTGATTTTAACTGGTGGCACATATGCTCTATGGGGTTAAAAATGCAATAATATGGTGGAAGCCGTAGCACTGTATGTCCAATTTCTTCTGCCAATGTGTCACAAACATATACTTTTTTTATACAAAATGTCTTTAAAACTTCTAAAAGATCACTTTTTTATAACTTTCTTCAAAATATTTATCATTCGCCGCCATGTAGTTCTGAATCTCCAATTTTGTATTATTTGAGCTTGGAGCTTTATGTAATTGGCGACTGTGATAGCTCGCATTGTCCATTACTATCACGCTATTCTGATGAATGTTTGGTAAAAGACAATTCTTGAACCATTCCTCAAAAACTATTTTGATTGAAATTTTACCGCAAAAAGATATTTAAATATAAATTAAGCAACCTAACCTACCTGATGTGCCTATATTTAATTATAATTATTACAATCCGGTCCTTTCCACATAATAATAACAAACGGTCATAAATAATGGGATGGCTCCAGGTACTTTTACCGCAGTCATTAAGTTATATCCATTTTTCATGAAACAATCTTTACCTATGACTAGAAAAAGGTATTTCTCAAGCTTTTAGTCCCACGAATTGACCTAAATATCCCTTTGTCCCACAGAGGCCTCAAATATCCCACGAAATGGAAATATCCCATGGGTTTGGCAACAGTGCCACACAAACCCCTCTGAACTTGTTTATTTTTCATGTCTATACAGGGTTGTTAAAGTAGTATTTGTAAGATCAAATAGCATTTTAAGTCTGTTGATTCACAGGAAGGGTCAAAAAGTTATTTTTTTAAATGGGACATCCTGTATATTAACTGATTTTAAAATTCTATGTCAAATTTTGAACATGTAATATCCCCTATACCCAAATTATTTTGAACATGTAATATCCCCTATACCCAAATTCAACTGTTTTCGATATTTTAACAATTGAAAATTGAAGATCCATCATATTAGAAATATCTGAAAATGCGGGAATGAAATATAGATTGCACCGGAAAACAATGAACCAATGATCCGTCTCACTGTTGTTCTTATAGAAAATACATGGTATTGATTTCACCTTTTCTAACTTATTTAGTTGTAACCTGAATAGGCGTAATAAATAATCTATTTTCTTGCCAAAATTACTTTAGTCTACTCAAATAATTTCGTCAATCTATTTTTAGACGAAGACTATTGTTAGTGGATATAAAAATTTTCCCATTTATTTTCTATAAAGCACACAAGAAAAGAAGTCAATAAAAATACAACTGCGTTTCTGAATTTAAATATACAATGCAGCCATATCTATTAAATTTTATTATTCACAGATAATATTTCTAGGTAAATATTACCGTACTTGTATGTCGTTCTTTTATTAGAGAACGTTTTAATTTTATCTGTTTACAGAATTTCTCGCCAAGTTAGGTGACGGTAACAACTTTTGATTTTTTTATTTATTATTTACATTTTTATTGGTTATACGGGTCATTATTTTACAAACCGCACGGATTTCAGGAAAAAAAGTAATTGGGCTTCTTAATTTTTTGCATCCTTCAACAAGTTTCGTTCATATGTACATATATCAGGAATTTGCAAAAAATTTTTTTTTCGAAAATATCCATAATATGAATTTTTGATAATTTGCCGGATTTTCTCCATCTTCTCATACTTGAAATTTAGCATCTAAAGTTGTACCGTTCGGATCAATGTCGGTCTTTTTTATTGTGTGTGTGAAGTGTATTAAAAAAATTGTTATTGTGAACAAATGAAGAATAATAACATTTTAATTGTTTAAATAGTTTTAACCTTAAATTAATTTGAAAAAAAAAACATTTTCTTCTTTATCCTCTTATCTACAAAACCTATTTTACGATAACATGGGACCGATATTAGATTGGAAGTTATTAAATATTTTTGAGCGCAAGCCAGTCATTAATATTTCCATCCATTCCGTTGTTGTTCGAAAGCGTAGTTCTGACACACTTCGTATCGTCGCGCGCTGCGACACCTCGCGCGCTGCGGGACTCGTGCTCGGAAATATTTAATAACTTCCGATCTACTAGAGGTCCCATTTTTTCGTAAAATGGGTTTTGTAGATAAAAGGATAAAGAACACAATGATATTTTTTCAAAATTAATTTAAGGTTGGGGGGCGAGCATCTTGAAACTATTTAAACAATTAAATTGTTATCATTTTTCATTTGTTCACAATAACTTATTTTTAATACACTTCGGACGTTAACGTAACATGTGTAAAATAAAAAAAAGCTTAACATTGATCCGATCATTGCAACTGTAGATAATAAATTTCAAGTATGAGAAGATTGAAGAAGATCCAGCAAATTATCAAGAATTCATATGTGAATATTTTCGAAAAAATAATTTTTCAGTAAAGTTGTCACCTAATTTTATGTATATAAGTTGTAAAAAAAATTTCAGACGATTGCTAAAATGTCAAGGTAAATTGGTGTGCGATTTGTAAAAGAATGGCCCATATTTAAAAATCTTTACATGATTTTTCGTCTATATATATCACATTTTTTTTTTTTAAATATCTTTACGTAGATTTTGATTTTTATAATTAGTAAAGATATAATCCTTTTCCCTTGCCATGGAACATACTATATCATATTTTTTTGTTTTCGAATAGGTGGGGAATACAGAAATACACGCTCATAGAGCTGTATTGGCCAGCGCTTCGCCGTACTTGTTTGAGCTGTTCACAACCGACCAAGATAAGAATCAACAGGCAAGATTGGAGAATGTCATCACGTATAAGCTGAATGGTGGATTCGATCCGAATGCCTTGGAAATACTTACGGATTATGCTTATACTGCCAAATTGATTGTCAGATATAGTCAGGTAATGTTAAAAACCACCAAGGATGGACTATACAGGGTGTTATGAAAATGGCTTATTATATTTAAACCTGCAAATCCTGAAAAACGTATTGAAGAAAAAGAACCATAATTGGTAATAATACAAGGTCGAATCGCGTTGTGATCCGGCGTCACTGATTGTCTACTGACCTATACAGGGTGTTATGGAAATGACGTATTATATGTAAACCGGCAATTCCTGAGATGAATACAAATTGAAGAAAAATATCCTTAAATGGCGCTTTCAATTCATTTAGCGGTAAAAATGACCTGACGTCAAAGCAGGAATACCTCTGTACCGCACTGCGGCACATCCGAATTCTCACCGGTGTTGTCAGAATTACACTCTTTAAGTTTGAAATACCCAACTACGTAACTAGGTCAAATGTCAATGACCTTTTGACTTTTGATTGGCTGATTTTTTAATGTAATTTTATTTAAGCCACACACATACACTTACCTTGTCGGTCTTATTTAAAAATTAATGTCAACTTCTATAAAAACTTATACAGCGTTTTAGTAAAGAAACCGGCACATCACATGTGTGACCTGGTTATGCAAAACTAAACTACACATGAACATTGGCCGCCATAAAACTGCACAAAATTCACTTGGAGACATCGTTTTTATTAACATTGGCTTGTCTCGCTTAGGTTTGCATGAACTTTTGCTTTTAATTAAAAAACACATTGCAAAATGTAAATAACATTAAAAATCACATCTGACCTGAAATATTCAAAACACGAACTGTCAAAAACTAGAAATGTATTATAATGCAATGCATGTTTTCCGGTAGATTCCTGCGCATTCACCAAAAAAAGGTTGAAATAAATAATTATAATAATCTACAGCATTTATTTGTTGTTTTCCTTCACTGCCGTAGATACCAATAAAGATTAAAAAACTTGTTAATCGCTGCTCTGGTGCTTTATTTCATTCGAAAAGCTTAAAAAAATTAAATCGATCGTTTCACAGCGGGATTTTAAAACTCAAGATTAGCACATCTCTGGTATAAATCGACAGGTTAAAAGTTGACATTTGCTTGACAACAAGCGGCTTCGCGCGAAAGAGTTTTTTCGGGATATTTAATCAACTGTACAGTGCGAATAAGTGGGAAAATGTTTAGTACATACAGAAAAATCAAGTCGAAGGCAGATTAGAAAATGTTCCTTTAGTAAGAGACTGGAAATCGCAAGGTCACCGGATCTTGCATCATGCAATTTTTTCTATGGGGTACGATGAATAAAGAAATAGTTGATAAAGTCGAAGATATGGATCAGTTGCGATATAAGCTATTGGATGCAGCAGATAAAATAATTGCTGAACGTTTTAGTTTATAAAGTGCCAATTGTGTCCTATGTCCTATTTGTGTGTTTGTTAAAGAATGCATTAGTATGTAGCGATTTTGTGTGACAAGGGCCTATCTTAAAAAAACTAATTTGAAACGTGTGTTTCTTTAAGTGATTTATGGTAATTTGTTCAGTGTTTCACTATTTGTTCTGTGTCTCTGACGATATACAGGGTCATGTTCTGAGATTGGAAGAAAAACGCCGAAGGGGTTTTAGTGGTGGGTTATAAGCTTTACCCACTAAAACCAAAAAAACTGAAGATTTATGTGCCCTGGATTACTTGCTAGTATACTGGCACCTGGATTCACTTCTATTTGGATACTAGGTAGCTAAATATTTATTTTTATAAGAATCTAAAGTTTTACACGTGGCAACATTGCGCTAGAACATCTGTTTATTACACAGCTGCTCAGTGTAATGTGACTGTGCCGAGGAGTTGTGTGTGTGTTTATGGGTGAATTACCCCACTTTTTAATCGTTCGATTTGAAAAAAAATATATGTAGCGCTTCTCTAGGACACCCCAGGAGTCACCCATTTAAATATAATACGTCATTTCCCTGTATAACAACCTTAATGATGTATCTGCAACGGAACTCTGCTAAATAGAATGCTTAGATTCGCTTCCCCAGAATGTGTGTTCGGAAATTATGACTTGAAATTGTTAGTAATTATTTCGGGGCGGTTTTCCACTAATATAACTTTTTAGGTGAAAGCGGTATTTCTGTCGGCGAGTCATCTGAAAATGGACAGGGTTGTAAAGATCTGCGCCAAACATTTAATAAAGCATCTCTCGGTGGACAACTGCATAGAAATACGATCTCTACCTGGAGTCGCCAGAAAGAAAGACCTAATGCAGCAGATTGATGTTTTTATATCGACAAATGTAAGTATTCAAATTGAATTATTGATGTTTCTGGAAACAAAAAATGGTATTAAGCTGCAAAAAAAGAAGCCGTGTGAATAATCACAAAATATTTTTTGAATATCTGTATTACTGAGCGGCCGATACCGACATAAATATCGGTACATCGACATATATTGCCGCTAATCGGTATCGGCATATTTAAGATGAACTATTTTAGTAATTTTTAAGAATCTCCAGCGGCTTTATGACCAACTTCTTTCTTTCGTTCATCATCCTCTGGTTTAATGCACTACAGATATACAGGGTGTTCCTTAATGACGTGCTAATATTTCAAGGTGTGATTCCTTTGGTCATTTTATAAAGAAAAGTTCATATGAACATACGTCCGCAACGGCTTAAATTTTTTGCTACAAGGTGTTGAATTTTTATTTCTTAAAAGGTTATTTCTTCATATCTTCGAAAGTACTTGAGATATTATTTTCAATTTTGGCATGTGTTGTTAATAGGATATAGAACCACAAATTTTAGTTAGAAAAGTGATTCAATTGTTCCACCAGTGGCTTCCCTGCAAGCATGTCCTCCGATATTTTTTATAAAAAAGATGGTACGTCACTGATATTTTGCCATTTAATTTTTTTTCTGATTAGCCTGGTCAATTCTACACGAAAGCGGTCTCTTGAGTTTTCTCTACTTCTACTAAATTCATATTGAAACTCATTATTATTAACATTGATAAAATAATTTATTATAAATTTTGTTTTATAAAAATTGTTGGAGTGGGCAATTTGATGCGATGACGGGCGGAAGCCTTTTAAGTGAAGGTGGCCATTTCCAACAATTTTTATAAAACAAAATTTATCATTAATTATTTGATCAATGTTAATAATAATGAGTTTCAATATGAATTCAGTGGTTTTAATCAAGAACGGTGCGTCTGACGAGAAAAACTCAAGAGGCCGTTTTCTGTAGAATTAACCAGCCTAATCAGAAGAAATATCCACATGGAAAAATGTCAGTGGCGTACCATCTTTTTTGTAAAAAATATCAGAGGACATGTTTGCAGGGATGCCACTGGTGGAACAATTGAAAAACTTTTATAACTAAAATTTGTGGTTCTATATCCTATTAACACATACCAAAATTGGAAATAATATCTGAAGTGCTTTCGGAGATATTAAAAAATAACCATTTAAAAAGTAAAAATTCAACACCCTGTAGCAAAGAATTTAAGCCGTTGCGGACATATGTTCATATGAACTTTTCTTTATAAAATGATCTAAGGAATCACACCCTGAAGTATTAGCACGTCATTAAGGAACGCCCTGTATATATTTTTTTGTATTATCGCGGTTTTCTCCCATCCTATTTTTACTTGTATTGCAAAAAATTAAAATATTGCATATCGTCTTCTGAAGTAACAATGTTCTAATACTAATTCGGTTCAAGAACTGAGCCAGTGCCGTAGATCGCTTTTTTCTAGAGGGAGTACTGGGATGGCGTCTTTCACCTAAAACAACCAACCGATACGCTCCAAAGGTGTGATTTCAGATAACTTCTCTCATATTATTTTAAAGCTAATACTTATTGGAATTCGGACATTCTGGCATTATTTGTTTTTATTAGTACGGCAGCCCGTTACCAGGATTGCAGACTGATCACGACCTAAATTTTTTATGAGTTAAGGAAATTAACAAGAACGGACATTGGCAACGTTGCGAAATCATTGAGAATCATCTTTACATATGTAAAAAACGTGGTCGTAAGTGTTATCGCGCCTCGTCCGTTCTTTTTATTTTTTGACTGAGAGCGATGTTTTTGATGAGATGAAAATAGTAACTGACATTTTCCATGCGGTGAATAATTTTGGTCCGAGAAAAATTGAAGATTGTTTACAGCGGAGAATTCAACTTATCACGCCTCGTCCGTTTTACTTGTCGGATGTTAGTTTTCGTTATTTCTGACCGGAAAAAATGAGAACGGACATTTTCATCGACGCGCAACCGAAGTGTTGCATCTTAGGTATGTCATTTTTTAACGCTGCTCGAGTTATCGCGCCTCGTCCGTTTTCAAGCAGAAATCGTGTATTGTGGCTCGGAAAATGGGGGAAAAATATGAACTGACATTTTTACACACGCCTTTTTAAGCAAAACCGTTTTCAGTCGATAAAAAATGTGTATCAATAATAATGCATATGGGGACATAGCTGATGCCGAGTTGTTATAGACAACGAAGCCACACATTAAGCCGTCCCATGCGCGTGCCGTGTACCGCGATAATGAATTATACAGATACGAGATCCGACTCCGCTGCCCTCCTTGCAGCTGCGCAACACGGAAAATGTCCGTTCGACTCGATTTGCTAATTTTTAGAGTGTTATCAACAATTTTAAAAAAATTTCCCCGGGCGCTGTAACTTTTTTATACCCCTTTCCTTTACATCTTTTATTTAAACTATGGAATTTTTGCAACACTCAAAACGTCCGTTGTCGATGAATTCACGTTTTTTTTTTATATTTTTAATATGATTTCATCAAGAACGGACAAGGCGTAATAACAAAAAGACGATCTGCTTTCTTACGGACTGAAATCACTCTGACCGGTAAGCGCAGCGTTGCCGAACTTTTTCGCTCGAGTAAAACTTTCTTATTTTTTTTTTAATCTAGCGATTAGTCATTGCCTAGATGTAGGCGTGATAACAGGCCATTTTGGTAACGGGCTGCCGGACTATTGATCGGGCGGTCGGGGAATTACCGAAATTGTAGGAAAGATTTTAGCTTGTTGCGCAGAATCCTGCCAGTCAGGACTGTTTCTGACTTCTGTGGGAACGAACATTTAAAGATGCTGTACAACAATTTTCAACAATTGTAGCAACGTATATTGAATAGTTACAGATCTTTTAAGAGTGTGATATCGGTATCGGCACCAAAAACTATATCGGCCAATCACTACTAAATAGTGTAGGTATTTATTTACTCAGAATTACATCTTCACTTACAGTTCTCAGAAATCGCACAGAGCAATAACCTTCTCAATTTATTTTGCGCCAAAATCGAGGTATTGAGTCAATCGAAGGAAGAGATGTCATTCGTCAACCAGAGCTCTCTGTGCCGACTTGTGCTCGAATGGATCAAGCGACAAATCGGAGGTGAACAATTGGACAAGGAATCATTGCTAAAGAAGACTTTCATGTTGTATCTCGCGCTGGACAATTCTCTGCAAGATTGTCTGAGCTTACCCTCAGGTAAAAAATATTCTACCATTAGCTTGTAATAATAGTAATAATAATGAAATCAATTCACATATAAGACTAATATTAGTGGACTTATAGTTTTATGGTAAAGTTTACATTATAACATTAACAGTAGTGTAGGTCTCAACATCTTCAGACAGCAATAAATGGTTGCAGGATCGGATTGAAAATATTGCTATCTCCATAAGTCTGTACGATATTAATTTACACGGGCGTCACAGATGCAGGGATCGACCCAAGTAGCATTTTTAGATACATTGTGGTAAAGGTATCTGTATGTCGTTCCTGTTTCCGATCAAAATTGGAAACTGTTGGCTACAAAAATGGAAATATTTTCGAAACGTATACATTTTAAATGTGACATTTACACGTGTTTCCAGTGGTTAGTACTAGCTGTGACTTTCGCTGTTTCGATGCACAATCGAAACTTTTATCGAGAATGTTTCGAAAATATTCCTAAACTGTTACTTCTGTTTATTAAAAAATGACAGTATAAAGGAGCGGGGCTATTTTAAACCATGCGCAAAACAATTAGGATACCTTCACTTCTTCGCACATCTTCGCAGACAGCATGAAGTATCACGCCTCAACAAAGACCTGGAAGAAATTTTGGCTTGGGGTGACCAAATCGAATTTAACGCTAAAAACCCCAGGCAGCAGTTTTCTCTAAAAAGGTTAACATTACAGAACCGGATGTAGTCATGTGCGGACACCCAATCCCACTAGCTTCAGCTATTAATTTGCTGGGAGTCAATCTGGGAGGTAATATGTCTTAGCATAACCACGTTGTGGCAATCGCCAAGATGGCTTCTCAGAAACTTGGTGTACTCTTCCGAACCAGAAAGTTGTACACACCTCAACAACTTTTGACATTATACAAAGCCCAGATTCGACCATCACTAGAGTACTGCTCTCATGTCTGGAGCTTGGCACCCAAACATACTCTTCGGCTACTGGATTCCATCGAAAGGAGGGCCATTCATCTGATTGGAGGCCACGAGCTGACGAAGAACCTCGACAGCCTAGAACATCGAAGACAGGTTGGGGATTTGATTCTCTTTTACAGATATTTTCATGGAATGTGCTCGGCTGACCTTGCCCTCTTAATTCCGCCCAGAGCGGCGAATAGCAGAAATACACGACGAACCACTGCCGGCCATCCATAAGCTTAGTACTCCTCGAACTTCATTATTTAAGAATTCTTTCATCTGGAGGACTTCATCCTTATGGAACGACCTTCCCGAGTTCGTTTTTCCCAACGAATATAACCTCCAACGATTCAAAACCAACGTGAATCGCTTTTTGCGTACACGCACCACTCCCAGAGTGCCCTAAAGGATTTTTCCTATAGTGCTTGTGTTTGATCATAAAAAAAATAAAAAGAAAAACAATATGAAACAATAATTTCGCCATAAGTATATTGCCTATAAGATATTTTATTTTATATACCTATAGTTATTACACATATGAACCAAAAAATCATTGTCGCAGTAAATTTTATCGTGCAGTTTAGTAATTTGGCTTTATATTTTTAACGTGCCCTCGATTTATTTGCAATTACACAAAAAAATAAAAATTAAAATATTTTCAAAATTTTATTTATTTCTTTTATAAATCGACTTAGCTAGGAACACGGAACTTATCTAACAACTTTTGGCTTTTCAAGATATGCAGGAACTTCACTAAAACTCATTTTAACAAAATAAAAATTAATTTCACAAAATGGCTGCTATAAGCAATAAATTATTCTGGTCCAAAATAGACTCGACACACAATTTCCAGTCTTTGGCTTCTATAATGTTTCCATGATGCACAGAAAAATAAAAGGTTTATTAAGGTGATGGAGATTGCCACAGAAAAAAAGGTTTGCTTGTATGCACAGAAAACAAAGGTTGGGTATGGACAGCAGAACAAACCCGAACAAACCCAACTTGTTGAGGTTATGTTATTATTGTTTGCATAGGGAGATTTAAATTGTTATTTTTCTGTTACAAACAGCTTATTGCACTGTATTTATCAACATAGAGTATACCCACCCTATAACTTGGAATATTTTTTTAAATACGCTTTTTTTACAGAAAAATAACAATTTAAATCTCGCTAAACAATAACATAACCTCAACCTTGTTCAGATTGTGATTAAAAATCTACCTAAAACACTTGCCTCAATCTGTGGTTGCAAATGGATCAATATTAACACCTAAAATATAAATATTGCTTAATTATCGCTAATAAACGTACACCGATGCTATAAAAAAAAATCTCTTATGGGAAATTCAATGCAATCTTGTGTCTTACCAAAACTTTATAATTTTAACTAAAAATGTTTCGAAAAATATTTATCTTCGCGTGTCGTTAATGTATACACACTATGGTTTGTAAAATATTTCGAAACAAGCACGTCTTTAAGTGTTTATAGTAACAGGATTCGAAAAGGTGTCGCAAAAGTTTCGAACACATATAATTTTAATCGAAAATGTTTCGAAACGTTTCTCAGCAAAGAATGTGTGTCCAATTTGTGTCTAAAAATGCTACTTGGGAAGGGCCATTCCCCTTACCGATACGTCGGAGCCACAGGTCCCCTTGTCGACCTGTATACGTTAACGTCGATTCATAACTATCGAATTTTAGTTAGAGATGATTTATATCAAGAAGCTTTCATTATGACATCGACAAATATTTGCAGGTGACGTCAGCGACACGGAAATCGTTCAGGATTACAAGAAAATGTCCTTGAAAAATCCATCGGCCGGACACAAGAACAAGAAGAAGGCGCTGGGACAGCCGTCGAAACCGCGCGTCCTGATTTACAATCGAGAAATTGGCGAGGAGCTCGAGAGCGAAATCGATTCGGATTGGAATCTCATTGCGTCGGAAAGTGTCGGAGATCACAGTTTCTTGGCTTTGGTTACGTTGGCCGGGAAGCTAGGGACTCTGTCCATTCAGTTAAGGTATGTGTATTTTTTATCATATTCTATCATATTGATTAAATTTATTTTTTACAAATGATCTATACAGGGTGATTCACGACGAGCGTGCATTAGAACTTTATGGAGAACTACTGAATATATGTTCCTGAAACTTTGGGGATTTGGGTTTATCGATATGCTCTCTTTAACTAAAATATTGACATGTTCCTGTCATTTCCGGTTATACCGGAAGTAGCTGCCAACTTTCGTTTTTTAAATACAACATGGTAATTTTTATTATACTTTTCGATTAAGCATTAAATACTAAGCACATTTTATAGAAAATGTTTTTGTCAGACTCTATTAGTTTTTGAGATATCTGGACTTTTTGTAATTATTTGGCAAATGCATGACGATGAAATAATCCATATAATTTTTTTACCTTAGCGCTTGGACTAAAAATTTTTTCTCACCGAATAGCTAGAAGATCATCAAGACTCAAAAACATTTCAAATTCGGCATAAAATGTACAGGGTGGTCACAATTCAAGCCTCATTGTGAAAGAATTCAACCATTAAAAACTTTCTTATTTTAAATGGAACATACTGTATATTTTTATTTAATTTGATGGCAAATTAGTTGTTCTTTATAAATAGTATTTATTGTCCTATACCTATATCAAAGCATTTTCTCAAAAAATCCAATTTTATTCCGAAAATACTATTTGTTCAAGTGTGTTATGAAAACAATTGTACTTAGAGGCTGTATACTGATGTCTATACGGAGGAAAAGTGATTGATTGCTGGAAAATACAATATTCTAATCTAAAGTGTTTCTTAATAATTTATAAATAAAATGCAGTTTATTGTTTTAAATTTAATGGTTTAAATACTATTTTTTTAAAAATAGCAAGGAAACAAGTTTATAAACTTTAAATTCTTTAATTAAAAATGTGTTTGAAAATTATACCTAAGATCTTTTGATTATAATTTTAAAATATGTTCGAAATGATTGCCATTTACTTCCAAGCATTTATGTATTCTTTTCATCATGTTATTTCTTGTAGCATTCCTAATTTCTTGTGGGACGCGCGTAAACTTTATCTTTAATGGTTTCCCAGATGAAAAGTCCAGTGGAGTTAAGTCTGGCGAACGATCTGGCCAGTGGAAGGGACCTTGGTTTACGATCCACTGGTCATGAAAAAGTCTGTTTAGGGCAGTCTTAACAACTTGGGCGTTGTGTGCTGGAGCCCCATCGTTTTGATACCAATCACTTTTCCTCCGTATAGACATCAGTATACAGCCCCTAAGTACAATTGTTTTCATAGCACACTTGAACAAATAGTATTTTCGGAATAAAATTGGATTTTTTGAGAAAACGCTTTGAGATAGGTATATGACAGTAAATACTATTTATAAAGAACAACTAATTTGCCATCAAATTAAATAAAAATATACAGGGTGTTCCATTTAAAATAAGAAAGTTTTTAATGGTTGAATTCTTTCACAATGAGGCTTGAATTGTGACCACCCTGTACATTTTATGCCGAATTTGAAATGTTTCAGAGACTTGATGATCTTCTAGCTATTCGGTGAGAAAAAATTTTTAGTCCAAGCGCTAAGGTAAAAAAATTATATGGATTATTTCATCGTCATGCATTTGCCAAATAATTACAGAAAGTCCAGATATCTCAAAAACTAATAGAGTCTGACAAAAACATTTTCTATAAAATGTGCTTAATATTTAATGCTTAATCGAAAAATGTAATAAAAATTACCATGTTGTATTTAAAAAACGAAAGTTGGCAGCTATTTCCGGTATAACCGGAAATGACAGGAACATGTCAATATTTTAGTTAAAGAGAGCATATCGATAAACCCAAATCCGCAAAGTTTCAGGAACATATATTCAGTAGTTCTCCATAAAGTTCTAATGCACGCTCGTCGTGAATCACCCTGTATATGGAAGACTGTACATGGGAAACTTTTCACAATTGGACAGTATACTAATGTTGATGGGGACAAATCGGCTAAAATATTTTCAATATGGTGGCACGGTTATACCGGAAGTCGGTGTCAACACTGTCAACTTACTTATGTGAAATGGACCACCCTATATATTATTACATTTTTTGATTCTACGCAGGATTCTAATCAAATTTTGTATATCATGTTGTATACCTAAGTCTAAGCGTGATTGACATATTTAAGGTTTTATGTCTAAAATGACGTTGCAGACCAAAGGAATTTTAAACTACAGATCCCATAATCCATTCATAAATCTATTGAAAAGTGAAGCTGTGATGTGTGAAATGTTATTGAAAATCAGTAATGGGTGGAAGAGAGAACTACATGTTTGTTGGCTGAATGGCAACAATACTGAAGTCATTAAATATTAAAACATAACCATACTTACCGCTAAAAATTGGGGTTCGAATCGTAGCGCAGTTGTAAAATAAAAAGAGATGTTGCCAGCTGTCACTTACCATTTGTTTGTCAATACCATTGCGTCATAGCCAACTAGGAGTAATAAAACCTACAGTCCTTTTTTCAAAGATATTGATTTCAAAACGTTTCTCTCATCTTACTAACCAAAAAAATTACGTACATAATAAATAAAATGTTATGGCTTATGTATCCCTTAGCTAGCTTTGTACACACGGGGTGGATAAGGGTTTCTTGTATGTGAATCCAGAGGACTTACCCTTTTTAATGCCACTGTGAACCTCGAGGTGTTTTCCAGCAGCCACCGGATTGATGTGTTCTATCCTTAAAAGGTCGCCATTAACGAGACGTATTTTTTACAGACTGAATCCTCCACAAACTCCGTCTCCAACTTCGACGCCTGCGGCCAGCCGTTCACAAAGTGAGGAGAAGCCCGATCTCTATTGCGCACTGACCAATATGTCATCTCAAAGATGCGCACATGGATGTGGAGACTTCGTCAATACTCTTATTGTTTGCGGTAAGTCGATGTTCTCGTAAACGGATTTGATATTTTTACGGAAAAAAATATACCCTTGTAACCGAACCTTCGAAAGTTGAACCTTTGATCTACACCTAAGAAGTATTATTTTAAAATATTTGAGGCACCTCACTACGTATTTTATAGAATAGAATGTTTGAATGATCACAAAAAAAAACATTAACATTAGCTCAATCAAAAAATCATTGCATTTCCTTGGTTATGGTTATTAAAACGTTAATTGTGTAATTAACGTCTTAAGTGCAATGACACACGTTGGCGATAGCTTCGCCTCCAAATGTCTATTGCCGCTGATGCGTTTTTAGACCGGGTCCGACGGTACGCACGCATTTTATATCTTCGCAGAGGCGACTATGATTTCGCCTCTTCATTTGCACTGTCGTATATTCGCCAAGGTTAAATAATAAAATTATGCGAATATACGACAGTGCAAATGAAGAGGCGAAATCATAGTCGCCTCTGCGAACATATAAAATGCGTGCGTGTGTCAATTTTTTTGTAATGTATTGAAATATATATTTTGACATACATATATTGAAACTTTATTCATTTTAAACAACATGTCATAATAGTACTGTTTTTTAATTAATCGTCAAAATTGAAAATTTGGGTACATCGAGCATTTTGATTGAAACGATTAACTGGTTTGCTTGGGTCGTTAACAGTTCAGATGAAGTTAGTCTTTGTTTTGGTGGTTAATTTTACAATATTATCGATTTTAGACGTAAATTGTTTACTTTAACGATTTTTCTTGTCGACACGCTGATGAATCCTTTACATGATATTGCGTTGTCCCTTATGGAAAAATCTTTCTCAAGGAACAATGAAGAGGAAGAGCGAGAAATTATTTGCTGCGGAAGGCTTACCCCTACCTTACCCTGAAAAAAGACGGACGAGACTACTCGGTTTTCCAAATTCTTTCAAAAATGTCAGGAATTTTATAAAATTACACTTATCTTCTAAACGAAGGCGACGTCTAATAAATATTAAGGGATGTTTTTTTTTTAGTCATTTAATTTTCTCACAAATTGTGCTATCAAAATGTGAAAAAGTCAGTGTCATACATAAACATATAATATAAAAGGGGAGACAAAACATTCCATTCAATAAAACACCATTTATTTACAATCATGCACAGTTCTACGGTTTCAAATAAGTTAGAAGAAGATGACTTTAAAAAATGACAACGCTGTAGATAATGTCGATCTAACATTATTCATAAATGGTAATCGTTGTAGGTTTCTTACAGAAATTCAGATAATATAAAGAAATAATCCATATTTTTGCCATATTTACTTAAAACATAGAATTAGCTTTAAGAACAAACCCGACGAAATATAGCCGAATAGTCGAATTTCTTACACACCACGCACTGAGGAACCATTGTAGATGGCTGATAAATAGCTCTAAATAGTTTTAGTTCGAAAAAACAATTAATCCAAAAACAATAGACCTCAAACAATCACAATAGCAGAAGCGATAAACCGATAACAACCCTGCCGACGAAATTGAATGAAAATATTAATCTTCAGGGCTATTTTTACACTAGCAGGTACAAATGAGCATACAGCGTTGCCACTGTGGTATTCTTAAAACATTTCAATTTGATGTTGGGATAATATTGTACTCTTCGGTTTCAAACGCAGGCGGTAGAGTTCGGACTCTCAGTACAGACTTGGCATCATTGATTACTGTTTAAAACCTTGTATGATTCTGACAGAATAAACACAATTCTGTCTGTCTATTTATTAATTAAATGTTTCTTGTTCAAATCCCAAACAAACCTGTTCACATATTGTCGCCGAATTGAGAAAAAGACACGAAGGAATGAGTGGAGTGCGTAGCCCCAAAACGTCCGTCCGTTGTGCGCTTAATAAATGATAGGTAACTCTAAACGTTCTCCTTATCTGCGCGTTTCACGTAAGACGTTTTTTGATAACCCCCGTATAACCAAGTTTCCAGTAATCAGATTATTAAGTAGACGGCTATTTTTTGGAAATTTAATTTTGTCCCCATTTTTAATTCTATCCAGAGGTGAATTCCCCACCCAGGAATTATTTATTTAGAGCCAATCTAACTATTTGAATCATTTTAATTTTGAAAATGTATGATTGCTGCCCGACACTATCAGTAATGTCGCCAGTCTTAATATTTGAATGAAAAATTCATCATAATTTAACGACACTATTACTTAAATACTTTTCGAACGCTTATCTTTATCGATTACGATTTTTCGTTGTTTATTGTCAGGGATGCCAGGCATAATGCCATTGCCGACTTGACAGGCACGTGTCAGTCGGTCTTGGGTGGGCCACCATCCTTTCCCCGCTTACTGGAAGCTGTCAGCAGTCCACCAGAGCGCATGAACAAATGAGGGCAAGAATTTTGTCGGAAAGTAAATGACTGATTTTAATTTAAAAGTATAGTTAGTTGAACGCAGGACGAGGCCTAACTTTTGTTCAAGCTATACTTATTGTTGTATTGGCTCGGGCATGTCCAATGAATACAATAACAATGCAAGTTATTATATTGAATACGGAGGGCTTTTACTTATTTAATTTTACTGTATGTTGTCATTGAGGGTTGATTTATAAGGGTTAGTCCTTGCGTATGTCGAGTAACGCGACCCGAAGTACTCGTAGTTAATTATTTACAATTTATATACAATCAGAATTAACCTGAACTATCATTCAATTGTTTCAACCAACCTATCATTCATCTGTCACGTACTTTGTTTAAATTTAGATTTATTTTCATTATTTACAATATAAAATAAACCTAAGCTAGCATTTTGTTCCCAACTAAAGGGAACTACCCTAATAATTTCCAAAAAAAATATGACTCGCGGTAGTGACTATTAATACTAACTTAAGATATTTTAACGCTTACTTTTGATGTCACAATCGGTAAATTTTAGTTTCGAAAATTATTCTAGCTTTGGGCTCAAAGTCTGTTTTGAATAAATCTTCGCACCAAAATACAAGTGTCTTTTATGGTCTTATTTATACTCGCGCCAGAAACGAGTATTCGCAGATCAATTTTAGTTATTATTTAGACTTTCACTAAAATACACGAGTGTTCGAAGATATTCAGTGTTGTTTATTCTCGCCGGAAACACGAGTGTTTGAAAATATTCCAGTGTTGTTTATACTCGCCGGAAACACGAGTGTTCGAAGATATTCCAGTGTTGTTTATACTCGCCGGACACACTAGTGTTTAAAAATAAAAATACACTGAGGGAAAGATCCGCGGTATGACTTTTCTCGGAATTTTCGGTGATAACCACCCTAAAACCTGTAGCCGAAAAACCGGACCCCCCTTCTTACGTAAAAATTAAAAAAAAAAACACGCGATTGAGCACGACTTTTTCAGGAACGTAACAATTTTTTCCGGGGATTTTTTGATTTGGTTTTAATGGTCGAAAATTGTATGTTACTTTGTTGTGTTTTTAGGTGGTTATGATAGGGTCGAATGCCTTCGGTCAGTGGAACAATACCTACCCGAGAGTAATATTTGGAAAAATCTGCCTCCGATGCGGGAAAGTCGTGGCAGATTTAAGATCGCCGTCGTTAACAAAAAGGTAGGCACGTCTATTTGTTTTGATTTGGGTTTATAGTGGAGTTTCGTAAGGAAACATTTACTAATAAACAACTTACTTTTCTAAAATAAAAGGTCTACGCTATTGGAGGCAGTAACGGCACAACCGAGCTGGACTCGATGGAAATGCTGGATATGGACGTGGGCAAATGGGCGAAAATGCCCGCCATGCCGATAGCAAGAAGCAATTTGGGCGTGTCCGAGCTGGAAGGGTTGATTTACTGCGTCGGCGGGTGGAACGGACAGGTCGGGTTGAAACAGTGCGATATATTTAATCCCGAGACCAAGGAATGGAGTTCCATGGCACCTCTTAATACTGGTAAGTAATATACGGGGTGCACCAAGTAAAGTGGCCTATTAGAAGTATCTCGAGAACTAAATGAGATTTTATGTTGAAAATTTTTCTGTGGCTATAAGAATTGGTTTTCTACGTTTATAAAATATTTTGGATGGTGCGGTGTTGCCGGATCATACCGAAATTGGTGGCAACTTCGGAATTTTAAATGAATTACCCAATATATAATTTTTTTTTGGAATCTAGGTAAAAATCTAGAACAGTTTTCTGTATAATGTGGTATACCTATCTTTAAGAGTTTTTGAATTATAAATAATCTTATGATTTTTTAACGCCGTATCGGCACCTGAAAAGAAAATCATATTTTTTTAGCGGTTACAGCTAGAAAGCTGAAATTTTGACAATAGTTTCACAAGACCATCGAAATTTTATAATTTTGAGCAGTATTTAATTAGTTTTATACAGAGCGTCTCCATAATAATATTTCTGAGGGAGATGAATTATTGCACAAATCTTCTTTTTTTTTAAATGGGACACCCTGTATTTGATATGTTTTGCTAATGGAGGATCGAATTTTCTATCTAATGATATTAAGTGTTCCTATACCTATCTTCAGTATTTTCGGAGTTTTAGCGAAATTTAAAAATTATCTTATAAAAATATATTTTTTGGTAGTTGGCTGTGGATTCATAGAAACAAAATAATGAAAAATCCATTTGACGTTATGTCTGTGTTGTTTTAAAAAAAAATAGTTAACAAATAAGCAATTTATTAATAAATAAACAGAATTAAAATTACGCAACAACATCAATAAAATAACTAAATTGTTGGCCTTAAACATTCATGAATTGTGGCGATAACATGTTCATTTGTCACCTTTTTTATTTCTTCCCCTTTTAGAGGCCCTAGAGCTGTTCTTACTCGATTTTCTAAATTGTCTCTTGTTGTGACAGGTGTCTTTGATACTATTTCTTTAATCCTACCCCATAAATAAAATCTAGGGGGGTAACATCAGGAGATCTTGGGGCCATTTCCATGGACCTCCTCGGCCAATCAACTTTATGCTAGTCATAGGAGCTGCAACAGGATGAAGTTCATTAAGTTTTCTGCGATTTCTAGATAAAATTCTACCACACTCCCCATGAATATAAAATAAACTTAAAATATCTAAGCTCGAATAATGTGAATTAGTCATTTTTACTACAATAACACAGACATAACGTCAAATGGATTTTTCATTATTTTGTTTCTATGAATCCATTCCACAGTCCACTACCAAAAAATATATTTTTATAAGATGATTTTTAAATTTCGCTATAAGTCCGAAAATATTGAAGATAGGTATAAGAACATTTAATAACATTAGATAGAAAATTCGATCCTCCATTAGCAAAACATATCAAATCCCATTTAAAAAAAAAAGAAGATTTTTGCAATAATTCATCTCCCTCAGAAATATATGGAGACGCCCTGTATAAAACTTATTAAATACTGTTCAAAATTAAAAAATTTCGATGGTCTTGTGGAACTATAGTCAAAATTTCAGCTTTCTAGCTGTAACCGCTAAAAAGAGATCATTTTCTTTTCAGGTCCCGATACGGCGTTAATAAATCACAAGATTATTTATAATTCAAAAACTCTTAAAGATATGTATACGATATTATACAGAAAACTGTTCTAGATTTTTACCTAGATTCCAAAAAAAATATAATATATAGGGTAATGCATTTAAAATTCCGAAGTTGCTACCACTTTCGGTATGATCCGGCAACACCGCACCATCCATATTTTATTAACGTAGAAAACCATCTCTTATGGCTACAGCTAAATTTTCAAAATGAAATATCATTTAGTTCTCGAGATACTTCTAATAGGCCACTTTACTTGGTCTACCCTGTATAATATTACACACCGAAATTAAACTTGTTTTATTACTGTCGAGAGATGAGATAGTTAACGAAGGCGCAAAGTTAGGTAAATTTCGATAGTTTCCACAGATATTTATACAGTGACCGCCAGAATTCTCCCTCCATATGGAGACCTTTTTTACAAGATTTTTTATTAGTGATTTCTCAGAAAATTTTATTCTTGATAAAAGTTTCTACGTCCCCTTAAACTAAAAAAGCGATCATTAAAATTGAAGCATACTGTAGTGTATTCGAGGGAGATTCAATTATTATTTTCTATTCCTATTTCCATTTTCTACACTTTTATAGGGTATCTCCGTAATTGTTAGTGCTATCAAAAAAGTAATGTAGGTGTCTTTTTGTGTGTTAAAATAAAAATGTGAAAATTTTCGCACCCTTAAGAGATACGGGGGAAAATCAAAAAATTGACAATTTCAAAATTACCCTATATTTTCTTAGTTAAAGGAGATACAGAAAAATGTTTTATACAGAAGTTTCTTTATATTGATTGTTGAATAATCTGCCGTTTTGAGAATAAGTATACGGGGTCCAGGTAAAAAGTTATCGGACCTAACATCATTTTTTTAAATGGAACGCCCTGTATATTTTATTCTAAAAAGATACTATTTTAAATTCTTCTTTCAAATATTTAACACAACATGGATGATATTGGTTTCCTAGGCGATTTATTTATACTTTATAACTTTGAACGAAATAAAAGATTCAGATTAAGGTTAAAAATAACGGGAATCATCGCAAATGTTCGGGATATGTCCTTAAATGGCTTCCTTCTTTCCGGATAGCGAACAAAATATACATTTTGCGCCATTTCTTCGTTTTTTCCACTTTCGATATGAACTGATATCATATCAAATTTTTCAAAATGTTGATAGGTCATTTTCGTAAATGAATATGTAAACATGGAATTGACGTTAAATGTTAATAGTCAACAGTTGTTTCTAGGATATTAGCTTTTGTTTCATGGTCTACTGTGGTTTTAATAAATCGCCTAGGAAACCAATGTCATCCATGGTGTGTTATATATTTGAAAGGAGAATTTAAAATAGTATCTTTATAGATTAAAATATACAGGGTGTTCCATTTTAAAAAATTGGGTTAGGTCCGATAACTTTTCTACCTGACCCCGTATACTTATTCTGAAAACGGCAGATTATTCAACAATCAATATAAATAAACTTCTGTAGAAAATATTTTTCTGTATCTTTTTTAACTAAGAAACTATAGAGTAATTTTGAAATTGGCAATTTTTGATTTTCCCCCATATCTCTTAAGCGAGCGAAAATTTTCAAAATTTTGATTTAACCATTTTAAGTTTGACCCAAAAAGAGCACATGACACCTACATTACTTTTTTGATAGCACTAACAATTACGGAGGTGCCCTATAAAAGTGTTGAAAATGGGACACCCTGTATTCTTATTTATTATTTCACCCTAAATTTATCACTAATAAATCCTGTTTTATTTTGCTTAGGTCGCTACCAAGCGGGCGTGACCGCCTACAACAATCTCCTCTACGCCATCGGCGGCTGCGACGCGTGGAATTGCCTCAGCTCCGTCGAGGTCTATAACCCGGAGGACAACACGTGGGAGGGATCAAAACCGATAAATACAGCACGACGGGGGTGCGGCGTTGCCGTTTTTAATGACAAATTGTACGTCGTCGGCGGATCGGACGGGAGCCATTCGCTGAACACGACGGAGGTGTTCGACGACGAGACGCAGACCTGGTCGGCGGGACCGAGCATGACGACGGCGAGGGCGAACGTCGAAGTCGCCGTGGTCGGCGATAAGTTATATGCAGTGGGAGGATTTTCAGGTAAGGACTGCCATAAGCCTAATTATCCCTCTGACCGTAAAATGCTCCAAATTTGCATCTTCTCGTGCAGAGCCGGAGTACAGATTTTGTTTACCTGCGTCCCTAATTATTATACCATTTTAAGTAGGTGTTTGGTTAATTCAAGATAAAAATAATTCAATATGTAGATAATATATTTTCAAGCCGACCCTGCACCCATTTATTGCAGCAGAAAGACCTACAATTATGATTTTAGGTCAGAATGTGATTCTTTAGGTCAAGAAATGTATATGCAATGTGTTATGGAAATGACTTATTATATTTAAATCGGCATATTCTGAGCTGAAAATAAATTGATGAAAAATAACCATAAATGGCGCTTTGAATTATTAAGCGAAATATACACTTTCAATGAAATCTGAAAATTTACGTGGCCGCCACTGACGACGTTCGCAATTAATAATTTATTGAGGCAGTCTCAAAAGAGGTCAGCGCATTTTTAGGTGGTGTTGTCATATTGCAACACAGAATTGTAAACGCACGTATTCAGTTTTTGACAACAAGACGTCTTTGACCCGCGTTATCACTTCTTTTTCAAACTTTTTAGAAAAAAAAATCAACAATTTTTAGGTACATATGTACTCTCTTACCCTCGATCTTATTTTAAAATAATCCGTTTCATAATTAAATTTCATAAAAAAATAAAACACAAAAAGTAAGTTTTGCAACAGAACCGACAGTAGATAATATCACACAAATTTGAAATCGCATCACAACATTTATTATTGTGAATTATTTCACAACAGAAAAAATCGTTTAAAATTCGTATACATCAAGCACGCGGAACCCTCGGCAACGTCGTTCCAAGACCAAGTATCGAAACATACTGCAGCAACGATACTGAAGGTTAAACATATCAATACCCGCGCGGCGGTTATCCAAGCGAGGGCGGGACACGCGGTGTGCTCTGGCATCACTGTAGTTTACTGTAGTGACCTACATTGTTGCTAACTGCAACCAGATGGAGCGGCGCGACAGCATGTACGCAAAAAGGGTTTTTACCTTAGTAGTTAGATATTCGATTAAGAAAAAGTATGTAGACTTTCTCACCCAAGAAGTCACCCATTTAAATATAATAAGTCATTTCCATAACACCCTGTAGGAACATAATATTATGTCCGCAACGGATTCATATTTATTTTTAAACGATATTTTTTAATTTGTGTGTGCTTCAGTGGCTTCGGTCCAATCACGTCCTCTGGCGTTTTTACAAATAAAGTCTGACGTCACTGGCATTTTTTCAGGTGGGTATTTTTTCTAATTAGCCCGGTGAATTCCACATGAAACTGAGTATTTCGCTTTTGTCGTGAGACTCGCACCGTTCTTGTATAAAATAATACAATTCAAATTGAAAGTCGCTCATACTTATAAGTGACTGTGGACGATAATTTTTATAAAAGAAAGTTCATCATTATCAATGATAAAAAACGCAAGAGACCGTTTTCACGTAGAATTGGCCAGGCTAATCAGAAAAAATATACACTTGGGAAAAGGTCAGTGGCGTATCACTTTTCTTCAAAAATCTCAGAGGACACGCTTGCTGGGGCGCCGTTGGTGGAGCGAAATAACTTTTTTAACTAAAATATGTTATTTTATATCCTATTAACACGTACTAAAATTGAAAATAATACCTAAACTAAGGGAACACCCTGTAGATTATTGTTCGGCCAGTGCATTTTGAAATAATTTAGGTAAACACATAGGGAATGCTAAAATAGAAACTAAAGACAAACTTTCAAATAGCGGAGTATATTGGTCTAACGGGCAGGAACTTTAATATAATACCAAACACAAAACATCGATTCTCAAAAAACAGAACAAAACAGGTCTTGCAGATCATTGCATTGAACAAAACCATTTTATTTCTAACGAAATTAATGGAACATGGAAAAACCACAGACTCTTTACGTAAAAATATTAGGATTTAATTATACTTACCTATATCCGAAAGTTGATATTAACTGAGATACAGGGTGTGTAATTTGGCAGTTTTTTTAGGATGATAAACTGATTTTTTGGCGAAATTTTAATGTACGTTTCGCACATTTATTAGGTCATAATTTTTTTGTGCCTCAGTGTATTTAAGTTTTTAATGAAAATAATACTTTTCTCATATTTATTACGTAAAAAAGGTATACTAATTTCGAACAAACCCAGAGTTACCGTTTCGGAAATATTTGCATTTAAATTGTTTAGTGCACCTTGCCCAATTATTATTAATTTGCAAACAAAATGTTTTCCTGAAAGTAACCTATGAGAAAACAAGTAGATTTAGAGATGCAGTTGCTATGGAACAGAAAATGTTTCATTTTTGAGTTTATTGTAAGTTTGTGTTTTCATTGCTGTTGGTTTCCTTCGACACGATATTTTCTAGGGTCAAAGTTATTTGAATTAAAGTAAATTAAAGAGCAATCCAACTGTTGTATTTATTATTCCCAATTACCATTTCTAGAACATCAATTATCATGTAAAAGTTAATTGGTAAGAGGACCAAAATATTATTTGCTTGCCTGAGCTAACGCACTAAACATTTAAATGCAAATATCTCCGAAACGGTAACTCTGGGTGACCTGAACTTAGTTTACCTTCTTTACGTAATAAATATGAAAAAAGTATTATTTTCGTTAAAAACTTAAATACACTGTGGCACAATAAAGTTGTGACTTAATAAATGTGCGAAAAATGCCGCAGACAGCACCTCCTATATTGTACATTAAAATTTCACCAAACAATGAGTTTCTCATCCGAAAAAAACCATAATTGCCAAATTTTGTAAAAAAACGTTGGTTTCTGTCAAAGTTATTAGAGAAGAACAAAAATGAAGTTTTAAATTTAACACCCTGTATCTCAGTTAATATCAACTTTCGGATATATGTAAGTATAATTAAATCCTAATATTTTTACGTAAGGAGTCTGTGGTTTTTCCATGCCCCATTAATTAGCGGACACCCTGTATATCCAAGAAAAAAGGAAAAATTTAATCTATTGGAATCTCTAGCAACAAAAAAGCCATAAAAAAACAAAAGTAATGTTCATAGGAGGAGGCCTAGCCTACTTTTTCTCGCATTCCTTCCGACGTTCAGAAACCACTGGGCAAACAATACTATTATTGCATAATCCCGGCTTCAAAGCAACGTCAATCAAGTACTGCGAACGACAAATCTTATTTTCCAGGTAAAACATTCCTAAACACCATCGAGTACCTCGATCCAAAATCAAACGAATGGACCACGTTTATTCCGAAGGGCACGTGCGAGGCCATCCCCAGGCGAAAGCCTCGCAGTCGAAAAAATTCCCGGAAAAGTATTTCAGAAGACAGTAAAAAGTCCGGCAACATTCCCTCACCTTCCGACATCATCAGGAGTCTAATGAACGGTAGCTCGGAGAGTACGGAGAGCATAACGTCGTAATGATAGTAAGGAATAAGATATGTACGAGTAGGTATTAGGTAATTTTAAGTATTGTTAGGTCTCCTATTGTGTATCATATTAAGTCCTGAAGGGTTGGGCGGCGACTACAGTTTTATTTACGTCATGACGACGCAAGTAAATTTGCAATTATCGCTAGACTCAATGATAGTTCGAAGAAAATAAAACACCTTTGCACGTAATCTATCACAACATTTTTTTTGTTTGTATTAAATTTTTTTCGTGTACTTTTTTTCTTAACGAAAACAATATTTAGATCATATGCTTATCCAATTTTCTTTCCCATAGGTGGGTGTCTATACAGGTTGTTATGGAAATCCAGTGATACCTCGAGATACGAGTTTAATTCGTTCTGTAACCTTGCTCGTATCTCAAAGCAATGTTCCTCATTGAAATTAATTGAAATACCATTAATCCGTTCCAGCCCCAAAAATGCTACCCCAATTGTTGTTACGTGTTTTTGAATAAGAACAATGTATTTATAGACGACAAATAATAATAAAAGAGAATGTAAAGCCAAAAAAAAACTGGTTTTATAAATTGTACATACATATTTGTATTTTGGTCGCTTAAAAACTTACACACAACTTAAATGCTACTACTGTATGCTTAATCTGAGTCACTGCTTTTCTCTTCACTGGTCTTTTTTCGCCGGATTCAAAAAAAAAACTGTCCAAGGAGGTTTGTTGCTTCCTCCCTTTCGGAATGCTGCGGAAATGAGTTAGGAAAGTGTCATTAAATAGCTGCGATGTACGACCAGTTCCAACTTTTGTGCAGCGTCGCAACTGACCGTTCCTCGTTTCTCAAATGTCGCTCGTGTTTCAAAACAAAACTTCGCTCGCTCGACAGCTCGTATCTCAAATAACTCGTATGTTAGGGCACTCGTATCTCGAGGTACCACTGTAGGTTATATTATATTTAAACCCGCAAATCGTGAGATGCTAACAAATTGCAGTTTTGAGTTAATAGGCGAGGAAACGCACCTTATCGCATTGTCATGAAAGTCGCGTGCATCACTTTTTGTAAATAAACCCATTTCCATAAAAATTACACTAATTTTAAATTAAATTTTCACACGTTCACATGGAAACAAATAATTTCACATCAAAAACACTCGAGGCAACCCAGCAACGCGTCACCGGGACACGCGACCAGTGCTGCCAGATCGAAAATGACAAAGACGGTAGATTCGACATTTAAAAACGGTAGATTACGGTAGACGGTGCACGGTACCACATAAAATAGATTTTTTTAAACAAAATACTAAGATAAAAGATAAAATTAAACACAAATAGAAAATGGTAGGCGGTAAACATAAAGAACTTTGTTTAGCAAATTACTAAAAGAAAAAAAAATTATTCTAATGATAATTTTGAAAGGGAAAATCTACTAAATTCAATTTTAATTTCAGTCGTTTTGCTTCTGCTTCTCATTTTTACGGCTCTCAAAAAGCTGTAGACTACCGTATTTTCATTTTTTATGACTCAAAGCGGTAGATCTACCGTAAAAGCGGTAGCTCTGGCAGCACTGCACGCGACTACGTGCGGGCTTGAACGTTTACACACAAACCCGAACAAACTCATAGTACGGGAGCCCGTTACCGGGATATCAGACTGATCGCGACCTAAATTTTTTTGAGTTTTTTGGTGATTTAATAAGGACTTGAGAAGGAAATTAACAAGAACGGACATTGGCAACGTTGCGAAATCATTGAGAATCATCTTACAGTGCTCGTAATAGTTATCGCGCCTCGTCCGTTCTTTTTATTTTTTGACTGAGAGTGATGTTTTTGATGAGATGAAAATAGTAACTGTCATTTTCCGTGCGGTGAATAGTTTTGGTCTAAGAAAAATGGAAAATTCTTTACAGCGGAGAATTCAACTTATCACGCCTCGTCCGTTTTACTTGTCGGATGTGAGTTTTCGTTATTCGTGACCGGAAAAAAATGAGAACGGACATTTTCATCGACGCGCAACCGCAGTGTTGGATCTTAGGTATGTCATTTTTTTAACGCTGTTCGAGTTATCGCGCCTCGTCCGTTTTCAAGCAGAAATCGTATATTGTGGCTCGGAAAATGGGGGGAAAATATGAACTGACATTTTTACACACGCATTTTTTAGCAAAACCGTTTTCAGTCAAGAAAATATGTGTATCAATAATAATGCAATATGGGGACATAGCTGATGCCGAGTTGTTATAGGCAACCAAGCCACACAGCAAGCCGTCCCATGCGCGTGCCGTGTACCGCGATCATGAATTATGCAGCTGCGCAACACGGAAAATGTCCGTTCGACTCGATTTACTATTTTTTAGAGTGTTATCAACAATTTAAGAAAAAAATTGAGCTGGGCGCTGTAACTTTTTTATACCCCTTTTCTTTACATCTATATTTAAACTATGGAATTTTTGCACAACACTCAAAACGTCCGTTGTCGATGAATTCACTTTTTTTAATATGATTTCATCAAGAACGGACAAGGCGATCTGCTTTCTTACGGACTGAAATCATTCTGTCCGGTAAGCGCAGCGTTGCCGAACTTTTTCGCTCGAGTAAAACTTTCTTATTTTTTAATAATCTAGCGATTCGTCATCGACTAGATGAAGGCGTGATAACGGGACATTTTGGTAACGGGCTGCCGGACTATCATATGACTATACCTCGACAATTATTTCCATAAAGATTACAGCAAAAAATTCACAGTACACTAATTTTAAAACGAAAAATATATTTTTTCACCATATGGTTCCAATTTTAATGATGACACTGTATGTAGGTGGTTCCCTAGGGCCTTTGAATACCCATTTAAACATAATAACATAACATAACACCCTGTAGAACAAATCGTTCGTCAACAGCGTATTAGCTGCAACAGCATTTAAAATGATTACGTGCCCCGGTATTCGTTTTATACAACGTGTATCTATCTATAATACCTAAATCTAATGCTGCATCAGTAAAGGATATGTTTAATTATTAATTGGATGTACGAGTTTATCCATATAGTTTATAATAAGCGTGTTAATGGTTGCACCAAGTTTTTTTATATTTATATAGAGCAAATACTGTTGGTTATATATTCTATATCAAAAAAAAAAAACTCTCGACTCCAATAGTTTCGACGGTTCTTAAGGATAATTTGAGATTTATACATTTCTATTTTTGGTAAAAAATTTATATTTTGCTATCGAGAAAACATATTTGAGGCACTCTCGCGGGGGCCATACCTTTGGATATACTTTGTCAACTGAAAATATATAACTAAGTAATAAAATAAGAATTAGTAATATCAAAGTACCTACTAATGACTAGGTGTGATTGTAGAGGTCTCTCTAGCAATATGGAATACTTTCAAAGATCAAGTATAGGCGTATCTTGGCAAAAAAAAAATCGATTCAAATTTTAGATAATATACTTAACGTAGTAGTTATTAGCCTGTTTCTAAAATACCGCCTTCCGAATATAGCCTGTTTCTAAAATACCGCCTTCCGAATATTTAAAGGCGTTCAACAATATTCCAAGAGTGGATGTTTTGGGTGATATGGTAATATAGTGTATTGATTACACTAAACTCTTACACTTACTAACGAACGCTGCTCAAATCACATTTTTGCGAGTAAGGGCTGATATTTGACTGTTACCTTAAGTCAGGTAGCCTTAACGTTAATGTAAACCTTAAAAAAACTATGTTTTAAATTAATTTAAGGGTCAATTGACGCGTTAAGTCTAAGATTACCACGTTCATAATAATAGTATATTACGCATCAAGGGCCGAAAAGAGGCTTTTACCTTTTTTTACAAGTGCTCCGAGGCCAAATAAATAAAGAAATTCTTCAGACATTTTTCTAAAACATTGAAAAAAACATTTGAAAAATTAACTGCAAATTCAATTTATATATAATCCGCTATTTATTATCGCTTGTATGTATGGCTCGGTGGCCTAGTGGCAGAGTGTACGCCTGGCGATCTGAGAGTCGCGGGTTCAAATTCCGCACTCGACATCTCTGGTTTTATTTATTTATCAGTTTAAAAAACTATGAGGAATACATGGTGACTCGAAGCGGGCGGGAAAATCTTTCCCGCTCGCTTCGATACTTTTCCGCCCGCTCTCGCGGAGAGGTCTGGAAAGCGCCACTTTCGGTGAAGAGAACAAGCATAAAAAGATGCACTTTCAAGGCACCTGTAAAAAAAGGTATATTCCTTTAGATGAGAGTTAAAAAGAACTTTAATATAATATCAAACTTGTGTTAAGGATGACTTATGTCTTTCTGTACCTTAAGATGTTGAAATATCGGCCCTAAAGGGTCGATAGGATAAGGTAGCCTTAACGTTAAGTAAGCCTTTAAAAAACTCTATTAAGGGCTGATATTTGAATGTTACCTTGTTAGACCTTAGCTAAGATAGCCTTGGCGTTATGGTAAACCTTAAAAACTATGTTTTAAATTAATTCATGCGTTAAGTGGAAGATTATCGCGTCCCTAAAGTTCTATTTAATTAGGTAACAGTTTAAGAGAACTTTAATATACCACCAAACTTGTGTTAAGGATGACTTATGTCATTCTGTACCTTAACGTGACTTTGAAATATCGGTCCTAAATCAATTTGAGGGTCTCTCTTATGTTTTAAATTAATTCATGCGTTAAGTGAAAGATTACCACGTCCGTAAAGATCTATTCCTTAAGGTGCGCGTTAAGGGAACTTTAATATACGGTTAACCTTGTGTTAATGATGACTTAACGTTATTACTGTACCTTAAGGTACAGGGGCCCTAGGGGCCGATATTTTAAAGTCGCCTTAAGGTACACAATGACATAAGTCATCCTTAACACAGTATATTAAAGTTCTTTTTAGCTTTCTAATCTAAAAGAATAGATCTTTAATTAACGCGTCAATGGAACCGAACAAACCCAAATTAATTTAAAACAGTTTTTTAAGGTTTAACTCAACATTAAGGCTACCTTAGCTAAGGTCCAACTCAAGGTATCATTCAAATATCGGCCCTAAGGGCCGATATTTCAAAGTCACCTTCAAATAAGGGTCATCCTTAACATAAGTTTGACAGTATATTTGACTCTCACCTAAAGGAATGGATCTTTAAGGACGTGGTAATCTTCCACTTAACGCGTCAATTGACCCTCAGATTAATTTAAAACCTAGTTTTTTAAGGTTTACCATAACGTTAAGGCTACCTTAGCTAAGTGTAACTTAAGGTAACATTCATATATTGGCCCTAAATGTGCTACTCGTCAGGAGAGCCCTAGGGTAAAGAAATGGAGGAGATACTACTACTATTAATAAAAAAAAACTTGAAAACGTTTGTGATATGATGTTGTGATGACACGAACGTATGAAATTTTGCAGAAACAAGCAAACTATTTGGTCTTTGATAAGTATTAAAAAAAAATTAATTTTGTGTGATGGAAAATAGATTGCCATAAAGAATATTATTTAATTAAGGTATCAGTATTTAAATACAATATTCAATGAAGTATTATATCATTTTTATAAAATTAGTTTTATTGTTTTCATTGCGATTTAACCGTGATTATACAGAGCACAAGTAGTAGATTTTAAATTAGTGATGCCGCAGGAACCGAATCTGGATCCGGTAATCGGTGAATCCGGCTTCCTTTTTCAATATCCCGTTCGGCCGGATTTTGTGCCGAATCCGGCCGGAACTAAATTTTAAAAAATGTATGGTAGAAATTATGAGCTGGTTTATTTAACGCACCTAAGATAAAAATAAAACACAAACTCTGGATCAAATAACATAATTAATAACACATTAATATTTGTAAATATTAATAGGCAGATTTATGGTGCAGAAGAATTAATTTTCCCTGCTGCTTGCAGAGAGTCTATTTCTTTTTTTTGTTTACAGAGTGTCCCATTTTCAACACCTTTATAGGGTATCTCCGTTATTGTTAGTGCTATCAAAAAAGTAATGTAGGTGTCATGTGCTCTTTTTGGGTCAAACTTAAAATGGCAAAATCAAAATTTGAAAATTTTCGCCCGCTTAAGAGATACGGGGGAAATTCAACAAATTGACAATTTCTAAATTACCCTATATTTTCTTAGTTAAAAGAGATACAGAAAAATGTTTTATACAGAAGTTTATTTATATTGATTGTTGAATGATCTGCCGTTTTCAGAATAAGTATACGGGGTCAGGTAAGAAAGTTACCGGAACTAACCTCATTTTTTAAATGGAATACCCTGTATATTTTAATCTAAAAAGATGGCATTTTAAACTCTATTTTCAAATTTATAACACACCATGGATGATAGATATCATATCAAATTTTTCAAAATGTTGATAAGTCATTTTCACAAATGAATATGTAACAATGAAATTGACGTTAAATGTTAATGACAACTAGAATGTCGACATAGTTGTCTCTAGGATATTAGATTTTGTTTCATGGCCTACTGTGGTTTAAAGTAATAAAGTTTAAATAAATCGCCTAGGAAACCAATATTATCCCTGGTGTGATATATATTTGAAAATAGAAATTAAAATGCAATCTTCTTAGTTTAAAATATATAGGGTGCTCCATTTAAAAACATGGGGTTAGGTCCGATAACTTTTTTAACTGACCGCGTATACTTATTCTAAATACGGGAGATTATTCAACAATCATTATAAAGAAACTTTTGTATAAAACATTTTTCTGTATCTCTTTTAACTAAGAAAATATAGGGTAATTTTGAAATTGTTAATTTTTAATTTTCCCCCGTATCTCTTAAGCGAGCGAAAATTTTCAATTTTTCATTTTATCATTTTAAGTTTGACCCAAAAAGAGTACATGAGCAGTAACTTTTCAAAACGCATTATGTCCATCAAATTTTTTTTTTCACAAACAACGAAAAACGATTATTTCTTGTTCCCATTAGTTTTAAACCTGCATAGTAAGGTTATTTGATAGATATTGGTCGATACTTCTAATAATCATTCTCATTGAAATCAGTTATCTTCCTCGTCGTCGTCTCCTGCTCTGTTTGGAGTTATTTGTGGAGCAACATTTAAGGCAAGATCAAAGAAAGTTAAAGATGATAACGGAATGCTATCTTCCCAGTCGACCCCAAATCTAGCTTGGAGCAATTTTTTAACATAATTTTTTTTGTCTTCTTTAATTGGATTCATGAGTGGGACCTCAGATGGCTCTTGTACGTTTTTAAGAGTCCGACCACGCTTTACTATGGATACAAATTCTTTTGAGTCGTCGTTAAAATAATACGTCGGTTCAAGTTTGATTTTTACATCGAAAGATTCATTTTTTCTTACCTTTTGTAAAATTATTCGTTTCATACTGCTTATGCCTTCAATTTGCCTTAATGTGTTTGTTAACTCTTTGAAGTTTTTGATCGACCAGTCTTTTCCCAGAACTCTAATGTTTGCCGATTCCCTATAAACCTGAATGTAACCATTTGGATCGAAGATCTCCTCCACTTTACGTAAATTTTTTTCGACGCGTCCAATTACGCGGTCGGCAGGCAAATAAGAATGACCGCGGACTGGAAAGTACATAAAAATTTGTTTGACCGTACTAGGAGACTCGTTTTGCAGCCAGTAAGATAAAGCATGATTCTTATTTTGACCGCCATCCTGGTGGCCAAGTACCATAATGCGTTTTGATGTGACAACTCTTGCGGACATAATGCGTTTCGATGTGAGCATCATATTTTGCACTTAAATTACACAGATATAACGCTATTTGGTGCATTCTGGGTTTACAGACGTATAACAGAGGTGAAAATTAATGCGAAACCGCAATAAACTCAATTTTGTCCTCGGGTGGACATAATGCGTTTTGAAAAGTTACTCCTCACATGATACCTACATTCCTTTTTTTGATAGCACTAACAGTTACCGAGATACCCTATAAAAGTGTCGAAAATGGTACACCCTGTACATCGTCGGCCTCCGAAAATTCAGGCGTAAGCCCCGTTTTTGATAAAAATGGAAAAATTTCATTAGAAAACGAGTTTTCCAAGGGGACAAGTGCTATAATAGCTTCATAAAACATGTAAGTAATTTATACTATTTTTTCGATTTTACGTTTTAATAAAAAAAAAGTCTTGAGAAAAAAATAGTTGTCTATAAATTGTGTAAATTTTATGTTGGTAATACTATCGAATCATTATTGTATCAAAGTAGCCTAACTTATCCGAATGAACGAAAATTGATAACTTTCTTAAAAATTAAACAATATGAAGATTATTATAGATTTTTTTTTACAATTTTGACGTAACTTTGGCCCTCTAAAACACGCGTACGCAATGAATATAATAATTCTAAAGTACAAGTACTATGCCTAGTAACTAACGCCTTAAATACTAAATATAGACCAGATACAAAAAGACATTTTTAATTTTCCTAATAATATTGCCGTCCAAACGAAAAACATTCTTATTACATTGACAATCTTTTCCGTTTGGACGGCAGAATACGAGTCATCGAAAATTTGATATGCGGCAACACCGATTTAGCCGTGGCAATGGGATAATATTAGGCTGGTTTCACACAATAGATTGCACGTTTTTTACATACTAGATAAATGCAAAGCCGTTTGCACTTCTTGTCATGAATTGGCAAACCAAATTACGTTGCAATTAATTCGGTTTGCTTGACAAGTCCGGTGAATCTTCGGTTAAAGTTTTCAACCGTATAAGTTTATTTGCAGTCCAAACGACCTGTGAACGGTTTTATGTCAATAATAAACTGCACTACTTACTCGGCTAGATTCATTCGGGAGAAACGTGTGGTTGGCATAGCGATTCAGCGTTGCCACATGTAGAATTTTTCAGAGCGTCTCTGTGTATAATAGTAATATAATTGAAAATGAGATTTTGAGCTCGTTAAATACTTATTAATTGCATTTTTAGGATAAATTTTTTTATGTGGTTTTTCTAGCGGTTTTAAAGAAATATTAAGATGTAATTAATTATATTCCTTTATTTATGGAAGGTTGTTTAATTAAATAAATTGTTTTACTAAGTATTTACATGTATTTTATTTCGTAAGTTCTCGTTTAGTTGACAGTTGACATTTTAACTTTCGCACTGTATAAAAAAACTTAAGAACATTCTGAAAAATTACAATATAAACTCCTGGACAAAATTAACGCAACATCATAAATTTGCCATATTTATGATCCGATTTGAATGATTTTTTTTTGCATTGTAGGTTGGTTCCTTGACAATGTCATAGTTTTCGCTGTTTATGATAAAAATTTAATTTTCGATTTATACTGGGTGTACTAAAAATGCTATGTTTTTTTCCGAAAATTCGCATCACCCTGTAGAGTATATAAGCAACCGAAACATATTGCAGTTGACAGTAAACGGTAGGTCCATCTTTCCCCAGCATTTTCTTTTTTGGTTTACTTCCTTATCTCTGTTATTAAAGGAGATACACCGTTTTATAGCGTAACATGTTTTTATAGACTTTAATATTCAACACATTCATTGTTAAATGTTATCAAGTAGACTATGGACTTTTTCTGACATTGCAAGCGATGTGTCAGCAGATGTTGTGTTTTAAAGTTACAAAGGTCAAATAAAATTCGCCAAACGTTCGTTTCGTCTGCCCAGTTGCCCGACGAGTATTTTAATCTTGAAACCTACTTGAAAACATTTAACAATGAATGTGTTGAATATTAAAGTCTATAAAAACATGTAACGCTATAAAACGGTGAATCTCCTTTAATAACAGAGATAATGAAGTAAACCAAAAAAGAAAATGTTGGGACCCAGTATAAATCCAAAATTAAATTTTTATCATAAACTGCGAAAACAATGACATTGTCAAGGAACCAACCTACAATGCATAAAAAAATCATTCAAATCGGATCATAAATTCAGAAAAAAAAATAGCATAAAAAATATGGGAAATTTATGATGTTGCGTTAATTTTGTCCAGGAGTTTATATATATTTTTTTACAATCATTATGGGGGAAGGGAGCATAATAGGGATCTGCCCGTGAGCGCGGCCCTGTACAGGGTGTCCCATTTTCGACACTTTAATAGGGTATCTCCGTAATTGTTAGTGCTATCCAAAAAGTAATGTAGGTGTATTGTTCTCTTTTTGGGTTTTGGGTCAAACTTAAAATGGTAAAATCAAAATTTGAAAATTTTCGCTCGCTTAAGAGATATGAGGGAAAATCAAAAAATTAACAATTTCAAAATTGCCCTATATTTTCTTAGTTAAAAGAGATACAGAAAAATGTTTTATACAGAAGTTTCTTTATAATGATTGTTGAATGATCTGCCGTTTTCAGAATAAGTATACGGGGTCAGGTAAAAAAGTTAGTCACGTCCGTCGATTGTTTTTCCTAACCAAGACGTATCATACCGACCAACTGTCACAATGAAAACAGGAACAGACAGAAGATAAAAAGAGATGGGGATTCTCTTTTTTGAAACAATCTATTTCAAATTGACAATATACATTCACCGTCGGTTTTCCGATGTGTTTATTTTCGTAATAACACATTGACATATACAAAGCATATTTATTTAAAGTCAATGCTTTAAGTCAAATAATACTTATAAACAGGAAGAAGACAAACAGCCGTGTTAACAAATCGAAGCAGGTATGAACAAACCCGGCATCCATTACGTCTGGCATCAGCTGACAAACGCACGTGCTTTTCAAATATCAAATTTTTATTACTGTCAATATTTTAAAGTGACATTTAACCAACAGAAAACATTCAAAACCCATTTATTTGATTTACTTAAGTGGTGAAAATCAATATTATGATTCTGAAATGTTTTAAGCTGTAAATATCACTTTAAAATAATCCTTACACACTCTTATATCATTTTTTGAACTAGTAACGTAACTACAAATGAAAAATTAAATTTCAGGAATAAGCTTGTAAGGAGTTTTATTAAATTAGGAAGTAAATCATAATTTACATAAAATATTTTACCATCTTCAACTGGGCTCTAGGTCCTAGCAAATATTTCAAGTCCAAGCATATTTTTGGGCCCCATATGATTTAGGAAAAGAAATTATTATTGATGCTTACTCTCAGTAAAGATGACTAAATGCATATTTCAATTACAAATTACTCACTTGCGCCAAAAAGGAAACGACGTTTCTCGTGAAAAGATTAGAAAATTAAATTATTTTAAAATTTAAAGATGCTGCGTCTTCTCTACCATTTTAAATCACATCAGATGTTGCTTGATTTCCATTCCCGCCAGACGAAGGAAGTTAGCTTGTTTAACAATTCGCGCTGTTCGCATTCTATGCCTGTCTCTGTCTGCAGCAACCTTCCCTAATTCAGTAAAGTGAGACAAATATGACCAGGATCAAGTCGCCTCCATAAACACTCACTTTTTGGCATTCCATATTAACTCTACGTAAGTTTGATATTGACGCTTAAATGATAGAGTGAAACAAATAGATAAAAGTAGGTTACTTGTGAGCGCATGGAGCAGAGTAGGCTTAGCATCACTTCCAAGGCCTTCTTACTTCTTACGTGTTTCGATCCCCCCATGAGCAGTCTCACCGGGCTGCTTTAAGTCTTGTTCAATTCATTGCTCGGTGACTTGACGGTATACAATGGCCACCCGATACTTGAATGTTCAATTCTACCGGTGTCAGATAAATTATGTCAATCCGTGACACTCGGTAATGTAAAAGAAATTTTTATTATTTTTTTTTTATATAGTTTATGGAACTTAAAATATTTATTATTTACATCGCGGTGGGGGAAAATTATGCGTAGAACATGTCTGACTTTAGCGAAGCGCCGCCCATTCCAAGAAGGGGTAGCTTCGCCGTAACACCAGACACAAGCAGACAAAATAGTAGTGTTAGGGGCGATAATGGAAAAACGAGAATCAAAGATCACTCAGAATATCACTGCATGGACGGTGTCTGTATTCGCGTAAGTAAAACCCACCCTGGTTATAGTAAATATAAAGTATGACGGAATTTTTCTGAAATTCCAATGGTGATTTGTTACACCTTGTGTAAGCTGCCAAATTTGCAAAGTGATCCCCTGACTAGTTTTTCCTAAACGTCTAATAGGCCATCCACCATCAATCACCCTGTATAATGAATGATTTTTTTGGGAAAATACGATTTTTCTGTAGCTTCTTTGTTTGGTAAGTAAATATTGGCTCCAACAGGCAACAACAAACAAAAATGGATTTGGTTGAAAACCAAACATTAATATAACCATTCTTGAAACTAGTACCAACCTGAAAACAAAGCGTCTTACTAACAAAACTCCAAAATTAAAGCAGAAACCTGTTTTTAACCTTTAAATGTATTTCTCAAGAATCTGTACTGTACAGGGTGTCCCATTTTCGACACTTTTATAGGGTATCTCCGTAATTGTTAGTGCTATCAAAAAAGTTATGTAGGTGTTATGTACTCTTTTTGGGTCAAACTTAAAATGGTAAAATCAAAATTCGAAAATTTTCGCTCGCTTAAGAGATACGGGGGAAAATCAAAAAATTCACCGTTTCTAACTTACCCTATATGTTCTTAGTTAAAAGAGATACAGAAAAGTGTTTCATATAGTTGTTGCAGAATTATACCGTTGACTCTTACTGCCATAAATAAACTACCTGATTAAACCCTATTGTATACGCCTTAACCTCTTCAAAGCTCAATAAATGGGATCAGGGCCGGCTTGAAAATGTATACCACATCACATGATTTATTTTTATAATTTAAAATAAATAGATAGGTATTTTTAGTTTTAGGTACCTATAATAAATGTAAAATAATGATAATTGAAAATAATATAATTTAAAAGTATAACTATTAGGATAACAAGTACAATAAAAATTAATTAAACTCCAAGAAACTATTGATAATTTATTCAAAATTTAACCCTGTATAATCACTATTATTTTACGCAATATTTTCCTAAGGCTTGAAAGGCTACAAGAGATATTTGTTTCGTCTTTAATCAGCCGCTCTTTGAGGGAAATCAAAGTGGGTACAGTTTGTGCCTCATACATTTGGTAAATCTTTCTTCTTAATAAATCCATGTCATTTTCGTCAATGCTTCTAAATGTGCCAGAATCACTCCGATTTTTTCTAGGATTAACAGGTTTAAGTACTATGTCTCTTACCGAAGATAAAGGAGTTTTTCTCAAAGTATACGTCTTTGCTAAAGCATCGATCGAATTAAAATTTCTACTCAACAACGATTGATACACATTTTTAATTATTAGTTTGACATCGGTAGATAAATGTTTTCTTTTAAAAATGACACTTAAAGATGCCCCCCTATCAGCACAATTCCAAGGACGCCACATTCTACCACTAATAAGCGTAACTAAAAATTACTCGCCGGAAAACCACTAAAGATTAAAATTATTAAAAATCACTTTGTATTTATATATGCATCAGGCATAGGTATAAATTGAATTTGTATACCTGGTCCGGCTCTGCTCGAAAAGGTTTTAAAATTTGGGATTTCCTTATTTATTTTATGGTCGAAGGGATAATGAGGTTTTATTGCAGTCAAAAGATGAACGGTATAATTCTGCAAATACTATACAGAAGTTTATTTATAATGATTGTTGAATAATCTGCCGTTTTCAGAATAAGTATAAGGGGCTAGGTAAGAAAGTTATCGGACCTGACATCACTTTTTTAAATGGAACACCCTATATATTTTAATCTAAAAAAGATAACATTTTAAACTCTCTTTTCAAATGTATAACACACCATGGATGATAGATATCATATCAAATTTTTCAAAATGTTGATAAGTCATTTTCACAAATGAATATGTAAAAATGAAATTGACGTTAAATTTAATAACAACTAGAATGTCAACATAGTTGTCTCTAGGATATTAGCTTTTGTTTCATGGCCTACTGTGGTTTAAAGTAATAAAGTTTAAATAAATCGCCTAGGAAACCAATATCATGCATGGTGTGTATACAGGGTGATTCACGACGAGCGTGCATTAGAACTTTATGGAGAACTACTGAATATATGTTCCTGAAACTTTGGGGATTTGGGTTTATCGATATGCTCTCTTTAACTAAAATATTGACATGTTTCTGTCATTTCCGGTTATACCGGAAGTAGCTGCCAACTGTCGTTTTTTAAATACAACATGGTAATTTTTATTATATTTTTCGATTAAGCATTAAATACTAAGCACATTTTATAGAAAATGTTTTTGTCAGACTCTATTAGTTTTGAGATATCTGGACTTTTTGTAATTATTTGGCAAATGCATGACAATGAAATAATCCATATAATTTTTTTACCTTAGCGCTTGGACTAAAAATTTTTTCTCACCGAATAGCTAGAAGATCATCAAGTCTCAAAAACATTTCAAATTCGGCATAAAATGTACAGGGTGGTCACAATTCAAGCCTCATTGTGAAAGAATTCAACCATTAAAAACTTTCTTATTTTAAATGGAACACCCTGTATATTTTTATTTAATTTGATGGCAAATTAGTTGTTCTTTATAAATAGTATTTATTGTCCTATACCTATATCAAAGCGTTTTCTCAAAAAATCCAATTTTATTCCGAAAATACTATTTGTTCAAGTGTGTTATGAAAACCATTGTACTTAGGGGCTGTATACTGATGTTTATACGGAGGAAAAGTGATTGATTGCTTGAAAATACAATATTCTAAAGTGTTTCTTAATAATTTATAAATAAAATGCAGTTGATTGGTTTAAATTTAATGGTTTAAATATTATTTTTTTAAAAATAGCAAGGAAACAAGTTTATAAACTTTAAATTATTTAATTAAAAATGTGTTTGAAAATTATACCTAATATCTTTTGATTATATTTTTAAAATATGTTCGAAATGATTGCCATTTACTTCCAAGCATTTATGTATTCTTTTCATCATGTTATTTCTTGTAGCATTCCTAATTTTTTGTGAGAGATTGAAATGCTGCCTTCACCCTTTCAATTAGATATTCCTTCGTGGTGATGGGACGCGCGTAAACTTTATCTTTAATGGTTCCCCAGATGAAAAGTCCAGTGGAGTTAAGTCTGGCGAACGAGCTGGCCAGTGGAAGGGACCTTGGTTTGCGATCCACTGGTCATGAAAAAGTCTGTTTAGGGCAGTCTTAACAACTTGGACGTTGTGTGCTGGAGCCCCATCGTTTTGATACCAATCACTTTTCCTCCGTATAGACATCAGTATACAGCCCCTAAGTACAATTGTTTTCATAGCACACTTGAACAAATAGTATTTTCGGAATAAAATTGGATTTTTTGAGAAAACGCTTTGATATAGGTATAGGACAATAAATACTATTTATAAAGAACAACTAATTTGCCATCAAATTAAATAAAAATATACAGGGTGTTCCATTTAAAATAAGAAAGTTTTTAATGGTTGAATTCTTTCACAATGAGGCTTGAATTGTGACCACCCTGTACATTTTATGCCGAATTTGAAATGTTTTTGAGACTTGATGATCTTCTAGCTATTCGGTGAGAAAAAATTTTTAGTCCAAGCACTAAGGTAAAAAAATTATATGGATTATTTTATCGTCATGCATTTGCCAAATAATTACAAAAAGTCCAGATATCTCAAAAACTAATAGAGTCTGACAAAAACATTTTCTATAAAATGTGCTTAGTATTTAATGCTTAATCGAAAAAAGTAATAAAAATTACCATGTTGTATTTAAAAAACGAAAGTTGGCAGCTACTTCCGGTATAACCGGAAATGACAGGAACATGTCAATATTTTAGTTAAAGAGAGCATATCGATAAACCCAAATCCCCAAAGTTTCAGGAACATATATTCAGTAGTTCTCCATAAAGTTCTAATGCACGCTCGTCGTGAATCACCCTGTATATTTGTAAAGAGAATTTAAAATACTATATTTTTATATTAAAATATACAGGGTGTTCCATTTAAAAAAATGAGGTTAGGTTCGATAACTTTCTTACCTGACCCCGTATACTTATTCTGAAAACGGCAGATTATTCAACAGTCATTATAAATAAACTTCTGTATATAATATTTTTCTGTATCTCTTTTAATTAAGAAAATATAGGGTAATTTTGAAATTGTCAATTTTTTGATTTTCCCCCGTATCTCTTAAGCGAGCGAAAATATTCAAATTTTGATTTTACCATTTTAAGTTTGACCCAAAAAGAGCACATGACACCTATATTACCTTTTTGATAGCCCTAACAATTACGGAGATACCCTTTAAAAGTGTCGAAAATGGGACACCCTGTACAATTGTTTTCATAGCACACTTGAAAAACAGTATTTTCGGAATAAATTTGATTCTTTGAGGAAACGCTTTGATATAGTACTATTCATAAACAACAACTAATTTGTCATCAAGTTAAATAAAAATATCCATTCCATTTAAAATAAAAAAGTTTTTAATGGTTGAATTATGTCACAATGAACCTTGAATTGTGACCACCCTATACATTTTCTGCTAAGTTTAAAATATTTTTGAGACTTGATGAGCTTCTAGCTATGCGTTAAGAAATTTTTTTAGTGCAAGAGCTAAGGTAAAAAAATATTTGGATTATTTCATCACCATGTATTTGCAAATAATTACAAAAAGTCCAGATATGTCCAACACTGGCAGAGTCAGACAAAAAGATGTTCTATAAAATTTGCTTAGAATTTAATCGTCAAATATAATAAAAATTACCATGTTGAATTTAAAAAAGGAAGTAGACAGCTACTGCCGGTATAGCCGGAAATGATAGGAACATGTGAATATTTTAGTTAAAAGGAGCATATCGATAAAGTTCTCAAAGTTTCGGAAAATGTTCAGTAGTTCCCCATATAATTATAATGCAACGCTCGTCGTGAATCACCCTGTATAATATAGGGTACTTACATTTGTTGAAATATGTCTTATTGGTTATTTTATTGTCATTGATGGACATTCTCCATCGACCTACATCTATGGATACGTACAACTTATGGGATGCGCAGTAAAAAAAATTTTATTAGTGAAAAAATGGGTTGGTGCGCACGGTTTACCGGTCATATTCTTAAAGGTTGCTCGTCGGTTGTCTTGCACACAATGTTGTCGCCGACATATAGGCAACCCCGCCGTATTGGTGTCGGTTTAGTTGCCAACAAACGACGACCGTCCAGAACCGAAATCAGTCGAAGGGATGTAACGATATTAAAAATACATCGATACGTGGACAATAGATGTCAAAATTAATTCTAAAAGTGACTTTTCAGTGATGGCCACAAGGCCTTATTTACGCGAGAAAATAGATTGTTTATTGCCCAGTAAAGAAGGTGGTGATATATCAAATTATTGCCGTGTAATCATTTTCATTAAGGGCGAAGTACGGCACTGTTCACCGGTTAAGATCAGTAGTTTATCTACTAGCATTGCGCATGACATCTGACAACCAGCTTTGTTTACATGCGCGAGGCCATAAATTTGCCACTTTTTTTAGAGTTTGGCCAATGCCTTCTGTACTAAGTGATCCAATTTTAAACTCTAAATTGTCACCAAACAGGAGAGCACACACTTTTTAAATTACCAGCTTTCCGGTATTCAACTCAAATTGTAACGCAAATAAACACTAAACCAAACGCTGAAAAATATCTTACGAGAAAGCCGATCCGGTTATAACACGATTACAGACGAGATATATATACTTGTACACTTTTAATATCCTTTACACAAACCCAGGAAACACCCTAATAACGTTTTAATAAATAACTGTACATAATATCATTAAAAATAACTGCAAAATATAACTTGTATCCGGCGGTCAACGAGAATTGACAGTTCTAAAATGGCGGAAAATTCCCACCACGGTGTTGCCAGAATAACCCTCTGTTCGCGGCCTGTCTGAAGTTGGCCATGGTTTGGCTATCCATAGATATCGGTCGGTGACAGTCTCTCTATTTTCCCTGTACGTTGTAGGTCAGAGTTCCAAACGCCCCCATGTACGCGGCGGGGACAAATACGTCAACGATTGCTCCAAGTAAGAAAAAAATATCTGACCACAATTTTGAAGTTTACCCTAAGGAAGCTGCAGAACGAGAAACGGCACAAAAAGAACAAGGTATAAAAATGTATATAGACAGGTCAATAGTCGATGCTATATTTAGAAAAAACATGTACTTCATCTTTTTTTAATGTACACACGTATAAGATTTGAATCTTGGTATGACAACTTTCGGATCAAAACGGACAAAAATTACTAGAAAAGCAAGACTGTAAGTAAAAGCTGTTTTACATTATCCCACTTCTTGTCCAAGAAGTTTCTTGTACAATTTAAATTGTATAATTTCACACAATCAATTGTCATAAATTGTATTGTTACAAAATTGTACGAAAAATAGAGTAATTAGGTCCCAAAGATATTACAAATTACAAACTACAGATGGAAAAATGTACATATCTAGCCTACGCACTGCAACCCATCGCTTTTGGTCATTATTGCAGCATAGCCAGATTGACATATTTCTCATCTCTAATAACCAAATTTCAACATTGTTGCCATTCAGCCAACAAACATGTAGTTCTCTCTTCCACCGTACTCTACTCATATTTCTGAGAAGCTTGTTAAAAGCTGAATAACATTATTAAAAAAATATAGAGTGAAACATTTTTAAAAAAGCAAGTTTTTTTTCTTGAACGCTATTGAACGTAAAAAAAATCTTAATACGGCGCTGGATAATTCTACGTAAAAGACTACAAAGAGAACATTTTATTTCTTTTTGAAAAGTTACAGGTTAACCGAAATATGGGGGGTGTCCCAAAATGTAAAATTCTCAAAAACATCCCGTATATCGTATATCAAAAACGAGATGGACTAGAAAAATTCTAATTAGGGCATCTTTTGTTTCACAAAAAAGTAGCAGCGCTGTGAAAACCGCATCCTTCTATCTTTACTAAAAGCCGTATTAGAGTCGACAATAAACTGGCGACTGGCGCAATGGCAATTATAATTGCACGAATTCATGCGCAGTAAGCCGTTCTCGATCAGCTGGCGCATTGCCAACAGTCAGAACAGCAGTTGTTAGTGTCAAAATCCCTAAAATACCCCCAGAATTAGAGATGAGTAAACCTGTTCGTTTTGATTAGCAGTTAAAGCAGCTACTGCTACTTACAAATGGCAGTTCAACAAAGTTGCTACGAATTAGCAGTACATAATATGCTTTAAAGAATATGAACTGTTAATTTAAGTATCAGTTAGTTTAAATAGCCATTAGCTGTTTATGGGTACTTCGACCAACTAAAAAACATTTAAAAAAAAAAACAGACATCTCTACCCACACTTGCACCGGCAATGGCAATGAAAATGGCGCGTGTCCCATTTCTGGCAATGCGAGACAGCTGATCGAGAACGGTGTATTGCGCATGAATCCGTGCAATTGTAATTGCCAGAAGACTAGAATTGCCGGCTGTAATACGGATTCCATTCTCGCATTGCGCCGGCAATACGAGCAGTATTGGACCAGCTGATCGTGTAATGCGCATGAATCCTTGCAATTATAATTGCCATTGCTGGCGCAAGAGGCAAAAATTGCCGATTCTAGTACGGCTTTAACAACGGACAAACCCTGCACGCGATGTCTTGGTAAGAAACGGAAATTAGTTTTTTGAGCTCAGTGACAAATAAACTCCTGGACAAAATTAACCCAACATCGTAAATTTCCCATATTTTTAGTGCTATTTTTTTTCTGAATTTATAATTCGATTTGAATGATTTTTTTTTGCATTGTAGGTTGGTTCCTTGACAATGTCATAGTTTTCACTGTTTATGATAAAAATTTAATTTTCGATTTATACTGGGTGTACTAAAAATGCTATGTTTTTTTCCAAAAATTCGTATCACCCTGTGGAGTATATTAGCAACCGAAGCATATTGCAGTTGACATTAAACGGTAGGTCCATCTTTCCCCAACATGTTCTTTTTTGGTTTACTTCATTATCTCTGTTATTAAAGGAGATACACCGTTTTATAGCGTAACATGTTTTTATAGACTTTAATAATTAACACATTCATTGTTAAATGTTTTCAAGTAGGTTTCAAGATTAAAATACTCGTCGGGCAACTGGGCAGACGAAACGAACGTTTAATAAGCAGTTTCCGAACAGTTTTTATCAGTATGGCCTTTGTAACTTTAAAACACAACATCTGCTGACACATCGCTTGCAATGAACGTGTTGAATATTAAATTCTATAAAAACATGTTACTCTATAAAACGGTGTATCTCCTTTAATAACAGAGATAATGAAGTAAACCAAAAAAGAAAATATTGGGGAAAGATGGACCTACCGTTTAATGTCAACTGCAATATGTTTCGGTTGCTAATATACTCCACAGGGTGATGCGAATTTTCGGAAAAAAATATAGCATTTTTAGTACACCCAGTATAAATCGAACATTAAATTTTTATCATAAACAGCGAAAACTACGACATTGTCAAGGAACCAACCTACAATGCAAAAAAAAATCATTCAAATCGGATCATAAATTCAGAAAAAAAAAATAGCATCAAAAATATGGCAAATTTATGATGTTGCGTTAATTTTTTCCGGAAGTTTATCTATAAAAATATCTTCTGAATAAAAATTTTGCAAAATTCACCTGAATATTTTTAGGTAAAAGCTATTCACCTGGTGCCTTCGAAACAATTATCGAGGTATCGGATGAGTCTATTGAGCCGAACGAATCGGATGATCAGAGTGATTTGTCCTCCGCGGACAACCAGCAACGGAGAAGTATCGACTCTGATTTGGGAGATGCGCCCATCTATGAGAACTGTTTCGAATATTTGGACCCCGTAACGTTTGCTAAAGATTTTGTACAACAAGTTATTACTGAATCAGAAGGTATGGTATACTCTGCGGGCAAATCTTTTAAATTCCCGAAGCAAACAACGACTAATTTGTATATTTACAACCATTCATGTAATATCGACATTTCATCTATCTTTGAATGGTGAAAAGTTGACGTCGAAAAATCGATACCTCAAAATAAGATACGAACACACTCTTTTAAAAATGCTAATAGCTTTGCGTGTTTCGATATGTCTTTTCGAATATTGTGACCAAATCGTTGATATCTTCTTTATCTTGGCATTTTCACTGAAATAAGCTAGCAGCGCCGACTGAGAACCAGGATTTTGAACTTTGTTTCCCGTACGTCATTCTTTGAAACATTTATATATGCCTTGTCATATCTCGAGCGGCTTTTAGTTGGCAGAAGATCTTCTTCTACTATTTTTGCTGCTTCTCGAATTTCTGGTGGCGTAGCAGCAAAATCAAATTTCTCACCATTTTTCTGTTAAATAATATATTGTTTAGTGACATGGAAACCATATTCAAAAAATGATATTTGCCATCTTGATGTGTATTATTACCTACGTTATTTTACCACCTGCGTTATTTGAAATTTCTGTCTAATTTTTCAATGGAAAAGTCAAAATGACATTTATTAATCATTTTAATTCAAAATAATAAGAAGCGGATGTTAGATGTGGTTGTAAATAAAATAGTATACAAACCTCGGTGAAAAGTTTCATTACTGTCTCGAGAATCCCTATTTCTTTTTATCTTCTGTCTGTTTCTGTTTTCATTATACTGGCTTGATATGTATTAGTTAAGAAAAACAAACAATCGACGGACGTGACCATAGAATAATATTTAGGTTTGTTAATAGAATGGACACTTCCATGTTAACAAACCAGTTAATATTGGTAAGCCATCTATCGGCGACGGCAGTTATATTACACCATTTCCATATTAGAAACCTGTAGTTCAAATTCAATTTAAGAAACTCTCGACGAGATGGCGCTGCTTTTGAGGGTATTTTACTAGCGCCTTCGCCAGATTCGTGGAATAATATGCACCCTTGATTTTATTCAAAAATCAGGCAAATAGCTTATTTATGAACCCATTTTAAAAGCAAGAAAAAAAGGAGAAATCAGGAAACAAAATCGAAATCTTGGATTTCCTAGTTCACCTATTAATTACAAATATATTATATCTCTTGCTTTCAAAATATGGATAGAAATATGCTTTGCTCGATTTTAAAAAGAAAAACCATCCAATGCTTCATAAATTTGCCAATATTAATATATTTGTATGGCCCCTCAGATTAAGTTAAAATATCTTTAAAGCTAAGTGGTATAAATAAATCAAAACCTTCCACAGTTCCTTCTTTTATATTGGGTTGAACCTGTGGTTCAATATTAATTTCGTCAAACAAAATACAATGTTTATCGAGAACATTTGAAAAATTTTTTACTTCCGCTTTCAAAATAGTGAACACTACGGTATGTAGTCCTGGGCGTATCGGGTTCTGTTCAGCAGTTTCATTACCGTTAACCAATAACCTTGTCCTCAAGGGTATATCGTCGTCCTTTCGGCTTCTTCTCGATATTGTCTAACTGACTCTGAAAAAACCTAGCTTTAATTCTATCCATGCTTGAGAGAACTTTCTGAAGCACTGCAGGACTGGTTAGTTTTTCAGTCATTCGAAGTTTTCTTCTTGTTAATACATCACCTTTCTTTAATCTTTCTGCCTGCCTCTTAAACTGGATAGCCCTTTGATAGAGTTTTCGTCGTGCCTTAGGACTTAAGTCTTTAATTTGGCCCACATTCACTTCTGCTAAGAGTGAAGAACGTTCTAAAAAAATATATATTCTCAAATGCAAATAACAAAAATGATTTCAGTCTTCAACAATATTCTCTTATTTTATTGTTAAACGCTCTTTAATTTATATTAGCGACATACTTACTCTATAATCTATAATAATTTTTTAGCATAAAAAGTTGCTTTTAGTATTAAACACAGAGCGGGATACCCACCGTATAAATTAAAATTATTTTATGCAACTTAACTTACTTTTGGGAGTTGTCATAATATGTACTTTCGAGGAAGTACCGATATGTTCACGTTCTTCAGTATCTAATGGGACAATATCCATCTCTATTGAGATCCCCTGCTTAGTAGTACAGGGATCCACCTCCTGTTTTGTATATTCAATTAACGTTTGATCCGGTAGAACAGGTAATACCTCTTCAGCACTAGCAGAAGTAGGTAGGAAGGTCACGTTAGCTATTGGATAATCAGTAATATTTTCGAAAATTGGGTGTATAGAAGCTGAAATAGTCAATAGTTGTGGCTATGCTATGGTATCAAAATAGGGGGATTGAGGGGACTAATTAATAAGCTCCATGAAATATTTAAATTTAAGTTACTTAAAAAAATATATACAAGATTTTCATGAATGAACGGATTATTTATTATGTGTATTATTTTTATTTGTACAATACACAGTATCGGCTCATTTCTACTGCCTCATCCTACTTAATAAGTAGGTCTAGTTATTTTAAAATAAAAGATTTAATATACCTGGTAGATTTATTGATGGTAATACTCCTTTTTAAGTCTATGATTTGGTCCAAAATCTTCAGGCAGAAAATGAAGGGAACAAACTCTGCAACTATTATACATTTTTGGTGGAGTAATTTCGCGAACTAAACGACGGTTTCCACACAACGACATCCACTTGTCCAAAAGAAGTCTGTTTTTGGTTGGGTCAGGAAAACACTGTTTCGATTCATAACTTTTATAACAGCTACTGACACAACAGTAAGGCATATTTTTAACCAGTTTACACCCTAAAATATAAAAAAAAATAACTATAGAACACGTGCAATACACTAACAGTAACAAGAAAAAAGTACGGAATGTTACTTTTTAGCATGATACTAGCTGATGATAGAGCGTCACGTAGCGTCGAGCACAACATAATGCTAGAACTATTCACACGCAAATTAGTGTGAAAATGTGAACTTTTTCGCAACCAAAACACTCCCAAGGGAGAAATTAATAGTATTCTTCCAATTTATTAAAAATGTTATAATATAATTTCCAACTTACCTTTTAAAATAAAATAAAAGTACTCACGAAAGTTTTTGGTCCAAATGAAGTGAGTCAAGGCTCAGTGTACAACGATTTCAAATCGGATACAAATCTAAATTACACTAATATACAAAAAACACAAGTTAAAATGACTTCCGTGGAATATTTTAGCAAAAAATACGAATTTAATGCGCGTCTCAAACTGACATAAGTAGCGACAGCGGTAAAATTCGAATGTCCGCCCGGATGGTGGATCAACAATGAAAAAAGTGATGCTCCATCTATTGACCAATAGTGAAGCGCAGGCAGGCGAAGATGACATGATGATAATAGATTCCTGCTGTAAAAAGACAAAAGAGCGATCGGAGCGCCAATTACGAAAACGGCAGAACTAATGTTGAGCAAATATACGGGTAAACAACCCCAATTGAAGTTCGCAGACCATGGACGTGACTAAAGGCTATATTTTTATCCAGATTACGACAGACTTGGCACCGTGCTACCATATCGAGTTAAAAATTACTATTTTTTTCACAAACAATACTTAAATTTAACACACAAACACTGAAAAACAACAAAGAATTTTATTTAACAATAACGACAAATATGACAGTTGTTCATCTGGTAGTGTCAAACGTGAAAACAGGTATGAAAGATGGCCGTTCCAATAAGGGTTTTATAAAATGTACCATCGTGCCGGTAAAAAACTAGGACAGCAAAATCTCAAAACTGGGAACGGAAATACATATCTCATAGAATATAAAAGGTGCTCGATAGTTGTAAAGGTAAAAACACCTAACTTTTAGAAAGTAACCAAGGTTACATAATTTAAGGTTTGTATTTTGCGATATGAGCTGGCATCAAAATATGTTACTTGTTTTATAAAGTTGATCGGAAGTTTATATGGAGGAACTAAATGTATTACGCATTTTTTATTAAGAAAAAGTCAAATGCTTTTTTTAAAGTAGGTATATTTAATTCGCCAAAAAAATTAAAATAAAACTGAATAATAAAAGAAATTTAACAGAGAGTAAAAAAATATACAAACACAAAATTTGTCGTAGCAACAAATTTTTTTTAATATGTAGTCATAGAACATTCCTGTTTATTACTTCTTGATAATTAGTATTCTTCTATTTTCATCTTTAGCAAACATTCTAGGGGAACCTGAAACTGCTCCTAATAATAGTTCGATGCCTTGCTATTTTTTGTTTTGCCAACAACACGGTATTTCTGTTTACTCCCAGTTCGCCTGAAATATTCCTAATAAAAGCACCATCTCGCAACAGACTGTCGATTTCCAGGGAAGAACACCACCCAACATTTCTGAAGTTCAATCCGAAATGACCGAAATCGTGTTCCGTCAGCGTCCCGTCAAACGAATCCTGAAAGGGCTCGACGTCAAGAAAGCTTCTGGTCCAGACGAAATTCCTGTTATAGTTCTGAAGAGATGCGCCGATGAACTAACACCAGTATTTTGTAGACTTTTTAACTTATCCTACAAACAAGGAATATATCAATCGTGCTGGAAGACGGCGCGAGTCCAGCCTATACCAAAGAAAGGTAAGAGAACCCTGCCTAGCAACTATCGACCAGTCGCATTGCTTTCAGTTATATCAAAAGTAATGGAGAAAGCTATTAACCAACATCTTCTAAAGTACCTGGAAGGCTTCAACATTATCAGGGATCATCAATATGGTTTTTGGAAGTCCAGATCAACTGGAGATCTTCTAGCCTATGTCACCGATCTTTGGAACAACGCAATCGAACATCATGGGGAGTCTCGGGCTGTTGCACTGGATATTTCTAAGGCCCTTAATCGTGTTTGGCATGAGGGACTTCTAAGTAAACTGCGATCCTATGGTATGCCCAGTCGATTCTGTGCATGGTTTTCTAGCTTTCTTAAGGACCGCTCTCTTCAAGTGGCGATTGACGGATTTCTCTCAGACACCTTCACCATCAATGCCAGTGTTCCTCAAGGGTCCATATTGTCTCCCACTCTCTTCTTACTCTACATTAACGACCTTCTAGTGAAAACGAAAAATCCGATATTTTGTTTTGCTGACGATAGCACACTTATCTCATCTTTCTCTTTGAATGCACAAACATCGGCTGCCGACGCACATCTTCGCAGACAGCATGAAGTATCACGCCTCAACAAAGACCTAGAAGAAATTTTGGCTTGGGGTGACAGTAACTAAGTCGAATTTAACGCTAAAAAAACCCAGGCAGCAGTCTTCTCTAAAAATGTTAACATTACAGAACCGGATATAGTCATGGACGGACATGCAATCCCACTGGCTTCATCTATTAATTTGCTGGGCGTCAATCTGGGAGCAAATATGTTTTGGCATAACCACGTTGTGGCAATCGCCAAGATAGCTTCTCAGAAACTAGGTGTACTCTTCCGAACCAGAAAGTTGTACACACCTCAACAACTTTTGACACTATACAAAGCCCAGATTCGACCATCACTGGAGTACTGCTCTCATGTCTAGAGCTCTGCATCCAAACATACTCTTCGGCTACTCGATTCCATCGAAAGGAGGGCCATTCGTCTGATTGGAGACCACGAGCTGACGAAGAACCTCGACAGCCTAGAACAGCGAAGACAGGTTGGGGATTTGACTCTCTTTTACAGATATTTTCATGGAAAGTGCTCGGCTGACCTTGCCCTCTTAATTCCGTCAGAGCGGCAAATAGCAGAAATACACGACGAACCTCTGCCGCCCGTCCATATGTGGTTAAGCTTAGTACTCCTTCAACTTATTTAAGAATTCTTTCATCTGGAGGACTTCATCCTTATGGAACGACCTTCCCGAGGTCGTTTTTCCGAACGAATATAACCTCCAACGATTCAAACCCAACGTGAATCGCTTTTTGCGCACACGCACCACTCCCAGAGTGCCCTAAAGGATTTTTCCTATAGTGCTTGTGTTTGATCACAAAAAAAAAATAGCCTTTTGCTGGGGGGTTAATTGTGGCATATTTAAAAAAAAAATGTGCTCGACAAGTTAATGATAAAGTGACAATCTATGTTGACATGTACAATTTGTATATGACATTTTACTGGTACCAGACTCGACAGTAAGTAATTCCTAATAGTCAAGGAGAAAATAAGAAATTTTGCTGTCCTAGTTTTTTATCGGCACGATGGTATCCACCTAAGAATGCGAATTGTTTATTCTTCAAAGACTGTGAATCAAAATCGTATCCTCCTTGATCGAAAATCCTTGTTTTTTTCTACAGCTAACGTTGAAGAAAAACAATCCTCAGATAGTGCAGGTTCAAAACTAGAAGACGATATAGGATTTGGGTATACAGGGTTCCACTACGTCGAAGCGAAAAGGTCTTTCACCAGCTGGCCCACGATAAATGATTTTACCATCGAACAGGGTGCCTATAAAATTGACGAGTATGTGGCATCGTTCGACACCCAGGAAGACTGGATGTACGTGATTTATTATCAGGGTACACAAGACACGACGTGTTCCACCTTGTACGAGTATCAGGTGAGTAACCAGACTGCAGCAACAATCGCAACAATTAGTGGGAATAGTTATTTAATTTTCTACAGGGTTGCCAACTAAGCATGGCACGCGGCTGTACCTAGGAAACCGTGCACCGTACAGCTTTCGGAAAAGAATATTTATAGGGAAAGTTGGCAATTAATCCGCAATTGCTCTTAAAATAAATTTATTTCCCAATCATTTTACCATAAACTATGAAAAGGCGATGAGAAATTCTTTAAAAAAACATTATTATACTTAAAAGTATCAAATGAATCTTGAACTAATCCCACTGCACTCTGGCAACATCTATTTTTATTTTACAAATGCGCTACGATTCGGACCCAAAAGGGAAATGAATTCTAATCTCGTAAAAATTGCGACGTTGCGTTGATCCAATGGATTGGTTATACAGAGTGTTATGGAAATGACGTATTATATTTAAATGGGTGACTCCTTGGGTGTCCTAGAGAAGCGCTACATATTTTTTTTTAAATAGACCGTTTTAAAAGTGGGGTCCAGCCTCTTAAACCCACACCTCATCCGGCGTTTGTTCGTCATGTCACCCTGTGGTGGCATATCAGAAAACAGGTGTTACCGGCAATGTTGCCAAACTGTGTAAAAATGTAAAACTTTAGTTTCTTATAAATATTTAGCTTACTTAGAAAGTAAATCCACACTGACAGGAGTAAGAAATCCAGACTTTTCAGTTCTTTTTTCTATGGGAAAAGCTGTATGCTCATCACGTGCAAATTGCACTAAATCACTTAAAGAAACACACAGACACCCACGAGTTTCAAATTAGTTTTTTTGAAGATATGCACCTATTATCAAATTACACGAAAGCACTAAACACTAACGCATAATTACACTTTACACTACCGCACACATAGAACAGCACTTAATTATTTCGCAATAGAAATTCAGAAATAATAAAAACCGTAATTTCTATGGGCCATTAACCCTTTATTAAGGATAAAATGCTTTCTTTCTGCACATTAACAAAACTAACTGGAGCTAGCGCGGTTGCCATTTCCGAGACTATAATTATACAGGAAAGTAATATTACAGAAGGAAATTCCGCAATTTATGAATATAATCTTATAAAACATCGAAAGTGACAACGCTGTATTTTTACCGATGAGCTTAATATCGATCGACCGACCGAGTAAACCCGAACAGACAACGTCAAGACACGAACAGGCTCAAAAGTGTTGTTTAGTTTCAACATTTTTAGATGTCAAATACCAATGTATGGAAAAATTATATTATTTCCCAGACCACCAGCTGATGAAATCTTATACAATAAGGTCGTATTTTTGTCTACACAGTAGCACTATAAAATACTAATTTAGATTGAATGGTACTTAGATGTGTTCATGAAATGCGCGATAACTAATGTGAATTTATGTGACTTTGTTTTGGTGTTTTGTGACGGTTTTTGTTCGGGTTACCTGGTATTTTTTATAAATTAAATTGGTTTTCAATAAGGCCGAAAAGTAAATAAAATTGCATTTTTTTCTTCTAAAGGGTAAAGTGGCATTTCAGTTGTTCAGATCCGACGGGTGTCGTTCGAATTGAACAAGTGAGAACATACTTGACCATTATAAACTCCGCGGCGGTTTGTTCGAGTCAGTTCAAGTTTATAAATCAGAGATTGTTTCCCAGTGAACCGAACTGAACGTAAAAGTTTATAATAATGTACAAAAATAAACAACTTGGAATCTGTCAAACGGTTATTGACTTTCTAGTTAGTTAAAGTTTACCCTGAAGATATGACAACACTGTTCAAGATTCACTGACGTTTTTCATCATATGTTGCTTTGTTTACCTTCCTTGGCACCATGTGCTAATTTTTGGTTTGACATAAGGTCATGTACAGGGCATATTAAATTAAAGCGCCATTTTTGGATATTTTTCTTCAATTTGTTTTCGTCTCAGGAATTGCCGGTTTAAATATAATACGTCATTTCCATAACACCCTGTATATTTTGGTTGATTTGTGTTTTGTGATTGTGGGTAAAAAATCGTCTTTATTATAAACAATCATGGTGTATTTATGTGTAGTTTGTAAAAGAGTAGAATGTCGATCATTTAAATAAGGATTTATCTTTTCCTCGGTAAGTATGGTTATGTTTTAGTATTTAACCATCTGATATAACCAGACTTCAACATTGTTGCCATTCAGCTAACAAACATGTAGTTCTCTCCTCCACCCAATACTGATTTTTAATAACATTTCACACAATCACAGCTTCACTTTCCAAGAGTTTTGTGAATGGATAATGGGATCTGTAGTTTACAATACCTTTGGATTGAACATATTTTAGGTTTTTTATCGAAAAACTTAAATAGGATGGTAAAGATGTAGAGTCCGTCCTACAAGCTTGCAAATACTTTCCAGGCATTTCTCTTGGCAACTTTTCCTATAAATGTTTTTCCGAAAGGTACGGTGAACGGTCTCCTAGATACAACCGCGTACCTCACTTAGTTGGCCACCCTGTACAGGGTGTCCATTTTTCTGTGCTACCTTTTTGTGAAACAAAAGATGCCCGAACTAGACTTTTTCTAGGCCTCCTCGTTTTTGATATACGCTCCCTATATTTCGGTTAGCTTGTAACTTATCAAAAAGAAATAAAATGTACTCTTTGTAGTATTTTACGTAAATTCCAGTGACGTACTCAGATTTTCTCTACGTTCAATAGTTTTCAAGAAAAAAACAAATTTTCTTTTTTTAAACGGCTCACCCTATGTAATTTGTTGTTAACAAACTTCTCAGATAATATAAGACTTTATTGCTCGAAATTTACGTTTTTTTAAATATAGAATTTTTTTAGTAGGCTAGCTTTCTAAGGACAGGTTTGCCAGTGGAGTTTTTTTTTATGATCAAACACAAGCACTATAGGAAAAATCCTTTAGGGCACTCTGGGTGTGGTGCGTGTGCGCACAAAGCGATTCACGTTGGTTTTGAATCGTTGGAGGTTATATTCGTCGGGAAAAACGACCTCGGGAAGGTCGTTCCATAAGGATGAAGTTCTCCAGATGAAAGAATTCTTAAATAATGAAGTTCGAGGAGTACTAGGCTTAACCACATATGGATGGAGTGTTAAGGTTATTTAGCTTAGAGCTAAATCGTAACTATGAGGCAAACTGTTTATCAATGTCCGTGTTATATCAAGGCGAGTGTTAAAGTTAGGGTTAAGTCGGTTCCTAACCTGAAATGAATACACCTGGATAAACACTTTCACTGGTAACACCAACTTGGACCTACAGCTAACGATAGCTTAAGGCTAACTAACACCAGAGATAATACTCCACCGGTAAACCCATCCTAAACAAAGCAGAAATGAGCAAGAATAATACTTGTAGGTTAAGAAGTCAATTCTCAGATTTGACAGTTGAAGGTTTTGCATTTGTAGCCGTTCACAGAGCAACTCGGGCACAACCGCATATGCGTAGACCGATTTTTAAAAAATTAAAATTTGTCTTTTAGGCCATATTCAGTTTACCAACATGGAGATACCCCATCGCCCAAGCAACGGCCAGCATATATTTTACCATCGAAGTTTGTAAAGTGAAACCTCGCCACTGTGAAGTCGATGTAAGGACGCTTAACATTTTTATAAAGTAATTAAATACGTGGACAACTACTGAACATATGGTCCTCAACCTTTATTTATTTTAGATTTATCGATATGCTCTCTTTAACTAAAATATTCACATGTTCCTGCCATTTCCGGTTATACCGGAATTTTTATTATATTTTTCGATTAACCATTAAAATCTAAGAAAGTTTCATACAACATCTTTTTGTCCGAATCTTGTAATTATTTGGCAAATGCGGGGTGATGAAATAATCCATATAATTTTTTTACCTTAGCTGTTGGACTAAAAAAAATGTCTTACTGAATAGCTATAAGATCATCAAGTCTCAAAAATATTCCAAACTTGGGCGAAAATGTACAGGGTGGTCACAATTCAAGGTTAATTGGGAAATAATTCAACCATTAAAAACTTTCTTTATCAGTTATTTTTGTAAAATAGTTTTTTAGCGTATAAAAAAAAATACAACAATAGTTCCTGTAATTTTAATTTTTAGGTCACCTACAAATTTGAAACTTTTGGCCACAGCCGAAAACCAGGAGGTCTGGACTTTCAAGAGCAATGGTTGCACTATATTCTCGACTCAAAAATTAGATTCTTTAAAACTGTTACTTACTGATACGCTTTGTGTTAGCTCTTCCTTAAATATAATCCAAATCCCACGAATATTCATTTTTGTTATTATCTTAGTTAGACCAAAGGTATTGTAAACTACAGATGCCATAATCCATTCATAAAACTCTTGAAAAGTGAAGCTGTGATTGTGTGAAATGTTACTGAAAATCAGTAATGGGTGGAAGAGAGCACTACATGTTTGTTGGCTGAATGGCAACAATGATATTAAAACATAACCATACTTACCGATGAAAAGATAAATCCTTATTTAAATGATCCACTCTTTTACAAACTACATATGAATGCACCATGATTGTTTATAATAAAGACGAGATTTCACCAATAATCACAAAAAAAACACAATTCGACCAAAATATATCCAATATATCAATCCATCCAAACGTCGCAATTTTTACGAGATTAGTAATTCATTCATCTTTTGGATCGGAATCGTAGCGCAGTTGTAAAATAAAAATAGATGTTGCCAGAGTGCAGTTGGATTAGTTCAAGATTCGTTTGATACTTTTAAGTATAATCATATATTTTTTTAAAGAATCTCTCTTCGCCTTTTCACAGTTTATAGTGAAATTATTGGAAAATAAATTTATTTTAATAGCAATTGCGGATTAATCTTAAATCCGTTGTATTTGCCAAATTAACAAAATTTTAATTGGGATTTTGCAAGATATCTTTGCGTTAAATGTGTCAATCTGGCTATGCTGCAATAATGACCGAAAGAGGTGGGAAAGAGTGATTGCAGTCGTTGCATAGGCTAGAAATGTACATTTTTCTATCTGTAGCTTGTAGTATCTTTGATAGTCCAATAAACGAAGCCCTTAAATAGACATTTTAGTTAGAAAGCTGCATTTTTGGTGGAAGGTAGACTTTATAATGTGAAAGAACATTTGAGTACTATTTTAAGTCTATCCCTGTTATTTGTTATTTATATAAATAAAATTTGTTGTTGTTTCCACTACTGTAATTTTTTGCTTTATGCGGACAATTTAAAAATTTATATAACAATTTCCAACCTAGTTGACTGTCGTAGCAAATGGGGTTAAAAATAATTTTCTGATCTATAACTCTTAAGCGAAAAATAATATGGAAAAAAGTTTTTTACAAATGTTATAGATCAGTAAATTTCGCATAAGAAAGGTTATTACTACTTTTTGCTTATCTACAATCGACAAGCCGTATGAGGTCCAAAAACAATTTTTCGATCCGATCTTTAATAAATGGAGGTTAATCACAATATGGCACCACTGTCGTCCTGGGACTAGAATCGAAGCGTCAAGGTGTGACATTTTACAAATAGAAGAATATGAACGGATTTTTAAATGCTGAATAATCCCGTAAATGATTTTTTGCGAAAACAAATATACATATTTATACCTATACGTCGGTTTAGATGAAATTTGGTGGGTAGATTTAATACCTCGGCATCGCACATAGGGTAGTTTTGATTTCGAAAAATGTTCAAGTGCGTGTCGGACATCGCGCAAAGCCGAATGGGGCTATAAGTTGATATATGTATATTAAACAAAAAATCTTCCAGAATAGCATATGGCGTAGATTTTTTCGGAAAAATTAGTGCATGTCGGACGCCGGGCGAAGCTATTACATAAATCGATAAAGGCATTAATATGAAGCAAAAAATGATTTTTTTGCTCTACCCTACAAAAATCGTATCTCCACACTTGATTGACAATGAGCATAATTATTATGCAAAATTCACCATAAATAAAATTATGATATTATGTCAAATAATTACAAACCATTTAATATTTTTGGCCTTTCACAGGGTTATTTAGACACCATTTCACAAAAATATTTCACAAAACCTTAAAACATGTCAAAAATACAAAATAATTATACTATAATAAAATACCTGACATACCAAAAAACTTGATCAGACACCTGTGTCGAGTCTTAATTGGCTGATAGGCAGTGTTGCCCAGTTGAAAATTTATTGCCTTCGTGACGTTTTGAAGACGACTATCCGAGATATCGTAAAAATTATTATTAACTTTTTTATTCAGATTTAAATTATCTACAACTTTTGACTGACACTTTTTTTCTAGTGTGTTTTGTTTCGAAGCTACGGGTCAAAAAATATTCAAAAAGTAATTTTTCATCCCTTATGCAAGGGTTGAATACAAAATAATAATGAAGTGTCTTTTCAAATAATAAAATGTGCTTTCCACCAAAAATGCAGCTTTCTAACTAAAATGTTTATTTAAGGGCTTTGTTTATTGGACTATGAGTTAGACCTTCCAACTGAAATGTGGAAAAATTAATGATTAATACAGGGTGTCCGGTAAATACCTCCTAATCCCTCGAGAGCATACAGAGGAGGTCAAAATAAACCTAATTTATCATTATGGAAATTAATATTCATCGAGCGATGACGTTTACAGGTATTATAGTTAGGATTGCCAGGTCGCCAATTGGCAGCAATGCGGTTACCCGGCTAGTGCGTATGGGCCCTAAGTCATACCTAGTGTGTATTTGTAATGTTAAGTAAATGAATTGGAATTTTCGCTTCACAGAAATTTTTCTGCTTTAAATGAAATAACCTTACAAGATGATATATAAAATGTGGTCCATAATCTTTTAAAGAAAAATATCAAATTTATTTTCATAGAAAAAAACACTATAGGTATACTTATTTTAGTAGAGGTTTATGTCGTTTATCACTGTTCCGGTACAACTACATAAAAAAATACTTCTCGAGAAGTTAAAAATCTCAATGGATGAAAATAATAAATAATATACATATCTTGTTTAAAAGTATATCTAGAAATAAAATCGGGAAGTATTATAATTTATTATAGTGCCTTCTTTATAGAATTACTGAAAAATTAAAATTTTTTCGTCATTTAAAATAAACACTCACCAAAACTAAATTTATTACACAAGCAATGTTTGTACGGGTTTTTTTCCCGGCCATGCTTCTTTCGCGTATTTTTTCTTCTTGGGTTCCATCGAATCTGTCACTTGCACTTGTTGAGGTACAAACGGTGTAGGATTTGGCATGCCCATGTCTACGTCCGGGGCTGGGTTAGGTAATACCATACCTAACCTGAAAAAAAATAAAAATGATGGCAAATATAACAAATGGTCGAGTAAAAATAATAATAATAATTCAGAATAAGTATACGGGGTCAGGTAAAAAAACCTCATTTTTTTAAATGGAACACCCTGTATATTTTAATCTAAATAGATACTATTTTAAATTCTCCTTTCAAATATATAACACAGCATGGATGATATTGGTTTCCTAGGCGATTTATTAAACTTTATTACTTTAAACCACAGTAGACCATGAAACAAAAGCCAATATCCTAGAAACAACTATGTTGCCTACTAACATTACAACGTCAATTTCATTTTTACATATTCATTTGCGAAAATGACCTATCAACATTTTGAAAAATTTCATATATTGAAAGTGGAAAAATCGAAGAAATGGCACAAAATGTACATTTTGTTGGCTATCCGGAAAGACTGTAACCATTTAAGGACATATTTCGAACATTTGCGATGATTCCCGTTATTTTTTACCTTAATCTGAATCTTTTATTTCGTTTCAAAGTAATAAAGTTTAAATAAATCGCCTAGGAAACCAATATCATCCTTGGTGTGTTACATATTTGAAAGGAGAATTTAAAATAGTATCTTTTTAAATTAAAATATACAGGGTGTTCCATTTAAAAAAATGAGATTAGGTCCGATAACTCTTTTACCTGACCCCGTATACTTATTCTGAAAACGGCAGATTGTTCAACAATCAATATAAAGAAACTTCTGTATGAAACATTTTTCTGTATCTCTTTTAACTAAGAAAATATAGGGTAATTTTGAAATTGTTAACTTTTGATTTTCCCCCGTATCTCTTAAGCGAGCGAAAATTTTAAAATTTTGATTTTACCATTTTAAGTTTGACCCAAAACGAGCACATGACACCTACATTACTGTTTTGATAGCACTAACAATTATACGGAGATACCCTATAAAAGTGTCGAAAATGAGACACCCTGTATAGTATTTTTATGAAATAAATTCTAAATTATCTCAAATTTTTAAATCAAAGTAAGGTCAAATTACCTTTGACAGTTTTTTTTTTTAATAATTTATTTCATAGAATCGAAAATTCTCAAAATATACAGGGCATTCTATTTAAAATAACAATTAAAGTGTTAAAAATTGTTCTTCTAGCAATAACTCTGAAACAAAAGACGATATAGAACTGAGGTCTTCACGTTTTTTCTTGCAGATTTAATGTACTTTCCGATTACGATTCATAATTATACCATATGATTTAAATTTTCGCGACAAAATCCAAAAAACTGTTATTATTGCAAATTGCGCCCTCTAGCAATTTTATTAGAAGCTATCATGTGCCACTGGTTACGACAATTAAAAGTAGATACATTTCTCTTTCAAACAAGCTAAGGTTTACTAAAATTGAATAAGTCATTTCGAAGTTACAGCGACTTTTATAGCTTCCCCCACTCTTATCAAAGTTGATACGCCAATGACACTTAGACCAAAATGAGACAGCATGGTCCAAATTTCCTAACAATGTTACCCAAGGTATATCTTAATGTGGGAATATTTGAAGTAATAAAAAATTTTCATATTTATTTTGCGGAACTAAAAATATTTTTCAGGATTCTCTCATAGCCACTTTAATGATGAATTCTTTTTCCCTGAATTTATATGCCCAGTAGTTTCTGAGATATGGCTGGTGGTCGGCCTTACTGAAACACCCTGTGCAGTGACAGGTAGAATGAACTACTCAACATATGGGAAAAGTTCTTATTGTTAGATTTCAACAAAAACCGATGTTAGCAAACAGTAGAATTTTTTGTTTTTTGGATTAAATAACATTGACTCTACAAGCCACTTAAAACTTACAACACTGAATTACCGAAGATGAGAGGTAATCCAATTGAAACTTTAAAATGACGGCTTAAAATCTTCTAATTATCTTCTATTACTTACCGTGAGCTTAAAGAACTGTAGATACTACTCATGTTGCTAACACTGGACGCCTGGGTTTCAGGAGGTAGATCGTTGTACAAATCATGTTGAGGATGATGTAAAACTTTGGGAACCTTAAACTCCTGCGACATATTATGGGACATACCCAGGCTATCAGTCAATTTTATCCTTTTATTTGAAGAGGGGATAATGGTGGTTTGTATAAGATTTCTAAATCTTCCGATGCTCGGATCAATATCTTCGGGATTTATGATTTCTTCATCCTCGTTGAAAGATACACAATTTCTTTTTCTTTTCCTACTTTTGTTTCGTTTTTCTACATCATCGCTTATGCCCAACATGGATATTCTTCTGTTGTGGGCAGTATTGAATTCAGTCAAGTTCTACAATAATTATTATAAAGTTATTATTAAACAAAATGGGCTAATACAGAGTGACCCGTAACAGTAGGATTAATAATAAACACACAGTACATGTCACAAACACACTGTGGTTATCAAAATATCACAAGAACTTGTCCTTGTGGATACAAAATAATCAAGTTAGTACATTGAAACTGGTTTGCAGTCAATATTGTCTTAAATCAAAATGTAGATTTTGTTCCATCAGAATTTGAAATAGTTTCTCTAATAACACTTTCAAATTTTAATTGAATTCACTTGTTACAATAATCAGTGTTAGGATAAATTTATTGCTAAATCTTCAGTGTATCTACATATATATAGAAGAATAGGAACATTACTTATGAAAGCTTACATCTAATTCAGTTTCAGTCTCAGGAAGCCCTAATAGGCCTCCCTCAGCTTCCTCTCCAGCTTTTTCAATTTCATCAATAATCGGTCGAATTCCTGTTTGTGGTCTTTCTCTTATTATGTAGTTTCTTGTAGAAGCACCAAAGTGAAAACCTGAATCAATTGGTAGCTGGGTTGGCTTATAAGCCTCAAGTCGTAAACTCCCAATAAATGTTCCATGAGCTGCAATTTTGTATCTCTAAAAAATCTCTACATTTGTAAGATATGATTTACTTACTACTTCCTAAGTCCACCAAAAAAGCCCGATTTAGATGCTTGTGCCACACAAAAGCTGAATGTACTCTAGAACAGGATGCATGGTCAATGCAGAAATCATTCATTTGGGTATTCCGTCCGAAAAGATAACATTTCTTTTGGTCAATCATAAGTTTTTGAATAAGTTTGTCTCCTTTTAAAACGTCCAAGTGTAAACCAACTGGTGGCTTTCCAGCCCTAAAAGAAAGAACTTGTGCATGTTTTCAAACAATCAGGAACCTCTAATTGTTATAATTGGGAATAGAGAGGAAAGTTGAACAAATCGACAAATCCTATCATAAAGTAACAAAATTGACATAACCTAGCATAAAAAATTACTATTTTTCGTACCAATTTGGAACTTCGTAATGATTAGCCATTGTTCCTATATAATACAATAAATTGGATGTTGTAAAACGATCATTAAAAAATCAAACAATTTTTCAAAATTGACAAAACAATGCCATTTTCATTTGCCGCTTGGTTCTATTCTTTTTCAATAACTTTCGACTCTTGTTTTGTTGGTGTAACTGAATTCAATATAGGGAGTTTACAATTTTGAGTGTTGTCGAACATGGAATCATTGTGTCACAGAGGAGACGTAGATTACTACAAAAGAAAACATTTGGTCATTCCCATAAACATATAATATATATTATTAATTAAATGTTTTTGGTCATTCCGTGTCCACTCCTGCATGCCATCGAGCTTGTTAAAATATCACATACTCTTTAGTTACATACTCCACCAAATAAACCCAATCAATTTCCTTTGCTATTCAGTGTACACACACAAAGAACAACAAATCTTGTTTCGATGTGACCTTGAATTCTGTTTATATTCTAATATTTACCTATAACCTCACTTTCTCATATGATGTTTAAATGTATGATGGTCGATTGGAAATAAGGAAAAGTTTATTTCATAAAAAATAAAGAGATAAATACCTACATAAAATGGAAGCAATAGATAGTAAGCTAAATTCTAATAATCCGATGTTGGTAGCCGAAGTATTTTCAAGGCTTGTAGAAAATGTAACTAAAAACAATAATGAGAAACAAAGCTTAGTTTATTTGAAAAATAAATGTTTAGACAACAATCCTTTAATAAACGGAGTTGCTAGTGCCTCAATAATTAAACTTGTGGAAAATGGGAGTTTGCAAATTGAAGAAATTTTAGCCGATTTTATCACACGCATACCATATGCAAGGTAATTTTTTAAATTTTTAGGGTATTAACATTGAATGTGTTGTTGGGATAAAGGTCAGCGTTTGATGCGATTTAACTCACTGATTTTGTCTATGTATATTGTTTTATGTGTTTTTTTTTATATAATTGTTTAAGAATAGTTCGATTAGGGATATAAGTAGTTCACAATGAATTTTAAACTGCACTATTTTGCAAGGAAGATTATAAAAGTATGCTAAAATGTTGACCTATCAAAGAAGCAGTATTATTTATCCTAAGAACTGCAAAATACCAATAGGGATATAAGTTTTCAAAAATAGAACAATAATTATGAAATATTTTAAAGTTTTGGTTAACATTCTAGTTAGTACAAACTACAATTTAAGGATTCTTCAATAAATTACTTGACTTTCCAGCGATATATGTTCGATAACAACAATACTAGCCAATATTTTTTATCTTCGACTCGTAAGAAAACCAGATCAATCCAAGGAGCATGATATTGCCAAAATGCAGATATTACAACACCCATTTATTAAAATACTGCAAGGAGACTCCCATAGCGGGACGCAAATGTGTGTGTACAATGAAATTGTAGGAAGTTACAGAGATTTAAAGTATGAAATATTTCATTTAGCAATTTCCTACCCATATATTTAATCATTAATAACTCACCATTAATAATACAGGGTGTTATGGAAATGACGTAATATATTTAAACCGGCAATTCCTGAGATGAAAACAAATTGAAGAAAAATATCCAAAAATGGTGCTTTAATTTAATATGCCCTGTACATGACCTTATGTCAAACCAAAAATTATCACGTGGTGCCCCTGTTCGGAAGATAAACACAGCAACATATGGCAGTGAATCTTGAACAGTGTTGTCATATCTTCAGGGTAAACTGTTTAGAAAGTCAATAACCGTTTGACAGATTTCAAGTTGTTTATTTTTCATGGTACATTATTATAAATTTTTATGTTCAGTTCGCTAGGAAACAATCTTCGATTTATAAACTTGAACTGACTTGAACGAAACGCCGGACTTATTTAAAACCAACTTAATTTATAAAAAACACAAAGTACTCACGTCACAAAATCACATTAGTTTTCGCGTCACAACACATCTAAGTACCGTTCAATCTGAATTAGTATTTTAAAGTGCTACTGTGTAGACAAAAATACGCCCTTATTGTCTGGGAAATAATGTATTTAACATCTAAAAATTTTAAAAATAAATAATACGTTAGTTCTCTCGATCGATATCGGCCGGCTTCTTTAACAGCTGATTATGGATAATCGGGCTAATTTTTAAAATACAGCGTTGCCACTTTCGATGTTTTATAAGCGACTATCATAAATTGCCGAATTTCCTTCTATAATCTTCTTTCCTGTATAATTATAGTCTCGGAAATGGCAACCGCGCTGGCTCTAATAGCGGAGAGTTCTCGGAAAGAAAGTCCGACTGGTCCGAAGGTGGACTAGACCATTTATTTAAAAGGGTAGTTCCTGTCAATTGTTAACATAATTGTTTCATTTTATCTTTAGTAAAGGGTTAATGGCCCATAGAAATTAGCGTTTTTATTATTTCTATTGTGTGTTATTGTAAGGTGTAATTATGCGTTAGTGTTGGGGTTTAGTGATAAGCTTATTATGCGCTCCCAGACTATCATCAGGACATGTGATGAGCATAAAGTTTTTCCCATAGAAAAAGAACTGAAAGTGTCTGTGCCCTGGATTCCTTAATCGCGTCCTGGATTTACTTTCTAAGTAAGCTAAATATTTATTTTTATAAGAAACTAAAGTTTTACACTTTTAAACATTTTGGCAACATTATGCCTGAACATCTGTTGATTACCCAGCTGGGCAATGTAATATGTTCATATATGAATGTGCCGAGGAGTTGTGTGTGGTTTTAGAGGTGAATTACCCCACTTTTTAAACTTTCTATTTAAAAAATATATATATGTAGCGCTTCTCTAGGACACCCCAGGAGTCATAATACGTCATTTCTATAACACCCTGTACAATAACTTTTATTATTTATAATACATATTTTAGGCTTTGCTCTTCCATTTTCAACATGTACAGTCCTGTTTATTTGTATTGTATATGCAATCCAAAAGAAAATGCAGAATTAAGTTTAATCAGGCAGAAATTGTGGTCATTTTTACTGAAAAGTGATCATATAAATCAAACCACCTTCGTCTTGACATTATGCTGCTGGATACAGGTAATAGTACTTCTTTACTTTATGATTCAGCACCGCGACTGCTTTGTTAAATGTTTTGGAAGCTATTTTTGGGGCTGGGGACAAAGGGGAAACGTCAGCTTTTTTCTCTTTGATTACAGTAAGTCATTTGGCACATTGGATCCCCCATTGCTGTGTGCTAAAGTTATATTATGAGTTTATACATGGTACAAGCAAGTTATTTAAATATTATTTAATGGGCAGATCACACTGTGTCGCGAAAAAACACAAAGTTTGGACAAGGGCATACATCCATAAAGGCGAGGCCCAACGTTATTCCACTAGTTGACTAATCCTTAGTGTTGTGATCGCTAGAGCGAAAAACCGCTTGATCACTCGATTATTGAAATAACCGACATCGCTCGATTATAAAAAAAACCGCTCAAGTTATCTATTCAGGCGAAAACTGTCGCTCGTCACTTATTATCTTTCACTCGATAGGAAATACTCTAGTTATAAATTCAGGCAAAAAACCGAAAAATATCGCCTGTCACTTGATAAACGACCTTCGGTCTACGCGCCGCGCCATCCGATTGGCGACGTTCGAGTTTGACACTGAGCAGGTACACGACATACTCTTAAAGGCACATAAACGAGAAGGTGCATATAAAAAAGTATGCCAAATCCCTTAGCGGAGTCATCGCGACATAAGTTTTGTAAAGTTTTGTTTTAACTGGCTAGCCAGCGGCGTAGTTTGAATATTAAAAAATTAAAGGATATAATTTTTAAATTATTATTTACTATAAACTCGAGAAAACTTCTCAAAAATAACATAATAATAGAAATTGTAAATAAAAATAACAAAACAAACAAAATGCTAACAAAATATATAGAAAAATTCGTTGGTAATCTTATAGTAAACATTTTTAAATCTAAACAGGAACTTTTAATTATTAAACTCAAGAAGACTTCTTAAAAATGGAAAATAAGAAAACGAGCAAAATAGTTAACAAAACATAGGTATCGACAAATTTTTTGGTAATCAAAAGTAAACGTTCTTAAATTTAAACAAGAACTTTTAGGTAACTATAAACATGAATTTAAAAAAATAATGACCTATTTTTTATTTTGCCAGTCGCGTAACTAAGCCTAAATTTTTGAAGGGCACACAGTGCGCACCTGATAATTTAGAGTGGAAGAATTTGACAAGCCATTTTAAATATCTACTTATTTTATGCTCTTAAATTGAGGAAGATGTGACGAAAAATAACTCTCGGTAATACTTTTTGTTTTAAAAAAAAGTATTAAGGTGATTTTTTGCAATTTTTTTGTTTGGTATCGAAACACGTGGTAAAAATTCATTATTCACAAAAAAATAAATTTCTGAAATTTTTCTGGTGGCTACTACATTTTTTGAGCTAAACCTGTTCCCACCCGTAGTTACGTGCCTGCTAAATACCCTACCTGGTCACATATAAACGGCTAGGATGCCGGTGGAGCAGTCGGTGATGGCATCGCTAGATCATTAAAATCGCCCGAGTATCAAGTACTCGATTATTAAAATCATCGGTTTTTCCCAACACTACTAATCCTGTTGAAAATATGTTAATTTTTTTTATATTTTAGATGCAGGGTAAATCCAAATCTGAGTTGACGGGGTCACTAATTAATGAAGCTCTGCAAATTGGTTTGAATTCTTCACAATCTTTACCCCATAAGGACTATTTTATATTACTGCAGATATTGGTTGTATATAACATGGTGCTGAATAAGGCCAATTGCCGTTTAATTATCGAAACAATAATTGAAGCTTTGTCAGAGACTGAATTTTCTCATCATAATTTATCTTTACTTATTTTGTCAAAATGTGTTCTTGTGTGTTCCCCAATATACCTGGCAGATTTGCTGACATTATGTAAGTATCCTACATGAACATGTATTCTTATATTTCTATCTCTTGCATATTAGTTGTGAAGTTAAGTACAGTAGAACTGGGGAGAGAATCGGTGTGCGTACTCACCTGTAATAGTAAGCTTCAAATCGAAATTATGTAGATCAAATAAGACACAACCACGGCAGCAGTAAATGGACGTAATTAACATTATGAACATAGTAGATATAAAAAGAAACTTTTATTGCACTAAAGTCATAAATTATGATGCATCAATTATATATTTCTGAGAAGCTTGTTAAAAACTGAATAACATTAGAAAATATAGGGTTTGTTCGACCCATCTAAAAAAAAAGCACATTTGTTTTTTTTTTCTTGAAAACCATTGACCGTGGAAAAAATCTGAGTACGTCACTGGACTATACATATGTAAAAAATTACAAGGAGAACATTTTATTTCTTACTAATAAGTTACAGGGAAACCGAAATATGGGGTGTCCCACATATATACTATATACAGTATATGCCAATACGAACGTTCCAAAATACAAAAAGTGTCCCGCCATGGGAGATGTAACGGGCATATTGAGTTTGGGTAGTAGGGTGGAAAATTTATCGATCTCGTCAGAGTCGGCAACCGGCCCGACATCATTTATTTGTTGCTATTCATCGCCATCTTTGGTTCTGGATGCTTTTTCAAATTACAGAATAACAAGTGGTTCAATTGCATTGTTTTCGGTATATTAGTGCTTATAAACTTTCATTACCCAACAACAACAGGTATAAAGTATTTCAGGTACTGTATATGTATATAAATTTTAGTTTTATTTTACCATAGCTTATACCTTGCGCTGGTAGTATTTAAAGTTCCATTAAACTATACAACATCTACTACGTAATTAATCGAGCTTTGTTTTTAAAAATTTAGTGTGTGTTTATGAATTAGGCCGGATTTATTCACCTTATCTTTTATAGTAACAAAAACCAGTGCATTAATAGTGATTAGCTGCAATTTAGGAAGGAGCATTGGAAATTAGACAGTTGTAAAGAAAAAGGTAATCCAACATTTTGGGGCGTACGCCAGACCTCTGCAAGTCAGTTTGTCACAAGCATTCATTTCTTGTACGAAAATATTTTGCCTCTCACATTATCCGAATTTCACTAAAAAGCTTGTAAAAAAAGAAGAGAGTGTCACTCGTATACAATATAGTATATATGTCACTTCCTAACCTTAAAATTAATGTATTTTTAATTTGGTGCATTAGTAGCTGATAATAATTCCCCAAATAGTCTATATAGTCATTCATTCTTAATTTTTGGTTTAGAAAAAAGTGAGGTTAAGAAATATACGACGTCGGATGAAAGTTAAAATAAAGCTCATCGTGTCGATTGTTACAAATATTCGGACGGAATTTGGCACCAAAAGTTTACACCAATCAGGGCACCGTCGGATTATCATATCGCCAGAATCTTAAATCGGAACTAATCGAAATTTTGATTGCAATATTTTTCCTAAGTAACCAGTGAAATTTACATTAAAAAAGTTGAAATCCGGTCCTTGTTTCACAAGGAAATTTCCGAACTGCGCAAACTCACAACGCCCCCTTCGATGCCCATAGCGGGACATAATTGCAGATGGTATTAGCAATATAGTGTATGCGAGCGATCCCCAGATCAAAACCATAAAAAGAAGATATAGCAGAGCGCATAAGCCTAAAATAAAACAGAAAAAAAAAATACTGATACTAAACTTCCCCTCTCTGTGCATTTAAAAGATATTGTTTAATATAATCATTGAATTTATCAACTGAAAGTTGTTTAACATTAGTAGGTAAATTATTCCACATTTGCACTGCTATGAAACTGAAAGACTTTTGAAAGTTAGATGTACGATGTTGAGGCGGTCTGAAGTAATTTACATTTCGTGTAAGATGATATATGTGGGGTGTCGATGTAAAATTCTCAAAAACATCCCATATATCAAAAACGAGGGGGCCTAAAAAAATTCAAATTAGGGCATCTTTAGTAGCAAAGCGCTGCGAAAACCGCATCCTTCTAATTACGGAGATACCCCGTAAAACCACCGAAATATGAACACCCTGTTCAATGTACATGCTCCATTGATGTTCTTATAGCTATTAGAAAAAGCTTCTATAAAAGATTTATAATTTGATGGCAAAAACTAGTTGTTCCTATATCGCTCACTTTAATTCTCCTAGAAAATTTTGAAGGCTGCAGCAAACTCCGTTTATAATAACCCTAAGTTTTAAAAAAATTGTATTTTAGGTTTATTTATGCTCCAAAATAAATTATGCAAACCTTACAGTTACCTCGCTGTAAAGGCCTCGATTCTACCTTGGATCGCAAGTCCATCAATACTGACACAAGACGCTGTAAAAATAGGAGAAGATATCTTGAAAATGAACGATAATATATGCAGAGAAAGGCCTGTCATTTTAGCATCTAGATTATCCATTGATCAATTTCATTACTCAATATTTTGCAATCCCGACATTTTTTTATCATTGGGACTCTGCAATAAAATGGATTGCACAAGAGAAGACGAATTATCTTTATTTTTGGAAAACTTGAAACGCGCTCCCGTTCACTTTTTAAGAAATAGTTTTACCTTTTTGTGCGGTTTGGTACTAAGCAAAAAAATGGACAGCGAAAATAGACGGGAAGTTTTTTCGTTGATTTTAAGATGCTGTTTACATAACTCCGATTTATGTCCGACAGTGTTAACTCTTATATTGTATCAGTTGTCTAACACGTACGATAGCAAGTTTCTTTTTGAACTTCTAAAAGCCCTGCCCCTGATGGCGAAAATAAAAGAAAATGTACCGAAAATTATAGCCACTATACAAGCTATTTCGAATAAGTCGAATGAGCTGCGATATTTTTCACTGAGGCTCATTTATGAGACGTGGGAGATGGATAATAACTGCTACTCGACCTTAGAAGCCATTTTAAATAAGCCAGTAACGATTTTAGAGAAAGATGTGTTGGAATCGAACATGTCCAAGGTCTATATTTATAAAAAACTAGCCGAAAAACGGTAAGTTTGTATTAATCATGATTTCTTTTTATTATACAGGGTGTTCCCTAATCATGTGCTAATATTTCAGAGTCGTGGGAGTTAGTCATTTTATGACACGCAATATTTAAGATTTATCCAAATATTTTGAAAGCCCCTGTATTTATTTTTGATTATTTTTGCGTCATATGATTGGGCCCATAATTACAGTACGTTTCACGAAAATTGGATACGACTTAATGATTTCCTGGGTCGGTCCCATTGTGTCAACAAGAGCTTGGGAATAAACAAATGAAGTATGAAGGGACGGACTAAGGAAAACAAGTAATGATATGATTATATTAATGTAATCAAATGAAATAACATTTTTTTTTAAATATTACTAGTCATATTTATTTACATTTATAATGTCATTCTATAGATAGTTCTGTTTCGCTATCGCTATCCTCATCAAAATTAATTATAATTGGATTAATTATACGATCCAAACTATTATACGAATTTTCTACAGTTATTACGTGACGGACTGAATTTTTCCAACTACCTGGGGGAATATCATGAAAGCATTTTCGTATTAATTCTACAACACTAGAACTTAAAGTCGGAGAAATATTTTCAGACCTAACCAGTGATTTTAACTGGTGGCACATATGCTCTAGGGGGATAAAAATGCAATAATAGGGTGAGAGCCGTAGCACTGTATGTCCAATTTCTTCTGCGAATGTGTCACAAACATATACTTTTTTTATACAAAATGTCTTTAAAACTTCTAAAGGATCACTTTTTTTATAACTTTCTTCAAAATATATATCATTCGCCGCCATGTAGTTCTTAATCTCCAATTTTGTATTATTTGAGCTTGGAGCTTTATGTAATTGGCGACTGTGATAGCTCGCATTGTCCATTACTATCACGCTATTCTGAGGAATATTTGGTAAAAGACAATTCTTGAAACATTCCTCAAAAACTAACAAATTTTACCACAAAAAGATATTTAAATATAAATTAAGCAACCTAACCTACCTGATGTGCCTATATTTAATTATAATTATTACAATCCGGTCCTTTCCACATAATAATAAACGGTCATAAATAATGGGTTGGCCCAGGTACTTTTACTGCAGTCATTATATTATATCCATTTTTCATGAAACAATCTTTACACAACTTTGCCCCAATTTATCTCTTAAGTCGGCGACTGACTTGTAACATTTCGGTGTAATGTAACATGTTACGAGGCTCGCTACGAGTGTTACATTACAGCAACCCGTTTTCTTCATCACCCGAATGCTCGGTTCGCGGGTGATCCACCATTCGTCTTAACAGTGTTAAGATTTGCTCTTTGACTATATTTTTTAATAAGGAGCAGGGTGTTCTCACGATCCCACTGCATCCCGATTTACACAAAAAATACAAAACCTTAGAAAATTAATTTTATTTAAATAATAAAATTAGAATAAACGCGACTTTCCCATACACTCGCAACGAACAAACTAATTCAGTGACTGACTAGAGCCGAGCACATTAAAGAGATTCGCGAAAAAACCTACAACCCGATGGTGCACCGGCGCACACAAGCGAATTTCAGGTAAAAGCTGGTCAAAATAGATAAAACCAAAGTTATAATTATGTCGTAAAATCATTAGCACTTAATTAAGAAACAACCAGGATGTCATAAATCACCCCTGTTATTTTTAAATTATGGCCAACCTTAAAATTATTTCAGTCCAAAGTTTGTTTTTCTAGTGTGTATCAATTAAATTAGAGTGGTTGAAGAAAATCAGTGTATTTAGTTCTGTTATTCAGCTAAGTTTTTGTAAAAATTTTGAAAAGTACAATTGGTAAGTACAATCCTATAAATTTTTCAAATTAAAAATATTTACACTAGTACTTCCGATTTCATACATTTTGTTAACATAAGTTAAAATAAATTAAACAATTTTTTTTTAAATTTTTATCAGGCAAAATATAAAAAAAGGCCCTTTGGAATGCGACCAAACTATTTGTTTACTATTATTTGAAGAGTCCTGAATAAGGTTCAACTTAGAGTTGCTGCGACAATTTGCGACCTTGCCGAAAATTGAATTTAAAAAAAAAATTGTTAGGGACATTTTTACAAATATGTGATTAAGACATCGAACCAATTTTGAATAACTTTATTATTGCTAAACCGATTCCGATAAAACGTACATAGTTTAATAGAGAATTAAACATACTTTTAAACAGGCAAAAAAAAATTTCCGATATTTTTCAAAATGGTGGGTGGCTATTTTTTTCTGAGTATATAAATTTTTACAAAAAGCCATACGGTTTGTCAATCTTTTGTTGTTCTTGCAGGATCCACAGCAAAATCAGTATCTTTCACAAGGATTCAGCTCGTGGAATTATTAAGAGACTGTCCATCCAAAAGCGCTAAAGAACAACATGAATATTTGGAAAAAAGTCTCTTACATGCCATCTGATGACCCAGAACTCGAGTAAATCAAAATTTCTATTTATCAAGAAATAATTTTTTTTTGAAAAATTCAGATATGTATTTTGGGTTATCGTTGAAATGAAATTGTATAATTGGAGAGCGGGAGGGGGTTGGAGTTTAAGGTTTCAAAAACTTATTTATATGAAATTTATGCATGAGGAAGGGGCTCGAGGGTGCTGGTGGGAGATTAAAAAAAATATAAAATACATGTTTCTCCAATGATAATATCGTAAAAATAAACCACCTTTGATTATTCCAATTTCTATAATTTAATATCCATAAAAAGGGGTGTGGAGGGGGCAAAAATATAAGATATTAAATTCAAAATGCAATGTTACCATATTTATAACGTTTTCTTACAATTAAAAACATTTTTTGTCTCATGTTACGAAGATAAAATCTTTTTGGCCACGATTTCGTCGAAATTCGCCTGTGTGCGGCGAGCGTGAGGTAGTCTCAAAAGAGGTCAGCGCATTGTAGGCGGTGTTATCATATTGCAACACAGTTTCAGTTTCACGTGTTCAGTTTTTGACAACAAGACATCTTTAAGCCGCGTTATCAGTTCTTTTTCAAATTTTTTCGAAAAGAAAACTACAAATTTAAGGTACATAATCCGTTTTATAATTAAATTCCATAAGAAAATAAAACACAAAAAGTATGGTTTGTAACAGAACCGACAGTAGATAATATAAACATATAAATACGCGCGCGGCGGTTATCCAAGCAAGGGCGAGACACGCGGTGTGATCTGGCATCACTGTAGTTAGTTACTCTAGTGACCTACATTGTTGCTAACTGAACCCAGGTGGAGCGGCGCGACAGCACGTAGGCAAAAAGGGTTTTTATTTACCTTAGTATTTAAATATTCGTATGTAGACTTTCTCTATGACACCCAAGGAGTCACCCATTTAAATAATAAGTCATTTTCATAACATCTTGTATTTCAACAGCATTTCTGGAAACACCCTAGTTTTGGACCGTACTAGGGAAACGCCCTGTATACATATTTAATAACGTTTTTAGTCCAGAAGTTTATGGGAGAGATTTAGTAGCTTACCTATCGAAAATACTGAATGAATGTGTGGGTACTGTTGGTTCTGTGCCGACTGCTTTGGCCCTAGAAGGAATCGCACATCTCTGCAAAGCCGAAATTATTGATATTGTTACGACGTGGGCTACGTTGGCTCCGAAATTTAAAGATGACACCCGAGTTCCTGTTATTAAAAGGTAAGTAATTGCCAGTAATAGATCATCGTCTTCCGTAACAAATATGCTACGAACGTAATGACTGTTGGCAACGCTGGTTTCGCCGTATCGCGGCTCTTCAGTAAAGAGTCTGACAAAAGAGTCAAGCGAAGAGTTAGAAAATATATGTTTTGAAATAAATGCTTCTTTTCTTATCTTTTAGTCTATGTCAGTTGATCAGCGAAATACCGCATTTACAATATACACAAACGTATGAAAAATTGAACGAAGAGGTTGTCAAACATTTATGGAGCTACGTTACAACCAATGACAACGAAGACGTAATTACTGCAGCTCTCGACAGCTTAGCGTCATTCAGTTTAGACGCGATATGTTCTCAAATGCCCGATTTGTTCTTGGAGGAAAATTTTGCAATGCAGAATCCGGCAGGACCACGGTTGGTTCCAGGTAAAAATACTTTATTTATAAATAGTTTCACCATATACAGGGTGTTATGGAAATGACTTATTATATTTAAATAGGTGACTTCTAGGGTGTCCTAGAGAAAGCCTGCATACTTTTTTTTAAATCGAATATCTAAATAATAAGGTAAAAACCCTTTTTACCCACATACTGTCACGCCTTTCCATCTGGATTCACTTAGCAACAATGTGGGTCACTAGAGTATACTAACAGTGATCTCAGATCACACCGCGTGTCTCGCCCTTGCTTGGATACCCGCCGCGCGCCGCTTCATACTTCAGTATGTTTCGAGACTGGGGCATGGAATGACGTTGGTTCCACGTCGAGGATTCCACGTGCTTGACGTATACGAATTTGAAACGTTTTGTTAGTTGTATTGCCCGATTTTTTTTTGTTGTGAAATAATTCATAATAATAAATGTTGTGATGTGACTTCAAATTTGTGTGACATTATCTACTGTTCGTTCTGTTTAAAAACATACTTTTTGTGTTTTATTTTTTATGGAATTTAATTATAAAACGGAGAGAGTATGTACCTTAAAATTGTAGTTTTCTTTGTTTAAAAAGTTTTAAAAGAAGTGGTAGCGCGCGTCAAAGACGTCCTGTTGTCAAAAACTGAACACGTGCGTTTAGAATTATGTGTTGCAATATGACAACATCGCCTGTAATGCGCTAACCTCTTTTGAACCTGGAGACTGCCTCAATAAACTGTTGATTGCGAACGTCCTCGGTAGCGGTCACGTAAATTTTCAGATTTCATATAAAGTGTATATTTCGCTTAATAATAATTCAAAGCGCCATTTATGGTTATTTTTCTTCAATTTATTTTCATCTCGGAATTTGCCGGTTTAAATATAATACGTCATTTCCATAACACCCTGTATTTATTAAGTTAAAATGAATAGTTTCACGGTGGACTATTTATAAAATAACTTTAGCTCTTTGAGTTTGGAGAAAAGAATTGAAGTGAAGAATGCGGGAAGACCTAAATCCGAAATTAATTTAACGCAGACCACAAAGGGTAAATCCAGGAAATTTATTAGAAAGTTTAAAAATGAAATATATGAAAGAAATAACTGGATTTGTGGATGCAGCATAACTAACAGTTTGTTTTGTTTTTCCTGTTTGTTGTTTGGTCGTTACACAAAAATAAAATTTTAAAAATAATTTCACGATACTTGTGAACCCCCTCTATCGTAGGGCACGAGCCGCCACTGCTACAGGGGCGTACTTTTGGATTTTGAAACTAAAAAGCTTCTATTTTTTTGTAAATTCGATAACTTTTGGCACAACAAACCCGAACAAACACGCCACTGAATTCGTACAAAACAATATTTAAAAATCCGAAAATTTCATTCAAATCGATTTAGCTTCTTTTCGAGCTATAGACTTTTAAAAATGAGCGTAAAAAACACAGGTTTGTCGATCTTTTTGATGAACAGTTTATTAAATGTTACAATTTTTTTCTCATTTTTACTTAGGAAAAGTATGGTTAACATTCCTTTCAACCTGCAGATCCCGTGAAGCAGCTAAACAATTTCTGATAAAATTAGTGTCGACTGAAATAGACGATTATCTGAAATACGTTTATCAAGTCAAGGCGCAGAGAGAACCTGAAAACTACGGCGGTTTACCGACACATAGTATAGTGAGAGCTTTAGGAGAGTTTTTGAAACATAATGCCACTAAGGTAAACTTGTATAATGCCACCCGTATGTCGGTAAAAAAATTCTATTATTGCAGGTAAGAAATTGGGAGAACACCGAAAAAGAAAGCAATTATATTGATTGTTTACAAATTTTAAGTCTGAAGTATAGCAAGCCTTTACCGCCAATCGACTGGTGCTTTTTACAAGAACTGATCCATAATCCTAAAATGAAGGGCGCTTGTCTAGATTTAGCGTCCCACCAGGCTGTATTATCGGGTTCCGCAAGGATGCTTGTTGAAGGTTACATGGTAGCAATTACAGAAAGTCATAAGGTATATAAAAACTTACCATACACTGAACTCCAAGATCCACATTACTTAAGGCCGTATTGCAATCGGTTATTCTACTCTTGCGGCAATAAAACCGGAAGTAAGACGTTCACAGTCGGCTGGCGCAATACGTGCTTTGGTTCACAGTCTTTGAAGAATAATAATTCACATTCTTAGGTAGGTTGTAAACAACTTTCTAGAAAAACAATCGGGGAGCTCTGAAATTTGGTATAATGTTTCTTTGTCGTTGTCTGTTAATGAGACAAAGACATTACGTCGGATTCAAGCGTTCGGAACGTACATTTTATAAAACCGCGATTGGAACGGCCGTCTTTCATACCAGCTTTCACGTTTGACACTACCGGATCAACAACTATCGTATTTGTCGTTATTGTTAAATACAATTTTTTGTTGTTTTTCAGTGTTTATGTGTTAAATGTAAGTATTGTTTGTGGAAAAAATAGTAAGTCTGTCGTAAACTGGATAAAAATACAGGGTGTTGTGGAAATTATGTATTATATTTAAACCGGCAATTCCTGAGATGAAAAAAAAATTGAAGAAAAATATCCAAAAATGGCGCTTTAATTTAACATGCCCCGTACATGACCTTATATCAAACCAAGAATGACCACGTGGTGCCCTGCCAGGAAGGTAAACAAAGCAACATAAGACCGAAAACGTCAATGAATCTTGAACAGTGTTGTCATATCTTCAGGGTAAACTCTTTAGAAAGTCTAACCGTTTGACAGATTCCAAGTTGTTTATTTTTCAGGGTACATTATTATAAACTTTTACGTTCAGTCCAGTTCACTGGGAAACAATCTCTGATATATAAACTTGAACTGACTCGAACAAACCGCCGCGGAGTTTATAATGGTCAGGTATGTTCTCACTTGTTCAATTCGAACGACACCCATCGGATCTGAACAATTGAAATGCCACTTTATCCTTTAGAAGAAAAAATGCAAATTTATTTACCTTTTCGACCTTATTTAAAACCAACTTAATTTATAAAAAAACACCGGGTAACCCGAACAAAAACTGTCACAAAACACCAAAACAAAGTCACATAAATTCACATTAGTTATCGCGGATCTCATGAACACATCTAAGTACCATTCAATCTGAATTAGTATTTTATAGTGCTACTGTGTAGACAAAAATACGCCCTTATTGTATAAGATTGTATAAGATTTCATCTAAATATGTTGAAACTAAATAACACCTTTAACCCTGTTCGTGTCTTGACGTTCTCTGTTAGCGTTTATTATATTAAGCTCATCGGTAAACATACAGCGTTGCCACTTTCGATGTTTTATAAGATTATATTCATAAATTGCGGAATTTCCTTCTATAATATTACTTTCCTGTATAATTATAGTCTCGAAAATGGCAACCGCGCTAGCAGTTTTCGGAGAAAGAAAACACCTTGGACTTGACAATTTATTTCAAAGGGTAGTTCCTATGTCCACATAATTGTTTCATTTTATGTTTAGTAAAGGTTTTTATTATTTCTATTGCGAAATAATTAAGTGCTGTTGTTCTATGTGTGCGATAGTGTTATTGTAAAGTGTAATTATGCGTTAGTGTTTAGTGCTTTCGTGTAATCTGATAATAGGTTTAGTGGGTATAAGCTTATTATGCAGTTCCACACTATCATCAGGGCACGTGATGAGCATAAAGCTTTTCCCATAGAAAAAAGATTTGAAAATGTCTGGATTTCTTACTCCTGTGAGCGTGGATTTACTTTCTAAGTAAGCTAAATATTTATTTTTATAAGAAACTTAAGTTTTACATTTTTTACACAGTTCGGCAACATTGCACGTAACACCTGTTTTCTGATATGCCACTACAGGGTGGCATGACAAACAAACGCCGGATGAGGTGTGGGTTTATGGGGCTGGACAAACCCCACTTTTAAAACGGTCGATTTGAAAAAAATATATATGTGGCGCTTCTCTAGGACACCCAAGGAGTCGCCCATTTAAATATAATACGTCATTTCTATAAACCCTGTCACGTCCGTCGATTATTTATTTTTTCTAACCAAAACATATCAAACCGATCAGCTGGTGTTGTGAATGATAACGATAACAGAAAGGCAGAAGATAAAAAGAGATGTGTTCATTTTAATTGCCATTGTCACTGCAATTCTGGGGGTATTTTAGGAATTTCGACACTACCAACTGCTGTTCTGACTTTTGCCATAAATGACAGATGACAGACCAAGCCGACCTTCAGCTGTCAAATCTGAGAATTGACTTCGTAACTTAACCTACAAGTATTCTTATTCTTGTTCATTTCTGCTTTGTTTAGAACTAGCCTCTCATTTGTAATAGATTTTTAAAGAATAATTGAAAGCAAGTTTAACCGAAACATGCCAAAACAGGAATCGGTAAAAACAACAAGTCAAAAGTAAACAACCAGCCGATCGAGCAAATGCGCAGAATCCAAACCCACAATTCCGTACCAGTACGCCGATTATTCTGACGGTTGCAAATAAGTTGACAATCGATACTTTTGCTCTACGAACACCGCAAGAGTAGAATTGCCCACAGCAATGCGTTTAACTACAAAATACCCCATAATCTCTTAATATTTTTAGAATGAAGAAGCTATGCACATTTACAGAAATCTAAAGTATCTTGCTAATAGTATACAGCCGGTGGTTATTAAACCATTTATAGAAAACTCGCTTCATTGTGCTTTTAATAAATTTGAAGAGGATACGACTTTTGTCGATATATTGGATCATTTAAAGGAAGTGTTACGCGATGAAGATGTTCAGCATATTAACAAGAATGTTATCGAAGACGTATTAAGGCAGCTTGTTTTCATTTCAGAAATTTCCTCAAAGGTACAAAGGTTATTTGTATTTGTATAAATCGGTTTCATTCTATTCATTGGAAATGTACCAACAAAAACACCTTCTTCCTTATATTGTTGACGACAAACTTATACCCTTATTTACAATAGTTAACTAACTCTGCTTGTTGTCATTTTTTATCTAACTCATTACACCAGTTTTAAATTTAAAACTTTTAGTTAAATTTTAATGTATTGTATTAAATTTCGAAATTAAAAAGGACAAAATAAGATTACGTTTACCTAGATAGAAGTATCTGGTGTTTTTAATACTACTTTTACGGGGTGTCTCCATTATTAATAAAGATATAAGGATGCAATTTTCGTAGCACTGTTAGTTGTGAGCCATATTTCACGAACTGTAATTTAATCACTGATAACAACAAATCACAGTAGTCACAGTTCCTTAGCAGCAAAAGGCGTGATGTGATCACAGTTTAAACAAGGCACTTTTATCATTAAACCTATCTTTTTGTTTAAAATTTATTTCCATGGGGTTGACTTGTAACACCATTAGAAAATACATTTATTACATTTGCCATAATTCGCCTTGTTGTGTTGTATCAACACAAATTGTGTTAAAATAATTAAGGCCATTTTCGCATATCACCGTTAGAATAACATGGGTGATACGGGACTTCGTGCCTTATTGCTTTTTGGTGGATCTTCTCAAATCACATCTCATATAGACCTAGTATTTAAAATGTGATTCCGTGAAGTTGTCAGGTCGTTACTTGGTACTTGACTGTGACTTCTGAATCTTGAACTTGAAACCGTGAAATGAAAATGAGTAGTAATATTCGAAAGACCAGCGAGCTCTGGGCATTCTTTAAAGAAACAGGCTAGTAATAAGAAAACTCATGCGTATTTGCATGAACAAATAGTTTGTTGTAAAGTACACAGTGTTTAGTTCATCATGGTTTTTTTAAAGGTGTAATTCTACTTTAATCTAGGTAGAAATAACGTTTTTCTTTGTTTGTTATCAATGTTGTGTAATATTTTTTACAGATTTTAGTTTTCTTTTGTTACAATTCTTTTAGTAGTAAAGTAGTATACATAATAAATAATTTAAATCCATCGACCATCACTAAGCACGATATGGCTCATCCAAAGGCGGATCCAGAACTTCGGTTTGGGGGGGGGGGGGGGGGGGGTCATGCATGGAAAAGTTACGAAGAGTAATACCCTGCCGCGTGTTAGTCAAGCCGTTATATATTCTCACAAAAGGAACCATACTATTTTATGAATTCGATATTCAGATTTGTAATGAGTTTCTATAGTTAATGTTAAAACACAGGTCATTCCTATGTAACATTAAACCTATATTAGATTTATTAAACAAACTGGGGAAGTTGTCATTATAAAATAGTATACGTACATCCTGATGTATGAATAATTTGTCAACCCATCATGTCAGCAGAATTGCAGTTGGACGACCCGAGTTATATTATATAATATAGGTTTAATGTTACATAGGAATGACCTGTGTTTTAACATTAACTATAGAAACTCATTAAAAAGCTGAATATCGAATTCATAAAATAGTATGGTTCCATTTGTGGCAATATGGTATTTTTCGTGTTAAATTGATGGTATTGGCCCCCCCCCCCCCCCCCCGAACTAACCCCCCCTGGATCCGCGCTTGCGCTCATCACTAAGCACTGTGCTACTTTTTTGTGGAACAAAATATGGCATACTCAAAAAAATTGTATATTTTTTTAAAAAACGTATATCTCGGGCATAACATTAAAAATAAAGTCATATATTTCTGAGAAGCCTATTTATAAACTGAATTAAATTATTAAAAATATATAGGGTAACCATTTTTAAAAAAAACGAAATCTGAGTACGTCACTGGATTCTACGTAAAAACTACAAAAGGAACATTCTATTTGGGGCATATTTTGTTTCACAAAATTTACTAATAAGGGAGATACCCCGTCAAACCACCGAAAAGGATCCGTCGCGTCGCTTAGATGTAATAACCCAACTGGCAAATTTCCCTTGGTGATTCCTTACCCAAAAATAAGACAAATAATAGCAGATGACAAATACATTTTTTTTTAATTTTTAGGCTTTTCCATTATTTTTGAACTGCATTGTGTGTTTTTCGCACAAGGGACAAGAGGAAATAACAAAATTCAATTCCGCTAAATTTGACAAAGCCGAATTCGAAAAAATTACAAAAATAAGATGTTACATTGCTGAAAATTCACCTTCAAAATCGCGACTCAAGTTCCTGAATGATATTTTCGAAATTGCGTCTAAAAACAATGTTGGGTAAGTTTTTTTTCGCTTTTCAGCCTTCAGCCGCTTTTCAACTGAAAAAAATAAACATTCGGGCCTATTTCCATTTTTTATTCATCTCAATAATTTATAGTAAATGCTGGGAAAACCGATGCCTGAAGGTGTGAACAGACGTTGAACAATATTGTTAAAGACGGTTTGCAAAATTTATACTATAGGAGAACTATACAACGTGTCCAAGATAAGGAGGGCCAGTACACAGGGATCTCGGAAACCGTAAGAGATACGAAGTGGGTTAAATGGAGGTAAAGTTGTTCCGAGTAGTTCCGGAGATATCCGGAAAAAAATGAAATTCTGAAAAATTGTTTTGTTTTCCTGGGTTTTTTTGAGATCGAATTCTAAAGTAAATTGCACTTTTGCATTGCCACTTTTTCCGCTCTGTCTAACAGCGTTAATTGTTTTATAATCCGACGAGTCGTCTTCGACGGGCCATTATCAACTTTCTTTTTTTAAATACGGTCCTGTTTTTCTGATATTGGAATTTGATAGCGTTTTTTCTTCCGAATGCAACGATGTATTACACATTGTGGTTGATTGACGTTTCGAGGGTTTTTTGAACAACATCAGGAAATTTTGGGATACGGTCCTGCATTTCTCCTAATTTTATAAATAATATCTCATGAGTAAGCTCTAAATTTTTTACTTATGTTGGAGTTCAATAAATAACAAATAATTTAATAATAAACCACAAATAAGTGAAGTAAGGAACTACATAATCAGGTGTTCAAAATGATTTCCGTTATTCTCTAAGCACAAATAACATCTTCTAACTGCCACAGTTTTTTTGAGATAAAATAAAACATGCGATAGAATATCAAACTTTTCAGCATTTGTAAAATACCATATTTTCTGGAAAATAGAAAACCTCTTAAAACGCTTTCAAACGATCACAATGGGAATGTCAAGTGAAACAAATCACACGTCACCATCTCAATTTTTTTGTTTCAAGCGCCTACTTTTCTTTTAAATCCCGAATCAACAGAAGTTTGAAATAACGTTTCTGTATTTTGTTCACTTATTTGTGGTTTATTATTAAATTATTTGTTATTTATTGAACTAGTCCAACGTAAGTAAAAATTTAGAGCTTACTTATGAGATATTATTTATAAAATTAGGAGAAACACAGGACCGTATCCCAAAATTTCCTGATGCTATTCAAAAAACCCTCGAAACGCCATTAAACCACAATGTGTCATACATCGTTGCATTCGGGAGAAAAAGCTCTCAAATTCCATTATCAGGAAAACAGGACCGTATTTAAAAAAAGAAAGTTGATAATGGCCCTGCTGCGAAGACGACTCGTCGGATTACAAAACAATTAACGCTGTTAGATAGAGCGGAAAAAGTGGCAATGCATAAGTGCAATTTTCTTTAGAATTCGATCTCAAAAAAACCTAGGAAAACAATAAAATTATTTTTCAGAATTTCGTTTTTTTCCGGATATCTCCGGAACTACTCGGAATTTTAAAACTTTCTAAACGGCATATTATTAGGCACGTAAATGCGCAATTTTACCTCCATTTAACCGACTTCGTATCTCTTACGGTTTCCGAGATCCCTGTACTGGCCCTCCTTATCTTGGACACGTTGTATTATAGAGTTTTAGAGCTTATATAAAAAAATGTGTTTTAAAGCTGTACTTGTATATTTATACAAATAAGGTTTATTATTTCATTTATTCGCTTGTAGTAGGGGCGGCACTGCCTCTCTCGACGAACCGCCACTGGCATACACATTATCGTATAGTTTCGTGTCTACTTCACACACTTTTTAGGGTCGACTCCTATATTGAGGACCTCGCCGCAGCCCTAATAAGCAATCTCAACCACGAGGAGTCCCCGCAATGGCTGATGGAACACTTCGGTCAGATTCAGGCTAAAGTTGCCGAACGATGTGAAACGTCGGAAATTCAATACTTATGTGATATTTTAACAATAGCTGTAGTTTATTTCTCTGGATTTTTTGTCTTATTGCCCAAATACGATTATGGAAGCATTAAATATTTCTTCCCGGCGGCATTGGCCTTTCTATCGGACGAACTCGGTTGGAACATTTACACTGCACAGGTAATATTTACGATTTGAACTAATTATTTTAAAATCGACTCTGGTCGGCCGAGGGAAATAATTTCTTTTCGCTCGGCATCGCTTCGCCTTGAAAAGAGATTTCGTTTAGGGAAAGTACGAGGATATTTTACCATAATGAGAAAATAGGTTTGAGCTAAACATGTCTAATCGTAAAATTTTGGTCGTTAATGAGATACAGGGTATTAACTAGTGTTGGAAAAAACCGATGATTTTAATAATCGAGTACTTGATACTCGAGCGATTTTAATAATCGAGTGAATCGCTTGAAATTCCAATTCGCCAAGCGATGACGTCACCGACTGCTCGACCGGCAGCCCAGCCGTTTACATGTGATCAGGTAGGGTATTTAGCAGGCACGTAACTACGGGTGGGCACAGGTTTTGCTAAAAATGCTGACCCAAATTCTTCACCAAAAAAATTCCACAAATTTATTTATTTGTGAATAATGAATTTTTACCACGTGTCAAACAAAAAAACTGCAAAAAATCACCCAAATATGTATTTATAAGGTTTGTTTTGGTTGTAAAATAAGGATTGATTCTAGACAGTTCGAAAACTGCGCAGAACTCTATGTGCAATAAAATAAATCCTTGAACTGTTTTAGAATCGGTTCGTAGTAGAAGAAACGAAAACAGCTTCTTGAAAAAAAAATAACCTCAAAATTTCAAAAATTGACGAAGTCGTTATTTTTCCATATTTATGTACAGAAAATACAGATATTTAAGTGTATATTATATGATACCAATAATTCTAAGCCTGCACTATTTAAAAGCTGATCCTACAAAAAATACTCAAATAACTTTCCAATACTCTTGAAAAATGAAATTATATGTTGCATTTAACTTCTTTACAGAAACTTCTACCTACCATAACTATGGGATTATTATCCTCCATTCTATAGTATTTTCCTAGCTGAACTAAGATTCAAAACGCAAGACACGAGATACGAGCACAAATGGGACACAAGCCACGCAAAAACAATTTAAAATGGTGATCAGCTGGGGAAATGCCTTCTTTTTATTACACTGCGCATGCGGCAACTAAAAATACCGAATCGGTTCCATCAAACAGCTAGAACTGCATTGACAGTTCAAGAACGGTTACGAACCGGTTCGAAATATAACCAAAACGCTTAAATTTTAAGTTCGGAATCGGTTCTAACTAAACCAAAACAGAAATATGTCACTGCGCATGTGCGGGCTGTTCTAGAACGGTTTGAACCAAAACAAAGCTATTGTGTATGTGCTTTTTTAAAACAAAAAGTATTACCAAGAGTTATTTTTCTTCACATCTTTCTCAATCTACGAGCATAAAATAAATAGATATTGAAAATGGCTCGTCAAATTCTTCCACTTTAAATTATCAGGTGCCCACTGTGTGCCCTTCAAAAATGTAGGCTTAGTTACGCGACTGGCAAAATAAGAAAATAGGTGATTGTTTTTTTAAATTCGTGTTTATAGTTACCTAAAAGTTCCTGTTTAAATTTAAGAATGTTTACTTTTGGTTTCCAAAAAATTTGTCGATACCTATGTTTTGTTATTTTTTTTATTTTTCATTAACATTTTCTATAATGTATGTTATTTTCAAAGAAGTCTTCTTGAGTTTAATAATAAAAAGTTCCTGTTTAGATTTAAAAATGTTTACTATAAGATTACCAACGAATTTATCTATAGTATATTTTGTTAATCATTTTGTTCGTTTTGTAATTTTTCATTAACAATTTCTATTATTATGTTATTTTTGAGAAGTTTTCTCGAGCTTATAGTAAATAAAATTAAAATTATATCCTTTAATTTTTCAATATTTACAATCGGAGACCTAAACAACGCCGCTGGCTAGCCAGTTAAAACAAAACTTTGCAAAACCCATGTCGCGATGACTCCGCTAAGGGATTTGGCATACTTTCTTATATGCACCTTCTCGTTTATGTGCCTTTAAGAAAGACATATGTCGTATTACCTGCTCAACGTCAAACGCGCAGCGCGTAGAACGAAGGTCGTGTGTCAAATGACAGGCGATATTTTTCGGTTTTTCGCCTGAATTTATAACTAAAGTATTTCCTATCGAGCGACAAACTGTTCGAATATACGAGCAGTTTTTTAACTCGATCACACTACAGCGGTACATTTCCGTCGGCGTCAAGCGAAGCTCGGGTATCGAGTGAAAGATAATAAGTGACGAGCGACGGTTTTCGCCTGAATAGATAGCTCGAGCGGTTTTTTGAATAATCGAGCGATGTCGGTTATTTTAATAATCGAGTGATCAAGCGGTTTTTCGCTCGAGCGATCACAACACTATAGTATTAACTTAGTTTAATTCCTAAGTTTTTTTTCATACCTCGAGCCGTTTTTGAGATAAAAACCTAAATTTTTCCCATTTTTACGATATGATGTTAATTCATAATTTCCATCACATTGTTATCTAATTTTTTGTCAAAACTGAATAATTGTTTTTGTTGGAAAAAAATAAAAATCCCAATAAAGTTAACCGCAAGAAATTTTGGCCTTGCTATAGTGGGCGGGTAGGGTGTAACTAGCGCCCTCTACAAGTTATTTGAAAAATAGAACTAGATTCAGGTTACTGGCCCTCAAAAAAACCCCATTAATAATTTTCTCGACTATATCTCAAAAACAGCGTTTGCTATGACGAAAACCTTAATTTCGAAATTAAACTTTAACACCCTGTATCTAATTAACGATCAACATTTTACTAAGGCATATTTAGCTCCAATCTGTTATTTTCATGTGTATATTTAAGGACTTGAACTGTTTGTCCAAGACTTTTCTTTAAAATGAAATGAAATAAATCTATATATATTTTTTAATTTTATATATCTGTTGAATGTAGATAATAAATAATAACTATAGTGTTGAAATAATAGCTGCTGTGCAAAATCGCAATGTTTTAGATCAGTGACTTCTGATCTGTTTCAAACAATCAATTTTAACTAAAATATAACTGAAGTTGAATACAAATTTATCCTAATTAAACAATAATTCTACTTCTAATTATGGCACAAAAAACGTGTAGGTACAGAGGCGGATCACGTATAACGTCCTCCCTTAAATAAATTAAAAAGGTTGCTATATAGGGGTTTTAAAGTAGTATCTACAAGGGGATCAAATGTAATTTTAGGTCCGTCGATTTATAGAGAGGATCAAAAAGTTTTTGTTTTAATGGGACTGTATATTGATTTTACAATTCTACGTAAAATTATGAACGTAATTTATGTAATATACCCACATATATATAACCATTATATTGCCAATACGAACGTTCCAAAATACAAAAAGTGTCCCCGCTATGGGAGTGCTACTATTAAGTTTGCGCAGAGCCGGCCCGACATTATTTGTTTGTTGTTATTCGTCGTCATCTTTGATTCTGGATGCTTTTTCAAATTACAGAATAAAAAGTGGTTCATCCACATTGTTGTCGGTATATTAGTGCTTATAAACTTTCATTACGTAACAACAATTTTTGTGAAGGAGTTTTTATTTTGTGATGATTCGCTGTTTCATAGGTTAGTGGCTTGTTTTGTTTAAGATGAAAGGACAGAAGTGCATGGTGTTTTTTTGCAAAAGCCGTGGATCAATACCAGGTATAAAGTATTTCAGGTATGTATATATAAATTTTAGTTTTATTTTACCATAGCTTATACCTTGTGCTGGTAGTATTTAAAGTTCCAATAAACTATACAACATCCACTAGGTAATTAATCAAGCCTTGTTTTTAAAAATTTAGTTTGTGTTTATGAATTAGGCCGGATTTATTATTCAACTTATCTTTTATAGTAACAAATTTTTGGTTTAGAAAAAGGTGAGGTTAGGAAACATACGACGTCGGATGAAAGTTGAAATAAAGCTCATCGTGTCGATAGTTACAAATATTCGGACGGAATTTGGCACCGAAAGTATACACCAATCAGAGCACCGTCGGATCATCATATCGTCAGAAATCGTATGCATGGAACGCCGTCTTAATTCGAACTAATCGAAATTTTGATTGCAATATTTTTCCTAACTAACCAGTGAAATTTACATTTAAAAAGTTGAAATCCGGTCCTGTCGAATGTTTACTTTCACAAGGAAATTTCCGAACTGCGCAAACTCACTATTACCCCTTCGATGCCCATAGCGGGGACATAATTGCAGATGGTATTAGCAATATAATGGTTATATATATGTGAATATACCCTATACCCAAATTCACCCGTTGTCGATTATTGACCATTGATGTCCCATATAAAAAAAAATTTGATCCCCCCTGCAAATCAACAGACCCAAAATGATATTTGATTCCCTTGCAAATACTACTTGAAACACCCTGTATAGAAATCTTTTTAATTTTTCTCAAGTATGAAAAATATAAACTTAAGATAAGAATGGGGGGGGGGGGGGGGCATTATACGTGATCATCCTGTACATTAAGGTATATTTACAGTAATCTATACTACCAACAGAGTAGCGTTGATACTCTGCATCTAGTAGAGCTGATACTGTACATCTAAAGTCTATTTATTTCCAAGATAGAATAGGCATAAACACTGTTTGCGCATGATCATCAAATGAGTAGGAGGCGCCTCCGCGTATGCGTATTCTCATTGGCCGTTCGATATGGCGCGAACGTGGGAACGGGCTGGGCTTATAATATTTACAGAGTTGAAATCAGGAAATTAGTCAGTCTGTTGGTCATTGAGGCCAAGTTGTGTTGGTTCGTTGGTTGTGATTATTTCATTTTTATTTTTGTCCTTTAATTTTTTGTTTGTTGTTGTTGTGAGTGCTACTTAACATACCTACCTTAGTATATTTGTTAAAGGAATGTCTAGCACCGATACTGCAGACGAAACCTAAGTATATATTAATTTGAGTCCATCTAAGAAACGTCACAAGAAAAAAATCATTTTAGTTTTGAAATGAAAGAAGTAATTTTAAAGACTTTTGTTGCCAAACATAATTCAACCTACAAGTTTGTCGATGTGAAAGACCTTTTTGACCGTGCCTTAGCAACTATTACACCCGAGAAGAGTCAAAACTGTATTAGTGCAACAAAAAGTAGAAACCAGAATGTGGGAACTCGATAATATTATCGAGATACAAGTTGAACGACTAATTAGCTATTACTGTAGACTAAAGCGACGATGATAACTCCTCAAACTTATCCGAATAATTTCATCACAATAGGATCAATAAGATATACAGGTTGGTCAACACAGGTTGGTGAATTCGGATCTTGTACGGCACGCTTCATCAGTAAACAGAATTTTTTTAATGACAATTTGGATCACGAATTCTTTCGTTTCGAATAAATTGACAATTCTGACAAAATGTACATCAACACGTATTTTCCGGAAACCCCGTATTTATTAATTTATTTTATATTTTACCATGAATAGTTATTTACATTCCGATATTTCAAAACTGTATTCAACAATATTGCGATCATAATTTTTTATAATTATAATATAAGCACTGCCCTGTTCACTGTTCGTTTCACCGATCACGTGCGTTTGTTGTGATCGGTCTATCTTGGAAATGAATAGACTATAGTAGTAGAGTTCATACTCTACATCTAGTAGAGTTGATACTCTACATCTACCTAACCAATCTACAGAACCACTTTTCTAGGTTCTAGAATGGCTTCATCATATGAATACGGCAGAGAGCATTCCAAAAGAATACCAAAACATCTTTGGCTGGTCTTTGTGTTGCTTACGACATCAAGATGAATTTTCTAAAAGTTCCAAGTGGATGAAATACTTAGATTGTGAAATCTGTACCGACAATAAATATTAAGTTTTTATCTTTATATACAATGTGTTTTGGAAATTATGGACTTATTATATTTAAACCCGCAAATCATGAGGTGAAACAAAAAATAAATAAATAGCACTTTGAATTAGTAAGCGAGGAAAATCTCCTTCGAAACTTTTAGAAAAAAGGACACTTTTTTTTAACTTGTCTTGTTTCCTTAAAAATTACAGCAAAAAAATGATGTCTTGGTCTGCACATGGAACGGGTATTTTTATTTATATTAGGCTTATCCCGAACAAACTCGATTCTTACTCTAGTACTATCGTCTACAGAGTCTAATATACAGGGTGTAACAAATACGTTGTTGCTCGCCATTGGAATTTCGGAAACGGTAAGAGATATTGGAGCAAAGTTGTAAGTAGTTATGGGCCTAATATGCCGCAAAAGAATCAAAAATAAGTATAGAGGCTTTAAAACTAATCTACAATTTTTTGTTGCGGTTTTTATTTTTGCCTGACTCTGTTCAATGTTAAAAAATAAATTTGACTTCCTCATCACTGCTATTTTTTATTCTCTGCAAGATGACATCATCAGATCTTTAATGCGACGTTTCGTCGTTGGGTGACCATCAACTTAATTTTTAAATACGGACCTGGATTTTTTGTTTAAATTATTAAAGAGGACCTAATTCTACGTTCAACAGTATACAACAATTACTGGTTTTCTACCCCCAGTACGTTCGAAAATGTAAAACTCAAATGACTTTTTTTGAAAGTCTTAAAAAAAGTGTTGGCTTTAAGCAAGTCCAAGTTTATTTGTATTAATGAAAAAAAACTTATACTTACACTAAGTAGAGATTTGATAAAACTATCAGTTTGAAATAATAAAAAAAAGTAGGGTAATAATTAGGGAATCTAATCCCGCACCTAACCTTTAATCCCGCAAACCTGCGGGATTAAGCCCATGGATCCCGCGGATTTGCGAGATAGCAAACCATGAACTGCGGTATTTTTGGTCGACGCGTCGGGGATTCCCCGCCATGCTGGGCTATTGAAAATGCGTTAAACAGAACAGTTTTCTTGCGTACCTGCGAAAGTAAGGGCGTTGTTCTACTAGTATCTAGTGACATTTATCAAGTGGTTGAATATAATACATGGAATTTAAACAACAATCACAAAAATGAGTGTCAGTGTAGTTTACAAAGACAATAAAGGTTCAAGTTTAGTTTGGAATTATTTTTTAAAATTTGAAGATGGTTTTACAGCTAAATGTAAGTTATGCCCGAGCATTATCAAAATCTCTGCTCGTTCCACCAAAGGTCTTCACACCCACTTACAAACGAAGCATAATATTAACTTAAGTCCAGAGCAGCGGCGGTAGTGTTGATATTGATAAAATAACACAGGAAATGAAAGCTAGTACCAGCAGTTCGAGTAGTTCGTTTAGTTCTATTGCTAAGCGCTCAGATGTCAGTGGTTCTTCTGTGCTACCTAAGAAAATGAAAATTACAGATTTTTTTTCATCTGAGAAAAAAGGTTCGATGGAGGAAAGAGTGTCTCGAATGGTAGCTAAAGATGGTATACCCTTTGGAAAGTTTATCACATCGACCGATATGCGCAACTATTCGAATCAGAGGGCCACAAATTGTGTAAAATCTATTCGGCCGACAAGTGTCGAAGCTGAACGTGCGTTTTCAGCCACAAGGATACATGTGCAATAAAATAAGATCAAATATAAAAGATGAAACATTAAACATGTTATCTTTTCTCCGAAAATACTTTCAAAATCGATGTAACATGTAACCGTTAAACTAGACGTACTATTGTATTGTACCTATATGCAATAAATATTTTCCTGCAACTCTACTCTGTTTCTAATTGCATAAAACAACTTTTTATTAACATACAGCACCCACATCGAGTCCCGCGAATCCCGCAATGTCAATCCCGCGGGATCCCGCATTTGGGGGATTGGATTCCCTAGTAATAATAATAATTAAGGACAGAAATAGAAATAATAATTTAAAAACTGTGAAGAATTAAAAGTAGCAATGAGGAAGTGAAATTTATTTTCGGACATTTCTTGAAACAGAGTCGAAAAAAATAAAAACCTAAACACAAAATTTTGGATGCATTTGTTTTAGATTTTTTTTGCGGCATATTATTGGGCCCATAATTACGCAACTTTCTCCCAGTTTAACCGACTTCGTATCTCTTACAGTTTCCAAAATTCACACACCATAACGTTTGTTATTTAACCTTAATTTCCGACAATATACAGTCCTATAAAAGCTCTCTCGGCAGTTTAAATAAATTACTTATTTACTTCCAATTTAATTTTAAACTGATGTTTCGTTGTCTGCGGAAAGCGGCACCGACAGAGTCGTCGGTCTGGAGTCGGTAACGCTCAGAATTTCTTCCTCCGTTGAGTAATTCGAGTTCATATTCTTGCTCTTGTCGATTATTTGCTTCCGCTGAGGCGTTCTGTTCGGCGACGACTTGCGGCTGTTGTAAGACTTTAACATTTTCGCACTAAATATAAAATTAAATCCAGTTAATAAATTATTATTAGTATCAATGGAAGGTTTTTCTCCATTGGCACAAAGTTACTAGTCTACAGTGTGTCGACAAAAATCTTTTGAAAATCGCAATAGTATTCATAAAACTTCAGAATATTTATCTAGATGAATCTGAATCTATTAGAAAGGTAATTTAATGTAAAAAAAGGAAGAAATTTGCTTTTAACTGTTTCAATATATTTAGAGGATTACTCTACAAGTTTCGGCTTTTTAGGCCCTTTTCAAGAGCATTGCAGATGAATACTAAAGTTAAAAATTATTTTTTCTACTACTGTATAAATAAATCAACTTTCGGGCCGTAGCAACACGAAAGAAAACGAAAGTAAATGTTACAGTTACCTGAATATTATCCGTTGCTAGCTACGAAAGTAATACTTTCGGTGCCAGGACAAAAAAACAGGAATAAAATTTTTTTTTGTATTTATTCAAGCGAATTAAAAAAAAATCTTACTTAATAATAAAAAGTTTATATTTATTGAAAAAACAAGTGGTATAATAACAATAATATAAAACTTAAATAACACTAATTTTTATTTATTGTCATTAAGGTTAATAGTGAAATTTGAACAGTTAGAAATATTAATTGATGGAATATTATTCAATTCAATACCTTCGCCGCTTCTTATTAGAGACTCGTTATTATCCTGGACTTGGACCATACAACTATTTGTCACTCTCGCGTCGTTAGATGGAATAAAAGTAGGAGATCGATTTAAGATCTTTTTGGAAATTTCGATTTTATTTGTATACGAATCACCAATATATCCCTCCGCAACGGACGAAGATCTCCAACCGCCATGTCTTTTTAAATCCAAAATATCGATACCTGGAGAATTTGCAAGAAAGGTAGTTGATGTTCTTCTAAACGAGTGACCAGTGTATTTATTTATATCTTGAAGTTTCAAAAATTTGGCAATTTCTTGGGAACATTTGAAATAGTGTGTTTTCCAATCACCTGATTCACACACCTACCTCGTTCATAGCGATATAACAAGCGTTCGTCTTGTGCATTATTTGGCCTAAGTTTAATATAATCTTGAAGTAACCTCATAAAAGAAACTGGACTTCCATCATCGGCTATCACAAAACTTCTTTGAACCTTGTTTTTGCTCTGGAGGATTTTAACAATAGCTACATCATCCTTGATTTCGATGTCGTTCAATTTCATTTTATAGATCTCATCTGTCCGGCATGCTCCAGCTATCCCCATTACTGCTATCACTTTCATAGATAAATAGCTATGATTAGGAGCGTCAAGTAAAAACTTTATTATTTCTTCTTTTGTGAAAATTTTAGATTTTTTAGCTTCGTAACCATCATTTTTTCGTTTAATAAATGCAATAAGTTTCTTAAACTGCGAAATATCTATATTTTTGTTCACAGAAATAGTCAATTTAAGCATGGAATATTGTGACCATAAGGACGGAGGTGATAGGGCTTCAGATTTCTCTTGGAAGTACGCTAGCATTACATTTTCGTCAATTTGTGAAAGGTTTTTCTCCACGAACCATTCTAGAAACAGGTTGTACGTTTGACAGTACCTATCTTTCGACTTTACGGGTAAGAGTGAGGCACATGCCAACTCGGCCGCCTTCTGTATAGCTTCGTTTTGGTCTTGAAACAACATTTTCGACAATCGAAATTAAAAAATTCGAACTGACAGACTTTGACAGTACTCAAATAACTAGTTGTCATGGATTATTTTACAGGTGTATTTTATTATAATTTGAATAAAATCAAAGTTCATTACTTAATAATATAATTGATCAAAGAACAGTAGTAGAAAAAGTTTAATACATTACACGCTGCAAAAGCCCTTTCAGGTGCTCGGAGTTTTTTAAATAGCCTCGGCTTCGCCTCGCCTATTTAAACACACCTCGCACCAAAAAGTAAACTTTCGCAGCTTATAATGTAAATAACTATTACGGGTCTTTATACTGTCAATGATAAACTATTTTATTGCCTAGAATTAGGGTTTTTTCCCGATTAGTGTAGGTAGACTTGAGAAAGCTGTCTATCACGGGCGTGTTTACGAAATTTTGTTGGTCTTTAGTTGTGAGGGGATTATTTTTAATAGACTTTTTAATTTTGTACTGTTCTAGAATATCTAAACGTTGGCCCTTTCTTTCGTTATGTAATAGTTTAATGTTGTCCGTATCTATAAAATGGTTGTTTTCTATACAATGGAGATTCCGGAATTTTTTATGTTATTCAAAATAGAATTGCGATGTTCTTTTAATCTTGTCTTGATGTTTCTACCGGTTTGCCCAACATAGACAGCTTCACAATCTTTACACTTAATCTTATATACCCCAGATTTGTTAAGTTTACCTATTTTGTCTTTATTGTTCAGCAACATAGATCCTAAACTACATTTATTCACCACCACTGTATTGCAACCTAGGCTATCGAGTTTTTTTGAGACTTTATTACTTAATGTAGGCAATACAGTGGTGGTGAATAAATGTAGTTTAGGATCTATGTTGGTGAACAATAAAGACAAAATAGGTAAACTTAACAAATCTGAGGTATATAAGATTAAGTGTAAAGATTGTGAAGCTGTCTATGTTTGGCAAACCGGTAGAAACATCAAGACAAGATTAAAAGAACATCGCAATTCTATTTTGAATAACATAAAAAATTCCGGAATCTCCATTGTATAGAAAACAACCATTTTATAGATACGGACAACATTAAACTATTACATAACGAAAGAAAGGGCCAACGTTTAGATATTCTAGAAGAGTGCGAAATTAAAAAGTCTATAAAAAATAATCCCCTCACAACTAATGACCAACAAAATTTCGTAAACACGCCCGTGATAGACAGCTTTCTCAAATCTACCTACACTAATCGGGGGAAAACCCTAATTCTAGGCAATAAAATAGTTTATTATTGACAGTATAAAGACCCGTAAAATAGTTTTTAACTTTAGTATTCATCTGCAATGCTCGTGAAAAGGGCCTAAAAAGCCGAAACATGTAGAGTAATCCTCTAAATATATAGAAACATTTAAAAGCAAATTTCTTCCTTTTTTACATTAAATTATTTAAAAAATATTTCATAAAGAACCAACAGCGGAATCAGTCGAGTATATTAGAAAGGTAACGAAACATGTTCTTATCATGTTTTGTAAACAATTGGTTACCTTTATCAAGAAATATTATTATATTTTAAACAATAAATCATATTTGAATTGATATAATTAAATGAAATTTAAATACAGTGAAATCTCTCTTAGGCAGACACTTAGGGGTCCCTCTAAATGAGTCCGCCCATGGGAAATTTGTTATTAGGTAATATGTAAATGCAAAATTATTGCTATGTATATGTATGTACAAATAAACATAACATTTTGAATGTCAGGTTTTTGGAATTTTTGTAATGTTTTTGATTGTATTATATTACTCTTGTAATTTTTAATTTTAAAATTTTAATTTTAATTTTTGTTAGTTTTTAAGTCTTTGTACTTAAATTTTCCGAAATGGGTTGTAACCCGTTAATAAATAAATAAATAAATAAATAAATAAATAACAAAAATATACTAGTTTTAGTTAGTTAAAAAAATCTAATAACGTAGTTTGACAGGTTTGCGTTTTATACTTGCAATCTAGAAAATATAATTCAAAGTCTGATCACAATTCCATTGCTGTAGAGTCACCTCTATTCTTTGATTACTCTTGTAATTCCTTTACCATACTAATGGCTTGTTGATATTTGGTGACATTTGTTTGATTGCTGCATTCAACTTCTTCATCAGAGTAGATAGATAGTGATGTGGTTTCAGTTTTGACTACATAATCGGTAGGAATGGGGTCACTATCATCTTCTAATAGCACATTGCTATCAATGTTAATGAACTCGACCAAATCATTGTTATCAAATTACAAACTTCCACAACATCAATATTCTCTTTCAGACTCAAAACGCGACATTTTTGTGCCATTGTTTACGATTTTAACCTTACAACTCCCAAATATACGGCGGACTGCTGTCGGGGAATCACACATACTTTCATTCGGCGAGGTCCTTTCGCGCTGCCACGCATACGCGATTGTCGGTCTGTCTTCAGAGAGTTTTTGCACAGTACTTATTCGTGTATGAAAACAGCCTGTCCGCGTCCGCCCAAAGGAGAGTCCGCCCAAGAGAGGTTGATTTTCATGGAATTTCATATACCTAGTTCCGGACTATGAAAAAATGTCTGCTTAATAGAGATGTCCGCTTATTAGAGGTGTCCGTTATGAGAGGTTTCACTGTATGTAATTTTTGGTTTTTATCGAAATGATAAATTAAAATTTTACCTAAATCCGAAATTATATTTTTTCCCCATATGGTTCCAACTTTAATCGTGACACTATATCATCGACGTATTAGAATTTCACACTATTAAAATTAGAAATTATTTTACTTACGCATCCACAAGTTTCAATAACAATCGATTATACTGCTGGTACTCCTCATCCCCAAAATGGCTCGGATCATGTCGGGCATGCTCATAAAAGTCACAAAACTGATGGATTAATCTAAGTCCACTGCCGTTCAATGGTGCTGCCAAAGTTGTCAATAGATAGGCTCTTAAATTTTCACTTGGATGTCTTACCAAACAGCCGTCTTGTCTGGTAATTTCATTTTCTAGAATTTTAATATGATTGAATTAAGATATTCACATAATATTTATTTACAAAAATAACAATTACCTAATAGTTTAACATCATCCACTGCCTTAAGTCTATAGTAATGGGCAGGAATTTGTTGCCCTGGAAAAACTATGTATCTTGGATCAGTTTTACTTATCAACTGCGGCTCACATATTATCCGAGGTATTAAGTCAAGTCTTCTTTCTATTTCTCTCTTTAGTGTCTAAAAATTAACATTAATAATGTCAACGAATATCCAAGGAAGTGAGATACGACATATAGAAGTACATTCTCGTATTGGTAGATCCAAAGGCGGATACAGAACTTCGGTTTGGGATTTGGGGGGTCATACAAGGAAAAGTAATACCCTGCCGCGTTAGTCTAACTGGTATATATGGTATTTTTCGTGTTAAATTGATTGTTTGTGGAGTGGGGGAGGGGCTGGATCCTAGCTTGGGTAGATCAATATAAGTAGATCAGTATATCAATATAGTAGAGGGAAACAAAACCTTTGTTTGAATTACAATCATTTACTTAATATTATATTTAAGTAAGAAACGAACCTTTGGTCCATCATGTCCTATAGGCACATGCGGACCCCTTCTAGATCTTATAGTAAACCTCATAATTTGCCTTTTGGCAAAAAGAAAGAGTAGGATAACAGTAAGGACACCCAGCCCGATAATAATCACCACAGCAACACCATTTAATTCCTCCGACATGTTTTTTGGTTTGGTTAATTTTTCAACTTGAGCATTCATTAGTATTTTCCTCTTATAAAAAACTTTAATCTAGAAAAAGTGTAATTAATACACAAAATTTTGATGAAATAACAGATTGTTGACAATCTACAGCCAACAATAAAATAGGGTTATGTTCAGATTTTTCTTCTAAACGTCAAGATCAGCTGCTCTTAACTTGTGGAAGACGATTTTTTCAACCTAACCTCCTTTCAGTAAACAAGAAACCCATGTTTTAAGAAAAATATGGGTAAAATTTCCCAAAATATTTTTGCAGGAGATTCAGATTCCGAGAACGAAATTAAAACTCAAAATGAATACGCAAAAAATTATGATAATTGGAGGAAAAAGGAAGAATTCAATAAATGTATGTATTAGCAGGACATAATAGGTATTACCATTGCCCAATACAAGATACTTAATAAGACACATTTTAAATGAATCATTTATAGTTAACTGTATGATAATTTTGTTTTTTAGTAAAAGTAAAGTATGGGGAAAATTTTCTGGAAGACAGTGAGTCTTCTAGTTCCTCGGATGATGAAGATGCTGCTGAACTTACCGAAGAAGTAGAAAAGGATTTTTTTAAAACTTTGTCTTACCTTAAAAAGAAAGATCCAAAGATCTATGACAACAGTGTTGAATTCTTTAAAAGCAGGGAAGATAAAACTAAAAAAGAAAAGAAGAGAAAAGAGGAACCAATGTATCTTAAGGACTATGAAAGAAAAATGTTACTAGAAAAGGGAGGGGTACTAGAAGATAATGAAGAAGAAATCCCTAGGTAACTAACTTTTTATTCTATGGCTATGCAGTGCAATAACTGACCATTTACCTACAATTCATTAACTTGTGCAATAGTAGGCACATTGGTTGAAACAGCAGGTAAAGCTTTCATAGATCCTATAAATCCTACAGAAAAAATTGTCTTTGGGCTATTCAATGGGTTATTATTGACTAGGTAGTTATATTAAAGAATGTAGTTAAATGCATAAATATAAATTAATGTGTCTATAATTTTTTTTAAATGTATCTTCAAAACAAGAAGAATCTGAATCATGTAAGCACAGTAACATAATGTGGTATTTTAGGCCAATTACTTATGCAGAAGAAGAAAAACAACTGCAAGAAGAAATAAAGCGTGCAGCCAACATTGAAGATGGAGAGGAAGAGGACGAGGATCAGTTGGGTGGTTTGTTGCAAGTAAGGAGCAAAACTAAAGAAGAAGCAGAAAAAGAAGCCGGATATCTAAAATGGCTTACAGGACAGACAGATGAAATTGGAGATGATGAAATGAAAAAAGAGTTAAAACCTTTAAAGGATTTTTGGAATAATCCAAAACTGGACAGTGGAGAAAAATTTTTAAGGGATTTTGTTTTAAAGAAAAGGTAAATAACAATATTAAGAATCTTCCTGGGTATTGTACCTACACCTTTTAATTAGAACCTTTTAAATTATTTGCTACAGAGGGTGTTGAAATTTTGTTTTAATTTATAATTTTTTAATATACAAGGTCCCAAGCAACACGCAAATCTATATTATCGTTTAATAAACGTATATTCAACCATTTTTTGTATATTTTTTGGTTTTTGTATATTTAATTAACGTGGATTAAGCGTTTATTGACAACGTACATTTTGCAAACATAAATTCTACGTATATCATATAGGTACTATTTTTTATCATTAATGCAGCTGCTTTTTTATTTTTATAATAATAGCCCATTGACACAGTTATTATAAGTAAAACTCAATAAATAATGTTTATAAAGCCAATGGGGATCAGGAATTAATATTATCCTCAACAGAAATAGTTCACATTTAATCGTCTGAAAATACCAGAAATATACGTACTTATATGATATAAGTACCATTTTATGATTATATTAGTTTTTTAATTTAGGTATATTTTTACAATGCATAGATATTATACACTTTACAAAATTCTAAGTTCGATATAAATGTATATTTTTATTATAGTACCCGCGCTATCTAATATTTGTTCTCGTCTACCTATACATATAAAAATAAAGTATAAAGTTGTCAATATTTTTCGTAAAATAAATGTCCCACTTATGCCAATAATTAACCATCATAATAGACAAAAGTTTTCACCGAATTGCCGCTGTGTGTTTCGGCATTACTCGTACACTCGTAATTATTACCGATTGCTTCAGCCAATAAGCGTTTTGGAATAGTGTGACGTAAACGAAGCGCATGCATTGAGCATTGCATTTATTAAATTTGCATTGTTCGTTTCCGGTTTATTAATGGCCGCCTACTATCGTTTGAGTGTTTTATGGATATTTTTATTATATTAGCATTATTTACTTGCATTGTGAATAGTGATTGGATTGTGTTTGTGATCGACTGGACTGCAGGCTGCTCAAGTAAGTTTGGTTTTAATTTTTTAGTTCTTAGACAAGTACCTAGCTTTAGTTAAAATATTAAAATGCTGCTTGTATCGTGCGATGCAATATTTTTGACGACGATTATTACTCTTTAAATGACCTTTTATTTACCGATTATTAGGATTACATTATGATCAAAATCAGATTTTATTTTATTCCGCATGTTTCTGAACAAATTTATTTTGGGTTGTATTTAAGGTTAGGTTGGTATATTATGCGTTTATGGTATACTGTTAATAGACGTACATTATAAGCCTTTATATTTACGTAAATTATTTACGTAAAGGAATATGTAAAAAAACATTGAAATTGACAATGATTAGTACTTGATACACACTGCTCTTTAAATTACCTTTTATTTACCGATTATTAGGATTACATTATTATCAAAAATCAGATTTTATTTTATTCCACATGTTTCTGAACAAATCTATTTATTCTGGGTATGTATTTGAGGTTAGGTTAGTATATTATACGTTTATGGTATACTGTTAATAGGCGTGTAAATTGATGTATAGTATTTTAGCTAGCACTTATGATGTTTAAAATAGTATTTTGAACTAACTGAGCTAGAGACTTGAATTTTTGAACATATTATTATAGCTCATCAATTTTAGACATGACCATTGTTTTGATATTTCCAATCCATCCATTTATAAATAGACATACTTTTAGTAACTCTTTGTTTTACATTTTTTCACAGAGGCAGCCAAGATTTCCTTCCAAGGGAAGGAGCAGATGGGAGGAACTGCACTGGTCGGGGAAGTAACGGACAAAGCGATTGGACAAGCCTGCCAAGATTGGCTAAAATTGGCCAAACAAAGACACACCAATAATTGTAAAAACTAATTAAAATTTATGTTTTAAAAAAACAATAATAAATAATTATAAACAAAGCTTTTGTCGTTTGGATCCTACGACTGAAGGGTTGGCCACAATAAATGCTAATCTTACAAATCTCAATCTCAACAAAAAAATATATAAAAAATAGTTTATGACTTTATAATAAAACAATATGAATAACTAATATAATTGAAAATATCGAAAGTAATTTACAAAAAGACAGTTTTTTTATGAATCATTTTGAACTGCAGATACCCTATTATACCCAGATGAAATTAAAATAAACGTATTACAAAGAAAACTAATAAACGTGCTTCATATACGTCAATAATTGGTATATTTTGTCTTGTTCTTTAACGTATATAATGAGACCATATTAACGTCTAAATTATTATAAATATAAACGTATTACAAAGAAAACTAATAAACGTGTTTCGTATACGTCGGCAAATGGTCTATTTTGTCTTGTTCTTTAACGTAAATAACGAGACCATTTTAACTTCAAAATTATAATATATATAAACGTATTCCGTTTATACTTTTTAAACCTATTGCATAAACGTTAAATTTAGGTATAATGTATATTATATTTTTACATTTTCCAGAAACATAGATTTTACTGCTGAATGTTTATATATATAAACGTATATTGTAAACCTTAATAATACGTGTACTACTATAATATGCATAGACTTATATTAGGCGGACATTTTAACCTATATTAAAGGTCAACTATTAACCAAAAATATACTAGTGGTATATACAAAAAATAAACGTTTAATAGACGATTTTGTGTTGCTTGGGGTGTTATGGAAATGACTTATTATATTTAAATGGGTTTGTTGACTCCTAGGGTAGCCTAAAGAAAGTCTACCATACTTTTTGTTTTTTAATTGAATATCTAAATACCAAGGTAAAAATCCTTTTTACCCACATACTGTCGCGCCGTTCCATCTGGATTCGGTTAGGAACAATGTGGGTCACTAGAGTATACTAACAGTGTTGTCATATCACACCGCATGTTTCGCCCTCGCTTGGATGCCTGCCGCGCGCGACTATCATTTCTTCAGTATGTCTCAAGACTCAGGGATGGATTGACGCTGTCGAGGGTTTCACATGCTTGATGTATACGAATTTTAAACGTTTTGTTAATTACAGCATTACCCGATTTTTTTCCTATTGTGAAATAATTCATAATAAGAAATATTGTGATGTGATTTCAAATTTGTGTGATATTACCTATTGTTGGTTCTGTTGCAAAACATACTTTTTGTGTTTTATTTTTTTATGTAATTTAATTATAAAACGGATTATAAGATCGAAGGTAAGAGAGTATGTACCTTAAAATTGTAGTATTTTTTTCTAAAAAGTTTGAAAAAGAAGTGATAATGCAGGTCAAAGAAGTCTTGTTGTCAAAAACTGAACACGTGCGTTTACAATTCTGTATTGCAATATATGACAACACCGCCTCAACAAACTATTGATTGCGAACGTCCTCAGTAGCGGCCACGTAAATTTTCAGATTTCATATAAAGTGTATATTTCGCTTAATAATTCAAAGCGCCATTTAAGGTTATTTTTCTTCAATTTATTTTCATCTCAGGATTTGCCGGTTTAAATATAATAAGTAATTTCCAAAACACCCTTATCCTAAAGTACTATAGATATTATTTTCAATTTTGGTATGTGTTAATAAAAACCACATGTTTTAGTAGTCAAGTTATTCTATTGGTCCACCAATGGCGTCCCTGCAAACATGTCGTCTGATATTTTTTACAAAAAGAAGTGGTACGTCACTGACATTTATCCATGTGGATGATTAGATGAAATTGAAACCCATTATTATTAACATTCACGATGATAAATCTTTCCAATTTTTAGAAAACACCCAAAATATTTGCAAATATAAAAAAAAACCTTAATGTATTTTAAATAAACTTATATTATTAATTAATGATTATTGTGATATAAGATTGTTATTTATTTACTGTTAAGATATTTGGAAAAAGATGGAGAAGACTATGTTCCAACCTATGATGAAATAATACATGATTCGGATGAGGGTCTATCAGATGATGAAAAAGAAGTGGAAAAACAAGAAGAATTTGAGCATAAATACAATTTCCGATTTGAAGAACCCGACCAGGAATTTGTAAGTAAAAAAAATCAGTGACTCTACGCATGTTAAGATGAGGATCCCAAACATTCCCAAATTAGCAATCAGCATCAATTTAATTAAAAAATATGCCGCTTTTTGGTAGGTTAGAAAGACACGAGAGTCATCAGCTGATCAGTATTTCTTTTCGTGAAGTTTTAGCCGTTAATAATAAAGTTTTTTAGTTAATTTATTGATATTTACATTGTCTGACATGTCTATTGGGGCATCAACAAGTTTGATATTTGAAATTGTTATTATTATTCTTATTACATTATATTTTTTAACGCAATTTTTTCATGGCGTTTTCCAATCCTTTAACTTTATGAATCCAGTTTTAAATTAGAAAAAAACTAAGTATATTTGGCTAAACGTTCGCATAAAATAGTGCCTGTTTGGCAACCTATGATTAAACGCAGCTCTTAAGTGATTTTTCTTATGTATTTACACATAGACTTTTTGTAAAAGAAATTCACATTTATTTATTGATTATTATAATATTTTTTAGATTAAGAGATACCCTAGGACTATCGAAAAATCGCTAAGGAAGACGGACGATAGAAGAAAACTTAAAAGGGTAGAAACCAAGGAGAGGAAGAAGCATGAAAAAGAAGAAAAAATCGCCGACTTGAAGAAGTTGCAAGAGCTGAAAAGAAAAGAAATTGAAGAGAAAATTGAAAAACTGAAAGAAATAACTGGTAATAATTATTATTATTACAACGGTTAACATCAGCTGGGAACCTAATTTTGTAATTTAAACAGTCACTGACGTCTCAGCAGCTTAACTGACATACTGTCAAAATGGATGTTTTTTAGGAAATCAAGAGGTTGGTTTTCAAACAGATGACATCGACGGAGACTTTGATCCAGAGACTCACGACAGAAGGATGCAATCACTTTTCGATAACGATTTTTATGAAGGGGAGGAGGGTGACCAAAAACCGACATTTCCCGATATAGATGCCGAGCTGGAAATTGGTAAGCTGGTAAGAGTAAATAAAGGATTTTTCAACAGAACAATGTATCTCAAAATTTTCTTTTTCCTTTCTTTGTTTATAAAAGCTGTACACTGTACAGGATGTCCCATTTTCGACACTTTTATATCTCCTTAATTGAGGAGTGTCTTTTCAAAAGGGCTTATTTCCACTCTAACGTTTTTTGTCAGGAAACTAATATAACTCCAAACAAAGGTGAACAATTATGAAGGTTTGTTTTAAATTTTAATAATGTGTTTTTGGGTTAACCTCAATGTTAAAGCACTGTCATTTTTTTTTTAAACCATCTACAAAAGGCTATTTTTAGGTTGATAACTTAGAAATAGGCCCTTTTGACTGGATCTGTTGGAATTAAGATGTTTTGATCAGTACTTGTAAAAAATAAGCCATTTTGATCTGTACATAAAAACTAATTAGGGCTCTTTCTTTTCACATTTTAATGACAACTTTTAAAACATAATAATATACAATACTAAACACGAATTTCCCCAACGTCATCGTCGTTGCAATCACATTCGTCTTGTTCGTCATCTACTGTTTGAACCGTAACTGCTTCTAATATAATATTTTTGTACCAACTCAACTCGGGTAGGTCCATCCACTCATCCCCAAATTGCTTTTTAAGCAAATTTGTTACATCTTTTTTCTTGTTTGCTGAAATGGGCTGTGCAATATTTTGAGTTGCAGATATTTCCATTGGAATCCTTTTACCACGTTTCAATAATGTGCGACCGACTGCATCACATTGAAATCTAAAGTTTTCATAAGCTCGTAATTCACAACCCACAGTCTTCCTTCTCTTTACTGTTTTTTGTATGGTGATCCTTTTAATTTTTTGTAATCCCTCTAGCTTATTAAAATGTTGTTGCAAATCTTTTATTTCCAGCAGCTGCCAATCCTGCCACAATAATTTCAAATTTCCATGCCTTTTAAAAATCTCATCATAACCATCTCTTGTAGTAATAATGTTTTTTTTTCGGATGTCCTTTTCTAAACGTCCAAATACTCTGTCAGCTGGTAAGAAACTGTGTCCACGCACTGGGAAGTGGAGATGTATTGCCTCCACATGTGCAGGAGATTTAGAAAATAACCATTGAATCAATGTTTGTAGAATATGGTTATTTTTATTTTGTCCTCCGCACCCATCACAAAATAAACGAATGATTTTTACATCATCTGCTAGGTCCATGGATGATAAGTAGTCATAAAGGGCAGATCCAACTTCAGAAGACCCTCTCTTGGCAGTAGTTTCATCCCAAGAGTAAAAGCAAGGGTTTCTGGAGTCTAAAGGCACAACACAAAAATTATACAAACTGATTTGCCTGGCATAAAATGCATCCTGTATCGGAGTTCTTGGTAAGGGTTGGACCTGTTGTAGATCAAAACATAATGAAATAGAGCCTGGTGGGTTCTCTTTCATGATAGAATAAAAAGCTTTTGCTCGGAGCTTATGTACTCTTAGCTCTACCATAAGAAGTTGTTTTTTGCTAGGGTCCATTTCATTTTTTATTTTATTTGACCAAAGTAGACACACATTACATGCATCTGAAGAGGGGGATGAGAAGCCTATATTAAACTCACCATGGAATATTCTATAAAACATAGTCTTCTTTACTCTTAAATCAGCTGTTATGGATGTATTATAAAAATTTAACAATTTGGTACAGTTTAAATCACTACTTAAATATATTCTTTTTGACTTTAGCCTGTTGTAATGACTTTCTCTTGCAGGAAGGTCACCTATAAATTTTTTCAATGCTTCCTTTTTGTTAACAGATTTGTGTGATTTATGGTCCCCACCTCGGTTTTCTTTAGGAATACCTCCTTTATTAGTCACTAAATTGATTTTATTTACTCGTTTTTCTGAAACACTGAAGACTGCAGCAAACATCTTCTTACAGACACACTTAATTTTGTTTTTCTTAAAGAACAAGTTATAGCTACAGCTTACCGTCCGTGACTTTACATTTTTCTTTGGCTTTGTTGTGTTTTGAGGCATATACGAATGACATAGCCTCGTCAAGTAAATATCTTGATTTATTTTGGAATGGTTGGCGTAAAATGCATTGCGGTTCTTTAATATCATTTGCAAGGTGAAAGATGAACATTTAAATTTGCTTTTCTCCTTGTGGGTACATGGAATATTAAACTGCATCCCAGGGGGGTTATTATCAGCATAACTGGAACAAAAATGATCCAATAAATGCCGAGAAAAAACAAAACTGATCAGCAACATAAAAAATAACGTAACATTATCATCTAATAATATTATATAGGGTAATAAAAACATAAATGTTTTTGTTAACCTATTTTGTTTGTTAAAAAGATATATAAGTACTTACGATTTCCTTTTGCGACGTTTAAGACGTAAATTGCATTTTCTTCCACCTGTATTCAGTTCTGACACACATTTTTCCATGTTTGCAATCCGTAAAAACAAATCAAAACATTCAAAAAAGAACAAACCCAATAAAAAAAACAGAGTGACAGTCACTTAGCCACAGAATTACGTGACAGCGCTCGATCTACAGTTTGACGTTATTCTTCTCTTTAAGTAGGCCGGCTAATTGTCGGCAAGGCGTCAGGCCAAGTAGTGACCACAAAGGAATGAAACATAGGTCGGCGCTTGCCTAAAGTAGCCCAGAAAACCCAGCACAGAATTGTTCGGTATATTATTATGTATGACCATCTTTACCTAGATATTTGTTTTTTTAGAAATAAACCTTTTTGTCGCGGAGAGTTTAGGACATCACTACTTATATACGAGAAATAAGCTATTTTGAAAAGTACTGCTTTTAATCTTTTTGCAAGGCAATAATTTGTTAGAAATAAGCCAGTTTGAAAGCGAAGGCACTTTTTGTGTCGAGTTTTAATAGGAATTAAGCAGTTTTAACACAGAATATTATACACCAACTTCGAGAATAGTTTGTTAGGAATCGATCGGCATTAAAAAAACAATATATTTGAAAATGAGAAATAAGCCCTTTTGAAAAGACACTCCTCAATTGTTAGTGCTATCAAAAAAGTAATGTAGGTGTCATGTGCTCTTTTTGGGTCAAACTTAAAATGGTTAAATCAAAATTTGAAAAATTTCGCTCGCTTAAGAGATACGGGGGAAAATCGAAAAATTGACATTTTCCAAATTACCTTATATTTTCTTAGTTAAAAGAGATACATAAAAATGTTTTATACAGAAGTGTCTTTATATTGATTGTTGAATAAACTGCCGTTTTCAGAATAATTATACGGGGTCAGGTAAAAAAGTTATCGTACCTAACCTAATAATTTTTAAATGGTGTGTATATTTTAAACTAAAAAGATATTATTTTAAATTCTCCTTTCAAATATATAACATACCATAGATGATATTGTTTCCTAGGCGATTTATTTAAACTTTATTACTTTACACAAAATTTAAAATTTTTTTTTAGAAAATTGGGACCATTGGAATAACGAGGATAACAATGAGAAAGATAATGCAGAGCCACATTGTGAAGATGAGTCGTTTAATGTAAGTGAGAACCGAAGATGTTAGTAAAAGTTCTTTACCATTTCCACCAATTTTTATAAAAAGAATTATCATCGTTTTTAATAATAATTTGTTTTAATCGATGCGGGTCGGACGAAAAAACCTAAGGGACCGGTTTCATGTAGAGTTTACCAGGCTAATCAGTAAAAATATCCACATAAAAACAGAAACATGTCAGTGGCGTAATTTTAATTATTTTTTTTTTTAGATGGATGCCGATTATGACGCCTCAACTTCCACAAGAGAAGAACTCATCGAAAGCACCAAGGGGCGGAAGAACCGAAGGAGGAAGTCAAAAGTAGCGGAAGCTCTCAGTCGACCCAAACCGAAATATGACCCAAATGATAAAAATTACGAAAAATATTTCGATGAATATTACAAGCTCGATTGCGAGGATATTATTGGTGATGTGCCGTGCAGATTTAAGTATAGAGAGGTGATACCCAATGATTTTGGATTGAGTATTGAAGAGGTAAATGATTATGTATTTCTGATCTAATATACAGGGTGTTATGGAAATGACGTATTATATTTAAATCGGCAATTCCTGAGATGAAAACAAATTGAAGAAAAATATCCAAAAATGGCGCTCTAATTTAATATGCCCTGTACATGACCTTATGTCAAACCAAAAATGACCACGTGTTGCCCCTGTCAGGAAGGTAAACAAAGCAACATATGTCAACAGTGTTGTCATATCTTTAGGGTAAACACTCTTTACAAAGTCAATAACCGTTTGACAGCTTGCAAGTTGTTTATTTTTCATGGTACATTATTATAAACTTTTACGTTCAGTTCAGTTCGCTAGGAAACAATCTCTGATTTATAAACTTGAACTGACTCGAACGAACCGCCGTGGAGTTTTAAAATGGTCAGGTATGTTCTCATTTGTTCAATTCGAACGACACCCGTCAGATCTGGACAACTTAAAAGTTTATAAATGCCACTTACCCTTTAGGAAAAAAAATGCAATTTTATTTAGCTTTTCGAACAACACCAACTGAATTTATAAAAAACACCAACTGAATTTATAAAAAACAAAAAGTACCTAGGTAACTTGAACAAAAACAAACCGGCACAATAAAATCACATAACACATCTAAGTACCATTCAATCTGAATTAGTATTTTAAAGTGCTACTATGTAGACCAAAATACGCCCTTATTGTCTGAGCGGTCTGGGAAATAATGTATTTAACATCTAAAAATTTTAAAAACAAATAACACGTTGGTTCTCTCGATCGATATCGGCCGGCTTCTTTAAACAGCTGATTTTGGACACTCGGGTAATATTTAAAAATACAGCGTTGTCACTTTCGATGTTTTATAAGCGACTATCATCAATTGCCGAATTTCCTTATTATATTACATTCCTGTATAATTATAGTCTCGGAAATGGCAACCGCGCTCTAGACAGCGGAGATTTCTCGGAACGGTTTGATGTCCGAAGTCAGACTAGCCCATTATTTCAGAGGGTAGTTCCTGTCAATTGTTAACATAATTGTTTCATTTTATCTTTATTAAGGTGTTAATGGCCCATAGAAATTAGCGTTTTTATTGTTTCTATTGCGAAATGATTAAGTGCTCTTGTTCTATGTGTGTTATTGTAAAGTGTAATTATGCGTTAGTGTTGGGGTTTAGTGATAAGCTTATTATGCACTCCCACACTATCATCAGGAAACGTGATGAGCATAAAGTTTTTCCTATAGAAAAAAGAACTGAAAGTGTCTGTGTCCTGGATTCCTTAATCGCGTCCTGGATTTACTTTCTAAGTAAGCTAAATATTTATTTTTATAACAAACTAAAGTTTTACAATTTTAAACATTTTGGCAACATTCTGCTTGAACATCTGTTGATTAATCAGCTGGGCAATGTAATATCTTATGAATGTGCCGAGGAGTTGTGTGTGGGATTAGGGGTGAATAACCCCACTTTTTAAACGTTCGATTTAAAAAAAAAAAATATGTAGCGCTTCTCTAGGACACCCCAGGAGTCACCCATTTAAATATAATACGTCATTTCCATAACACCCTGTATACAGGGTGTCTCAGGATAAATGAAAATATGGTAAATTTTATTATCTAATCAAACAGGCCAATCCCAAATGGGCATATTTCAATTAGAAAATTTTTTGTCAACTACACCTATAAGTTATCCTGGGACACACTGTATATTATCATGTACGGCTGTTAGTGAGGGTTTGTTCGGGAGCAAATGTAATTTTTCAAAAGTAAAGTACATCAACTTTTGAAGAATATTTTCGCGGTTGAACCCCCTGGATGTTACCCTTAAAATCTTAAATTTCTTCACTTTTCATTTGTTTCTAATAAATTGACCATGGCCTACTGTTATAAATAACGTAAATTATTAAAAGTATCACATTTTTAGCTTGGTTGTGAAGATAAATATTAACGACTATACATGCAAAAGTAAACCCCACAGTATGCTCAATTAATAAAAAAATAATATACACGGTGACCCAGAGATGAGAAATTCAAATTAGTGTGGGAACTAGTCGGCGACTGCAGAAGCTGCTCGCCGCCACTTGACGTCTGTGACGTCAAGCATTGCGTTATTAGCCACACCTCCTTGCGCGGTATCATACCTTCTGTTTATAGTATCAAGGGTACATGCCCAGTTTTGTATTAAGAACCATTCCAATGACCCATACTTAAATTGTTTTCAGATACTAATAGCAAAGGATAAGGAACTGAACAGATGGTGTTCCCTAAAAAAAGCCGTGCAATATCGGGCTACTGACGTAGAAAAATATGATCAGATTGCTTATTCAAGAAAGGCGAGTAATATACCTTTGAAAAAGAGGATCATACCCAGTTTATTCTCTGAAGAAGCCGAAGAGGACCCACATTTACAGCAACCGTCCACAAGTAGTACATCGAAAATTGAAAATATTCACCCAATCAGTGTACAAAGTGCAGAAAATGACTCTAAGGATACAATAGATAATTTAATGGCACCTGAACCTAGCAAGAATGGTACATCTCAGGGCGGATCTTTAGTTAACAGCACAAGTAACAAGCCAAAAAAGAAAAATAAAAAGAAGAAAAAGAAAAACATAATCATCAATACGGATGGGGGGAAAACACTTAATAATGAGGACGGAAGCGCTAAAAAGAAAACCAAACAAGCACCGAATGATTATGACCAAAAAAACGCCATCCAGAAAAATAAGAAAAGGAAGCGTTTCGATTCTGGAGGTAACAAAAAAGATGGGAAGAAATTTAAAAAGGATAAGAACGAGTCTGTTGATGTTGGAATTTCCGATGCTCGACTATCGGCCTTTGGAATTAATCCTAAAAAGTTTAAAAATAAGCTAAAATATGGGAATAAATAACTTTGTTTATTAGTTTGTTTGTTTTTTGTAATAGTGGTAATAGTTCTGGCAAAATCAACGGCTCGAAAATCCCTCGACGAAATTAATTGAGTAATTTGTTTTCCCCCAATCGATACAGTAGGATCCCCTCGACATTCTGACATGATTTGTAGGGGGCGCTACATGCGGGGGGAGGGGGCACGCCCCGTAAATCTAACCTACAACGGGAAATGGAAAACAACTCGGCCGGTTTTGATGCTACAAAAAAAATGTGAAGGGCAAAATTGAAGAGCTTGACAGAGCGCGTAAGCTCGAACAAACCTGATCCCGATATCTCAATAAGTAAATACCTCTTAAATAAGTTTAAAATGTTCTCGGTATACAGGGTGTCCGCTAAGTAATGGGATATGGAAAAACCACAGACTCCTTACGTAAAAATATTAGGACTTACCTATGTCCGAAAGTGGATATTACCTCAGATACAGGGTGTTAAAGTTAAAACTTCATTTCTGTTTTTCTCTAATAACTTTGACAGAAACCAGCGGTTTTTTATATAACTTGGCAATTATGGTTTTTTTAGAATGAGGAACTGATTTTTTGGTGAAATTTTAATGTACAACGCTGCTTGTGGCATTTTTGCACATTTATTAGGTCATAACTTTTTTGTGCCTCCGTGTATTTAAGTTTTTAATGAAAATAATACTTTTCTCATATTTATTACGTAAAAAAGTTACACTAATGTCAGGTCGCCCAGAGTTACCGTTTCGGAGATATATGCATTTATATTGTTTAGTGCCTATTATTAATTTGAAAACAAATTTTTTTTTAAAGTAACCTATGAGAAAACAAATGAAATTTATAGATAGAGTTGCTATGAAACCTCCATGTTGTTATTTGTTTATTAATTATTGTGTTTCGGCATTGTTACTTAACTTTGGATGAACTCAAAAATGAAACATTTTTTTTACACAGCTATTTTACAATAATCAACAAGCAAATAACAACATAGAGGTTTCATAGCAACTGCATCTCTAAATTTCATTTGTTTTCTCATAGGTTACTTTTAAAAAAAAATTTGTTTGCAAATTAATAATAGGCACTAAACAATATAAATGCATATATGTAGATATCTCCGAAACGGTAACTCTGGGCGACCTGAAAGTGTACCTTTTACGTAATAAATATGAAAAAAAGTATTATTTTCATTAAAAACTTAAATTACACGGAGGCACAAAAAGTTATGACCTAATAAATGTGCAAAAAAATGCCGCAGGCAGCGCCCCTACATTGTACATTAAAATTTCAAAAAAATCAGTTCCTCATCCTAAAAAACCATAATTGCCAAATTTTGTAAAAAACCGTTGGTTTCTGTCAAAGAAACGGTAACTCTGGGCGACCTGAAAGTGTACCTTTTTTACGTAATAAATATGAAAAAAAGTATTATTTTCATTAAAAACTTAAATTACACGGAGGCACAAAAAGATATGACCTAATAAATGTGCAAAAAATGCCGCAGGCAGCGCCCCCTCTTTGTACATTAAAATTTCAAAAAAATCAGTTCCTCATCCTAAAAAACCATAATTGCCAAATTTTGTAAAAAACCGTTGGTTTCTGTCAAAGTTATTAGCGAAAAACAAAAATGATGTTTTAACTTTAACACCCTGTATCTCAGTTAATATCAACTTTCGGATATAGGTAAGTATAATTAAATCCTAATATTTTTCCGTAAGAAGTCTGTGGTTTTTCCATGTCCCATTATACTTAGCGGACACCCTGTATATTAAATATTAAAAAAATATGCACTTTTATAATAATTTTTTGCCATGCAGGCGAAAGAAAACCTAAAAGCAAAGTAGTCTTAATTAAATTTATTAAAATTTCTTTTAATATTATTTTATAATTCAGGTCAATCGTTCAGTTATTATCGTATTATAGTATAATATGTAAATCGTACGTAATATGGAACAAAATTGTGTAATTTCATGAAATATTAGTAACTTTTTTTTCAAATTCAAGGCAGTATACAAATAAAACACTGTTTGTCTCAAATATGTTTACTTACTCACAAACATCGAAAGTAAAATTATTAATGTATTTTGAAAGTAAGATTATTTTTTCTACAAATACAAATTAATTAAACAAGTATATTTACTACAACTAGTACTGTTCTCCTAATTATCAAAAACTTAATTTTAGTAATATAATAAATCATGGTGAATTGGAAATATCCATGTTATCTGATTTTTCTCCAGAGTCCTTCTCGGGGTCATCCAGATTTTCTTGAGGCTTGTCATTCGCCACGCTTGGTTTAATTGGTGGTTCATCTCGACTTCTTGACACTTTAGATCGGGACCTTGATTTTGATCTAGATTTACCTCGCGATTTAGCTCTACTATCCACTTTCCTCTCTTTGGATCTAGACCTTGACCTGGAACGTCTCCTAGTTTCCTTTTTATCTCTTTTCTTGATGTCACGATCTCTAGTTCTGGATCTACTACGTCTCCTTGCAGGACGTGGGGAGGGTGATCTTCTGCGACTTCCTTTAGACCTTGATCTCCTCCTATCCCTCCTTTTATCTCTAGATTTGGATCTCCTTCTGCTTCTACTTCTAGATTTTGATTTAGAGCGTTTCCTTTCAATATCCCCACTCTCACTTTTTCGGTCTTTAGAATCTGTGGACTTCTCCTTGGCCTTGGAATCGGCTCTCTTGCGATCTTTAGATCGATCTCTCTCCTTAGATTTCTTGCGATCTTTAGACTTTTCTCTTGATTTTCTTTCCTTGGATCGTGCTCTCGATTTCCTATCTCTCGATCTGGAGCGCCTTTTAGATCGGGAACGGCTTTTTCTGGGCCTTGAAGCTCTAGAACCAGACCTGCGTCGGGGTCTAGAGACGGATCGTCTTCTGGATCTGGATTTCGATCTTCTGCGGCGATCCCTGGACCTGGATCTCTTTCTAGATGAAGAACGCCTTCTGCGTGATCTTGATCGGCGGCGGGACCCAGACCTCGTCCTCCTACGTCTTCTGTCTCTAGACTTCGATCTGGACCGAGACCGTCGGGAATTTTTTTTATCTTTTGTTAGCATCCCAATAACAGGTTCAATGGATGCGTTTATCATATTTTGGGCTTCTTTAAATCTCGTCATAGCTTCTTCAATTTCCTTTTGGGCTGCTTCATTACTTTTTGCTTGTGGCTTGGTGATTGGCTGCGTGGCGTGCTGGATCATTAATATTCCCCCTTTAAATTCAGTTCCTTCCATTTTTAGTGCATTAATTATGCTAGATTGATCTGTAAATTCAATCAGTAGGTGGGAAGTATTATCCACTGTCCGATTACAGGTACGTAAATATCTAATTTCTCCTGCAGAACTAAAATGGTTCATCCATTCATCACTGCTTATGGAACTATCAATATTCTGCACAAGTATAGTTCTTCGTGTTTCCTCCACTTTAACACTGTCATAAGTTGCTGGAAGTGGTGGGTAATTGGGTAGACCATTTGCTTCAAGCGTAGAGTCTGTTGTTAAAATAACTTGATCACTTCCAGAGCCATGAACAGAATTCACAACATGAGCTGGTAACTTGGGCTCGTGAACATTTAAGCCTGGTACAATAGTACCATTTCGAGTCATTTCCAGAGCACAATATTCATCAGGAATCTCTCCGTTTTGTACTGGAATAACTACCAGAGCTCTGTCTATGAACACAGTATTGGTCATATGTTGTGCTATGCCAACTGTAATCGGGTCCACAAACTTGATATAGCAGATACGGGACGTCACAGGAATCGATACATCTCTAACAGTAGGGTAAAGGCGAATATCTTCAATCTTACCCAAATAGCCAAAGAGCACATGCATTTGATCCTTAGTTGCCTGCGGAGCAATATTGGTAACTTGCACCACTCTTATTGTTCCTACAGCCATTTTTTCAAGCTTTGCCCCCCTCAGCCTTAGAGTACTAGTTATTTTCCATTGCTTATCACTACACTTTGTCGACGATTTTATACAGTATAAGCAAAGGTTCTACTGTATAGTCGAGCTTTATATTAATAATTTTAATCGCTTATGAACGAAAAATTGCGTCAAAAACGCTGAAGCCGCTAACCTCCAAAATCGAATCGTCAAATGTGTCAAATGTCAGCATTGTTGCCAATGAGAGGAAACCAATAACCACCGATTAAAGGTTAGAGGAAGAGTTCAATTCAATTTTTTCAAACCCTCAGTACCATTGGATTTATCACTCATGAAAGTATTCGTTGGCAAGTACCGTTTTTCTTACATCCGTTTTCACAATTTCTCCCGAACCTCGAAAATGTTGCCAGAAGCTAGAAACAAAAGATCCTAAGTAACACTGGACGTCTGCAATTTGGAGGTTGGTATTATTGATTTGTAACTTTGCCAAGTGTGAAATGGATACGCGAAAGTTAGTCAAAAATTTGTGTTTAGAAGCAAACGAGTATTGTAGCAAAATAGTGAATTTAAACAAAAAACACAAAAGAGTGAGACCTCGAGTTTGATATCCCGAAAAAATAAGTTGATTATCTATATCTAGAAAGTTCTAGATATTCTAATCTGCCCTCAGCTGTTTGCTTCTGGGTGACATTAGCGCACACGTTTTTACACGTGAACTTTTAATTTAATTTTGTGCCAATTTTATATTTTTCCATATTTTATAAAGTGACAAAATGGAATCGGAATCGTGGGGTAAGTTAAATTTTTTCTCTGCTGTGTCCAGAAATTCACAAAATATTTTTCAGATGATGAAAATTTTGAACTACCACCAGTGGTCCCTTCCTTGGTGAAGTCCAATAAATGGGTGGGTGAAGATGAAGAAGACGAAATTAAAGTATGTCACTTTTATTTTAATCCATTACCTATCGACCTTACAATTTACTGTTTCAGTTCTCTTTTTAAATTCTAATAATATTCAACATTTACATCCAGTTTACTCTATTAGTAGGAAAGTCTGCAAGCCTATACTTCCATATGTGACATCTATATATTGTTACATTGTTTTACTAATTGAAATGAGACCTTTGTTTCCTTTTGGTCACTCACCACACCATAATTTATTTAGAGTATACAAATCCTGACTGCTAAGCTTAGTTTTTTAAATATTCCTAGTTTTTTTTTGTGCAGGTTAGATTTCAGACACATAAGTTTGTATGTATCATTTTGTAATGCAAATAAAAGAAACACCAACTAAAGGAAGCAAGATTTTATACAGTTTTTTTAAAATATAACCAATGACAAACACTGTACCAATTTTTCATGATTTGTTTGTTTTAATTACACTGTAACTTGAAAATGAATGAAAATCGGATCAGGACATCGAGTTTTTTACATTATTTTTACATACTATGTAATACTCTCATGGAGTTTGTTCCATTCCCCTCCGAGTCACCCTGTATATCTTGTTATAAAGGCTTGACTTGAACAATGTTTTGCTTCTTTATTTTATAACAGATATATAATTAGGAAATATTTGATTTACAAGTTTTATTGCCATTAACAAATTCTAGATGACCTTGTTGTTAGTTGAACAATAAAATGTCAGGGTCAGCCATCAAATGTGGAGTAATTTTTCTGTTACATAAGACAAACATTTTTAAATTTTTGATAGTATTTTTAAGGTTCTATTCTTCCACATCGTTCATTTAAACAATATTACATAGACATAAAAATTCTTACAATTGGGCTAAACTAAGACAGAAAAGGTCATTGGAAGGGACGATATAACTTTGGTGTTGTCAGCAAAACATGGGGTTATCAGATGGACATTGTGTAAAAGTAGGACAAAACCTGATTTTTTTTTATAAAAAAGCACAAATGCATTTAAACAAATATATAAAATAAAAATAAAATTTTTGTGTTTTTAATTTTTGCGACGGTCAGTCCAATCAGTATTAACCAAATAAAACGCAAAATGAACACTGATTTCGCCCAAAAATAAAATTTTACTCTTACGTCTGGCAACCCTAGGAAAACAGGATTTTCTAGTTTAAGATCTTCAGGTCCTTGGCCAGAAAAATCATAACTCATAATTCCATTTACCTCGTCTGGAGGTCTGTTACTGAGATGATGACGGCGATTCGCTAATAGGGCACTCCCATTTGACTAAGATTCATTTTTTTTACTATAGGAGAGCTGGGAAGATGAAGATGAAGAAAAAAAGGAAGAAGAGGAGGATAGCAAGCAAGCAGAGATCAGAAAGGCTAAGAAAAAGACATTAGCAGATAAAATTGCTGAAAGAGAGGTAATAATTGATTAAAATATAATTTTACTATGACTATATGATATAATAATCATCATGATATTTAAAATAATCATTATTCACCAGTAGTTATTGTCTGTGAGTAACGATTCCATACTCTGGGACTGTGACCAATCACATCGAAGCATTTCTATTACTTATGGTCCTCTAAAACCCATTGTACCCAACCCAAAAGTATACAGGGTGTTCCATTAAAACAACAAGAAATTTACGTCACAGTTCTTTTGTTTTCAGCTAAGCCGCGTTTTAAATGACAATTTCATATTACAGGAAACCTTAAACAAGACGACTGTATTGGTCTTAAAAAAATACAGGGAAACTAAAAAATGGAGCCCTGTCAGATTGTCAGACCTCTGTGCATGAAAAAATCGAGTACGATCATTTCCTTTATCTCTGCTTGTTAAAAGTTGCTAGCATTTTTATATTTAAATATTCACATTGATAGTAAAAATAGTAAAAAAAAGTTTGATTAACCATTAGACTGTACAATATGATGGTGACAATTTTTCTTTAAATCTTCCAATGATTTTGAGCTAATAGATAGATCAAAGCTAGAAAAAACTGATTTGTTTTTGCCAACTTGAGAACAATAATAGAGATGTTCACTATTTTTTAAATGCAATAAAAATTATAGCTCTAAGGGGGCCTACTTTGTGGCTACCTATGTGACGTCATAGGGCGGAACGGAAAAACCCGAACAAACTAGTAAGAGATACGAAGCCTAATAATATGCCGTTTAGAAAGTTTTAAAATTCCGAGTAGTTCCAGAGATATCCGGAAAAAAACGACCGACTTCGTATCTCTTACGGTTTCCGAGATCCCTGTACTGGCCCTCCTTTTCTTGGACACGTTGTAGACTATACCATTGTTAATTTTTGTAGTTCGAAATCTTAACCAAGTGCTAATAAAAATCTTTGTTTTATTTAATATTGAAATTTTCAGGCTAAAAAAAAAGAAGAACTGGAGCGGCGACTTAAAGAACAACAAGAGGAAGAAGTTTCCCCTGAAGAAAAAATTAGAATGGAAAAAGAATCTGACTTAAAGTTAGCTTTGGAAACAACGTTTGGCGATAAGGAAGAAATTGAAATTGGTGGCTTAAAATTACCTTCTGCTCCAGAGGAATATGAAGAATTTACCGAGACTTTATCGAAAACGTTAACAGCCCTGTCTAGCCATGGCAACCATTTTGTTAATTTTACAGAAAATTTAACCCGAAATCTTTGTGCTAGTAGTAAGTAGACAGAAAAAATCATAGATTTATTATACACAGTGTATGGTACTTGCCCTCTAATCTGAAACTTAAAAAAATTCTACAAATTCATATTTCTTACTCATAAAAACATCATCGCCAACTTTCGATCCGAAAATAAATTTTCACTCTCGACACCCTGTATTTTTAGAACGAGAAACTTATATCACTTAATCGGTCTAGTTCGATGTTTAGTAACTCCAGTTGCTCTATGGCCAGTGGCGGTTCTTCCACAGGAGCACATGCGCACGTGAACCCCCAAAACAAAACGAATAAAAAATGTTATCGTATAAAGTCCGACCCTCCCTAATATTTTATCGTACCGTCAAACTAAAAAAGTCCGACCTCCCTAATATTGTATCATCCCGTCAAACCAAACTGTATAGATCCGGCAACCGTGCCTCGGTCGAGGTAAATGACGAGACTTGCTCGCACGTGCGATTAAGTAGTGTAGTTTCTCTGTAGTAACAGGTGGCGGGGGATAGCGGGGCTATGGCGGTTTAACATGGAAAAGGCGTACAGTTCTTGTGTGCACCGCGCTGCTGTTGTCTGTTCGTGCATCTAGTTAGAAATTCGATATTCGAAATTTTAATATTATAGATTTATTAAGTTAAAATGAATAGTTGACGGTGGACTATTTAAGAACTTTAGCACTTTGAGTTTGGAGCAAAAAATTGAAGTGGAGAATGCGGGAACACCTAAACCCGAAATTAATTTAACGCAGACCACAAAGGGTAAATCTAGGGACTTTATTAGGAAGTTTAAAAATGAAATATATGAAAATAAATTTATAGAGGGTATTCCAAACTTAATGAGGCTGTTATTGATCAATTTTCTACAATTAAGAACCAAAGAATGGACTTTACGTTTAAGCACTATTGTGTAGGGTCGATAAATGTTGTGTATTTCGATTAATGATCTTGATATGCTTTTAAACCATTTTATTTAAGGATTTAAACTGAAAAACACTGAAAATATGAAGAATGCCAACTTGTCAGTCTCGTGGCTTGATTCATTCTCGTCATAAAACGGTTAACTATTGTTCTCGTCTTGGTTGCGCCTAATGACGTAGCCGTAGATGGCGTAGTGGTATTGGACATCATTCGGTTTTCTTGATAGTTCGTAGATGGCTTTAGTAGTATTAGTAGTGGACTGTATAAATATTGTTACGAGGGTTGCATGTACGACGTTAAGATCCGACAGCTATACACACTAAGGCAACCTTTCTTATTTTCCAAAAGTTGTATTTCCTTGTGTAAAATTAAAAAATAAATAAAAATATGTTGTATTTTCTTATTACTTTTTTTCTTTCTACATTTAAAACGCCTAGAAAGTAATTGTTTGGTTGTTACACAAAAATAAAATTTTAAAAATAATTTCACCATACTTGTGAACCCCCTCTATCATAGGTCACGAGCCGCCACTGTCTATGGCCCATAAGTTATGGAATACCCTGTATATTAAATACATACAATACACGACCAGAAACTTTGGTCACGACCCCCGGGTGTCAGCAACATACTAAAAGGCGCGTTTCAAATTCAAACGTGCGAGGCGTTTGAGCAACGATTTCTATCGAATATGGTCGAAGCACGCGTTGTGATCTGACATCACCGCTACCGTACATACACATACTTACACTTGTTAACTGAAAACCGCCAGCAGGGCCGGCAACACTTTAAGATTATATTAAGGTTAGTGTATTTTTTTAGTGAACTCCTCGGATATAAAAAAGATAAAGAATACCTTAGATAACCTGTATTTAGAGAAACAAAAGATAGAAAAAGGAGATAAGGCGAAAAAGAATAAGGGCAAAGGAAAGGCGAAATTAAAAATGGAAGGCGAGAATGCGGTAAGTATTTACCACTAGGGAATCCAATCCCGCAAATGCGAGATCCCGCTGTGATTTCGCTGGATTGACATTGCGGGATTTGCGGGACTCGATGTGGGTGCTGTATGTTAATAAAAAGTTCTTTTATGCAATTAGAAACAGAGTAGAGTAGCAGGCAGGCCCGTTCCTGGGGTGTTTGGCGCCTACGTGCAGGTTTCTTTGGTGCGCCCTAGTTTAAAAAAAATTGTCCTATTTTTTAAAATATATTTCGGGAAAAACTGGTAATGTTTTGAATTGTAAGAAAACTGATAAAAAATAATTAGAAAATTTTTTATTAATTAAATTACCAAAACAAACAAAATCACAAAAAATATTTGGTAAGTATATTCACAAGAAAATTAAAAGAGAATAAAATTAACGTAAATAAAATAAACAACAAAAACATAAACAATATTATACCTAATACTTATATAGTAGGTACCTAACAGCAATATTTTAATGATAAAAAAAATGAACGTTTTAAAAATGAAAAAATACTATTTTTGTAATAAACAAAACAAAAAAGGAACGATATACCTAAAATAATACACGTCTGGCTTTCACGGATACAAGCTCGTTGATCATCTGATTATGATCAAGAGCCTGAGAAATATCATTTTCGATCGAAATAATGACCAAATCTGATAGGCGTTCTTGACTCATAGATGTCCTTAAATAATTCTTTATTATTTTTAACTTAGAAAAACTTCTTTCACCTGAAGCTACTGAAATGGGTAATGTAAGGTATATCCGTAAGACTATAAATAAATTTGGAAAAAGAGACTGTAGATTTTTTTTAGTTATATAATTTAAAATGTCTATGGGAAAGGATGAATCAGTAGTATTTTTAGGATTAATAATCTTATATGTTAAAATTTCATTATGTAAATCTAAGCCGTCAATGTCTTTAGATATTACTCTATCAATCTCAACTTGCAATTCGGTATCTAAATTTACACATGATTCTTTAATTTAGTCGGATTCTAAATTTTCAAAATTACATAAGAACCCAAATAAATTTTGAAATTTGTTTATACCCTCGAACCGCTTTTGTAAAGACTGAATGGTTGTATCTAAAATTAAAAAATAAAAATCGATTTTAAATTTTTGCTTTGGATCTGCTACAGATTCATCCTTACTTTCATATGAAAATTGTTGCTTAAATGTTGTTGCCGTACTATTGGGAATACCTGCTCTACATCGTTTTTTGCTGCTTCTTCTTTAGCTTTATTGATGAGCAAATCAAAATTTTTGTCTGAACGTTTTTCGTTAAAATAAAGATTAAGATTTTCAATTTCTTTATGGCAGTCATTTAAGTTTCTATTCGGATCTTGTAGTATTTTACTTACTATATTAATTTTTTCTAAAATATCATGCCAGATTAAAATCGAACAAATAAATTTAAGAGTCTAAATTTTATCCAATAAAGATTGTGCACTATGTTTTGTCTTTATGTCTCATGATGTATCTTTTGTCAAAAATTCTAGGCTATTACAAATTTCTTCTAACTGATATCTAAGAGGACGAATTGCTTTAATTCTACTTTCCCACCTAGTTTCACTTACTGAGCAAACGTTTGATAACATTTTTAGACATGATAAAATATATGATTTTTTTTTAAATTTGTAATAAAGAATACTGAATGACCGTCGATTTTGCGCCCCTAAAAATTTTGCGCCTGCGTGCATGCACGCTCGCCAGGAACGGCCCTGGTAGCAGGAACATATTTATTGCATATAGGTACAATACAATAGTACGACTAGTTTAACGGTTACATGTTACATTGATTTACAAGTTTAATGTTTCATCTTTTAGATTTGATCGTATTTTATTGCACATGTATCCTGCGGCTGAAAACGCACGTTCAGCTTCGACGCTTGTCGGCGGAATAGATTTTACACAATTTGTGGCCCTCTGATTCGAATAGTTGCACATATCGGTCGATGTGATAAACTTTCCAAAGGGTATACCATCTTTAGCTACCATTCGAGACACTCTTTCCTCCATCGAAACTTTTTTCTCAGATGAAAAAAAAAATCTGTAATTTTCATTTTCTTAGGTAGCACAGAAGAACCACTGACATCTGAGCGCTTAGCAATAGAACTAAACAAGCTACTCGAACTGTTGATACTAGCTCTCATTTCCTGTGTTATTTTATCAATACTATCGCTGCTGCTCTGGACTTCCAAATTAATATTATGCTTTGTTTGTAAGTGGGTGTGAAGACCTTTGGTGGAACGAGCAGAGATTTTGATAATGCTAGAGGGCATAACTTACATTTAGCTGTAAGACCATCTTCAGACTTTAAAAAATAATTCCAAACTAAACTTGAACCTTTATTGTCTTTGTAAACTACACAGACACTCATTTTGTGATTGCTGTTTAAATCCATGTATTATATTCAACCACTTGATAAATGTCACTAGATATTAGTAGAATAACGCCCTTACTTTCGCACGTACGCAAGAAAACTGTTCTGTTTAACGTATTTTCAATAGCCCAGCATGGCGGGGAATCCCCGACGCGTCGACCAAAAATACCGCAGTTCATTGTTTGCTATCCCGCGGGATCGATGGGCTCAATCCCGCAGGTTTGCGGGATTAAAGTTTGGATGCGGGATTGGATTCCCCATTTACCACTCTTTTCGTAAATTGTCAAATTACTCGATTTCGTCGAGGGATTTTCGAGCCGTTGATTTTGACGACTCCACTATAGAAAGAGATTATTATTTATTAATATGCAGCTTATGTCGCAAATTTCAGCCTCGTAAATAACAAGTGTCATTACGCCTGTTGAATAATATATTATTACAGTTTAATATAATTAATTTGTTTCTTTTTTGCAGCAATTATCTGCTTACACCGAGTACGCTAATGATTTCGATGACTTCGACGATTTTATGTAGCAGCAATACTTTGTTATTATACTCTTTTTGTTATATTTTATTTAAAAAAAAAACGCTTTAATTTAATTACATTTTTGTTTAAACTATTTTTTTAAATAACAAAACTGTTCAGAACGTTGTATTTTTATATAAAAAACATTATTTTAAAACTATAAATGATAATTATAAAAAAAAGCTAAATCCCAATGTGGGACGGTATCCTTAATCTATAAATATTGTATTTAAAACGGTTGAATTTTTTGTTTATAATATGCATTAATAAAAACACATGCAATTTATGATAGTAATTTTATTAAATAAACATTCTTCTCAACCTTTATAGAAACCCTCAAACATTTAGATTTTTAACACACGAATTTTTGACGCTATGTTCTCTTGTGCGTGCAATGGCATTTATAATTCATGCGCACTAAACTATCCTCGATCAGCTGGCGCATTGCCAACAGTCCGAACGACAGTTGGTACTGTCCAAATCCCTAAAATACCCCCAGACCTAGAAATGGAACAACCTGTTCCTTTTGATTACCAGTTAAAGCAGCTACTGCTACTTACAGAAAACAGGTCAAAAAAGTTGACGAATTAGCAGTATATATGCTTAATAAAGAATGTGAACTGTTAATTTAAGTACCAGTTAGTTTAAATAGCCATTAGCTGTTCATAGCTGCTTCGACCAAATAATAAACAGTTAAAAATAACAGAATAATCCATCTCTACCCAGACTTGCACCGGCAATGGCAATTAAAATGGCGCTTGTCCCATTTCTGACAGCGGAGCCAGAACGGTTTACTGCGCATGCGCAATGCGAGACGTATTGGGCCAGCTGCTCGAGGACGGTGTACTGCTCATGAATCCGTGCAATTATAATTGCCATTGCTGGCGCAAGAGATAAAAATTGCCGGCTCTAATACGACGTTTAGACATGTAATCGGATATGTTATAGAGATGGGCAGAACTGCTAATTTTGATTGCAGCTACTGCTACTAAGAAATATCAGTTTCAAAAGCTGATTTAAATTAGCAGTACCTACTGTCTCGGATTAACGCCAATCGTACCGCGCCATACGTAGTATAGTGTTCACGATCAAGCCCACCAAACATCCAGGTTTTTTCATGTTTGCCTGACTCGGGAGTCAAAGAGTATATCAGCTCTTTTTGAAAGACATGTTTTTGTATGTTACGCTGGTAATAAATGAAACTAGGAACTATAAAATAATAACTAGTGTATTTAAAGCTTTACTTCCTTACTAAAAAATAAAAACTTACAAATGCAAAATACTAAAAATTGTCTTAACATTACTATAAGGTAGTTGTTGTCTCTTAGAAGGGAATAAATAATATCACAATAGCAAAATTGTTACAATCTAAATCTCTCAATTATTTTGAAATGGTTTAATTAAGGATCTCCGCAAATCAATGAAGAAACTCAATTTTAATTTACAGGCGTTTCATAACTTCCTCGATGATAATTAATTTTGTTTGTTGCTTAATGGTTGGATCCTTTAGAGATATAAAATACAGATTCTACACCTGAATACAGGGTGTTATGGAAATGACGTTCAATATTTAAACCGGCAATTCCTCAGATGAAAACAAATTGAAGAAAAATATCCAAAAATGGCGCTTTAATTTAATATGCCCTGTACATGACCTGTAACCAAAAATATGTACACGGTGACACTGTGAGAAGAAATAAACAAACTACAGATGTTCAAAAACGTCAGTGAATTTTGAGCAGTGTTGTCACAATTTCAGGCTATATTATTATAAACTTTTAAGTTCAGGTCAAAACAATCTTTGATTTATAAACTTGAACTGACTCGAACGAACAGCCGCGGCGTTTATAAATGGTCAGGTATGTTCTCATTTGTTCAATTCGAACGACACCGTCAAATCAGAACAACTTAAATGCCACTTTACCCTTTAGAAAAAAATGCAATTTTATTTACCTTTTCGGCCTTATTTAAAACCAACTTAATTTATAAAAAAACACCAAGTAAATAACCCGAACAAAAACCGACACAATAACCTCACAAAACAAAGCCACATAAATTCACATTAGTTTTCGCGTAGGCATGCATCTCATGAACACATCTAAGTTTTTAGTATTTTAAAGTGCTACTGTATAGACAAAAATACGCCCTTATTGTTCTAGGACATAATATAAATTTCCATACATTGGTATTTGACATCTAAAAATTTTGAAAGTAACCAAACACGATTGACATATTCGGGTTTACTAGGTCGATCGATAGCTATTTGGACTGAAAATACAGCGTTGCCACTTTCGATTTTTTATTAGATTATATTCATAAATTGCGGAATTTCCTTCTGTAATACTTTCCTGTATAATGATAGTCTCGGAAATGACAACCGCGCTAGTTGAACTGGACAATTTATTTTGAAGGGGTTGTCCGGTCTATCAACATAATTATTTCATCATTCTTCTTCAGTAAAGGATTAATAAATTTGATTAGCCCATTAGAAATTAGCGTTTTTATTATTTCTGAATATCTATTGCGAAATAATTTGTATCCAATAGTGCTGTTGTTCTATGTGTACGGTAGGATATTGTAAAGTGTAATTATGCGTTAGTATTTAGTGCTTTTGTGTAATCTAATGCATATTTTCAAAAAAACTGATTTGAAACTCGTGGGTGTCTGTGTGTTTATTTAAGTGATTTAGTGTCATTTGTTCTGTTTCACTATGTGATTTTTTCTCTCGACGATATGCCGTTTACATTCCGAGATAAGAAAGAAGAGGCCGAATGGGGTTTAGTGGGTATAAGATTATGCAGTCCCACACTATCATCAGGGCACGTGATGAGCATAAAGCTTTTCCCATAGAAAAAAGAACTGAAGGTGTCTGCGCCCTAGATTCCTTACAGCGTCCTGGATTTACTTTCTAAGTAAGCTAAATATTTATTTTTATAAGAAACTAAAGTTTTACATTTTTACACAGTTTGGCAACATTGCGCGTAACAAGTGTTTGTTATACACTGCCACAAGGTGCTATGATTCATTACCGCGGAGTCGCCTGTGAGTAAGAGGGTTTGTTACCCCACTTTTAAAACGGTCGATTTAAAAAAAAATATATGTAGCGCTTCTCTAGGACACCTAAGGAGTCACCCATTTAAATATAATACGTCATTTCCATAACACCCTGTATATTAGGTTTGCCATACTAAAATGTTGGTCGTTAAAGAGATATAGGGTGTTAAGTTTAATTTTTTCTTCATAACTCGATCTGTTTTTGAGATATTGACATGAAAATTTGTAATTGGCAGTTTTTAGGGGCGACTCACTTGAATCTGTTTCCTGTTTTTCAAATAACTTGTAGAGGTCGCCAGTTGCGCGATACACGCCCACTATATCACCCCCAAAATATTTTGCGGGTAACTTTAGCCACTCTTGGTATGTAATACACGAATTCTGAAACGCCGGCAAATTAAAATTGAATTTAATTTTGTTGTCAAAGATTCTCGACCATTAAAACCATTCGAATTCGAACTAGCAACCTTTTAAGGTCTTTTAAGTATTTTTGACATCACAAGAACTCCAGAAAATTTTACGAAAAAACGGGTGCGATTTTAAGTGGCGGGTGCCATTTAGTCCTGTTCCCAATCTTTCATAAGGCTCATGAATTAATAACTAAAAAAAATACAAATATTAAAAATATATGTTAATATTAATATTATAAACATTTCTATTGTAAATTTAACATACAACTTTGACTGTGATGAAAAAAATTTGAATTAAATACGGCCAGACGACTCCAAAATCTTACCTGTTTTAAAAGTGACTTTCCTTCCGCTGATACGAATTTTGGAATTTTTAGATGCGTGTAGCTGGTTAAACCATTGGCGTGTACTTTGCTTAAGGGCTAAAAAGTATAACAGACTTTATTGCCACCCTGTAGAGAGTTAAATCCATGATATACAGTGAGTCCCAGAAGAAATGTCTAAATTCATTTAAAATTCAGCGGTAAGTTTTTTCAAAAAACGCTCGTACCCGTCGATTTTGATTTTTTAATTTTTTTTTTATGTGGTAATTTCATGTATACAGGGTAGCTCTAAAATAAGTTACGACCATTAACTTCATTTTTTCAAATGAAAACATATATTTTTTATTTCATTTTTGAATTTTGCATTGAATTCTAAGCATGTTTCATGTACCATGTCCTATACATAAACTCAACAGTTATTGAAAAAATTAGGATTGAACATATCATTTAGGGAATCCAACGATCTATCAAATCTTCTGGCAATATGGCATTTTGGGCTCCATAATAAGTAAGAGTGTACTGTCTCACTGTCACCGTTTATTTTCATAGAAACTGTATGACAATTTTATTTCAAATAAGTATAATTATTGTCAAGCGTAGTTTCAAAGTTGCGGTTTTCACAATAATGGTGAAGTTAACGGAACGGGAAAAAATTGAAATTCTATGCATGGTTGGGTTTGGTGATAAAACACGTACTCAAATAGAAACAGCCCTATTATTTAATGAAATCCATCCTGATCGTCCTCCCATATGTCAAAAGATGGTGAGTAGAATAGAGGCTAAGTTTAGAGAATTCGGTCATGTTAGAGATTTGCCTAAATCTGGTCGTCCTACTCGAGATGAAAATGAACAACTTGACGTTTTGCTTTCCTTGGAAGAAAATCCATGTACTCCCCTGTCGCACATTGGGGCCGATTTACACATGCCGAAATCTGTTGTTCACCGAGTAGTTCAAAAGCACAAATATCACCCATACAAAGTTATTCCAGTGCATGAGTTATTTGAAGATGATTTCGATAGGCGAAGTGAGTTTTGCGGACGCATGCAAAATATGTGCAATCTAGATAATAATTTAGTCAAAAATATTATTTTTTCGGATGAAGTTACGTTCTATTTGAATGGTAATGTGAACAGACAAAATTGTCGATATTGGGCAACAGAAAATCCGCATTGGATGATAGAGGTTCACAGCCAGTACCCTAAGAAAATAAATGTTTGGTGTGGTCGTACGCGAAAGAGTAATTGGTCCATTTTTCTTTGAACAGTCTTTAACTGGACAAGTATATCTCGAATTTCTCCAACTAGAATTAATTCCAGCATCCATTGGATCCAGACTCCCCTGACGAAGAACTGATATTCCAACAAGATGGTGCTCCTCCGCACTATGCGGCCACTGTGCGCACATTTTTGGATGAAACCTTTCCCAATCGGTGGATTGGAAGGAGAGGACCTATCGAATGGCCTGCTAGATCGCCAAACCTAACTCCGCTGGACTTTTTTTTGTGGGGTTACCTCAAATCAAAAGTATTTGTTAACAGGCCAAACAATATGCAGGAGTTGAAAGAAAGGATCCGAAGAGAAGTGCGTGTCATAACTCCGGAAATGGTTGGAAACGTGCAAAGAGAGTTTATTGATCGTCTTGGATATTGTCAAGCCGTAAATGGCGCATATTTTCAACATTTAATTTGATTTTGTTGTGTTTTTTTTTAATAAACAGGTCTTACTTATAGATATGTTCAATCCTAATTTTTTCAATAACTGTTGAGTTTATGTATAGGACATGGTACATGAAACATGCTTAGAATTCAATGCAAAATTCAAAAATATATGTATATATAAAAATATATGTTTTCATTTGAAAAAATGAAGTTGATGGTCGTAACTTATTTTTGAGCTACCCTGTATACATGAAATTACCACAAAAAAAAATTAAAAAATCAAAATCGACGGGTACGAGCGTTTTTTGAAAAAACTTACCGCTGAATTTTAAATGAATTTAGACATTTCTTCTGGGACTCACTGTATATTTGAAACAATTTCTTAAATTGCAAATCTGACAGTGACGACACCGGCGCCCAATTGGTCAACACCAGAGGAAAAATACATCAAGTGCGCACTGTAAATAGCGTGCGCCGGCACCGGACACAACTCGTGTCAATCACCAGTGGCGGAGCGAAAACCTTTTATTGTCTTAATACTGTGTTTTGCCGTTAGTATTTGATAGGGAACGGTGATTCGAAAGGAATTATAGCCCGCTTATGCTTGGAAAATTTAATTACTTTTGACCTTGCTTTTCCTTCCGTCCCTGTTTCAGACTCCTGTGTCATACAATAGGTATCATCCTATATAAAAATGCTTGTTCTTACCATTCCTACTAATAATTCATACAAAATGGCACCGAAACTCCACCAATCAACAGCGTCCGTAACCTCCTCATAACTATATACCTCGGGGGCTAAATTGAGATTAACACCTTTTGCATAGAGATCACAGAGTTCTTTAATATTGCACATGTATGTCAACACCAAGTTTCCTTTTTCATCTAGTAATAGGTCGTCCATTGTAAGATCCCTACAAAACAAAGATTTTATGAATATGTAGTTTGTGAAAAACTGTATGACGAAAAAATCAATTATTTTTTTATGAAAAAATTGTAGTGATATAATAGTTATTTATGTAACAAATGGATAAACTATTACAAACCCGTATGTGAAAACAAATAACTATATGCATAAGTTTCATACAATATTGTCTCTATGATCCACACAAGCGAATTTCAGGTAAAGATTGTTTCACGAAAAATTAAAAGTACCTGGGGCCATCCCATTATTTATGACCGTTTGTTATTATTATGTGGAAAGGACCGGGTTATAATTAAATATAGGCTAGGTTGCTTAATTTATATTTAAATATCTTTTTGTGGTAAAATTTGTTAGTTTTTGAGGAATGGTTCAAGAATTGTCTTACCAAACATTCCTCAGAATAGCGTGATAGTAATGGACAATGCGAGGTATCACAGTCGCCAATTACATAAAGCTCCAAGCTCAAATCATACAAAATTGGAGATTCAGAACTACATGGCGGCGAATGTTATATATTTTGAAGAAAGTTATAAAAAAAAGTAATCTTTTAGACTTTAAGTTCTAGTGTTGTAGAATTAATACGAAAATGCTTTAATGATATTCCCCCAGGTAGTTGGAAAAATTCAGTTAGTCACGTAATAACTGTAGAAAATTCGTATATTAGTCTGGATCGTATAATTAATCCAATTATAATTAATTTTGATGAGGATAGCGATAGCGAAACAGAACTATCTATAGAATGACATTATAAATGTACATAAATATGACTAGTAATATTTTAAAAAAATGTTATTTCATTTGATTATATTAATATAATCATATCATTACTTGGTTTCCTTAGTACGTCCCTTCATACTTCACTTGTTTATTGCCAAGCTCTTGTCGACACAATGGGACCGACCCAGGAAATCATTAAGTCGTATCCAAATTTCGTGAAACGTACTGTAAAAGCTGGTCAAAATAGATAAAACCAAAGTTATAATAATATCGTAAAATCGTTAGCACTTAATTAAGAAACGACCAGGATGTCATAAATCACCCCTGTTATTTTTAAATTATGGCCAACCTTAAAATTATTTCAGTCCAAAGTTTGTTTTTCTAGTGTGTATCAATTAAATTAGAGTGGTTGAAAAAAAATCAATGTATTTAGTTTTGTTATTCCGCTAAGTTTTTGTAAAAATTTTGAAAAACCATCATGGAGCCTATTGCTGGTGGTAAGTACAATCCTATAAATTTTTCAAATTAAAAATATTTACACTAGTACTTTTGATTTCATACATTTTGTTAACATAAGTTAAAATAAATTAAACAATTTTTTTTTTAAATTTTGTATCAGGCAAAATGTAAAAAAGGCCGCGTTGGAACGCGACCAAACTATTTGTTTACTATTCTTTGAAGGGTCCTGAATAAGGTCCAACTGAGAGTTGCTGCGACAATTTGGGACCTTAAAAAAAAATTGTTAGGTAAATTTTTACAAATACGTGATTAAGACATCGAACCAATTTTGAATAACTTTATTATTACTAAACCGATTCCGCTAAAACGTACATAGTTTCATGGAGAATTAAACATACTTTTAAAAAGGCGAAAAAAAATTTCCGGTATTTTTCAAAATGGTGGCTATTTTTCAAAATCATACGGTTTGTCAATTTTTTGTTGTTCTTGCAGGATCCACAGCAAAATCAGTATCTTTCACAAGGATTCAGCTTTTGGGTTATCGTTGAAATGAAATTGTATATAATTGGGGGGGGGGGGGAGTTTAGGGGGCTCGAGGGTGCTGGGGGGAGATTAAAAAAAACATAAAATAAATGTTTCCCCAATGATAATATCGTAAAAATAAAAACCACCTTTGTCTATTCCAATTTCTATAATTTAATAACCATAAAAGGGGTGTGGAGGGGGCAAAAATGTAAGATATTAAAAACAAAATGCAATGTTACCATATTTATAATGGTTACTTACAATTAAAAACATTTTTGGTCTCATGTTACCAAGATAATCTTTTTGGCCACGATTCTGTCGAAATTCGCCTGTGTGCGATCGTATCAGTTTTCTTTTTCGAAATTAAAAAATATTATAGTATTGGTGTATAACCATACTTAGGAATGCAATAAGTTTGGAATATTTTCTTATATAGACTCGATTATTCCGAATTAATGTTGATTTTAGCTTGGAATAGCATGACATGATGAACTCATGAGTCGAAGATTTAAAATTGTTTACAAATACGGCACACGGCTTTTTATGGAAATGACTTAAGGTGCTTTTTCTCGGTTAATAACTCAAAACGTCACTTAATGTTATTTCCTGCCATTTGATTTGCGGGATCAAATACAGAGGGCGTTATAGAAATGACTTATTATGTTTAAACCCTTAAATCGTGAGATGAAAACAAATTCAAGAAGAATAACCATAAATGGAGTTTTGAATTAAACAAATCAAAGTAAACAAACAATGTGGTAAGTCAGTCTCAAAGACGGCAGTGAATATTGGACCAGTGTTGTCATATTTACACGTCACATACCACAATTTTACCACTTTTTCAGTCTGTCACCAGTGGCGGCTCGTGTCAATATAATTCATGCCAAAGGAGGCATTCCGCATTACAATATTAAGCTACAGCAACGAAATTATTCGTGTAGAGCACAAATCTCATCTGCTTAAATGTTCTCGTACACATCTAACACGTAATGGTTGCCATAGCAACCAACTATTTTAATATGAATTTTCATACCATCCGGTGACAAGCTAGCAAAGACTCCGATAGCTCTTGCGCTATAGGTAGACACCACCGACCTATAACTATGGATACGTACAACTTATGGGGTAAGCAGTAAAAAGTTCAATTTTATGAGTGAAAAAATGGGTTGGTGCGCACGGTTTTCCGATCATGTTTTTAAAGGTGGCTCGTCGGTTGTCTTGCGCACAATGTTGTCGCCGTCATATAGGCAACCCCGCCGGTATTGGTGCCGGCTTGGTTGCCAACCAACGACGACCGCCCAGAACCGAAATCAGTCGTAGCGCTGTAACGATATTAAAAATCTATCGATACGTGGACATTAGATATCAAAATTAATTCTAAAAGTGACTTGTCAGTGATAGCAACAAGGCCTTCTCTTATGCGAGAAAATAGATTGTTTATTACCCAGTAAAGAAGGTCTTGATGTGCCACAATATTGTGGTGTAATCATTTTCATTAAGGGCGAAGTACGGTCCTGTTCGCCGGTTAAGTTAAATAGTTTATCAGTCGGTATTGCGCAAGACATCTGAAGAGCAGCTTTGTTTACATGCGCGAAGGTCTAAATTTGCCAATTTTGCTTTTAGAGCTTGGCTATCTCGCTCTTCTTACATTGGCGTAGATTTTAATTTTTATGCAAAACCAAAAGTGGGTAACACTCTTTTGTTTTTGCGTTGCTTAGATTATTTTGAAGTATTAAACCAATGAACTGCTAGAGGGGTAACGAATAATACTAATTATTAATTTAAAAAAAACAAATTACATATTGAATAAAAATAAATTGATTGATTTTTACTTCGTTCTTCTTTCTTTCTTTCTTGAGGAAGTGGCCCTTCCCCTACGTTCCCAGACGAGCCACCACTGTCCGTCATAAAAATGTTTTGCCACATAAAGAATTGTGATATCACACGAATTTTAAAACGTACCTACCTACAAATAACTCCCAATGAATGAAGCTTCTCTAAAGCCATAAGCAATTGCGACGTCCATTTTATAATTAATTCCTCCGAAACGCTGCTTCTAGATTCAAATCCTTCAGGTACGTCGAAGCTCGACACGTCGTTTAGCATCTCCGTAGCTAGACTTGAAGCGTCATCTGTGCGACTAAAACTTCTACTATAACGCGACATACTTAGTAAATCGGGAGCATCCAGAACGTCCAGGGGCTCGTCTAAAATATTATCGATCGACTTCTTCGACAAGACGTCGCTAATTTCGACCTTTTCGAAGCTGTCGTCACTGTCCATGTCTTGCTTTTCTGCATCTTTGTTTTGCCGGGTCGACTTGTATTCGTTAATTAATTCCGAATAACTCTGCTCGGATTCGTTATCGGACTGCTCTTCTATATTTCTAAGTAGCTGGTTATCTTTATCGGCTAATAGAGTGGTTGTTTTATTTGATAGAAATTCGCTTAGCTTCGTACCACTGAAAAGTATACAGGCTGTTCAGCAGGGTTGTTAAAGTAGTTGTAGTTTACAAAATTATTTTATCATAAAATGCACTTACCTACAGTATTCTAAAACAAGAAATAGAGCATTCTCACAGTTATAGTGGTTAACTAGCTTAACCATATAAGGCACGTTTTCTGGTAATATAAGGTATTCATTTAAAAATTGTACTGTCTTGTGAATAACCTAAAATTAAAAAAAACGTATCAATACTGCAAAAATAATTGGATGGCTGTAAAAGTGAACACTAGGGAATCCAATCCCGCAAATGCGGGATCCCGCGGTGACTTCGCGGGATTGACATTGCGGAATTAAACGTGCGGGATTCGAGGTGGGTGCTGTATGTTAATAAAAAGTTGTTTTATGCAATCAGAAACAGAGTAGAGTAGCAGGAAAATATTTATTGCATATCGGTACAATACAATAGTACGACTAGTTTAACGGTTACATGTTACATTGATTTTGAAAGTATTTTCGGAGAAAAGATAACATGTTTAATGTTTCATCTTTTAGATTTGATCTCATTTTATTGCACATGTATCCTGCGGCTGAAAACGCACGTTCAGCTTCGACACTCGTCGGCGGAATAGATTTTACACAATTTGTGGCCCTCTGATTCGAATAGTTGGCGCATATCGGCCGATGTGATAAACTTTCCAAAGGGTATACCATCTTTAGGTACCATTCGAGACACTCTTTCCTCCATCGAAACTTTTTTCTCAGATGAAAAAAATCTGTAATTTTCATTTCCTTAGGTAGCACAGAAGAACCACTAACATCTGAGCGCTTAGCAATAGAACTAAACAAGCTACTCGAACTGTTGATACTAGCTCTCATTTCCTGTGTTATTTTATCAACACTACCGCTGCTGCTCTGGACTTTCAAGTTAATATTATGCTTTGTTAGTAAGTGGGTGTGAAGACCTTTGGTGGAATGAGCAGAGATTTTGATAATGCTAGGGCATAACTTACATTTAGCATCAGTAACTTACATTTATTAACATCAGACTTTAAAAAATAATTCCAAACTAAACGTGAACCTTTATTCTCTTTGTAAACTGACACTGACACTCATTTTTGTGATTGCTGTTTAAATTCAATGTATTATATTCAACCACTTGATAAATGTCACTAGATACTAGTAGAATAACGCCCTTACTTTGGCACGTACGCAAGAAAACTGTTCTGTTTAACGTATTTTCAATAGCCCAGCATGGCGGGGAATCCCCGACGCGTCGACAAAAAATACCGCAGTTCATTGTTTGCTATTTCGCAAATCCCGCGGATCGATGGGCTCAACGAACCCGAACAAACCCGCAGGATTGCGGGACTAAACTTTGGGTGCGGAATTGGATTCCCTACATGCATAGTTTCTTATAAAATTTTATTTAAAAAAAAAAAAGATGGTACGATGACGATATAGACAGTGTCCCACCAATACTTAAGAGATAGTAAGCTGTGATTTAAATATTTAATAAATCTCTATTATTCCTATTCCGGTGATTTTTGTTCATCCCGAGGAAAAATGTAGTAAAACGAATTATCGCTTTATCTTACCTTAATGTAAAATAATTGCTGCTGTTCCGAATCTAAAACTAACATTCCAGAGGGAGAAATAATTTTTATTACTTTATATTTGTACAAATTAAAAAGTGGTCCTTTAACTACATTGGGCTTTTCCTTTCCTTCTTCCTTCTAAAAAATATTCTGGGATAAGACAACATTAAAAGTCCGATATTACAAACTAGTTTTCTGTAACAGGAGCAGCTGATAATATTAATTAATAAGAAAAGTGTGACGTATGGGAGTAAAACTTTGTTTTGTTCATGACCCGCTCTATATTCGCGCTTGTGTCCACAACTGACTTATCAGTTACACTTTTATTTTCAAAATGTTCGTTAACATCTGATATCAAAATCCTTTGGACAACACATCATGACATGATCCTTTTGACAAAACAGATGGTATGGGTTACAACCACTAACCTGTATCTATGGATACGTACAGCTTATGGGATGCGTAGTAAAAAGTTAAATTTTATGAGTGAAAAAATGGGTTGCACGGTTCACGAGTCATATTTTTAAAGACTGGCCGTCCGTTGTCTTGCGCACCATGTTCTCGCATCATATGCTGTTCCTGAGACAATTCCGCAAGCACCCATGCCGGTCAACCAAACACCATCGTACAGGACCGAAATCAGTCGTAGCGATGTAACGATATTAAAAATCTATCGATATGTCGACGATGGATATGTGAAAATTAATTCGAAATGGCTCTTCAGTGATGGCCACAAGGCCTCCATTTATGCGAACAAAGAGATTGTTTAGTTCCTAGTAAAGTCGGCATTGCGCATGACATCTGACGAGCGGCATTGTTTACATACGCGAGGCAATAAATTTGCCACTATTGCCTTTAGAGCTTGGCTATCCATAGATATAGGTCAGTATCTGAAGACAGGTTGGGGATTTGGCTCTCTTTTACAGATATTATAGCTTAGTACTCCTCGAACTTCATTATTTATGAATTCTTTCATCTGGAGAACTTCATCCTTATGGAACGACCTTTCCGAGGTCGTTTCTCCCAACGAATATAACCTCTAACGATTCAAAACCAACGTAAATCGCTTTATTCGCACACGCACCACTCTCAGAGTGCCCTAAAGGATTTTTTCCTCCAGTGCTTGTGTTTGATCATAAAAAAATACACGTTAGTAAAAGAAACTTAGAAGATCAAATTTTGTGTTTTGGCCTACGTTTCGACCTCAATGGGGTCATCCTCAGGGCTATACCGATTATATCCCCGTGTAACACTTTTTACCATTATCAATACTATACAGAACATATAGATCTGTCATAGTGCCATTTTTCAAAAAAACAATTCTTAGACGAACATAAGATCACAAAACGGCTACCTTCAATAATCTTGTAAATAGCCGTTTTGTGGTCTTATTTTCGTCTAACAACTGTTTTGTTGTTGTTGTTTTTTGTTTGAAAAGTGGAACCCTAATGGTATACTCTATATGTGTGTACTATGAAAAATCTACATGTTCTATTTAGCCCTGAATGATGACCTCATAGAGGTCGAAACGTAGGCCAAAATACAAAATTTGCTCTTCTAAGTTTGTTTTACTGACCTGTATCCAACGAGTTTATCATTTTGGAAACTTATCAGTGTGGTCACTAAATACTTCAAGAAACTTTTATTTTGTGTTTCATGTGGTTCACAAATTTTTACATTTTCTAAACGAAACTACTTTGCTATATAGAATGTAATCATCAAAATCAGTTCTTATAAGAACTACCTTTTCTGTACATAGTATTAAATATTGTATATATGGTTATAAAAAATTCCTATGCTGCAGTCCCGTTTCTACGAAAATTTTTCTAGATGAAACGTGGATCTATTCTAAGGGCAACGAAACATTTCATGGCATATTTTGAAAGCAATTAATTACCATTGTCAAGAAATATTATTTTATTTTAAACAATTAATCAATTTAAATTGACATAATTAAATAAAATTTAAATAGGCATAATGCATCACCATTTTAAAATGTAATTTTTTGCTTTAACGCAATAAAGGAGTTTTTTAAATGCGACCGTCATTAGAGAGATAATAAGTTTTAATAAAAGTACCTATCACTTACTTCTGCATATAAATTTCTAACTTCCGGAGCCAAATACATGTTGTAGATTTTTTCTGCCCTAATTAGGTATTTTTCAGTCTTGTATCTTACCATTTGTTTTCTTTCATAATCGGTATCATCTAAAAACAGGTAACAAATTTAAAAAAGCACAATGACTCCCCCTGAAGTATTTCTAAGACAACTTTTCGGGTTAGTTCTCTTCATCATGTCTAAAACTAAAGGCGTAAAATACGAGCAATATGCCCCCTGAATATCTCACCTTTCCCTCCACTAATCAGAATATCAACAGCAGTTTTATAGGCAGTAAAAGCCTCCTCGTGCTTCCTATCATTTTCCAATTCAATGGCAATATTAACATGAACAGAAGCGTTAATCAAATATTGAATGGCGTCTTGATTGATCGAAACTCCGGGTGTTGTAGGGGGGGTAGAGTAACTCTGACCGTCGAGAAGTAACAAGCTACTGTCAACCTGCGAAATGCTGTAGGATTCCGACGCTTTGGACGATTGAGAGTCTATAGATGTCATGGAGTTAAGCTTTTTTAAATTTGTAATGCTTGACTTGGAGATGGAGTCCGACATATGGTCGATAGCCTGAAAATTATTTAGAAGACATATTATCTTATCTATTCGATTCTGATGACAAATGTCAACATATCACAAAACAGAGCGGACTAAATATTAGTGTTCGGAAAACCGATGATTTTAATAATCGAGTACTTGATACTCGAGCGATTTTAACAATCGAGTGAATCGCTCGAGCGATTAATCAGTTGAAATTTTTATGACTAAGAAGAATGTGTTGATAAAACACCAGGGGTTGTTTTTGTAAGGAATGAAAAATGTAACAATTTACTGGATTAAATAGTTTTAACAGGCATTTAACCCGTCTTAAATTAATTTTAAAAATACCATTTTGTTCTTTATCCTCTTATTTACAAAACCCATTTTACCAAAAAGTAGTACCTCTTTTAGTTCGGAAGTTATTAAATATTTTCAATCGCAAGTCGCGCAGACCGCGGGGAATGCACCAGCGACGGTCCGTGCCTCTTCAATCGAGCTCGGTGCAATGTGAATCATTAATATTTGCATACTTTCCGTCGTTCGAAAGAGTAGTTCTGCCACTTTTCGATTCGTCGCGCGATCGAAAATATTTAATAACTTCCGAACTAAAAGAGGTATCATTTTCTCGTAAAATGGGTTTTGTAGGTAAGAGGATGAACAATAAAATGAATTTTTTTTAAATTTATTTAAGATGGGTTAAGAGCATGTTATTCAAACAATTAAATTGTTATTATTTTCCATTATTTTCAGCAAAATCCTGAAATAGTGTCAACTAATTTTATGTATAGAAGTTAAGAAAAAAATTCGGACGATTCTAAAATCGCAAGGTTAAAAAGTGTTTGTAAAAGAATGACCCATATGGAAGGAAAGACAAAATGAATAATATTCCACTGAATTCCCATGAAGAAAATGATGTTTTTTTGTGGTTTTCTTTGTGGGAGGTCAATGGTGAATTAGTCAATTCGCTTTTCAAGCGTCAATAGGGAATCAGCGTATTGTTCTTTAAATGCAAATACAGTGAAACCTCTCATAACGGACACCTCTAATAAGCGGACATCTCTATTAAGCGGACATTTTTTCATAGTCTGGATCTAGGTATATGAAATTCCATGAAAATCAACCTCTTTTGGGCGGACGCGGACAAGCTGTTTTCATACAAAGAGTGCGGAAACCCTCCTTTAAACGGACAAAAAATGTTTTAAAGTATTTGGGAGACGAATAAGTATGGTGCAAGAACTCTCTGAAGACAGACCGACAACCAATCGCGTATGCGTGACGAAAGGACTTCGCCGAATGAAAGTATGTGTGCTTCCCGACAGCAGTCCGCAGTTTATTTGTGAGTTATAAGTTGTAAACAATGGCACAAAAATGTCGCGTTTTGAGTCTGAAAGAGAATATTGATGTTGGGGAAGTTTGTAATTTGATAACAATGATTTGGGCGAGTTCATTAACATTGATAGCAATGTGCTATTAGAAGATGATAGTGAGCCCATTCCTACCGGTTATGTAGTCCAAACTGAAACCACATCACTATCTGACGACTATGATAAAGAAGTTGAATGCAGTAATCAAATAAATGTCACCAATTATCAACAAGTCATTAGTATGGTAAAAGAGTATGCAAAGAATAGAGGTGACTCTACAGCAATGGAATTGTTATCAGACTTGGAATTACATCTTCTAGATTGCAAGTATAAAATGCAAACACATCAAACTACGTTATTAGATTTTTCTAGTACTACATCCTAACCAAAACTAGTGTGTTTTTGTTATGTTATGTTTATTTGTACAAACATAGTAATAATTTTGCATTTACATATTACCCAATAATAAATTTCAGACACCTCTATTAGGCGGACACATTTAGACGGTCCCATAAGTGTCCGCCAAAGAGAGGGTTTACTGTACTTAATTCTGCATTTATTTATAGTGGAAAAGATTACCTGTGCTGTTGAGCCTAAATTACTGCTAGTGAAGGAATCTGAATCACTTATGGCTCTCTCATCATCAGAATTTATGGAAAGATCAGTTTCTTCTGGCAATAATAAATCTGCCCTGATAGCATTGATATTTCCACTTAATAACTCCACAGGGGTGTGACTTGTCTTAAAATAGTAAAAAAAATGTTGTGTTCAATTACATATTTAATATTAAAATACAAAACTTTCATATTCAATTATGATTTGAAAAATCAAAAACAAAGTTGTGGTAGAAATTATTATTTTTGTCTCATACGGAAAATAACTTTTTCAACGTCACCTTTTAAAGTTTATGTAAGTTACATCAAATTTATTATAAATTATCACAACGTTACCTCAAAAAATTTAACGAAAACAATCGACGTGAAGAGCGACGAATGATTCCCGACATATTCCAGAAAATTTAAAATTCCTATTTTTCTTTGGTTTAGTTCAATTACATATTTAATATTAAAATACAAAACTTTCATATTCAATTATGATTTGAAAAATTAAAAACAAAGTTGTGGTAGAAATTATTATTTTTGTCTCATACGGAAAATAACTTTTTCAACGTCACCTTTCAAAGTTTATGTAAGTTACATCAAATTTATTATAAAATTATCACAAAGTTACCTCAAAAAATTTAACGAAAACAATCGACGTGAAGAGCGACGAATGATTCCCAACATATTCCAGAAAATTTAAAATTCCTATTTTTCTTTGGTTTATAGTATCTTCATCAAATCTAAAAAATAATAATAAATATCTCTGGCGTATTCTATATTGTATATTTAGTTATAACCAATTGTAATTTGTTTCAATAAAGTATAACAACCAGGGTTCAAAACTGGGAGAACGAAGAAAATTAAAAAAGAACAAAAATGTGGGGTATATAAACTTGAATCTAGAAGTTGTCCAAAAGTGTATACCTACATAGATTTGAAACACTCAAATCTAGCTAAAAGAACAAAATACACATCTAAATAATGAACAACACAACTCAAATAATAATGTTGAAATTTTACATTTAGAAAACAAATTAAAACTTAACTTTTAGAAACTATGGAAATAAATTTTTTTTTGAAAACAAATTTTATTTCAATTTACATAGGTAACTACATAAATATACATTTAATAATCTCTAATCAGTGTTTGAAACACTGGCCTCGAGAATAACATTTTGCACTTTATTTAAATCTAGATAATGGATTCTTTTAGCAGTTCATCATTAAAGTCGATTACAAAAAATGTCTACATTGATTATGATATGGCAATTAAACTTTGATTAGTCCCTTTAACTTTCTTACAAATAAGTTAATTGATTGTATATCTTTGATTGTCTTTGGAAGGTTATTGTAAATTTTTGAAGCACATACAATGGGGTTATTAAGGCCTATATTCGTTCTTGTAGCAGATTGATATATATTGTATCGTCCTCTAGTTTCATGATTGTGAATGTTACTTGAATAAACCAAACTAGTATTACACTTTTGCTTTTTATTCACCGCTTTATGAATTAATTTACCCTGTTCAAGTCTTAGCAGCTCATTCAGTCTGTCACACCCCAGCCCCCGATACACGTCGTCAGTACTGGCAAATCTGTTGTAGTTAAATAAAACCTTTAGAAATTTGTTTTGTAATGTTTTTGCTATTTTAAAGGTAGTTTTTCCACATGTGCCCCATACCGGCAGCAAATACCTCAAGCGCGACACAAAGAAGGCGTTGTATACATTTTGTTTTGATTTTTTTGTAAGATAGTCCCTACATTTGTATAGTAGTGTTATAATTGGTAAAACTTTACTCACAATATTATTTACATGTTGACGCCAGTTCAAATTATTATCTATAATTAGACCCAAATATTTTATTTTTGATACCTGTTCAATTGGTTGATTATTAATTTTTAATTCAATGTCATTCACTTTTTTATTTTTTTGTTTAAACAACATATATTTAGTCTTCTCACAGTTGATTTTTAGTTTGTTTGACAGCAGCCATTTCTCATAGCGCTCAAGATCAGCGTTGACGACGTCACTGAGCTCTTCTTCATGTTCTCCGGTGTATACCAACACTGTGTCGTCGGCAAACGTAAAATAGCGTGCATTAAGTCCTGCATATTTTAAATTTAATACGTAGAGCGAGTACATCAACGGACCAAGAACTGAACCCTGTGGCACTCCATATTCACTAGTACATTCCTCGCTGAAGTTATCACCCAATTTCACGTATTGCTTCCTTCCAGTCAGGTATGATTCAATCAACTTGTTTATATTTCCCCTAAATCCCATCTGCTTCAATTTTTTCAGTAGTATATCATGGCTGACAACATCAAACGCCTTACGTAAATCCACAAAAACTACTGCCACTAATTTACCTCTATCCAACGCATTTGAAATGTAGCTTACAAAGTCCATAGATAGACATAAATATTAAATATTTTATTAAACCACAAGTTGAACTTGAATATTTCTCCATTATTAAATTTATAGCTAGTTGGTTTTCACCAGCAATAAAACTGTACTTTATAATTAAGAGCATTGTAATGTAACAACATTAAAATGTAGGTAAGAAAATATGAGGAAGATGTTCTTGACAACCTGTATATTATGGTCTGGTAAAATAAGTAATCATGTTAATTTATCTTACCTTTTGAATAAAACAGACTTTGGTAAACTTGGGACTTCATCTCTTATCTTTAGGGTTTTGGTTAATACTCTTATTTCTTGATGTAACTTTTTAAAATCATTAAAGCGTTTCCACACAGTTACCTTTGTAATTGCATCGGGACATGATTCAGGGTACAACTAAAAGGAATAAATAGGTGTTAAAATATTTATTATAAAAGTGATTATGCAGCAGAAGTATTTTCCAGTTCTATAAATTTATTTAGTATATTATGATAAAGTTCTTGTTGAACTGTTCGTCATGTTCCAAGAATGTTTTTAAAATATTTAAAAAGAACCTTAACATAATTATAAAGGAGAAGTAATGCGGCTTACCAAAGATATCACTTTGTAAATGGTAAACCCCTCTTTATGTTTGCTTACATCAGGGATATCAAACATTCGTACCCAAGACACCAATCTATCCAATGTAGTATTATTTGAATGCATTAATTATAAGAAAGTATTTCTGAGCCTGCAATACGATTATAATTTAAAATAAATATAAGAAAGAAACTGTAGGAAAAAATTGTTTCAAATTTTTTGTTTTCATTTTTTGTATTTTTCAGAACCGTCACTTTGACATTAAGTTTGTTATTCGTCACGTCACAATTCCCTTAGCTTATCGTTCTTCATTTGGCAACATTGAAACTAGTGTATAGTAAAAGTTACTATTATTGGATCTACATCTGCGCTGTGATAGCCACATGTTGCCAATAGTAGAAAGAAGTATTATTTCGTGGTCACCCTGATTTTGTCAATAAATTAAAGAGACATACTGGCCGATTGCAAAAGCGGAAGGCCATTAATTAACCTTACTTTTTCAAATCTATTATTCGTTGGTCGGACAAAAAGTTAATTCAAGTTTTCACGAGAAAATAATGCCACAAGAAGTTCAAGTGAATCTTTCGGAATTAACATTGACTCCTTTTACTGGAGCATCTTTAGTCAACGAGATATTAAAAGGATTAGTATACCAAAAATGCCAAATACCTTACCCCTATAGTTGGCTAAAATCCGTAGTAGAGAAGCGTCGTAAAAGATTAAACTCTGACGACTGTTCTGTACACAAGAAACTTAATATTAGGCATGAAAACCACTTTCGAGTAGTTTCAGCAACTTATGATGCTTTCGATGCAATAATGAAAGGCATAACAAAAGAGTTCTGTGAAGCTAATAATGTAATTAAAGAGGTTGTCGTCGTGTTTGGTTCTACACCGGCCTGTCCAAAAGAAGTTGTTACTCTAGCTTTGCCGTCCACACTAAAAGGACATATTGAGAGAAATCATATTGGTCAGTCAAGTAAGCATCTACAAAAAGTATTAAGGTAAGTTTTTACTACTTAATTATTTCGGTATCATCTGCATTGCAGTAGACAGACAACCGGCTTTCAAGCACTACAGTATTTATTTACTAGGAAATTTGTGTAAACCTCAAAAATGATTCAATCCCAATGTTCACTTGTTACGTAAGTAGCATGTCCCATCCTGTCTGTCTGACTTTTCCTTATTGTTACATTTCTTAAAAGTATGGTTTAACATAACTGCAAATTAACTATTAATGAAACAATCTTCTTAATTAATCTCCTATTATCCTCCTCCTCCTCTACTCTTACTAATTTCCCGATTATATTGTTTTAGAAATATTTTCTTATCTCAAACTTGGATGGATTCCATTGAAGCCTCTGCTACCTGTACCAATATATACATTTTTCTAAAGAAACAAGATGGAATTGAGACTAACACAGATGGACCTTTCGAATTATGCAGGCCCCTACAAATATCATCAAATATAAAACATTCAAAGTTTATAATTAGTTATAATGCAAGTGAAAGAACTAACTGTTGTAATTCTCTGGTTATTTTTGATGAAGATGGCGGTAGTACAAAACAGGAAACTGAGGAACCTTCTTTGGATCTAGAAGAAAATATCGTTTGGTGTTGTTCAAAAGAAATATTAAAAGGATTTAAAGATTGTTTTATTGATAAAGTTTCTGTATGTGAATCGTGGTAGACAGGTTAGTAAATTTTTATAATTGACAACAGGTTTTCTTAGATATTTTTGGTTCTGTTTATGTAGGTAATTTAAAGATTTATTTCTTTTAAAAAACTGAGGATGAACTTTTGGTGGTTTTTTGCACTTGTTAATATTACCTTTATAGTTTTGCTGTAGTTGAGTTTGGTATCTTTCAACTTAGTTATTTACCCGGCCTAAAATATAAATCAACAGTTTCTTGAATTGAATTAGCAAGCCAAAAGATGGTGATTAAAAAAAATGTTTATTTATTAGACTTAAAATGTTTTAAATCATACAATAGTTATTTTTGTACATTACTTTATATTTATGAGAACTGATGAACTTTTTATACATTATTATGTATAATATCACTATTATGATAGTTTTATATCCTTTTTAATTACATTTTTTAAAAGTATTCCTATATCTTTACTGTCTTCAGGCTACATTCCACAGACCATATCACATATATTTGGTAAATATTGTATTCCAAGCTCAACGAGTTATGAGAGGAACCTTAGATTGGGTTCATAAATTCTGTAATTTTACATTCAGATATTTATTTGGGCAATACAAAAATAGGTCCGGTCCTAGATTCTTGATCATAGAATTTGTTTCTTTGCAAAGATATTTGTTAGCACTCGGCTAGTAATAAATATTACAAAAATTAACAATTATAAAAACTGTTAAGCCCTGGTTTTTATTATGTTTCGTTACGAAATATTTCGGTGGATTGGAACGGAAAAGTTCATCGTTGATCATTTGGTCACATGTGTGGTTTTTACTGCAGTACAAGTGCGTGCATGGTTAAATATGGACGATATTAGTAGATTCATTTGTACAGGGTGATCACATTTTATGTCCCCCTTTAACCTTTTTATTTTACGTACTTGAGAAAGATTAAAACGATTGGTATACAAGGTTTTTACAGTAGTATTTGCAATGGGAACAAATATCATCTAGGTCTGTTGATTTACAAGTAGGGTTGGCTTTACTCAACATGATGTTGAGGCGCTTTGTTAGATACCTATTTCATAATATCCAACCAAGTAATTTACGAAATAACCTACAGAGTTATGTACAGGATATATAAGACGATACTAACTTGTGATAGTATGATATTAGTAAATCATAATAAATTACTGTTGCATACCTTATTAAGGAAAAAACAATTTTTGAAGTGATAAGGGACCCCGAATTGCGTAACGGGCCTAGGGCCCCCTATAACCAAACATAGGCACATGTACATGTACATTCCGATTTATAATAATATTAATAAAGTCGATAAAAATAATGAGCGTGTTTAGTTACGCAGATTCTTTGTTCTGCCGTAGATTTTCTTGCCCTGTTGCCAGCTTGAGGCCTAATTTAATTTGTCATTAAAGTCGTATTTTTTATTTTAAACTCTTTTATTTTTTGGTTCTTTTCGAGGCCCCTTTAAATACGAGGCCGCAGGCTAAAGACTAGTATGCCTAGTGATATATTCGAAAACAAAGAACCGATAACCCGTATCACTTAATAATGACACACGTCAAGCGGACTAAGTTTTCGTTGACGAAATTTCGTCGGTATCCAACCTTTTGGATTTGAACGGAGTTTTTCGGCGGCAGATTATTATTGTGGAAAATCGTGATTGCTATGGAAACAAAGAACCGATAACCCGTATCACTTAATAATGACACACGTCGAGCGGAATAACTTTTCGTTAACGAAATTTCGTCGGTATCCAACCTTTTGGATTTGAACGGAGTTTTTCGGCGGCAGATTATTATTTTTGTGAACTTTTATTTTATTAACTAAGTGTAAAATACCATAAACTTAGAAGATGAATTGCTGATGAATTGAATTGTAAAAGAAAATTCACCCATATATGCAAAAAAATTAAAAACTTTTAAAGACATACAAATGAAGGAGAATATTTGGAAAAAAATAGCGGTAGAATTTGGATCAAATAAAACAGGTATGTTCATGTTGAGTAAAACCAATCCTACTTGTAAATCAACGGACCTAAATGATATTTGTTCCAATTGCAAATACTACTTTAAAAACCTTGTATACCAATCGTTTTAATTTTTCTCAAGTACGTAAAATAAAAAGGTTAAGATGGAGGGACATAAAACGTGATCACCCTGTACAAATGAGTCTACTAATATCGTCCATTTTTAACCACGCACTTGTACTGTAGTAAAAACCACAAATGTGACCAAATGACTGAATAAGACTAAAATACATAACAATAACAAATTTGAGGCAAATTTTTCATTTTGCGTCAATAAGTTGCGCAGTGTATATTAAAAATGATCTGTTTTGGCAATGCCCCATTCACAACAACTGCTCTCGTCTCTATAAGTGCAATAGGGGAAACGCGAAACTGCTTAAAAATAAAACAAATAAGACTAACAAATGAATAATATTTATTCACATAGAAAAATATAAAATTTAACTCAAAACATGAAATAAATATTCATATAAATATTGAATCTGGGTAATTTTAATAGACGGAGGCTTGAACGTATGGGTTAAATATTGAGATTTTTCCTTTAATAACTCCAACATTTATAATACTTAAGCGCCTATGATTTATTGAAAGACAAAGGTCTTTCCTCATTTCTTGAACATGTTTTGAGCGCAGGCTTCCTAAGAAAAGGACTAGTCATTATGATGGCTATTTTGCTTAGTTTTTTTGTAATTTGGGTGAAAAATGGCTGGATTCTAGCGCGGTGAGATCGTCTAGCTAAAATTTGGACAGTAGATAGTTTTTTAAAATGCGCCCTAATTTTAAAATTTCACAACGTAGTGAAAGTTATAATTATAAATGATACAGCTTATCTTCCTTAAGAAGTGAGTAAAGAGTTAATATTTATAAACCTCTGGTGCATTATTCATAATACAATACTAACTAACCAAGCGTAACGCAAGCTTGCATAGGCATTTCTGATATACAGTGAAACCTCTCATATCGGACACCTCTAATAAGCGGACATCTCTATTAAGCGGACATTTTTTCATAGTGCGGAACTAGGTATATGAAATTCCATGAAAATCAACCTCTCTCGAGTGGTCGCGGGACAGGCTGTTTTCATACAGAGTGCGAAAACCCTCCTCTAAACGGACGAAAACTTTTTTATTTGGGAGACGAATAAGTACGGTGCGAAAACTCTCTGAAGTCAGACCGTCAACCAATCGTGTGACTGGCAGGCGAAAGGACTTCGCCGAATGAAAGTATGTGTGATTCCCCGACAGCAGTCCGCCGTTTATTTGTGAGTTGTAAGGTTAAAATCGTAAACAATGGCACAAAAATGTCGCGTTTTCAGTCTGAAAGAGAATATTGATGTTGTGGAAGTTTGTAATTTGATAACAATGATTTAGGCGAGTTCATTAACATTGATAGCAATGTGCTATTAGAAGATGATAGTGACCCCATTCCTACCTATTATGTAGTCCAAACTGAAACCAAATCACTATCTGACGACTCTGATGAAGAAATTGAATTCAGTAATCAAACAAATGTCACCAATTATCAACAAGCCATTGAAGGAAAAGGTAAAGGAATTATAAGAGTATGCAAAGAATAGAGGTGACTCTACAGCAATGGAATTGTTATCAGACTTGGAATTACATTTTCTAGATTGCAAGTATAATACGCAAACACGTCAAACTACGTTATTAGATTTTTTTAGTACTACATCCTAACTAAAACTAGTGTATTTTTGTTATGTTATGTTTATTTGTACATACATATACATAGTAGTAATTTTGCATTTACATATTACCTAATAACAAATTTACCATGGGCGGCCACCTCTATTAGGCGGACACATTTAGACGGTCCTGTAGGTGTCCGCCTAAGAGAGGTTTCACTGTACTAAGAACATGTTCGTAAAGTTAGGAATTTTATTTATTGTGGAATGTATTTCGACTACCGCCGGTGTAGTGGTTAGTAAGATACGACAGTCCAGTGGCGTATTTATTTAGAAATTTGTCTTATTATGCGCCCACAATTCGTTAATAATTCACTCCCAAGTACTATAAACTTATAGTCGGCCCCTCTAGTTTAATAAACAAAACTTAAATTTTTAATTTCATACATGTTTCGAAGGCATATACCCTCATCTTCAATGGAAAAAAATATAATTATGTATGTACATATGCCGAAACGTTATGACATTGTCTAGGTGAGCTCTAAAAGAGAAAAACTTATTCGGGTACTTATTAAAAATATTAAATTATGATTTTAGTAACATTTCAAAAAGGCTAATGAAAGTTTGAAAAAATTTAGTTTTTATCTTTAAACTTTTTTAAGTATAGTTCGATACATGCATCAAATAACATTGTAAGTGACATTTTGACCAATTTCAGAGTTCAAAATAAATTTCAATGTTTCAAACCTAAAATTTGGTTTTTTAGCTTAATTTTTTTTTAAATGCCTCTTTCATCCCATTTGTATCTGATTATTTTGGTATTTTGCCTGTAGTATCATGGTAAATAAACCCAAACTTTTATGTCTTCTCCTGTAAGAATTACGATTTGTCACTTACAATGTTATTCGATACATGTATCGAGTTTATAAGAGAGAAAAAACAATATTGTAGATTATTTTACCTCTTGTAGCAGAAAAATTTTTGAAAAATAATTCATTAATTATGAAAATCCTAGTTTTTAAATTTCATTTTTGGTAGACTCCAAAAACTATTTTCAACATAGAAAAAAAGGATGAAATTAGTGGAGCAGACTAAGAGTTTCTTGACCGCTTAATAATTTCACTCCACTGACAGATGGACTACATAAAAAGAACAAAAGAATATTTGTTTAAGGGTGGGTTTATTACTCCTCTTCCCTTTTCACTTTTTTCTTGATACTACTAGCTGGCTCTTTAATTTTAAAATAGAAAGAAATGGAATCCACCTCAGATTTAAATTGCAAAATTAGGCCTCTTTCAATACTTCTCGTCATAATGGAAAATTGGAATCTATTTATAACAATTTTTTTTTGAGATGGTCTTAATTTAAAGATTTATTCATATTTAATATGAAAACATGTTTTTCTTGTCTTTCGGGGTGGGGGGGGGGGGGGTCAGACCCCTGGGCCTCCCCTCTAAAGGACGCCACTGAGACAGTCTATATTTGGCCAATGATTTGTTAAATATAAATACCATCGTCCAAACCAAATTTTCACTACAATTAAATATAAAAATTAAGCAAGAACCCTGCAGCTTGGACGTTATATTGCTTAAAAGAAAAACTTTGCTATCTTATTAAAATCGTAAGCATATAAGCACACTTTACACGATTACTAATATACAGGGTGTCATGGTAATGGTTTATTATTTTTCTTTTCATTAATGGCGCTTTGCCATAATGATGTATATTTTAAGTGTCAAGTGAACACGTGACTGTCAATGGTGTGCGACGCATGTGGTCCGATTTTAGGGACCTTTACCCGATTATTTATATACAGGCCAATTTAAACAAAAACAAAGTATGTAGCCTAGTTCTAGGACACCCAAGGAGTGGCCCATTTAAATATGATGAGTCATTTCCATAACGCCCTGTATCGGGAGCACTAGAAAACTTTAAAATCCCGCAGGTGGGGTGAGTTAAAGCCGTATTAGATTCGGCAATAAAAATTTCCGGTGCAATGGCAATTATAATTGCACGAATTCATGCGCAGTAAACCGTTCTCGATCAGCCGACGCATTGCCAATAGTCAGAACAGCAGTTGGTAATGTCCAATTTCCTTAAATACCCACAGAATTAGAGATGGGCAAACCTGTCCGTTTTGATTAATAGTTAAAGCAGCTACTGCTACCTACAAATAGCAGATTCAAAAAAAGTTACAACGAATTAGCAGTACATATCGATACATGCATCGAATAACATTGTAAGTGACAAATCGTGTTTTTACAAGCGAAGACATAACAGGTTCAGGTATATTACTTTACCATGAAACTACAGGCAAAATACCAAAATAATCAGATACAAAAGGGACGAAAGAAGCATTTAAAAAAAAAATAAGCTAAAAAACCAAATTTTAGGTTTGAAACATTAAAATTTATTTTGAACTATCAAATTGGTCAAAATGTCACTTACAATGTTATTCAATGCATGTATCGATATATATGCTTAATAAAGAATGTGAACTGTTAATTTAAATGCCAGTTAGTTTAAATTGCCATTAGCTGTTCATAGCTGCTTCGACCAACTAATAAACAGTTAAAAATATCAGAATAATCCATCTCTATCCAGACTTGCACCGGCAATGGCAATTGAAATGGCGCTTGCCCCATTTCTGGCAATGCGAGACAGCTGATCGAGAACGGTGTACTGCGCATGAATCCGTGCAGTTGAAATTGCCAGAAGACTAGAATTGCCGACTGTAATACGGATTCCATTCTCGCATTGCGCCGGTAATGCGAGCAGTATTGGGCAAGCGGATGGAGAACGGTTTAGTGCGCATGAATACGCGCAAGACAAAAATTGACGACTCTAAAACGGCTTTTAACGTTCGCCAAGAAAATTTTTCTCGTGTCTAGAGAACGGAAAAAAAGGCTTTTGCCCAGAAAAATTGGAAAAACGGAAATTTTGGGAAAAATTAACCTTATAAACTAGAAAAAAGATGTTTTTTTAATTGCTTGGCATGCTTCATATTATTAAATATAAATATTTAAAATAATATAAGATACATATATATGTATTTTGATTTAATAATGCGTATTATTAAAAGGCGATGCCCACGCGGCTATACAATTCATCGGTGATTCCCCGAAAAAATTCACCAACCTCAATATGCGCCACGCGGCGCTATTCTTTTTAAACTAAACGTATTAAGATTTTTTGTTTTTTGACTTTTTTATGGTAAATTGATAATATCTTTATTATTCACTGAAACCCAAGAATCAGACACGGACATTGGTAGTTTTAGCTTCAGATAAATTTAATAAATTTTCATGCAGTTTGTATTTGTTGTTGTTTTTATTTTTTTTGTTCCAATTTTTCCAATTGTACGAAAAAAACCCGTTTTTTTTCAAACCCGTTAAATCTTTACTCGTGCCCCTAATACCTCACAATGCTTAGTAAACGCTGAAAATTAAAATCACAGAATAGAATATTCAAGTCAAAATTCTCTCAGTACATTTATTACGACGCAAGCTGGTGCAAACCTAAATTAATAGAACCTTCAGTTGGAGATTCCCTGAAGAGATTAGATGACAGATCGATGGCGACGTACAGTCCGCAAAGTAGTAAGGGTCCTATTATCGCTCCCTCTACTCCCATGCAGAATATTCCTCCAGCTATTGCTAAACCTGTTAGGTAGGGGTGACCACTAAAATTAAGAAAAAAATCTATTTCACGAGTGAACGAAACCTCCACTGCAGCAGATTTTACTAAAAACCGTAAAAAAAATGTTTCTGGAATAAATAAAAACATTATTCTTCGCCGATGAATTTTTCCGCCTTCTATGGTTTCTTGTTTTTCATTTATTTCTTCAGCAGCGAGCTTCATATTTTATTGAGATCCTCGAATTTACAAGGAACTGGCAACGTCAAGTTTATAAATGGTCGAATTTTGTTCCTACCAACCAACGGCGACGCAAGCGGAAAGTCAGGTTTATAAAAAGTAATGTGTGTGTCATGTGCTCTTTTTTGGGGTCAAACTTAAAATAGTAAAATCAAAATATGAAAATTTTCGCTCGCTTAAGAGACGGGGGAAAATCAAAAAATTGACAATTTGAAAATTACCCTATATTTTCGTAGTTAAAAGAGATATAGAAAAATGTTTTATACAGAAGTTTCTTTATGTTGATTGTTGAATAATCTGCCGTTTCAGAATAAGTATACGGGGTCAGGTAAAAAAGTTATCGGACCTATCCTAATTTTTTTTAAATGGATCGCCCTGTATATTTTAATCTAAAAATATACTATTTTAAATTCTCCTTTCAAATATATAACACACCATGGATGATATTGGTTTCCTAGGCGATTTATTAAACTTTATTACTTTAAACCAAAGTAGGCCATGAAACAAAAACTAATATCCTAGAGACAACTATGTTGATATTCGAGTTGTTATTAACATTTAACGCCAATTTCATTTTTACATATTCATTTGTGAAAAATACTTATCAACATTTTGAAAAATTTGATGATATCTATCATCCACGGTGTGTTATAAATTTGAAAAGAGAGTTTAAAATGCTATCTTTTTAGATTAAAATATACAGGATGTTCCATTTAAAAAAAATGAGGTTAGGTCCGATAACTTTCTTACCTGACCCCGTATACTTATTCTGAAAACGGCAGATTATTCAACAATCATTATAAATAAACTTCTGTATTAAACATTTTTCTGTATCTCTTTTAACTAAGAAAATATTTAGAAATTGTCAATTTGTTGATTTTCCCCCGTATCTCTTAAGCGAGCGAAAATTTTCAAACTTTGATTTTAGCATTTTAAGTTTAACCCAAAAAGAGCACATGGCACTTACATCACTTTTTTGATAGTAGGGATCGACCGATACCGATATCGGTATCGGTATATCGGCCTTCTTGGCCGATATCGGTATCGGCCGATATGTAACCACGATATCGGCCTATATCGGTATCGGCCTAAAAAAATTAAAATTGCTTAATATTTCAGTTGCTAAGCCTTTTTTTAAAGAAATTAAAACAGAAATACTAAATAAAAATCAAACAACAAACAAACAAATTTATTCTTATTGAAAATTTAACAAAAAAGTCATTAAAAATGTAGAAGTAAAGTAACACACTAAATTAAACAAATTAATATTTAAAGTGAAGTTTTGGCAAGTTGTAATGTAACAGAATTAGGCTTTCTGCTCTTTCCGGAGTTAGACGATTTCTTGCGCTTTCATAAACATTTCCGGCTGAAGAAAATAGCTGTTCACTAGCAAGACTACTTGGCGGCGACGCTAAATATATTATTGCAACTTTATACATCAATGGAAAAATGTCTTTTTTTTGCGCCCACCAAGTCAAAGGATCTTCATTTCTTGATATTTTTTCTAATTTCTTATACAATTCAATCTCATCATCAATTTTATTCATCATATAATCAGTACTTCTCTTATATGACACACCAGTAAGTTCATCAAAAGTATTCCAAAATAAACTATGAGAAATTGAGCCCGGGACATTTTCTTGAATTTGTTGGTTTACCTCGTGTGATTTTTTGGCGATTTTCGCTAACGGAACATCATCGTCGCTTACTTCAGATTCTCCTGCATTATCTTCCAGCAAGTCTGAATTTTGCCCATTAATTTTTAAAAGTTCCTTTTTAAATCTGTAAAGGTTCCTTGAGATAAATCATTATCAAAGAAAGATGTCTTGAACCTTGGATCCAATAAAGTGGCATCTCTTAATCAAGGAGTCTTTAAGCTCATTTTTGGTACTCTGCACCCCTGAAAAGTCAGCTCCTTCAGCTTTCTCGAGATAATTTAAGAGAGTTTTAAGTAAGGGTATTACTTCCGATACAGATGCACTATTCTTATTACAAAACTTCGTAATTTCTTCAAAAGGAACATAATTTACAGGTGGCATTTGTTTTTATTGTAAGGGCATTAATTTCATTCTTGGAGAAATACTTCCAGTAAACACTTTTACTACTAGTTATGTTGCCACTAATACTGCTACTTATTGAAGATAATGCACCAGAACCAGACTCTTATAAAGTTGACGACGACGACTGTATGCATGGAGAACGCACTACAAAACGATCCATGTTTGTGAAAAATCAGAGCAATACTACGAGTTTTATTTACTTACTGCTTCCAACCGTATTCGGAAATTCTGGTATTCCCCGACCGAGCGAACGCCGCGCCGCCGAATTACGGTTGCTCTTCTCGGGCCGAATGGCCGGGCTTTGTTGAATTCGTGGAATTACCGTATTTATTTTTATTCCGTTAGGTGATTTCACAAAATATTAAATTTGCTCTGCATTTTTTTAGTGATTTTATGGTTAATCGATGTAACGGTAACAGTATATCATTATAAATCACTTTTACCTCATTTATAAAGCAAACAAATGACGACAAAATTTTATGGCCGATATATCGGTATCGGCCGATATCGGCTATGAGTATATCGGTATCGGCCGATATCGGCTATGAGTATATCGGTATCGGCCGATATCGGTATCGGCCACAAAAAATCATATCGGTCGATCTCTATTTGATAGCACTAACAGTAACGGAGATACCCTATAAAAGTGTCGAAAATGGGACACCCGGTACAATAGAATAGGCCTAAACGAATTCGATTCAAGACCTGAGCAGTAAAGCGGGTAAACTCACCGGTGGTATTTGGACGGGGGCGGTCGGGGAATTACCGAAATTTGTGCACGTCACGTCCGAGTGGATGTCAGTATTAAATACGCTTTAAAATGTTGCCGCTGTTTACAATTTTTACTTGTATCAATGTATATTGAATAGTTACAGATTTTTTTAAAATGTGGTGCCGATACCGATATTATATCAGTATCGGCAACTAAAATATCGGTATCGACAAAACAATTCGTATGGGCCGATCACTAATTTTCACTTATTATGTTATTAATTTTGTAACAATAAAATCAGTGTGTGATTGAGTATTAATTTTAAAACAATATTTTACGTAATTATTTTAACCTAAATGTGGTTGGGCATTGTTTTCTCTATAATGACTTGATTATAATAATTTAACTAGTTTGGTCTGCACAATAATTAATGAAAACTAAAAAATTATGAGTGTTTGGCAACATCCCAATACATTGCGATGCCGTGTTTATCATACGTTTTGATACTGTGTATCATAAGATATTAAAACACTTATCAAGTGAGCACGTGGTCTGATTTTAGGGGCATTTACCCAAGTTTTTAGACTGTTTAAACGCTAAATCGTCAAGATCAATCAAGTAAAATTTAATGATATTGTGAGGTAAAAATAGAGGCATATTCTATTTTTACTCATTTCTTGTAAAACAGTTTGGGTTATTATTGTTATAATACTATTTGACATTGGTTCTGATTTCAATATCACGATCGATGGTCAGACGTGCTAATGATGTAATTACATGTATAATAATATAACAATAACAAGTACATGAACCTTATGGGTTAAGGTTGTAGATTAAGTAGTTAAGGTTATAATAGGATAATATAAGGATGATTGTAACAGGAGAGAGAAGAATCCATACTCAACCCTTTTTTGAGTAGGTTGTTGATATTAAGACTGATCTAAAATGTAGTTCTAAAAATATACCTTTAGCATGGCTAATGTCCGCTGATGTTTTATTACGAACCAGCAACATCTATTACAATATATTTTATTGCGTAAACCTTACCCTTTTATCTCCTTGTAAATCGTGGTGTCCACGACAGAGGTGGGTAGGAATTGGCAGCCGGCGAACAATATTGCGGCGATCCATCTGTCCTGAGATAGCCACAAATCCAGAATACCCGGCACACAAGCCCAATAAGTGCCCAAAAATGGAACTGCGCCCAAAATTGTAGCGAAAGCTAGAAAAAAAATTTAAAACACCTGTATACATGGTGGTCTGTAAAAATAAGTTTGAATTAACCATGTCTTAGTACAATGGTGCTTGTTAAGACATACAGGGTGTTAAAATTTTATTTCTAAATTAATTTGTTTTTCATATCTCACGCTGTCATTGAGATATAGACCTGTAAATTTGTAATTGAGGGTTTTTGTGGGCGAGTAGCATGAATCTATTCCTGTTTTTCAAATAACTTGTAGAGGAAATGGTATGGTAGAATATTGACAAATCCTATTAATAAAAAAAAACTATAATACCTGATGATAAGTACACAATCTTTACATTAAAAAGATTATGTATAAACCAGGTCCACATTCCATAAAAGGCCGCCATTTTGAAAGACGCCGAGAACACGCTATTTATAGCCGCCTCTAGGGCATGACCGCACCTTCTTCCACTCGGTGAGAATTTCGTAAGTAATTCCACAGGTTTGTAGTAATCTCCACTCGAATTAAGGAGATAGAAAAGAGTTGTTAAGAACACAATCTGAAATTTAAAAAATATATTACCTTAAAAAACTAAGAAATTAATAATAAATAAATTTCAAAATACATAGAGATTCCTTCTGTTATTTCATTAGGGCCTACCCTATTTACAGTCTTACATTTTCACCTGATTGGAAAATTGTTATTATAAGGTTTACTTCCTTGTATGACCCCCAAAACGAAGTTTCACCCCCCGTCTAAAAGTCTAAACAAGCAGAATTTTTTATAAAGAATGGGTTTTGGTCGTAATGAAAAATTTTCCCATTGACCCACTGTATATATATTTGATGTTGGCCTTAATAAATTCATGTTTTCTTCTTAATTTGGTATTTAATTTGATCATCGTACCTGTTATTATTTTTGCAAGCATTTATTATATATATTAATTAAATTTACATTCCTGCTTTAAACTCTAGATTATAGAACTTTTCGATAATGCGTCTTATTACACTACAGTCAAATCTTAATTTGTCTATAACTGATAAACGAGGCCTTTTTTTTGTCGGGAGACGATAACAACTTTTCAGTATTATTTGCTTTGCTTCATCTTCCTTGTGAATATTTTTAATCGCGCTAATACCAGCGACCCTGTCCAAATTTCGTTTTAACGGCAAATTAAATGCATTATTTCTGGCTTCCTCATCACAAGCATTATAAAAATTAGCAATAATTTCCCGAGATTGGTAATGCAATGTTTTTCAACGATTATATGCAATACAAAGAAAAACGCCAAGAATTTTTTTTTTAATATTTGCGCTATTAATTATATAAACGTAACCTCCATCGCGCGCTGCCGCTGGTCAAAAATCATACCGCGTCTGGCGCATAGCAGTGACATGTGTCTGGCGTATGTCTGCGGAGGCGTGTCCAAATCAATCGTATATTATATTTTTGTCTCTGTTTAATGCTGTGAAACAAAATAGAGGCGGAAGTGATCCTATTACTCGACTAAATATTTGGAGTAAATGTATATTCACATGTTGTCAGATTAGCTAGTAAATAGAATTAATATTTTAATTTCGTCCAGTAATTAAAATTAGTGAGGCGTGAACATATTTTAAAACTAAAATTACCACTGTTTTTCAGCCTGAATAATAATATTTTCTAACTTTTTAACTATTAAGTTAAACTCTGTATTCATAGCAAGTATAAATAATAAATTTCATAAAACTTATTAGATTTTTGGTAAGTAATTTGACAACATCGATAATATCTCGTCTGCATTCTTTAAATAGTTTTGGTAGCCACAGAACGAAACGACAATCTGTATTTTTTTAAGATAATATTGGATTTTGGACATTCTGCCATTATTGTTTTTATGGTTTCTGGGGGGTACTCCCCCAGCCCGCCACCCTTATCTACGGCGCGGGCGGTGAGTAAATTGGGCAAACACTGCTAGTATTTGGACTATTGATTATATAATACACGTAACCTCCACCACCACTCCGGGCAGTCGGGGAATTACCGGACATTGTTAACGTCACGTCCGCGTCGATACCATTTGCCTAAAATATACTTTACAACCTTGCCATTATTAACAATTTTCACTTATATCAACGTATATTGAATAGTCGCAGATTTCTTAAGAATATGGCGCCGAAATCGATATTATATCGGCCTCGGGCAACTAAAATATCGGTATAGGCAGATTATCGGTATCTGCCGATCACTGGAAATAAATACTTTATATTTTACTACAACTTACCACATTTAAAATAAAATTCAAGACGGCGGTTCCACCTCCCAGTACTATTGATACGCAGGTACTGAACGATCCCAGGATCAGACTAATATTACTGATCACGATACCCCAAATGGATTCTAGAAGGGACATTAACGTGCCTACATTCTGTTTCGCAAAGTCCACAATTCCATTAACGTTGAATATTTCTGAAATAAAATAATGAATATTTACACAACGTTGACATCCCTTTCTTTTTTTTTTCTTCTTTAATTTGGTTAAGTACAGGGTGTCCATTTTTGGGTAGTTTTACGGGGTATCTCCGTTATTAGTAAAGATAGAAGGATGGGGTTTTCGCATAACGCGTCACTGGATTCTACGTAAAAAACTACAAAAAGAACATTTTATTCCTTTTTGATACGTTACGGGGTAACCGAGATATGGGGGGTGTCTCAAAACGCACAATCCTCAAAAACCGTATATCAAAAACAAGGGCGGCCTAGAAACATTCTGATTACGACATCTTCTGTTTGACAAAAAAGTAGCGCAGTGCTGCGAAAACCGTATCCTTCTATCTTTACTAATAACGGAGATACCCCTTAAAACTACCCAAGAATGGACACCCTGTACACCCTTAATACGAGATTTCTTCCCACTGGTTAAGGTTAAGGCTCCTTAGCTCTCTGTCGTCATGCAAGAAACAAGAAGCTTATGCACAAGCGCAACAGCGTCAAGCGAATGAGTACCCGGTCGATACCGCTTTGTAGCCAACTTGACCTGTTTGCCAGTGTTTCCCCGTCGCTGAAAACTGTTTCAGTTCAGATGTTTTGTAGTTAAGGGAGATTATGTGAAAAATAAAACGCTAAAAAATCCGAGGTCTTTCTTTGTCAGGGAGACAACTTTTCAGGTGCTCTCGTGAAATCTTACCCGGTGATTTTTGAATGTCCAAGACAAACGCATCCCAAGAATTTTTCACGGCGTCTTCAGTTACTTTGGGGCCGTTACTTTCATTCGACATCATCCAAGATTGATATATTCGATCCCATAGTTCCAACACTTGATTTTCTAATTTTTCCGATTGTATAGAGTCTGCATCGTTCATCACACTCTTGACCTTAAATATAACTCAATGTCAATGTTAGTCATTTCTCATGCAACATGGCAAAAGTAGAATATTAACACTTATATTTGTTTAATGTGGTTCACAAAGTCTTCGTTTTAAGTTTTTAAATGAAAGTATTTTGATATATAGAATTTAATAATCAAAATTAGTTTATAAGAACTATTTCAACTATTCGGTACATATTTATTTTCTTTTCTGTAAGTAGTGTTAAATATTAATCAGTTATAAAAAATTTGTGTATGTTCCTTCATTCTCCGGTTCAACCAAAGATATTACAAACTACAGATAGAAAAATGTACATTTCTAGCCTACGCAACGAATGTCTTTCCCACCTCTTTCGGTCATTATTGCAGCATCGACAGATTGACATATTTATCGCAAAGGTATCTTGCAAAATCCCAAATAAAAATTTGTCAAATTGACAATTACAACTGGTTTAAGGTTAATCCGCAATTGCTCTTAAAATAAATTTTTTACCTAATAATTTTACTATAAACTGCGAAAAGGCGATGACAGATTCTTTAAAAAATATTATTATACTTAAAAGTATCAAGCGAATCTTGAACTAATCCAACTGCACTCTGGCAACATCTGTTTCTATTTTACTACGCGCTACATGTGCGCCACGATTCAGAGTCAAAATATGAATGAATACTAATCTCGTAAGCATTACAACGTTGGCGCTGTGATCTAACGGATTGTTTATATAAATTGGTTGATTTGTGTTTTTTTGTGATTATTAGTGAAAAATCGTCTTTATTATAAACAACCATGGTGCATTCATGTGTAATTTGTAAAAGAGTGCATCATTTAAATAAGGATTTATCTTTTCTTCGGTAAGTATGGTTATGTTTTAATATTTAACCATCTGATATAACCAGACTTCAACATTGTTGCCATTCAGCCAACACACATGTAGTTCTCTCTTCCACCCATTACTGATTTTCAATAGCATTTCACACAATCACAGCTTCACTTTCCAAGAGTTTACAATACCGTTGGGTTCAACTGTATAATATCTCTACAGTGTTGCCATTGTTTAAGTAGTGTCGTCCGTAGTCGCATTATGGTAATTGATTCGGCGGGGAGCGATTTTAGGGATGAATAATTCGTTTTTTTCTAATTATAAGTCTATGATCACGAGGAATATTTTATCGGCTCCGACAAGTACTTACTGCTTTTGAAATTCCCTCTCTGCCATACTGATAAGCATTATCGAGTATTGAGTCCATAGTTTCGTCCCATGTAGGCGGTAACAATTGACGCAATTCCGGATTTTGAACAACCGTTTGGTTTATAACGTTACTCGTCATTTGTATCAACATAATTCCTTCGGCATAAATCTACAATTGAGAAAATCAATGACATGTTTAACATAATATGAAGGCAATAGACAAGATTTTTCTCAAACAATGAAATTAATTATTTTTTTGTAATTTTATTATAATATAATAAGCTCCCTTAAACAGCAAAAACATTTACGGCAACTGGGGTGTATGACAAGAGGTATAGAGATACTGTGAATACAGGGTGGTATGGAAATGACGTATTATATTTAAACCCGCAAATCCTGAGATGAAAATAAATTGAAGAAAAATACCGGGTGCTTTCAATTAATGACCAGATTATATTAACTTATGTCAAATCAGACAAACACATGTGGGGCACTGACGTAATATGTAAACAATCAACACTGAGGTCTGCAGGGTCAAAAGACGTCAGCGCATTTCGGCCGGTGTTGTCATATTTTGATTGTTTATTGTTGGTGCGCGGGGTTAGAACATTTCCAGGGATTGATTCCTTGTTCCTAATTAAACTCAAAATTTATAGTTAGTTATTTATATGAAACGTTTTAGGAGTCACTTTTGAATGTATAGGTATTATTTTTATTTCTCTTTTAAATTTTCTTTTACTCTATTTGTAGCGTAGTATAAATGTAATAAATTTTAAAATTTATTTTTTACAGGCGGTTAGATGAGTAGCTATGCTAGATCTCGCCGTCTTTTAGTAATAGCTTACCAATGTAATTTTTTTGTGGAAAATAAAAGGCATTTATTATTATTATTATTATTATTATATCTGCACGGCAAACTCTTTAGAAAAAATTTTATAATTATATCAATTTTTAATTCATTTCAATCATTTATGAACAAATATGATTCATCACAAACAAATTTCAAATTTGTTACAAGCACAGGAAAGTAAATAGGTCAAACGTCATTGACCTGTTAAATAATAATTATCGTTCAAACTTAAAAAAAAAATGCAATTTTATTTAAGACACATGCTTTCTTACCTTTACTTATTTAAATACAATTGTTAGTTCATAATTTCACACAAACCACACAGAATCTAAGTTTTAGGAAAAAACCTCTCGCATAACCTCAAAAATAGCAGCTATTCACATTTTCTCGCGTAGATTTATTTATTTAACTAATTTAAAACATACACATTTCAAATACACACGATGCAATCCTTCAATTTAAAAATGACATTTTATCTACGAACCATAAAACAGTTAACCTACGAACGAACGAAATAGATACCGTCAAAACTCGGAATAGAGATGGACAACATTTGACAGTTTGATATTTCACGAGATTCTTCTCTATTACTTGGCTATTTACCGCGAAATCTCTTGCAAGGCGTTTAATTGATATGGCGTTAATGGAATTTCGACCAAATTGAATTAAATGATAGTGGTAGCTGCTAATATTGCGACTATACTTTTTCTTTTGAGAAGCTTAAAAAATTAAACTAGCTCAACTCTACTCCAAATGACAAGACCGCCGAAGATTTTCTTTTCTTTCTCACGCGGCCATCTCTCCATCTCTTCCACACATCCACTCGGCGCCGGGCCGACGTAGATCTATGGGTACAAGCGTGCGACTTGCAAGTGTCAGTAATAGAAGAACAGCGTTAGCGTGCGGTCGCTTCTGTTGATAACCATTTACACTCTCGGCTATCCGCTTTGTTTTCAGAAGGTACGCGAATAATACTTGTAATGATTTTCGGGCTACGCGTCCAAACTTTGTATATTATTTGACATTGTTTTTTATAGACGAACACCTAAGTTGCTCAGTTAAAACGAGTAGTTTGTTTTGGACGTTTGACTCGACAGAAAAATGGAGTGTCCCCGACGAATAAGTCAAATTTCGTCGCGTCGAGTGTAATAAAATCTAATGATCGATCTGAGTGTATTTTTAAAAAAGATAAATATAAGTAGGTAGATAAATAATTTATTTTTATAATTTTATATGGAATTTAAGTTTTGCATTAAGTTTGGCAACATTGCACGTAACACCTGTTTCCTGATATGCCACCACAGGGTAACATGACGAACAAACCCGAACCAACGCCGGATGAGGTGTGGGTTTATGGGGCTGGACCCCACTTTTAAAACTGTCGATTTTAAAAAAAAATATGTAGCGTTTGCCGAGGACACCCAAGGAGTTCACCAATTTAAATATAATATGTCATTTCCATAACACCCTGCATAATAGCGTTCATCTATTTTATACAGTGTGTTCATAATAAGCTTTCAAAAAGACACATTTCAAAATAATTTTTCTAAAGATTTTCACACCTAGACTAATAATTCTAAACTGCAGTAAATTGGAAATATCTTATATTTTGATCTAAACACTTTCTTGAAAAAATCTGTTTACATCCCTTAACATTTAAGGGGAAATACTAGCACAACGGTTCATTAGTAGTAGTGAAGCGTAAAAAGTATGTCTCTCTTAAATAATTTTTGTAGTGCACTTGTATTACAACAGCAAGAAAAAGTTCAATAACTTACCTGTAACGCAGTAAATATCGACGCACAAATCGAAAACACAATAAGCCCAAAAATAACAACACAACTGGCAACCGTGTCGATACTATCCTTGATACTACCTTTTATAGCGGCATTTATTCGATGTATCACCTTGTACAGTCCTCTTATAGGCACCGGTACTAAAGCGTCGTGACGTTCCATACACCAATCACATATACTGTCGAAAATTAAACAAAATTTGTCAAACAGATAGCTCCATACTCCCAAGTAAACCCCGGCATGTTTTATCGCATAATATAATATTGGTAGGGGCAGTAGAGGTAGCAACATGATGTTTTTCCAAAATAACATTACAACACAACACCATATAACGGAGTATAAGTAAAATGTACTTTCATATGCCGTGGAATCGACACCTTCATCGGAATTTTTCGAACTTCTTATTTTACGGCTAAGGCTGAATAGATTGGACTTGCCAAAACGATTCGAAGAGAACTGAGGTTGAGAGAGAGATCGTTGGAACTTTGGTCTAGGTTTCTTTAGAGTCGTATTTGGCGCTTGTTGAACAAGATGTATACCCTGATTGGTAATGAGAACACCCGTAGCCGGTTCAGAACCAACGGGACTTTCAGTCTTAGGTGTTGGCGGGTCTTTGAACAATTCTAATGTCCAGGGGTCGTCGGGTTCAGTTTCGTTGTTAGTGACAGCTATGCCGTCGCCATTTCCTCTTTGGGGGGTTTCTTGTAAGAAGTCGGCAAATTTTACAGTTGGAGTAGATATTTTTTCACCGGTTTTCTTGCCCTAAAAAACGGTTTAATGAACCATAGAACTTTACATGCTTATGACTAGAGATCGGCCGATACCGATATAAATATCGGTCCATCGGTACCGTATCGGCAACATTTTGCCGATACCGATTATGGGCCACATTTGCCGATATATGTATGTATATCGGCATATTTAAGATTAACTATTTTATTAATTTGTAAGTGATAATCGATTTTTAAGAATCTCCAGCGGCTTAGGGAATAACTTGTTTATCTAATAATTATGAACTATTTTGTTCTTTCGGTTTAAAGATACTTTGTCTATGAAAAATACCATAGACAAAGGAAGAGAGGGGACGAATAATTCCGGTTTACGGGCCGTCGCAGAAAGTGTTACCTAAAATTGATCCACCGCCATTGATAGGGAGCCAGACAAACGAGGTGGCACCCAGTGTATTTTGGTGATTTATGGCGAGAAGAGCTATTAAAAGAATTCAGTTTATTTACAGAAAAATGGTGAATTGTTGTGCCTATGGCTGTAAAAGCCGTAATGAACGAAAGAAGCTTGGAATTACTTTCCATCGGTAAATATTCAAATTGTATTTTTTGCATGCATTTATTTTATATTAGTTGTAAGTTTAGCAGTATATATTATTTGAAACTATGATTAAGGCCATAGTTAAAGCTACCTTTCTTTGTAATTTGTACTAGATTTGTTGCACTTTTCATTCAAGATTTCTAATAAGAACCAGGTAATTGCCCTTGGAGAGGGTGTTTCACTCAATGGCGTACCTGCATGATTTGTATATTTTGACAAAATTAAATTATTTCTTATTTAATTTTGGTTAGTTATTAGTGAAAGCATTATATTATTTCGAATGTATACCAGTGTTATTTTTTTAAAGAAAGCGATTAACGTTTGTCTTGAATCGTTGAAGGTCATAGTCTTTGAGAAACACGACTTCAGGCGACGGTCGTTTCACAAGGATGACGTCCTGTTAAAACTTATTTTAAACCACTAAGCTCACACATTGTTGTATTGTTTTTAGATTTCCGAAAGATCCACAAAAAGAAAACATTTGGGTGCAGAACATGGGACTACGAGATTGGACACCTTCTCCTGCCTACAGGATTTGTTCAAAGCATTTTGAGAAGTCCTTTTTTATAAACTTGGAGGTGCTGTGCTAACAATATTTTCAAAACTACCAGTAATTACATTTTGTTGCTTCTTTGTAATAAATTTTGAATCGACGAATTTTGTTTTATATCTTACATTTTCCCTAAAGTTGAAAGATATTTAAATTTCACAACCTTTCCTATATGAAATTATATTTATGGCTAATAAAATTAATATTTACTAAGCATTCATAAATTATTGAGAAGCAAAAGAACATTTGTACTCAGTAAGGTACCCAAATTCAATTCAATAAAAATATTACTATATTCCATAAATAATAATTTTGTACTGGGATAATACTAAGAAAATATTCATGTAACGCCACTGCTAAATCCGATAAGGAGCCAGGCGGTAACAAAATAGCTTCTGGTTTTATGCGTCCCCTCTCTTCCTTTGTCTATGAAAAATACAGATATTTTTTTATTATTATCGCTATTTTCTTTCATCGTATTTTTACTTGTATTGCAAAAAATGAACTTATTAAAATTATACCTTACCTTAGATGCATCTTCTAAAGTGTCTATTTTTTCCTCTACGTCATTTGCTCCATTTTCATCGCTTATGTCCAGATCAATTGGCTTATCATGAAAGGCCATTGACAAAAGTTCAGTAAAGGAAATTTTATGACCTAGAAAAACACTAATTTAAAAAAATTCAGACAGGGTGATTGATGGTGCATGGCCTATTAGACGTTTATGGAGAACTAGTCAACGGAGCACTATGAAAATTTGGAAGCTTATAGAAGCGGACATGATCTCGCCATGCAGTGTTGCCGCTTCTACTTGAAAGTATTAGCAACTTTGATAATTTAAACGGAACACCCTGTGTATTATTTTTGTTTTAGAATCCTTATTAATTTCTTAATAACTTTCCTTAATATTTTCCTATACCTATTTGTTATAGTTCTCGAGATAATAGTTAATTTCACTTTTTTTTTTCGGAAAACGTCCTACAAAAAGTGATGATATTTTTAAATTCTGGCAAATTAAAGCACTGAAATTTGGTATGGAGTCAGGTTATAGCCAGAGGTCTTTCACCCTCTTTCCAAATATACAGTACAGGGTGTTTCAAAATACAAATATTTTGATGGTTTGGAAAAATGGTAAATAGTACGTAACAATTTCCATAGGCTACTTGCCAAATTGGTCTAAAAAGTGCGATTTTAAGTGAAATAATTAATTTTGCCAAATAAATGCTCATAAGTCAAAAACTGTTCAAGATAGGTATAGTAACATTATACATAGGAAGATAGACAATTTCAATAGCTTTTAGGACAACAGATAAAATATAGGATATTTCATTTAAAAAACGTACTATTTATCAGTTTTCCAAACCATCAAAATATTTATATTTTGAAACACCCTGTACTATTATAACTAACATTTGGAAAGAGGGTGAAAGACCACTGGATATAACCTGACTCCATACAAAATTTCAGTGCTTTAATTTATCAGAGTTTAAAAATATCATCACTTTTTGTAGGACGTTTTTCGAAAAAAAAAAAGTGAAATTAATTATTATCTCGAGAACTATAACAAATAGATATAGGAAAATATTAAGGAAAGAAAAAAATATTAAGAAATTAATAAGGATTCTAAAACAAAACTATACACAGGGTGTTCCGTTTAAATTATCAAAGTTGCTAATACTTTCAAGTAGAAGCGGCAATACTACATGGATAAAAATATGTTTAAAAGAGAGATCATGTCCGCTTCTATAAGCTCCCTGGCTCATCATTGGCGTAGGGATTTGTTCGGGTTTTGAAAATAATAATTATAAGAGTGGAGGACCTTTAGCTTCAGAAAACAACCCACCTGCGGAATTCATATTAGAATAAGCTTCATACACTTCGGAAATAAATCCACCAAAAAACACAATTTGTAAAATAATAAATATTGGCATCTGGAAAGAACTAAATTGACTGGCCAAACAGCATGAGCCCAGCAACCATACCACAGTCGATGCATAATGAAACTGAATATTATTCTCCTGTTTCCAGAGTAGAAATACCAGTGAAACGTATCCCAGAATAATAATAGATACCTTAAAAAATAAGTAGTATTAAAACCCAATACCCAATTATAACCTATAGGCTTGATATTTTTTTATTGGCTCTTTTTTAGCAATACAGCAAATTGTAAATAGTGTCTTTTTGTGTAGTGCTATTGTAATTCTATTGCAGATATTATGCATATTTCAGTATCTCTATATTACTAATTTCAGAATAAATACATAATTCATTCTAAATAACAACAAACTTTTAGTTGTGTGAATAAATCAAAGTTTTTATCACGAAGTTTTACTATGTATTGTTCAAATAATACATAATAAAAAGCAACAATAACAAAAAAAATACTAAAGTTCCTACCCATGTAAATGTGGAATTGGATATCACAAAATTCAAAGACTGATAAATCCAAACAGTGCTATTCCATAATAACGAAACCATAAGCCCAGGTGTAAAATGATATAACAACATGGCTAGAGGAATCAAGATTGCACCTGCTATTATTAATTTAAAATTCTTCCACAAGAACTGGCCTATGATTTCTGATATTTCATTAAAAATATTAATTGGTAGTAACACAAGTCCCAAGATTGTAGGAGTATTGGTATCTTCAAGCATTTGAAACCAACTTTGAAATATATCTCGTAAGGATCTTTTTAAAGGATGTAGAGCAGAGCCAACTAAAAGGGCCCACATTAAAGGTTTTACGAAAGGTTCCAATATCATATAAAGACCCAATGCCGCAGCACAACAAAGGAACAAAACAAGCATAGCCACTGCATTATAGAGCGCATGTTTAACTGGTTTATCGTGTCCCTGTGGAAGACTACCAATGACACCAAAAATTGATTCTAATGGTGATCGATGGTCCATTTTTCTATGGGTATCTAAAAATTAAATATAGTTAGAAATATGGTTCATTATACAACTGTAACAAAGCTACTAACGGAAAATCATGAAGCTATTCGGTAATGGTTAAATTTAGCTTTGAGGTCGCAACATAAAAGTCTGATCTAAGATAAAAGTAGTAAATATACGAAAATAAACATAAGTGAAGTTGGTCGGAGCATTTTTTGACAGTGCTATGCTTCAGAGGCTAACTTCACATATCAAAGTCATTTATTGCTTTGCCTCTCGCCCTTTGTCTCGCCCAAAGGTCTCCTCGAAATAAACTTTCTCTTTTCAGCCCTCAGCCAAAGATGTACTCAGTAGTCAGTTCAGGGTCTAGTCAGAACCAAACTACCCTTGGACTGAGTTACATGGTCTCTATATATGAACTTTTTCAATTTTATCTCTAATAGACAACAATGGAATGGCCTTCTTTAGCCAGGTGTCTCTGGTGGGGACGGTCGCTTATTGCCATTTCTTTCGGCATTTCCGTTCTATGCCTCGCCGACATATTATGGTGGTGCATAATATAATGAAGGTTCGTATCACGGCGGCTTCTGCCATTATACTTGATTTTCTCCTCTGTGCTGCCGCCTGCCTCTTTAATAAATGTCATAAAATATTTAGGTTATGTTATAAAATGTAAAGCAAACAAACATTTCCAAATTTCAAATAAAATGTTAATTTCAAAGGTACTTAAAGTTAATAAATCTCATGTCCTCCTTCAAATTCAAGGCGGATTAAATCTTAAACGTTGTTTGTCCAGACAGAAAGACAAACACTATGATATTGTCATTGCTGGAGGTGGAATGGTTGGAACAGCATTAGCTTGTACATTAGGTTAGTTTTGGGCCTATAATTATTTTAATTATTACCTACCTACATAATGCACAAATTTGTACACAAAGATTATGGCACAATGAAGGCAAAATATCAGAGTAGTCGACACTTGAGGCGTGCTCGGCGCTCAAGTGCTTAAGATGACATTGTCAGTTTCACAAAGTTGACTAAGGAATGCTTAAGGCCTGAGGACGCCTCTAGTGTCGCCTATGAATACGGTCCCTAGTCTGTATTTTTTTTTGTTCTTGGTAGGTGTCAACAATTTTTTCTTTTTTTATATCATTTTAATGACTAAACAGTTTTAGGAACAAAAACACTTAATTTCACTAATTATTTACTTTATTCATAGGAAAAAATAAGAAACTAAATCAGAAAAACATACTGCTCTTGGAAGCAAGTAAGGATAAGCAGTGGAGTTTACCTGAAAAATACAGCAATAGGGTAGTCTCCATCAATCCAGGCACCCACAAGCTTTTCAATGACATTGGTGCGTGGAACTTTATAGAAAAAGGCAGATTTGCAACAGTAAAAAGGTTACAGGTAGGTAGGAATTACCAGAGTGGCAAGCAACTAATAATTGTTTTAACTGGATTATAGTCATAATTGGTTGAGTTTGGTGTTTATATCAATTGAGCATCGACAAACTTCTTTTAGTTTTAATTAGAAGGAATTCAACAATGTATTACATTTAGTATTTATGAGACGTTTCTGATCAATGTAACAACCATTTACACACTATGGAAATTGTTAAGTATCAAATACAAGAAAGTTATTTTAAAATTTTATTCTACCATTACATTTAGGTATGGGATGCCTTATCGGATGCTTCAATTACTTTTGGCAACTCCGAACTTACAGAAACTGTCTCCTACATAGTCGAAAATGATATCTTACTAGCGTCAGTCACAGAGGAAGTGAAAAGTTGTACTAACGTTAAGGTTCTCTATGATGCCAAAGTTGAGCGTTATCATTTGCCTGATTACCATGGGAACCTCGTGAATATTAAGCTTGCAAATGGAGATGTTTACACCTGTGATTTATTGGTAAGTTGCTATTTGTTAATTAGTTGTCTTTTGGTGGATTTAAGTTACTAGAGTAAATTGTTCTCTTAAATAAACTTGGAGATTGACCTTTTCTTGTTCTAAGAGTTTTTCGAACGGTTATTCCTATGTTAAATAAAATTATCTAAAAGTTAAAATCCACCCAGTGTCTGGAAAGCATTGGTGAATTAGTTATTGTAAGAATGGATCTAAAACTTATTTAAAATTGGGAAAAATTGGGATTTTTTAATACACACATGGATATGATATGTTAGGAAAAAGATATAATTTATAAATATTTCTCTTATTTGTAACAATAACACCCTTAAAAAGTAAACTTGGTTTCAATAATAAGTTTATTACATATAATTTACAGTTTACAAAATACAGAACTATTGTAAAATTATATAACAAATTTACATGTATACATTCTATATACCAGGACTTCTATCAAAATATTCATTTGCCTTTTTTTATTAGAATAATGCGCCGAACAGTGGTTACAATCCGTTTTCAATGAATACATATTGGTCAAAAATGGATAGAAAACAAAAATTATCATAAGTGATTCAAATTTGGTATGTGACCATAAAATTACAATACAAACAACTTTTCCAAATATATTTTTTTAATTCAATCAGTAAATGTCAGTTTTCAATATTTTGTGGAAAAAATGTCAAATTTGACATTTAACAAAAACCACATACTTAGTCCTATTTAATTATGTAAGTTTTGGTCTTTATTGAAGCACAACTTATGGTATATTGAAATTTTACCCAAAAATCGAAAAATTAATATTTTTCCCCATATGGTCATTTTTAAACTAAAGAACCGAAATTCTGAAAAATCGTTTTATTGGTTTCCTGGGTTTTTTTGAGAGCGAATTCTAAAGTAAATTGCACTTTTGCATTGCCACTTTTCCGCTCTATCTACCAGCGTTAATTGTTTTATAATCCGACGAGTCGTCTTCGAAGGGCCATTATCAACTTTCTTTTTTTTTTTTTTAATGATTTTTGTTCACTTATTTGTGGTTTATTATTAAATTATTTGTTATTTATTGAACTAGTCCAACATAGGTAAAAAATTTAGAGCTTACTTATGAGATATTATGTATAAAATTAGGAGAAACACAGGACCGTATCCCAAAATATCCTGATGTTGTTCAAAAAACCCTCGAAACGTCATTAAACCACAATGTGTCATACATCGTTGCATTCGGGAGAAAAAGTTCTCAAATTCCAATATCAGGAAAACAGGACCGTATTTAAAAAAAGAAAGTTGATAATGGTCCTTCGAAGACGACACGTCGGATTACAAAACAATTAACGCTGTTAGATAGAGCGGAAAAAGTGACAATGTAAAAGTGCATTCGATCTCAAAAAACCCAGGAAAAAAATAAACGGATATCTCCGGAACATGATGAAATGCCGCTATATCTCTTAAAGAGCAAAATCAACGAAGCGCAGGAAAATACAAGGATAATTGAATATACCAAAAAAGGTGAGGTCAGAAAACGTAAATTTTTTAAAGAACCACTTGCAACAAGAAAGAAAATAAAATTGGCTGAAAATAAAATCAAACTACTTGAGAAGTGCGCAGTAAAAGCAGCTTGTGGAGATAATATTTGCAAAAAAAAAAACGTGTAGTTCGTTATTTACAATTGATCAAAGAAAAACGACTAATACACAATATTGGGAAATGACGTTTAAAGAAAGAAGAAATTTTAGAGGTTAAACGCCATAGAAATTCTGAAGATTCGAGAAGAAAATAATCCCTTCAGTATTTTTTTAAAGCTGAAACAGGAAATAGAGTACAAGTTTGCAAACTTTTTTTCCTCGCAACCTTTATCACTGTTCATTTTACGAAAACATTCAACGACACATTTGAGTTTGTTAAAATGTTTCTTTTTTATGTTATTTTGTTCCTTTAATTCAATGTATTCTAGTTTTGTATTAATAATTAATACACCAGTGTTCTTATTTTTTCAACTTTTCTTAAACAGCCTCAATCAGAAATAAAATAAATCAATGAATTACTTATCTTAAAAGTGGTATCTGTACATATCACCGCCAGACAAGTAAAATCATGAATAAATTACCTAGCTTAACAGTTGTATCTACCATAATTTCTTTAAAACTTCTTAGAAAACCCCTTAAGTTTTATAAAATTTAAATAGTCAATAGAAATGACAATCTACATTGTTGGGAAATAGCTTTAATCTCGAAATCGATTTTCTCCATTTCAACAATCTTGGATATACCACTTTTAAGCGAAGCACGGCAGTATAAGAGTCCATCACTTTATGATCCTCATCTTCCGCATTCGCATTAATAATGTGGTCAGTGTAAATTATTATTAACACCCAATTGTATATTTAATTTTTCAAATTTCTGTTTTAAAATTTTATTAATTTCTACAATCAATTCCTCTTCGATTCTACCCAGTGGCTTTGTGTCTTTTTTTGTACAGCTATATCTGAAACTATTTTTCGGAGAAAATAGATTTTTCCTGAATGATTTACCCCTTAATTTTTCTTTTTTGCTTAACACTAACTGATACGCACTTTGTATTAAACTTTTGGGTATTTTATTTTCTCTAGGGTCGTTAGGTCTTACGTTTAAAGTCCAGTCCTTTTGGGACTTTAGCAGCAACGCCCTTCTATGCAGCGACTTCATTATTTTCGACGGCACCCATTTAAGCAGTTTGGAAAACAACATGCTCTCTACATAAGCCATCAATTTGACTTGACGTACCAAGCCGTCCAAGATGGCGCTTTTTTGCAGACCTTGAATGTCGCTTACCGCCAAACCTACTATTAAATTGGTTAAAATAATTGTTACTAAGACGACAAATACCAGATAGGCGATGTGTGCTGTGTAAGGGAACCGTATCTCGTAAGTGTCCGAGAAAAAGACATCTTCGTATTCTAGTTCACCGGACATCATAATTATCACTTTTATAAACACCCACTGGAGATCCCTAAATGGCGGATAGTTGGGGAAAAGAACTCCGAAGGACAATGTAAAAGCCATAATGAGACAGAAGTATGCGCACATGAATTTGGAAAAGTTGATTGATACAGTGGTGAACATTTGGATGTATATTCCGAACGCTGGGAATCTAGCGACGATCATCATAAGATCAACCCATGCCATGAATATACTTATGGCAGCGACGTGATGTTGCCACGTATACACGTACTCTTTCAAGTTCATTTGATACATGGGTTGAACGCAGCAGAAAACCGATACTATTATGAGCCATTGGAGATAGTTTTCCCATTCCATGACATATCGTTTAAAGCAATGGAATATTTGAAATATCTCTTTCAACATAAGCACCACGTTCAAAAAGAGCATGTAGTATCCCAAATCTATAACGGAATCGTTGGCGAAACATTCGACTTTTGCTTTGGCTCTTCTGTATGAAGGACAGTCCTTCAGGTAAACGCCGTGTATGTAAACCGACAGTAGCACCACGAAGAGCGTTCGGTAGACGAGACTGAAGAAGAAAAATTTCCGGATCATTCTCCATTTTAAAACTAAAAAGGTAATGCAGAGCGGGTGTTCGAGCACTTCTTTGTGGCCGACTTCGATGAAGTTTGTGAGTAGGGAGGTTTCTTGATGACCCATTGTTGGTACCAAAACTCGGAAGTCTAGTTTTAGTTGACAATCTACGTCACCGAGATCGTGTTCATTAAGGCGGATGGAGTTGTCAAATCTGAAAAAATCATAAGGAATTAAAGCCGTATTAGAGTCGGGAATTTTTGTGGCGCCAGCAATGGCAATTATAATTGCAAGGATTCATGCGCAGTACACCGTTCTCCGTATTACAGTCGGAAATTCTACTCTTCTGATCAGCTGTCTCTCATTACCAGAAATGGGGCACGCGCCATTTTAATTACCATTGCCGGCGCAATTGGGTAGTCATGGATTATTCTGTTATTTTTAATTGTATATTATTTGGTAGAAGCAGGTATGAACATCTACTGGCCATTTAAGCCCACTGGTAACGATTGTTTCACGAAAAATGGATATAACTTAATGACTGCAGGAAAAGTACCTGGGGCCATCCCATTATTTATGACCGTTTGTTATTATTATGTGGAAAGGACCGGATTGTAATAATTATAATTAAATATAGGCACATCAGGTAGGTTAGGTTGCTTAATTTATATTTAAATATCTTTTTGTGGTAAAATTTGTTACTTTTTGAGGAATGGTTCAACAATTGTCTTTTACCAAACATTCCTCAGAATAGCGTGATAGTAATGGACAATGCGAGCCAATTACATAAAGCTCCAAGCTCAAATAATACAAAATTGGAGATTCAGAACTACATGGCGGCGAATGATATATATTTTGAAGAAAGTTATAAAAAAAGTGATCTTTTAGAAGTTTTAAAGACATTTTGTATAAAAAAGTATATGTTTGTGACACATTGGCAGGCATTAAGTCGTATCCAATTTTCGTGAAATGTACTGTACTTAAATTAGCAGTTCACATTCTTTATTAAGCTTATGGACTGCTAATTCGTAGCAACTTTTTTGACCTCCTATTTGTAAATAGCAGTAGCTGCTTTAACTGGTAATCAAAACGAACAGGTTTGCCCATCTCTAATTCTGTGGGTATTTTAGGGATTTCGACAGTACCAACTGCTGTTCTGACCGTTGACAATGCTCCAGCTGATCGAGAACGGTTTACTGCGCATGAATACGTGCCATTATAATTGCCGGCGCAAGAGAAACAATTTCCTACTCTAATACGGCCTTTACATTTTAAGCACGTGCTAAAACTTACCTCGATTTATACTTGGGAATAACCTCGGGCGTTTTCTTCGTGATAAAATTCAAAGCTGATACACCTCCCTTAGTTCTGGCTGTGACGTCACCGCCATATTGGAGCAACAACATGACGCAGCTGGAGAATTCATTAAGAGCCGCTAGGTGCATGGGGGTGTACCCGAAGATATCGGCGTGGTTGGGGTTAGCACGGGAACTTAGCAAAATACGCGCGCCTTCGCAGGAACGCTGAACGTTCACTGTAGAACAGTGTAGGGGAGTTCGTCCATCGCTGTCGGCAGCATTGGGGTTAGCACCTGAATATAGATAATTATGTCACTCTGGAGAATTGCAGCTACGCTCATTTATATGCCACTTTGGCTATTGATATACAGGGTGTCATTATATTTAAACCCGCATAAAAGATAACATAAATGTCGCTTTGAATTAATACGCAAGATAAGTCACCTTATGTCAAACTCGAAATACCACGTGGCAGGCACTGGCGAGAGAGATGTACATAATCAATAATTAATTATGGTAGGTCAATATCAAAAGACGTCAGTGAATGTTTGACGTGTAAATATGACAACATCGGCCAGAATGTCCGCATTCCAATATCTTTAAAATCTATACTTTAATATAATTCGTTATCTGAAATCACACCTTTTAGCGCTGTTTTTGCTTAATGTCCTACTAAAGTGAAGGGGGCCATCCGTACCCCCCTAGAAAAAAGCTATCTACGGCACTGGTACATTTCTTGAATCGAATTAAGTACATTGTATCTACATACATTGCTAATTCAGATAGAGATCGTGTCGCGCAAAATTTTAATTTTTTGCAATACAAGTAAAATACGATGGGAGAAAATAGCTATAAAATCCTTTAGGGCACTCTTTGAGTGGTGCGTGTGCTCAAAAAGCGATTCACGTTGGTTTTGAATCGTTGGAGGTTATATTCGTTGGGAAAAACGATCTCGGTAATGTCGTTCCACAAGGATGAAGTCCTCCAGATGAAAGAATTCTTAAATAGTGAAGTTCGAGAAGTACTAAGCTTAACCACATATGGATGGGCGGCAGTGGTTCGTCGTGTATTTCTGCTATTCGCCGCTCTTGGCAGAAGGTCTCCAATCAGACGAATGGCCCTCCTTTCGATGGAATCCAGTAGCCGAAGAGTATGTTTTTGTGCAGAGCTCCAGACATGAGAGCAGTACTCTAGTCATGGTCGAATCTGGGCTTTGTATAGTGTCAAAAGTTGTTGAGGTGTTTACAACTTTCTGGTTCGGAAGAGTACACCAAGTTTCTGAGAAGCTATCTTGGCGATTGCCACAACGTGGTTATGCCAAGACATATTTCCTCCCAGATTGACGCCCAGCAAATTAATAGATGAAGCCAGTGGGATTGCGTGTCCGTCTATGACTATATCCGGTTCTGTAATGTTAACCTTTTTAGAGAAAACTGCTGGCTGGGTTTTTTTAGCTTTAAATTCGACTTGGTTACTGTCACCCCAAGCCAAAATTTCTTCCAGGTCTTTGTTGAGGCGTGATACTTCATGCTGTCTGCGAAGATGTGCGTCGGCAGCCGATGTTTGTGCATTCAAAGAGAAAAATGAGATAAGTGTGCTATCGTCAGCAACACTAAATACCGGATTTTTCGTTTTCACTAGAAGGCCGTTAATGTGGAGTAAAAAGAGAGTGGGAGACAATATGGACCCTTGAGGAACACTGGCATTGATGGTGAAGGTGTCTGAGAGAAATCCGTCAATCGCCACTTGCAGAGAGCGGTCCTTAAGAAAGCTAGACAACCATGCACAGAATCGATTGGGCATACCATGGGATCGCAGTTTACTTAGAAGTCCCTCATGCCAAACACGATCAAAGGCTTTAGAAATATCCAGTGCAACAGCCCGAGACTCCCCATGATGTTCGATTGCGTTGTTCCAAAGATGGGTGACATAGGCTATAAGATCTCCAGTTGATCTGGACTTCCGAAAACCATATTGATGATCACTGATAATGTTGAAGCCTTCCAGGTACTTTAGAAGATGTTGGTTAATAGCTTTCTCCATTACTTTTGATATAACTGAAAGCAATGCGACTGGTCGATAGTTGTTAGGCAGGGCTCTCTTACCTTTCTTTGGTATAAGCTGAACTCGCGCCGTCTTCCAGCACGATGGAAATATTCCTTGTTTGTAGGATAAGTTAAAAAGTCTACAAAATACTGGTGTTAGTTCATCGGCGCATCTCTTGAGAACTATAACAGGAATCTCGTCTGAACAAAATAGTTTACAACTGCTAGATCAAGGGGTTATTCCCCTAGCTGCTGAAGATTCTTAAAACTGGGGTTTCCACTTACAAATTAATAAAATAGTTAATCTTAAATATGCCGATAATATATCAGCAAAATTAATAATTAAGCTTAAGCTAAGAATGCATATTCAATTTAATAGTGTACAATCAAGAAAACATCTGTTACCAATAACAGAATATTGCAAATGATAAAGTTTTTGGCGGAATCTTATATCAGGGCAATTTCTGTATAATTTGCGTTTGTGATGAAAGCGTTAGAAAAAAAATGTCTAATATAAATTAAAAGTAACCTATTTTAACCATTTATCGTATCGATGCTAACGACTATATGTTATTAGATGTAAACTTTTAAAGTTGAAGTAATAAAATTAAGTTTGAAAGCTATTTTTGAAGCTGGAATTTTAGCAAAGTGAATTATTTTAGCCTAACGAAATTAATATTCAATTATCATTTGTGTTAGCGTTTGTGTAGGCTTATAACGGGCAATAATGGGTAAACCATTTTAAATAATGTATTTTTCATTTTAGAGATACTAAACCTCAAACTAAAGCTTTTTCGAAATGTTTCTCGTTCTAGAAATACAGGGTGTTGAAAATGAAAGTTTATTTTCGAAAATAAGCCATAATTTGACGACGGTTCAATGTATCGAATTGAAAGTATGATGTTTTTATGAGTAAGAAATGAAAATTTGTAGAAATGGTTATATGGTTACATACACTGGGTTCAATAAATATGATTTTTTTTTCTTACCTGTTATTACAGTAGACACTCGATAGTGTGAACATCGCCTAACGGAAACCTCGCATAGTGTGACTAAGATTTAACAATAAAATAGGTAATAATAATTAACAAACACAATTGTTGAAACAGCAATATGATGTTGCTCCTAATCACTAACTATATTGGTTATCATAAATATTTATTCTTTCGGGTACTGAAGTACTTTTTTGACTTAAAAAGGGTTATTAGTGACTTCAACTAGAATGATCGTAGCAATAAAATTTGGCCTTCCATACTAAATTTCCTCTTATCGCCAATTTCACTAAATTTTCTTGTTATTGAGACTAAGATATTGGTATCCACCATTTTTTAGAGTGCATTAGACTAACTTTACAGTGCTGATAAAACAGGACTTTACTGGAAATTATCGCTTTTTGCGCACACGCACCACTCCCAGAGTGCCCTAAAGGATTTTTCCTATAGTGCTTGTGTTTGATCATAAAAACAAAACCTGACAAAACATTTGTCTCGGCGGCGGAAAGAACTGCAGCTAGTTGGAAAAACTTTTTAGCTTGCAACTTGTTGAAGATACTGAAGACTGTCAAAGCGATGAGATTGAGATAGCCGTCATCAACTCTATTGGTTTCACTAGATAGAGTTATAGAGTCTTTAAATGCAGTAAACCAGTGGGCTGAGGAAAAGTGACATTGATATTAATGATGTTGTAGTTATAAAAAGGCTAAGAGACAAAGCCATTATGCAGAAAATTAAAAATCCCCATAAATATCCGACTTTTAAAAATAATTCTTTATCCTTTTTTTTATTTTGTTACTGTTTGTTTTAATGACTATTACTAATTTATATGTTTATTATGTTGGTTATAAAAAGTTCTAACATATTAAATATAACCTCCATTAACGTGAATAAATCGATAATGTGAACGGACGTTGTTTTTTTCGGTTCACACTATCGAGTGTCTACTGTAATTATTTTTAATCCAAGATTCTCAAAAAATGGTAATTTCAAAACTAAAAAGGATTGAATGAAGGAAAGGGGATATATTGCCATTTAAAACATCACAATGCATAAAAAAAGTATGGAGATATCTTGAAAGCGGTAAGTATACCGTTTTAGTTTAGAAATTGCCCTTCTCTGAGAATCTTGGATTAAGAATACTTAATAACAGGTAAGAAAAAAAATCGTAGATTTATTAAATCCAGTGTATGTATCTAGTGCCGTATGTCAATGTCGTCTGGAATAATCTACCTTTTTGTATTAGAAGCTCCAATGTCTCGGTACAGTGTGACAACGCCGCTAAATGTAAAGCCGTCTGTTTCTTACGATTTGTAGCGTTTACTATTGCCCCACCTTCGATCAATAGCTGAACGCAGTCAGTGTATCCTTGCTCCGCCGCTAGATGGAGCGGTGTGAATTTCTCTTCCCCGCTTTGGACGTTGACAGCGGCTCCGTAGTTCAACAATAATTTGATAGAATCGACGTTCCCTAGGGCTGCTGCGACGTGCAAGGGTGCTTCACTGAAAACCTGGAAAGGAAGCAACAATAAAAAAATATACAGAAAACATTTGAAAACGCAAGCAACACTGTCTCTTGGTGATAGGAAATCATTCCGCCATCTATCTGTTCCATTATACAGGGTGTTATGGAAATGACGTATTATATTTAAACCGGCAATTCCTGAGATGAAAACAAATTGAAGAAAAATATCCAAAAATGGCGCTTTAATTTAATATGCCCTGTACATGGCCTGACGTCAAACCAAAATTAAGCACGTGGTGACACTGGGAGAAAGATAAACAAAACAACATATGGCGGAAAACGTCAGTGAATTTTAAGCAGTGTTGTCACTCTTTAGAAAGTCAATAACCGTTTGACAGATTGGAAGTTGTTTATTTTTCAGGGTACATTATCATAAACTTTTACGTTCAGTTCAGTTCGCTGGGAAACAATCTCTGATTTATAAACTTGAACTGACTCGCACCAACCGCCGTGGCCTTTATAAATGGTCAGGTATGTTCTCATTTGTTCAATTCGAACGAAACCCGTCGGAACTGAACAACTTAAATGCCACTTTACCCTTTAGAAAAAAGCTGCAATTTTATTTACCTTTTCGGCCTTATTTAAAACCAACTTAATTTATAAAAAAACACCAAGTATTTCCTTCTGTAATATTACTTTCCTGTATAATTATTGTTCCGAATATGTACGAAGCACTCGACCCTTGGTTGGACTCGTCTATGTTAAGACTGAAGGGGAGGTCCTGTTGTTGTCAACATAATTATTTCATCATTCTTCATTAAAGGATTAAAAATTGTTTTAGGCCCATTAGAAATGAGTGTTTTTATTATTTCTGACTTTCTATTGCGAAATAATTTGTATCCTATCTCTGTGTGTGCTGTTGTTCTCTGTGTACGATAGTGTAATTATGCGTTAGTGTTTAGTGCTTGTGTGTAATCTGATAATAGGTGCATATCTTCAAAAAAACTAATTTGAAACTCGTGGGTGTCTGTGTGCCTCTTTAAGTGATTTAGTGTAATTTGTTCTCTTTCACTATGTATTTTTTTTTCTCTCGACGATATGCCGGTTATGTTCCGAGATTGGAAATAAGAGGCCAAATGGGGTTTAGTGGGTATAAGCTTATTTGCAGTCCCACACTATCATCAGGGCACGTGATGAGCATAAACGTCTTCCCATAGAAAAAAGAACTGAAGGTGTCTGTGCCCTGGATTCCTTACTCGTGTCAGCGGCCTGGATTTAATTTCTAAGTAAGCTAAATATTTATTTTTATAAGAAACTAAAGTTTTACATTTTTACACACAGTTTGGCAACATTGCGCGTAACAGGTGTTTACCTGCCACAGCGTGCTATGATTCATGACCGCGGAGTCACCTGTGAGTAAGAGGGTTTGTTACCCCACTTTTTAAACGTTCGATTTAAAAAAAAAATATGTAGCGCTTCTCTAGGACACCCCAGGAGTCACCCATTTAAATATAATATGTCATTTTCATAACACCCTGTATTTTTAATTGACTGAAAAATGACAGTTACCTTTGATCCCATTCGCAGAAAGTAGCTTAATATATTTTTAAATTTTGATACCTGTGGTGTGTTCGGTATAGCTTTATTCTCCAATAACTCCTTAACACAGTCTACAGCCGAACTTTGTATAGCGTAATGCAATGGGCTTCTTTTCTCTATGCCAACGTTGACATGCGCACCGTATTTTATTAATAGTTTGAGACAACTGAGATGGCCCATACTGGCCGCGCAATGCAATGGAGTAACTGACATTTTTTGATCTTGCACTTCGATGTCTGCGCCATTTTCTAGGAGAAGCCATACGCAGTCGGAATGGCCGGCGTAAGATGCTAAATGAAGAGCTGACCTATGAAAGAGAAATATTATCAATAGGGGAGAAACTAGAAAAAGTATATACCCTATGATATGTGATGTGCATTGCCTGTTGGTGACGTTCAATGGTAACAATCTTGTTCTAGACAACGAATACCAACCCCAGTTCTAAAGTCATTTCCAAGACTATTCACGAACGAAGCCTCATGTAAACTATTCGTCATACTAGCAGAGCTTATGTAAAGAGCTCTGAACATCGTGCAGCGTTGGTGTCAGAGTCAACGCTGCAAAGACTGCTATATTACCATTCACCAAACGAAGACAGATAGGGAACTATAACGACCTAAAAATCTTTGGTGAACAGATAACACAGTTAGCGAGGTAAAATATCTAGGACTCACCCTGGACGCCAAACTGACATGGAACCAGGAATTAAATAAAAACCTAAACAAAGGAAAAATGTACCTAAAGCTGTGCAGGAGTTTGGTTGGAAAAACCTGGGGACTCGGGCCCCAGATGCTGTATGTCAGTTATCAGACCCCTAATATCATATGGATATGTAGTCTGGTGGACAAAACCACAGCAGATAACGACAGCGAGCACACTTAACAGTTTGCAGAGACTGGCTTGCTGATGAGAAGCACCCCCACCGCAGCATTGAAAGTCATACTGGGACTAACACCCCTAGATATTCACATCAGAATGGAGGCTAATTGCAGCGGCTCAAGGATGAAGACAAATGGGGAATGGACACAACACCCCGTAAAAATTGGACACTTAAAAGCCATGGTTCTAATCAACGACGAGCTCTTGCAAATGCAAACCGATCATACGAGGGCGATCTCGATTTCACAAAGCCTTTCAAGATCGACTGGGGCTCTGATAAATGGACGAATAGTGCACCCCCGTCATTTGTCAAGGATCTAGTTTGGTACACCGATGGATCAAAAACCGCCAACGGTGTGGGCGAAGGTGTATTTGGGGAAAGGTCCAGGATGGATATAAGCATCAAACGGAAGTGCCATACCAACATGCGTACCACAAAATCTTGAGAAGGGCTACCACGACCAAAAGATATATATCCTGTGGGAGAGCCAAGCTGCTCTTAAGGCTCTGAACTCCAATCGGTTTAGTTCAAAACTCACACTGGAGTGTCATAATAACCTAAAAGAACTGGCGGCCAGGGGAACAAGGTGGAACTCTTGTGTGTACGAGAGCCGGATCCAGGCAACGAACACAACATTAGATCGATGGTCCCAAAAACAATATCTTTCTCGATGGCAAGGTTTATCTGGTCAAATACGCAATTGGAAAACCATACATACCATACACGCGATACTATCGAATGGGATGCTAATCCTGACGCGGCCCCAGTTGAAACAGGCGACTGATCTGCTAACAGGCCACCGTTACTTACGAAAACACTTTTAACGAATAGGAATCTACAATGGATCCATTGAATGTAGACTCTGCGGCGAAGAGGATGAATCCGCCTCCCATAGAATATACTGCTGCGAAGCGCTGTCTCACAGAATGATTTTGTTGGAGCCATGAATCCATTGAAGATGACCCTAGAAGAAGAATAAGGTGTTCAGACGCAAGCAGTCTTAATGTTTAAAGGAAAGGGAGCTCTGTACCAAGAATAATCTTCCCCCTACAGCGACGAGTCACACGTACCACTCCCAGGGTACAAGATAGAACTCTCTGGGTTCCTGGTCACTCAGGGATAAAAGGAAATGAAGGAACTAGCGAACTAGCGAAAGCTGGATCTGCTCTAAATCTCGGGGGCCCAGAGCTCGCCTTTGGGATTTTAAAACAGGCAACGAAAACAACGTTAGATAGATGGGCGCAAAAACAACATCTTTCTCTATGGTACGGTATACCTGGTCAAACACACTCACGGGCCGTAATTGGAAAACCCTGAAAGAAACTATCGAATGGGATGCTACTCCTAACGCGGTCTCAGTTGAGACAGGTGGAACTTGCTGCTAACAGGCACCCGTTTTACGCTCTTACCTAAGCTAAGCTTAACTAGATAAAGTTTTAGCAAGGTCAGCTTCAAGATTGTTGCCACTCAGAACTAAAATGGTATGAGCAGCAAATTTTTTTAATTATTTGGAATCGAATGCAAAAAAATTTCTACAATTTATTTTACAAAATAAACCCGATTTATATCAACTGTGAAAAGATTGCTTACAATCTAATATTAATATACCGCTTAACTTTGCGTTTTGGTTTCAACAAAAGTTCTGCCAAACATAAAACAGACATAATAACATAAGTAATGAACAAGCGAGAAGAAACAAACCGCCTGAAAATAGTTTATTGACGCATTGAAGTATGTATTGTTTCCAAATATTTTCTAAAATTAATAACAAAGTACCGACTAACTTAGCTTCTCCACGAATTACATGTGGCGAAATAATATTACAAGGAATTTTAATATTTAACTGAAAAATGTTATACTGTTATTTTTGTCATAGCATCCCTGGTTTCCGATATATTTTGAAAAATTTCTGGCTTAGCATATTATGGCTAACTTAAAATAGATACTCGGAAGATTTTTAACATGTTTTAATGTAATTTTCAGTACTTACCGCCCATATCTATCTTTGTCATTTAGAAATCCTCGTTCATTCAAGAGAGCCTTTAAAATATTGACTTTCCCATGCCAAGCCGCTAGTAGGAAAGCCGTTTGTTTATATTTAGTTGCTAAAATATTGGTCGTGTCCTCGTACAATACTAGGTCTTTTATCTCTTCTCCCCCTGGAAGAGCCTAAATTTTAGACAAAAACCAATTAATTGAATATTCATCTATCATCATCTATATCCATCTTTTTTGTAAAAAATATCAGTGGACATGTTTGCAGGGACGCCACTGGTGAAATATTTAACTTTGCTAACTAAAATTTGTGGTTCTATATCCTATTAACACATATCAAAATTGAAAATAATATCGAAAGTACTTTCGGAGATTAAAAAATAACCATTTAAAAAATAAAAATTCAACACCCTGTAGCAAAAAATTTAAGCCGTTGCGGACATATGTTCATATGAACTTTTCTTTATAAAATGACCTAAGGAATCACACCCTGAAATATTAGCACGTCATTAAGGAACACCCTGTATATCAGTAGAAAATTTCAGGAAGGCTGTGTTTAATTTTTCACATTTATTTTCAATATTTGAGCTATATTGATAAATGTCGGGGAAAACCTGGAAATGTCAGGGAATTTGTATGTGTTTCCAGTGTATAATCCCCGTGCAACGGCTTAATTTTTTAAATTCGAAGAATTCCAATTCCCGAAGAGACCTGATTTTAGTAACGAAAAATCAAAATGTATCAAGTCGGCGTCACATCAAATAACATATTGTGTTTATTGTATCAACGGTTACATTACATGATGGGAAAAAACTTTTCCACCAAACCAAAAACACATCAAGTTTGTTTGTCAGGGGGACAACTTTTTACGCAAAAAGCATAGCAAAATCTTCAACTCTCTAAGTGTGGTGCCCTCCCCCAAATTTTTTCAAATGGAAATTGGTAATACCACATTTAATAGGGCTTTTAATTCCCCGAGTGGATCGATTTTCAAAAACTAAGCAGCAAGGTATAGGGAATTAAAAGCCCTTTTGAACGTGGTATTACTTGACCTCAATTCCCATTTGAAAAAAAAATTAGGGGATAACGCCCCCACTTAGGGAGTTGAGATTTTGCTATGCTTTTTGCGTCAAAAGCTGCCCCCCTGACAAAACTTGACGTGTTTTTTGATTTTGTCGAAAAGTTGTTTCCCAGAATGTAATGCCTTGCGGTACGTTTTCGATGGGATACCCTGTATGTATGTTTCGCCCTTATATGGGCATCATCAGACCTAGAAGTGTATAACTTTATATTTATAAGAAAAAACGTAAATCTAAGAGAAATGTCAAAATAGTCGTACCGACTGCTAGTCGTTATTTTTTAATTTTTTCGAAAGTACTTCAGATTCTTGATCTCAATTGTGGAATATTTTACTTAGAAAAGTAAAGTGAAAACCGCAGCACCACCAGAAAACGTCGAAAATGATACACCCTGTACATTACCTGAAGTTCTGCTGACAACACATCTGTATTCCAAATGACTTGTTCTGGAATGCGTGAGGTTTTCGGTTCATTGTCGAACTCAGGTCCACTATCCTCTTCACTTGAAATATCAAAGGAAGGCTCTTCGTCCATGCTGATGTCGACGTCAGCAAATTTGAGGTCCTCTTTTAAGGAATTCATGAAACGTTGCATTTTCTGAAATTATTAAATTTCTATTATTTCGGCTGGATACTTTCTCTGTCCCTGTATCAAAATAAATAGTGAAATACTTTTTCCAGAGGACGGCAACGTCAACGAGGAAAATTAATTTTTATGCATCATAATTTGCCCATTATTAATTACAAATATTAATTATCACTCGTTCCAGAGTGTGTGTGGGTGCTCTGTTTTTATCTTGGACATCAAAATAATTTTCCCTAAAGTTATGTATATTTTAACAAAATCGTTTTGAAAAGTTCATTGAAAATAATGCATTTGGAGTCGATAGATTTATGTTTCGAAAGCTGAAAGTGACCAATCCACTACGAGATCTTAAGTGTTATTATAACATAAATAAAGGTTGGTTTATAAGTAAATTTATGTATTACTACTTTTAGAAATTTTATGGTAGCTGATAGATGAATTATTTTCTATATTAACAAAAAACTATTATACAATATTATGTATACACTGTCGGAACAAGGTTATAACCATAAACATATGATATGAAAGGGGAGACAAAACATTCCATTCATAAAACACCATTTATTTACAATCATGCATAGTTCTACAGTTTCAAATAAGATAGAAGAGGCTGACTTATTGCCTCTCTTTTATAGATATTTTCATGGCAAACGTTCGACTGACATCGCCCGCTTCATTGCACCTAAAGCGTATCATCCCTAAGTAGTTCAGCTCCTCGAGGTTCATTGATAAAAAATTTCTTTCATCTGGAGTCTGGGTTTGTTCGGGTTTGAATTGATATTTTCTTTGTGGGTTGGCAATACTTTTACAATTTAATAAAATGTTACAACTATCAAATATGCCATGATAGAAACAATTCCCATCCGTCATAATTAAAAATAAATATATTATTAAAATTAATAAAAATGAGGCAGGAAGAAAGTTGTACTCCGTCAGTAATACGAGAAATTGCAGAAAATAAACTAGAAAAACTTTTAAAAAGAATATGCAAAACTTGGAGTTATGGTGCGAGCAGAACAAAGTTCAAAATATTGAACAAAATGATAAATAATACTATTGAACAAAATATTGTGTCGACACAGAATCTGACAGGAATAACAAATGCCCAGGAAATGTCTACAGTAACTATAAATATGTATATATGAAGTAATATGTATGATACTACATTGAATTAAATAAAAATAGTACTTTATTGAATAAAACTTTAGAAATAGAGCATAAATTGGAAGATATTTCTATTATTTTTTAGGTTATGTTGTTTTATAGTTGTGACTAGAAATTAGTTGACGTACACCATCAATATGTTATATATTTCCGAGTATAGGTATTTCGGATAAATATCTAGTAAAAATGATCTATTTGCAAGGTTAAAGGTTAGTATTTTAAAGTTTTCTATAAAAAATTTCTGTTGAATCCATAATGCCTAGAAAACTAATTTCAACAAAATCGAAGTAGGCCTAAAATTCGAACCCTACTTGTTGCCAACATGAATTTCAGTTTCATAAAGTGGCAAGTTATTCAATTTTTTTGCATTTCATAATGTAGCCATTATGAAACCCAAATAGAAAAAGGATTTTTATAGTGCTAGTGTTTAAGTGCCTCCCTTAGAAGCCAGCCTAATTGGTTATTAATTGTCACAAATAAAACATAAATGTAAAATCCATAAACTATTGCCATCGCTGTCTTTCTTAAATCTACTTTTAGCTTCTAAAATAAACATACTGAGTTTGTTTAATTTGTAAATTTCCGACAAAGTCTGTTTGGATTCAATATATTGAGGAATTATTTATTTTTACATACATGAAACACCTAATTCTATAGATTTTCGACGTTTACGACATAAATCCATTCCGTTTTCTGCTGTTTCATTCGTAACTTATTTTTTGATTTTTAAAATCGACTAGACGCAAGGTCATGTCGCTCTAGCGTGAAAGAGAAAGAAACTTACCAGTCGAAAGTTATTTATTTAATAATATGGAATAATATCTAATTTTAGAGCCTTTTTGAAGCTTATTGCGAAATATCAATTCTGGCTTGATTAAATGACGCGTAGCATTAGCACCGGCCTCTAACACTGTTCGCAAGTTTACTGGATTAAGTTATTAAAAAAAGAAGTTTTATACACATGAAGATCAATCAATAGGCTAAGTAATTGTTTGAGCAATAAAAAGGCGGATAAAGGACAATAACGGTAATTGGTTTCGGATGGATCTATGAGTTAAGATGTTTAATTAGCTATTTGTATATTAAAAGTCCTGTTCGAGAAACGACAAAGACGCTTATCTCAATTCACTTACACCAGTGGGGGCTCGTGGTGTATGGCAACTCATTATTTACTCGTCGTTATGATATTTTGTTATTACTTGCACTTCCAGACCTAAGGCTGGTCGCACACACAGCCACTTGTGGTCGCCACGCATTTCGGACGACATGATGTACACGGTTCTTATAAGCTTAACGCAGACACAGCGTTGGCAGTGGCTGGGTTTGCGGTCTAACTGATTTATTTATCTATCTTACTGATGTGTACCTGACGGATGTAATGTATACACGAGGCGCGACTATAGGTTCGTTCCAACCACCCGAGAAATCGCACACTGTACGGTCACGCACATGCGTAATAGTCGAAGGGCGTTCCAACCGACACAAAACGGTGATCTGGCGATCACGTTTGTGTTCCAACCAAATTTGTGATCGTTCGCAAACCAGTTCCTGAACGGTGGAAACGATACATGGCCAAGAGCAGGAACGGTTTGTACTGACTTGCGCCGTAAGAATTTTAACACTGGTTTTCGTATTCCTGGCATTCATCCAGTTCTTTTAGCCTTGTTTTGTAGGAGTTGTTGCTTACCCCATATTTAATAGTTTGATTATTTAAGATATTCTTATTAAATTTGTATAATACGGTTCCCAAACCTACAAGATATTCGTACCATTGAACACGTTATTCTCTTTCATAATTATTAAATACAACAAAACAAAACCACAAAAGATAATTTTATTGACCATTTTCGAATGACGTCACAACGCGGCAGCCATTTTGCCTGAGGGACAAACAAATCCAAAGTAGGTTAGGTGATGTGTTTAGTTTCTGTATTTTCGGGATCGTTTAAGTATTATGAACTTTTATAAAGTCAAATAGACTGAAACGCTTTACTAATGCCGTCATTCTGTGCAGTAGTGCTTTGTGGGATGAGACGAAATAGAGACAATGTAAGGTTTTTTAGAAGAGCTGCTGCTCTGAAAAATGCTGGCGATGGAGCAAATGCCTTATCTAAACACAGGCAAGAGATGTGGATAATGGCCATTAAAAGGGGACCATTAAGTGAATCCCAAATGAAGCATGGACATGTTTGCTCTAGACATTTCAAAACTGGTAATAAAATTAAAGATGACATCAGGGAATGAAATTCTAAAAAACTCTTTTTTTGCGTGTGCTTGCTGCATTACTTGAGAAGGACCATCCTGATTGGATTCCAAATAAGAATATGGGATATGTTAGCTCTCATTCTGTGGGTGATACACAGATTGATAGGTTTCAAGGAGCCACAAAAAGGACAAAGCGATTGGATGAGGTAGGACAAGTAGATACGGATGAAAACCATACCTACATTATTCAAATTCAAAATTCAATGATTTGATTATGATAGAGTTATTGATTTGGATAACAAATTAACAAGCAAAATTTTAAATTAAGTATTTCAAGTACACACCATGTAAAATGATATATGATTATTTTTTTTGGAATATACTTAGCAAACTCTCAAATTTTTTAGCAAGAACAGCAAACGCTTGAGGACGAAGAGATTCCTGGTACGAGCAGAACTTTAGATGAAGAACCTATGATGGAAAATCATTTAAATGAAGCCACACAGACCGGCATAACAGTTGAAAATTTGTCACAAAACTTTACTGCTTTCAACAGCAGAGATATAGTTTTTTTTTATCAAAAATTAAAAAACTTGAAAATAACAGAAGAATCTTTTATTATACTGGGCTTCCAAAAAACGAAATGCTGTTTATTTTATTATACGTATATAAGTATGATATTATTATACAATACATACCAACTTAAATAACTTAGGATAATAATATGCATCATTATATTGTAAATACAATGCACCTAGGTGTTGCCACCTGTATGTGCGTATTAAAATAAACTGTATATTTAGTTCGTAAATATTAGTTTAAAGCTGAAATTATATATTAAAATTAAAAAGCTAATCTGTGAAGTAAAACAATTTTTTATTTAATATTCCTCGAAGGATATATAATTTATGGCTTAGGCATAGGATTTTTTACACAAATAAACCACGTGTTGATGACTTCAGACAGGGAATGTAAATTTAAAGTCTTTCATGGATCTTTACCATCCATGATTTTTAATTTATCATTGTATCTGTCTTTCACACTTTGAGAAAACTTCATAACAATCACTCCTCTCCATTGTCTCAAAAACTTTAAAACACTTATAGGTATACACAGATTAAGAACAGAATTAGTTTATACAATAAATTAGCTAAAAATCGAATACGTATTGTCGTTGTGAACTCGTGAAAGTCGAAAACTCAAATAATTTGCATTTAATTACATTAACATTGTGCTGGTGTTTGTCCCTCAGGCAAAATGGCCGACATGTCAAAATCAGCTGTTTGAAAATGGTCTATACTCAAGCTTAGACCAAGAACTCGAGCAACAAAAGTAGGGTTATGATTTATGTATGTTATGATAATTAACTAATCTTCTTTCCTAGTGTAGGAACTAATCTGACAGGCGATCAGCTGGGATTTTTACATACAATGGTCAAAAAAACGTACCAACCTTGCGTCCCTTGTGCGTCGGCAACAAACAGTGCAAAATTAACGCCTGCGCACAAAATCGATCCCAACAGTTTCCTGACGGTTCTAGAACGATACAAAAATAGGGTGTTGGAACAAACCTTATAAGAACCTATGGTGATTTTTAAAAATACGAAAATGCAGCCTGAATAGTGAGTTTTCTCGTGGAAATTTGATTCCCTCGTTACGCTCGTGAATCAATATATTTCCGCTCAATAGAAAACTGCCACTTTTCTTTAGTTGTAAGTTATCTCGATTTTTTCCGACTAAATCATTAATTTTTTCAATTTCGAGTTGGTTAGCGGAATCTATACAGGGTGTTATGGAAATGACTTATTATATTTAAATGGGTGACTCCTTGGGTGTCCTAGGGAAAGTCTACATACTTTTTTTTAAAATCGAATATCTAAATACTAAGGTAAAAACCCTTTTTACCCACATACTGTCGCCCCGTTCCATCTGGATTCACTTAGCAACAATCTGGGTCGCTAGAGTATACTAACAGTGTTGTCAGATCACACCGCGTGTCTCGCCGTAGCTTGAATACCGGCCGCGCGCCGCTTCATACTTCAGTATGTTTCGATACTCGGGAGTGGAACGACGTTGGTTCCACGACGTCGAGGGTGCCACGTGCTTGACGTATACGAATTTTAAACGTTTTGTTAGTTGTATTGCCCGATTTTTTTTCGTTGTGAAATAATTCATAATAATAAATGTCGTGATGTGATTTCAAATTTGTGTGATAATATCTACTCTTGGTTCTGTTGAAAAACATACTTTTTGTGTTTTATTTTTTTATGGAATTTTATTATAAAACGGATTATTTTAAAATAAGATCGAAGGTAAGATAGTATGTACCTTAAAATTGTAGTTTTTTTTTTGTCTAAAAAGTTTTAAAAAGAAGTCGCGCGTCAAAGACGTCTTGTTGTCAAAAACTGAACACGTGCGTTTAGAATTATGTGTTGCAATATGACAACATCGCATATAATGCGCTAACCTCTTTTGAACCTGGAGACTGCCTCAATAAAATATTGATTGCGAAGGGCCTCAGGAGCGACCACGTAAATTTTGAGATTTCATATAAAGTGTATATTTCGCTTAATAATTCAAAGCGTCATTTATGGTTATTTTTCTTCAATTTACTTCCATCTCGGGATTTGCTGGTTTAAATATAATACATTATTTCCATAACATCCTGTATATTGTTTCCCCCCACCAAAGGACGTTAAAATACCAAGTTTAAAGGTCTTATAGACTATTTTGTTCGGGTTTGTTGGATTAGTTCGTTAGATAAAAATTTAAAAAATAATTTTTTGCACATTAAGCAAACGCTTTATCTAAAAGTGTAACCACACTGAATAAAAATTCGTTCAACAAGACTAGATTGATTGTAAAATATTTTTTAAATTGCCTCCCTAAAGTTGCTCCTGCTAATATCTAAATAAAATTTATGTTTCTCCGGTTAAACGTCAAAATAAGGGATTAAAAAATATTCCCCATCCCCAAGGGATAAAAATTTGATCCTTGAGGGATTAAAAAAATTTTAATCCCTCAAAAGTAAATTTTAAATAAAAAAATAAAAAAAATTTAAATATTATTTTAGGGCCCAATCTTTCCTATCTTAAAATGCATAAAATAGTGTATAAAGCGCTAAAATCTCTTTTTAGTCCCTAGGTTTATAATGCACTATTAATAAATTCCCTTTTTTTAGTAATCTCTGTTAATTTTCACTAAAAAATTACATTATTTTGTAAATTGTATTAGGGGCGATCGAAACATGGTGCCAAGTTAGGGATTTATTAAAAAATATATAATTTACAATAAGATTGTTAGTGTTAAAATAAATATTTATATATTTGACTTAAAAGAAACTGGCACGATAGTGCTTTGTAATAATAGCTGTTTCGGAGAAAATAAAACATGAAATAATCAGGAAGCACTCGAACATAAGTAAATAAATACCTCGGCGTGTAATTTTTGAGAAGCTCAAAGGAAATTTTGGATACCTACTCATAAACTTTGGCTTTGTAGTTTCGCGCAGTTTAACAATCCATCGAATTGAATCAGGTTACATTTGACATCGCATCACTACTAATGCGCGAAGTAGAACTTCACACACCGGTGCCTGAAGTATAGTATTTGCAGAATTATACCGTTGATCCTTTGACTGCAATAAAATCTCATTAACCCTTCGACCATAAAATAAATAAGGAAATCCCAAATTTTAAAACCTTTTCGAGCAGAGCCGGACCAGGTATACAAATTCAATTTATACCTATGCCTGGTGCATATATAAATACAAATATAAATACAAAGTGATTTTTAATACCGAAGCATTGATAAAAGACAAACAGTAATGGAATCTCAACGTTTACGGGAGTGGAGACTTAAATATTTAACAGCTGTTAAACAATTTAGAGAAGAAAATCGTCCAATTATTTACCTTGACGAAACATGGTTTGATACCCATGACACTCCAAGAAAAGGTTGGGATGATTCTTCCAAAAAGTGTCAAACCAAGGCACCATCAAATAAAGGCAAAAGAATCACAATATTACATGCTGGTTCAGAGGACGGGTTTGTTCCAAATTGTCTGTTGCTTTCAGTTAAAAACATAGCAGATTCTTATTTAGATCACCCACGCATAACTTTTTGAAGATTGATTTAAACATAAACTCCTTAAAAATATACCTGAAAATAGTGTCATTGTAATGGACAATGCTAGTTATCATAGTCGGCAAGCAAAAATCATTCCCAAGTCTAATAATACAAAAGCAGAAATTCAAAATTTTATGATTGAGAATGATTTATATTTTGAAGAAACTTACAAAAAACGAGAACTGCTAGAAGTATTAAAGGCTTTTAAAATAAATAAGGAATACGAGTGTGACAAACTTGCAGCAGAAAATGGACATACAGTGTTGCGTCTTCCTCCGTACTATTGTATATTCAATCCTATTGAGCTAATTAAAATCCAATATTAGGAGAAATAATATTTCTCCTACATTAAATGCATCTGTAGTAGAATTAATTAAAAACGAAGTAAGAAAAATTTCTGCAGACAGCTGGAAAAACTGTGTACAGCATGTACTTAAGGTGGAAAAGTCTTGTATGATTACAAATGTTCAGCCCTTAATTATAAGTTTAGGCTTAGATGAAAATAGTGATAGTGATACAGAGTTAAATTTTGAATAAATTATCAATAGTTTCTTAGAATTTAATTAATTTTTATTGTACTTGTTATCCTTATAGTTATACTTTTAAATTATATTATTTTCAATTATCATTAATTGTTATCATTATTTTACATTTATTATAGGTACCTAAAACTAAAAATACCTATCTATTTATTTTAAATTATAAAAATAAAGCATGTGGTGTGGTATACATTTTCAAACCGGCCCTAATCCCTAATAGTGAGCTTTTTAAGAGGTTGAGGCGTATACAATAGGGTTTAATCAGGTAGTTTATTTATGGCAGTATGAGTCAACGGTATAATTCTGCAACAACTATACAGCTTATTCGTTATGGGATTTTTTTCACGCACACTTCCAAATATCTATCTTCCTTTATATCTATAACCCAGACACTTGTAGTGAAATACCTAAAGGTTTACCTTTAGACATCATTTTACCAACAACCAAGTTATACAGCAAAAAAGCTTACAGAGCCATTATGTTATATTAATGGGCTTACAGCTATTTTTTAAAAAATTTCTACAATCAATTTTATAATTTGGTTCCAAGCACATTCTTGCAGCGTAATATTGTAAATATTTGATCCTTAAAACAAAAATGTAGATCATAGAGAAATAAATACATTTATACAACAAATTGACAATCCCTCTTAACCAAATCAGGTGGTAGACAGTGGGCAGACCCCTACCTACCTGTACTTTTCAACGAACTTTTAATACTATAGAAGGAAAGAAAGAATAATCGGGGAATCCCATAACTACAAAATTTTGCCCAATTTACTTACCCTATAATTAAAAAAACGTTCTTATTCTACAATATTTTTTTTCAGCGCGCAGTACAGTAAAAAAAAGTATGCAACCGCACCGACGTTTTGTTAGGAAGACTACACCGCAACTAAAAAGTTTCTTACAGCATCTCCCGCCTCACCGTTCTAAGTTTTCCGTCTATTTTTAAGATTCCTGAAAAATTATAAACTTTTTTGATTTCGATAAAAGACACGTGTGTCACTTTGTCCATTTTCAATCGGAGTCATGGAAAATAGGTCAGTCTTATTTTCATTAATTGGAAAAATATTATTTTACTGGTAATGAAATCTGGAAAAATAATATTAAAGTAATGCGTATATGAAATAACATGAATTTTTTTTGTTCGATTTATACAAATGTTGTCTTTTTTACAGCTAGGATGCGATGGGGTGAAATCGTCGGTTAGAGAAGCCATGCAAGTCGACTACCTCTCATGGAGCTATCACCAGATGGGCGTAGTTGCAACGTTGAAACTATGCGAAGTAAGTTTCTGGGAGTTTATTCATTGATTAATAGTATTTATCCGATTTAGGATTTTGCCGCGAACTTAAAGTCGGCAAGGAAAGTTTCCGGTGCAATGGCAATTATAATTGCACGAATTCATGCGCAGTAAACCGTTCTTGATCAGCTGGCGCATTGCCAACAGTCAGAACAGCAGCTGGTAGTGTCGAAATCCCTAAAATACCCCCAGAATTAGAGTTGGGCAAACCTGTTCGTTTTGATTAGCAGTTAAAGCAGCTACTGCTACTTACAAATGGCAGTTCAAGAAAGTTGCTACGAATTAGCAGTACATTTGCTTAATAAAGAATGTGAACTGTCAATTTAAGTACCAGTTAGTTTATATAGCCAGTAGCTGTTCATAGCTGCTTCGACCAACTAATAAACATTTAAAAATAATAGAATAATCGATCTCTACCCAGACTTGCACCGGCAATGGCAATGAAAATGGCGCGTGCCCCATTTCTGGCAATGCTATAGTCCGTTTTGTTGCAGTTGATAGCTCATATCGAGGGTTGAAGCCATAAAACAACCGTAAACCATAGGCGTTGCCAATAGTAATTACCTTATTTAATAAGAAAATTGGCCTCTGTCCATTGTTAAGTAGGATTAGGGTTAAAGTAGGTACAACAGGGGTAATTAATTTACCTATTTTTGCCTGCTTTAGGATGTTATTACGCCATTTGATGTGCGTTTGTCAAACTATGTATTTAGTTGTATTTAGATACTGCATTATCTCAAAGTTGAATTATTTCCTATACTTGTAACAATGGCTTCAAGTTTTTCGCCAACGTGTCTTCTTCAAATTAGCAAGAGTGCATATTCTCTCCGAGAAAAGACATTAATATTAAACGTGCATGATGCTCTAGTGTACCAGAAACCTGCAAGTGATGTTCGTAGCATCATTGCAGAGTGTGCCAATATGGTAGGAGTTGGAGAGGCTACTATATATAGGTTCTTGCGTGAAAGAAAATCTAAGAACCTCAGTGAGCCAAAACCACTCCCAGGAAAGAAACCGTTAGAAATTGACAATTTCATTAAAAATGGTATTAGAAGAAAAGTACATAGTTTTTATTTTGCCAAGGAAATACCAACTATAGACAAAATTTTACAAGCCATTAACTACGACGAGGACTTACCACAGCTATCACGAACGAAACTATGGAAAATACTTCATGATATGAACTTTCGATGGGAGAAGCAAAACAGAAAATCTTTTCTTATTGATAGAGCAGATATTATTTGCTGGAGACGTCAATACTTAAGGTCCATCCGAAAATACCGCAGCGAAGGCAAAAACATTTTCTATTTGGATGAAACTTGGCTGAACGAAGGGCACACCGTATCTAAAGTTTGGCAAGATAAAAATGTCCTAAGTTCTCGACAAGCTGTCATGGAAGGCTGGTCAACAGGACTTAGACCACCATCTGGAAAGTGACGCAGACTTATTATAACTCATATAGGAAGTTCAAATGGCTTTTTGGATCAAGGATTATTACAATTCCAGTCGAATTCTACTAAAGACTATCATGAAGAAATGACTGCTGATGTTTTCTAGGAATATTTTAAGCAAATGATAGAATACATTCCCGCTAATTCTGTAATAGTGATGGATAATGCCAGCTATCACTCTAGGCTAAAAGAGAATCTTCCCACAACTTCATGGAAAAAGGCGGAAATCGTAAACTGGTTACAACGAAAGGAATTGAGTTACGATAATACCATGGTAAAAAAAGAACTTTTGGATATTGTTAGGCTACATAAATCACAGTATAAAAAGTGTGTTATTGACGAGATGGCAAGAGATCGAGGTATTATAGTGCTCCGTTTACCACCTTACCATTGTGAGCTAAATCCTATCGAATTAATATGGGCTCAAGTAAAAGGATATGTTGCTAGAAATAACAAAACTTTTAAAATGCAAGAAGTGCGACACCTCTTGCTTCATTCTTTAGCAAATGTGTCATCAGAAAATTGGCAAAACGCCATAAAACATGCTATAGTAGAGGAACAAAAAATGTGGGAACTTGACAACGTAATTGACACAACTATGGAAATTGAGCCTTTAGTAATAAGCGTAGGACATGATGACTCTTCAGATTCTTCTGAGGACCATTTTATCGAGTTATAATTATTGAAATTGTCAATATTTTTTGATCTGTAAATAAATTAGTTTTCTTGTAAATAAATTCATAAAATCATAAAATCTATTACAGTTAAATAAAATAATACGCGGTTACATTAAAAACCCAACTCTCCGACCATGATGGGCCGTTTTAATCATTATCCTTTCATTTCATTTTATGGCTCTATTGTTACTTTATCTGTTACCCGGTGGAATAGGTCAAAATTTCTTCATCTTTATGCTAGATGTACGTAAAAAGACCATTTTATAGGTAAAATATTTTAGGCCACCGGGCCCTTGTTTTGAATCTTTAATGAGGGTATCGAGCTATCAACGGCAACGAAACAGACTTTAGACAGCTGATCGCGAACGGTGTACTGCGCATGAATCCGTGCACTTTTAATTGCCAGAAGACTAGAATTGCCGACTGTAATACGGATTCCATTCTCGTATTGCGCCGGCAATGCGAGCAGTATTGAGCCATAACGGTTTAGTGCGCATGAATACGTGCAATTATAATTGCCATTGCCGGCGCAAGAGACAAAGATTGCCGAATCTAATATGGCTTTTAGTATTTCTCGAATTTCCTTATTTAAGATTTCTTTCATCTGACGAACGTCATCCTTTTGGAACTGTCTTCCTGAGGTCGTGCATCCCAACGAACATAACCTCCAACGATTGAGAAGCAATCTAAAGCGCTTTATTTGCACACGCACCACTCCCAGACTGTGTTTAGGGATTTTCCTATAGTGGTGGTTGTCAGTGGCTGTTCTTCCACAGGAGCACATGCGCACGTGCACCCCCAAAATTTATAGGGGTATTCCAAACTTAATTAGGCTATGATTGATCAATTTTCTCCAATTAAGAACCGAAGAATGGACTTTACGTTTAAGCACTGTGGTGTAAGGTGGATAAATGTTGTGTATTTCGATAAATGATACTCGATATGATTTTAAACCATTTTATTTAAGGATTTGAACTAAAAAACACTGAAAATATGAAGAATGTCAACTTGTGGCTCCATTCGTTCTTGTCATTTAACAGTTAACTATTGTTCTCGTCTTGGTTGCGCCTAATGACGTAGCCGTAGATGGCGTAGTGGTATTATACATCATTCGGTTTTCTTGATAACTCGTAGATGGCGGTAGTAGTATTGGACATCATTCGGGTTTCTTGATAGCTCGTAGATGGCTTTAGTAGTATTAGTAGTGGACTGTATAAATATTTTTACGAGGGTTGCATGCGACGACGTTAAGATCCGACAGCTATACACACTAAGAAAACCTTATTTTCCAAAAGTTGTATTTCCTTGCGTAAAATTAAAAAATAAATTAAAATAATGTTTTACCTAACGCATTTTCTTATTACTTCTTTTCTTTATACATTTAAAACGCCTAGAAAGTAATTGTTTGGTCGTTACACAAAAATAAAATTTTAAAAATAATTTCACCATACGTGAACCCCCTCTATCATAGGTCTCGAGCCGCCACTGGTGGTTGTTGATCAGAAAAATAAAGCTTTCGAATTAATTTTTTTAACATAGATTGATGTGATTAAAAGATCGCGGAGAAAACTGAAATTATCACTGGTACTAAATATCTATTATTATTTTGTTCCTACAGAACATAGTCGATTGCAGTGCAGAATAATATAACAATATTTCCGAGTGTAAAGTGGCATGTTCGGGTAGTACAGGTCGACCAGTGGATCTGTGTCTGACATATCGGTAATAATCGGTATCGGCAATATCGTTTAAAACATGGTCTAGTCATGGGCGTGCTATTATTATCTTAAATAATGCGATAAAAATAGAAAATTTTCAGTAATTTTTATTATTATTGCTTTTTGATTTGTTAAAAACAATAACATTCAAATAAGAATTATTTTTAACTAAAGGTAATTAATTAGGCATGGCATCCTGTCCTAGGATTAATTCTGTATAGCACGTTTCACGAAATTTGGATACGACTTAATGATTTCCTGGGTCGGTCCCATTGTGTCGGCAAGAGCTTGGCAATAAACAAGTGAAGTATGAAGGGACAGACTAAGGAAAACAAGTAATGATATGATTATATTAATGTAATCAACTTTTTTTTAAATATTACTAGTCATATTTATTTACATTTATAATGTCATTCTATAGATAGTTCTGTTTCGCTATCGCTATCCTCATCAAAATTAATTATAATTGGATTAATTATACGATCCAGACTAATATACGAATTTTCTACAGTTATTACGTGACGGACTGAATTTTTCCAACTACCTGGGGGAATATCATTAAAGCATTTTCGTATAAAATTTATAATATTAAATTTTCGGGTTTCATCATTGGTGAGCCAGCCGTTGCTTCAGAGAATCTAATGTAGGTACGCGTTGCTCTTCGTACATGGTGTAGATTTTTCGCCTTATCAAGTCCTTGTCGCTTTCGTCGAAACATTTGGTGAAACCGGCATCTTTACGCTTCTTTCTAGATTTAATGGGATTTGACGCGATTCTTTTCACTGTAGTCAGAGGTATCTTAGTCAAATCACACGTTTCAGTCGCAGCAGCACTAGCATAAAGTCCTCTGTTGAGTAAAGAAGTATATACTCTTTTTACAATTTCCCTAGCATCGAGAGGTAAATGCATTTTCTTCACTGCAACACTAGAAGAAGCACCATCAATGTTTTTCCATGGAAGCCACATACTGTTTTTTTTATACGTTTGGTAAAATAATATCGGTAATACAACTAAACTCTTCCAGCAAGAAATAAAACCTAACAAATTTTACCACAAAAAGATATTTAAATATAAATTAAGCAACCTAACCTACCTGATGTGCCTATATTTAATTATAATTATTACAATCCGGCCCTTTCCACATAATAATAGCAAACGGTCAGAAATAATGGGATCGCCTCAGGTACTTTTACTGCAGTCATTAAGTTATATCCATTTTTCGTGAAACAAACTTTACTAATGTAGTTAGTTATGGCTTGAAGTAACATGTCACTGTCACCAATGATAAATTTAATTATAATAATAATAATAACGCTGTATTTTGTTTCAGGAAATTAAAAATGAAATTGCATGGCAGAGATTTTTGCCCACAGGACCAATAGCCTTACTCCCGGTGAGTTTTTGCATACTTTGCATAAAAAAAAATTAACCGTTCCTTATAAGTCATAAGTTTCGTCCTTGGTACTTGAAATTATTGCTTTATCTCAGAAACGACTACTAAATAGGTTCGTCTGTCAGCCGGATAACTCGGAAACATGCTGGACCGATTCGGTCCAAATTTGGTGTACATATTATGTAACATAAGTTTCAACGTTCATCGGTATTCATATTTTTTTTTCCAGAATTTCAACTGAATTTTGTCCAATTTTAGTTGACAGGTTCATTAAGCTCACTTGTATGGTCCACTTCACCTCAAGAAGCCAAAAGACTATTGGGACTATCAGATGAAGAATTCGTAGATGAAGTGAATAAAGCCATAGTAAGTAAAAAAATAAAGAGAAGTAATTAAATGGTTTGCCGTTATTAAAATTGGTTCGCAGCAAAAAATAGCCATTAAATCATTTGATCAGCATAAAAAGATTTTGCTTGCAATAAATAAAAATCGGGCTGAAACACTTGTTCAGCAAAAAATGCTACAAACTGTCAACAATTTAACCGATATGAGTCCGCTTGTAATATCATGTGTTCGCGTAATTAACAGTCGAGCTGCGAAATGATTACTTGGTCAGCAAGATTTTACAATTGGTCAGTAGAATAAAACATGTCTAGAAGCAGTTTACTTCAGAGGTTTGCATATTAAAAGAATGGTTATCAATATAGATCATTGGATTGCGTTTGTTTTGAATAATCGGCAAAGTTCGTTATTGTGGGCGGAGCGACAGCAGTCGCGTGATACGAGTAGCTAATTGCGTGCGTGTGTTTTCATTCGATGTAGCACACAAGGCCAAAAAAGTTCGCGGGGGCGAGTTTTCACCTGTTTTCCCAGGGCACTGTCAATTTATGTAACTTTCTTGTGTTTTCTTTTGCCGAGTACAGAAGGATATCAGCTACAAAAGGTGTAGCGGGGGCGGGTTTTCACTTGTTTTCCCAGGGCACTGTCACTATTTCACGTTTTATTGCTTCATCACAGCTTATATATTTAATTTGGAGCACTCTAGTATGACATTAATTACTGACCGATTCAGAAATGTTTGCTGTTCATAAGTTGCTGACCAACTAGCCATTTTGGCTGACCGATTACATTTTTCTGTTCGCAAAAATAAGAATATTTTGCTAACCAGTTAAATGATACCCAAAAATAAATATACAATAAATAAGCAACCTTACCTACCTGATGTGCCTATATTTAATTATAATTATTACAATCCGGTCCTTTCCACATAATAATAACAAATGGTCATAAATAATGGGATCGCCGCAGGTACTTTTACTGCAGTCAATAAGTTATATCCATTTTTCGTGAAACAATCTTTTTTTTACCTACACATTTAAAACAAATAACCCTCAAATCATTCTACATGCGACGACGCCGTAGAATTTCAAGTTGCTATGTTGTCCAGCTCAGTGATGCCATAATGGTTCGTCGGGATATCCGTAGAATACTGGGGAAAGGGTGGGGGAAGGCTTTCAAAAATCCGTAAAAATCCGTTTTGTGTAGAAATAGGTAAACTTATCTAATTTCATGCAAATTTGTTCTAAAAAGGTATTATTTTTCGTTTTCGCGTGAATTACGTACTTTATTCATAAAAAATTATTGGATAAATCGATTGAAAGTTGCGTTGTTACTGGTTGTTCAGAAGTAGCTGCGCCATGAACCCTAGTAACCAATACGAGTGTATAGAGATATAGGGGTCCGTGTTTCAACTTTCAACTGCGCTTCTGAACAGTCTTGCAGCATGCGAAATGTATCTGCAAATTCTGCAGGGACCCTATTATTTTGAACGCAACGCTTCTAGCAAATAAAGCAGGTCGATGAAACAAGCGCGTTCAAAATAATGTCATACGTCATACCAACCCCAAGAAAAAAATTGGTTACATCGTTGACCAACTTGAGAAATGAAAACGCCCATCATGCTGGCCATCATTCATACAGTAACAACTATTTACGGTAACAAAACTAGCTGAATCTGATAAAACATGCATTAAGATTCTTCCATATTCAAAAATCCGCAAAATTCCGTCCGAAGTCTGAAATCCGTCGAAAATCCGTTTATTTTTCTCAGGGTAGCAAAAATCCGTCAAAAACGGATTAATCCGTCAATCTGGTAACACTGAGCCACACTCCGGCTCTCGGTCGCACGCTACCATAATCTGGCGCGCTAGAAGTCCCCCCCCCCCCCCCCCCCCCACACGTATCTGCCCGCTTGATATGGTTCAATCCAGCGGCGACTACTCGGCGCTGTTCGAGACGTGAAGGCGGCTGTACGTCGGCTACGATGCCCTTACGCGACGTGTTGGTTTTAAGCGTATAAGGTGCTATTTCTCTATAAAAAAAACTATATCCAATTTTTCAAAATCTATAAGTGTAGAAACCACAGATTTGCTACATTAAAGTCGGTAACAGCATCACAGGAGGCAGGGCCTTTATTCAACAAATTTGCAAATTCCGAGCTTGTATAAAACTATTATAAACCTCTTAACCAAATCTTGTTTGCTATTTTCGTTTTTTTTGTTGATTTTTAATGAATTTCGATTCACGTTTGACTGCTTGTTTATAAAATGGTATGTCTTCATTTTACAGTGGTGCAAGTACAACCATTCCTCAACGGTTCAACAAGTTAGCAGCGCCTTTGACTCGTTGCTGCGGGTACTTAACTGCTCCGTGGATGAAGTAAGACAATTTCCACCCAAGATTGAAGCAATCGAGCAGAAAAGCAGGGCCGCATTCCCACTGGGTTTCGGCCATTCGAGTAGTTACATCGGTAAAGGAGTGGCGCTTGTGGGGTAATACATCTATAGTAATAAATAGTAATATAGGAAAGTTTGATCTCTTGCAAACGGTATATAGTTGGTCCAAGGAAAGAATGAAGATGCCTAATAACTTCACAGTGATATTGTGGGAGAACTTGTTGGAATTTCAGCACATACAAAAGTTGGGTGACCAAATTAATTATTGTTTGGTCTGTAAATTGGAAACTGTTTGTTAAGAGGTGTGATTATTAAGGTTAAATTAAACAATGATTAGTCGTAATTTTAATTTGAATATATTTACGAGTTATTTGGTAATTGAATTGCAATTATACTGAAAGTTTGAATGTTATTAAATGATTACAAAACACATTTGCCGTCCTTGTGAGGTTGGCAATGACAAATTACGGACAATCGTTTAAGAATGACACTGTTCACACGTTGAACAAAGTGTGCAACTAAATCTACAATACGTTGAATAATCAATCTACTAAACTGCTGGCCATTTGCTTTCGAGCAAGAAAAATTTCGCCTAAATTTAAAAGTTAATATTTTCTGAACCAGATATGACATCGATCTCCGGTTTTTAATTGTTGATAGATTTGTCCCTTAGGAAACAATTGCCAAAGTTGGATTGTCTTAAACTGTCAGAAAATTTTATATACAGGGTGTTAACGAGGACGATGATTTTTGCTCCAATTTCAATAGCATGTAACTTTCACAATATTATTTTTAAATTTTATCACTGTACGTCAATTGAATCACTTGTTCATAGCAAAGAAAGTAATCTGTCAAATTTTTGATATCTGCTATATTTTAAGAGATACCGATTTTTTTGAAAAACTTTGCTTTTTTAAACTTTTTGTTAACTAGATCCCACTGTGCGTTGTATCGTGCAAACTTTGCAAGTGATTATTATACCTTATGAGAAGCTTGTTTATGTTCAGTAACAACCATTGTACTTAAATGTTGTGATGTGCAGTGGCGTACTTATAATCAGTTATATGTCTATGATGTATGAGTATCTCACCATTTTTTTGTATTGGAAAGTGCTCGCCCCTAGATTAGGCAAGTTTTTCCTTGTTTTTTAGTTTTTCATATCGCGCTACAGGTATATTATACAGTGTCTACAAAATTTTAAAAAAGATAATTTTTTTATTTAATTGTTTGAAAAAATTTATTTATTAATTTCTTTTTAACACATGGTTTTTAACACAATTTAATAACTTTCTAACACATGGTTAGCTTTGTTGCTAAACGTATTAGCATGGCTGACTTGATATTGTTTTTTTTCGTGATAATCTCGATTCAAATTAATACACTCGGATGAACGGGGTTTGGTTTGACGGCAGCTAGTGATATTTAATATTAAAGTGCCTTTCAATGTAAGTTTAATTTTAGGAATAGTGTCGTGTTAGAAAGTTAGAAATTAATAAATACATTTTTTCAAACAATTAAATAAAAAAAATATCTTTTTTAAAATTTTGTAGACATTGTATAATATACCTGTAGCGCGATATGAAAAACTAAAAAATAAGGAAAAACTTGCCTAATCTAGGGGCGAGTACTTTCCAATACAAAAAATTGTGAGATACTCATAAAGCATAAGTGATTATAAGTACGCCACTGTACATCACAACATTTAGGTACAATTGTTGTTACTGAACATAAACAAACTTTTCATAAGGTATAATAATCACTTGCAAAGTTTGCACGATACAACGCACAGTGGGATCTAGCTAACAAAAAGTTGAAAAAAAAGCAAAGTTTTCAAAAAAATCGGTATCTCTTAAAATATAGTAGATATCAAAAATTTGAGAGATTACTTTCTTTGCTATGAACCAGTGATTCAATTGACGTACAGTGATAAAATTTAAAAATAATATTGTGAAACTTACATGCTATTGAAATTGGAGCAAAAATCATCGTCCTCTTTAACACCCTGTATATAAAATTTTCTGACAGTTTAAGACAATCCAACTTTGGCAATTGTTTCCTAAGGGACAAATCTATCAACCATTAAAAACCGGAGATCGATGTCATATCTGGTTCAGAAAATATTAACTTTTAAATTTAGGCGAAATTTTTCTTGCTCGAAAGCAAATGGCCAGCAGTTTAGTTAGTTCTTATACGAGGGAGAAGGTGTTTTATTTATACCGGGGAAAATGAGAAAATAATAATCAAAAAATATAAAATAACACGACTGTTGGAAACTGGTTTTCCAACAAATATCAGAGACCTGTTACTTTTAATTTTTTTTTTGTTTTATCAGAGGAATAAAGGATAAAACAGGCAACGTTTTTCTTTGGAAACGAAATACAATTCCAAGGTATTACACGGAAATAGCAAAATTAAAATATTGATATGTCATTATTGACATTTATATTTTGCGTTTCGTGTGGTTCACAAATTTTTTATTTTTCTAAACGAAAGTACATTGTTCTATATAGAATTTAATCATCAAAATCAGTTCTTATAAGAACTGTTAGTTACAAATATGTTCCCTTTTCTGTAAGTAGTGTTAAATATTGTATACGGGGTGTTATGGAAATGACGGATTATATTTAAATGGGTGACTCCTGGGGTGTCCTAGAGAAGCGCTACATATTTTTTTTTTAATCAAAGTTTAAAAAGTGGGGTAATTTCCCATAAACCCACAGGTCACTCCTCGACACAATCATATATGATCATATTACCCATGCCCAGCTGTGTAATCAACAGATGTGCAGGCACAATGTTGCCAAACTGTGTAAAAATGTAAAACTTTACATTCTTATAAAAATAATATTTAGTTTACCTAGTATCCAAATAGATGTGAATCCAGGAGCCAGTACACTAGTAAGTAATCCAGGGCACAGACATCTTCAGGTTTTTTTTCTATGGGAAAAGCTTTATGCTCATCACGTACCCTGATGATAATGTGGAACTGCATAATAAGCTTATACCCACTAAACCCCATTCGGCCTCTTATTTCCAATCTCTCGGAACATTTGCAATAAATCACTTAAAGAAACACACAGACACCCACGAGTTTCAAATTAGTTTTTTTTGAAGATATGCACTTATTATTAGATTACACAAAAACACTAAACAGCACTTAATTATTTCGCAATAGAAATAATAAAAACGCTAATTTCTATGGGCCATTAACCCTTTACTAAAGATAAAATGAAGCAATTATGTTTACATATAGAAACTACCCTTTGAAATAAATGGTCGCATCCACGATCCAAGGTGTTTTCTTTGTGCACATTCCGAGAACTAACTTGAGCTAGCGCGGTTGCCATTTCCGAGAATATAATTATACAGGAAAGTAATATTATAGAAGGAAATTCAGCAATTTATGAATATAATCTTATAAAACATCGAAAAGTGGCAACGCTGTATTTTTAAATATGAACCCCAGCCGGCGAAAAGAACAGGCAACCCGCTCGATTGTCAAAAATCAGCTGCTTAAAGAAGCCGGCCGATTTTCACACGCGTTATCGATTTCCTACTGTTTTTACCAAGTTTCAAGCAGATTTGTGTGTTAAATTGTGTTTTAATACTTAAACCCGAGTTTAAATTATTAAGTTATTTGTTCTTTTCGCGACGGCAGTGCCCCAGCCCAGCAGTTCAATATCGATCGACGGAACCAACGTGTTATTTATTTTTAAAATTTTTAGATGTTAAATACATTATTTCCCAGACCACTCAGACAATAAGGGCGTATTTTTGCCTACACAGTAGCACTTTAAAATGCTAATTCAGATTGAATGGTACTTAGATGTGTTATGTGATTTTATTGTGCCGGTTTATTTTTGTTCAGGTTACCTAGGTACTTGGTGTTTTTAAATTAAGTTGGTTTTAAATAAGTCCGAAAAGCTAAATAAAATTGCATTTTTTTCTAAAGGGTAAGTGGCATTTATAAACCTTTAAGTTGTCCAGATCTGACAGGTGTCGTTCGATTGAACAAATGAGAACATACCTGACCATTTATAAACTCCGCGGCGGTTCGTTCGAGTCAGTACAAGTTTATAAATCAGAGATTGTTTCCCAGCGAACTGAACTGAACGTAAAAGTTTATAATAATGTATCCTGAAAAATAAACAGTGACGTTTTTCGCCATATGTTGCTTTGTTTACCTTCCTGACAGGGGCACCACGTGGTCATTTTTGGTTTGCCAAAAGGTCATGTACAGGGCATATTAAATTAAAGCGCCATTTTTGGATATTTTTCTTCAATTTGTTTTCATCTCAGGAATTGCCGATTTAAATATAATAGGTACGTCAATAACACTCTGTATATTTAGTTATAAAACATTAGGCGCGTTTAGCGAACGTCAGCGATCGTCAGCAGCTGAATTGATTATCCAATCAAAATCGCTAAACAATGGTTTTCAAAAGCGCTTACTTCCAGCCGATGGGCGAAATATCTTCGCTGACCATTCGCTAAACCCGCCCATTGTATTTTGTTTGAATAACCCTTAACAACCAGTGCTGGGAGTGTCTAATGTCCCATCGGTAAGGACAAACGTTTCTAAGTCCCGTATTTCACCGTTCTGCCAAAAAGGCTGCGTAACTTAAGCCCTTCTATTTCTTTAAGTTATCTTAAATAAAATGTGGTCAGCACCGTAGGAAAGATTCGCGGGCTTATCTCATGGCCGTATTTATACAGTTCGACAAGCAAGTCTATAGCTACGCGGTATCGGTAAGGGGGAAGCAATATCTTTTAAAACATGGCCGAGTCATGGGCGTGCTATTATTATCTTAATAATGTAATAATATATATTTTTTCATAGCATGAACATATTTGTATCACCAGTGCAATATATTAGGCCTTTTCATTAATATTCCTCGCTTATTTTGGCATTTTCGCCAATAAAATCCATTTGATTTCAACATGCACCTCAAAGTTTCACGGGAAAATGGAAACTTTATGTCACTTCTCAGCTGTTGTAGCAACTTTTTTAAAGTTGGAAATACTTTTAGTTCCAAATAAAACTTTTGTATTGTTCTCCTAACAATGCCAAAGTCGAAGCCTTCGATTTTTTCGACAGCAGAGAGACGGTCCCTTTTTTGACAGGAGATGACAATTGACAATTGATTCGGGTTATTTTCTTCCTTTCAGTATCTTCTTTGTGCATGTTTTTTACTGCACCCACGCTTACTCCCGTATACATTGCGAGCCTTTCTAGCTTTCGCTTAAGTGGCAATTTAAATGTATTAATTGGTAATTCCTCTTCACACACCCTGTACACATTGGCAATCACTTCGCGGGTTTGACTATGAAGGGTTTTACCAGGGTATATTCATTCATTATCACAGTTTCAAAACAAACCCTATCACTACGCAACTGGATGAAGCATATTGGACATCGCCGAACAAGCACGCTGGCACTATAGGCGTGTCACCAGGCGCGTGACGTCATCCTCTGTCGGGGATATAACCTATCAAATTAGCTCTAGCCACCAGTTACCCATGGTTACCGTTGATATTGTACCATGTTGCCCTATTTTTAGATTAGAAGTACTTTAATGAAAAAATATTTTATTTTGCATTTAAATATTAAAATAAATAGTATGAAAAGAAAGTTTTAAGAACATCGAAACTATAATAGAATATTAGTTTCTTATATAGTTATGACAATTTACTTTAAATGGGTAAATTTAATTTTAGGGTTTACTTGGTAACATGTTATTAAATTAAAATTTAATATATGTGACAACATTGTTATCCCAAGAAATTTTTTTGCCCGCATTCCTTTTGTAGCTACAGTTAAAGTTGTCGACCTGTAGTCGACACTTGATGCCTCCTCAGGCCTTAAGGATTCCTTAGGTGGCCTTGTCAGTGTGGCAACTGAAATTATCGACTATTGTTTATGGGAAGCCTATCCATAATTTACGTGTTTTTTTTTTCATTCTAAGAGATGCGGCACATCGAACTCACCCATTGGCTGGCCAAGGAGTCAACTTGGGCTTTGGAGATGTCACGTGTTTGAATAAAGTATTAAGCAACGCAGTATATTCGGGCAGTACCCTAAGTAAGTATAACTTAAAAACATCTACAAAATTTGTGGAACTATAAGGTTTTAAGCATTTATACAGGGTGTTCGGTTGGAGATATGATTGATTCTACATGTGAATATAAAGGTAGTACGTCATTTAAGACACATGTTTGAGTTTCAGCCTGTCAAGGTAATTTTTTTTTCTTCATCTTGCGGTTAGTTTTTAAACTATCAAGTTGTTAAGGCAAGGTAAGGGTTGATTGGTTGGTTTGTTCGGCTAGTTCAGTACAAAATGGAGAGCTTTTTTAGTAATAAGCCTCTTGTAATCTTAATCTTATAAGGGAAGACTCACCGACTTGAAACAAACATGGACCCTGGTATTTATGCTCGATTGACTTGACTCAAAAGTCTATATTTTTATCCAGTGTATGGCAGTTGGCACAGTCTAACCATATTGAGTTACAATTACTATTTTTCCACAAACAATACTTCAATTTAACACACAAACACTGAAAAACAACAAAGAATTTTATTTACAATCATGCATGTAATAATCACATTTCATCAATCTTTGAAAGGTGGAAAGTTGACGTTTTTTTACTTTCACTTTCCACCCAGGTGGAAAGTAAATCTTTTTTTTTGTAAATTTTTTAAAAATCTTAAAATAATATACGAACACACTTTTTAAAAAAATGCTAATAGCTTTGCGTGATAGATATGTCTACTTTTTCCCTAATTGATAGAGTGGTCCTCAGCATTGAATATTGTGACCAAATCGTTGATATCTTCTTTGTCTTGATATTTTCACTGAAATAAGCTAGTAGCGCCGACTCAGAACCAGGATTTTGAACTTTGTTTCCGGTACACCATTCTTTGAAACAGTTATATGCCTTGTCATATCTCGGGCGGCTTTTAGTTAGTAGAAGATCTTCTACTATTTTTGCTTCTTCTCGAATTTCTGGTGGAGTAGCTGCAAAATCAAATTCCTCATCTGATTTTTCTGTTGTTATAATAATATATTATTTAGTGACATGCTATATACGTTATTTTACCACCTGCGGTTATTTGAAATGTCTGTCTAATTTTTCAATGGAAAAGTCAAAATGATATTTACGTTTTACTAATAATTTTAATTCAAAATAATAAGAAGTGTATGTTAGATGTGGTTGTAAATAAAATAGAATACAAACCTCGGTGAAAAGTTTCATTAGTGTCTCGAGATTTAGTTAACCTCGCCGCTTTACGCCTCGGTTAGCTACCGATTATCTCAACAGGAATGAAACACTTTCCACCTCGGTACGTAATATACAGTGATGGGCTAAAATATGGAACAAATTCATTTAAAAATCAGGTTTTATTTTTTTGTAAAAACGCTCGTACACGTCGATTATAATTTTTTCTTCCGGATTTTTTGCCTCGAAAAGAAATTATACTGGGTGTGTCAAAAAGTAGATGTTGTAATTTTTTTTTTTATTTTAAATAGAACCACCCTATTTTTACTTATCACATAAATTCTACGTCAAATTCTGAGCATAATTCATGTAGCATACTCTATCCTTATCTGTAACGGTTTTAGAGAAAAATTACATCCTAAAAAAGAAATTTCTTTAAAAAAAGGTACATGTACCTACTTAAAGGTAAACAGGTAAATTTAAATTAATTGTTACTACGATAGCAAGTCATGTGTCAATCAAAAAGAATTTTAAATATAATTTTGAAAAAACGGTGATCATGGTGCATTTAAATGAAACTCAAAGAATCGAAATTTTAATTTTAATTGGATGTGGAGACAAAACAAGAAGTCAAGAAGAAGTTTGTAACTTGTTTAGCGCTAAGTATCCAGAACGACGGATTACAAGATCTACAGTGAGTAAAATTGAGAAAAAATTCAGGGAAACAGGGAATGTAAAGGATCGTCTACGGCCAGGTCGTCCAAAAATTAGTGAAAACCCAAAATTGAACATTTTGTTAGAAGTTGAAGATAATCCCCATAGTGCATCCACTGAAGTAGCCCTTAATAATGATGTTAGCCGACGATCTGTCTTGCGGGTATTGAAACAAGAAAAGTACCATCCGTATAAAATTAGGTTGCTGCACGAGCTAAACGAAGATGATCCCGACCGCCGACTACAGTTTTGTGAAACTGTAATGGAAATTTGCAACTTAAATCTATTTTTCCATCGCAGCGTACTTTTTAGCGATGAAGCCACGTTTTGTTTGAATGGTTCGGTAAACAGACAAAATTTTCGGTATTGGAGTACAAATAATCCCTGTTGGATGAGAGAACAGCATACTCACAAAAAGTAAATGTTTGGGCAGGGATATTAAATGATAGAATTATTGGACCTTTTTCTTCGATGGAAATCTTACAGGAGACCGGTATTTACAATTTCTTCAAAATTAATTAATTCCCACACTAGCAGCGGATTTTCCAAATCCGAATCAGCCTAATCTACCAGAAGTGTCTATTTGGTTTCAGCAGGATGGTGCTCCGCCTCATTTTGCTCTACAAGTACGAGAGTATTTGAATACTATTTTTCCCGAACGATGGATAGGTAGAAGAGGACCCATAGAATGGCCTGCAAGATCTCCCGATCTTACACCAATGGATTTCTTTCTTTGGGGTTATTTGAAATCAAAAGTGTATAAGGATAAACCACAAAATTCGGAAGACTTAAAATTTAAAATTAGATATGAAATTAGGCAAATTAATGAAAATACTGTAAATAATGTTTTAGAAGGGTTTTTAAGTAGATTGGCATATTGTCAAGAAGTTAATGGTTTGCATTTTCAACACTTAATAAAATAATTTTTCAAAATTATACCTACATCTACTTTTTCACACACCCAGTATAATTTCCTTTTGAGGCAAAAAATCCGGAAGAAAAAATTATAACCGACGTGTCCGAGCGTTTTTACAAAAAATTAATACCTGATTTTTAAATTAATTTGTTCCATATTTTAGCCAATCACTGTAGTATTATTTAACAATAATGACAGTTGTTAAGCGTGTACTGTCAAACGTGAAAGCAGGTATGAAAGACGGCCGTTCCAATAAGGGCTTTATAAAAAGTACGTTCGGAACGCTCGGAGACGACGTAATGTCTTTGTCTAATTAATAGGAAACGACCTAGAAAAAATATTTTCAGAGCTCCCCTATTGTTTTTCTGGAAAGTTGTTTGCAACCTACCTATAAATGTGAATTGCTTATTCGTCAAAGATTGTGAACCAAAGCCCTATATATCCTCCTTGATTTAAGATCATTGGGAAAGCTACTAGTTCAGAAAGATTTTATGAAAACAATTGTATTTAGGTTTACGCCTAGAAATGTTCAGTACTAAAATGCTTATAACTTATATACATATTACTTGTAACACAATCAAAATGATATGCCTAGAGAGTTCCTATTTCTTGCTACTAAGCAGCGGAATATGTGCTTAATAGTCGCACTAAAAGTTTAGTGCGTTGTTTCTCAAGCTTTCTAGTCTCGCGCCACCTTAAGAAATCACAAACAAATAAAGTGTTTACTTTTTATGACCTCTCACTATGCAGGGTGTCCGCAAATGTAAATTTCTTGAGCTGGACGAACAAACCCACCATCGTATAGTCAGGATTCGGTGTCGTTTGATATATTTTATTCAAAAATTTGGGAACGTTGCAGACGAAGACCAATTAAATAAAGATATTGATGTTTACTCTGAAGTTTAGTAAGGATGGCAAGGATTACCTGGTCAAATACACGCAAGGGCCGTAATTGGAAAACCATCGAGGATACTATCGAATGGGATGCTAGCCCTAACACGGCCCCAGTTGAAACAAGTCATGGGTCTGCTAACAGGCCACTGCCACTTGCGAAAACACCTTCAACGGATGGGCATAAACAACGGATCCATTGAATGCAGACTCTGCGGCGAAGAGGATGAAACCGCCTCACACATAATATACCGCTGCGTAGCGCTGTCTCGTAGAAGACAAAATATCTTCGGGAACATACAATGTGGTGACAACCTCCCACATGACAAACTTGGTAGAAGGTTACTGGACCTCATAGCAGGAACAAACATCGTCTAACCAGATCGGGGTACACAATAAGCCGGAAGGCTGCAGTGATAGAAGTTCGGGCCTTTAAACCGACCCCCGCCTTTAACCAACCAACCAAGGATTGTGAGTGTGCTGTCAGATCAAAAAATCTGGCTTACCGACAGTGGCGTCAAAACCCTACCACTGAGAATCGTACCATCTTTGTTACCGCCCGAAACCAATGTAAGCTAACAATATAAGCCCATAACGTGAGGATCAAAAACAAACTTCTTGACAGTCCAAACGGATCAAGATCCTTTTGGTCAGTCGCTAAGGCCGTCAGCCAAAATTTTACCAAATCAACTATTCCACCTCTAATACGTCCCGTCCCGATGGTACAATAGCATCCACAGCCGGAGACAAAGCAAACTTACTTGCTGAACTATTTTCTTCACATTCCACTGTAGATTTTCAGGGAAGAACACCACCCGACATTCCTGCAGTTCAATCCGAAATGACCGAAATCGTGTTCCGTGAGCGTCCCGTCAAACGAATCCTGAAAGGACTGGACGTCAAAAAAGCTACTGGTCCAGACGAAATTCCTATTATAGTTCTCAAGAGATGCGCCGATGAACTAACACCAGTATTTTGTAGACTTTTCAACTTATCCTACAAAAAAGGAATATTTCCATCTTGCTGGAAGACGGCGCGAGTCCAGCCTATTCCAAAGAAAGGTAAGAGAACCCTGCCTAACAACTATCGACCAGTCGCATTGCTTTCAGTTATATCAAAAGTAATGGAGAAAGCTATTAACCAACATCTTCTAAAGTACCTGGAAGGCTTCAACATTATCAGCGATCATCAATATGGTTTTCGGAAGTCCAGATCAACTGGAGATCTTCTAGCCTATGTCACCCATATTTGGAACAACGCAATCGAACATCATGGGGAGTCTCGGGCTGTTGCACTGGATATTTCTAAAGCTTTTGATCGTGTTTGGCATGAGGGGCTTCTAAGTAAACTGCGATCCTATGGTATGCCCAGTCGATTCTGTGCATGGTTGTCTAGCTTTCTTAAGGACCGCTCTCTGCAAGTGGCGATTGACGGATTTCTCTCAGACACCTTCACCATCAATGCCGGTGTTCCTCAAGGGTCTATATTGTCTCCCACTCTCTTCTTACTCTACATTAACGACCTTCTAGTGAAAACGAAAAACCCGATAGTTAGTTTTGCTGATAATAGCACACTTTTATCATCTTTCTCTTTGAATGCACAAACATCGGCTGCCGACGCACATCTTCGCAGACAGCATGAAGTATCACGCCTCAACAAAGACCTGGAAGAAATTTTGTCTTGGGGTGACAGTAACCAAGTCGAATTTAACGCTAAAAAAACCCAGGCAGTAGTTTTCTCTAAAAAGGTTAACATTACAGAACCGGATATAGTCATGGACGGACACGCAATCCCGCTGGCTTCATCTATTAGTTTGCTGGGCGTCAATCTGGGAGGAAATATGTCTTGGCATAACCACGTTGTGGCAATCGCCAAGATAGCCTCTCAGAAGCTTGGTGTACTCTTCCGAACCAGAAAGTTGTACACACCTCAACAACTTTTGACACTATACAAAGCCCAGATTCGACCATCACTAGAGTACTGCTCTCATGTCTGGAGCTCTGCACCCAAACATACTCTTCGGCTACTGGATTCCATCGATAGGAGGGCCATTCGTCTGATTGGAGACCACGAGCTGAAGAAGAACCTCGACAGCCTAGAACATCGAAGGCAAGTTGGTGATTTGACTCTCTTTTACAGATATTTTCATGGAAAGTGCTCGGCTGACCTTGCCCTCTTAATTCCGCCCAGAGCGGCGAATATCAGAAATACACGACGAACCACTGCCGCCCATCCATATGTGGTTAAGCTTAGTACTCCTCGAACTTCATTATTTAAGAACTCTTTCATCTGGAGGACTTCATCACTGTGGAACGATCTTCCCGAGGTCGTTTTTCCCAACGAATATAACCTCCAACGATTCAAAACCAACGTGAATCGCTTTTTGCGCACACGCACCACTCCCAGAGTGCCCTAAAGGATTTTTCCTACAGTGCTTGTGTTTGATCATAAAAAAAAAAAAAAGTCAATAGGAATTTAGTACATGCGACGCAACTGGAGATTATGTAGTATCAATTAAATATTAAGTATTTTGTTTCATTGTTATGGAGATAACTTTCTAGTAGCTTTTATATGTTTGTAACGTGTCTGGACATACACATTATTATTGTTATTCTGTTTTATACAGGGTGAGCCGGGAGGAACCGACCTAAGACTAGGAGCATGTTGTATACGAGAAAATAATTTTTTCATTTGTGTTCAAGTTGTAACATAATTACTAGTGTTGTGATCGCTCGAGCGAAGAACTGCTTGAGTACTCGATTATTGAAATATCCGACTTCGCTCGATTATTAAAGAAACTGCTCGAGTTATAAATTCAAGCGAAAATCGTCGCTTGTTACTTGTTACCTTTCACTCGATACCCGAGCTTCGCTTGACGCCGACCAAAATGTGCTGCTTGGTAGTGTGATCGCTCGAGGTAAAAAACTGCTCGCATATTCGGGCAATTATCAAAGATAGAATGTTGCGGTTTTCACTTTACTGTTCCATTTTAAAGAAATGAAACGAAAGATTCCGGTGGCAAATTTGTCATCTTGGTTTTTAATCTGCAGGGTGATTTTGAAAATCTTCGTTTTTTTTACGTTACGCATTAACGTATCAAAAATATAGAAACTGATCTTGTTAGAGATTTTTACGTAAAGTGGCGTAGTTAGTTTTTCTCCAAAAAGTTTATTTTTTGATATCTTAACAAAAGTAACATTTTTTAAATGGGACACACTATATATTATTTATTTAATTAATTGAGCACATTTTGTTTGGGCTTTACAAAAATATATAGTTATTTATATTCAAAAAGATCCTAAAACTGCGCTATTTTTAATAAATTACGTCACTTATAACAGTAGTATAACAGTAGGCCATGGTCACTTTATTAGAAACAAAATCAATATTTTGATAGCTATTCAGATTTGATTATACTGTAAATCATGCCAACATATCATACCTTTCATAATTATTGTCATAAAACGGCCATTATTAAGGCTAATTAAATAAAAAGCCTATTAGTTAGTCATTTGTTTTTAATATATTGAGCAGTATATTATTAAAAATATCGCATTTTTAGGTTATTTTTGAATATAACTATAAACAACTATACATTTTTGTAAAGCCCAAAATATGCTTAATTAATTTAAAAAATAATGTAGGTATAGGGTGTCCCATTTACAAATTTTTATTTATGTTCATATCACTGTAATGTACCTACCTATTCTACCTATTTTACCTATTTTTTCTATTTTTCTTTTGTGTTATTTTGGTATATTTCTATGACAAAGGAATATTATACGTAGTTTGTTAATTCTAGATAAGTTAATTATATCTACAGTAAATACTAAATTTCTCCAATATTTATTAATGTTCAGTAAGATTGGAACTTTCCTAAAAAGATACGTATAATCGAACTTTGCCAAAATACATTTATTTATCTGTTTATATTGTAATTAAGTATAGTATTTAAGAAGCCAACAGAAGAAGATAAGGACATTATAAAATTATTATTCATTCCGCTATTATTTACTTACTCTTTCACTTTAAATCAACTTATTGTTTTGTTGTTAGTATATTATAATAAAATAATAAAAACTTGGTCCATCGTGTTTCAACTAAGAAGTCCATTACATCACAAAAACTGGCTACGCCGCTGAACTACGGCAATACGAATGGTGTCTAAAAAGCGAGGATTGTCAAAATCATCCTGTACACACATGGTGTCCCATTTTCGACTCTTTTATAGGGTATCTCCGTAATTGTTAGTGCTATCAAAAAAGTAATGTTGGTGTCATGTGCTCTTTTTGAGTCGAACAAAATGGTACAATCAAAAAATTGACAATTTCAAAATTACCTTATATTTTCTTAGTTAAAAGAGATACAGAAAAATGTTTGATACTGAAGTTTCTTATATTGATTGTTGAATAATCTGCCGTTTTCAGGAAATGTATATTTTGTTCGCTATCCGGAAAGACGGTAACCATTTAAGGACATAATATTCCGAACATTTGCGACGATTCCCGTTATTTCTGAATCTTTTATTTCGTTTCAAAGTAATAAAGTTGAAATAAATTGCCTAGGAAACCAATATCATCCATGGTGTGTTATATATTTGAAAGGAGAATTTAAAATAGTATATTTTTAGATTAAAATATACAATGTGTTCCATTTAAAAAAATTAGGTTACGTCCGATAATTTTTTACCTGACCCCGTATACTTATTCTGAAAACGGCCGATTATTCAACAATCACTATAAAGAAACTTCTGTATAAAACATTTTTCTGTATCTCTTTTTAATAAGAAAATATAGGGTAATTTTGAAAGTGTCAATTTTTTGATTTTCCCCCGTATCTCTTAAGCGAGCGAAAATTTTCAAATTTTGATTTTACCATTTTAAGTTTGACCCAAAAAGAGTACATTACTTTTTTGGTAGCTCTAACAATTACGGAGATACCATATAAAAGGGTCGAAAATTGGACACCCTGTACATAAAAAACTAATGGAGCCATGACAAAATTGACACCGGCTTCTTTAAATAGGACAGTAAAGTGAACCCGCACCATCCTATCTTTGATAATAGCTTTTATACCCCCCAGAAAGTGTCGAAAATGGGACAACTTGTACAAGACACACCTCGAGTTTGGTCTGTTTTTCCCGAATCACCCTGTATATTCTAATTACTACATTCCCTTTGGCAAGACTTGAAGGGTAAACTAAACCAGTGCCTCCTAAAACTCCGGGCCGCGAAGAGTAGTCACTCCGGCATCACTGTCGTGGGACTTTTGCGCCATTTTAGAACTGTCAAATCTCGTTGACCGCCGGGTACAAATTTTATTTTGCAGTTCATTTTAATGATATTACGAACAGTTATTTATTAAAACGTTAACAGGGTGTTTCCTGGGTTTGTGTAGAGGATATTAAAAGTGTTTGTGATACAATATCTCATATATTTCGTCCATAGTCGTGTGCTAACCGGATCGGCTCTCTCGTAAGAAAGTCCCGCCGTGTGTGACAATTTTTCAGCGTTTTAGTGCTTATTTGCGTTAGAATTTCAGTTGAATACCGGAAAGCCGGTAATTTAAAAAGCAGTGTGTGCTCTTCTAGTTTGTCACATTTTAGAGTTTAAAATTGGATGTATTGGATTACTTACGTAAACTAGTAACGAGGTAAGATTTGAACATTCTACATAATGACAAAAACGTGTTGTGTTCCTTGTTATCCGAGTACGATAAAAGCTATTGGATCTATGCTATCGACTTTTGGTTTCCCAAAAGATGAAATTTTGAAAAATATTTGGCTAAAAGCTTTTCCCCGAGATAGTTGGTCACCTACCCAACATTCTGTAGTTTGTAGTAATCATTTTGCAGAAAGCGATATCATTAGGGAAGAGATTTATAGTTTACCAGACGGAACTGTGAAAAGAATTCCAACAAAGGCTAGGCTTAAATGTGGTTCATTTCCTTCTATTTTTCCAAATTTACCTGTATATTTATCTAAAAAAGTACCTATGCCAAGAAAATCTCCCGATGAAAGACATAATGAAAATCTAGCTCGTCATAATGAATTAAATGAATCATTTGAAAACTCAGATATAATTAATAGTTTTCAAGACTTACTTTTAAACTATCTTAAAAAAATTAATATTTGTGAGTCTTGGACTGTAAAAGTAGAAGAAGATAGAAAAATTTATTTTTATATTCTAAATTTAAAAGAGGACCTTATTAGCATTGTAAGTCAAATTTCAATTGATAAAAATATGGTTGTTAAGGTATTTATAAATAATACAGAATTAACTTTTAAAAACTTAAATTGGATTTTACCTTTTAATTTGAAACTAACTAGATGGTCCCAACTAGAAAATTTATTAGTTAGATACAAAGATAAAATATCTATCCACCAATCATTCACTTTTTTAATAGAAAGGAGTATATATTTTTTGAACGAAGCTTATACCAAACTGGTTTCAGAATCAGATATATTGCAGGAGGAGAATGATTCAAAAGACAATAATAATTTAAATTATATGTTACCAATTTTAATTAATCAAGTACAATTACTCATTTTGAAAAAAAGCGCTATTCATCGGAAACTATAATTATGGCTTTTATGTTGTATACACTTTCTCCGTGTGCATATGATTTAATACGGGATTATTTAAACTTGCCCACTAAAAGATATATACAAAATATTTCTTCTAGTCTCAATGTTGTTCCCAATTCGTACCCAAATACCACTGATAAGGACCCAAACACCAATAATTACCTAAACTATGTCTCTGATTCCTTAGAACCTCATACATGTTATGTATTTTAAATTCCATTCCATTTTAAACTTCCCACCAAACACCATTTGGCAACAGCGCATCGCTGCTCTGTACACGGCCTGTCTGAAGTTGGCCGTGACTAAACACTAAGCAGGTATAATTTCTTAATTGGAAGCATTCTTAAAAGCACCCCATTATATTTTATTACAGCTGATCTGAGTTACCTGAAAGACTATGAATCGGAGAGGCAGAAACACAATGTGCCGACCATGCTGGCCATCGAGGGGCTGTACCGGCTTTACAATACGGATTTCGTCCCTCTCGTTATTCTAAGAAGTTTGGGGTTGCAGGCGACCCATGCGATGGAACCGTTGAAGGTAAAACACCTTTCCTTGGATCGTTTATACCGGGTGTCGATTTAAAAATTCCCCAGTCTCAATATCTGGCTGCCAGCAAATAATATTAAAAATAGGAAAGGCACGTCAATTTTATTTTGAAAGGGGACGCTTTTAACGAATATTTGCACCCTTCGTGGTTTAAGCCCTTAGATGGGGTAGATGTTAAAGATTGTTTCAAGAAAAATGGATATAACATAATGACTGTCGTCAAAGTACCTGGGTCATCCCATTATTTATGACCCTTTGTTATTATTATGTGGAAAGGACCGGATTGTAATAATTATAATTAAATATAGGCACATCAGGTAGGTTAGGTTGCTTAATTTATATTTAAATATCTTTTTGTGGTAAAATTTGTTAGATTTTGAGGAATGGTTCAAGAATTGTCTTTTACCAAACATTCCTCAGAATAGCGTGATAGTAATGGACAATGCGAGCTATCACAGTCGCCAATTACATAAAGCTCCAAGCTCAAATAATACAAAATTGGAGATTCAGAACAACATGGCGGCGAATGATATATATTTTGAAGAAAGTTATAAAAAAAAGTGATCTTTTAGAAGTTTTAAAGACATTTTGTATAAAAAAAGTATATGTTGGTGACCTGGAATAAGACCCTAGAAGAACAGAAAACTAAAAAGCAACAGGCATACGACAAGTGGTTAAAAACGTCAGATCCTAATGACAAAGCCGTATATAGACAAGAACAATCAGCATTTAAAACCATGGTAACAAAAAACAAAAATGAGTCATGGGATAGAAAGTGTGGTGAGATAAATACACATATCGGCGGAACAAGATCATCTGAGGAGTGGAGAATAATAAAATCACTAAGAACAAACACCTCGAACAGAATCTCCTTACAACAAATCTCTACAGACAAGTGGAGAACGCATTACATGGAGAAACTGACAGAAGATAGACAAGAATACCTTACAGAGTCACCAAGACAATATAACGTACAAGGTGAACGTATGGACATAACGGTGGAAATGATATGGCAGGTAATAAAATCCATGAAAAATAAAAAAGCTCCAGGACCAGATGGTATACCAGCGGAACTACTTAGAAACGGCACGCAGAAGCTTGTTACATTCCTTCAAGGGCTCTTCACCAGAATAATAAACAATAAAGAATCAATTCCAACGAGCTGGAAAGAAGCCTGGATAACACCAATACACAAGAAAGGCAAACGTGATGAGTGTGAAAACTACAGATGCATATCAGTTACAGCTACAATGAGTCGAATGTATGGGAAACTTATAAAAGGTATAATAGATCAAGAATATACCCCCTTCGAAATAGAGGAACAGGCAGGCTTCCGAGCCGGACGATCCTGCATTGACCACATATTCACCTTAGTGCAGTTGAACGAGAAGAAGGTCGCCCGGAAAAGAGAGGCCCATCTATTGTTTGTCGACCTTACAAAGGCATATGATACTGTCCCTATTAAGAAATTATGGCAGGTACTAGAACATTCCACAATAAACGAGAAAATAATATCGGCCATAAAACAACTCTACGACCAAGCCGGCTCTCGGATAAAGACGGGTAACAATCTGTCGCAACCATTTCCGGTGTCAAAGGGCCTTCGACAGGGATGCTGTCTGTCTCCAACTCTCTTTAAGTTATACCTTAACCAAGTGCTGGTAAAATGGAGAAGATCATGTCACAGAATGGGAATGGAACTCGGAAATGACAGGAACTTGTACACGCTTCATTTTGCAGATGACCAGGTTGTAATAGCTCAAGACAAAGAAGATCTAGAATTTATGAGTTGCAGGTTGCTAAAGGAATACGGTGAATGGGGTTTGATGGTAAATTTTAGTAAGACGAAATACTTATGCGTTGGTGGAGAATCACAAGACCTGGAAATCGATCGCAGCATCTCTATAACGCCATGTGATGACACTAAAAGAAGTAGAAGATCGAATAACGAAAGGGAAAAAAGTAATTGGCTGCTTAAATTCAATACTATGGTCAAGCCAAATTTCCAAAGAAAGGAAAAAACTGTTGTATGACACGGTTTTTAAGAGTATTGTATTATATGGATGCGAAACCTGGCAGATGAACAAAGGCTTAGAACGTAGACTGCTGGTTTTGGAGATGGACTTCTGGCGCAGAGCTGCCGGTAAATCTAGAATGGATCGAATAAACAATAATCGAATTCGAGAAATGATGGAAGTGCAGAAGACAATACTAGATGACATAGACCAGCGACAACTGATTTGGTACGGACACGTAGAAAGGATGGGCGATGAGCGGATCCCCAAACAAATACTAAACTGGACTCCAACAGAGAGAAGAAGTAGGGGAAGACCGAAGTCAACCTGGATCGATGGAATACGCAGAGCCATGTCAGAGCGAAACTTACAGCCAAGAGAATGGGAAAACCGACAAGCATGGAAACTGGGAACCGGAAGGCGTAGAACGCTATGAAACCGGATATATATATATATGTTGGTGACACATTGGCAGAAGAAATTGGACATACAGTGCTACGGCTCCCACCCTATTATTGCATTTTTAACCCCATAGAGCATATGTGGCACCAGTTAAAATCACTGGTTAGGTCTGAAAATATTTCTCCGACTTTAAGTTCTAGTGTTGTAGAATTAATACGAAAATGCTTTAATGATATTCCCCCAGGTAGTTGGAAAAATTCAGTCCGTCACGTAATAACTGTAGAAAATTCGTATATTAGTCTGGATCGTATAATTAATCCAATTATAATTAATTTTGATGAGGATAGCGATAGCGAAACAAAACTATCTATAGAATGATGTTATTTCATTTGATTACATTAATATAATCATATCATTACTTGTTTTCCTTAGTCCGTCCCTTCATATTTCACTTGTTTATTGCCAAGATCTTGTCTACACAATGGGACCGACCCACGAAATCATTAAGTCGTATCCAATTTTCGTGAAACGTACTGTACCATTAAAATCTTCAATGGGGGAGGGGGTCAAGTGATTAAGCCCCTAGGAAAGGGTGTCACCCGCAGTGACTACCTCTACGGACCTCTAATCATTGTACTGGAAGAAAACTTTTTGTTTTTTTAAAGAATAACCTAAAACCACAAATCTCAGGATATTTGAAAAAATCTAAAATTTCGCGTTTCGATTTTTATTTTTTCCCGACTTTGTTCTTTCACTTCCTCATTGCTACTTTTTATTCTCCTCAAGATGGCATTATCAGATCTTTCATGCGACGTTTCGTCTTTGGGTCACCATCATCGACTTATTTTTTTTAAATACGGGCCTGGATCTTTTTGTTTAATTTATGATAGATGACCGAAGTCCACGTTCAGTGGTATACAACACTTACTGGTTTTCCGACGTTTTGTTCCTTAAATTTACCATCTTCAGTATAATACCCCTAGTACGTTCCTGTAATTTACTTTTTTTTTTAAATTCGGTGTAATTCGAAAATGTAAAACTCAACGCCTTAGAGTTAAATTTAATACAAGTATTAGTTTGAAAAAAAAACAGTAGTAGTGACTAGTGCGTATCAACAATAGCAATTAAAGATAGAAAAAGCAATAATAATTTAAAAATCTTCAGTTCAGGTGTCCCATTTTCGACACTTTTATAGGGTATCTCCGTAATTGTTAGTGCTATCAAAAAAGTAATGTAGGTGTCATGTGCCCTTTTTGGATCAAACTTGAAATGGTAAAATCAAAATCCGAAAATTTTCGCTCGCTTAGAGATACGGGGGAAAATCAAAAAATTGATTTCCCTATATTTTCTTAGTTAAAAGAGATACAGGAAAATGTTTCATACATGATGTTTATTTATAATTATTGTTGAATAATCTGCCGTTTTCAGAATAAGTATACGGGGTCAGGTAAGAAAGTTATCAGACCTAACCTTAAAATGGAACACCCTGTATATTTTAATCTAAAAAGATTTAAACTCTCTGTTCAAATTTATAACACACCATGGATGATAGATATCATATCAAATTTTTCAAAATGTTGATAAGTCATTTCACATTTATGTAAAAATGAAATTGACGTTAAATGTTAATAATAACTAGAATGTCTTACTCAACTTTATTACTTTAAACCACAGTAGGCCATGAAACAAAAGCTAATATCTTAGAGTAGTTGTCTCTAGGATATTAGCTTTTGTTTCATGGCCTACTGTGGTTTAAAGTAATAAAGTTTAAATAAATCGCCTAGGAAAGCAATATTATCCATGGTGTGTTATATATTTGAAAATAGAATTTAAAATGCAATCTTCTTAGTTTGAAATAAACTGGGTGCTCCATTTAAAAAATTGGGGTTAGGTCCGATAACTTTTTTACCTGACCGCGTATACTTAGTCTAAATACGGAAGATTATTCAAAAATCATTATAAAGAAATTTTTGTATAAAACACTTTTCTGTATCTCTTTTAACTAAGAAAATATAGGGTAATTTTGAAATTGTTAATTTTTTGATTTTCCCCCGTATCTCTTAAGCGAGCGAAAATTTTCTAATTTTGATTTTATCATTTTAAGTTTGACCCAAAAAGAGTACATGATACCTTACATTACTAACACGGAGATACCCTATAAAAGTATCGAAAATGGGACACTCTGTATTATGGGTATTTTAATGAACGTAGATTTGGGTCCTCTTTCATAATTTAAACAAAAAATCCAGGCCCGTATTTAAAAAAATTAAGTTGATGGTGACCTATAGACGAAACGTCGCATGGAAGTTCTGATGATGCCATCTTGTAGAGAATAAAAAGTAGCAATGAGAAAGTGAACATCTCTTCGAACAAAGTCAGGAAAAAATAGAAACCTAAACGCAAAATCTTAGGTAGTTTGTTCCTTGGTCTCGGTCACTTTAGAAATGAAAATCCAATTTTGGATGAATGGACATGTCCAGTCCATTCTGTCATTTATATATTTTTTTGTTTTCATTATAAAAATGACTAACTCTAACATAAAATAGGAATTTTGCTTTTAACACCATCAAAAAATGTTGGTTCTTTCTAATTTTGTTTATACACCTTTTTTATTTATGTTCAAATAATACTGACGATGGTTTAAATAAAATGAACCGAAACGTTGACTGAAAATTGGATTTTCATTTCAAAAGTGACCGAAACCCAGGAACAAACTACCTATAATTTGTTAAAAAACGGTCAGGAAAACAAAACTATAAGCAATATCTTAGTTTTTTCCAAATATTTTTAAAGCCCCTGTATTGATTTTTGATTTTTTTGCGGCATATTGTTGGGCCCTTAATTACGCAACTTTACCCCAATTTAACCGACTTCGTTCTCCGACAGTTTTCGAAATCATAATGGTGAAGGCCGAATTTCTAACACCCTGTAAATACATTTTTTTAGCAGCAGGTGATTAACATAAATTAAAAATAAAATAATTGTCTTTGTATCAAATATGAAAATATCATTATTTATGTTGTATTTATACAGAATAACTATTTATTTGTGTTTTCTTTTCAGAGGGCAATTGTGTCCCAGGCAGCTGTCTAGACATTGATTAGTCAATAGTATCTATAATTACGAAGTAATTAAATTAGTTAGTATAGGTACTTTCTTATACATAAAGTTATTGTAATTATCTTGTAAATACCTATGTATGTTTTCTTAAAACGGTGGATGAATGTTTTTGCAAAATGTAAATATATTTGTTTGACTTAAAACTGTTTATTTTATTTTTATTTATTTCTGTTCAGTACACAAGATATGTATACACAGGGTATCTATTGACAGACAGATGGTACACTTGAGATTGTAATGGTCTTTTTAGGGCAAATTTTTATTTTGTTACAAGATGTTGATTTTTTTTAAATCGTTATTTTTATCGAATCTCATCGTACGTGCCTGCAAACATGTCCTCTGATATTTTTACAAACAAAGTGGTACGCCACCGACATTTTCCATGTGGATATTTTTTCTGATTAGCCTGGTCAATTCTACATGAAAATTGTATCCCGCGTTTTCATCGCTTGACGCATCGTTCTTGCTTAAAACAATTAAATTCTACGATTTTCTGCATTTTAAAATAAAAGTCACAAAACAAAAGTCAAAATCTCAATATTTTTTTTGGTTCCATTGGTTAAACTGATTTTACTTTTAACAAAAACTTCAATTCCAGTTTTGCGTCAAAACGATGTGGTTTATCGATTCGAATGAAGAGTTAGGTACCTTTTTTATTAGGTAGGTATTCCTTCGTCTTTAAAATGACATGACCTTTTTCGAATAACTGTCGAAACAAAAAAGATATACAGGGTGTTCGCTAATTAATAGAACATGGAAAAACCACAGACTCCTTACGTAAAAATATTAGGATTTAATTATACTTACCTATATCCGAAAGTTGATATTAACTGAGATACAGGGTGTTAACTTTAAATCTTCATTTCTGTTTTTCTCTAATAACTTTGCAGAAAATCAACGTATTTCTACAAAATTTGGCAATTATGGTTTTTTTAGGACGAGAAATAGATTGTTTTGTGAAATTTTAATGAATAATGTAGAGGGCGCTGTTTGCGGCAGTATTTGCACATTTATTAGGTCATAACTTTTTTGTGCCTTCAGTGTATTTAAGTTTTTAATGAAAATAATTCTTTTCTCATATTTATTACGTAAAAAAGGTGTACGAAGTTCAGGTTTTCATTGCTGTTGGTTTCTTTCGACACGATATTTTCTAGAGTCAAAGTTATTTTAATTTAGGTAAGTTAAAGAACAATCCAATTGTTATATATATTTATTATTCCCAATTACCATTACTAGAACATTGATTATCATGTAAAAGTGAATTGGTAAGAAGTTTCAAAATATTATTTGCTTGCCTGAGCTAACGCACTAAACAATTTAAATGCAAATCTCTCCGAAACGGTAACTCTGGGCGACCTGAACTTAAAGTCTGTTTCGTTGCCGTTGATAGCTCGATACCCTCATTAAAGATTCAAAACAAGGGCCCGGTGGCCTAAAATATTTTACCTATAAAATGGTCTTTTTACGTACATCTAGCATAAAGATGAAGAAATTTTGACCTATTCCACCGGGTAACAGATAAAGTAACAATAGAGCCATAAAATGAAATGAAAGGATAATGATTAAAACGGCCCATCATGGTCGGAGAGTTGGGTTTTTAATGTAACCGCGTATTATTTTATTTAACTGTAATAGATTTTATGATTTTATGAATTTATTTACAAGAAAACTAATTTATTTACAGATCAAAAAATATTGACAATTTCAATAATTATAACTCGATAAAATGGTCCTCAGAAGAATCTGAAGAGTCATCATGTCCTACGCTTATTACTAAAGGCTCAATTTCCATAGTTGTGTCAATTACGTTGTCAAGTTCCCACATTTTTTGTTCCTCTACTATAGCATGTTTTATGGCGTTTTGCCAATTTTCTGATGACACATTTGCTAAAGAATGAAGCAAGAGGTGTCGCACTTCTTGCATTTTAAAAGTTTTGTTATTTCTAGCAACATATCCTTTTACTTGAGCCCATATTAATTCGATAGGATTTAGCTCACAATGGTAAGGTGGTAAACGGAGCACTATAATACCTCGATCTCTTGCCATCTCGTCAATAACACACTTTTTATACTGTGATTTATGTAGCCTAACAATATCCAAAAGTTCTTTTTTTACCATGGTATTATCGTAACTCAATTCCTTTCGTTGTAACCAGTTTACGATTTCCGCCTTTTTCCATGAAGTTGTGGGAAGATTCTCTTTTAGCCTAGAGTGATAGCTGGCATTATCCATCACTATTACAGAATTAGCGGGAATGTATTCTATCATTTGCTTAAAATATTCCTAGAAAACATCAGCAGTCATTTCTTCATGATAGTCTTTAGTAGAATTCGACTGGAATTGTAATAATCCTTGATCCAAAAAGCCATTTGAACTTCCTATATGAGTTATAATAAGTCTGCGTCACTTTCCAGATGGTGGTCTAAGTCCTGTTGACCAGCCTTCCATGACAGCTTGTCGAGAACTTAGGACATTTTTATCTTGCCAAACTTTAGATACGGTGTGCCCTTCGTTCAGCCAAGTTTCATCCAAATAGAAAATGTTTTTGCCTTCGCTGCGGTATTTTCGGATGGACCTTAAGTATTGACGTCTCCAGCAAATAATATCTGCTCTATCAATAAGAAAAGATTTTCTGTTTTGCTTCTCCCATCGAAAGTTCATATCATGAAGTATTTTCCATAGTTTCGTTCGTGATAGCTGTGGTAAGTCCTCGTCGTAGTTAATGGCTTGTAAAATTTTGTCTATAGTTGGTATTTCCTTGGCAAAATAAAAACTATGTACTTTTCTTCTAATACCATTTTTAATGAAATTGTCAATTTCTAACGGTTTCTTTCCTGGGAGTGGTTTTGGCTCACTGAGGTTCTTAGATTTTCTTTCACGCAAGAACCTATATATAGTAGCCTCTCCAACTCCTACCATATTGGCACACTCTGCAATGATGCTACGAACATCACTTGCAGGTTTCTGGTACACTAGAGCATCATGCACGTTTAATATTAATGTCTTTTCTCGGAGAGAATATGCACTCTTGCTAATTTGAAGAAGACACGTTGGCGAAAAACTTGAAGCCATTGTTACAAGTATAGGAAATAATTCAACTTTGAGATAATGCAGTATCTAAATACAACTAAATACATAGTTTGACAAACGCACATCAAATGGCGTAATAACATCCTAAAGCAGGCAAAAATAGGTAAATTAATTACCCCTGTTGTACCTACTTTAACCCTAATCCTACTTAACAATGGACAGAGGCCAATTTTCTTATTAAATAAGGTAATTACTATTGGCAACGCCTATGGTTTACGGTTGTTTTATGGCTTCAACCCTCGATATGAGCTATCAACTGCAACAAAACGGACTATAGTATACCTTTTTTACGTAATAAATATGAGAAAAGTATTATTTTTATTAAATATGAGGCACAAAAAAGTTGTGACCGTACGAATGTGCGAAAAATGCCGCCGATAGCGCCCCCTACATTGTACATTAAAATTTCACAAAGAAATCAATTTCTCGTCCTAAAAAAACCATAATTGCCAAATGTTGAAAAAAAACGTTGGTTTCCTGCAAAGTTATTAGAGAAAAACAAAAATGAAGTTTTAACTTAACACCCTGTATCTCAGTTAATATCAACTTTTGGATATAGGTAAGTATAATTAATTCCTAATATTTTTACGTAAGAAGTCTATGGTTTTGCCATGTTTCATTAATTAGCGGACACTCTGTATATGCCAAAAATTAAATTTGTATCTCTGGTGGCACAGTAGAAAAACATTTGTATAACTGAATGATAGAACTAGAAGTCATTGAGCGTAGTCTGTGTGCCAAATATCAACTACTTGATAGTTTACAAACTAACCACACGATGGTAAACATAGAGAAACAATTTTGATAGGCTGTATTGAGTTTTCGACCTTTTGTTATAAATAAATAGTATCTTTATTTCAAATTATGTCATTATATGAATAACTATCTTTATTTTAACATGTAGAATTACCTCGCCAAGTATCCTGATGCATTATCCGACACCCTGTATGTATATAACGGAAAAGTATCTGCCAAAAAATATATAACTATCTGCAAAGATAATTTGTACATAATGTCAACGCCGCTGAAACTACCGCATTTCGAGACGGGTCAATCCTATGAAGAAAATATTTCCACCAGCGTTTATCCCCCTTCTCTCTTTTTGATGATTCACGAAATACAAATAAATAACTTTCCGAAATAAGATAACAATTAAACGAAACAAATAAATTTAAAGATGGGCCGGAATCACTCATATTAAACATAAATAAGAATGTTAATACAGTATTATATATCAAAGAACAATAAATACCTCCCTTTGGCAACTCATATGTGTGTTCATTTCGAACAAAATTTCAACAAAATTAGAAGTTTAATGAAATAACATAAAAATGTCGCCATTTTTGTCGTCTATACATTACGTTTCTACTAAACAAATACCACATTCTTTGCCGTTTTGATTACTAATCGGTGATTTAGCATCGCTGGTGCAAATTATCTTACCTATGGAATAAATGGCGGAAACACGAAAAATCCATGACGACGTACCGGTGCCAATAAAAGCAACGATTGCATAGATATTTCACAAATTTTCTTCATTTTTTTCATAACCATAGTGAAATTTTAATGGCATTAAATAATACGTCGAAATCGGTGTCACTTTTACTCGAAAAGTTTTTTAATTTTCGAATCTATAAACGAAATATTAAAAGTAATATCAGGGACTATTTTGCACTTGCCGCGTAGGAATACATTGGCTTCAAACGACCGGGCTATAAAAGCGCCGCCGCGCCCGAGTTCGTCATTCAGTCGTTATTGAGTTGCTGAAAGAAGCTGTGTCAGCCTGTTCTTAGTGTCCGCCATTATAACAAAAAGTGAAAGTGCCATTTGCAGTGTGTTCCAGTACATTCGAATTGATTCCAGAGAAGCCATCTGCATCCATTAGTTTTCGCATTTTACCCAGGTGTGTTTTTGTATATAAAAACCATTTTTGTAACGGCACATATTGAAGAGATTTTAATTTATCGCAATTATGGGTGTGGCTGTTGAGCGCTCCCGTAAAACATCCGAGTTAGCTAGTTGGATTTCCCAAATTAAAGTAAAGAAAACCAATTTTAAATACCAAAAGCGGAAAAATCTCTTCATTGAGGCTGTTCTTGCTAATGCCCTTACTCGTGCCGAGACTGAACTTCGACAAAAACAACAGGAGAGAAGACTTAGGTGGCAAAATTTAATGTCTCAATGTGCAATTAATACAAACGATCACGATAAACTTCCTTACAATTGGGACATGAGGACTTACCAAGAAATTAATGCGGAGATAGATAGTTTTATGAACCAGTTAAATAGTACTACAAAAGCTGTTTCCTGCCAAAGTTGATGTTTTTTATTGCAATATTTCATTGTGAACTAAAGGCTGTTATTTTTTTATTATTTAAATCTGTGATATTATGTATATTTTTCTATTGCAGTGGGATTCCGACTGCCAGGCAGACCGTGCCAAGGATAAACGACTTTAATTGGTTTGTAATTATTGTACCTTTAAATCTTTAGTTTTTAATTTAGCAGAGTAAGTTCTTATTCTTTGTAAAAAAAAGAAACGTGATATTAGTCATTTAATAAAAAAAAATTATTTGTTTTGAATTCATTGATTTTTGTAACCTCCATATGTCCCTATAACTAATTTATTTTAACTTTCCATGTAAACAAGAAGGTCTCCTGTCAGTTGTGGTGGCACTAAAGAACTGTATTTTGTATCCTAAGTTTGTCAAAATCACCCAAAACAACATCTCTACATGTGAATGAATCATGTGGAGCCCTGGTAAAGTCCTGCTAGAAATGTTTCTTGTCCCGAGACAGGATGGTATGCTGAGAGCTGCTTCGTATAATGGTAAATTTTTGTTAAATGTTTTTTTTATATTTTTGGTAGGTATAACGGAACAAAATACATCTAAAAATTATTGAAATATTAGAACCAAATCAAATGAAAGATATTACACAAATATTATCGGTCTTACAAACTAAGCATTTTCTACTATACAAATATAAAAATTTAGTTCATTTTGTTTCACAATAATACCTTGCACTTGGCTGCTGTTCAATAATATTTGACTTGGTACATATCTATACAGGGTAGTCTGAAGAGGTTGGAACTAAACTTCTTTATTTGTTTCTCGAAAAATTTATTTTTGATTAAATGCTTTTGTTTATAATTGTTTCTAAATCATTTCAATGCAAATTTAATTGATTTATCAGGACAGTTAATTGTTTAAAAATTTTCAGCAACCTTCCTTTTTAAATCTTTTAGCAACCTGAATTGCCTCGGTGTAGCAGCGTCGAGTATTTTAAAAAGTTTATAAATATTTTAGGTTCATTTTTCTTTAATTTCGTAAGCTTTTATTGTTTTTTTAAAATGAAGGCCTGGCTTGTTCTTGCCCGATTTTGGAAATTCACTTAATGAAAAATCACGAACAACAATATAATTTGTAGTTTTAAAATAAGCAAAGTTATAGTTTGTTTGATTCTTTAATCGAATTTCCATGGAAATAAAAATTCTCTCTTAAATTATTTATATTAAATATTATTTTTTGCTCGCGACTTGTATCACGCCCCGGTAAGACATCATCGGTCCATCCATCTGGCATCGTTATATCTGCAGAAGATAATACTTATAAATGAATATTTTTATTTTTAGTTAATATTTAATTCTGTGGGAATTCAATAACGGGATTGAATATCAAGAATACATTTTACGAGTCAATAAGTAAGGTTTTAGTTTATTGCAAGATTTTCTGACTACACTAGTGGTATTGCCCAGTCGAATTAATAAAGTTTTATTTTTGGGGAATTAAATGAACTTTAATAATTTTTTTGATTTGTATGGGATTTTAGGTAGAGTTTGCACACCACCGACTTCTAATTATGTCTGGAATAAATTAAAATGAGTGAAAATTAACCTGTTTGTTCTGGCAGGTGCAGTTTAAATACCAATAAAAGTGTTTCTGGTTTGCAACCTTTGGCTATAATATTTTTGTAAACAAGTTTTGGAATCTAAAAAATTGTATTGTGCCATAATGTTTTTAGTATGCAGCATTACACTAAAAAAACAGAAACTGGGTTGTTTTTTGTATCTGGAGTATGACTAGTTTTTCAGGTTTATGTGCATTTAGAAGTAAGCAAAGAAAATGTTTTTTTCTTTGTTTACCATATCTGAATAAAATTTATGACTCGATACTTTTTTTAAGGTTACAAAATTAGGTTGCCGAAATATTAAAATTAATTTTGCTTAAACGGAGTGTATTTCTATGTTTGCTGGCCACATTCATTGAAATGCATAGATGAAACATTTTGGTATTTGTATCTTTATATGTTCAGATATGATTTCTGAATAAATCGTGGGTTATAATATTTTTCTATTGTGTTAAATTTTTCATAGGTTTTGCAAGTGGTATTGACAAGTTCAGTCGACAGCTTGGGCAATACCATGAAAACATTAGCAGCTGTCTTCTCAGCCCGAACCCAAATTCTTGAGGGAGGCGGCAGAGTTTGCGAGCATCTTGACGGCTCACTTGTGTTCATATGTCCGAAACTAGAAAACTGACCATAAAGGGTGGCTGGTAACGTAAAAGTAGATTTTGTCCACGACCACTAAAATTACCTTACCCTTCTGGGTAATACTTGAATTAGGAATTATGAATAATTTTGATCACCTCGGCGGAACTTCTTGCTGTCCTAACTAAGAATTTATGCTGTATAATTTCGGATTATTGTGGCTGTAACTGATTGGTTATGACAATGAACCAATCAAAGCAAATTCTGATAAAGGGTCTTTGCAGTTGTGGAGAATCTACAACAAGAAACAGGTACTTTAAAAACCTTTAAAATTTATATGTACATTCCTATACAGGGTCCGCAAACGAAGCGTGGACGGAAGATTAAATCGTTATCGGAGAACTTATCAACAATACTAAAACAGCTTGAGATATTGGATTAAAAGTGGCATGTTTTAAAAATATTTTACATTATACAGGGTGGCCCAAAAAAGTGTGACAGCATAAAGTTATATTTTTTTAAATGGGACACCCAGTATTTTATTGCATACTTAGGTTCGTATTACTATCGTTTATAAGTGCCTCAAATTGTATTTAATTTGGTTTTGTATTTTCGGAGAAATAAATTAAAAACTAAAAAAAAGTCTTTCAGTTCTGAATCAAAAAATCAAAAAAAACAATCCAGAACTATATTGTTAACCTCGGCATTGTGTGGAATTTATGACAAGAGGTCAAGAGATACTATGAATGTAATTGCGTTTATTTATTTTATACAGGGTGTTATAAGTTTTCAAAAACGCCACACTTTAAAATAATTTTTCTCAAGTTTTTCAAATGGAACACCCTGTATATTATTTTGCTATTTGACGTAGAATTCCAAGACAATTTTTTTTGTAATACAAGCTTATATAAGTTATATCCAGCCGTTTTCGAAATAATTATAAATATCATAAATTATGTTGTTTACATAGAGTTTTTAATGAGAAATTTTGTTATAGGCGACTAGACTAATAATTGTAAACTAAAATAAAGGTTCAAAATAGTTTCCTTTTACTCTTAGAGTTTACCGTATTTTAGTTATTTCGATATAAATTTTAAAAGCCTACATTTTTGCTACTTTTATTTATTTAATTTTATTTTTTATTCTTAATCGAGTTGCTAAGGTTTTTTTTTGTTTAGATTGTCACTATGACAGCCAAATAAAATTATTTACATTTGTTCAGTCGTCGAAATTATGTACTAACTTACACAAAATGTCGAATTTTATAACTTTAGAAATGGCAAATATGATTTTTATACCGGGTGAATGTGCAAGAAATCCAGATATTGAGAGAAGGCCGAGACCAGAAACCTTCGAGAAGTTGTTGCAAAGATTTGTAGCAACAGGAAGCACTGCTTACACAAAAAGGATGATAATCAATAAACCCGTTATTAATGAAGAAAATGAATTAAGAGTTCTGTTGGCAGTAGAGGAAAATCATTAAATTAAGTAAAAGGAAGCTATTTTGAACATTTACTTTAGTTTACAATTATTAGTCTAGTTGCCTATAACAAAATATCCCAATAAAAACTCTATTTAAACAACATAATTTATGATATGTACAATTATTTCGAAAACGGCTGGATATAACTTATATGCTTGTATTACAAAAAAAAATTGTCTATGAATTCTACGTCAAATAGCCAAATAATATACAGGGTGTTCCATTTGAAAAACTGGAGAAAAATTATTTTAAAATGTGGGGTTTTTGAAAGCTTATTATGAACACCCTGTATAAAATAAATAAACGCAATTACATTCATAGTATCTCTATACCTCTTGTCATAAATTTCACTCAATGCAGAGGTTAAAAAAATAGTTCTCGATTGTTTTTTTGATTTTTTTATTCAGACTGCAAAACTTTTTTTTTTAGTATTTAATTTATTTCTCCGAAACTACAAAACCAAATTAAATACAATTTGAGGCACTTATAAACGATAGTAATACGAACCTAAATATGCAATAAAATACTGGGTGTCCCATTTAAAAAAATATAATTTTATGCTGTCACACTTTTTTGGGCCACCCTGTATAATGTAAACTATTTTTAAAACATGCCGCTTTTAATCCAATATCTCAAGCTGTTTTAGTATTGTTGATAAGTTCTCCGATAACGACTTAATCTTCCGTCCACGCTTCGTTTGCGGACCCTGTATATTTAAATAGAAATTTTCTTAAAATAAACTTATCCAACAATCTTACTTAATAGAAATATCCAATTACACTTTATACGATAAATATCTCCCGATATCTCCAAATATTCTTGCGAAATTAATGGTAAGAAATGGTCTATTATTTGTTAAAATATTTTTCACAGGTTCGATGTTGTACTCCGCTAGTATGTTTGCAGTGAAGCAAAGCGGAGTGTTCATCAGTAGTACTGAAAGTGTGAGCTTATTAACTATCACAAAAATTACGGAAAATTGAAGCTTCAATAAAATATCAAAAATTTATGTTCCTTATATGCCTCGAGGTTGTTTAAACTTGCATATGAAAATTGTTTAAACTTTGCCTTTACCAGTTATACAACAAACTGATATGTCGATGTAGAAGAGGTTGAGATAAAACTGTTGGGGAATCGTTCAGGTGTGCTGTCCCGGAGAATGCTGGATCGTGATAATCAGGTATTTACCATGTAATATTTGCGTCTGAACGTCGTATTTAAAATTAACTCTATAAAATTTAGCAACTGAAATAATGACAAAATGCCTGTTAATTTAATTTGAAAACTGGTGCACTGGAACATTTGCTATGTAATAGTATAGTAAGTTGGATTGTTCGCGGCTTTCCAGATTACTAGTCATAATTATTGGCATTGTTCCATTGTATTTGGTTGTACCTGCCTTAAATTACCTTTATAATAAAATCAATAAATGAAGAAATTCTTTTAAATTGGTTAGTAGCCAATACCTACTGTCTAATTTGGAACTTTGAGTTTGCTCAAACTTTGTGAAACCTATACAATACAAGAATTTCTGGCTCGTGCTGTATATATTTTTATTTTATAAAACAAATTACCTACATTTCTAAAAAAAACTTTAAAACTATAACAATTTGTACTGATCATCTTGGTATTGGAAAAAATTGATATGATCTTGGCTATGAAGCAAATAAAAATAATAAGCACAAATTACTTTTGGCACAAGTAAAAGTAGATTCTTATAAAGTGTTTATTATTTTTAAGTTTTCATAGATGAAGGAAGTATTTACCTTTTTACTGAATTACCTGGATACAATAATGGACAAAAGTACGCGCAACAAATTTCAAACTTGTGTATACTGATTTTTAAAATTTGTTCTTTATGAAAGTTTGATGTCGGAGGTGAAATTTATTTTTAGATATTTTCAAGGTTTTGCCAAAAAAATTCATGAGTTTTGAAGGATTACAATTTTATCAAACCAGCATGGCAGGTCTTTTTTTGTGTGTATTTTTGTTGGTCAATGTATAACAATATAACTTATTCCCATGAAATAGAATCGACATATATTTAAAACCTATACTTTGACATAATACACAGCAATACAAATATTGTAACTATATTATTATTTTACTGAAAACAGTGTATTGATAGAAATGTTTCTCATTTTAGTTGGTTACTGGTATTGAGAAGTTCAGTCGACAACTTCAACAATACCATGCAGCTGTACCAAAAGCTGAAGGGCAATCCCACTTTATTTTTTCTACTCCAATAGTACAATTCATCGGCTGTACGAAAATAGTTGATTGCGGCCTAGCACGGCAACAAATACTTTACTGCAACAGCTGCTCCTTGGCGTGCCAGATTACTGTATAAATTAGTGAAAACATTTTACAAGAATGAAAGACGCGTTTAATTGAGAAGTACTCATTCTATAAGTGTAGCCATCTGAAATACCACCTTGCACAAAATTCTTGCACATTCGTTAAAAAGTTTTGGTTCAAACAAACATTGGAGGACCTAGATGTATCATTCCTCTTCAGTCATCCCTTTACTGAAAAGTACAAAATGGATTTCGTTAAGTCCTGAGGGTTCATAGGAGGCATCGCTCGTGAATACAGGTAAAATTTGAAGTAGCTAAAATGTACAAATATTTTATAAAATATGTTTTACCAATGGGTCTAAGCTAATTAAGCTGACACTATTATGAAACTATGATTATTAACGACAACAAAACAGCTAAAGGAGTAGTAAGCAACTGGGGTTTTTAAACAGTTTATCTCGTTATTTTTCGTATTAATTGATTCAGTATTGTTTACGTCGCTGCGATAAGAATCTTTGTAAAACTAAGAACTCTATGGGTGTAAAGTCGTTTACAAGTTTTTGGTCTGGATTGGTTTCGGCACGACCTGTCGTCTAGTGTAGTCTCAAATCTTACATGGGGCATTTTCAATATTGTTTTTGGTGCAGTGGTTTTACTTGTTTATATGGTAACGTGATGAATAAACATATACATGGTGTCGATTTGAAAATTTCCTCTTGATATTTCTCTTTCAGTAAATAATATTAGAAATCAGAAACGAGTCAATTTTATTGTGAAGGATATTTGCAGCCTTTGTGGTTTATCCACTCGGGAGGGGTAGATGTTACCCTTAGAATCTTAAATGGGAAGGGAGTCGAGTGTTTCATCATTTTACAGACCGTTTATATATCTTCCAATAATGCTTTAATTTATTATTTTTTAATAAGTAGTTTCCAATAAATCTCGGTTCCGAAAATCTACGTAATTAGACCTTACCTTCACGGAGATTATGGTTTTTAGATTATCATTTAAAGTTTACTTCTCTTTTAGTAGAATGATTAGGGAGTCGTACGTTATCACTCCGGATGACTCTTTTTCCAATTCTTCACCAGGGGCAAAGGTCGCCGAGTAAAAAAGTTCTATACTTTCATTTTTGGAACGCGATTACTACTCAAAAAATAATATTTGTGTATTATTGAAAAGAGATTTACCTTTAAAATTATGTGGCACTTGACCTCTCTTCCCATTTAAGATTTCGAGGGTAAAATCTACTTCTCAGGGGGTTATACCACGAAGGCCGCAATTATTTAAAAGTGTCTCCTCCCCTTTCACACAAATTGACTTTCCGATTTTCAATATTATATACTGGAACCGGGATGTTAAGTTTTCAAATTGAACCCTGTATGATTGAATTTAATAAAGTCATGTGTTTTATCGTTTTTATTTTAAAAATGCTCTTACTTTTGCTATAACATAGGTAAAATCTAATTGAAATTCTGGATAAAACCTAATAATTTGTTCACTTTACTAGTATTTGAATATTTTGGTTTTTTCAGCGGTTCCTGCAGCCGATAAAATCAAAATAAAATCCATAGTTAAGTGTTGCTGAGCGTTCTTCATTCGAACCCATAAGCGCAAGTAAAAGAAAACTATCCTTTAACGATGTTTAGAACTAAGCAGTTTCCGAGTGTTCACCGAAAGCATACAAATTTCACCTATTTTGTCACAATTCATTAAACTGGAAGAACAAATAATGAGAATCTGAGACCTCAGATATAAACATACATTAGTAAAGGTAAAATAGACCAAATTATATAATGAACTACAATTTTTATTATCGCGTTGTAACTATGATATACTAGATCATGATTGATATATTTGGAATGAGAGCATACAATGAAGTAACTGTGTATGTCCAAGTTTCGTTTTTTATTAAAAATCCTATGCTACTTCATAAGGACTTTTTTCTGGTTTGTTCTATTTGACATTGATAGAAGTTTTGATATAAAATGAAACTGGGAAATATCGAGTTATTTCGTTGTCTGCTCTGATTTCCGCTATACTAGTCTTCTTCATTTTTATTATCTCTTAAAATAGGAATATGTACAATATTGAGCGTATACGAAGAAACTAAATGAAGCATCACCACTTAAAAATAACAATACAGTGCGTCCGCGGATGGAGTCCATAGCAAAGCAAGAAATCCTTATTATTGATTTTACGACCAAAAGTCATTCTTTATAAAACATTGTTTGTTCAGAAAATGAATTTACAATATAAAAATTATAGAATCTGATGTACAGGTCGTTAATAAATTAGGAAAATATATAAATGCTTCAAGAGAAAAGTACCATCATTTATTACTTTTATCAAAAATTTTATAAAGCAAAGTATCTTATAAAGTAACATGAAGTCTAAAATTTTGAAATAAAAATTCGATTATTAAAAATAAAGTGGTTTCATGTGACGTCACGTAATTATTTGCATTTGACAAAAAAATCAAGATTGTCTATTTTGTATACGTCGATGTTACGTCGGCACCTTATTTACATCTAGTTTTTTTCTGTTACATGGAAATAATTACGTGTCGTCACATGAAACCACAATTATTATTCTATTTTTAAGACTTGATATTAGTTCTATCGACAACTTTCTTTTATAAACTTTTTGTTAAAAGCAATAAGTAATGGTATGTACTCCTCTCTGAAGCATTTTAATAATTTATTAACACTCTGTACATTTGATCAAAAATTTTTATATTGTAAATTTATTTTCTCAACAAGCAGAACTTTTTATAAAGAATGACATTGGTCGTTAAATCAATAATAAAGATTTTTTCCTCTTGGTGACTCGATTCGCGGACACTGTATAACAAAATACAATAAATTAAATAAGAAAGTGCGAAAATAATTCATAAAATCTGATTAACGATCTAGTTTTTCATTTATGTACATAATATATCCATATTGCTGTATATCGGCACATAAAATTTTAAGAAATTAAAAATTCACAAATTTATAGACAAAAATAAGTTTTCCTTTTTGCCAAGCGTCGAAATTTTTTTTAGATATTCCATGAGAGTACAAGAACAATTTTTTTTCATTCACAATCGATGCACTCTAAATAATAACAGCTGACTTACCTGGTAAATGTGAATCCAATACCTGAAATTTAACTACTGGTGCCTAGAATTCAAGGATCTTACAATTTGACCACTTAACACTACATATTCTTAAATCCTAAAAAGAATGTTAATTATTACAGATGGGGGTTTTGTACATCACACTATGGATATCGAAAATGTTGGACAAACCATTATTATTGTTTATTTTATATTTATTTTTTCCCTAGGAACTTAATTAATAGGGTATATTATGTGGTTTTATGCATCAACATTTGGACAACAGTCGGAATATCGACTATAATATTTTCTCTAGGTATGCCAAACTAAGTTTTTTTCAGAACCTTATTGTGCCATGGTCTACAATTTACAGGAACATAACCTAAAATTAATAGACAGCTGACCAAGTAACTTTCAATCCGTAACCCAAAACTATTCAAGGATCTTTGGTAGATTTTTAAAACAAAAGAAGAAAGTTCATTAGTATAAAATAAATGTGCTTGACCATATGGATACCGTACCAAGGGTGGACGAAATCGGGTTTATGCATCAACATTTGAACAGTCAACTATTGGCTCTATAATTTTTCTTTTGGTATCTATGCACTAAAGTTTTTTTTCAGAATCTTTGTTGTTCCGCGATTTATAATAGATATCTTCAAGATCATGTTTTGTCCAAACTTATAACTAGGGAAATTTCCTGAAAACAGTAGTAGAAGATCCAGACATATTTATATTAGCTGAAGAATTTTTGAAGAAAATTGATCTAAGAACTAGTAATATCAAACTGAATCGCCACAGAATTGTAGGAAACAGGTCAGAATAAATTTTCTTTTTTTTGCCGCGGTGCTATTTACTATTTTTCAGATGTTTCTCGATGTGTCCAGGCCAGATGCTCAAGTACAATAGCAATTTTATTTGTAACCTGAATATAACTTGCCCATTAAATTTTTATTTGTAACCTGGAACTCCACGACTGCCAATAAACAAGGATCTAAAAGTTACAATAACAGTATTTTTTTAAAACCTAAGTTGAGAAGTTAATAGGTATACAATTTGTGGTTTTTGTGCATCAACATTTGAACAGCCGAGTATTGGCTGAATAATTTGCTTTCGTAGGTATGGGAAATAGTCTTTTTCAGAATCTTTACTATCCTATGATTTTCAAGATCTCGATTTATCCAACCTTGAAACAAGCCAAATTTCCTGAGAATGGGAGAGCCAGCAAAATTTGATACTTTCATGTATTACATGTTTATATTATGGAAAGCGTTCTTTGAAGAGAATTGGTGTTCAAAACAACCTAAATTGAATCGACAAAAAATTTGTGGGGAAACAGGTCAGACATTTTCTTTCCTTTTTGGCCTAGGTACTTACTATTTTTCAGATGTTTCTTGTGTGTCCAGACTAGATGTTCAAGTACAAGAGCAATTTTATTTGTAACCTGAATATAAACGGACGACTTACCCATTAAATTTCAATTCGATAACCTGGATGTGGGCCAATAAAAAGGAAGAATCTGAAAATGTCATACCAGTATATTCTTAAAACCTAAAAAAAGAAGTTAGTAGGGAAATTAGTGGTTTTATGCATCAACATGTTTGGGAAATTGTTTTATTGGGGGAAGCAATGAAATGTTTTTTAGGATTATTCAAAATGAAACTGCCAGGGTTATGGATTATATTGCCAAGCCGTTTATAATTCGCTAATTACAGCCCAGCCGGAACGGGGCCAAAGTAATAGTTTTCCACACCGCAAAGGGAAGAATTTTTATGAATAACTCGTTACACACTCAAAAATTGAGTAAGTGGTTTTCTTTAGATATGCAAAAAACGAACGTTATTTTTCAGAAAATTCCAAAACTTTACAGTTGCATTGTTCAAGTTCTCCAAATACAAATAATATTTTGCCAAGAAAAACAGAAGTACAAAGTCGATTTAGATTTTGTATTTGCGAAAAGTCCCAAGTAAATTTTCTGGCACAAATAAGATGGATTTGTTCGTTGCCAAAGGAAAAACAGGTTAGGATAATTTTTCGTTAGGCCAAGCAATCGAAATATTTTGTAGGATTTTCCAAAAATATCTTCTCCCAGGTTCTGGATTTGCAGTGCCGCACGGTCGGTTTTGAACAAGTACACTTGTCGGAGCGAGAAAGAGGATGATTAAAAAAAAGTAAGGATTTTACTTGTTTATAGAGAAAGAAAAGCTATTTTTTAGGAAGTATAGGTCGCCGGTATTCGACTTTCATACGAAATATCTATTTTCCTGGATCTGGATAGAAATATAAGCTAGTTGGAAGTGCCGGTCGAGCGTCCATAATACCAGGGGTTATTTAAGTCTCAAGAAAAACAGGTTAGGTTAAATAAGACGAAATGGATCAAGTATTTTGTAGGGTTTTTCGAGTATTTTCACAGGATGCCGTACTGTCTTGCCAAGACAAATAATAATAGAAGCGAACTTGAAAGTGATAAAGTCGAGAACTAAAACGACGACTTTAATTAAAATTCGTGGAGAGAATGAGTAAGTTTTCTTCAAATACGCAAAACCCCCAAAGTATTTTTCAGAATTACTTTCCAATCCAATCTTCCATATCGCCAAAAAAAATTCCTTTGGAATACCTGAAGATCGACTCGAGGTATGACTTATTTCCCGAAGATATGTGAAAATAATGCGGACTGGCGTCGACGACTGGAAAGGTCAGAGCTTTTTTTTTTTTTGTCTATTTTTCGAATATTAACGTGCTTTTCAGACCTTGAAAATGAAGAATATTCTGGTGCGGATTTTCAAGACTACGCTATACGGGAAAATGTTATTTAAAAAAAATTGTGTTTATTGGATAATGTAGACGACGCGGCCATCGGCTGAAGCTCGAGGGAGATATTTTATACCGTAGGAAAACTCAGGTTAGGGACATTTCTTTTATTAGGGAAAATAGACTATTTTGTAGGATTTTCACAAAAAATTAATCTCGAGGTTATGGAACACTACATTGCCAACTACAAAAGAAGAATAAGGACGTCAGTTTTGATCCAAAATTCGAGAGAAGGATCGAGTAAGTCGTTTTCTTTAGATATGCAACGAACCCAAAGTATTTTTCAGAATAATTTCCTAACCCGAGATGTTGCACAAATTCAAAACAACCTGGTTTCCGAAGAAGTTCTCAAAGTCCAAGTCGTTGTATGATCAACTTTATTTGCCAAGCGTTTTAAACGTGTAATACTCCGGATCCACAACTTTGAAATAAATAATATCGAAGATAATAATAAATAAAAAAAAAACGGATTGGCGCCAACGATGGAAAAGGTCAGATCTTTGTCTTTATTTTTGCAAAACAAACTTATTTTCCAGACTTCACAAACCGGTTTGACGAAGCAAAAGTTTCTACACGATCTATTTTTCAAAATATTTATTTTAATTGGATGGAAGTGCCGCCAAGACATGATTGAGACAGGTTCGAGAATCTTTTATTTGGCACAATAAAATGTTTTGTAGGATTTCCCGAAAAATTATTTCAAGTTATCTAAAAGCCATAATTTGGATCCTGAAATTAAAATTCAACCAAGGAAAGTTTCGAGTAAGTCATTTTCGTTAAATATGCAAACAAACGTGTTTTTCAGAATTTTACAAAGCCTGTTAGTACCTTTGGAATTTTCCAGTACGAGTGCGAAACATCCTAACAATTTTTAGAGTTTTCAAACCACGTTTTACATGTATAAATCGAAGATGTGAAAATGGACGAATTAAGTAACAGGTCAGACTATTATTTCTATATTAGGCACAACAAACCAAATGTTTTGTAGGTTTTTTAACGAATTTTATTTATGGAATAATTTATATTGGGTTTTGTCCACTGCAAAGATGAACGATAGGGCATTTTTCATTAGGTCAGCGTTGGTAGCATATTTCAAAAGTCATCATACATACATCGAAGTCCTTTCAGGAAGATAAACAATATTGAGTAAGTCCTTCTGTAAACATGCCAAGAACAGATTCTTTTCCAGAAATATTTTTATCTAAATCTTTGGCCCATTTGCCCTACATCTCTAAGCCTCCCAGTAACTAATATGGATGTCGACGCTCCAAACCGGTTGAGAAGAGCTAGAAGAATGGATGCATTAGGTTTGATTTAATTTTTTTCTTCCATGCAACAATCGCAGTATTTTTCAGAATTTTCAATTTGCACAGAATTCCGACTGTTCATCGTTAAGAGAATGGCATGTTAAGTGTAGCACCGACTGCATGTGAATGTTTCGTTCATTCGGAAAATTGGATCGTCTTCAAGGAACTAGACTATGTAAGCAATTTTCCTTAAGTATGCAAAGCAACCGACATGTTTTTTAGAAAACTATTAAAAGCGTTATCTCCTGAGGAAACGACTCGACAAGAAATGGAACTACTACGAAAAGAACCTACCACTCTTTTACCTCTATACGCAAGACCGTTTTATATTTGAAACACATCCACCTTGGTAGTAGTATGTGGCACTGTGTGCAAGGAACATGTAAGATTTTTCCCTAATTATTCGAAACAGCAAACGAATTCTTTTAGAGCTATCCAAGGACCATGATCCCAACTGTTTTCAATTATTGACCTTTCCTTTGTGCTTTTGTTGTCTAATTGAAGATGAAGATACCTGGCACTCCTTCAAGTAAGATTTTTATATAAATATGCAAAAATATCATATTTTCCAGTATACCGAAATACTACCTTCCATTCTTGCACGTTCAAGTATATAGCATGTCTTCATGGAGTTCGAGAATCAAGTTGCTTATCAGAGGATCGCTAACATGTAAGACTGTATTGCTTAGATTTAGAAAATCGCAGAGTATTTTTTAGATTGTTTTTCTAAGCTTTCGGTTGGTAGAATTGCAACACAGATATGTGTAAGAGGCAGACGATCTGATGAAAGATAGCCGAAATAAATATGTAAGTTTTGTTTTGATAAGATATGCAAAGAGAACGTCTATTTTTCAGAAATTCCGCAATTTTTTTTCGACCGTAAGGCTACGTTTTTTTATACCACAACTGGAAAGAGCTGAGCTATTCATATTTTGCAAGAACGTTCTGGAGGCATCTCAATGTGGAACTCAGGGTCTAACCGTTGCTAATAATTCGAACATGTAAGACTTACTTTGATAGGCATGCATAACAGGAAGTTTTTAGATATTTCTACTGGAGTTCTTTTTGTGTCCAAGACCAAAAATGGCTATACGTGTTTAAATACTGTTGGATCAAAATGTAGCTGCAGAAGACCAGAACAATGTAAGATTTTGTTTTTGTTAGATATGCAAAACAGTCCTATTTTTCAGAGAAGTTTCTGAGGCTTCTTTCTCGTGGTAGTAGCAGCTGGCGGCTTTCTTTCTTCGCGTTTCGAAGGTTGTACTTCAGGGACCGGATGTCAGTAAGATTTTTCTTTATTTAGATATGCGAAATTTAACCTATTTTGCAGACGTTTGTCCTCTGACGTGGGTGAATGTATTGGTACTTCAAGAGTTAAAAAAATAAGACATATGAAGACGAGAAGGCAATATCGCGCCTCGATGTGGGAGTTGTAAATTATTGAGACTAAATAACAAGAAACGGAAATCCCGTCGACTCATGTTACACATCTATTTTTTAATAATTTTATATTTTCCATTTCGCACTTAAACTAATATGGTCAAAAGATGGAAGAAAGAAATGCCGGATCGAGTAAGATTTTTTACATATGCAATGCCAACAACCTATTTTTTAGGAATTTGTTTACAGTAACGTTCCATTCAAACAGGTTCCTCCAATAGTCACATGCGTTGTTCAAATAATATTAATTTCAACTTTTGATTGATGGGTGGCAGAAATAGGTGATAATATTTTTGTGTTATAATTACATCAAAAAGGAAAAATGTCATTTGATAGTAAAGTAAGATCAATAGAATTCAAATTTAAAAAAAATTGCAAACAAGAAAAAAGAAGATGAGGAATGAGCCTACGCTGGAAAGGAAAAGGTTTGTAATCCTGACGAGCATTTTAATGTCCGTAGAGAGTAACTGATAATATGAAAATCTAGTCCGTATTTTTGTGAGGAACCTCAAGGAGTTTTTGTTTGAACTTTCAGAAACGATGTATATAGAAGAAATGGATTTACTGTACGTCGAAAAATAAAATTCTCGATGTTTACTGGGTAGTAGTTTCGTTTCACATAAGGCTTTTCAGATGCAGAAGGCGGGCGATCATCGTGGTTCGCAACTGCTACCTTACCTGTTAAACTTGAGTTTTTTATTTTGTCCGCGTCAGAAATCTGAAGTGGATCTGGAAAGAAGGTAACTTAACATATAAATATTAACAGTACGAATTGCATAGAAAATGGTCAGATATAAGGATGAAATAACTGAATATAGGCACTAAGAACTGTTATATAATTAAATTGGGTATGGAATAAGGAAAGACCACATTCTGTTGTGCTCAAGGTAAATCCCAGAAGCATTGAATTTAACACCTTGGTGTTACAGCGACAGCTAACATTTTAGGTGAGAAAAGCGTGTTTGGATCAAGCTGGAAAATTATTTAATGTGGGCATGATGGGACAACTAGAATGAACATGTTCTTAAGAGAATGGAATGTTTAGGACAAATAGTGGCAGCCTTCTGGACATCATATTCTTAATTGTCAGGTAAGCAAAATGTGGGGGTTTAAAGCTTTTACGTTTGCCTTGGTACTAACATGTTGTCTCGACCAATTTGAAAAATGCACAATTTTTGGACGGGGACTTTTCATGAAGTACTGTGTATTTAAAAAACAAGTTGCTAACGGTAATTTTTATCTTAGCGTTGAAGATTCGAAACGGACGTACGCTCCTGGTTAAGGGAGCGGAAGGGACATCGTAGGAAAAGGACCTCCGATAATGTAGCATTGCGATCAACACACGGATAGGTTAAGGGTTAGAGTTGGATGGCTAGGTTATTGGTTTGTTCGTTGGATAAGACTGGTGCTAGCCAAAAGGTGAGAGAACGAACAACCTTGGACCAGTCATCACGGATGCCGACGTGAATTGAAAGGGACAAATGCAGCTGGAAGTGACGTCTAGAATGCTACCTGTCGATAGGAAACCCAGGCGTGAAAGAGGGAGGACTGGATTTAATACCGAAGTCGGGCGCACCAGACTTGACGAAAAGGGATCCCACTACACCAAGACGCGACAATAGAAGAGCTCGACACATCAGGACGCCGGACCTGATAACGAGATAGCTCGACACACCAGGACGCGGCAAGGCAGCCGGATGCAACAACAGGATGACCCAAAGCGACATTAGAGGAATTGGGTGGTCGAACCGAGCGCACCAGGATGCCTGACGTGACGAGAAGAGATCCCACTACACCAGGACGTGACAATAGAAGAGCTCGGCACATCAGGACGCCGGACTTGACGAGAGAGCCGGACGTGACAACAAGAGAGCTCTGCACACCAGGACGCTGGACGTGACGAGGCAGCCGGATGCAACAACAGGATGACCCAAAACGACAGTAGAGGAATTGGGTGGTCGAAGGGGAAGCCGGGCGTAACCACGGGAATCGAGCGTGGCATTTGGGAATATGAGGGGGCATCGGAGAATCCGGGCGTGACGTGACTCCGGGGAACTTATAATTAATGTAAGTTATAATTAATGGAATTACCTACAGAAATGTCTAAAAGATTTTTTTTTAAATTCCAATATTAAACAATCACTATTTTTATAAAATGATCATACGAAGGGTATATTATTTTTTGGAAATTAAATATTTTAATAGTTATTAATATGAAATAAACTAAAAACAATAAATTTAGTTTTCAGGTAATGGCGGTGGTTTTTCGGTGGAGGGGACGTGATGAACGGCATCTTCAAGAAATCGCGGCGGGTTACTAGAATTGGTTACTGCTCGACGGGCGAAATGTCTTTCGAGTCGCTCCGAGGTCGCAAACGGGTCGAATATCTAAAGTAGAGTCTCATGCCACTCTGTTCATTTAAGAAAAGGGTAAGTTAGGTTTGAAATTTATCATACAAGTTCACCAACTGAAAGTAACTTATTCGAAACGCTTATAAAACTTAAACTACTTTTTTTTAGCATATAACACTAATTCCATTTTGAAAACGGGGTTTTTAAATAAATCCTTTCTTTTAGGTTTAATTTTCGGAATTTACTAGTAAGCTAAGAGTCGCGACAACAATAAATGCAAGGCCCTGGCGAAGTAAAACGAAGTTCACAAGGATAGAATAGAAATAAGGCTACATTCGAATCACTACAACATCGAACTCGTGGAGAAATTAGTAAAAGTACGGTAATGCATTGCCAAATGGCTCAAAATGTCGACGGGGTTTTTGTGGACTTAATAAGGCAGATGGATAATCGCAAGTTTTTATTAATGGCTTGGGATTATGCATTTCCTTAGCCAAGCCGACCAAGACCCCCCAGAGATGAGACATTTTTCGGCAGGAAATAGGCGTTAAATAAGCTGAGCGCGGCTACGCTATTGAGGAGGACTCTGGACGTTCGCGAAATTATGTAAGTATATATATTCTTCAGGTATGAGTAAAAATAGTATATCTCTTATCGAATTCTAATAGAAATAATTTTTTTTTAAATAATTATTTTCTTATTTTTGCGAGCAGATTAAAGAAGCCGATGTCTTATCCTAAAATAAAATGACTGGTCCGCTCTGGGAGTATCGGTTCGGCGTCTGCTTAATATTATAAATTATTTTACAACAGAACAAAAAAAAAATAGTAATGCAACAACTGGTAAATTTAACATCTTGTTTATTAAGCCAGAAATACATTAACGTTCAAAATTCGTAGGCAAACACTTGGGAATGCTGCGTTCGAGTAACTGTTTCCGTTACACCCGGAATAAACAGAATTAGTTTAAGACAGCATTTTTATTTCTATTGGAATTTGATCAGAGAATAAAAATCGAACTATATCTACCTAATAATATTTGATAAAATTTGAATACTTGTAATTTTGTTAATTAAACTTGAACTAGAAAGAACCTTTTTTTTAATATGTGATTGATTTTTATTTTTAGGTAAAGTTGAAACAACGAAATTTAAGCGTCATTGGTCCATCTTAAAATTGTAAGTGTCTGCTGGTGCATTCTCGGAATGGCATTACCAACAAGATTGAAATCAAGATGAGGAAAACTGGCCGCTTTCAGGATTCAAACTTGTTAGGGATAAATGGGACCAAGGTTTACAAAATCAATTTCCAGAGGTATCGTCCAGGTAACGGCGGGGTCAAATTGTCAACGGAATAATTGCTCATTATGTCGACGAGGTCTTTGTGGATGCTCTTAAGCAAATAGGCAGTAACAGGTCCTAAAACCTAAATACTGTGTATTTGTTTGCCGAAGTCGACTAAGACTTCTGAGATAGAGCAATTTGTTCTGTTTGCAAGAAAGAAGAATGTGGGGTACGTGGAAGAGGGCTCAAAGGGGGAGGAAGAGGATCCACGGCGACGGGAAGAAGGATGTTCGGGTCAGCAACGGTGAGAAGACGAGATCCACAGTTATGGCACAACTAGGTATCTAGATGAACCGCGACAGGTAACATATGATGGGTGATTGGATCTATAGGAGATGGATAGTGGGCAAAAGGAAGATCATGTATTTGGGTTTACGATAATAAGACATTTAGATCAACAATAACGGAGGAAAAACAAGGAAGACATCGGATAAATGGGCGTCTCGATCCACACCGATGGAGACATGACGTTGGACGATCGTGACTATAGCTACCTTCAGGTCGAGAATATGGAGATGACAGACTGATGAGCGATCGGGTCTGAAGACGATGGAGGAAGATTACCATTAGCGTTCGACCACGATGATGCAAGGATTATCTACGACGAGGTCCACGGCGATGGGAAGACTGCTTGCTGCAAGGAACAGAACACAAAACTATTTGCGTCCATGAGAAGAACACTGCGTCCAGACTGACGGCGAGGGATAGAAGACTGCGATGGGAATACGACGAATGAAGATGGGTATCCGGGACGACTTCACGGCGATGGAAAGAAGACTATCTACGCCAGGATCCACGACGATCGCAAGATGACGGCGAGGGAAAGAAGACTATCGACGCTAGGATCCACGACGATCGCAAGATGACGGCGAGGGAAAGAAGACTGCGATAGAATGAAGACGATGTGCGTTCGGGTCCACGGCGATTGGAAGACCATATGCGGACGATGGAAAGAAGACTATAGACGTAGACGTGCAGATCTCGGGCGATGAGAAGATCTACGTCTGGATCCATGGCGATCACAAGGAAAAGAAGACTGCGTATGAAGTGCCTTCGGGTTCAGCGCAATGAGAAGTCCACGGCGAAGACGATTGGCACGGCGATGGAAGACACCTATCTACGTGCAAGACCACGACTTTGAGGATAGAAGTTTGGATAGAAGACTCGTATTTTTGCGTCGATAAATAATGGTCCCGGCGGTATAGGGGTACTGTTTTGTACTATTTATGCTCACATCGAAACACCAGCCGGGCGATCGTCGTAGTACAAGACGTGTACCCATTTTTTTTGCTGCCGAGACTTTTATTTGGCTGCGCAAGAAGCGAGAAGGTATACAGGATGGAGGAGACGGGTGCTATGGATCAACATCGATGGATCTAGGTATGGATGCATATGGACTTGATATAGGAGGAAGGAAACCATGGCCCAACTCGTTTATCGACAACTGTACAACGATGTGAGTTTCTACATTTTAATTTTCATGATCTTTATCTTTAAAAAGTATTCATTGTATCATTCATCGACTATTTATAATTTTTGGGTTAGGTTTTATTACTAATCAAGAGAGTTTGTTTGACAAATTTTTTTCACGATCGGTTAAGTTGTATTGAAAGAAAATTAATTTCAAATCTTTTACGTTCCTATAGTCTATGGCCAGATGAAGAATTGAGGAACAAGGTCGAGTCCGCGTCGAAGATGGGTTATCGGGACCGCACCGACGGGAAGGAGATGGTGACCATTGAGAGCCACGACCAACCATCAGGTTCACCCCAACGGGAAGACCAAGCCACAGGAATGCGGGTCCGTGGAGACTGAAAAAGGACCATGGCTGTGTTGAAGATATTTATGATTAAATGATTATTTAGGTAAATATATATATATATCCGCCTTGTAATTCAAACCTAATAATTAATTGAACTATTTTTATCTGGTTGCAGAAATATTTTAAACAATAATTTGTTGGGCAGCAGAAATGATTTTCTCATAATAAATAAAGAACAAATAATAAATTTATAAACTACTGTTTCCCAGATCTGCAGCAAAAATTGATTTATTTTATTTGAACGCATTACCCAACTAGCAGACATTTGGTTAAGAGATGTTTTATAACGGTTGTATAAAAGCTCTTGATTTGCAAATTTGTTCTATGAAGCTGTACCGTGAAACGTCTTTGTTTTTAGGGTCAAATAGGTACATATTACGCTGTAATAATGTTCTTTGAACCAAATTATAAAATTATTTTATTAAATTGCTGTAAGAACGTTACTAGACCTTACGACATAGAGCAAAATGGACCTGTAAGCTTTTTTGCTGTATAGCGTATTGATTCTGGAGTTTTTAATGGTTGTAAGAACGTTCCTAGAGAAAACTTCTCTAGCTCAACAATCTGTATAAAGAAATAAATGTTTGTTGGGTATTTTAATCCGTACAATTTGAGAATAAACTATTTATTTTTACAGATAAAATCTCGCATGAGATTCGGAGTGAAGCAGGATGTATTTACCGAACGGAAACTACAAAACTGGCCATAGATGAACATGTGCGGAGTGCACTTACTAGCAGCGTTTTGGGGAGTATTAATGAAATGGAGCGTTATATAAGTCAATAACTTTAAACATTTTATTACTAATAAAGTATCCAACACTTTTTAAAACATGTTTATGATGTATAAGAAATAAAAATGTAGCAATAAAAGTTTGATTATGTATGGGCGTTAAAATAAAAATTATTTTTAGCTTTAAAATTTGTCAATATTTTCTTGTAATTACTAAATTCAATGTTACATTTTTATTAATAAAATATAGATATTTGTATGTTTTTCAAAAATAGTTTATAATACATTTATTCTTTACCAATATAAAATTTCTGTGCAACCACCGTTCTATTTAATAATAAACTGCTTAGTATCTACATTGTATTAGTTTTTTTAGCGTTTGTACTTAATTTTAGACTAAGACAATAAAGTTTCAAAATCGACAAGCTAAGATTTTCTTGTTTGATATTTCTGTCCAGTGCTCCAATTACCCATTTAAGGAAATAATTTTTTCTCTCAATTTGTTCCTCTTCTTTTCGGCGTGGGCTAACCACGATCATTGGTCATAGCTGCTCCCTCAAGGACTATCAATCGTTGGTTTCTCCTATTGCGATATTGGCCTACCGATTGGGGAGGGCGTACCGTACGGTACGGACGGGGGAAGCTAAAGTCTGTTTCGTTGCCGTTGATAGCTCGATACCCCCCGGTGGCCTAAAATATTTTACCTATAAAATGGTCTTTTTACGTACATCTAGCATAAAGATGAAGAAATTTTGACCTATTCCACCGGGTAACAGATAAAGTAACAATAGAGCCATAAAATGAAATGAAAGGATAATGATTAAAACGGCCCATCATGGTCGGAGAGTTGGGTTTTTAATGTAACCGCTTATTATTTTATTTAAATGTAATAGATTTTATGATTTTATGAATTTATTTACAAGAAAACTAATTTATTTACAGATCAAAAAATATTGACAATTTCAATAATTATAACTCGATAAAATGGTCCTCAGAAGAATCTGAAGAGTCATCATGTCCTACGCTTATTACTAAAGGCTCAATTTCCATAGTTGTGTCAATTACGTTGTCAAGTTCCCACATTTTTTGTTCCTCTACTATAGCATGTTTTATGGCGTTTTGCCAATTTTCTGATGACACATTTGCTAAAGAATGATGCAAGAGGTGTCGCACTTCTTGCATTTTAAAAGTTTTGTTATTTCTAGCAACATATCCTTTTACTTGAGCCCATATTAATTCGATAGGATTTAGCTCACAATGGTAAGGTGGTAAACGGAGCACTATAATACCTCGATCTCTTGCCATCTCGTCAATAACATACTTTTTATACTGTGATTTATGTAGCCTAACAATATCCAAAAGTTCTTTTTTTACCATGGTATTATCGTAACTCAATTCCTTTCGTTGTAACCAGTTTACGATTTCCGCCTTTTTCCATGAAGTTGTGGGAAGATTCTCTTTTAGCCTAGAGTGATAGCTGGCATTATCCATCACTATTACAGAATTAGCGGGAATGTATTCTATCATTTGCTTAAAATATTCCTCGAAAACATCAGCAGTCATTTCTTCATGATAGTCTTTAGTAGAATTCGACTGGAATTGTAATAATCCTTGATCCAAAAAGCCATTTGAACTTCCTATATGAGTTATAATAAGTCTGCGTCCCTTTCCAGATGGTGGTCTAAGTCCTGTTGACCAGCCTTCCATGACAGCTTGTCGAGAACTTAGGACATTTTTATCTTGCCAAACTTTAGATACGGTGTGCCCTTCGTTCAGCCAAGTTTCATCCAAATAGAAAATGTTTTTGCCTTCGCTGCGGTATTTTCGGATGGACCTTAAGTATTGACGTCTCCAGCAAATAATATCTGCTCTATCAATAAGAAAAGATTTTCTGTTTTGCTTCTCCCATCGAAAGTTCATATCATGAAGTATTTTCCATAGTTTCGTTCGTGATAGCTGTGGTAAGTCCTCGTCGTAGTTAATGGCTTGTAAAATTTTGTCTATAGTTGGTATTTCCTTGGCAAAATAAAAACTATGTACTTTTCTTCTAATACCATTTTTAATGAAATTGTCAATTTCTAACGGTTTCTTTCCTGGGAGTGGTTTTGGCTCACTGAGGTTCTTAGATTTTCTTTCACGCAAGAACCTATATATAGTAGCCTCTCCAACTCCTACCATATTGGCACACTCTGCAATGATGCTACGAACATCACTTGCAGGTTTCTGGTACACTAGAGCATCATGCACGTTTAATATTAATGTCTTTTCTCGGAGAGAATATGCACTCTTGCTAATTTGACGAAGACACGTTGGCGAAAAACTTGAAGCCATTGTTACAAGTATAGGAAATAATTCAACTTTCAGATAATGCAGTATCTAAATACAACTAAATACATAGTTTGACAAACGCACATCAAATGGCGTAATAACATCCTAAAGCAGGCAAAAATAGGTAAATTAATTACCCCTGTTGTACCTACTTTAACCCTAATCCTACTTAACAATGGACAGAGGCCAATTTTCTTATTAAATAAGGTAATTACTATTGGCAACGCCTATGGTTTACGGTTGTTTTATGGCTTCAACCCTCGATATGAGCTATCAACTGCAACAAAACGGACTTTAATATGAAAATTCCCTAGTCATGTTTAAAATATTTTTTTTGAATTGAAAATTAACCGGACAAACAAAGTTTTCTTCAAATTAAATCTTAAATAACTCTAACCTTTGTATTAATTACGATCAATTTTTGTCAAGGTGTAGGTACTGTCATATAATTCTCGGCCACTGGCGTACCTAGCGGTGTGCAATGTGTGACATGCACACGGGCCCGGGGCCCGGCGGCGAGGAGACATGTTTTGATTATAGGTATTACCCAAAAAAAATGCAACTTCTTTAAAAAATCAATTAGAAAAATTTGAAACGGATTTTCCGATTGTTTTTCAAACAAAAATTTTGAAAAATATTGACACCGTGTCTAAGGTTTTGCAAAATAAAGAGCAAAATATTGAGCAGGCACTGTTCACAACTTCGTACGAAAATTAAAAAAAAATGCGTGATGATTTTAATTTAATTATCACGGAAGCAACTAATTTAGCGGAAGAATGGGGTACTACCACTGAATTTACAAAAAAAGAATATTTCGTCCAAAAATATTCTTTGATGAAATAAGTAACCATTACCTAATACAAACAAATAAAGATTGGTTTAAAATAAACGTATTTTTTAAAACGTTAGATATACTTATAGTTCAGTTAAAAACTCGAACTTCTGGACTAAATGAGGTTTACTCAAAATTTCGTGTGTTATCCCCAGAAGTATTATGTAATCCTTCTCTTACTGATAAGGAATTATATGAAATGGGCCAGGCCCTATACATGAACTATCCCGAAGATATTTCGAATACAATTTCTTTCCAATTACTTTCTTTTAGGGAATGTTTTCGTACTAATTTAGATAAAATTAGTTCCATTTTTGAATTAAATGAATTCCTTTTGATTAAAATTTTTTCTTCCTGCTGTAGTTTTAGCGAAATTTTGACTGCATGCAACATATTTCTTACTATACCTGTTACTGTGGCCTCAGCTGAAAGATCATTTTCGAAATTAAAGTTAATTAAAAATTATTTAAGAAGCACTATGGGTGAGGAAAGATTATCGGCATTGGCAATTATTTCTATCGAAAATGAAGTTGCTCAATCATTGGACATTGATAATTTAGTGTCAACTTTTGCACATTCTAAAGCAAGAAAAAAGAAGTTTAACTCTACTTTACTCAATGTTTGATGATTGATTGGTTTTCTCCATGCTCTTGTTTATTTTATTACATCAGATACATACATACTTAATATTATGTATTTATTTATGTTGTGTTTTTATTTTATGATTTATGTTAATTATATTATACATATTTTGTTTGGCTAGTTTATTTTCTGGTTTTCTTATGTTTTGTAAAAATATAAATTAAAAAAAAAATGTTGTGCTTTGTGCTAGGGCGGGTGGCTGTAGACTCTCTAAACAAGAACCAAGAACCTCACATATCCCCACGAATTACATTTTGTATCAGTAAGCCATGGCCCATGGACCCATATTCCATATTAACTGGATTCGGCATCGCTGCTGTCTCGTGTTCCCAAAGTATTTAGCCCCTCCCCCCTCAAAAATTAAATCCTGGATCCACCCTTCTCATGTACTGGATATTTTATTAAATATGTGCAGGGGCCCGGCTAAACTTTTGCACACAGGCCCGGGGCTGCATTGTTACGCCAGTGTTCTCGGCTGTCGATTTTGCAAAAAATGCGAAAATTCTTTTTACACTGGTCATAACAAAGGTGCATTTGGCATTAAATTACTGAACACACTGCGGAAAAATTTGGCTTTTGAAATGACGTGTCTTCGTACGAGATTTTTAAGTTCCCATCTTTTCTCTTTCCCTTTTTGATTCGTGCCAATATCAATATTTTGAAGAAAACTATACGGATGCGCCTCCAGAAAACATACTGACAATAGTGATAATTTGAAACGGGGCTTTATTAGTCCGCTACCTACCGGAATTTTAGCGTCTTACAAATTACACACATAGTACATATTTATTATATTTTAAAGTCGGAATGTCATTGTAGCAGCGGCGGCTCGTGAGCATTTGAAGAGGTGGGACAGAACTATATACATTTTGCCTCCAATAGGTCACGTTTCAAGCGTTATATTCTACAGTTCGTTGTGTGGAGAGAAAGGGAGATACAGAGTTGCCGTTTGGTACACGTCTTTATTCATATATCATAAGTATGAGTGTCTTTTATTTAAGTTTGAAAATTGCGGAAGTTGTGGTCTTGAGACGGTGGATACGAAATATCGGCAACGCTGCAGAACTCCGGTGATTGTAGGCGACTCAGGTGTCTGAAAGGAAGCAGCACAAGAAAATCAGTATCTGCACACACTCTTAGCTATGTCCCCTACCAGAATCAAAAGAAAAGAACAAAAAATCAGACTTTGGCGTAATTTAAAATAATTAATTTCTTCGTTTTTTTGAATGGTTTTTTGCTTGTATACAAAAAATTTTTTTTTACGACAGTCATTGCGGTACCGGTTATAGCATTTCATTATAGAACAAACCTGAGGCCGCGCGGTAGGTATCTGAGAGCGCTCGGGACCACGGCAGCGCCTGCCTTTTCATCTGTATCTCCGTTAATTATGGAAGAAAAAAAAATCCTCTGGCACAAATGTTCTTGAAACCCTAGAGATCAAATTTATGTAAAAAAAAACCGAAATTTTCAAATTTCTGGGTAGACGACCCCCTTAAAGTATATACTCTGAGGGATCAATATTCCAGAAAATTGAAACAGTTAGTAATTTGATGTAAAATACATGGCGTTATGGCAATTTTTGTCTCTTGCGCCAGCAATGGCAATTATAATTGCACGGATTCATATGCAGTACACCGTCCATCATCGCGAGCCCAATGCGAGAATGGAATCTGTATTACAGTCGGCAATTCTACTTTTCTGGCAATTAAAATTGCACGGATTCATGCGCAGTACAGTTCCCGATCAGCTGTCTCTCATTGCCAGAAATAGGGCAAGCACCATTTTAATTGCTATTGCCGTTGCAAGTCTGGTCAGAGATGGATTGATTATTCTGTTATTTTTAACTGTTTATTAGTTGGCCGAAGTAGCTATGAACAGCTAATTGCTATTTAAACTAACTGGTACTTAAATTAACAGTTCACATTCTTTATTAAGCATATGTAGTGCTAATTCGTAGCAACTTTTTTGAACCGCCATTGGTAAGTAGCAGTAGCTGCTCTAACTGCTAATCAAAACGAACAGGTTTGCTCATCTCTAATTCAGGGGGTATTTTAGGAATCTCGACACTACCAACTGCTGTTCTGACTGTTGGCAATGCGCCAGCTGATCGAGAACGGTTTACTGCGGATGAATTCGTGCAATTATAATTGCCATTGCGCCGGAAATTTTTATTGCCCCCTCTAATACGGCTTTAAAGTATTTCTCGAGGGCACTCAATGAGTCACCTATTTAAATATAATAAGTCATTTCCATAACACTCTGCCTACTCCACCCTAGGAGCCGCTACTGCAGTGTAGTCGTTGCACATAGTAATGTTCTCTAATTTTATGCTCCGTAACACCCATCTTCAAGTGTAACTAAATATGTAATTAAAATCGACAGAAGATTTATTTCTTACCAAAGCCAAATGACGAGCAAGCTCCTTTTTCCGACATTTTTACTCGGTGTGGTGATGAGTGAGTGGGTGGAAATAACGAAAGTCGTCAATCAGAATGCAAAAAAAATAGGTGAGATAAAGGGATTAATTAAATAAACAATTCTGTAATTCGATTAGTTAAATTAGTCATGTGCCCTGCATAAATTATAATTTGGTATAAATGAGAAAGGAATTTTTTATTGTGCAGGATGAGAGTTCGTGGGTTCAAACCTCACGGCCGGTAAACCTATTTGCACTCGGTGGATTTTAGTGGTATGGCGTCATTCAACAAACGGGAAAAAGTGACGGAACCGCACTTTCCAATCGGTAGGTCATACTCATACCGCAATGCGAGAAACCAAGGGTTGATAGCCCTTGGACAGAGGCGTAGCCGCAGAGGGGCGGTCGCCCCCTTTAGCAAGACAGAGTGTCCTTTATATAGTTTCTTTTCCAATCTCAGGAATATTAAATTTACGAAAAACGCAAAAAATAGCTTATGAATTTTGGGAAATTTGTCCTATGTTATCATTATTTATTAAATTATAACAAATTGGTGACACCAATTTTGGCCAAATATGGAACTTTGTTAATTAAAAAAGTAATTCATATTATAATATATATCACAAAATATATATTTAAAAATGTAGGCGCCCCAAAAGGACTTCGCCCTTCCCGACCCCAAACCCTCGCTACGGCACTGGCCTTGGGGGTGTAATCAGGGATCGTGGTTCGGAGCCCACGTTAAGCTAGGGAATGGTCATAACAGACGAACGAAATGGAAAAAAATTGAGAGAATTTAATTAAACACTTTTCTTAAGATGTCATGAAAATATCAATTTTTTTCCCTAGTATCGCAATAATTTGGGTTTGTTCGATTAGATTCCAACTCAAATAGGTTCGTTGAATATTTGAATGAATGCCAATTGGATAAACGATAACATTATCGCCGAACTACATAAAATCTTGTTTCTAATCGTTTTTTATTTCAGAATTTTCCAAAATTTCGTCGTCAACGTCTCCAAGCTATGAAGATATTTTGGTGAGACCTCAGAGATTTTACGAAATCACTGCAACAACAAATGTAACTGAAAATGTGAACACCTGGTCACTATCAACCACTTCAAATCCTATAAATTCTTCACCGGATCTTAAAGATTTGGACAATAATAATAAAAGTTCGTATGAAGACAGGAAAATTATTAGAAATCAAAGCACGACAAATTTAAAAGCCCTCCCAAGAGCCGTGTATAGAAACGTATCTGAAACTGATGACGTTGCAAATCGAGAGGAAAGTAATGAAAATTTCTCCTACGATAATCATGATTTTAGTGACGAGTCGCATGCTGATGAGATTGATAGTGAAGAAAATGAGGAGCCTGATTCGTCAGAAAATGAGTCATCTGGATTTGCTTCGGTCTTAAGGCATGTCCAAGAAAATCTTTTGAACTATAAAGAAGAATCTTTGACAGGAAAAATTTCACTTCTTAAAGTACTAAGGGATAACTTGCTCTATGAAATTAGTAAGTAACTATATGTATCTTCTATTAATCATTAATATTGAGGGTTGTGAAAAGTGATATCAAATCCGGATTTCCGACAATCGATAGGACTAAAAATGTTACTATTTTACTGTGCATAACATTTACCATTTACCCGACTCTGTATATGAGAGATCTGCTCTAGATGGCATACTTGTCTATTCTCCAGTCAAAATAATACTGCAATATTCTTAAGATTACCTAAATCCCAACCAACGTCTTTTCTTTTAGAAACTCGAACAACTAACCTTTGGTTGCCAACTACAAAAAATGAACGTGTACAACCGAGAGGTTACAATGAAGATCTCTACCACATGGATTTTCCCTCCAACGAAGGTGCCCTTATGACTATAGGATTTTTAACATTTGCAGTGTTTCTAATAAAGTTGGTACTGGTAGGTAATCCAAAGTATGCCACAGATTAATTATTATACCTGGATCATGTAGTTTTGTGAATGCGATAAATAACACGTACAACAACTCACCTGTGAGGAAACTATCATAACATACACATACACATAACATACCATGATTTTTTATGAATACAGCTGTACCTATCAACTAAAGGGATGATTTTTTTTCAGAAATTAATTTACGCTTTAAAATATAAGCAACAATATTATTATCAAGCGACAACAACGACAGCTGCCAGCGTGTTCTTGAAGCGAAACGAGCGTGATATTACCCAAGATCAACTTGAGCAGTCGGCGATGATAATGAAGTATATTGAAGAATATCCGTTATCTTAACATTTGGATATTAAAAATAGATAGTTTTAATTTAACGAGAAATTGTTTTTTTAATAATCCAACCAGAATAATTGACACAATATATAGGGTGGTCTGTAATAGTGTTGGGAAAAAATCGATGATTGTAATAATCGAGTACTTGATACTCGCGGGATTTTAATAATCGAGTGAATCGCTCGAGCGATTAATCACTTAAAATTTTTATGACTAAGAAGAATGTGTTGATAAAACACCGGGGGTTGTTTTTGTAAGTTTTAGAAGTTGAGTCTTAAATTTTTAATAAGGAAGAACAGTAGATTCTGATTTTTAAAAAATTTACAATCGCCGCTGGCTAGCCAGTCAAAACAAAATCCATGTCGCGATGAATCCACTATGTAGTATGCTAAATACTTTTTTGTATGCACCTTCTCGTTTATGTGCCTTTAATGAAGTCGTCCGAGATCATATATCAAGTGAAAGGCAACGATTTTCGATTTTTCGCTTGATTTTATAACTAGTATTTCTTATCGAGCGAAAACGACTCGAATATACGAGCAGTTTTTTACCTCGAGCGATCACACTACCAAGCAGCACATTTCGGTCGGCGTCAAGCGAAGCTCGGGTATCGAGTGAAAGGTAATAAATAATAATAAGTAACAAGCGGCGACGATTTTCGCATGAATTTATAACTCGAGCAGTTTTTTATAATAATCGATGTCGGTTATGTCAATAGTCGAGTACCCAAGCGGTTTTTCGCTCGAGCGATCACAACATTTTTTCATTTTTGTTGAAAATAAAAACGACAATGTTGTTGAAAAATGCAAATATCTCGGAAACGGACTGATTTAACAAAATAAATGAAGTATACATTCATTATTTTACTAGCCTATTATAAATTTAAATCAGAATCCCATAAAGTCGCCTACAAAATTTTTTAGGCGTGATATGGAGTATAGGGTGTAGTTAGTGCCCTCTATAAGTTACCTACGTCTGAACTTAATTGATGTACTATGGGTACGCTATAGCAAAATGCAACCGTTTTCGATATATTGTCACCAATTCACCCTGTATTAACGGATTTCCACGCGTCGGCTCTTTCTGCTGGCCCCGTAGCTCAGTACGAGTACGGCGCGCAAACGGTTGCGCGCAGTACTATTGCGCTACGGGGAGTTAACCCGAGTCCTGCTGGATAGTGCCGAGGAGACCGACAGACACTTGGTGTACGTCTTCATCCTCGACTTGGTCTTCGACTTCTTAAGTAACCACGACTGGTAGAACGAACCTCTCGCAGCAAGACAAGCGACCTAACAATTGGTGACATAACCCCCATCCATAAGCAGTAGTCGACTAAGGTAGGACTGGGTTTTTGCTAATTAATGTGTTTAGGGAAAATAGATAATTAAACAAGTTGCATTATAAAATGATGATTCTATTATTTTAAACGTTCCCGTGACACTATTGCATGGTAATTGACATAATCGAGATTGCTATGGAAAACAAAGGGCCGATAACCGGTCTCACTTTTATTCTCCATAGCAATATCGATTTTCTTTCATTTCTGCATTTATTTATTGGAATTTTGAAAGGCAACCCTGCCGGTATCAGAACCGAAATCAGTCGTAGCGATGTAACGATATTAAAAATCTATCGATACGTGGACAATAGATATTAAAATTAATTCCAAAAGTGGCTTTTCAGTGATGGCCATAAGACCTTCTTTTATGCGAGGAAATACATTTTTATTGCCCAGTAAAAAGTTCTTGAAGTGCCAAAATATTGACGTGTAATTATTTTCATTAAGGGCGAAGTACGGTCCTGTTCGCCGGTTAAGGTAAATAGTTTATTAGTCGGCATTGCGCATGACATTTGACATTCGGCATTGTTAACATGCACGAGCCTATAAATTTGCCACTATTGCTTTTAGAGTTTGGCTATCCATAGATATATAGGTCGGTGTACGCTACAAACTTAAACTGGGAGAGGGGGAGAAACGGGTGAGGAAACATGAAAAATAAAATTATATATAGACATGATTAGAAATGTTAAAGAGTAAAATAAATAATTTTATTATTTTAATAAAGGTATATCTTTTTTATATTACAAAGTTAAAAATACTGTCTCGTTAAGTACACTTTAAACATTCAAAACATTTAAGCCTAATCCTTATGTATAATATGTACAAGTTTCTTAGAAATATCCTCCTCTTCTCATAATCCTAAAAATAAAACTCTCATTAATATTGTTTGGTTGAAGGCGATCAATTTTGTTGACTGAGAAATTAATTTTGGACTTTCCTTAACTTTATAATTTAAATCACAAGGTTTCGATTGTTTTCTCCAGTGCTCTCCATGCAATTAGAAGAGGTTGGTCTCTATTGGAAGCAAAAATAGCTAACCTTGATACTTCCTCAAACATTGACGTTAAAGATTGTTCAACGAAAAATGGATATAACTTAATGACTGCAGTAAAAGTACCTGGGGCGATCCCATTATTTATGACCGTTTGTTATTATTGTGTGGAAAGGACCGGATTGTAATAATTATAATTAAATATAGGCACATCAGGTAGGTTAGGTTGCTTAATTTATATTTAAATATCTTTTTGTGGTGAAATTTGTTAGTTTTTATTTCTTGCTGGAAGAGTTTAGTTGTATTACCGATATTATTTTACCAAACGTATAAAAAAAACAGTATGTGGCGTCCATGGAAAAACATCGATGGTGCTTCTTCTACTGTTGCAGTGAAGAAAATGCATTTATCTCTCGATGCTAGGGAAATTGTAAAAAGAGTATATACTTCTTTACTCAACAGAGGACTTTATGCTAGTGCTGCTGCGACTGAAACGTCTGATTTGACTAGGATACCTCTGACTACAGTGAAAAGAATCGCGTCAAATCCCATTAAATCTAGAAAGAAGCGTAAAGATGCCGGTTTCACCAAATGTTTCGACGAAAGCGACAAGGACTTGATAAGGCGAAAAATCTACACCATGTACGAAGAGCAACGCGTACCTATATTAGATTCTCTGAAGCAACGGCTCACCAATGATGAAACCCAAATAAGTTGTAGCCGCACTAGCCTTTGGAGAGTTTTGTCGGAAATGGGATTCAGATACCGCAAAATTGACAAAAGGCAAGTACTCATGAGTATATAACTTCTGTAAGGAAATCCCGTTCTGAAAACCGTCCTATAATTTACCTCGACGAGACTTGGTTTGACACGCATGAAACACCATAACACCATCCAAAGGCTGGTCTGATTCTTCCGATAAGTGTAAAACAAGAGCTCCGTCAAATAAAGGAAAAAGAATAAGCATTTTACATGCTGGGTCAGAAAACGGTTGGGTTCCAAATGCCTTGTGGCTTTCTGCAAAAAACATTAAAGACTCTTGTGTTGACTACCATGAAGATACAACGGCCGAACTTTTTGAGGAATGGTTTAAGAATTGTCTTTTACCAAACATTCCTCAGAATAGCGTGATAGTAATGGACAATGCGAGCTATCACAGTCGCCAATTACATAAAGCTCCAAGCTCAAATAATACAAAATTGGAGATTCAGAACTACATGGCGGCGAATGATATATAATTTGAAGAAAGTTATAAAAAAAGTGATCTTTTAGATGTTTTAAAGACGTTTTGTATAAAAAAAGTATATGTTTGTGACACATTGGCAGAAGAAATTGGACATACAGTGCTACGGCTCCCACCCAATTATTGCATTTTTAACCCCATAGAGCATATGTGGCACCAGTTAAAATCACTGGTTAGGTCCGAAAATATTTCTCCGACTTTAAGTTCTAGTGTTGCAGAATTAATACGAAAATGCTTTAATGATATTCCCCCAGGTAGTTGGAAAAATTCAGTCCGTCACGTAATAACTGTAGAAAATTCGAATATTAGTCTGGATCGTATAATTAATCCAATTATAATTAATTTTGATGAGGATAGCGATAGCGAAACAGAACTATCTATAGAATGACATTATAAATGTAAATAAATATGACTAGTAATATTTAAAAAAAATGTTATTTCATTTGATTACATTAATATAATCCTATCATTACTTGTTTTCCTTAGTCCGCCCCTTCATACTTCACTTGTTTATTGCCAAGCTCTTGTCGACCCAATGGGACCGACCCAGGAATTCATTAAGTCGTATCCAAATTTCGTGAAACGTACTTTACTTCTATCACCTCCGGTTACGTTAACTCACCCATCGTTTCCTGTTGAATCTCCACTTTATACGTTGGATTGTCGTACGCCGATTGACTTATTCTAGCTGCGGGCGGCGTAATCGCCGCCTTATTTTGATTATGCCGCCTCACCAAAATTAGGAGCAAGATAAGCGTGCTAAGGATTGCAATGGCGGCCAAGATGGCGACGATGACCAGTGGGCCATAGTAGTCTCCTCGGTTGCCGTCAAGAAGTTCCGCTCTTGACACTTTATCTAAAAAATAAATGATAATTTACTTCTTACTTGTATTGTAAGTAAATTTATGTGTGTTGTAAGTAAAAATCAGCCAATACCTCTTCTCGTCCTTCGTTAACATATACAGGGTGAATCGGGAGGAACCACCGACCTATATCTAAGAATAGACAAACTCTAAAAGCAAAAGTGGCAAATTTATGGCCTCGCGCATGTAAACAACAAAAAAACAAAAGAAGACCTTGTGGCCATCACTAAAAAGCCATTTTTAGAATTAATTTTGATATCTATTGTCCACGTATCGATAGATTTTTAATATTGTTCCATCCCTACGGCTGATTTCGGTTCTGGACGGTCGTCGTTGTTCACGTCGTTGGTTCGCAACCAAACCAGCACCAATACCGGCGGGGTTGCCTATATAACGGCGGGATGCACTAATTCGGCAGTATTAGAAATACTGCAGTCGATATTAAAGAAAAACATGAACCAATCAGGAGAACAACAGGCGCTCTTCGTAGACGAAGAAGAAATTGTTTAATTTAAAAGAAAAATATTTTTAACGTCGAAAATCTCTCAAAATAATCACCCCTAAAATTATTTATCAAATTGCGAAAAAATCCATTTACTGACTACAATTAAACTGCAATGATCTACTTCACTGGCAATGTTAAAGGCGACATTTTGGCCGAAGGTAATTTAACAGTGGTTCCATTCGCAAGCAAAGTTTTAGAGGGCGTTCAACAATAGAGATTACGGCAGTTTTAACAGAGCTGAGATTGATACAAGACGAACCGCGTGTTTGTGAAACCCATATGTGTGTGGTGTTTTAATACCGGGTATTATGGAAATGACTTATTGTATTTAAACGGCAAAGCCTGAGATGAAAATAAATTGAAGAAAAATAACCATAAATGGCGCTTTGAATTATTAAGCGAAATATACACTTTATATGAAATCTGAAAATTTACGTGGCCGCTACTGATGACCTTCGCAATCAATAATTTATTGAGGCAGTCTCAAGTCTCAAACGAGGTCCGCGCATTGTAGACGATATTGTCATATTACAACACAGAATTGTAAACGCACGTGTTCAGTTTTTGACAATAAGAAGTCTTTGATCGGCGTTATCACTTCTTTTACAAACTTATTAGAAAAAACAATTTTAAGGCACATACTCGCTTATCTTCGATCTTATTTTAAAGTAATCCGTTTTATAATTAAATTCCATAAAAGAATAAAACATAAAAAGCATGTTTTGCAACAGAACCAACAGTAGATAATATCACAGAAATTTGAAATCACATCATAACATTTATTATTATGAATTATTTCATAAGAGAAAAAGATTGGTTAATGCTACAACTAACAAAACGTTTAAAATTCGTGTACATCGAGCACGTGGAACCCTCGGCGACGTCGTTCCAACACCCAGAATCGAAACATATTGAAGCAACGATACTGAAGGTTAAACATATCAATACGCGCGCGGCGGTTATCCAAGCACGGGCGAGACACGCGGCGTGTTCTGGCATCACTATAGTTTACTCTAGTGACCTACATTGTTGCTAACTGAAACCAGGTGGTGCGGCGCGACAGCATGTAGGCAAAAAGGGTTTTTACCTTAGTATTTAGATATTCGATTAAAAAAAAGTATATAGACTTTCTCTAGGACACTCAAGGAGTCATCCATAAATATAATAAGTCATTTCCATAACACCCTGTATATCCTGTGTAATTTCATAGTGTCAATCTTGCTGGTGAAAGAAAATTAGCCCTAACTTACCTTGTGACGATGAACCCAACGCAGGAGCAGCACGGGGCTTTGTAATAAAATCTTGCACATTACTCGTCTTAATCTTTCCATTTGTGAGATATACCTCTAACCACAATCTGTACCTTGTGCCAGGTTTTAGGTCCATTATTATAGTTTTTGTGGGTGAATCCCGTTTGGCTATTTTGAACGTGCTGTGGTCTTCTTTGCCCGAATCGCTTTGATATATTGCCCTAAAATTAAAAAAAAAATAGTAATACATTTAGACATAGATTTAAAATTTCCAGTCTCGGAAAAAAAATTAAAATTTTGGAAACGGAAATTTTTGTCGAAAATTAATATTTTCTAATTTTTCCAAACATTTTACTTAATTGATCTAATTCCTAAAACTTTGCTTTAGGAACTATAGGTCTATCTTTTCAAATAAAAGAGTTAGCCTATGTCAAGTTTAAAAAAAAGAGAAGTAATTAAGTGGTTTGCCGTTATTACTACTTGGTCAGCAAGAGTTTACAATTGGTCAGTAGAAACAAACATGTCTAGAAGCAGTTTATTTCAGAGGTCCCAGGGCACTGTCAATTTATGTAACTTTCTTGTGTTTTCTTTTGCCGAATACAGAAGGAATTCGGCTACAAAAGGTGTAGCGGGGGCGGGTTTTCACTTGTTTTCCCAGGGCACTGTCACAATTCAGAAATGTTTGCTGTCCATAAGTTGCTGACCAACTAGCCATTTTGGCTGACCGATTACATTTTTCTGTTCGTAACAATAAGAATATTTTGCTAACCAGTTAAATGATACCCTTAAAAAAAATAACCCTGTTATATTATATCGCCTTCCCCTGTGTACGTATATCATCACTTATGACCACGAGGACACCCCATATGATAATCTAATGATGCCACCTTGTCGAGGAAGTGGTAATGCGGAACTAGCATCTCTTCAATCTAATCTACCTGTAAATGTTGACATATTTATCTTCTGGATAAGGAACGCCACTCCACGAAATTTCAACACTGGTAGATTTTATTTGTGAAACGTCTAATGTGACGGCAAAACCATATGTATCCACCTCATTGGCGGTTGTAAATTGTAACATGTGTTCTGCTTTCAGTTCCGTGTGTTGACCTGGAACAAAATAATACATATTATGGATATTATTCACGGCCAGAGCTGTCACAATTTGTGAGATTTAAATCATTTTGAGATTTAAATATATTTCTGATTTAAATTCTTTAATTCTAACTATTTTTCCGGAAAATGATTTAAATCTTTCTAAAAAAAACATTGATCTTTCCTAAAAAAAATTGATCTTTCCTAAAAAAAAATCGGATTTAAATAATTTCAGAATTTTTTACAGCTTTTAAGTTATTTAATCTTTATAGAATGATTTAAAAAATTTTTAAAAGATTTAACTCTTTAAAGATATTTATAGTATCCCTGAATTGATTTAAATCTTTATGAAATGATTTGAATGTTGAAAATATTTAAAAGATTCAATCACACAACGAGAAAATCACCTGATTCATAGTCATGATGCTTGTACCACGACCTGTACCTATGATGATGATGATTTAAATACTTCTTAATTTAAATCGTCATACACATAAAAATTTAATTCTCATAAAATGATTTAAATCATATAAAAAATTTAAATCTTCCTAGCAATGCTTTAACATAAAATTTAAATATAAAAATATTCATCATTAAAATCTTCCTTTAAATAAAACGATCTTTGATTTAAATCATTTGTGGAATGAAAATTATATCTGTGAATTACCGACGATAAAAATTGCGAGACGAGCTGCAGGCCTGTGACAAATTTATTTGTATAGAGTAGGGATGGATAATCCAAACCATTTGGTGGATCCAGAATCGTTAAACATAGAAGAGTTTACTCGAACTGCTTCTTACCTGGGAACGGTATAAAGAATATTCCAATTTCAAATTTGGTATTTGGTTTCAGGGTTTCTATCGTATAAGTTGTAACTGCTCTGTGAATAAGTGGCGTTGCAGTGTAAATTTTTCCATCTGTTTCTCTGTAGCGAAGTTGGACGCCATCAATAAACTAAAATAAATAAATTGTATGAATAAGCAAGGAATATATACAGTTGAACCTGGGAAAGAAACGATTCAAATCGAGATTATGTAGATCAAATAAGACAAAACTACGTCAGCAGCGAATACGACATGATTAACATTATGAAGGTCGTAGAGATGAAAACTTTCTTATTGTACTAAAAAAAATCCTATGATTTTATTATCACCTATACCAAAATGTGGCTAAACCAAAAACATTTAATTAATAAATAGACAGAATTGTTTTTATTCTGTCTGAATCATACAAGGTTTTAAACAGTAATCAATGATGAAGTCTGTACTGAGAGTCCTAAATCTACTGCCTGCGTTTGAAACCGAAAAGTATAATATTAATTATATTGAATGCATTTCTCATGTGTACTTATTAAGTAAAAATATTGTACTGTGTATATTCTTTAAATTTTCTACTCGTAAAGTTAATTATATATATCCCAAGAACACCAAGTTGCAATGTTTTAAGGAAATCACAGTGGCAACGCTGTATGCTCACTTTTAGCTGCTAGTGTAAAAATGACCCTGAAGTTTACTAATTTCATTCATTATCGGCGACGATGTTGTTATCGGTTTATGGCTGCTGCTATTACGATTGCTTGTGATCTATTATGTTTTTGGATTCATTTATAGTGTTTTTCAAACTAAAACTATTTAGATCTATTTATTAGCCATCTACAATGGTTCGTCAGTGCGTAGTGTGGAAGAAATTCGACTATTCTAACCCCGGATTAATATTTCGTCGGTATGTGAGAATAATGAGGTTATGTTTTCTTTTGGTAAATCACTGGTCTAGCTAATTCTATATTTTAAGTAAATATTGCAAGAATATGAATTATTTCTTTATATTATCTCAATTTATGTAAAAAATACTTACAACGATTACCTATTTACATTGGGGTAACTAGAATGATTTTGTAAGGGGGGTTTGTTCGGGGTCTGGCCCCTAGTCTAGTAGGATTTTAATGGCAAGTGTCACTATGAGGTATGTGTGGCTTCGAACTTCGGAAATACTGGGGTGGGCACCAGAGCAATCTGGGGTGGGCATAGCCCACCTACCCCCCCTAGTTACGCCTATGCCTAGGCAACCAAGATATTTCAAAAATCCAAAATCATATTTAGTTTTATATTATGCTTTTGTGCATAGCAGATTGAATTTTGCTTCGATTGTTTGAAACCCTTTCTATTCAGTTTATATAAATAGATTAGACTCAGTACAGAATAAACTTCTAAGAACTCTCTCAGTCAAAGCAAACCTTGATAACCATCATCGTAGTTTTATAAGACATCATTTTGGAATTATGACTTTGGAAAATAGGAGGAAACTGTCGGAAGTTATGTTCTTGAGTAAAATTCTTTGTAATAAGGTGGATTCACCTGATTTGTTGAGTAAAGTTACTTTTAATTTTAATGTTTCTCCTCGTCAATTTAGATCTGGTACTCTCTTCAGTATACCCTTTAGATCAGCGTTTCTTAAACTTTTTTGACCACGAACCCCTTTTAATACTAGAATTTTGTTGTGGACCCCCAGCCGCTCACTACATTAGTACAGAATTAATTCTGGAACAGTAAGTCATGCCTTTTACCTTCAGTTAAAAATAATTTTTATTCGAATCTTATTATTTTTCACAAATCAAAAAGAATTAATAAGCAAAAATCTGAATAATATATCACTGGCTGCAGCAAATTTCTTCTTCTTCCACGCAGCTATGTTATATTGGGCTTAATTTGAAGAAAGCTGCAGCCTTATATATCTGGTTCGGCATTTAGTCGATTACGATATTTTGTTTTTGTGACATTTTATTCCGACTTAGCTATTCGCGGACCCCTAAGTAACTGCTCGCCGACCCCCAAGGGGTCCGCGGATCCCAGTTTGAGAAACGCTGCTTTAGATACACAAATAATGCTCAGTATTCCCCTTTATGCAGAATGATGAGATTATGGAACTTATATTATTGCAATCTTCACATTGATTTTTTTAGTGTGTCACAAGCCGTGATAAGGAGAACAGTAAAGAATATTTATTGGAACTATCAAAGTATATAGATTATAGTTATTGTAGTTTTTATAAATTATACTTTAAACTCTATTAATTTAATTTATCTTTTTGTTATCTCAATTAGCCACATAACATATTAAGCGGATACTGTCTGTATTGGGCTTTGCCTGTTTGTTATCCTGAATAAATGAATAAATAAATAAATGCCTATTTATGTCTAATGTTAGATCGAAATTATCTAAACGTGTACCTTATTACAGCGTTGCCATTTTTTAAAGTCATCTTCTAACTTATTTGAAACTGTGGAACTGTGCATGATTGTATATATTGTGATAAATGGTGTTTTATGTCACCTTTTATATTATATGTTTATGGGCTAATTCCACTGAGGTTTATGCTTGCATTTTATTGATTCTGACCGTTTTTAATGCCCAAAGCGATCCACTCTATAATCGCCCCAATGTGAATCATATCTTTGGTGACACCCGCCCGGGTAATCGGTTCTTTATGCATTTCAATTAATTGTGGAAATACTATACCTGCAACTCATAATCGGTGAATTTCCTCCATACAACCGTCACCCATGTAGCATTGATGTCTGAAATTTCTAGATCGGGTTCGATTGGAATTTCCGGCGGCAATGTCGTTGACTGTTCATCTTTAGGAGTTCTAATTTTGTATATTTTAGAAGAAGGTGTATTGTGAAGATCCCTAAAATGATGTCGGAATAGTAGGTAAAAAGTCTTTTAGGTTTCGACATTGCAGTATCGATGTAAGCACATCGAAGTCTACCACGAGGACATTTTGAGAAAATGTTGCATCGACTCAAATTATTGGAAAGAATCCTTCAAATTGACTACAACCGTGAATGACAATATACAGGGTGATATGGAAATGACGTATTATATTTAAATGGGTGACTCCTTTGGTGTCCTAGAGAAAGTATAAATACATTTTTTTTAATCGAATATCTAAATACTAAGGTAAAAACCCTTTTTACCCACATACTGTCGCGCCATTCCATCTGGATTCACTTAGCAAGAATGCGGATCACTAGAGTATACTAACAGTGTTGTCAGATCACACCGCGTGTCTAGCCCTTGCTTGGATACCGGCCGCGCGCCACTATCGTTGCTTCAGTATGTTTCGAGACTCGGGAGTGGTATGACGCTGTCGAGGGTTCCACGTGCTTGACGTATACGGATTTTAAACGTTTTGTTCGGGTTTGTTCATTCCGTTGTGAAATAATTCATAATAATAAATGTTGTGATGTGATTTCTTGTGTGATATTATCTACTGTTGGTCCTGTTGAAAAACATACTTTTTGTGTTTTATTTTTCTGGAATTTTTTATGGAATTTAATTATAAAACGGATTATTTTAAAGTAAGATCGAAGGTAAGAGAGTATGTACCTTAAAATTGTAGTTTTTTTTTAAAGTTTGAAAAAGAAGTGATAACGCGCGTCAAGGTCGTCTTGTTGTCAAAAACTGAACGCATGCGCTTAGAATTCTGTGTTACAATATGACAACATCGCCTATAATGCGCTAACCTCTTTTGAACCTCGAGACTGCCTCAGTAAACTATTGATTGCGAAGGTCCTCAAGAGCGGGCACGTAAATTTTGAGATTTCATATCAAGTGTATATTTCGCTTAATAATTCAAAGCGTCATTTATGGTTATTTTTCTTCAATTTATTTTCATCTCAGGATTTGCCGGTTTAAATATAATAAGTCATTTCCATAACACCCTGCATACTAACCTGAGAGTAATAGTAATTTTAATTTTATATTCCTTATCGGGCTGAAGATCTAGAAGATCAAATTCTAGAGATGGCGTAGCGATTAGATCGCTTGGAGGTGCAAATACTTGGAGATCCCATGAATTAACATCATCGCTGCTAAAAAATAAATACGAATAATTTCCAGTAGATCTAACGATTCTATAGTATAGCACGTTACTTACTCTTTAAAAGTATATCTAACCTCGACTCTACCATGTAACCCGACAATGACGGGGGGTACCATAAAGGCTAGTCTTATTGTGTGAGGATCTACAGCTTCCAATGCATGGACGGTTATGTCGTCCCGAGGTTGATTAAAACCATAGTCATCTGGGTAGTGGTTGTTAAATGCATCTGTGAAATAGAAATGCTTATAATATGACATTGACATTTTCCATAATTACTGATATATACCGCGGATGATGCATCGTTAAGTTGAACATTGGAAATCCCATGTAATTATTGAGGTGGCTGAATATTTGCTCCTCTTTGTATTTTATAGAAAAACTGGATGATAACTTCTTGAAGAGGCCGATATGGTAAACCCATGTGCCGAGTTTGAATATACAGGGGGGCCCATCGAAAACAGTCCAGCAAGGTTTACGGCTGTGTACGTGAAAATTAAAAAAAAACCTCGGACCCGTAAACTTGTGTTTTCAGGGGGACACGTTTCACTATTAATTTCATCTCTGTAACCTCCACCCCCTGGCGGGGGCGGCTACTGCCCTTGTTTTTTCAAATGGGAATGAGTATGTTGTGATACATCTTTTTAAAGGGCATTAAATTCTCTTTAAAATGGCGCTTCGTTTTGTACATTTGAGCTACGCGCCGCCGAGCAACGGAATTTGAAACATTTCACTGCACCTCTTATCAAGTACACAGGTTGCCACCGAACCCGAATCCTTAGAAGATTTACGGAACCGCATTACTAATGAATGTCAACAAATTACACCAGATGTTCTTCACAACAAGCGCGGATCCAGGGGGGAGGTCGTGGGGGTCATGAGCCCCCCCAAACCATCACTTTAACACGAAAAATACCATATATACCGGTTTGACTAACGCGACCGGGTATTACTTTTCGTAACCTTTCCATGCATGACCCCCCCAAAACGAAATTTGACCCCCCCCCCCAAACCGAAGTTCTGGATCCGCCTTTGCTTCACAATGTCCGAGAACACTTTGAACAGTTGTTGTACTATTGTATGGAGGTGAATGGCGGACATTTTCAACATTTAATAAGATAACATGTAAGTATTACTCAATAAAATTACATTTTTTAAAACGCAATTTCTCGGCGGCGCGTAGCTCAAATTTACAAAACAAAACGCCATTTTAAAGAGAATTTAATGCCCTTTAAAAAGATGCATCACAACATACCCATTCCCATTTCAAAAAACAAGGGAAGTATCCGCCCCCGCTAGGGGGTTGAGGTTACAGGGATAAAATTAATAGTGAAACGTGTTACACAGCCGTAAACCTTGCTGGACTGTTTCCGATGGGCCACCCTGTATTTTGATGAGCCAATCCTAAGCGATTTAATTAAACGTGATGGCAAAACCACAAAATGCTCATAGTTTATATAATACAGCAAACACCAGCAACTTTTGCAATTGACAAAACGAAAATTAATGTCAGTGACAATATTTTCATTATTCGTTATGTTCAGCTTTACATCAAGTTTTGGCAAAAGCGCCATTTTATGCTGGTGTTTGCTGTATCTATGAGAGTTTTGTAAGGACTGGCGCACCAAAATGTATTTATACTTGGCATATGCGTTTACCAGGTCGGGCTCTCAAAGAAGAAAGCAGTTTTTGTATAAAATGTACAGCTAAGTCACCTCAAAAATTACATTTTACTATGTCCAATTCAACTATGCAACACTGGGTATATAGATGATTAAAATACAATGTTATAAGTATTAGTTAGAGAGACGGTGACAATAGGGGGTCCGTGAAGTGGAATATCAGTAATTTGGTTTTTCGTGGAGTTTCAGCCCCCCTCTACAACTTTTATATCTGATGAAATGCTGTAGAGCGTTGCTGAGAGGCGCTGTACCGCTTTAGACAGGAAATTCTCAATAAATTCAAAATTATATTGAGCCATGTCTGAAAATAAATTTACAGCATCTGCGTGACCCCAAAGTCAAGTGAAACTCATTTTCTGAAAGTCAACCCTTGCATATACTTTTCCGAGCGTGTCAAAAAAAATGAAAATTTAAAAAAAGCGAATTTGAAGTTGAAACTTTCTAGAATGGAACATTATATGTTAAAGATTAAGTGAAAAAAAATTTTGTCGTTCCAGGTCTCGCCATCTCGCTCGATATAATTTTGAATTTATTGAGAATTTCCTATCTAACGCAGCAACGCTCTACGGCATTTCATCAGATATAAAAGTTGTAGAGGGGGACCTAAACTCCACGAAAACCCAAATTACTGATATTCCACTTCACGGACCCCTATTGTCACCGTCTCTCTAACTATATGTGTTGAATAAGAACAATGATGCGGTGAAAACATAATTGCCTAACAATAAATTAACCAAAGTATAGAACATACCTTCGTTCAGATAGATATTTCACTATTGTAGATAATTTGACTACACTACCCCAATTAATTATCGAATATTCAGAAATCCACGTCCCAATTAATAAGCTTTACTTTAACTGATAGCAAACAAATTCTAGAGTTCAGGGTAGTTTATACCCTGATACGTCTAATTACGGGATCTTGCATAAAATCTAGATATATGTAAATTTCCTAAAATTGAAATTTGACATATCTTATATAAAAAGTTATTTTAATTTAGTTTTTAAACTACAACAATTAGATATATAGATTGCAGCGGAAAATGTCTAGGGAAAAAGTTGTTTGGTTTTGAAGGAGGAATAGTTTGCAATTTAAACCACCCCCAGATTTTCAAATGGAACCCCATATTTTTTATTGGCGTATCGTGCTCTCCGACCAAAAATAAACATCTTCTGTCCGAAAATTGTTTTTTTGTTTCAAGTTTTATCCCGGAAATACTCTTTTTCTCTGTCTTGTACTAAAAAATGCCAGTGGAAAAAGTTGTTTGTATTCCACGGGCATTTTTTAGTACAAGACGGAGAAAAAGAGTATATCCGGGATAAAACTTGATTTTCGCACGGTTCTGATTTTGTCTTTCTCATGGTGATTATTGGTGAAGGATGGGCCCGAAAAAAAATGTTAATTGCAAACTATTCCTCCTTCAAAACCAAATAACTTTTTCCCAAGACATTTTCCGCTGCAGTGCGATGCACCGGAGCTATTCCGGGGTACCGACCTTTTTTCAATACCGTGTATACCTGGGTTAGACACTGGCCCAAAAGTATTGACGTACCTCTCGAGGTAACGATAAAATTACCATTTCTTCTAAATACGTTATATTGTCGAAAAAACCTTTCGTGAACAATCACTGCGACATTTTATAATTTTTAGATTTGGCTAAACAAAAAATAAAGTATATAATACAGAGTGATACATGCACTCTACCTTAAACTCTAGGATCTGTTTCGATCGATAATTAATTTGGGTAGTGTATTTAGATTTTCTTAAAGCCGTAATAGAGTCGGCAATTTTTCTTCTTGCGGCAAGGAAAATTGCACGGAATCATGCGCAGTACACCGTTGTCGATCAGCTGGCGCAATACTTCTTACATTGCGATCGCAATGCGAGAAATGGAATTCGTATTACAGTCGGCAATTCTACTCTTGCGGCAATTAAAATTGCACGGAATCATGCGCAATTCACTGTTCTCAATCAGCTAGCGCAATTAGTCTTACATTGCCAGAAATAGGTCATGCGCCATTTTAATTGCCATTGCCGCTGCAAGTCTGGGTAGAGATAGATTGTTCTGTTATTTTTTACTGTTTATTATTTGGTCCAAGCAGTTATGAACAGCTAATGGCTATTTAAACTAACTGGTACTTAAATTAGCAGTTCACATTCTTTATTAAGCATATGAACTGCTAATTCGTCACAACTTTTTTGAACTGCTATTTGTAAGTAGCAGTTGCTGTTTTAACTGGTAATCAAAACGAACAGGTTTGCCCATCTCTAATTCTGGGGATATTCTAGGGATTTTGACAGTACCAATTGCTGTTCTGATTGTTGACAATGCGCCAGCTGATCGAGAACGATTACCGCTCTAATACGGCTTTTAGCAATTTCTCATGTTTTTATTATGACTCTTATTACCATATTAATAGGTATGCTTGCTTGGAAGTTGGCAGATTTAAAAAACTGACGAAACGGCGCACCCAGGTAAGTTTCTTAGAAATAATAAAAATATGGTGTGTTGTGGTTGGGTAAGTTATGTCATCATTTGTTTTGTCTTTACCTTGTGGTCTACTACTTGCTGTCTTGTTGGACGTCTTGCTGCCACTAACCTCCAAATCATGTCCAACATAGGGCGGGGTATGAGGAAAGGGAACTAGTGGACTTTGACTTTGGGAATTGATATTTTTGTGGAGTTCCTCCAAAATTTGTTCCAGCGAAATGTCTGGAGGAAGATGGGAGTGTTCCTCCTGAAGTACTAGGGGAATGTGTGGACGTTTTTCACCAGGATGTAGATCATTTATATTCAAGAAGGGTGGCTTGTTACTAACAGGTTTCTTTATTGTTCCTTTACTAGGAGGCAAATGGTGGATCTCCAAGACCGATCCCGATGGCAGATTAGAAATTTCTGGATGATGCTGGAGAAAGTGCAAGAGATCCTCTGGATTGCCTTGCCCCTGAATTGATATCTGATGATGATCGTTGTGATTAAATGACACCGGCTGGTAATTGTGTATCATTGGGATATTAGGCTTAGAATCTAATAGTGGAACTGTTTTATTTTTAATAGCCTTTTGCGGTTTCTCCGGAATCGGCAAATTATTCGGAACTAGCGTTTCCACATAATTAGATACCTCGTTTTTAATCGAGGGAGGATTATTGGACATTTCTCTATTAGGAACTCTAAAGAATGGGTTCTCGTTAGGACTTAAATGGGGCATATGAGGGCTACCTAAAGGATCCACACTATTGCTTGTAGAAGGTTCTTCGTTAGCGTAAACAGTGAGCGGTCCAAAAACTTTCGAAGTTGTTTTTCCGTTGGTAGAAGGTCCGAACGGACCTAAATGGAAGTCTGTCTGGTTCCTAATCTGGTCTTTTATGTCGGTTCTCGTTTTGTTAATAGATGGTTGAACTGTGACTGCAATAAATGAAAATCCACTTTTCTTTTGCGAATTTTTTTTTTATCGATATAATTAAATTATCCATTTATACTATACAGCGACTGTATTTTGGTAATTTGACTTTTGTAAAAGTTTCGCCATAGAAGCAGCCTGTGATATGTGCATTTTTACACATTTAACAGGTACGTTGTAAAGTTTCAAGTTAACCCGAAACCCGTTAGCGTGCCGGCATGTTTTACCATTGGCCGTTGAAGCTATAAATGTGGGGGTATCAGGTATACTGAGTGTTATTTCAGAATCTGATTTCTTAGGTCTTTTTATGAAGAAAAGCAGATGAACATATGTCCGCAACGACTTGAATTATCTGCTACAAGGTTTTAACGGTTGGCCGTCGACTGCTGTGTACCTACTGCTCCGAGACCAGTCGAGACGTGACTGCCCGGCTGCTTGCATGTAAATTTTATAACCAAATTTGCTTCTAAAAGCCTTTAATGTCGTTATTCGATTGTGTATGAAAAAGTTTCAGTTCTGCCATGAGTAGCAAAATTTTTTTAGCGGAGGATGATGAAATCTTTATTTCAGAAGTCAACAAAATAAGATTATAAAAATTTAGAAATACGAGAAAATATTTGGATATACAGGGTACACCAAGTAAAATGGCCTATTAGAACTATCTCGAGAACTAAATGAGATTTTATTTTGAAAATTTATCTGTGGCTATAAGAGATGATTTTCTACGTTTATAAAATATTTTGGAAAGTGGTAGCAACTTCGGAATTTTAAATGAATTACCCTATATATTATATTTTTTTTGGAATCTAGGTAAAAATCTAGAACAGTTTTCTGTATAATATCATATACCTATCTTTAAGGGTTTTTTAATTATATCTAAATAATCTTCTGATTTTTTAAAGCCGTATCGGGACCTGAAAAGAAAATCGTATCTTTTTAGGGGTTACAGCTAGAAAGCTGAAATTTTGACAATAGTTTCACAAGACCATCGAAATTTTATAATTTTAAACATTATTTAATTAGTTTTATACAGGGCGTCTCCATAACAATATTTCTGAGGGAGATGAATTATTGCAAAAATCTTCTTTTTTTAAATGGGATACCCTGTATTTGATATGTTTTGCTAATGGAGGATCGAATTTTCTATCTATTGATTAAGTGTTCCTATACCTATCTTCAATATTTTCGGACTTACAGCGAAATTTAAAAGTTATCTTATAAAAATATATTTTTTGGTAGTTGTGGAATGGGTTCATAGAAACAAAATAATGAAAAATCCATTTGACATTATGTCTGTGTTATTGTAATAAAAATGGCTAATTCACATTATTAGAGCTTAGATATTTTAAGTTTATTTTATATTCATGGGGAGTGTGGTAGAGTTTTATCTAGAACTTGCAGAAAATTTAATAAACTTCATCCTGATGCAGCTTCTATGACTCCTAAAAAGTTGATGGGCCGAGAAGATCCATGGAAATGGCCCCACGATCCTCAAATCTTACCCCCTAGATTTTTATCTATGGGGTAGGATTAAAGATTAAAGAAATAGTATACAAGACACCCGTCACAACAAGAGAAGATTTAGAAAATCGAGTAAGAACAGCTTTGGGTTCTCTAGAAGGGGAAGAAAAAGGTGACAAGTGAACATATTATCACCACAATTCATGAATGTTTAAGTGCCAACAATTTAGTTATTAGTTATTTTATTGGTGTTGATGCGTAATTTTAATTTTGTTTATTTATTTATTAATAAATTGCTTATTTGTTAACTATTTTTTACAACAACACAGACATAACCTCAAATGGATTTTTCATTATTTTGTTTCTATGAATCCATTCCACAGCCAACTACCAAAAAATATGTTTTTATAAGATAATTTTTAAATTTCGATATAAGTCCGAAAATATTGAAGATAGGTATACGAACACTTAATATCATTAGATAGAAAATTCGATCCTCCATTAGCAAAACATATCAAATACAGGGTATCCCATTTTAAAAAAAGAAGATTTGTTTGCAATAATTCATCTTCCTCAGAAATATTGTTATGGAGGCGCCCTGTATAAAACTAATTAAATACTGTTCGAAATTATAAAATTTCGATGGTCTTGTGAAACTATTGGTAAAATTTCAGCTTTCTAGCTGTAACCGATAAAAATATACGATTTTCTGTTCAGGTCCCGATACGGCGTTAAAAAATTAATTATAATTCAAAAACTCTTTAAGATAGGTATATGATATTATACAGAAAACTATTCTAGATTTTTACCCGGATTCCAAAAAAAATATAATATATAGGGTAATTCATTTAAAATTCCGAAGCTGCTACCACTTTCGGTATGATCCGGCAACATCGCATCATCCAAAATATTTTCTAAACGTAGAAAATCATCTCTTATAGCCACAGCCAAATTTTCAAAATAAAATTTCATTTAGTTCTCGAGATACTTCTAATAGGCCACTTTACTTGGTGTACCCTGTATACACAGATACCACAGTACGTCTGCTTTTCTCAACGGGGAGAATTAACTACCGATGGCTTCCAGCAGTTGCAGGAAAAACACTCGACAGTTAACGGCTGGTCGTGACTGCCAGAACCATACCTTAACAAGAAATTTAAGACGTTGAAACAGTTTATATAAACTTTTCTTCATAAAATCACATAATAAATCAATTTCTGTCAAATATCAATCAATCTATTAAAACGTATATTTCCATTAGCTTTACTGAGTACCAAAGAAATTAGTATTTTCCAAAAGCTTAATATTTACAGCAAAATAGTGGATATCCCATAACCGCAGCTACAGAAATGTCAAATGTCTACAGTACGGTGTCTAGTCCATCTCTATATTTAGTCCTGTCTTAATATATATTATTATACAATTCAAATTAGTCTCTTTATATGAATCTTTCTAAGGTAAACAAGCCGTGCCCAAAAGTTGTGTTTATTTTACCTTCAATGTTAAATAAGCTACCTTTTTATCTGTTAGCCTCTATTTCTCAGACCGGGAGTAAGTTGAGGATGGATTTCTAATATTACGTATTTTTTTGTTTAGTTAGTGATGCCGATGCACACGAGGGTACAATCTACGCGCATTATGCAGTACTTTATGCGTTAATTCATTCATCAAAACAAAATGAAGGACGTAGAGGCAGTGGCGGATCAAGGCATTATCGGGCTTGAGGCGTTAACAATTTTCGACCCCTTTTTAGGAAAAAAATATGTGTTCGGATATCGGTCCTAAGATTTTCAACGATTCAAATAGGTGTCGCCGAAATAACGATATCTTTCCGCTTTTGTTATCGTTGGTAAAGCGGTAGCGTCGCCTGCGGCGCGTTGTTCAACATTCGTTATCGTGGGTCCCTCGTATACCCATTTTTCCCCTTGCTTATTTATCGCCAGGTCGCTGCTTTGTATGCTGCTCGTGTCCCAATTGAATTCTAATCCTGGCGGCGGTGATTCCCCACCCAGAGTTTTGTTTAGAGCCAACGTTAAGCGTTGGCGTGCAGCGGACCTAGTAATAGAGTCAGTGTAATGCGCGTCCAGGTACTGGTCGACACTACCGGTTAGGTCGACAGTCCTGCAGAGGTCATGAGAGTCAATGCTAGAATTCGAACTTATATCATCGTTTTCCGCCTTTTTTCGATATTTCGACGTTTCGATTTTCGTTAATAGTCAGGGATGCCAGCCGACGACAGGTGTCTGTCGGTCTTAGTGGGGCCCACCACCTTTCCCCGCTAACAGGAAGTCGTCAGCAGTCCACCAATTGAGATGAAGATGAGGGCACGAATTTTGTCTTAGAATTTAAAAGGATTGATTTTACTATTACAAGTATAGTTGTTGGAACGTAGGACGAAGCCTAACTATTGTTCGAACTATACTTTTGAGTTTATTGGCACGGGCACGTCCAATTGAATATAACAAGGCAAGTTTGTTATATTGAACACGGAGGGCTTTTTGTTTATTTAATTGTAAGTCTTTTGTCTTGAGGGTTATTTATGGGTTAGTCTTACGTATGTCGAGTCTCACGACCGGGGCGATTTTAGATTAATTACTTTTATTTTCTTTACAATAAAAAAAATTAACCTGAGCTAGCAATGGTCCTCTACAGAGGACAGAGCTTATGTTAGCATTTTGTATTTGTAAACAATGTATGTAAATATGTATTTATTTTGTTCTTTTTACTAGCCAAGTGCTAAATAAAGTATATATAAAAATATAAATATACTAAGAGGGAATTAACCAACCTAACTGTCTTCTAAGACCCTACACGCGAATCCTAGCTTTGCCTTAAATATATCAACTTAAGATTTTTTAAGAACCCTTACTTCGCGCCGGACTTAGGAAAAATCCTAATAACCGTTACTTATTATTCCTAGCGCAAGGCGTCTATAAAGGAATAAATCGGTAAAAACGAATATTTTTTATTAAGTTATTTCGCGCGCTAATGTGTATAACGAAATACTTATTGATTAACGCAATATTTCTCTCAACCTGCGGTTTTTTGAGAAACTTATGCGTGTCGCAAATTTAAGAAGTTTTTTCGAATTTTTACGCCACGCCGGCCGACGATGCCCTCAGTGCAGGGACAACGATGCCTTAATGACCGAACAGAAATGACTATTCCGTTTGTCTCTCTACCTTAGCTTCCACCTTATAAAAATGACGCTATTTTAACGAACGCTTAAGAGACAAACTAGTCCTACTCCGACCGAATTTATTTACTTCTTCTTTGCTTCAAAGGTGTCTTCTTTTTTGGCCTTTTCACTTGACAAACATTAGCGATATTTGCCAAGGCGGGCGACTCAATACACTTCGTTAGGAGGGATCGACTTATTAGGAGGTATTCTCCCGATCGAAATAATATTGAGCCTGTGCAACACCGTCTAGATTAATCCGCCGGTATATAGATGATACCTTGCGAGGAAGAATCTATAAAGCTCACACTGAAATCGCGGGGGACCGAGCCAGGGTACGCACTGGCCTGCTGTTCCAACGGTGGACGCTGAATTAGAAAGTTTATACTCCGCGTTAAAAAACACAGAGTGTTAAATCCCTCGTTGTACGGGTTTCTTCAAAGTTTAAACTCTGTATTCAAAAATACGAGTGTTCGTGAAGACTGTACTGGACTTTTTCCCAGCGAAGGATCTCGCGAAGATTGGTCTCTCAAAGCAACCAGAATTCAACTGCCGTATTTGATTTTTTACATATAGTTTTCGTCATTCCATCTAATCTCGTGCCGACGAAGCGTTTCGATAACCGACAGCAGGAACCACCGCTGATGACGTTGCAGAAATATAAAAAGCCTCTGATTTTGCATGTTGAAAGATTATATTATAACCTTGTTAAATAAATCGTGCTATAAAAATAATCCTTTTTTGGTAACATATAGGAAAATATGTTAAATTATTAAAAAATAATCCAACGTAAAAATCCTCCTTATTTTCTTAATTTGAAAAAAGCCATTTTTACAACATAGGCCCCTATAGGGACCCGGGTCCTGAGACGAGCGCCTCTTGCGCCTAATGGTTAATCCGCCACTGCGTAGAGGTCCAAGTGTTTAAGAGAAAAACGTGCTGGAAATAAAACTGCACATACTTCCATCCCGACTTAATTTCTATCATTTCTACATATACTTGTAACTATTCTTCGAATAAGAAGAAGTATCCCATATAACAGAACGTTTTTCTATTTCACTATATTTTTCAATGCGCGTTAGTTTGGCTTGACGCTCGGGTGTACGTCCCACCGACCCATAACTACGGATACGTACAACTTATGGCGTGCGCAGTAAGAAGTTAAATTTCACTAGTGAAAAAATGAGTAGGTGCGCACGGTTTTCCGGTCATATTTTTAAAGGTTGCTCGTCGGTTGTCTTGTGCACAATGTTGTCGCCGTCATATAGGCAACCCCGCCCGTATTGGTGTCGGTTTGGTTGCCAACCAACGACGTCAACCAACGACGACTGTCCAGAACCGAAATCAGTCGTAGGAATATTAAAAATCTATTGATACGTAGGAAATAGATATCGAAATTAATTCTAAAAGTGGCTTTTCGGTGATTGTCACAAGAAAATAAATTGCTATTTCCCAGTTAAGAAGGTTTTTATGTTCCAAAATATCGCCGTGGAATCATTTTCATTAAGGGCGAAGTACGGTCCTGTTCGCCGGTCAAGGTAAATAGTTTATCAGTAGGCATTGCGCATGACATCGGGCGATAAGCTTGTTTGCATGCGCGACGCCATAAATTTGCCACTTTTGCTTTTAGAGTTTGGCTATCCACAGATATAGGTCGGCGGTACCTCCCATTTGAAGACAAATGTATTTCAACAGCGGACGTACTATACTCTAATCATTTTACCAATTCAAGGAGAATAAACAAACATCAGCGCGTGATAGCCACGTGCTCGTTGCATAAACTTATTGCTATTGGTCAATTGGCGTTCCAACAGTCTCGTAGTACAGTGTACGCTATTATTGCAGGTCTATACATGCGTGGTTCGAGATTGTACTGTTATATTGTTCTTATGCGAGACTGTGTGCTGTTCACGTACTCGTCGCGTGTATTTGTTTTGGTCTTCTCAATTAGGAAAATAAATAGACTATAGCACATCATTTGCAGTGCGTTGGAATTAACGCTCGTGTGTACCGGCCTTTACACTGCAGCGCTACTATTCAATATACAGTGATGGGCTAAAATATGGAACAAATTCATTTAAAAATCAGGTTTTATTTTTTTGTAAAAACGCTCGGACACCTCGATTATAATTTTTTCTTCCGGATTTTTTGCCTCAAAAAGAAATTATACGGGGTGTGTCAAAAAGTAGATGTAGGTATAATTTTGAAAAATTATTTTATTAAGTGTTGAAAATGCAAACCATTAACTTCTTGACAATAAGCCAATCTACTTAAAAACCCTTCTAAAACATTATTTACAGTATTTTCATTAATTTGCCTAATTTCATATCTAATTTTATATTTTAAGTCTTCCCAATTTTGTGGTTTATCCTTATACACTTTTGATTTCAAATAACCCCAAAGAAAGAAATCCATTGGTGTAAGATCGGGAGATCTTGCAGGCCATTCTATGGGTCCTCTTCTACCTATCCATCGTTCGGGAAAAATAGTATTCAAATACTACAAAAGGTACCTACATGTACCTTTTTTTAAAGAAATTTCTTTTTTAAGATGTAATTTTTCTCTAAAGCCGTTAGAGATAAGGATAGAGTATGCTACATGAATTATGCTCAGAATTTGACGTAGAATTTATGTGATAAGTAAAAATAGGGTGGTTCTATTTAAAATCTACTTTTTGACACACCCAGTATAATTTCTTTTTGAGGCAAAAAATCCGGAAGAAAAAATTATAATCGACGTGTCCGAGCGTTTTTACAAAAAAATAAAACTTGATTTTTAAATGAATTTGTTCCATATTTTAGCCCATCACTGTACATATTAAGTATTATAAAATAAAATGATATAGAAGATATTCCATTTTCATTTTTTAGTATTAGTTTCAAAAGAACATCGAAGCATTTCGACCATCATGGTCATCATCAGGAGAGAGTATACTATATAGTATACATTTAAACAAGATGATTTGAAATTAAATAAAAATAAGTAAAGCAATAAATCGTTCGACCTCGGCCGGTATCAGATATAAAGGGTGTCCCAGAATACTTGGGCAATCTCCTGGGTTCAGATAGAACACTTAAAAATAACAGGAGAAGTATCTATACATTTTTCTTCATACGGAGATACGGGCCCATAACGGACGTCCCTGGAAATCGTTGTTTTTTTAAATAATTTTTTAAGTACTAGGTGTAATTTAATAATTTTTTAGTATAATGTTTACTAGATGAGTCTCCTTAAAATTCGCCCTTTTAAACATATTTGGCTTATTTAGTTTGCCAGGGACGGACTAGACGTACCACAAAAATCCCTTTTTTTGTACACCTTGTATGATGAAGGAACGACAATAATATTTTTGGATACTCTAAACCTTAAGCTGAATAAAAGGTACTCTTGATCAATGTCGATAAAATGAACTGTTTTCGAAAAAAACGATATTTTTATTCACTATGATTTATATTCAGTATACTTAAATTCCATTACTAAGTTAGTAACTAATAAGACAAAGCAGAAAAACAGCAAATTTCAAGACACTACCATAACTGACATTGGCATAAATATTCTTATTTAAATCGGTACATGTGGAAAAAACAATGAGGGAATTTTATGAACATAAAACAGCGAATGCAAAAAACCATATTGAACAAAAATATTTTTTCTTCGAAAATAGTTCACTTTATCGACATTGATCAAGAGTACCTTTTTTCAGCTTAAGGTTTAGAGTATCCAAAAATATTATTGTCGTTCCTTTATCATACAAGGTGTACAAAAAAAACATTCTTGTGTTACGTCTAGTCCGTCCCTGGCAAACTAAATAAGCCGAATGTATTTAAAAGGGCGAATTTGAGGGAGACTCATCTACTAACCATTATACTAAAAAATTATTAAATTACACCTAGTACTTAATAAATTATTTAAAAAACAACTATTTCCAGGAACGTCGGTTATGGGCCAGTATCTCCGTAGGGGAGGCCGTAGGAAAAAAAATTTATAAAAACTTCTCCTGTTATTTTTAAGTGTTCTATCTGAACTCGGGATATTGCCCACATATTCTGGAACACTCTGTATAGTTTGTTAACCTACATGTATATTATTAGTAGTGTTTACACATACTCTCCTGATGATAACCATGACGGTCGAAACGCATTGAAGTTTGTTCAACTAATATATAATAAATAAGTTTTAACAAACTGTTATCCCTTACCAGTGCTTGCATGGGTGCTTTCTTTACGATCATAAAAAATAAAGATATTTTAATTAAAAATTTTATTTATTTATGGATACCGTCTCACTAAATGAACCACGCGACTCTTTTAGATTTTCTTTGTAGATTTCGAGATGCAAGAAACATATCTACTGTTTAAATATAGGAAATCTGGCTTGGAATTTTACGAAATAATAATTCAATTTATACAAAATATATCATAAATACCTTCGTCTTTAGGATCCGCACACGCCCAGTACATACAGCAATCATCGTCAGGGGCGTGTTGGAGAGATGCCTCCTTCGGCGAACACGGTAGATTTGGCGGGGATAATGCCGGAACCGGAGGACAAGTCACTTGGCATTCCACGTTGCCCATTTCACAATAACACCTTAAAATAAAAGAACATGTACCAACTGATGAGCTAAAATATTAAACTTTTATTTGTTGGTATTGTATTCAGCCGCATGTTTTAACTTGAAGGCGTTAGTATTTGTCCCAGTTTCTTTTATCCAGAACGACCAAGAACTCATTCATTCTTCAAAATTTATTTGCAATTTAACTATCGCCTTTTAAAGAACCAAATGACCCCCATGACGCCCAAATATCGCTAAATTTGATAAATAATTATAGGAATCAGTACTAGAGAAAGTGATACCCACTCAGCACTTCGACGGTATTGCCAGACGTATTTCTTAAGTACCTACTCTGCTACGTTACTAATTTATCACAATTATTTTAAATGTGTCTGTCATGGGGGGCAGAGTCCCTGTAGCCCCCCTGTAGATCCGCCACTGAGAAGGGTAAAGTGTGGCCGGTAAACCGATTCGGACGAGGTAGATTTTAGTGGCAGCATCAGTTTACATATCGATAGTTTTCCACCTCTATGCCTCACTCGCCTGGGCTCGTGTTGTCAAGCTTCCCGTTCATGATGGTATAGTATTTGCAGAATTATACCGTTGATCTTTTGACTGCAATAAAACTTCATTATCCCTTCGACCATAAAATAAATAAGGAAATCCCAAATTTTAAAACCTTTTCGAGCAGAGCCGGACCAGGTATACAAATTCAATTTATACCTATGCCTGATGCATATATAAATACAAAGTGATTTTTAATAATTTTAATCTTTAGTGGTTTTCCGGCGAGTAATTTTTAGTTAGGCTTATTAGTGGTAGAATGTGGCGTCCTAGGAATTGTGCTGATAGGGGGCATCTTCAAGTGTCATTTTTAAAAGAAAGCATTTATCTACCGATGCCAAACTAATAATTAAAAATGTGTATCAATCGTTGTTGAGTAGAAATTTTAATTCGATGGATGCTTTAGCAGAGACGTCTACTTTGACAAAAACTCCTTTATCTTCGGTAAGAGACATAGTACTTAATCCTAGAAAAAATCAGAGTGATTCTGGCACATTTAGAAGCATTGACGAAAATGACATGGATTTATTAAGAAGAAAGATTTACCAAATGTATGAGGCACCAACTGTACCCACTTTGATTTCCCTCAAAGAGCGGCTGATTAAAGACGAAACAAATATCTCTTGTAGCCTTTCAAGCCTTAGGAAAATATTGCGTAAAATGCAATGGAATACCGAAGCATTGTTAAAAGACAAACATTAATGGAATCTCAACGTTTACGGGAATGGAGACTTCAATATTTAACAGCTGTTAAACAATTTAGAGAAGAAAATCGTCCAATTATTTACCTTGACGAAACATGGTTCGATACCCATGATACTTCAAGAAAAGGTTGGGATGATTCTTCCAAAAAATGTCAAACCAAGGCACCATCAAATAAAGGCAAAAGAATCACAATATTACATGCTGGTTCAGAGAACGGGTTTGTTCCAAATTGTCTGTTGCTTTCAGCTAAAAACATAGCAGATTCTTCTTTAGATTACCATCAAGATACCGACGCACAACTTTTTGAAGTGGTTTAAACATAAACTCCTTAAAAATATACCTGAAAATAGCGTCATTGTAATGGACAATGCTAGTTATCATAGTCGACAAGCAAAAAGCATTCCCAATTCTAATAATGCAAAAGCAGAAATTCAAAATTTTATGATTGAAAATGATTTATATTTTGAAGAAACTTACAAAAAACGAGAACTGCTAGAAGTATTAAAAGCTTTTAAAATAAATAAAGAATACGAGTGTGACAAACTTGCAGCAGAAAATGGACATACAGTGTTGCGTCTTCCTCCGTACTATTGTATCTTATTAGGGTTTGTTCGGTGTGGTATACATTTTCAAGCCGGCCCTGATCCCATTTATTGAGCTTTGAAAAGGTTGAGGCGTATACAATAGGGTTTAATCTGGTAGTTTATTTATGGCAGTATGAGTGAACGGTATAATTCTGCAACAACTATAGTTGTCGGGATTAACATTAAATGAAAAAAAAATTGAGAATCTTTTTTTAAACTTTTCTCAAATGGGGTAGATCGCTTCACCAGAGCCACCGCGAAAAGTAGGCAGTGGCCCACGGGACGACCTGAACCCCCGCAAAAATTCGAACTAGGTTCGCTAGTATGTAAGCCAAGCGTCACCAAGGCTCGTATATTTTCCTTACTCATTAGTTTAAGGCACGAAGATAATTTCGGTTAGAGAGCAATTTACGATCACTTTATAAAAGTATCGCAGCAGTATATTACGTTTAGCGCCATCCCGTGTTAATCTAATACAATAAGGCATGTAAAGATTACCGTTGAGGAAGTTGTGAGCAACCAGGGATAGTCTCAGAAATTCCCGAAAATGCGATCACAAACCGTTATGCTTATTAGAAGAAAATAGGGATTCCCTACATGAAAAAAAACATTTTCTAGGGATTTCTGCGATTGTACATATCCTGTGTTCCTCTGTGGTTTCCGACTTATGGCGCTCTTTTGGGAAATTGCTCAAATTCTATTCTAACCTCTTTTCACATCCAGTAATATTGATAGGTATCTGATCCCAATTCTTGTACATTTTTCCTTCGTAGATACAGGAGCCATTGTTTTTACATCTGACTTGTTCCGGGCAACAGTTTGGCGGGGATGCCTCAAAGTTTGGGGGAATTGTTTCCCATTCCACACAGCTTGGATCTACAACAATATATAATTTTTTAAAGATTTTGACTATTTAGATTTTCTAGATAAAATGGATTTTTTTTCTTTTCAATCGCTTCGCCTGTCTGCCTGTTGACTCGAAAACTCAAAGACTATCCGACGATATACATGGTGTCTTAAAAGGTCATGGTTAATAATTAGGTAAATACAGGGTCCGCAAACGAAGCGGGGACGGAAGATTAAATCGTTATCGAAGAACTTATCAACAATACTAAAACGGCTTGAGGTATTGGATTAAAAGCGGCATGTTTTAAAAATATTTTACATTCGTTGCATATTTAGATTCGTATTAGTATCGTCTATAAGTTCCTCCAATTTTATTTAATTTGGTTATGTAGTTTCGGAGAAATAAATTAAAAACTAAAACAAAAATGTTTTGCAGTCATAAATAAAAAAATTAAATAAAACAATCCAGAACTATTTTCTTAACCTCGGCATTGGGTGAAATTTATGACAGGAGGTCTAGAGATACTATGAATCTAATTGCGTTTATCCATTTTATACAGGGTGTTCATAATAAGTATTCAAAAATGCCACATTTTAAAATAATTTTTCTCAAGTTTTTCAAATGGAACACCCTCTATATTATTTAGCTATTTGATGTAGAATTCGTAGACAATTTTTTTTTGTAATGCAAGCATATAAGTTATATCCAGCCGTTTTCGAAATAATTGTAAATATCATAAGTTATGTTGTTTAAATAGTGTTTTTATTGGAAAATTTTGTTATAGGCGACTAGACTAATAATTGTAAACTAAAGTAAATGTTCAAAATAGCTCCTTTTACTTTTACTCTTTTAGTTTATCGTATTAACTCATGCATAACAAACGTAAACTATTAAGAAGTTACCGCTAGATGTTAAGAAAAAGTAGCAAAAATGTAGGTTTTTAAAATTTATATCGAAATAACTAAAATACGGTAAACTCTAAGAATAAAACGAAACTATTTTGAACATTTACTTTAGTTTACAATTATTAGTCTAGTCGCTTATAACAAAATTTCCGAATAAAATCTCTATTTAAACAACATATTTTATGATATTTACAATTATTTCGAAAACGGCTGGATATAACTTATATGCTTGAATTACAAAAAAAAAGTTTATAAATTCTACGTCAAATAGCCAAACAATATACAGGGTGTTCCATTTGAAAAACTTGAGAAAAATTATTTTAAAATGTGACATTTTTGAAAACTTATTATGAACACCCTGTATAAAATGGATAAACGCAATTAGATTCATAGTATCTCTAGACCTCTTGTCATAATTTTCACCCAATGCCGAGGTTAAAAAAAAATTCTGGATTGTTTTTTTTCAGGACTGCAAAACATTATTATTATTTCTCCGAAACTATAGAACCGAATTAAATAAAATTTGAGGCACTTATAAACGATACTAATATGAACCTAAATATGCAATAAAATACTGGGTGTCCCATTTAATACAATATAACTTTATGCTGTCATACTTTTTTGGGCCACCCTGTATAATGTAAGATATTTTTAAAACATGCCGTTTTTAATCCAAGACCTCATGTTGTTTTAGTATTGTTGATAAGTTCTTCGATAACGATTTAATCTTCCGTCCCAGCTTCGTTTGTGGACCCGGTATATTGGGAGGAAACAAGGTTAAAACTTCATATACATTTTTCTATTGTCCTATCATTAGCAAGCTAGAGCCCCCTGAAGGGGGCGTAATATGCATTGAATTTTAATATAAAAAATACAATTTCAATGTTACAAATAAGTTAGGTGTATTTTTACACCACTACCCCTCTCCTTTTGACAATACTTTTTCCATCATTTCTAAGATAGTAGATCGTCTCGGCGTACAAAAATTATAAAATTTTTCAAAATTCAAATTTGTATCTTTGATAGTTTCGAAAATATTTCGTGAAAACCATTTTTAGAGTCCCCCCCTTCAGGGGGCTATAGCTCTACAATGAGGGAACAAAAAGCAACGTTTTATATGATTTTTGACCAAATATCCTTACCCAATTATTGACCATACTTTTTAGGACACCCTGAATACATCTAGGACGAGTTCTTTAAAAAATATATTATAAGTGAGGAGAATAATATTTGTTACAGAGCTTATTTTTTTTAAATTTAATAATAATATAATATTGAATAACAACAATCCAGACTGTTATATTGGAGATACAGACGGTCAACGTTCAAAAAATTTATTTTCTTGTTGCTACCTTTGAATGTTTCTTTGGAAAAAATATTATTTTATTAAACTCATTACAGTACTAATACAATGTTTAAAATTTGCTGATTTTATCAGATTTCATCCGATGGAAATAAAATATGGGGCTAACATAATTTAATATACAGGGGCGTCACTATGGGGGGGGGGGGGGGGCATACCACTTTGTATACTATGCTGTATATTCATAGTTCAATGACCGAAGAATATACTTACTTAGAACGTCGACTCCAAAATACGTAGGGCATTCCAATTTTAAGCATTTCATCTCTCCATCATGACACATACAGAGAGACTGGCAATCGTCATTATATTCTTCTCCAACTTTGAATTTTTTTCCTTTATACTCACAGCCCTTGTCAATACCTAATTTGGTTGAGTTCTGCTTTTGTTCTTTGATCTGTTCCTTAGTTACTTCTTTGCCTATCTTGTTTCCTTGATCCTCGTTGGCTTCATCATGTTTAGTCTCGTTCTGTTTCACTTCAATGATGTTCACTGTGTCTTCTAATCGTACGTATTTAAAATTTTCCCTCACGAACAGTTCGCCTTTTGGAAACAGTTGATAGTAGTTCCATTCTTCCTTGTCGTTACTGACCTCTAAAAAAGGACTGTTTAGAAATTTTATTTGGTGCTTCCTTTAAGTAACGGGTTGGAATTAAATCAAATTTAAAAAATAGTAAAATCGCTTTAAAAATAAATGAATAAACATAAAAAAAATATTTCAAACTTTCATTAAAGGTGATGCACAAAAAAATAATATATGCCACATTTGATAGACAAAATGCACTTTGAGAAAATAACATTAACTCCAAATCAAATCTGCTATAACATAACTGTTGTTCAACAATGTTTGCTTAGTCTGTTCCCGGCTTAATACAGCCGAACATGAACGAAATACGACGTATCGACGATGTTTGCTGTTCGGGGGAAAAAGAAGTATCACAGATATTAATAAAAAATGAGATTTTTAAAAAATCTTTAACAAAACGTATCTCAAAAGTTAAGACGTTTAGGAGATATGTTCATATGAAGTTCTTTCTGAAAATGAACCCAAGAATATCCCCCTTAAATATTAGCATGTTATTAAGAATCACCGTGTATAGGTACTTACCAACAACCGGTAAATTAGCATCTTCGTACTTCGGCTCAATATCCAGAATAATAAGACTCGAATTCGGTTGAATCGCGGAGAGAATTTTGTGTTTGTTCGGTTTCATCATCATTTCTTCTTTGTCATGATCTTGATGGTCATCCAAAGTGACGTCACAAAGAACTTTTTTGCAACAAGAATCGTGTGGATCTGGGATTTCAACACAACTATCTGACGTTTTCTTTACTTGTGGACATCTAAAAAATGCCAAACGATGATTTTATTACACAAAAAACAGATTTTAGATATCGGATAAATTAGTATATGAAGTAGGGATGTGCGGTACGATACGATGTTTTTGTGTACCGGTATTTTTTTATCGATACTCGATATTTTGTACCGGTATTTTACTGTACGGCGACGGTCCGATACATAGAGTTTTTACCCAGTATCTATCGTATACGTTCGTATGGGTAAATTATATATTGACGCGTAATGATAGTTTAGAGTTTAAGAATATTTTGGCTTTATAATGTGTTTTAGTAATTTTAATTATTGGAAAATTATTGGATTAGTTAATTGGACTAGTTTGGCTCTTCCCCTAAAATTTCGCCCACGAGCCGCCACTAACGAAAAATTGTCGGCAGCTTTTCAGAAATTATCTCTAAAAGCAATTTCAAAAAATATTTTTGTTCACGTTTTATATCCTATATATCATTTAATATAAAACAATGTACCGGTACACACAGTACCGGTACTTTTCTTATCCATAATGTAACCGGTACTTCCAAGTCGATATATATCCATCCACAAATACCGCTACTTTTGGGACTATCGCACATCCCTAAATGAGGGTCCGTCTTTATGTAGGTATCTCCAGGGATGAGCAAATGTTACAGGAGGACGGCAAGTGATATCAGATCCGGGTTTTCGACAATCGATAGGACTAAAATTTTACTATTTGACCGGGCATTCCATATGTTAGTAACGTCAACTATCAAGGAATGCCGTTACATTTAATTTTTTTTAAATTGACTACTCTATATATTATTAGTTATTCTAAATTCCCGATATATTTAAAACATTTTTTTGATAACATATCATATGTCTAATAGTACCTACGGCAACCCGTTACCAGGATTTCAGACCGATCACGACCTACAGTTTTTTTAGTTTTTTTGGTGATTTAATAAGGACTTGAGAAGGTAATTAACAAGAACGGACATTGGCAACGTTGCGAAATCATTGAGAATCATCTTTACATATGTTAAAAAAAGTGGTCGTAATAATTATCGTGCCTCGTCCGTTCTTCTTATTTTTTTGACTCAGAGTGATGTTTTTGCGGAGACGAAAATAGTAACTGACATTTTCCCCGTGCGGTGAATAGTTTTGGTTTGAGAAAAATCGAAAATTGTTTACAGCGGAGAATTCAACTTATCACGCCTCATACTTATTCGTGACCGGAAAAAAATGAGAGCGGACATCGACGCGCAACCGCAGTGTTGGATCTTAGGTATGTAATTTTTTAACGCTGTTCGAGTTATCGCGCATCGTCCGTTTTCAAGCAGAAATCGTGTATTGTGGCTCGGAAAATGGGGGGAAAATATGAACTGACATTTTTACACACGCATTTTTTAGCAAAACTGTTTTCAGTCAACACAGCACGTGTATCAATAATAATGCAATATGGGGACATAGCTGATGTTGAGTGGTTATATGTAGACAACCAAGCCACACATCATGAATTATACAGATACGAGATCCGACTCCGTTGCCCTCCCTGTAGCTGCGCAACACGGAAAATGTCCGTTCGACTCGATTTACTATTTTTTAGAGTGTTATCAATAATTAAAAAAAAATTTACCCGGGCGCTGTAACTATTTGATACCCCTTTTCTTTACATCTTATATTTAAACTATTTAATTTTTGCAACACTCAGAACGTCCGTTGTCGACGAATTCACTTTTTTTTTAATATTTTTAATATGATTTAATCAAGAACGGACAAGATGTAGTAACAAAAAGACGATCTGCTATCTTACGGACTGAAATCACTCTGACGGGTAACGGCAGCGTTGCCGAACTTTTTCGCTCGTATAAAACTTGCTGATTTTTTATTAATCTAGCGATTAGTCATTGACTAGATGGAGGCATGATAGTAGGACATTTTGGTAACGGGCTGCCGTACTATAAATTCAATTATTTCGAAAATATTGACAACTAAATGAAGAACTTATACATTTTATTCAAAAAAAAGTACATAAACGAAAATTTTAAATAATAATTATTTAACTAAATGCTCAAAATATCGTCTTTCAGCCACCCAACAGTATCCAAGCCTCTTTGAAAACTAGCAAACCATGTTTTACAAATGTTGACGAGCATGTAACATTTTTCTTCTTGGCCGCTATAATTCCGTTCTCACACCCAGTATATCTTAACAACTATTATAATAAAATTATCACGAAAATAATCAAAACAATTCCGGTCTCCCTCGTATGCCGCTCTATCAAACGTCGCTAACATTATTTTTGAAATAACGGTAAAAGTACTTTACCTAATTGAAGTATTTTCCAATCAAAATATATTTTTTTCGCGGTATAAAATTAATTATTGGTTAGAGAAACGATTGTATTTGTTCATGTTTTACCAAAGCGTCTTTAATTTATAGTTTAATCCGTAAAAATTATACAATTATATTTAGTTATGGTAATGAATTATTTAGTCTGGTGTGAAATATTCGCGCGGTCTTAATAAACAGTCATTGTTTTATTGTTTATGTTTTATGAGCTTTAATGAAAAAAATTAATGAAAATTTCCTGGTTAAAAATGGCAACTGTCTACCTCTTTACAGGGTGTCCCCATTTCTAAGGGTATTAGAGTTATTATCAAAGATAGAATGTTGCGGTTTTCACTTTAGTTACTTACTTTTTAACGAAACGAAAGATTCCGGTGTCAAATTTGTCATGGCTCTCTTAGTTCTTAATCTACAGGGTTGGGGGAGAGAGGGGATGTTACCTGTTGTTAACTTATCAAAAAGGTTAAAATTGATCTTGTTCGACATTTCTACGTAGTTCAGAGGCGTAGCCAGTTGTTCTCTAAAAAGCTTAGTTGAGATATTAACAAATGTGAAATTTTCTAAATGGGACACCCTGTATATTATTTACTTAATCATTGATCAAGTGCTATTTGAGGTATTTATCCTCAAAATTTTACTTCTGTTAATATCTCAGAAACTAAACTTTTTAGAGAAAAACGAGCTGCGCCACAGAACATTACGAGAGCAATTTTTACTAGTATTGGGAAAAAACGATGATTATAATAATCGAGTACTCGATACTCGAGCGATTTTAATAATCGAGTGAATCGTTCGAGCGATTAATATCACTTGACATTTTTATGACTAGAAGAAGAATGTGTTGATAAAACAGCAGGGGTTGTTTTTGTAAGTTTTAGAAGTTTAGTCTAGAGTTTTTATTAAGGAAGAACAGTTGATTCTGGTTTAAAAAATTATATCATTAAATTTGTTAAAAATTTACAATCGCCGCTGGCTAGCCAGTCCCAATCAAAACAAAACCCATGTCGCGAGGGATTTGGCATACTTTTTTGTATGCACCTTCTCGTTTATGTGCCTTTAACAAAGACGTATGTCGTGTCAGCCTTCTGAGCGTCAAACTCGAACGTCGGCAATCGGCACGTTTCGGGTGGCGCGCGACGTCGAGCGAAGATCGGGTATCGAGTGAAAGGTAATAAGTAAAAAGCGACGATTTTCGCATGAATTTATAACTAGAGCAGTTTTTTTAGTTATCGACTGATGTCGGTTATTTCAATAATCGAATACTCAAGCGGTTTTTCGCTCGAGCGATCACAATGCTACTTTTTTACCTTTTTGATAAGTTAACGCGTAATGGAAATAAGAGGGGTGTGATTTAAAAGACATCCTAAAAAAACAAGCTAAGAGAAGAGAAAAATACCATGCAGGAATACGGTTTGACTAACGCGGCAAGGTATTACTTTTCGTAACATTTCCTTGTATGACCTACCCCCAAACCGAAGTTCTGGATCCGCCCTTGAGAGAGCTATGATAAATTTGACTTAAAAAGTAAGACACTATTGAAAACCGCAATGTTTCATCTTTGATAATAACTCTCATACAACCAGAAAATGTCGAAAATAGGACACCCTGTACAAACAAAAGTAATTATACCTACATACAGTGTGTACATAAAGTAAGGAACAAATTCATTATCTAGGAATCTAAAAATATTTCGGAAAAATCCTCGGACACGTGTATAATAATTTTTAATGGCGCATTTTTTTCCCATACAAACTTAATATACAAGGTGGCTCATGTAGTAGATATGACATTATCGACGATTTTTTTAAATGGGAACCCCTATATTTTAGTTCAGATCTGTAATCTCCAAGAACAGCTGATTTCAAAAACATAACACACTTAGGGCCTAAAATTCATAGTTTCGTTACTACAGGGTAAAACAAATAATTTTATTTAAGATATTTTTCATTTAAAAAAATGTAAAAAAATTAAATAAGCTATTTAATTAAGTGTTGAAATTGTCCTCCTTCTGCTGTCTGACAGTACCCCAAGCGATCAATAAATTCTTGTTGGACTTTTCTTATGGTTTCTTCAGAAATGTTCCTGCATTCTGTTGTTATTCGATTTTTTAAATCTTCAATATTGGCAGGTCTGACTTTATAAACAACATTTTTCAGGTGACCCCACAAGAAAAAGTCCAGTGGTGTAAGGTCTGGAGACCTAGGCGGCCATTCAACAGGCCCACGTCTTCCAATCCACTTGTTCGGAAAAACTTGGTTTATGTAATGGCGCACTACTGCTGCATAATGTGGAGGTGCGCCGTCTTGTTGGTACCACAAATTTTCATCTAGAATTGTGATGGCGGAACGGAATGAGCCAAATGTCACGAAATCTTTTATTGGGGGAAGGGGGGTCGAAAAATCGCTAAAAACGCCTCACGTAATTAATTGATGCCTCCCAAGCCAAAAAAAAATATCTTAAATAAAATTATTTGTTTTACCCTGTAGTAACGAAACTATGAATTTTAGGCCCTAAGTGTGTTATGTTTTTGAAATCAGCTGTTCTTGGAGATTACAGATCTGAACTAAAATATAGGGGTTCCCATTTAAAAAAATCGTCGATAATGTCATATCTACTACATGAGCCACCTTGTATATTAAGTTTGTATGGGAAAAATGCGCCATTAAAAATTATTATACACGTGTCCGAGGATTTTTCCGAAATATTTTTAGATTCCTAGATAATGAATTTGTTCCTTACTTTATGTACACTGTATATTAATTAAAAAAAAATTATACAGTTGCATTTACAAAAGAATTTGCAATTTAAAATGATGGTTTCATCATAAATTGACCGTTTGGGATGACAACTGTAAGTATCAATGGTAGCTCGTGGGCCAATAATATAGAGGAAATGCCAAACAAAAATATTCCTAAACATACATCCGTTATTTTTTCACTTTTCTCTAAATGGTTTCATGTAAACGACTAAGCGAAATAATATCAAGTTGCCATTGAAGCAACATCCGCGTCGTAAGTTGTCAGGGCGCCGCATTGTTATTGTTACCTTACAAATGTCAAATTAAATATTTAAAAACATCAGAAATGGAAAAAAATAATTCCGATTCCGACGAGGAAAACTGATTTAGGCACTCCGGACGAAATAGTTAAAACTGCCAATGAAGCAACACAAACTTTAATGGTTGAAAAATCGAAGGAAGCTTACAGAAAATAACTTCCCAAAAAGTTTTATAGGGTATCTCCGTAACTGTTAGTGCCGTCAAAAAACTAATGTAGGTATCATGTACTCTTTTTGGGTCAAACTTAAAATGATAAAATCAAAATTTGAAAATTTTCGCTCGATTAAAAGATACGGGAGAAAATCAAAAAATTGACGATTTCAAAATTACCCTATATTTTCTTAGTTATAAGAGATACAGAAAAATGTTTTATACAAATGGTTATTTATAAAGATTGTTGAATAATCTGCCGTTTTCAGAATAAGTATACGCGGTCAGGTAAGAAAGTTATCGGACCTAACCTAATTTTTTTAAACGGAACACCCTGTATATTTTAATCTAAGAAGATTGCATTTTGAATTCGATTTTCAAATATATAACACACCATGGATGATATTGGTTTCCTAGGCGATTTATTAAACTGTATTACTTTAAATCACAGTAGGCCATGAAACAAAAGCTAATATCCTAGAGACAACTATATTGACATTCTAGTTGATATTAACATTTAACGTGAATTTAATTTTTACATATTCATTTGTGAAAATAACTTATCAATATTTTGAAAAATTTGATATGATATCTATCATCCATGGTGTGTTATACAGGGTGTCCCATAACTAATGGTACACAGGTAAACTACAGATTCCTTGGGTAAAAATATTGCGATTTGGCCATACTTAGTTTAGTCCAATAGCTGGTAATAACCGAGATACAGGGTGTGCAAGTAAAAATTTAATTTTCAATTTTCCTAAATAACTTATTTCTGAATCAATATTTTTGCACAAAATTTTGTGACTAGGGTTTTTTTGTGGAAAGGAATTTGAATTTGTTAATAATTTTGATGTAGATTATAGGGGGCGCTCTCTGCGGTACTCTAGATACATAAAAAGAAATGTAACTTTTTTGTGCCTTAGTATAATGATATTTTTATTAAAAATATCAGTTTTTCCGTCATTTCTAAGCAATAAAGGTATACTATGTAAATGTCGCTCCGACTAACCGTTTTCGAGATATTTTTAATTACAATTTCTAATGCGCCCGTTTAAATTTTGATTTGTAAATGTGAAATTTGTCACAGTAGGCTTTGGTAAAAACAAATACAATGAAAGCACTATAACCTCATTTCTGTCAAAGTTTATTTTCATTTGTCAGCATTGTGGGTGTTTTTAAGGAGTTTTTGAAGATACTGTCATCAAAAATTAAACTAAAAATGCCGCTACATTTTTCGTTTTGGACGCAAGGATCCTGTTTCTCCCAGTCTCTCGTATAGGCTTCTAAAAATTTTAAAATCTGGCTGCCTTCTCTTTGGATACATTTTCAATTACAAAATTTTCTTGTGCGTATAAACATAACATGTCTCGCATTTCTCCGTTAGAAAACAGTTATGTCGCGGCAGTTTTAGTTGTGAATTTTTGATAACAGTATCTTCAAAAACTCCTTAAAAACACCCACAGTGCTGACAAATGAAAATAAACTTTGACAGAAATGAGGTTTCAGTGCTTTCATTGTATTTGTTTTTACCAAAACCTACTCTAACAAATTTCACATTTACAAATCAAAATTTAAACGGGCGCATTAGAAATGTAATTGAAAATATCTCGAAAACGGTTAGTCGGAGCGACATTTACAAAGTATACCTTTATTGCTTAAAAATGATGGAAAAACTGATATTTTTAATAAAAACATAATTATACTAAGGCCCAAAAAAGTTACACTTATTTTTATGTATCCAGAGTACCGCAGAGAGCGCCCCCTACAATCTACATCAAAATTATTAACAAATTCAAATTCCTTTCCCCAAAAAAACCCTATTCACAAAATTTTGTGCAAAAATATTGATTCAGAAATAAGTTATTTAGGAAAATTGAAAATTAAATTTTTACTTGGACACCCTGTATCTCGGTTATTACCAGCTATTGGACTAAACTAAGTATGTCCAAATCGCAATATTTTTACCCTAGGAATCTGTAGTTTTCCTGTGTACCATTAGTTATGGGACACCCTGTATATTTAAAAGGAGAATTTAAAATGTTATCTTTTTAGATTAAAATATACAGGATGTTCCGTTTAAAAAAATTAGGTTAGGTCCGATTACTATCTTACCTGACCCCGTATACTTATTCTGAAAACGGCAGATTAATCCACAATCATTATAAATAAACTTCTGTATAAAACATTTTTCTGTATCTCTTTTAACTAAGAAAATATAGGGTAATTTAGAAATTGTCAATTTTTTGATTTTCCCCCGTATCTCTTAAGCGAGCGAGAATTTTCAAATTTTGATTTTACTATTTTAAGTTTGACCCAAAAAGAGCACATGACACCTACATTACTTTTTTGATAGCACAATAACGGATATACCCTTTAAAAGTGTCCAACATGGGACACCTGTACTAAAACGAATAATTACCTGACTTTGCAGGAAATTACTCCTGCAATATCACAAACGCATACTTCGGAACAATCTTTGGTAAACGTGTCTCCTCTGTTGTAAGTCTTGTTGTTATATGTACACATTTCCAACGGTTCGGTCTCTAAAAAAATTGTTTATTTAAGAACAATAGCCAATATAGGATGTTTTACGCAAAATATTTTTTATGTCGGGCCACAGAACATAATAGTTTACTGTTCGGAGTTTCTTTCATTCTATTTGGTATAACCATAGACATACAGGGTTCGCAAACGAAGCGTGGACGGAAGATTAAATCGTTATCGAAGAACTTATCAACAATACTGAAACAGCTTGAGATATTGGATTAAAAGCGGCATGTTTTAAAAATATTTTACATTATACAGGGTGGCCCAAAAAAGTGTGACAGCATAAAGTTATATTTTTTTAAATGGGACACCCAGTATTTTATTGCATATTTAGGTTCGTATTACTATCGTTTATAAGTGCCTCAAATTTTATTTAATTTGGTTTTGTAGTTTCGGAGAAATAAATTAAACACTAAAAAAAAAAGTTTTGCAGTCATGAATAAAAAAATCAAAAAAAACAATCCAGAACTATGTTTTTAACCTCTGTATTGAGTGAAATTTATGACAAGAGGTCTAGAGATACTATGAATGTAATTGCGTTTATTTATTTTATACAGGGTGTTCAGAATAAGCTTTCAAAAACCCCACATTTTAAAATAATATTTCTCAAGTTTTTCAAATGGAACACCCTGTATATTATTTGGCTATTTGATGTAGAATTCATAGACAATTTTTTTTTGTAATACAAGCATATAAGTTATATCCAGCCGTTTTCGAAATAATTGTAAATATCATAAATTATGTTGTTTAAATAGAATTTTTATTAGGAAATTTTGTTATAGGCGACTAGACTAATAATTGTAAACTAAAGTAAATATTCAAAATAGCTTCCTTTTACTTAATTTAATGATTTTCCTCTACTGCCAACAGAAGTCTAAATTCATTTTCTTCATTAATAACGGGTTTATTGATTATCATCCTTTTTGTGTATGCAGTGCTTCCTGTTGCTACAAATCTTTGCAACAACTTCTCGAAGGTTTCTGGTCTCGGCTTTCCCTCAATATCTGGATATTTTTCAGCATACACTCGGCTCGCGAGTAGGCAATTTCTTGCACATTCACCCAGTATAAAAATCATATTTACCATTTCTAAAGTTGTAAAATTCGACATTTTGTGTAAGTTAGTACTTAATTTCGACGACTGAACACATGTAAATAATTTTATTTGGCTGTCATAGTGACAATCTAACCAAAAAAAAAATCATGGCAACTCGATTAAGAATAAAAAATAAAATTATATAAATAAAAGTAACAAAAATGTAGGCTTTTAAAATCTATATCGAAATAACTAAAATACGGTAAACTCTAAGAGTAAAGCTAAAGCTATTTTGAACATTTACTTTAGTTTACAATTATTAGTCTAGTCGCCTATAACAAAATTTCCCAATAAAAACTCTATTTAAACAACATAATTTATGATATTTACAATTATTTCGAAAACGGCTGGATATAATTTATATGCTTGTATTACAAAAAAAAATTGTCTATGAATTCTACGTCAAATAGCCAAATAATATACAGGGTTTTCCATTTGAAAAACTTGAGAAAAATTATTTTAAAATGTGAGGTTTTTGAAAGCTTATTATGAACACCCTGTATAAAATAAATAAACGCAATTACATTCATAGTATCTCTAGACCTCCTGTCATAAATTTCACGCAATGCCGAGGTTAAAAAATAGTTCTGGATTGTTTTTTTTTGATTTTTTTATTCAGGACTGCAAAACTTTTTTTTTTAGTTTTTAATTTATTTCTCCGAAACTACTAAACCAAATTAAATAAAATTTGAGGCACTTATAAACGATAGTAATACGAACCTAAATATGCAATAAAATACTGGGTGTCCCATTTAAAAAAATATAACTTTATGCTGTCACACTTTTTTGGGCCACCCTGTATAATGTAAAATATTTTTAAAACATGCCGCTTTTAATCCAATATATCAAGCTGTTTTAGTATTGTTGATAAGTTCTTCGATAACGATGTAATTTTCCGTCCACGCTTCGTTTGCGGACCCTGTATAATAGAAAAAGGAGGCAAAACGTTCCATCCATAAAGCACCATTTGTTTACAATCATACATAATATTGTACGATACAGGAGTCTGAAACAGGGACGGAAGGAAAAGCAAGGTCAAAAAGTAATCAAATTTCCTTCCAAGCAATTATGAAACTGAAAATTATACATCATATTTAAGTTATGAAGTGTTAAAGAGAAATTAGTGAAATATTTTGACGTATTTTGTTTAAGTCATGACCTACCAAAAAAATATATATACAGGGTGTCCGCTAATTAATGGGACATGGAAAAACCACAGACTCCTTATGTAAAAATATTAGGATTTAATTATACTTACCTATATCCGAAAGTTGATATTAACTGAGATACAAGGTGTTAAAGTTAAAACTTCATTTTGTTTTTCTCCAATAACTTTGACAGAAACCAACGATTTTTTACAAAATTTGGCAATTATTGTTTTTTAGGACGAGAAACTGATTTCTTGGTTAAATTTTTATGTACAATATAGGGGGCGCTCTGAGGCATTTTTTGCACATTTATTAGGTCATAACTTTTTTGTGCCTCAGTGTATTTAAGTTTTTAATGAAAATAAAACTTTTCTCGTATTTATTACGTAAAAAAGGTATACTAAGTTCAGATCGCCCAGAGTTACCGTTTCGGAGATATTTGCATTTAAATTGTTTAGTGCACCCTGTCCAATTACTATTAATTTGCAAAGAAAATTTTCTTCTCAAAATAACCTATGAGAAAACAAATGAAATTTAGAGATGCAGTTGCTATGGAACAGAAAATGTTTCATTTTTGAGTTTATCGTAAGTTTGTGTTTTCATTGTTGTTGGTTCCTTTCGACACGATATTTTCTAGGGTCAAAGTTATTTTAATTAAAATAAGTTAAAGAACAATCCAATTGTTGTATTTATTATTCCCAATTACCATTACTAAAACATTAATTATCATGTACAAGTTAATTGGTAAGAAGTAACAAAATATTGTTTGCTTGCCTGAGCTAACGCACTAAACAATTTATATGTAAATATCTCCGAAACGGTAACTCTGGGCGACCTGAACTTAGTATACCTTTTTTACGTAATAAATATGAGAAAAGTATTATTTTCATTAAAAACTTAAATATACTGAGGCACAAAGAAGTTATGACCTAATAAATGTGCAAAAAAAGACCGCAGACAGCGCCCCCTATATTGTACATTAAAATTTCACCAAAAAATCAGTTTCTCGTCTTGAAAACCATAATTGCTAACTTTTGTAAAAAACCGTTGGTTTCTGTCAAAGTTATTAGAGAAAAACAAAAATGAAGTTTTAACTTTAACAACCTGTATCTCAGCTAATATCAACTTTTGGATATAGGTAAGTATAATTAAATCATGATATTTTTACGTAAGGAGTTTGTGGTTTTTCCTTGTCCCATTAACTAGCGGATACCCTGTATAAACATAAAATAGCAATATTTTTGACATTTTTATTAATATCTAAAATTATACTTGCGAATTTATAGAAAATAGTATATTACATACCAAGAGTGGTAAGTAGCATATTACATACGATCTAGAAATTTACGTATTTCAAAAGATTAAAAAAGAAAATGAAGTAAAAATAAAGATTTGTTAGTTTAAAAGGAGCCGCCGTAAAAAATACTCTGTATAAGTTCCGACCCGTTTTCTGTTATCCCTTGGCATACGAAAACCGTAACAAAGTACATTTAAATCAGTTAATATTTTGAAGACATTTTGTACTGGTCGTTTTTCTTGGATTTTTTTGTAAATTATAAATATCGTGGCAACGCCGCAACGACCATCAAATTAAAATACTGCAATATACGTAGAATTTCATGCCAAATTCAATTCCGCAATAAAATAAAGTCGGTTGCCATTTAAAAAAAAACATATATCTTTTCCCCTCTGCTTTTGTCGGACACCTTGAATACTAGAAACATTTTTTAAAATATGCATCTCTGCGGATCCTATAGCTCTTGTATGTAATATTTATTTATGTATTTCTATTGACAACTGAGAGGTTGGACATCCTCGCACTACTGGACCACTCTGTATATTAAGTATAATATTTCTACATTTTACTACTAGGGAAGACCCAAAAGTTATAATTTACACAATTTCTCAGTTTTTAAAGAGCCACTAACGACCGCGATTTGATATCGAAAGAGACACAACTTGACATCGAAAGAGCCGCATGCGGCTCGCGAGCCATGGGTTGCCGACCCCTGTACTAGGGCAATCAGCAGATATTTGTAATCATTGATTAACGATATTTGATCGGGACAAAATGTAAACAATCCCGTCTTCCTTTTATATTATATGTCTATGGATATACCTATATATACAGGGTGTTATGGAAATGACTTATTATATTTAAATGGGGGCTCCTAGGGTGTCCTAGAGAAAATGTACATATTTTATTTTTAATCGAATATCTAAATACTAAGGTAAAAACCATTTTTACCCACATACTGTCGCGCCGTTCCATCTGGATTCAGTTAGCAACAATGTGGGTCACTAGAGTATACTAACAGTGTTGTCAGATCACACAGCATGTTTCGCCCTTGCTTGGATACCTGCCGCGCGCGGCTATCGTTGGCTAGCGTTTCGAGACTCGGGGGTGGAATGCCGCTGTCGAGGGTTCCACTTGCCTGATGTATACGAATTTTAAACGTTTTGTTAGTTGTAGCATTACCCGATTTTTTTTCTGTTGTGAAATAATTCATAATAAGAAATATTGTGATGTGATTTCAAATTTGTGTGATATTACCTATTGTTAGTTCTGTTGCAAAACATACTTTTTGTGTTTTTTTTTATGGAATTTAATTATAAATCGGATTATAAGATCGAAGGTAAGAGAGTATGTACCTTAAAATTGTAGTATTTTTTTTAAGTTTGAGAAAGAAGTGATAACGCGGGTCAAAGACATCTTGTTGTCAAAAACTGAACATGTGCGTTTACAATTCTGTGTTGCAATATATGACAACACTGTTTCAATAAACGATTGATTGCGAACGTCCTCAGTAGCGGCAACGTAAATTTTTAGATTCCGTATAAAGTGTATATTTCGTACAACAATTCAAAGCGCCATTTAAGATTATTTTTCTTCAATTTATTTTCATCTCAGGATTTGCCGGTTTAAATATAATAAGTCATTTCCATAACACCCTGTATATAACCATCTTTAACGCCGTTGGGCAATATCTAGGGTTTATTTCTACAGGATGCTCATTTTAAACATCATAATTATTGCCTTCTATGATACTGTAAAACAGTTTAAGTGGGATTAATAGCGGAAGAAGAACCGAATTTCAACGCCATTTATAATTGTCTAACTATTTTAAGGTTTCCTGTTGCGAAAGTTAAGATTGCATTGAAAAATAAAATGGTCAACAAATATCTTGGTTTTATGGATAAGAAGAACATTCTTTTACTACCCATTGCAGTTATTTAATTCCTTGCATATATTAAAACTTTCCTACTAACACGAATATATTTTTTAAAAATACCTGTATCTCCAGCACACACCATTATAGAACAACAAGGATCCTCAGTATCTTTAGCCGAACACAGAGGGTCCTTAATTAATTTTCCCTTTCTAAAAAACGGTCCTGTACATCGATCTTCACAAACCATTTTTCCTTTGTTACAGGTACATGTTGAATCGCAACCATTTTCCAATTTTTCGCCGTTTTCGTAGGTAAGTCCTCCTTTTTCACACATGCCTGTTAAATAAAAAATAAAGTTACAAAGTCAGTGTTCTTTTGTTAAGGGCGACAAATACACAAACTTAATTATATAGAATGTATTGCACAGATCCTAATTAAGTACGACAAATATACAAATAAAATTATATAGAACTATTGTATGGGACTTAATTGAGTGAGACAAATACCTATACAAATTAAATTATATACAAGAATTATATGGAACCCTATTTAAGTGCGACGAATATACAAGTTAAATCATAATATAGAAGTATTGTATGGAACTTTAATTAAGTGCGACAAATACCTATATATACATAATTAATTATTTTATAGAGAATGAAAAACTATTTATTTAAATATCTTATTTTATAAAATACATAGTGAGCATGGGCGGATCCAAAGCTTGGGGGGGAGGGTCAAACTTTATTTTGTGGGGGGGTTATACGAGGAAAAGTAATAGGCTGTCGCGTTACTCAAAACAGTATATGTGTTTTTTTCCAGTTTCACTGTTGGTTTGGGGGAGCGGGGTGAATCCGCGCTTGGTAGTGAAGCGAGCTTGTACATTGCCTCACCTGACGAGTCGCCACTGTGCAATAGCCAAACACAAAAGCTATTATTTTAAGACAACGCGACGGCAACATCGAGTAACTTCTTCCCACAACAATACAATAAGATTAAAAATGTTAAAAATAGTTAAAATATACTTCTATAATCTTCAATAAATCTACCCACACTCTACGAAACTCTAATAACTCACCATTGTTTATTGTGTTTGCTTTGAATTTATTTAATCAGTGAACCAAAATGTTATACCATCAGTATAAAAGCGATTTAATTATCTTTTAAAGGAAATTTGATGGGCCCTGATCCTAATTGGATCCATGCATGTCGGTATGAAAAAAATTGGCCAACCCACTGTATGAGTTCAAAATGGAGCGATTAATTAATATTATTCTAATTAATTTAATTATTTTATTTTGAAATTGTTGCTTAAAATACACATTTTGATACAAGGCTATTGAGGCAACACTTCTACCTTCTTAACATACACTTTTTGGTCTCAAACAACGATGAAAGTAATATATAAATTCCGTATCTCAAACGCAGGGAGTAATTTTTAGAGCATTTTGAGTGCACGAAACGTATTTCAAGAACAAAGCGTAAAAATGTTTTTATGAAAAATAACTATTTTATTAATAACTAAAATTGTGTGATCACAAAATCATCAAAAATTCGGTGTTTGTACAGCCACCTGTATTGATACAGAATTGTGAGTTTGGCGCAGCGCATTTGTTCGATCGGCTCGAGTCTGTGTTGTCTAAGGAGTTTAAGGTGTACATATGACAACACCGGCCAGAATTCCTTGATTGCTTACATGTATCGCAGTGCCACACAGGTGTTTTTCTGGTTTGACGTCAGGTCACTTTTACCACACACACAAAGCGCCATTTATGGCTATTTTTCTTCAATTTGTCTTTATCTCAGAAATTGCCGGTTTAAATATAATACGTCATTTCCATAACACCCTGTATACACTTTATGTGAAATCTTAAAATATACGTGACTGCCACCGGCGACGTACACAATCAATAATTTATTGATATAGGTCAAGTCTCAAAAGAAGCCAGCGCTTGCTAGGTAGTGTTATCATATTGCAACACAGAATTGTAATCGCACGTGCTCAGTTCTTGACAACAAGATATCTTTGACCGGCATTGTCAGTTTCTCAAACTCTTTAGAAAAAAAAAATAAGATACATGTCTTCTTACCTGTAAGAGTATTATTTAAAAATTTTCATAAAAAAATACAGCACAAAATGTATCTTTTGCAACACAACCAATAGTAGTATCACAGAAATTTGAAATCACATCATATTAATTATTATAAATTATTCCACAAAATGACGTTTCAAATTCGTATAAACATGTGGGAATTGTCACGCGACGCGACATACCCCTTAGACGGACGGACATGTACTGAAGAAACAGCTCACTGAGTTCAAACAGCGCCGCCTGGCGAATGGCCAACGTTCGGTGGAGGCCCGCGCTTTAATCTGGCAGCGCTGGATCGTCTGGTGACCTAGTAACGCTTGTTGGCTAAAAACAGTTGTGTTGCAGTGGAAAGCACATCTGGTAATGTAAGGGTTTATTACCCAAGTATTTAGACATTCGATTAAAATGAAAAGTATGTGGTGTTTCGCGAGGACACCCAAGAAGTCACCGATTTAAATATAATAAGCCATTTCCATAACATCCTGTATACATTGCTATAAAAGCAAAAGTAGATCTAGGGGCTGGTATCAATGTACTTCGAAATCGATAGATGACGATGCCTAGCCACAACTTAAATTATATTTGGTTAATAAAATTCCGTCTAGTTTCCCGTATCATGTTAAAAATTATTTTTTCTTGATGAGTACTATTTGCCATCGTAAAAATTCACATAATTGTTGGTTTTCCTTCCGTTAGAAAATTCACACCAACAATAGTAATAATAAAACATTTAAATTAACATTAAATTAGAACTATCATTCCTGCGATATTTTTTAAAAATATTGTATAAATTCGCATACAATATTTTACAGGGTGTTCGCATAATGTATCAATATACTTGGAGAGATGATTCTACATGTTAAAATAAAGGTATAATAGTAAGATATATGATTGGTTGGTTAAAGGCGGGGGTCGGTTTAAAGGCCCGAACTTCTATAACTGCAGCCTTTCGGCTTATTGCGTATCCCGATCTCGTTAGAAGATTTTGGTTCCTTCTATGAGGTCCAGTAACCTTCTACCAAGCTTGTCATGTGGGAGGTTATTACCGCACCTTGTATGTTTCATCCTTTTTGTCGCAGAGCGACATTCAATGGATCCGTTGTTTATACCTATCCGTTGAAGAAGTGGCCTGTTAGCAGACCCATCACTTATTTCAACTGGGGCCGCGTCAGCATTAGCATCCCATTCGATAGTATTTTCCATGGTTTTTCAATTACGGCCCGTGCGTGTATTTGACCAGATAACACTTGCCATCGAGATAGGTGTTGTTTTTTCGACCATCTATCTAATGTTGTTTTTGTTGCCTGTTTTGATATTCCAAAGGCCGGTTCGGGGCCCCTGAGACTTTGAGCGGATCCGGCTCTCGCTAGTTCATCCGCTTTTTCATTTCCTAACATCCCAGAGTGACCAGGGACCCACAAGAGCTCTACCTTGTTCCCCCTGGCCGCCAGTCCTTTTAGGTTGGTGTGGCACTACAGTGTAAGTTTTGAAGTAAATCGATTGGAGTTCAGAACCTTAAGAGCAGCTTGGCTATCCGACAGGATGTAAATCTTTTGGTTGTGATAGCTATTTTCCAGATTTTGTAGTACACATGCTTGTATGGCATGAACTTCCGCTTAGTATACTGTGGCGCAGTTCCCCAGAGGAATACTTATGTCCGTCCTGGGCCTTTCCCCAAATATACCTGCGACCACACCGTTGGCGGTTTTTGATCCATCGATGTACCAAACTAGACCCATGTCAAAAGTTATATAACAAAAAGTCGAAAATTCAATTTGCGAGTTACAGTCTGGCAATGTTAAATTTATTTTCGCTTATTTTTATCACCTTGCGATTAGTTTTTAAACTATTAAGTTGACATAATATGGCATAAAGACTACGCTTAACGACTTTTATTATTCTGTTATTAAAGTCTTTCTCTACTCTGTCAAATTAAATACTGTGAAAATCAAATTTAATTCTTGGCATATCTTTTTTGTATGGACAGTTATTGGAAAAAAGGACCTTTTAAAGACAAAAGAATGGTACTATTTATTCGAGTCGATAAACCACACCGTCTAGGCGAAGATTGGAGTTACTACCTTCATTTTAACATATAAATTCACCTGTCTAAGTATCCTGATGCATATTATATTAATTCACGATTTCACTTCATTTTTTATCTTTACCTGATGAAACATTCCGCTTGGGTTCTTCCGCTTTTACCCTCGCAGGGGCTAAAATTCGCGGGTTAATCATCTCATCCATGTGGTCATCATCTCCATCTCGAATCGTGACGTCGCTGAGATCGAATTCATCGTGATTGGTGGAATTTGACAGATTATTGGCGTCGTGCTTTTCGTGCATGGTGAAATTCAATGCTCTGCCTCTCGGTTCTTCTGAAACGGTGGTGGTGTTTGACTTAGTGGTATCGTTTTTTGGTAAGGAACTATTGGTTCTGAAAAGTAGTAACATGACATGGTCATTCACAAGGCTACTAAAGGATCTCGGGAACTAAAAAAAGATATTTGTTTGAAATCTTGGTACTCGCCAAAGAATATAGAAGATGCCGATCTACTGCTGAATGTACTTTGACGTATCTATAACTTCCGGTCATATCGGTTATACTGGAAGTTAAGAGTAACATTGCTATTTTAAATAGAATTGGAGATACTAAACATTAAGCTTCCGTTTAAGTCGAATACGTTTTTTCGAAATGTTTCTCGTTCTAGAAATACAGGGTGTCGAGAGTGAAAGTTTATTTTCGAAAATGAGCCATAATTAATTAGAAAATGGTTCAATGTATCGGATTGAAAGTTGGCGATGATGTTTTTATGATTAAGAAATAAAAATTTATAGAATTTTTTTTTACTGTTATTAAGTACATATTTGTAATCCAAGATTCTCAAAGAAGAGCAATTTTTAAACTAAAAAGGCATTCCTGCTCTATAATAAATCTCTAACCGATTTTGAGATATTTCCATTTTTACCTTAATTTTTTGATGCATTGTGATGTTTAAAGAAATATCTCGAAAACGATTATACAGCCCAACAAAAAAAAATTTTGTCTTAAAGAAAGAAAAAACAACTGATTTTAGTTATTTCGAATGCGGTGATTCCAAAAACACTTAGTCATAATAAATTGCAATATTAATATATTTGATAATTATAATGGTCATAAATTTTATCAAAAATTTAACTAATTAGACTAATGATTTTTTAATTATAACTATTTATTCATAAATCACTGGAAATACCTAATCTTATATTGGCAAAAGGCCATATAATTATTACAGATAAGAAATAATTTTTCCTTGAATTTTTTTGCACCTGCAGATTTCTTATTTTCGTATTTACAATTAGCACAAATATACATTTGAAGAACGAAATTAATTCGTTAACTTACCTATATAATCCACATATGCGGAATATTACCTGCATGCATTTGCAAAATTTAGTTGAAACTTGAGTTTCATTGCAAGTGTGTGTTTTTTTGAAAAATCGTATTTAAACATGGCTGTACAAGTAGACGTAGTTGCGTAAACCATCAGGACGTTTTCTGCTACATATGTGGCGAGTATATTTTAAAAGAAACTAGAAGAGTGATTTGTGACTTTGTGAAAAAAAGCTTATTTGGTCTATTTTGGTGTTCACTTAGGAGACCAAGATAAACCCTGGGCTCCGCATGTTGTATGCAAAACTTGTGTCGAACACCTGCGACAATGGACAAAAGGACAAAGGAAGTGTTTAAAGTTTGGTGTTCCGATTGTATGGAGGGAACATAAAGCAACTTTGACGATTGTTATTCTTATCTTGTAAAGATAACGGGCATTAATCATAACAATCGGCATAAGTGGAACTATCCTAATCTGGAGACAGCAAGAAGAGCTGTTCAGCATTCTGAAGAAATCCCAATTCCACAACATATAGCAGCCTGCCTACGTCCTTGTCAGAGATTTAAACCTCCCAAACGAGCTTGCCGAGTTACTTGCCTCCAGACTAAATGAAAAGAATCTTCTTTATCCAGGTACCAAAAGAAAATCTTGGCGACCTTAGTGAAGAACAGGGGGAACGATTCCACCAGGATTTAAAAACTATGGAAGAGGGATATCAGGGTAGATAGGACATTCACAATATGATGGCCGATTACTGCTGGAGTCTCCAACGAGACTGTCCTTTTCAATCTCAGGCGAGAAAATCTTATGAAAGAAAGTTTTTGGCTGATGCAGATTAGCACATTTCTATTTATTAGTTTAGATTAATTTAAATTAATAACTTAAGTTAATATTGTTAATGTTATTGACAGATAATTTTTTTTATTTGTTGTGGTGTATAATAAAGATTTTTCTTCCATTCCTGATCTGATGGAGCAAATCTGAGGTTATTTTTAAGTTTAGCAGATTCAAATCATCTAGAAACAGTAACAAAATTGCCGGCAACAAATTATGTGTTGATCGATCAGTGTTATAGTAGTGGCATCTGTGAGTCGGACGAACATCCAAATATTTTCAGCCGAAACAAGAGTACCCCCCCCCCCCCGTTTTCGAGGTTGCTGAACACGATGGCGGCGACAGAATTTCTCTTTTGGGTTGCGCAACACCTCAAAACGGCCAAAAAACCAACCCCCCAGAGGAGGGGTTAAACGCGCTTCAAGAGGTGTCCCTGCAGAGAAACACACTTTCCCCCCGTTTTCGAGGATGCTTAGCACGGTGGTGGTGATGTATATCGCGTCTGACCCCTTCCGACCCCGAACAAACCCGACCCCTCTATCGGCCAATACTCGCCCCTGAAAAGGGTGAAAATGGGTAAAATAGTTGTACTTCTCTTTTTGGTTGTAATGGTCTCTCCTTTCCAACTGAAAAAATATAATCAAATAGCGCCAAGGCGTGGTCAGTTTATTTTTAATTTTTTAGTTACAATTTTTTTTTTTTTTTTTTTTTTTTTTTTAAATTTCAATTAAATAAAAAAATCATAAAACAGAAAAAGTAATTAAAAAAAAAATAAATTTTTATCACTTTTTTCGAAATTTTTTTTATTAAAAGATAATGTCGTTCCATAATGGGGGCGAGTATTGGTCGGTGGAGGGGTTGGAAGGGGTCGGACGCGATATCCTACACCACCAACGTGTTTAGCATCCTCGAAAGCGGGAGGGGGATATATATTTGTGGCTGATACTTGAACAAACCCCCTTTCAGCGGCGAGTATTGACCGGTGGAAAACGGGGAAAAGTGTGTTTCTCTTCAGGGAAACGCGTTTAACCCCTCTGGGGGGTAGTTTTTGGGCGTTTTGAGAGGTTTCGCAACCCCAAACAGAAATTCTGTCGCCGCCATCGTGTTCAGTATCCTCGAAAACTGGGGGGTGGGGGAGGTACTCTTGTTCCCGCTGAAAATATTTCGATTTTTCGGTTTTTTTTCCGACTTACAGGCGCCACTATTAAGCCAAGAATACCTTTTTAGTTTCGAAATAGCTCCACTTTGAGAATCTTGGATCAAAAATCCTTAATGACAGGTAAGAAAAGAGTATTAGATTTCTTAAATTTAGTGTATATAACTAGCGTCCTCTAATGTGAAACTTAAAAATTTCTATAAATCTACTCGAACTTATGACTTTCGATCGAAGATATGCCTTGTGAACTTAGGCACCGAAGTATTATAAGGTTCGGTAGTATGAAAATACTTACACTGGTAATATTGTACTAGATATGCTGGTGAGAGGTAACGGTGTAGGCCTGAAATTTGAATCGTCTAGGTCCTCGGCCATCATGTTTAACACTTCAGGTCTTGACACCGGCTCCGACGTATGTAAAGCTATGACGTGTAAGTCTTCATTCTCTGTAATAAAATATGTCGGTGTCATCAACAATATTCATTTATATTTCAATTAAAGAAAAACAAATACAGGGGGGTTTCTTAATAACATGCTAATATTTAAGTACGTTATTCTTGGGTCCTTTTCGGAAAAAAAATTATATGAAAATATGTCCTTAACGTCTTAACTTTGAGGTACAAAGTAGGGTGTTAAAAATTTTTAAAAAAATCTCCTTTTTTATTAATATTTGTGATACTGCTCTAGATATTTTTGTGAATTTTACACTTTCTATTCATCAAGATGAATTTTCTGATGTATAACTTTTTTTTATTAGGACCAGTGGCTTTCGTGCGGGAAATGCCCTAGGTATTTTTGAAGAAAACGACTACCTGTTTCTTGATATCAGTGATTAAATCACAGTTCGTGAAATATCTCTCACCACTAGGTACCATTTGAGACTGCATCAAGTTGCCAACAAATTATTTTGGGTATTTAAAATCTTAAATGGGAAGAGCGGGTCAAGAGACACATAATTTTAAAGGTTTGTTTGTTTGTTTGTTTAAATTTCTTTCAAATAATACCATAATTTATTATTAGGTAGCGTTCCAAAAATGGAGGTAATTAGAACTTTTACCTGCACTGAAATTTATGGTTTTTAGGTTATTATTTAAAAAAATATTAATATTGACTCCTCTTTTAGTAGAATGATTCCGGGTACCTAAGTAGTCACTCCGCATGACACTCTTTCCAATTTTTTACCAGGGACAAAATCACCGCCTAAAAATTTACACGAATAAGTCCATTTTTGTACCGCGATTTCTCGGAAACAACCACTCAAAAAATAATAAACTATGGTATTATTGGAAAGAGATTTAATCGACCTATAAAATGATGTGCTACTTATACCCTTCCCATTTAAGATTTTAAGGGTAACATTTACCTCTCCCATGGGTTAAACCACGAAAGCTTCAATATAGATGAAATAACATTGACGTGTGACGATTTTTAGTATTAAGTATTTACTGGAAGCGAGATCTAAAGGGTGGGAAACTCTAAAATTGACACCCTGTATATGGTCATAAGTACAAGAAACCAAGGTTCTTACTAGAACCTTTTTAATTTTAACCATTAAATTTTACGTCAATATTGTCTATTGTACAAAAAATCCTTTAGAATATATTTCTCGGCCTTCGGCTAAAAATAGGATAAAAGGTTTATGTTTGAACATTTTTTCGCTTATATTACTATTATATCTTTGCATAATTATAAGCCCCTCAGGGTAAAATTTTTTTTACAGGCATCTTTCAGTCCTTAGCACTATGTAAAAACGATTATAATTTGCAAAATATATGGTACTGTCTGCATTAGAAAACAATTTTAAACGATTTTTTTAAAATTATAGCCGCAGCATTCTATTTTAAATTTTAAAATGTAACGCCGGTCGCGTCTCCCAAGTCAATAATTTCTTACTTTACCCATTTATATTTTACGTCATTTTACTAAAGTTACTTTTATATATAAATAAATTACACACCTTGTACAATTTATATTGAAAAAATATATTTAAAGATCAACAGTTTAGTGTTGTTAACGCAATTATTACCAGAAGTTCCGTCCCCGCAGCTGCATGTATCGCCGGTCAGGGCAGAAATTGCTTGTAAATATCGCCACTAGAGGTCGCCCTAATAGTTTTACAAATATGACGATATGTGTTTGAATTTGTGTAAAAGGGTGCGCTTGTTTAGGTAAGTCCCTTATTATGTTTATTTAAGTATAAGCTAGAACATTGCCTACTTTTACCGGGCGTATGTTCTTATGTTATAATCCCGGTCACAGAGTTAACTCAGACCTAGTAGTCTTAATTAAGGGAAGAATACTACACGAAGTCATTCTCTTGAGAACAGATATTAGCTGTTATCCACGAATTTGTGCACATTTGTATCGCCGGTCACAGTAACACCGGTCACGCATGAAAATGTTACCGGAGATACATCGTTGTGACGCGCAATACAACTTTTGTTATCCGAACCTATAAACAATTTTTTTTTATTTATGTATCTTTACAAGAACTACGAAGGCATCGTAAATTCGTAAAATTGCCTAATTTCAAGCAAATATAATCTGTCAAAAGCAAAATTAAAAAAAAATAGGAAGAAAAAGTTGTACAACAGAAAGTAAATAGGTTTTAAAATAAAAAATAATGTAAAAGTAAGTTTAATTTGTTAATTATTTTCGCATTCAAGCATTTTAAGCTCCAATAGTTTGATTTTTAAAGTTTGTTCGGGTTTGTTCAGGTTTGTTCGTTAAGTTTAACTCTAAGTAAAGATTGTTTCACGAAAAATGGATACGACTTAATGATTTCCTTGGTCGGTCCCATTGTGTCGACAAGAGCTTCGCAATAAACAAGTGAAGTATGAAGGGACGGACTAAGGAAAACAAGTAATGATATGATTATATTAATGTAATCAAATGAAATAACATTTTTTTTAAATATTACTAGTCATATTTATTTACATTTATAATGTCATTCTATAGATAGTTCTGTTTCCCTATCGCTATCCCCATCAATATTAATTATAATTGGATTAATTATACGATCTAGACTAAAATACGAATTTTCTACAGTTATTACGTGACGGACTGAATTTTTCCAACTACCTGGGGGAATATCATTAAAGCATATTCGTATTAATTCTACAACACTAGAACTTAAAGTCGGAGAAATATTTTCAAACCTAACCAGTGATTTTAACTGGTGCCACATATGCTCTATGGGGTTAAAATGCAATAATAGGGTGGGAGCCGTAGCACTGTATGTCCAATTTCTTCTGTCAATGTGTCACAAACATATACTTTTTTATACAAAATGTCTTTAAAACTTCTAAAAGATCACTTTTTTTTATAACTTTCTTCAATCTCCAATTTTGTATTATTTGAGCTTGGAGCTTTATGTAATTGGCGACTGTGATAGCTCGCATTGTCCATTACTATCACGCTAATCTGAGGAATGTTTGGTAAAAGACAATTTCACCACAAAAAGATATTTAAATATAAATTAAGCAACCTAACCTACCTGATGTGCCTATATTTAATTATAATTATTACAATCCGGTCCTTTCCACATAATAACAAACGGTTATAAATAATGGGATGGCCTAGGTACTTTTACTGCAGTCATTAAGTTATATCCATTTTTCGTGAAACAATCTTTACCCATCGAACTATTTAATTATTGTAACACCGGTCGCATTAAGTAACACCGGTCACACTCAATATATTTTTGTTGCTGGTGGCCACAGCGGCCATAGATTTATTTTTACTGTTTTAGGATGTTGGCGACATAGATTTCATTATGGAAAAAAATTTCGTTTACACCTTAGGTACATTAAAAGTATGAGTGATTTTCTTAATATTTTAACATTCTATACATTCCAAAACTTTAAGCCAACATAAGCCGGGGTTGTTATAAATATTAGGAAAATTAATATAGTGACTGATTAAAATAAGTCAGTTCCAATATTGGCGTTATATGGTTCAGTATAGTAAAATTAGTCATGTGACCGGCGTTAAGTTATTAAAAAATCGATGCTATTAAAAAATAGAGCAAGATCTTTGTGACGATGATCTGTTGCGCGGACATATATACTTCCTATAATTAGATACTATGAAAAACTATTAAAAAATTAACAGATGTTTTTGGGAATATTTATTTTTAAATACCAATTTACTGAAAGTTGCCTGTAAAAAAATTTTGACCCCCCAAAAAACCTATGAATACCAATAAATATTTCAAACGAACAAATTAATGGGTTTCTTTGTCAATCAATCCCTACACAAAAATATTTCTTAAGAATTCTCAATGACTTTGGTGAGTCATGTATTATGTTATGGTATGGCCGGTATGGGTGTGGAAACCCATAGCAGATAATAGGACTACCTAAAACTGTTGTTAAGAATTAGTCACTGTGTCTGTGCTCAAAGATATTTAAGCATTGGACAGATTTACTGAAAAAAAAAACACTTTCATTCCACGGGTTTAAAAAATTGAGTTTCTGATACTTTAGACTTTTTTTTAGTATTCAAGGTGATTCATGATGAATGGAACACTAAACGTTTCTGGAAAACGGGTGATACGCTTGTTTTGAAAGTTTGGTATACTTTCAATCTTGCTCAGAAATAGGTACATCTGTATATTTAGTACGCTCCAAATTGAGCTGAATAAAAAAAAATAAAAAAAATTCAACTGCAATAGTTTTTCCCTGATTTATTTATATACAGGGTGACATATTTAACTTATGAGAAATAGGGTGTTAAAAATTTTCATGTTTTTTTTTACATTACAACTGGTTTAAGGTTAATCCGTAATTGCTCTTAAAATAAATTTATTTCCCAATAATTTTACTATAAACTGTGAAAAGGCGATGAGAGATTCTTAAAAATTTTTTTATTATACTTGAAAGTATCAAACGAATCTTGAATTAATCAACTGCACTCTTGCAACATTTATTTCTATTTTACTACTGCTACGCTACCATCTAGGGGCCAAAATATGAATGAATACTAATCTCGTAAACATTACGTTACATTGGCACTGTGATCTAACGGAGGAGTGTTTATATATTTTGGTTGATTTGTGTTTTTTTGTGATTATTGGTGAAAAATCGTCTTTATTATAAATAATCATGGTGCATTCATGTCCAATTTCTAAAAGAGTGGATCATTTAAATAGGGATTCATCTGTTTATCGGTATGTATGGTTATGTTTTAATATTTAACCATCTGATATAACCAGACTTCAGCATTATTGCCATACAGCCAACAAACAGGTAGTTCTCTCTTCCACCCATTACTGATTTTCAATAATATTTCACACAATCACAGCTTCACTTTCCAAGAATTTTATGAATGGATTATAGGATTTGTAGTTTACAATACCATTGTACACACCAAACTAAAACATTGTGCACATGTTAAAATGTTATGAAGAAACATTACACCAACGGCTACCGAATGAAAGTCGGACAAATCGGAACCAGGATATTCGTAGAGTGTGACTCGCCACTCGGCCTTTCTCTCGTTCTTTTTAAGAAACGGTTATCGTTAAATAAGGATTTCTGTGTCGCGCCGAATTGGTTATTGTAGTTCAAGGTTGTTCAGTTGATTTTGGAAATTTGTTGTTGCACAAGTGCATAAAATTAACGTTATTATTAAATATACCGCCGTGCTAGGCCAAATGGCGGCAACTACATATGAGTTATATATGGTAGTTACCGCCATAAGGCTTAGCATGGCAGTGTAATAATATATCATTCGATCAATCTTTATTTATGATGTATATACAATACGTATTTACATGTCAGGGTATGCAATTGTCAGTAATAATTGCAAAACTTACTCCTACTATCCTAATTAATAGGCAATTTCACTATTACACAAATACTGATTAATAAAGGCGGATAATATGTAAATTGCATTTTACTGCAATTTCTGTATTTTTTGGTAATTTAAAAAAAATTGCATGTGTTTAATATCTGCTGTATTAATTTGCATATTTTGTTCAGTTGACAGAGATTATAATTCCCGTAAAGGCCGTATTAGAGTCGGAAATTCTTCTCTTGTATTCATGCGCAGAAAATCGTTCTCGATCAGCTGGCGCATTGCTAACAGTCAGAACAGCAGTTGGTATTGTCGAAATCCCTAAAATATCCCCAGGATTAGAGAGGGGCAAACCTGTTCATTTTGATTACTAGTTAAAGCAGCTACTGCTACTTACAAATAGCAGTTCAAAAAAGTTGTGACGAATTAGCAGTACTTACATATGCTTAATAAAGAATGTAAACTGCTAGTTTAAGTACCAGTTAGTTTAAATAGCCATTAGCTGTTCATAGCTGCTTCGACAAATTATAAAACAGTTAAAAATAACAGAATAAACCATCCCTACCCAGACTTGCAGCGGCAATGGCAATTAAAATGGCCCACGACCCATTTCTGGCAATGCAATACTAATTGCGCCAGCTGATCGAGAACGGTGTACTGCGCACGATTCCGTGCAATTTTAATTGCCGCAAGCGTAGAATTGTCGACTGTAATACGGCTTTCGGTATCTCTACCAAAGGATCTATAAATACAGGGGTATATAGCATGATACAATAAACTAAAGGTAGGATATCTAACCGTCCCAATTTCGTCTGCCGTGCGCATGGTGAGTAAGTTTTAAATCTCTTATGGAAGTTTACATTGCTGTCATCGTTTTTAACTCTTTTTTGAATGTATTAAAACGTTTTAAGCATGTAATGATATATGAAATGAAAGAATAATATATGACGAGTATTTACGTATATCAATTTCATAGAAATATAACACACAAATACCACTAAAAAAAGAAAAGATATCAGAGAAATTTTTCGCGGCCATTTGAGCCGGCGACAATAGCCGAAGCATGCCGAAAGCTGCTCGCCGACCACTGCTGGTTTTGAAACAGTGTTGCCAGACTTTTACAATTGTAATAGATCCACTACTATTTAACATTCTTGTTGTGGGGCTCCCCATATGAAATTTATGTTCAATCTGGAGGTGGTCCCCCATCTAATAGGAAAGTAACGACCTTTTTTCCGTACTATTATTACTCTAACGCCGTTTTAATTAAAAGTTTTTACGTTTAGTGGTATGTGAAATGAAAGAATAATATCATGGTATTTAGGAATATTTATTTCATGAACATACAACAAAGATTAAAGCTAAAATACGACCTAATTATCTTTCCGCTTACACAACTGTATCCATTTTAATTGTTTGTTTTTATCTTTAGGAAAGCGGAAAAACCTTATATTTCTATTAAATGTCTTTGCCTGGTTATCCATATCACAACCGAACATAGCGCACCTCATTTTATGAAAATTAAGATATTTTTTTTAATAAACACAAGACTATAAGAAAACGTTCTGGTAAACTTACAAAATGTCCACCAAAAACTACGGCAACCATGCAGCAGTGTTGCCAGACATCCGTTATCGAAAGAAATAGAGTGCCGGTTCGAAACCTAATAGGAATAGTAAAAAACGGGTCAGAGTAAAAAGAGTACGAAAAAAAGGGTCGTTACTTTCCTATTAGATGAAATTTATGTTCAATCTGGAGGTGGTCCCTCCAGATTGAACATAAATTTCATATGGGGAGCCACACAACAAGAATGTTAAAATACTAGTGGATCTATTACAATTGTAAAAGTTTGGCAACACTGTTTCAAAACCAGCAGTGGTCGGCGAGCAGCTTTCGGCATGCTTCGGCTATTGTCGCCGGCTCAAATGGCCGCGAAAAATTTCTCCGATATCTTTTCTTTTTTTAGTGGTATTTGTGTGTTATGTTTCTATGAAATTGATATACGTAAATACTCGTCATATATTATTCTTTCATTTCATATATCATTACATGCTTAAAACGTTTTAATACATTCAAAAAAGAGTTAAAAACGATGACAGCAATGTAAACCTTCATAAGAGATTTAAAACTTACTCGCCAAGCCACGTGATCATCGGCGTGCAATCATACCTATAGTTACTTATACCATGGGTATATAGGTAGGTAGTTTATGGGATTTGTACGCTTTTCTAGATTTACGATGGGAATAGTATATTACGTATCAAGGGCCGAAAAGAGGCTTTTACGGACGAGTCCGGAAAAGCCTCCGACGGCCCGAGATATGCACCGTATTTTTTTTTTACAAGTGCTCCGAAGCTTTGATGCCAAATAAATAAAGAAATTCTTCAGACAGTTTTCCTGTCTACATGACATGAAAACACTCGCGCATGGAGAATGTAAATATCTATTTATTATTTTTGACAAATAGGCTCGGTGGCCTAGTGGTATAGCGTACGCCATCGCACTCGGCATCTCTGGTTTTATTTATTTTTTACAAGTGCCCGAGTCTTTGAGGCCATATAAATAAAGAAATTCTACAGACATTTTTCTAAAACATCTTTGAAAAACTAACTGCCAGTTTAATTTATAAATAATCCGCTATTTATTACCGCTTGTAGTATGGCTCGGTGGGTAGAGTGTCCGCCTGGCGATATGAGGGTCGCGGGTTCAAATCCCGCACCGACAATTCTGGTTTTATTTATTTATGAGCACATGGTGACTCGAAGCGGGCGGGAAAAATCTTTTGATACTTTCCCGCCCGCTCTCTTGAAAAACGACACTTTCGGTGAAGAGAACATGCATGAAAAAAGGCACTTTCGGGGCACATGTAAAAAAAATAATTTATTGGCTTTTATGGTGTCAAACACAAGCACTATAGGAAAAATCCTTTAGGGCACTCTGGGAGTGGTGCGTGTGCGCGAAAGCGATTCACGTTGGTTTTGAATCATTTGAGGTTATATTCGTTGGGGAAAACGACCTCGGAAAGGTAAGGATGAAGTCCTCCAGATGAAATAATTCTTAAATAATGAAGTTCGGGGAGTACTAAGCTTAACCACATATGGATGGGCGGCAGTGGTTCGTCGTGTGTTTCTGCTATTCGTCGCTCTGGGCGGAATTAAGAGGACAAGGTCAGCCGAGCACCTTCCATGAAAATATCTGTAAAAGAGAGTCAAATCCCCAACCTGTCTTCGATGTTCCAGGCTGTCGAGGTTCTTCGTCAGCTCGCGGTCTTCGATCAGACGAATAGCCCTCCTTTCGATGGAATCCAGTAGCCGAAGAGTATGTTTGGGTGCAGAGCTCCAGGCATGAGAGCCGTACTCTAGTGATGGTCGAATCTGGGCTTTGTATAGTGTCAAAAGTTGTTGAGGTGTGTACAACTTTCTGGTTCGGAAGAGTACCCCAAGCTTTTGAGAAGCTATCTTGGCGATTGCCACAACGTGGTTATGCCAAGACATATTTCCTCCCAGATTGACGCCCAGCAAATTAATAGATGAAGCCAGTGGGGTTGCGTGTCCGGCCATGACTATTTCCGGTTCTGTAATGTTAACCTTCTTAGAGAAAACTGCTGCCTGGGTTTTTTTTAGCGTTAAATCCGACTTGGTTACTGTCACCCCAAGCCAAAGGTTTAGAATAATCAGAAATATAAAATAATTAAAATATCAGGTTCAGTCAAGCAAAATGTCATTCTATACACAAACGTCAAAAAATTTTCACTGTAATCACTCCCTGCTGCCTCGAGGAGAAAAATCTTATTAGTTGCCGTAGTAACGGAACAAAAAGCAATCTCCTGATTGGCTGAAGAATGTTAGTGAGAAATTTTCAGGAACAAAAGAAAGAATTACCGATAAATACAATGTGTCATTAATTGATGCACGAATTGATGTCATCAAAAATAAGAAAGAAGGTTATTGCCCGAAAATTCGACAATGGCACACTTCAGTTGCCGCGTTCAAGCATGATTTCTATTAATCACCCACCCTAGAACCTTGACCTAGCCACCGGTAATTGTGTTCCGAACTCGGATCTGCGTGGGAAAAGATTCAAGTAATGAAAGAGTCATGTTTTATGTTTTTATGTTATTTACACAACAACAGGCCGATTTATTCTTGCAATTATACAGAGCGAAGAATAGTAGAGAGAAGTCCTAGAAGTGAGTAGCACGATTTTATTATACGGGGCGTGCTAATAATATTTCAGAGCGTGATTTCTTAGCTCATTTTATGAAGTGCATATGAACATAAGTACACTGACAAAAATGCATTTACCAGTGTCGTGGGTTACAAAATTGGAGCTACCTCTCTATGTTGTTCTAACTGAGCCTACGAATTATCACAAATTATTTAAAAACGCTACAGTAATTTAGGTTCTTTTCGTTCGCCTCAACCCAGAAAGAGATTTTTTATCAACATTTTAAACATATTTGGGATCACCACAATCCCTCATCTTGTAACTATTTTATGAGTTACCTGAACTCAGTTTCTGGGTTGGGAAAACTTACTAATTGATTATAAAGTATCGTTTTAACCCGGGCGTACATTATTTTAACTCATTACCATGTGTAAGTTATTTCGAGTTGGAATAATTCAGGAAACGTGCTCCAAAACCCCATATCGAGGGTAAAACGCAAAATCGTAAGGTCACGGAAAGTTCCGAATTCGTGCTCGTGCAGGTTTGGCGCGGTTCATTCCATTGTTATTCGTCAATTCTCCTTCGATCGCGCGTATAGACACCTGTTGGCCGTTGCGCCGTTTGCGGGATTTTTCATCTTTGTTCTCTGTGCGTGAAAATTTGTGTTTTGCATAATTTTGGTCAGTTGGTGTAAAATTGAGGGACAGGAGGGAGATGCATACAAATTGTTATTATTGGAATGGAGCCATATTATTTATAAGCAATCGTCATCACTTCGTCCGCATGGTTTCTTAGCCGTAGTATCCTCTCTTGTCAATAATTCATTTGATTATATTTTTTCTTATATTATATACAACAAAAATGTCATATCTTGAAAAAACAAAAGGCAATTGAACTCCACAAAATGCAGGCGTTAAATCAAAGAAATATTTTGAGTTTCGATAGTCCACAATTTAGGTACTGTTAGTCCAAAATTTGGAGTCTGGTAGCCCAAAGAGTGAGTTATTCCAGCCACCATCGTAAGCTAGAACAACTTAAATGTCAAGTTTTGATAGCTCGAATCATTAATTAATCTAGCCCGACTAGGAACGCATCACAATTCACATACTGGTAGCTACGGTAGCCCATCAATAATTTAAGACGGTGGGGCGTGAGCTATTCCAACGCATAAAATATCTCATCTTCTGTGCTATCATAGCTTATGAATAGTGAGTTGATGCAATTTCTTCGATTTGGTTGCCGTAATTCAGAGGTCTGGACTGTCCCCTATTAGCAACACGCTTCGGTCTAGGACAACTCATATTTGAGTTATATCAACTCCAAATTTCGCTCAGTGTATAATACATATAATATATAATATTTACTTAAAATATAGAATTAACTACACCACTGCTTTACCTAAAATACATAACCTCATTATTCTCACTTACCGACGTATTATTAATCCGGGGTTAGAATAGTCAATTAGACGAACCATCGTAGATAGCTAATAAATAGCTGTAAATAGTTTTAATTCGAAAAAATTAATCCAGAAGTACAATAGGTCACAAAAGCAGTAGCCAATAAGCGTAAGCAACACCGCCGCCGAGAAATGAATGAGAAACCTAAGCTTCAGGGCCAGTAGCGTAGTTGGGAAATTATAAATAACTTTACGAGTAGAAAATTTAAAAAATACACAAATGTATTCAACATAATTCAATATTACTATACCTTTCGGTTTTAAATGCAAATGCAGGCGGTAGATTTAGGATCTTTAGTACAAAAACTATAAACCTTGTATGATTCTGACATAAAATAAACGATTCTGTCTCTTTATTATATTAAATGTTTTTGCATATTTCTAATGAGTATTAGTAAAATAATCCCTGGTCTAATTTTAAGTTAAGGATACTAATTTGTGAAAATACGTCTAACATCGCAGCATTCTTAACTTGAATGGCATATAGACCTATGTTAAAATCATCTTAGCCTGCTAAAAATATTTTACTGATGACCCAACTGTTTTTTCAGGAGTTCTAGGTAGTTTCAAAAAGGCAGCAGGTTACATTCCGTAAAATTACATCATCAAATCCAGTCACGAGAAAACCAAGACTTTCAATCAGGTAGTAAATATATAGAACAAATTATGTAACATAAAAAGGGTTCTCGATTATTAAATAAGCAACTGATTCCATCAACAATTCATAGAATTCGTGAACTCTGTGAGTGGTTGGCATAAGATCAGAAACAATCACTCCCCTATCTGCCATGTAATAAATAACTAAGAGGTATGATTCCACGCCGATGGAGGCGTGGCTTGTGACGTTACCGGGTGAGTGATTTTGAAATCTCTTATGGAGATTTATGTTGCTGTCAGCATTTTAGACTCTCTTTTAAAGGTATTAAAAGGTGTTACGCATTTAATAGTATGTGAAATGAAAGAATAATATCATGGTATTTAGGTATATTTATTTCATGAACATACAACAAAGATTAAAGCTAAAATACGACCTAGTTATAAACAAATTAAACTATTTCTTCTAAATAGCCCATCTCTCAGTGGCGTGAAATTATGAAGAGGTAAAGAAACTCATATTCTGCTTCAGTAGTTAAATAAACAATATTTTAGTTCCCATTCATGTTGCGAAGGCATATATCCTCATCAGCTTCAGTGGAAAATATTTCTACGCCAATTGAACAAGAGTGGTTTGGGTACAAAATTCAGATCAACCAACTCATTTGCTACAAAAAGGTACTCTTGATAAGACTGGATTCCTTTGACGATTTTCGAGAAATTTGCATTTTAATAATTTGCAGTAGTGTTTACCAAAAAAATTAAGTGACAGAATAGCTCTAAAAGGTATTTAAAAAAGCTCATCACATAATTCCTTAGACCAAAAATAAAGCTATGTCAACGTACCAAATTTCGGGAAAACCGTATAGACCGTTTTAAATTTAATCCAAAAAAATAATTTAAAGATTGTCAATTCAGCGCCGTCTAGTGTCCAAACTAAGCAACTTTGTACTAAGATAAGTTTGCTCAATTGGGCTAATTTTGGTCCACCACTGCTTTACTTAAAAAACCTAACCTCACAATTCTCACTTAGCGACGAAATATTAATCGGGGTTAGAATAGTCGAATTTCTTACACACCACGCACTGCCGAACCATTGTAGATTGCTAATTAATAGCACTAAATAGTTTTAGTTCGAAAAAACACTAAAAATGAATCCAAAAACACAATAGATCACAAACAATCACAAAATCAGCAGCAATAAACCGGTAACAACACCGCCGGGAAAATGACTGAGATTAGTAAACTTCAGGGTAATTTTTATACTAGCAGGTAAAAATGAGCATACAGCGTTGCCACTGTGATTTCCATAAAACATTGCAATTTGATGATCTTGGGATATAAATACTTTACGAGTAGAAAGTTTAAAAAATACACACATATTTAGTACTATATTTTTACTTAATAGGTACACATGAGAAATGCATTCAATATAATTAATATTATACTTTTCGGTTTCAAACGAAGGCGGTAGATTTAGGACCCTCAGTACAGACTTGGCATCACTAATTACTGTGTAAAACTTTGTATGATTCTGACAGCATGAAATCAGTTCTGTCTATTTATTAATAAAATGTTTTTGGGTTTAACCCTCACATGTCCAATTCGCGAGCACAATAAAAAACCAAAACCCTATTGTCGAAAACATCACATCCGTCCTACCCACAGGTTAACTCGAAAACAATTTAACCGATTTGACCCTAATTTGGTGAACGTAGATTGAGCTTCCGAGTTCTAGCAGAATATGACAAAAAGTTTGGGCCCCTAGTCGTAAAATCTGCTCTGTATAATTATGTCCGGTATAGAATGCAATATTTTCGGATAAAAAATTAGCCAATCTATGTTAAATTTTTTATGTTTCCTTTGCATCAGCTGGTAACCAAAGCTTCGTCCTAAGTAGCACAATCTGTTATGTCTAATGTTCATGAATTAAGTGTGTTATTTTTTTTAAAATGTAAGTTAATTTACATTAAGATTTTTTATAATCGTAGTGGCTAGTATCCGTGACTTCACGGCTGATGCCCCAATGTCTATTTGGATAATTATGAACACGCTAGTATTATCCAAAAGAATCTGTAGATGAACTTCTACAAGAAAATATTTATCTTGTTCATTGCACTATGTGATTTTTAGTCCAAATTCTGGTTAAAGTTATTTAATTTTATTTGCATTCACGACCTATATTGTTTGGCCGGTTGTATTTGAACTTTTCCGTATGAAGAACGAGGGGAGAAAAATGTATAAAAACCATGCTAGAAACCGTCTTACCATAGGCTTGCTCAAATGGAAAATAAATAAATACACTGTGTTGGTTCCGCAGTTGGATTCTTCCTGAAAATTCAATAGGTACATAGTTTTTGTCCCTCAAAATGTCTTTTTGACTGGTATTATTAATTGGTTACTTACTACCAGTGGCGGCTCGTGACCTATGATAGAGGCGGTTCACAAGTATGGTGAAATTACTTTTAAAATTATATTTTTGTGTAACGACTAAACAATTACTTTCTAGGCGTTTTAAATGTAGAAGGAAAAAAAGTAATAAGAAAATGCGTTAGGTAAAACATATTTTTATTTATTTTTTAATTTTACACAAGGAAATACAACTTTTGGAAAATAAGAAAGGTTTTCTTAGTGTGTATAGCTGCCAAATCTTAACGTCGTCCCATGCAACCCTCGTAACAATATTTATACAGTCCACTACTAATACTATATATACTACCATACTATCTACGCGCTATCAAGAAAACCGAAAGATGTCTAATACCACTACGCCATCTACGGCTACGTCATTACTCGCAGCCAAGACGAGAACAATAGTTAACTGTTTTATGGCGAGAACAAATCGAGCCACGAGACTGACAAGTTGGCATTCTTCATATTTTCAATGTTTTTTAGTTTAAATCCTTAAATAAAATGGTTTAAAATCATATCGAGTATCATTTATCGAAATACACAACATTTATCGACCCTACACAATAGTGCTAAAACGTAAAGTCCATTCTTCGGTTCTGAATTGTAGAAAAGTGATGAATAACAGCCTCATTAAGTTTGGAATACCCTCTATAATTTTTTTTTCATATATTTCATTTTTAAACTTTCTAATAAAGTCCCTAGATTTACCCTTTGTGGTGTCCGTTAAATTAATTTCGGGTTTAGGTGTTCCCGCATTTTTCACTTCAATTTTTTACTCCAAACTCAAAGAGCTAAAGTTATTTCTTAAATAGCCCACCGTCAACTATTCATTTTAACTTAATAAATATATAATATTAATATATTACAACATACACGCTCGAATTTCTAACTAGATGCACGAACAGACAACAGCGCGGTGCACACAAAAACTGTGCGCCTTTTCCATGTTAAATCGCCATAGCCCCGCTATCCCGCGCTGCCACCCGCCACCTGTTACTACAGAGAAACTGCATTACTTAATCGCACGTGCGAGCAAGTCTCGTCATAAGTTCCAATGAATATTAGACATGACCGATTGTGCTACTTAGGGCGAAGCTTTGGTTATCAACTAGTGCGAAGGAAACATAAAAAATTTAACATAGATTGTGTAATTTTTTATCTGAAAATATTGCATTCTATACCGGACATAATTATACAGAGCAGATTTTATGACTAGGGGCCCAAATTTTTTGTCATATTCTGCTAGAATTCGGAAAAACAGTTTTTCAAATGGAAACAAAGAGAACAGTAGTGAGTTTTCGACTTGTTGTTCTAAGACCTTTATTTTGTAGAATCACCTCTTCAAGTATCCGGAGGTTTTAACCGAAGACCCTGTATAATATGACGGAACGTCTACATTGTGTCAACGTGCACTTAACAGACTCTTATTTCTTCCAATTTATGCGTCTACCTATATTATCCTAAAAATTCCATGCATCAGCTGGCCCGTGTTTTGGAACGCGCGCTGCACCTTTCAGTTGTTCATAAAAGAAATCGTGAAACGAAGAAACATGAAGAACGTGGCCGCGGGGCTTTAGCTATTGACCTGCATCATCTTCTTCATTCGGTCGTGTCTGGTATGCAGACAGAGATGGATTAAGGCCGTAATACACAAAGGCAGATTGCAGTCTTTTCTGATCAGTTCTGGGCTCCCCGTTCCACATGGAACCGAACTTAACTAAGGTCTCTCAATGGCTTGGTAACCATAAATGAGGCTTGCCTCATATAAAACAACAGCTACGAGAAATCCAATGAGGCTGGTTTGTGTTTTATCCTGTACGAGGCGGGGAGCATGTACAAAGCATCTAAAGGTGTATGTATGTATGGCGAGACGAGCCCGAGACGTGCCTTAGTCGAGCATTTTTTCAACGAACCTGCCACGAGCCTCCCGCGAGTCTCTTTCGATTTTTTTCTTTTCCGCATGGCAGGTCGAGCCCGCCACGAGTTTCCCACGAACCTATCTTGTTTTTAGTTCTACACGGTGAGCCAAAGGAGGTAGACCACGTCTGACGACGAAGAACAGACGGCATCTTTATTTGCTATGTGCAGTGATACTTTATTACTATCAAGCTTAAGGAATAAAAGGTAGGTAGCCAACCCAAGTAACACGGATTGTCCAAAAAAAAATTTAAAGCCAATCATTGGCATGGATAACGTTGCGACAACCCCCACATTGCTGTAATTCGGCTTTTAAAATCTGCAGCTCTTTGAGTTTTATTTGCATCTGTAATAACCTTACCAACGTTACGAGTTTGCTTTCAAACTTTGCTAAATATTATATTTAAATGCAATTTTTATTGCCAAACTACAGCTGGAAGTACTACTCATAATTTTTTGTTGGATAGTACCATTATGCTGCCAAAAAAAGCTATTTTATGGACAATGCCATTAGGTTATAATATTTTGCTGTAAAGTTGACTTTACTGCTAACAAATGGAAATACAACAACACCATACAATAATGTAGTAAATTATAGGCCAAAAAGTGGTAAATATTCCTTCAAAATAACTGGATAATTAACCACCATGTCTTATGTTGACCGCCATTTATTTCGTCCAACATTGGGGCAGGAGAATAAAAGAGAACATCGGCCATTTTAAGAAAATTGATAATTTATATTTTTGCTTTTAAAAACAACAATATTAACGAATAAAAATTAGCACATCTAACTTTTAATTAGCAAACTTGTTCAGAAATATTTTTAATGAATTTTTATTTCAAATATATAATTTTAAATTTTTACAAAATTTATTGAATTTTCTAAAATATAGGAAATAAATGAAGCCAGTGAAGAGAGAAGAGCTACCGCCATATTTAACGATAAAACTACCTTCCCACATTCATTTTGTTATCCGAGAAGTTCGAATATCACCCATAAATAATACCGCCTATAAATAACTAATAGTATACCGCCATTATGCTTCGTGAACCATCCAAATCTATATAGTAATCTAAATATTATCGTGCCTTAACCTAAAAAAATTCTGCAGCTATATGGCTGTAAAATCCATTTAAAAGCCGGAAAATATTGTACGATTTCGACTGTCACAGCGTTTTAAGGACGTCATAAGAGTGTCTAGGCAGCTTTCTGTAAAAGTTAAAATGCTCTAAAATTAGCTGGAATAACGTTGCCACAGCCTATTTGAAGCCTTTGGTGTTACGTGGGATACACTCGACATTTTTTTCTTTGTCGCCTCTACAGACGCAACCTCATTCCACGTTTCCATTGTTGTTCACGTTTGTTTTATTAAATTAAATTAAATACCTACACAGATATGCATTAAATGTCTCAAAATTATCATAAATAACCCAAAAGAAAACAACATTTTTAAGATAAATTTACAAAAAATACCCTTCACTAGTACAATAAAATACCCCAGTGGTTCACCCCTCGGATCCCACACATTAGAAAATAATTCGTAGGTTATATTATAATTTATGAAATAGAACAATTATTGTTTTCAAATGAACATGGCGATATGTATGCCTTCTTTGAACCACTATAAATTCTATAAAAAGTGGTGCAAACAGAACTTATTTACGAGCCAGTTCCCCCGTTCCACTAGACGCGCCAAATACCTTTGAGCTCGAGGTAAACACTGACAGAAAATGGATCGCTGCGAGCCTCTGACGAGCCTTCCTCGAGAGGCTCGTACTAGACTCGTGGCATGAGGCTCGCAGCCCGTGCCAATATAACGAACCAGGCTCGTTGTTGGCGCGGTTCAGGCTCGTCTCGGGTTCGTTCAAATTTATACGCACCTTTAGGACAGTTGAGTTAACACTTGCGTAACGCTCGTATCACATGTCCAGGGTGTTCCATATTCGACATTTTCTGGGGGTATGGAGCAACGGGCAATAAGCTATACGCAACTAGGGATACGGGATATTGTCACCCATTGATAAAATACGAAGGATTTTAAATCAAGGAGGACTCGGCTTTGGTTCACAGTCTTTGGCCGTCTTTTCCTTTCACGTTTGACGCTGCCGGATAAACAACTTTTGTAGTGCGAACTGGATACAAATATAATCTTTTGAGTCACGTCCGTCGATTATTTGTTTTTCCTAACCAAAATATATCAAACCGATCAGAAGTTAGAATGAAGACAGAAACAGACAGAAGATAAAAATATATTGTTGTGTTCATTTTCGTAATAACAAGCGTAACATTGACTTGTGCAAAGTAGATAAAAATACCGGATCCATCTTTGCTTTAAGTCAATGGTGAGAAGTGATTTTGTTAGAGATTTCCACGGAAAAGGTCAGTGGTGTAGTCAGTTTTCTCTATAAAGTTCATTTTTGAAATATTAACAAAAATAAAAAATTTTTAATGGCACACCCCATATACAGGGTGTTATGGAAATGACGTATTATATTTAAATTGGTGACTCCTTGGGTGTCCTAGAGAAGCGCTTCATATTTAATTTTTTTTAAATCGACCGTTTTAAAAGTTGGGTAATGGCCAATGGCAATGTTGCCAAACTATATTATAAAAATAAATTATTTTCTACCTACTTGTATTTATCCTTATACCTAAATAGCGAGGAAATCAAGGCACAAACACAATCAGTTTTTTTTTCTTTTTCATGGGAACACTCCTGGAAACACTTTATGTACACACAGTAATAGTGAAACAGAACCGATAGTTAACTTTTGAAAATACAATAATACAGATTATACTACAGATTATTAGATTTTATTACACGCGACGAAATTTGACGTCCAAAAGAAACGCGTCAATAAAAACAATATTTATTTAGGGACGGGCAAGATAGACGCGTAAACCGAAAAAACAGAGCGGATTGCTGAGAGTGTGTTGGTGATCGGCGATACACAATGTATCCGGCCGCTGGTTGGTCTTCAACTAACAGACGCAAGCGTGCCGCGCTATATAAAACTACTTCGCTCAGCCGATGTAAGGCGTCAAGAGGTAATTGGCATTTGACCTAGTGACGTACGTGGCTATTACTATTCCATATGTTTTTCGGGTTGTTTAAAACATATCTATCTGTTATAAATGTTCTTCAATTAATTGTACAAAAAGGAATTACAGAATGGAAAAGTGTTTAAATTATTTTATTTTGTCTAAAGAGTTTAAGGTGTACATACGTCAACACCGGCCAGAATTCCTTGATTGCTTACATGTATCGCAGTGCCACACAGGTGTTTTTCTGGTTTGACGTCAGGTCACTTTTACCGCTGAATGAATTGAAAGCGCTATTTATGAGTATTTTTCTTCAATTTGTCTTTATCTCAGGAATTGCCGGTGTAAATATAATACGTCATTTCCATAACACCCTGTATTATTTTTTTAATTAATTGAGCATACTTTGGGCTTATAAAAATGTATAGTTGTTTATATTTATATTCAAGAAGAACCTAAAAAAGTGATATTTTTAATAATTTACGTTACTTATAACAGTAGGCTTTCATATTAAATCTTTGGGAAGCGTCGATTTCGTTGACCCCACGCTCGTGGTTCTATCCTGTGCCTATTCCTCGCTTTATTTTATCATCCTTGATGAAACAAGTATAGTTTTGTTATAAATACCATGACCCAAAAATAAACTGTTAAAAATATCGTTACTCTAATTAGGCACATCCTAAAAAAAAATAAACACATATTATATTTTATTTACGTAAATTCCCATTATCTAGTGAATTTTTATTGAATACAAATGTTCGCGGTCTGCTGGCTACACTTTGTTTAATAGTGCGTAAGTATTTACACAAACAATCAAGTGTAGTCAAACTGTAGAAGCAAACGACCTGTAATAAACCATACACAAAAGAGTTTATTCTTTATTGTTGTGTTACGTGTAAATAATTGTGTTGAATGCCGCAATGCTGCGTTTGTCTAAAGCTCTTATAATCGTATCTTGCACAAGAAACTGTTAGGTTCAATAAAATGCTGCCTGATATATTTTTTAGGGTTCCGTACACCCCGGATCCGTCTTAATTGCTTACTCTAGTTCCTTAGGCAGTATACAGGGTGTTATGGAAATGACGTATTATATTTAAATGGGTGACTCATGGGGTTTCCTAGAGAGGCGCTACATATTTTTTTTTAAATCGAACGTTTAAAAAGTGGGGTAATTCACCCATAAACCCACAGGTCACTCCGCGACACAATCATATTACACTGCCCAGCTGTGTAATAAACACATGTTCTGGCGCAATGTGCCAAACTGTGGAAAAGTGTAAAACTTTAGATTCTTATAAAAATAAATATTTAGCTTACTTAGAAATTAAATCCAGGCCGCCGACACGAGTAAGGAATCCAGGGCGCAGACACCTTCAGTTCTTTTTTCTATGGGAAGAGGTTTATGCTCATCACGTGCCCTGATGATAGTGTGGGACTGCATAATAAGCTTATACCCACTAAACACCATTCGGCCCCGTATTTCCAATCTCGGAACAAAACCGGCATATCGTCGAGAGAAAAAAATACATAGTGAAACAGAACAAATTACGCTAAATCACTTAAAGAAACACACAGACACCCACGAGTTTCAAATTAGTTTTTTTGAAGATATGCACCTATTCTCAGATTACACAAAAGCACTAAACAGTAACGCATAATTACACTATCGTACACATAGGACAACAGCACACACAGAAGATAGGATACAAATTATTTCGCAAAGAAAGTCAGAAATAATAAAAACGATAATTTCTAATGGGCCTAAAACAATTTTTAATCCTTTAACGAAGAATGATGAAATAATTATGTTGACAACAACAGGACCTCCCCTTCAGTCTTAACATAGACGAGTTCAATCAAAGGTGCTTCGTACATATTCGGAAAAGTAGCGCGGTTGCCATTTCCAAGACAATAATTATACAGGAAAGTAATATTACAGAAGGAAATTCCGCAATTTATGAATATAATCTTATAAAACATCGAAAGTGGCAACGCTGTATTTTTTATATATTTCCGAATAACGCAATATCGATTAACCGAATAAACCCGAAACAGACTGAAACGTGTAGTTACTAGAAATTTTTAGATGTTAAATACCAATGTATGAAAAAATTATGTTATTTGACATACTACCGGATGAAACATTATCCAATAAGGGCGTATTTGTGTCTACTTTCAGATTGAATGGTACTTAGATATGCTCATGAGATGCATACAAATTTACGCGAAAACTAATGTGAATTTGTGCTTTTCTTTTTGTGTTTTGTGAGGTTATTGTGCCGGTTTTTGTTTGGATTAAATACTTGGTGTTCTTCTTTATAATTTAAGTTGGTTATAAATAAGGCCGAAAAGGTAAATAAAATTGCAGTTTTTTTTTGTAAAGGGTGGCATTTAATTTGTTCAGTTCCGAGTTCATAAACGCCGCGGCGGTCCTTTCGAGTCAGTTCAAGTTTATAAATCAGAGATTGTTTCCCAGCGAACTGAACTGAACGTAAAAGTCTATAATAATGTACCCTGAAAAATAAACAACTTCCAATCTGGCAAACGGTTATTGACTTTCTAAAGAGTGACAACACTGCTCAAAATTCACTGACGTTTTCCGCCATATGTTGTTTTGTTTACCTTTCTCCCAGTGTCACCACGTGCTTAATTTTGGTTTGACCACAGGTCATGTACAGGGCATATTAAATTAAAGCGCCATTTTTTGATATTTTTCTTCAATTTGTTTTCATCTCAGGAATTTTCGGTTTAAATATAAGCAGTCATTTCCATAACACCCTGTACCTTAATGTGGGAATATTCTGAGAAATTTAGAATTTCAATATTTACTTTTCAATAAATTGTGCCCTCTTGCGGCGGAATATGGAACTTAAAAATAATTTCCGGGATTTTATCATGGTCACTTTATTAATGATTTTTTTTATGCTGAATTTCTATGCCGAGTAGTTACCGAGGTATGGCCGGTGGCCGGCCTTAATGAAACACCCTGTATATTGTTACCTTGGGACGACTGGTATATTTACGAATGCAATTTCCCACAGTATTGAAACGATAAAATATTCGATTATTGTTAAAAATTGTTATTAAAACCGTTCATGGCAGAAAATTGATTAATTGATTCAACAGTTTCTTTTTTCGACACTCTAAAAGGACAATATTAAAATAAAGTATAATCAGCCGATTAACAAAACTTTCGACTTGTATGCAAAAGACAAACAGACTTTCCATTTCGGACGTCGGCGCTGATAAACTATTAGAGAAATGGCAATAATTTACAATTGTTTGAACAAAAACGCGAAAAAAAAAAACAGTGAAAACGCTCGACTAACAAAGTAACATAGTAGAAAGCGATTTGTCGATCGATGGAATGCAAATAAACGTGCATTTTAATCGTATAATTAATATTTTATTCTCTGATCGAATTCCAATTGAAATAAAAATATAAAGAAGGTTTACAATCAGTTACCGTTACAGTTTTTTTACAGTCCGATCAAGTCCGAAAACGCCACGTCGCTCACAAAAAATAATATATAATATTAAGAGATAATTTTTATTTGGATTGGAATTCGAAGAGAATACAATATCAACTATATAGGGTATTCCTTAATGCTAATATTTCAGGGTGTGATTCCTTAGGTCATTTTATAAAGAAAAGTTCATATGAACATATGTCCGCTTTGCTACAGGGTGGTGAATTCTTATTTCTTAAATGGTTATTTTTTAATATCTCGGAAAATACTTTAGGTATTATGTTCAATTTTGGTATGTGTTAATAGGATATAGAACCATAAATTTTAGTTAGAAAAGTTACTCAATTGTTACACCAGTGGCGTCCCTGCAAACATGTCCTCTGATATTTTTTACAAAAAGGATAATACGCCACTGACATTTTTCCATATGGATATTTTTCTGATTATCCTGGTCAATTCTGTATGAAAACGATCTCTTACACACCGTTCTTAATTAAAACCACTAAATTCATATTGAAACTCACTATTATTAACATTGATAAAATAATTAATGATAAATTTTGTTTTATAAAAATTGTTGAAAATGGCCACCTTCACTTAAAAGGCATGCTTCGAATTGCCCACTCCAACAATTTTTATAAAACAAAATTATTAATTATTTTATCATTGTTAATAATAGTGAGTTTCAATATGAATTTAGTTGTTTTAATCAAGAACGGTGTGTCTGAAGAGAAAATCTAAAGATACCATTTTCATATAGAATTGACAAGGCTAATCAGAAAGAATATTCACATGGAAAAATGTCAGTGGCGTACCATCTTTTTTGTAAAAAATATCAGAGGACATGTTTGCAGGGACGCCATTGGTGGAACAATTGAATAAATTTTCTAACGAAAATTTATGGTTCTATATTCTATTAACACATACCAAAATTGAACATAATATCTAAAGTATTTTCGGAGATATTAAAAAATAACCATTTTAGAAATAAAAATTCAACACCCTGTAGCAAAAAATTTAAGCCGTTGCGGACATATGTTCATATGAACTTTTCTTTAAAATCACCTAAAGAATCACACCCTGAAATATTAACACGTCGTTAAGGAAGACCCTCTATATTTTCATGAGGGCAACCAGAAAAGTTTCCTCCCTTCTTCATCAGAGTCATCAGATAGTGATGTGGTTTCAGTTTGGACTACATAATCGGTAGGAATGGGGTCACTATCATCTTCTACAGGGTGCACATTGCTATCAATGTTAATGAACTCGCCCAAATCATTGTTATCAAATTACAATCTTCCACAACATCAGCAAGACGCGACATTTTTCTGCCATTGTTTACGATTTTAACCTTACAACTGCGTACTGCTGTCGGGGAATCACACATACTTTCATTCGGAGAAGTCCTTTCGCTCTGCCATTCATACGCGATTAGTTGCCGGTCTGTCTTCAGAGAGTTTTTGCACCGTACTTATTCGTCTCCCAAATACTTTTAAAATTCTTTTGTCCGTTTAAAGGATGGTTTTCGCACTCTTTGTATGAAAACAGCCTGTCTGCGTCCGCCCCAAGGAGCGTCCGCCCAAGAGAGTTTGATTTTCATGGAATTTCATATTCCTTGGCTATGAAAAAATGTCCGTTTAATAGAGATATCCGCGTATTAGAGGTGTCCGTTATGAGAGGTTCCACTGTAAATGAAAACTACAAAACAACAAACACCAGCCAAATAGCTTCAACTAATTTGAATTAACAAATTCCGAAAGGTTTGACAATTTGCAATTGCCGTTTTTCAAAACGCTCACTAAACTATCAAATAACAGCAGATATATGAAGTACTGATGTTTTTTAGACTTTCCCTATAATAGGCCAATCATGACCACATCTTTCTGAACACCATGGATAAACGAAGGATACCCTACACTTTATTCCCGTTTTTTATATTATTTTTTGTTGTTGTTTTAAAATAGATACTGTTTATCGTTACCAGGCTCTTGTTAACGATACATGGAGAAGACGCAAATACTCTCTAGTTACACAATAAATCACATTCCTCGTACACAATATCCTAATCTCTATTCTAATTTAGATAAATAGCTGTTAGATGAATAGAAACCGGTTCTCTATGCCATTTATCAATTGCCAGATTTGAAATACTTTCTAGCAGAACTAATTCTGTATTAGATTAAAAACTATAATTTCGAAGAAAAATATGAAAAAATTACGGTCTACTTCTATAGTTAATAGATTTGAGATTAGCACTCGGAATTGTCAATTAATTTTAACAGCGGTGAAGTGTTTATGACGATAGTTTTTTGTTTAAACCGTGTTAATTGTTAATAAGTGAAACCATAAGTAAACAAACGCACTATTAGGTATAGTGCTTCTCCGTAACACAAAATTATTCGATTGAATTTCTTGTCATTTTGGAGTAGATTAGCTCATTTCTATTAAAGCCGTATTAGAGTCGGCAATTTTTTCTCTTGCACCTGCAATGGCAATTATAATTGCACGGAATCATACGCAGTACACCGTTGCCGATCATCGTTATCGATCATACTTCTTGCATTGCGAGCGCAATGCGAGAATGGAATAACGATTACAGTCTGCAATTCTACTCTTGCGGCAATTAAAATTGCACGGAATCATGTGCAGTACACCGTTCTCGATCAGCTGGCGCAATTAATCTTGCATTGCCATAAAGGGGTCATGCGCCATTTTAATTGTCATTACCGCTGCAAGTCTGGGTAGAGATGGATTATTCTGTTATTTTTAACTGTTTATTATTTGGTCGAAGCAGCTATGAACAGTTAATGGCTATTTAAACTAACTGGTACCTAAATGAGCAGTCACATATTTATTAAGCATATTAACTGCTAATGCGTCGCAACATCTTTGAATTGCTATTTGTAAGCAGCAGTAGCTGCTTTAACTGGTAATCAAAACGAACAGGTTTGCCCAGGTGTTTTAGGGATTTCGACAATACCAACTGCTGTTCTGACTGTTGGCAATGCGTCAGCTGATCGAGAACGGTTTAGTGCGCATGAATATGTGCAATTATAATTGCGATTATAGGCGCAAGAGAAGAATTATCGACTCGAATACGAACATTAGTTGTGAGCTAATAAGGAATTCCTAATATAAATCACCTTTAGGCTACATTTTAATTGAGCCACATCATCCGTTGCTAAATAAGTCCGTATATTCGTGATTCATCATCCACTTTAATTCGTCTTGCCTCAAAATTGAAATTAGATATTAGACACAGCTAATTATTTCACAGAGAACTGATAAGAAGTTGAAAAAGGCGGTAAGAAAAATATGGTATTATAATTAAATATGGATATGGTTATTTGAAAAAGTTTATTGACTAGAGCACTATAAATTAGAACCTAAATTTCGTTACAGAGCTGAATACGATTTATCATCTGACAATACCTAGCTGATTCAAACGTTGTTTGATTAACTTCCTATTTTCAAAAAATGAATTACTAATTTAATTTTTACATAAATCTATTATGTTGTCTAATATGCTATAAGCACTTTTCTCTAAATTACAGAACCGGATATAGTTATGGACGGACACGCAATCCCACTGGCTTCATCTATTAATTTGCTGGGCGTCAATCTGGGAGGAAATATGTCTTCGCATAACCACGTTGTGGCAATCGCCAAGATAGCTTCTCAGAAACTTGGTGTACTCTTCCGAACCAGAAAGGTGTACACCAACTTTCGACACTATACAAAGCCCAGATTCGAATACATGTCTGGAGCTATGCACCCAAACATACTCCTCGGCTACTGGATTCCATCGAAAGGAGGGCCATTCGTCTGATTGGAGACCACGAGCTGACGAAGAACCTCCACAGCCTAGAACATCGAAGACAGGTTGGGGATTTGACTCTCTTTTACAGATATTTTCATGGAAAGTGCTCGGCTCACCTTGCCCTCTTAATTCCGCCCAGAGCAGCGGTTCGTCGTGGGTTTCTGCTATTCCTCGATCTAGGTGGAATTAAGGGAGCACTATCAATGGAATATTTGCCATAGAAATATCTGTAAAAGATAGTCAAATCACCAACCTGATGTTCTAGGCTATCGAGGTTTTTGGTGAGCTCTTGATCTCCGATCAGACGAATGGCTCTCCTCTCGATGGAACCCGCAGAGTATGCTTGGGGCAGAACTCCAGACATGACAGCAGCATTTCAGTGATGGACTATTCTAGTCTTTGAGTGACAAAGGTTGTTGAGGTGTATATATATATTAAGGGACGTCTTCAAAAAAAAAGGACTTTCTATTTAAAAATTAAAATGGTTGGTTTCGTTTCTGGCTAACCCTGGACAACCTTCCAAGGTGTCCCGTTAATAACTATACAGGGTGTTATAGAAATGACGTATTATATTTAAACCGGCAATTCCTGAGATAAAGACAAATTGAAGAAAAATAGCCATAAATGGCTGTTTCAATTCATTCAGCGGTAAAAGTGACTTGACGTCAAGCCAGAAAAACACCTGTGTGGCACTGCCATGCATGTAAGCAACCAAGTAATTCTGGCCGGTATTGTCATATGTACACCTTAAACTCTTTATACAAAATAAAATAATTTAAACACTTTTCCATTCTGTAATACCATTTTGTACAATTAATTGAAGAACATTTACTACCGACTATGTTTTAAACAAATGACCTCTTGACGCCTTACATCGGCTGAGCGACGTAGTTTCATATAGCGCCGCACCTTGCGGTCTGTTAGTTGAAGACCAACCAGCGGCCGGATAGGTTGTGTCTCGTCGATCACCAACACACTCTCAGCAATCCGCTCTATTTTCTCGGTTTACGCATGTATCTTGCCCGTCCGTAAATAATCTTTGAATATTGTTTTTATTGACGCGTTTCTTCTGGACGTCGCGTGTAATAAAATCTAATAATCTGTAGTATAATCTGTATTATTATATTTTCAAAAGCTAACTATCGGTTCTGTTTCACTATTACTGTGTGTACATAAAGTGTTTCCAGGAGTGTTCCCATGAAAAAGGAAAAAAACTGATTGTGTTTGTGCCTGGATTTCCTCGCTCTTTAGGTATAAGGATAAATACAAGTAGGTAGAAAATAATTTATTTTATATGGAATTTCAGTTTTACATTCAGTTTGGCAACATTGCCATTGCGTCTGGGTGAAATGTTGTACAGTAGCGCGGACTGACCTGTGAGTAAGAGTGTTTATTACCCCACTTTTAAAACGATCGATTTAAAAAATATAAAATATGTAGCGCTTCTCTAGGACACCCAAGGAGTCACCCATTTAATTATAATACGTCATTTCCATAACACCCTGTATGTTCGGTAGTTTTTAAAATATTTACAATATTCCAGCCGTCTGTGACATATTGAATTTTTGTTGTGAATATGATATGCGGCACGGCCAAAGATTAATTAAATATCTGCAATATGCAAGTGAAAGTAGGTAAGCGAGTTGTACACCGGCTACATCAGCCATGTCAATGATTGCAAGAATTGAGGATTTAAAGAACAATAAACACCTGAAGGAACACACTGTTTACTATAAAAGCTAGGCATTGTTTATATTGAAAGGTTTCGTAATTTAGATACGATTGTTCTTGTGCGATAAAGTCCATACATTGCCATCAGCAACATTGGCATGATAACAATGAAATCATAATAATCGCACCCGCAAAAGTGTGCAGCGGGCTTGCCTTTGTTAGTACGCTTTATTTATATAGGACCCTTTAAAAAAAAGATATATGCGTTGTCAATTAGCTAGCAATTTATAACAGCAGGAAACTTGAATATTAGGCAAACTTTACATAATACCAAGGCCGCATTTTAATTGTTTTTATTTTGAGGGTCTAGAACGTTTCAGCGCCAGAGACAATTCGGCGTCTATTTAAAAGCTGTTTGCAAAACCGGATTTGGTATTATCACCTTAAGAAAGCTACACACAAAATATTCAAATTGGAACTTTTAGACACACTTTTAATATAATAAGGTATTACAGAATGGAAAAGTGTTTAAATTATTTTATTTTGTCCAAAGAGTGTAAGGTGTACAATGACATATGATAATACCGGCCAGAATTCCTTGATTGCTTACATGTATCGCAGCGCCACACAGATATTTTTCTGGTTTGATGTCAGGTCACTTTTACCACTGAATGAATTGAAAGCGCCATTTATGGCTATTTTTCTTCAATTTGTCTTTATCTCAGGAATTGCCGGTTTAAATATAATACGTCATTTCCATAACACTCTGTATGTCTCAATTTTGGAAATACATTGCGTCGAAATTTCTGGCGCCGAGTTGGATTCTCGCCGAATGTCCAAAAAATGTAGGTCATATATTTTTTAACTGAACATTGACAACTGTAGTTAATGAAAACTAAAATCACGTATGTTTGGCAACGTTATTAAAAATAATTTAACTAAAATCGATTCATTTACTTATTTTATTTCGGCAGAGTAGACCGACCAATGAAGTTACCTCTCAAAAAACTATGTAGGTAGAATTTTTTAAAACAACACCCACTTTTACTAATTTTACGGTCATTGCATTACTTCCTTTAACAGCAACAGTGATATAATGATTGTCTTTTCTACGTGATATGCCAACGCTATGCCTTGTTTGCATAAACGGCAAGAATAAGAATCACTCACCCGGTGATGTCACAAGTCACGCCTCCATCGGCGTGGAATATTAAAGATTGTTTCACGAAAAATGGATATAACTTAATGACTGCAGTAAAAGTACCTGTGGCCATCCAATTATTTAGGACCGTTTGTTATTATTATGTGGAAAGGACCGGATTGTAATAATTATAATTAAATATAGGCACATCAGGTAGGTTAGGTTGCTTAATTTATATTTAAATATCTTTTTGTGGTAAAATTTTAATCAAAATAGTTTTTGAGGAATGGTTCAAGAATTGTCTTTTACCAAACATTCCTCAGAATAGCGTGATAGTAATGGACAATGCGAGCTATCACAGTCGCCAATTACATAAAGCTCCAAGCTTAAATAATACAAAATTGGAGATTCCGAACTACATGGCGGCGAATGATATATATTTTGAAGAAAGTTATAAAAAAGTGATCTTTTAGAAGTTTTAAAGACATTTTGTATAAAAAAAAGTATATGTTTGTGACACATTGGCAGAAGAAATTGGACATACAGTGCTACGGCTCCCACCCAATTATTGCATTTTTAACCCCATAGAGCATATGTGGCACCAGTTAAAATCACTGGTTAGGTCTGAAAATATTTCTCCGACTTTAAATTCTAGTGTTGTAGAATTAATACGAAAATGCTTTAATGATATTCCCCCAGGTAGTTGGAAAAATTCAGTCCGTCACGTAATAACTGTAGAAAATTCGTATATTAGTATGGATCGTATAATTAATCCAATTATAATTAATTTTGATGAGGATAGCGATAGCGAGACAGAACGATCTATAGAATGACATTATAAATGTAAATAAATATGACTAGTCATATTTTAAAAAAATGTTATTTCATTTGATTACATTAATATAATCATATCATTACTTGTTTTCCTTAGTCCGTCCCTTCATACTTCACTTGTTTATTGCCAAGCTCTTGTCGACATAATGGGACCGACCCAGGAAATCATTAAGTCGTATCCAAATTTCGTGAAACGTATTGTATCTGTTTAGTTATTTATACCATGGCATACAATACAGGGTACACCAAGTCACCAAGTAAAGTGGCCTATTAGAAGTATCTCGAGAACTAAATAAGATTTTATTTTGAAAATTTGGCTGTGGCTTCCTACGTTTATAAAATATTTTGGATAGTTGCCGGATCATACCGCAAGTGGTAGCAACTTCGGAATTTGAAATGAATTACCCTATATATTATATTTTTTTGGAATCAAGATAAAAATCTAGTACAGTTTTCTGTATAATATTATATACCTATCTTTAAGAGTCTTTGAATTATAAATAATCTTGTGATTTTTTAACGCCGTATCGGGACCTGAAAAGAAAATCATAGGAGAATGGGAATGGATTTGGGAATGGAATGGAATATAAAATAAACTTAAAATATCTAAGCTCGAATAATGTGAATTAGCCATTTTTATTACAATAACACAGACATGACGTCAAATGGATTTTTCATTATTTTGTTTCTTTGAATCCGTTCCACAGCCAAGTACCAAAAATATATTTTTATAAGATAATTTTTAAATTTCGCTATAAGTCCGAAAATATTGGAGATAGGTATACGAACACTTAATATCATTAGATATAAAATTTGATCCTCCATTAGTAAAAAAATATTAAATACAGCGTTTCCCATTTTAAAAAAATGGAGATTTTTGCAATAATTCATCTCCCTCAGAAATATTGTTATGGAGACGCCCTGTATAAACCTAATTAAATACTGTTTAAAATTATAAAATTTCGATGGTCTTGTGAAACTATTGTCAAAATTTCAGCTTTGTAGCTGTAACCGCTAAAAATATATGATTTTCTTTTCAGGTCCCGATACGGCGTTAAAAAATCACAAGATTATTTATAATCCAAAAACCCTTAAAGATAGGTATATGATATTATACAGAAAACTGTTCTAGATTTTTAGCTAGATTCCAAAAAAATATAACATATAGGGCAGTTCATTTAAAATTTCGAAGTTGCTACCACTTTCGGTATGATCTGGCAATACCGCAGCATCCAAAATATTTTATGAACGTAGAAAACCATCTCTTATAGCTACAGCCAAATTTTCAAAATTAAATCTCATTTAGTTCTCGAGATACTTCTAATAGGCCATTTTACTTGGTGTACCCTGTATAGTATTACTAGGTTCTTTAACCTGTATATATAGAGCCCATTCCGACAATGGACTCGGGTCCTTAAACTAAAAAGATTTTCAATTTATTCTCAATTGCACCAGGAACAAATAGCTCGACAGCGAGATATAGTAATGGCGTCGTTATTATCCAACATCATTTTTAAATTAAGTTCATTACTTTCCAACTGTAACACGGCATGTAAATAGTTTTGCTAATAGTAATGAAGCCTACAATTTAATAGTATTGACCTTAAGCGATCGAAAGATCTTTGAACCTTTTTCTGACTTGTTTTTAATTCAGTGTAACAAGCAACTTCTTAAGAAGAATTATTGGTATCTCCCATGGACGGAGTCATGTTTCAAAACTGTAACAACCTAGATCGATGGAATAAATAGATTAAGCTCAACCGAGCCTAGATTTATTATTCTTAAGAAATATTGTAATAATAAGCATGGAGGTAATAACCTCTGCGAGAAAAATTTAATCTTTGTTGTATGTATCTGAAATTTTTAAGAAAATTACCTATATTAACCAATCAAGTTCTATTCGGGTAAATTATAACTGATATTTTTTCGGGTCTGTGTCTGCGCTTTTTGAGAAATACAAACTGCACAGAAAAATTTAGATTGGAACAGAGATAGTACAAACTACATATGGAAAATGTACATTTCTACACTGAGCGAAATTTCGAGTTGATATAACTCAAATATGAGTTGTCCTAGACCGAAGCGTGTTGCTAATAGGGGACAGCCCAGACCTCTGAATTACGGCAACCAAATCGAAGAAATTGCATCAACTCACTATTCATAAGTTATGATAGCACAGAAGATGGGTTATTTTATGCGTTGGAATAGCTCACGCCCCACCGTCTTAAATTATTGATAGGCTACCGTAGCTACCCGTATGTGAATTGTGATGTGTTACTAGTCGGGCTAGATTAATACATGATTCAAGCTATCAAAGCTTGACATTTAAGTTATTCTAGCTTACAATGGTGGCTGGAATAACTCACTCTTTGGGCTACCAGTACCTAAATTGTGGACTATCGGAACTCAAAATGTTTCTTTGATTTAACGCCTGCATATTGTGGACTTCAACAAACCCGACCAAACTCGAACAAACGGAGCTATTGCCAACAGGTGGTCTATACGCGCGATCGAAGGAGAATTGACGAATAACAATGGAATGAACCGCGCCAAACCTGCACGAGCACGAATTCGGAACTTTCCGTGACCTTACGATGTTGCGATTTACCCTCGATACGGGGTTTTAGAGCACGTTTTCTGAATTATTCCAACTCAAAATAATTTACACATGGTAATGAGTTAAAATAATGCACGTCCGGGTTAAAACGACACTTTATAATCAATTAGTTAGTTTTCCCAACCCAGAAACTGAGTTCAGGTAACTCATAAAATAGTTACAAGATGAGGAATTGTGGTGATCCCAAATATGTTTAAAATGATGATAAAAAAATCTTTTTCTGGGTTGAGGCGAACCAAAAGAACCTGAATTACTGTAACGTTTTTAAATAATTTGTGATAATTTGTAGGCTCAGTTAGAACAACATAGAGAGGTGGGTTGAGGTAGCTCCAATTTTGTAACCCACGACATTAGTAAATGCATTTTTGTCAGTGTAGCCTACGCAACGACTGCAAACAGTCTTTCCCATCTCTTTCGGATCATTATTACAGCATATCTCGATTATATCCTGCAAGATCCCAATTAAAAATTTGTTAATTTGGCAAATACAACTGGTTTAAGGTTAATCCGCAATTGCTCTTAAAATAACTTTATTTCCCAATAATTTTACTATAAACTGTGAAAAGGCGATGAGAGATTCTTTGAAAAAATATTATTATACTTAAAAGTATCAAACGAATCTTGAACTAATCCAACCGCACTCTGGCAACATCTATTTCTATTTTACAAATGCGGTACGATTCGGACCCAAAAGATAAGCCGAAGATGAATGAACACTAATCTCGTAAACATTGCGATGTTTGTCCTTTAATCTAACGGATTGTTATATATTTTGGTTGATTTGTGTTTTTTTTCTGATTATTGGTGAAAAATCGTCTTTATTATAAACAATAATGGTGCATTCATGTGTAGTTTGCAAAACAGTGGATCATTTAAATGAGGATCTATCTTTGATCTTTAAGTATGACCAGACTTCAACATTGTTGCCATTCAGCCAACAAACATGTAGTTCTCTCTTCCACCCATTACTGATTTTCAATAACATTTCACACGATCACAGCTTCACTTTCCAATAGTTTTATAAATAGATTATGGGATCTGTAGTTTATAATACCTTTTAATGGAATATGACAAAGTTGGATTGACTTTTATTTAGATATTTTAAGGATTTTAAATCAATGAGGATGCGGCTTTGATATTTGGCTTGAAGAATAACAATTCATATTCTTCGGTAGGTTGTAAACAACTTCACAGAAAAGCAATCGGGAAGCTTGGAAAATTAGTATAATGTTCATTGTCGTTCTCTGCCAATTGGACAAAGACATTACGTCGCCTTCGAGTGTTCGGAATGTACTTTTTATACAGCATTGGAACGGCCGTCTTCCATACCTGATTTCACGTTTCAGACTAATGAATTAACAACTGTCATATTTGTTATTATCGTTAAATAAAATTCTTTGTTGTTTTTCAGTGTTTGTGTGTTAAATTTATGTGCCAAGTCTGTCGTAAAATGGATAAAAAAATTAAGACTTTTGAGTCACCTCCGTCGATTGTGTGTTTTTCCTAACCGAAACACATCAAGCTGATCAGAAGTTAGAATGAAGACAGAGACAGAGAGAAGATAGAAAGAGATGGGGATTCTACAGATAGAATCGCTATCTCTTTTTGGTTGTGTTTATTTTCGTAATAAGAGGGCGTCACATTGGTGTCACATGTCCATGCTTGTTTCAAGTCAATGAGATATTCAGATAAATAAGTCGGCGCTACAGGGTATTAATTAGGTATCTGGTCAAATAGTGTTCCGCAGTAACGCAGCCAAGGGGGGATTTGGGGTCCCCCCCCCCAAATTCTTTGGCATAGACATTTAAAAGTAAATGTAACAGATAATCATATAAACCACAAATTTAATTTCACGTCCCCCTCCCCCACAAATGAATTCTCATAAAACCCCCTTCGAAAAAAATTACTGGTTGCGCCCATGGTGTTGTGGTTGTTATATTATTTTTATTCCTTACTCAATTTTAAGACAAAAACTTTATATGAACATAGGTCCCAGTTTTTACGATACAAGGATTTTTTTGATTTTTTTTTTGTCCTTGAAAAAACTAATATTAGTAACGAATCTTATAGCTTAAAACTATTAAAAGTTATGCTGGCTGTCAAATTTCTTTAAAAAAATTGTTTTTTCTTCCATGGCATTCACTATTTTCGTTTTTATTAAAAACAGTTATAATCTGAGTGAAAAGAGATGACTTTCGTATAGTTTTAATTGCTTCAAGTTTCAACGTCATACTGATTTGCATCTTCTAGTTATTTAGAGCGTTTCAAAGTCAATATAAAAAGTCGAAATGGCTTAATATTTCTATTTTATACTGGGTATCCGCTAATAGAATAGAAAAATCGCAGACTCCTTACTTAGGATTTAACTGAGATTAACGTTAAAACTTCATTTTGGTTTTTCTCTAATAACTTTGACAGAAACAACGTCTTTTTACAAAATTTTGGCAATTATGGTTTTTTAAGGATGATAATCTGATTTTTTGGTGAAATTTTAATGTACAATGTAGGGGGCGCTGTATGCGGCATTCTTTGCACGTTTATTAGGTCATAACTTTCTTGTGCCTCAGTGTATTTAAGTTTTTAATGAAGATAATACTTTTCTCATATTTATTACGTAAAAAAGGTAGGTTCAGGTCGCCCAGAGTTACCATTTCGGAGATATTTGCATTTAAATTGTTTAGTGCACCCTGCCTAATTATTATTAATTTGCAATAACAATTTTTTTTTCTTAAAGTAACCTATGAGAAAACAAATAAAATCTAAAGATGCAGTTGCTATGTAACAGAAAATGTTCCATTTTTGAGTTTATCGTAAGTTTGTGTTTTCATTGCTGTTGGTTTCTTTCGACACGATTTTTTCTAGGGTCAAAGTTATTTTAATTAAAGTAATTTAAAGAACAATCCAATTGTTGTATTTATTATTCTCAATTACCATTACTAGAACATTAATTATCATGTGAAAGTGAATTGGTAAGAAGTAACAAAATATTACTTGCTTGCCTGAGCCAACGCACTAAACAATTTTAATTCAAATATCTCCGAAACGGTAACTCTGGGCGACCTGAACTTAGTGTCCCTTTTTTACGTAATAAATATGAGAAAAGTACTATATTCATTGAAAACTTAAATACACTGAGGCTCAAAAAAGTTATGATCTAATAAATGTGCGAATAATGCCGCACACAGCGCCCTCTACATTGTACATTAAAATTTCACCAAAAAATCAGTTTCTCATCCTAAAAAACCATAATTGCCAAATTTTGTAAAAACCGTTGATTTCTGTCAGAGTTATTAGAGAAAAACAAAAATGAAGTTTTAACTTTAACACCCTGTATCTGAGTTAATATCAACTTTCGGATATAGGTAAGCATAGTTAAATCCTAATATTTTTATGTAAGGAGTCTGTGGTTTTTCCATGTCCCATTAATTAGCTAACACCCTGTATACACGATAGTTGAAAAACAAGTGCCATCCCTATATATGAATATCGAATAGTGCGATTATGTACTTCGTTCGATGTAATTCGTTTGTTAATCTCTGTCTAAATCTAGAAATATGTATATTTTATTCGTTATTATTTTTCTTTTTAGTAAAAAGTAAATCCAATGGTATACAGGGTGTAACAAATTCGCCATTCACCATTGGGATTTCGAAAACGGTAAGAGATACAAAGTCGGTTAAATTGGTGCAAAGTTGCATAATTATGGGCCCAATAAGATGCCGCAAAAACAAACAAAAATAAATACGGGGGGTTTGTTCTCAAAATATTTGGAAAAATCTAAAATTTTGCGTTTCGGTTTATATTTTATGCTGACTCTGTTTAAAGATGTCCAAAAATAAATTTCACTTTCTCATTAGTACTTTTTATTCTCCACAAGATGGCATCATAAGATCGTTAATGCGGCGTTTCGTTTTGGGGCAACCATCATCAATCCCGCACAAGCCCCTGTGGCTTATGAGAAAGATGTCCGTTGCCTAACTTCGGTGCCACACTGTTTACACAGAAATAATCATAAAAGAGATCGACAACCAAATAAGCAGATAACCTTTCTAATGAGAAGTTAAAATATCTGTTTATTTAAACCCAAGATACGTAGTAATAATTTTACCATCATTTCTCTAAATAAGCTGTGATTTATACAAATTAAACATACTGTGACATCTCCTCCTAGCTTTTACTTTTAATGAAAAAATAAGCTAAAATAATAGTAAACCAAAAATAAAGTTACTCTTATAATATTGTTTTAACTGTTTATCTCTCTGTACATATATTAATTATACAGGGTGTCCCATAACTAATGGTACACAGGAAAACTGCAGATTCCTTGGGTACAAATACCGCGATTTGGCCATACTTAGTTCAATAGCTGGTAATAACCAAGTAAAAATTTAATTTTGAATTTTCCTAAATAACTTATTTCTAAATCAATATTTTTGCACAAGATTTTGTGATTAGGGTTTTTTGTGGGAAAGGAATTTGAATTTGTTAATAATTTTGATGTAGATTATAGGGGGCGCTCTCTGCGGTACTCTGGATACATAAAAAGAACTTTTTTGTGCCTTAGTATAATTATATTTTTATTAAAAACAACAATTTTTCCGTCATTTCTAAGCAATAAAGGTATACTTTGTAAATGTCGCTCCGACTAACCGTTTTCGAGATATTTTCAATTACAATTTATAATGCGCCATTTAAATTTTGATTTGTAAATGTGAAATTTGTCACAGTAGGCTTTGGTAAAAATATACAATGAAAGCACTTTGAAACCTCATTTCTGTCCAAGTTTATTTTCATTTGTCAGCATTGTGGGTGTTTCTAAGGAGTTTTTGAAGATAAAAATTAAACTAAAAATGCCGCGACATAACTTGTTTTCTAACAGAGAAATGCGAGACATGGTATTACGCACAAGAAAATTTTAACGGACGACGCGGGGCACATCGGCGGTATTTGGAAATGTATCCAAATAGAAGGCAGCCAGATTTTAAAATTTTTAGAAGCCTATATGACAGACTGGGAGAAACAGGATCCTCCATTACGTTTTGGACGCAAGGATCCTGTTTCTCCCAGTCTGTAGTATAGGCTTCTAAAAATTTCAAAATCTTGCTGCCTTCTATTTGGATACATTTCCAAATATCGCCGATGTGCCCGCGTCTGTTAAAATTTTCTTGTGTGTATAAATATACCATGGCTCGCATTTCTCTGTTATGTCGCGGCATTTTTAGTTTAATTTTTGATAACAGTATCTTCAAAATCTTCTTAAAAACACCCACAATGCTGACAAATGAAAATAAACTTGGACAGAAATGAGGTTTCAAAGTGCTTTCATTGTATTTGTTTTTACCAAAGCCTACTGTGACAAATTTCACATTTACAAATCAAAATTTAAATGGCGCATTAGAAATTGTAATTGAAAATATCTCGAAAACGGTTAGTCGGAGCGACATTTACAAAGTATACCTTTATTGCTTAAAAATGACGGAAAAACTGATATTTAAAAAAAAACATAATTATACTAAGGCCCAATAAAGTTACACTTCTTTTTATGTATACAAAGTATCCCAGAGAGCGAGAGAACATCAAAATTATTAACAAATTCAAATTCGTTTCCCCCAAAAAACCCTAGTCACAAGATTTTGTGCAAAAATATTGATTCAGAAATAAGTTATTTAGAAAAATTGAAAATTAAATTTTTACTTGGACACCCTGTATCTCGGTTATTACCAGCTATTGAACTAAACTAAGTATGGCCAAATCGCAGTATTTTTACCCAAGGAATCTGCAGTTTTCCTGTGTACCATTAGTTATGGGACACCCTGTATATGCCACAAGCATGTTCTCCACCATACGTAACACAACCCCAAAAAAAAAAAACGCAAAGCAACCCTTGACTGTCTTTTTACAGAGACAACAGAGTATGACACTTGACATATGTTTCCAACTAGCGGTCTACATTGCCGCTATAGTTGCTGTTCTCATTCGAAGAAGACTTTTTAGATTTGTTGTATTATTTTATCTTGATATGATGCTAAAACTCGAGCAACTCTTACCATTATATTTCAATTTTCTGCAGGCCGAGTTCCCCTCTGGACACCCATCAATCTCCGCCAAAAGCACGTTCCCCACCGCACACAACACAACCAGAAACACAAAGCAACCCTTGGCTGTCATTTTACCAAAACAACACAGTCGTCGCACTTTTGACACTTGACACCTGTTAGTCAACTTTTGTTTTTAATGAAAAAATGAGGTAAAAGAACGGTAACTGTTCTCGTTAAGTTCACATTACCGCTGTTTAGTACGTTGCCGTGAAGAAGACGTCTACGTATAACCTTCGCGAGCGCGCGTTCACTCACGGACTTGGTGTAAAAGCGTGGCTGGACTCTTAGCGTACCATCAGCGTCGACCTACCTTCCGCGAACAGCGGTGCGGGTTGGGGAAATAGAAGGTATACCTAAGAACTTAGAAAGTTATGTCACGTCGGTTTGGAATCAAGCAGAGGCGGAGAAAATAAGAAAATATTAGATATCAGGTGACCGGTTACAGTTTTAACGTCCAGTTTTCGGTGACTTTACGGCCTATCTTCGTTATTAGTAAATATAGAAGAATGCGGTTTTGGCAGCACCTTGCTACTACTTTTTTTTTTAAACAAAAGATGCACCAATTAGAATTTTTCTAGACCTCCTCGTTTTCGATATACAGGATGTTTTTGAGCATTTTACATATTTAGGCTAACCTGTAACTGGCTCTCTTTGTAGTCTTTTACATAGAACCCAGTGACGTACTCAGATTTCTCTTACGTTCAATAGTTTTCAAGAAAACAACAAATTTCCTTTTTTTAAATTGGTCACCCTCAGTGGCGGCTCGTGACCTATGATAGAGGAGGTTCACAAGTATCGTGAAATTATTTTTAAAATTTTATTTTTGTGTAACGACCAAACAATTACTTTCTAGGCGTTTTAAATGTAGGAAGAAAAAAAAGTAACGAGAAAATGCGTTAGGTACAACATATTTTTATTTATTTTTTAATTTTACACTAGGAAATACAACTTTTGGAAATTAAGAAAGGTTTTCTTATTGTGTATAGCTGTCGGATCTTAACGTCGTCGAATGCAACCCTCGTAACAATATTTATACAGTCCACTACTAATACTACTAAAGTCATCCATGAGCTATCAAGAAAACCGAATTATGTCCAATACTACTATCGCCATCTACGGCTACGTCATTAGGCGCAACCAAGACGAGAACAATAGTTAACTGTTTTATGACGAGAACGAATCGAGCCACGAGACTAACAAGTTGGCATTCGTCATATTTTCAGTGTTTTTTAGTTTAAATCCTTAAATAAAATGGTTTAAAATCATATCGAGTATCATTTATCGAAATACACAACATTTATCGACCATACACAATAATGCTTAAAAGTAAAGTTCATTCGTCGGTTCTTAATTGTAGAAAATTGATCAATAACAGCCTCATTAAAGTTTAGAATACCCTTTATAAATTTTCTTCCATATATTTAATTTTTAAACTTTCTAATAAAGTCCGTAGATTTACCCTTTGTGGTCTGCGTTAAATTAATTTCGGGTTTAGGTGTTCCCGCATTCTTCACTTCAATTTTTTGCTCCAAACTCAAAGAGCTAAAGTTATTTCTAAAATAGTCCACCGTCAACTATTCATTTTAACTTAATAAATATATAATATTAAAATATTAAAACATACACGCTCGAATTTCTAACTAGATGCACGAACAGACAAAAACTGTGCGCCTTTTCCATGTTAAATCGCCATAGCCCCGCTATCCCCTGCTGCCACCCATCACCTGTTACTACAGAGAAACTGCACTACTTAATCGCAAGTGCGAGCAAGTCTCGTCATAATCGTCATTTACCTCGACCGTCATTTACCTGGTTGCCGGATCTATACAGTTTGGTTTGACGGGATGATATAATATTAGGGAGGGTCAGACTTCTTTAGTTTGACGGTACGATAAAATATTAGGGAGGGTCGGACTCTCGGACTTTATACGATAAATAACATTCAATGAATATAAATGAATATTTTTTATTCGTTTTGTTTTGGGGGTGCACGTGCGTATGTGCTCCTGTGGAAGAACCGCCACTGCCCTCAGGGCATAGTCACCTACTAAGTACCCTTGATACATACATAACTATTATAGTTATTTATTAGTGATTTCCTATGTTAAATGTACAATTTCTTAATTTTCCTGAGAAAGAAGCTGGACCAACTATGAAATTCCTGTGGAAGAACCGCAACTGGTCACCCTATAGACTTTTTAATAATGTAACTCAGGTTTTAAGCTTCTCAGAAACATATATGTAATACTTTATTTTTAGTCCTAATATTATCTCCGAAATTTACGATTTTTCAAAAATATACAATTTTTTTGAGTAGGTCATGACAGGTATTGACAAAAAACAACAACAAAAGAACAGTGTCAGTTGTATCATAATGAACAATTCTTCTGTGTCTGTTTATGGTTCTCTCAGAATACTTTTTCACTGTTTTACTAATAAAAATAATAAAAATGGTAATGATTAACTTTTTATATTTTTGTTTAGGTTGTTTCCAGGAAAGTATAATTCAAAATTATGAATTCTTGCAAGGATCTTAAATTAAGAAGGATACAGCTTCACAATTTTTGAAGAATAAACTATTCACATTCTTGGGTGGATTGTAAACAACTTTTCAGAAAAACAATCGGCGAGCTCTGAAAATTAGTATAATTTTTCTTTGTCGTTTCCTGGTTATTAGACAAAGACATTACTTTGCGGGGACCACGCTCAACTATTGGTAAATTTTGTCAATAATTTTTAGTAAATACTAGAAAAACCGATGGTGTGAATTCAGATAATTTCATAGAAATTTTTACGATTTTTTCGATATAATTTAAAACACGCCAAGGATTTCAAAAGTCATCTTTCACGTTTATTTCTAAATGTGCAATTGGGAGCAATATTTTACCAATAATCTTTAATGGGAACGAAATTAATTATATAAAATCCGTAAAGTTTTTATGCTTATACTCCTGGGGTGTCCTAGAGAAGCACTACATAAATCGAACGTTTAAAAAGTGGGGTAATTCACCGATAAACCCACAGGTCACTCCGCGGCACAATCATATTACACTGCCCAGCTGTGTAATAAACACATATTCTGGGGCAATATTGCCAAACTGTGGAAAAGTCTAAAACTTTGATTCTTATAAAAATAAATATTTAGCTTACTTAGAAATTAAATCCAGGCCGCCGATACGAGTAAGGAAGCCAGGGCACAGACACCTTCAGTTCTTTTTTCTGTGGGAAGAGGTTTATGCTCTTCACGTGCCCTGGTAATAGTGTGGGACTGCATAATAAGCTTATACCCACTAAACCCCATTCGGAGTCTTATTTCCAATCTCGGAACATAACAGGCATATCGTCGAGAGAAAAAAATACATAGTGAAACAGAACAAATTACACTAAATCACTTAAAGAAGCACAGAGACACCCACAAGTTTCAAATTAGTTTTTTTGAAGATATGCACATATTATCAGATTACAAAAAAGCACTAAACACTAACGCATAATTATACTATCGTATACATAGAACAACAGCACACACAGAAGATAGGATACAAATTATTTCGCAATAGAAGTCAGAAATAATATAAACGCTAATTTCTAATGGGCCTAAAACAATTTTTAATCCTTTAATGAAGAATGATGAAATAATTATGTTGACAACAGCAGAACCTACCCTTAAGTCTTAATGTAGACGCGTCCACCCAAGGGTCGAGTGCTTTGTATATATTCGGAAAAATAGCGCGGTTGCCATTTCCGAGACAATAATTATACAGGAACGTAATATTACAGAAGGAAATTCCGCAATTTATGAATATAATCTTATAAAACATCGAAAGTGGCAACGCTATAATTTTAGATATTTCCAAATTACGCTATCAATCGACCGAATAAACCCGAAACAGACTGAAACGTGTAGTTACTTGAAATTTTTAGATGTTAAATACACCACCGGATAAGACTTTATACAAAAAGGACGTATTTTTGTCTACACAGTAGCACTTTAAATTACTAATAGATTGAATGGTTCTTAGATGTGTTCATGAGATGCATACAAATTTACGCGAAAACTAATGTGAATTTGTGCTTTTGTTTTTTTGTTTTGTGAGGTTATTGTGGCAGTTTTTGTTTGGATTACCTACTTGGTGACAACACTGCTCAAAATTCACTGACGTTTTCCGCCATATGTTGTTTTGTTTATCTTTCTCCCAGTGTCACCACGTGCTTAATTTTGGTTTGACGTCAGCCCATGCACAGGGCATATTAAATTAAAGCGCCATTTTTGGATATTTTTCTTCAATTTGTTTTCATCTCAGGTATTGCCGGTTTAAATATAATACGTCATTTCCACAACACCCTGTAGATTGAGTCACTACCGGTCACCTGAATGAAAACAGACACAAACAGATGATAAAAAGAGATGCGACTTCTACAGATAGAAAAAAAAAAAAGATTTCCCGTGTTAGACGCAGCCGAGAATTTATTATTTTCGGACTGGTAATGAAATATACTAATTTCGAACAGTGTTCCAAACAAGCAACATTTTTTTTATTGAAAAAATAGATGGACCAAGGTGTTTGAGGAAGACATATTTAAAAAACATGTTCAGTTTTAAAAACCAATCACGTCCTATTTTTTAGATAATACGGACGCCAAATCAAACAACCTTTAAGAATTATTTATAAATAATCCGACGGATTGGCTTACCTTGACTTTTGTTACATGCTAATGATCCTAAACGATTTTTACGTTTTTTTTATACCGGAGCCCGAAGTTAAAAAAAAATTATTAGAAAACAACTTTTAATAATTTTATAATATAAAGATGTAATACGTTTAATAATATATTAGATACATATCATTTTTTTAATAATACTAAAAGTTAGTTAATGGTTTATGTGTGATGCGCTAAGGAACCAGTTTACTCTGGCCAATATTTTTTGTACTTACTTCATTGTCTACTATGAAATAGCATATTATGTCACGTTGGTTTTGAATCCTTGGAGGTTATGTTCGTTGGGAAAAAACGACCTCGGGAAGGCCGTTCCATAAGGATGAAGTCCTCCAGATGAAAGAATTCTTAAATAATGAAGTTCGAGAAGTACTAAGCTTAACCACATATGGATGGACGGCAGTGGTTCGTCGTATATTTCTACTATTCGCCGCTCCGGGCGAAATTAAGAGGGAATGGTCAGCCGAGCACTTTCCATGAAAATATCTGTAAAAGAGAGTTAAATCCCCAGCCTGTCTTCGATATTCTAGGCTGTCGAGGTTCCTCGTCAGCTCGTGGTCTCCGAATAGGAGAATGGCCCTCCTTTCGATGGAATCCAGTAGCCGAAGAGTATGTTTGGGTGCACAGCTCCAGACATGACAGCAGTACTCTAGTGATGGTAGAATCTGGGCTTTGTATAGAATCAAAAGTTGTTGAGGTGTAAACAATTTTTCGGTTTGAAAGAGTAGGTACACCAAGTTTCTGAGAAGTTATCTTGGCGATTACCACAACTTGGTTATGCCAAGACATATTTCCTCACATATTGACGTCCAGCAATTAATAGATGAAGCCAGTGGGATTACGTGTCCTGCCACGACTAAATCCGGTTCTGTAATGTTAAGCTTTTTAGAGAAAACTGCTGCCTGGGTTTTTTTAGCGTTAAATTGGACTTGTTTACTGTCACCCCAAGCGAAAATTTTGTTTGAAGTCTGTGGTATTACCACATGATTCTGAAACAAGATCAAAAATCTGAGATAAGAAAGAATTCTGATTTTCTTACCAAAATTTTGACTTTTTTCTCTCAAAAATTATTCAAAATTTTTTTTTCTCGTGACACCGTCTTAGCGAACGGCAGCGGTAATACCTTTACCTGAGTTTTAAAGCCGCGTTCGCTTTATATAATGTCAGTCCCTTCTAATTCCAATTCTGGTAGCATCGATCTGGTGAATCTTCACTATAACAACTATTGCTTTATCTTAAAGACCATCATTTCGCTTACAAAGAATTTCAGAGAGAGAAAGACGACTGTTAAAATAGGAGAAGAACCATACTTCAGATGCTGCGAACTTAACAATTAGTTTTTCATTTCATAGTCCCAAGGAATTTTATTATTTATGACAAGACAACGCATAATAATATGGTATTTTTCTACGATCGTTATAAAAACTGATTATTTTTTAACGAGTTAAAAAATAGTGCATTGTTTACCGAGGTAAACATACTATTTTTCCGAAAATCGTTTAAAAATCGACAGATATTGATTAATTTTGAAAAAATCGCGAATAATTTTATTCACAAATAAATGGTGTTTTGAAATTCGTAATAAAATTGGTTGCGTTACTATGGAAACGTGTTAATGTTGAATTGTCAAACTTGACGCATATAAATTTAATGTTGGTGTTTCCGAAAACAAAACAGTATAAAATGATAAGTGATGATGAATTTTCCATTTCTGGGACTCCTCCAGAGCTGGTTGAGGCGGTGAATACTGCTTCATTAGAATTATTGCCAAAGAAAAAACACGAGTTCTTTCTCGGAAAATGTTGTAATGCCATACTAATACATGGTGGTCCAGCGAAAACTTAACACCTCGATTTTCCTGCTTTAAAATGAAAATGTAGAAAATCGCTCGGACCCGTCGATTTCTGATTCGAGGGGGAATAACTTTTCCGCTTTTTTCATCTCCGTAACTTCAACCCCCTAACGGGGCTAAACACAACCCCCTGATTTTGAATAGAGATGAGGGGTGTTGCGATACCTCATTTTGAAGATCTTATCGAGTACTACCTGACCCTAAAATTTCGCTTCAAAATTTTCATCTTTAACGAAATGACAGCTAAAATAGTGGAACACTACTTACTTTTGTGATTAGTTTATTAAATGCTGAAAATGGCCACAATTCACTTCCATGTAGTAAAGAACGCTGGTGTATGAGTAGAGAATGTGGAATTTACCTCGAGGATATTACTCTTCTCAGACGCAGTTGAATTTATTTATTTATTTGTTAATTTTTTGTCTAAAAAAGTAGACGGACCATGTTTTTGATTTACCTTAGTCTATCGTGAATTTTTAAGAACGTTAAAACTGTGTGAATTCGATTATACCTTTGTAGTAGAATTAAAATGGTGTATTCCGTAGAAGAAAGGGTGGAAATTATAAAATTATTTTTTAGAAATAACGACTCTGCGCGAGTAACAGCGGCTTTATTTAACGAACGGCATCCTGAAAAAAATGTATCCGCTGCTTACGTTGTGCAACTGGTTGCCAAATTTGACGCTACTGGTTCTGTCGGAAACAAAAAGAGGGTGTATGACAGAGACGAAGCGAGGGAAGTGGCTGTCTTAGGTCATGTAGCAACGGATCCGACCCTTAGTACTAGGAAATTGTCCGATGTATCTGATGTTTCACGCACAACAATCATGAGAATCCTTAAACAACATAAGTTCCATCCTTTTAAGATACGACTGGTTCAGGAACTGAATGAGGATGATTTCGATCGCCAACTCCAGTTCTGTGAAGTGGTCAGTGGAATTATTAACAATAATCCTAACTACATGTTCAATATCTGTTTCTCGGACGAGTGTTCATTTTACCTTAATGGCATTGTAAACAGGCATAACTGTCGGTATTGGTCAGATGAAAATCCAAGATTATTTCGTGAAGTGCATACTCAGCATTTCCAAAAGTTAAATGTTTGGGCGGGTATTTATGGAAATCACATAATCGGCCCTTTTTTTATACCCGGTAATCTTACTGGCCAAATGTATTTAGAACTATGCCTGCCGCAATCCCGTATATATTTTATCAATTTGTTACATAAATCACTATTTCGTCGGTTTCTTACTTTATCGCCAGTTGATGTCTTTTATACTTTATTCTAATTATTATTGTAGATAAAATACAGTTGCACTGGGAAAAACAAATCTGCGTAATTAACTTTATATTAATATAAGCTTGTTATTTTGAATGTATTTTGGTTGTATAATTTAACGAAGAATGATAAAACATAAAACTTTTTTCTTCCGAAACGAAATACAGACAACGTTTTTCTTTGGAAACGCAATAGAATTCTAGTGTATTAGACAGAGATAGCAAAATTAAAAGATTGATATTTCATTATTGACATTTATGTTTTGTGTTTCGTGTGGTTCAGAAATTTTTCAAGTTTTTAAACGAAAGTACTGGATTATCAAAATCAGTTCTTATAAGAACTGTTAGCTACAAATTTGTTACCTTGTCTGTAAGTAGTGTTAAATATTATATATTTAGTTACAAAAAATTGTATTTTGTTTGAAGTACCTCTAACAACCAGCCCCGGGAAACCGGGAGAATCTAATATCCCATCTACGAAAATATTTTGAAAATAGCAATGGTATTCATAAAAACGAAGCTATAGTTTTCTATAATCTGAGCATTTTTTGTTTCTTGTCGAATACGTTCTGCATGAAAGGTAGCTTTATGGAGAAATTTGGTTTCCTAGAGTCCTGCGGGCAGGTACCAAAAGCAGGACAGAGTAAGTTACATTGTTAAGACAAGCTTCAAGGTCCGACTTTACTATTTAAAGAACACTCGTATTAAACAGGTACCTCCAGTGCGGCAAGATACTACCTATTATACAACACAAAATACATCGGTACTGAAAATGTACTACGGGTTGCCGAGCTGCAAAACTTTTGTTAACTATTTCCTATACCCATCTCCAACGGTTTATGAGATAAAATTCATTTAAAAAACTTTAGAAAACGTATGGGTCTTTTTATTTCATAAAAATATTGGACTTTTTTATACATGGTATTTTAAAAATTATACGTCTCTGGTAATAACTACTCACAAGTCAATTTTTTAACTTGAAAACTACTTAAGCTAGAAACATGAATGTACTTAAGCCAATTAGAAAAAGAATGTAATTCTACAAGTAAAATGGTGAATGAAAATACAAGGTGATCCATTTAAGAAAGTTGATTTATTATATTATTCCGGATGAAGAAGAAGAGATATTTTTATTAATTTCCTCAAATTTTTAAACCTTTAACGGCATTAGTTACAAAGTAAGATCAAATTACGTTCGAGATGTTTTTTTATAAAAAATTCCTTTAATGAATTTTATCTCAGAAAGTATTGGATAGTGTATAAGCGATTGTTAACAAAAGTTGCCAAAATAATTCTATGTAAACTAACAATGTTAAATAAAAATTAAAGAAAACGTCTCATTTGCATTCAGCGTAAGTTCAATCCTACCATCGCCTAGCGCTTTCGGCCTCTTAGAAGGCCATCATCAGGGCTAATGCTTCGTCAAAGCTCAAAAAATTAATAAACCCCTTTTTTAAATCTTCTGTAATTGAATTATGTGGTGATTTCTCAAATAAAATTTGTATTATAATAATTACAGTGAAACCTCTCATAACGGATACCTCTGATAAGCGGACATCTCTATTAAGCGGACATTTTTTCATAGTCCGGAACTAGGTATATGAAATTCCATGAAAATCAACCTCTCTTGGGCGGACGCGGACAGGCTGATTTCATACAAAGAGTGCGAAAACCATCCTTTAAACGGACAACATTGTTTTAAAAGTATTTGGGAGACGAATAAGTACCGTGCAAAAACTCTCTGAAGACAGACCGGCAACCAATCGCTTATGAGTGGCAGCGCGAAAGGACTTCGCCGAATGAAAGTATGTGTGATTCCCCGACAGCAGTCCGCCGTTTATTTGTGAGTTGTAAGGTTAAAATCGTAAACAATGGCAGAAATGTCGCGTTTTGAGTCTGAAAGAGAAAATTGATGTCGTGGAAGTTTTTAATTTGATAACAATGATTTTGGGCGAGTTCATTAACATTGATAGCAATGTGATCAATATCTGACGACTTTGATGAAGAAGTTGAATGCAGTAATCAAACAAATGTCACCAATTATCAATAAGCCATTAGTATGGTAAAGGAATTATAGGAATATGCGAAGAATAGAGGTGACTCTACAGCAATGGAATTGTTATCAGACTTGGAATTACATTTTCTAGATTGCAAGTTTAAAACGCAAACACGTCAAACTACGTTATTAGATTTTTTTAGTACTACATCCTGACTAAAAGTAGTGTATTTTTGATACGTTTAATAAATGTTTATTTGCACATATACACAGGGTGTCCGCTAAATAATGGGACATGGAAAAATCACATACTCCTTACGTAAAAATATTAGGATTTAATTATACTTACCTATATCCGAAAGCTGATATTAACTGATATACAGGGTGTTAAAGTTAAAACTTTATTTTTGTTTTTCTCTAATAACTTTGACAGAAACAAACGGTTTTTTACAAAATTTGGCAATTACGGTTTTTTTAGGATGATGAACTGAATTTTTGTACAATGTAGAGGGCGCTGTCTGCGTCATTTTTTGCACCTTTATTAGGTCATAACTTTGTACCTCCGTGAATTTAAGTTTTTAATTAAAATAATACTTTTCTCATATTTAGACGTAAAAAAGGTGCACTAATTTCAGGTCGCCCAGAGTTACCGTTTCGGAGATATATTCATTGATATTGTTTAGTGCCTATTATTAATTTGTAAACAAAATTTTTTTTAAAGTAACCTATGAGAAAAGAAATTAAATTTAGAGATACAGTTGCTGTTATATATGTTATTATTTGTTTGTTGATTATTGTGTTTCGGCATTGTTACTTAACTTAGGATAAACTCAAAAATCAAACATTTTTTTACACAGCTATTTTACAATAATCAACAAGCAAATAACAACATTGAGGTTTCATAGCAACTGTATCTCTAAATTTCATTTGATTTCTCATGGGGGACCTCAAAAAAAAATGTTGTTTGCAAATTAATAATAGGCACTAAACAATATAAATATATCTCCGAAACGGTAACTCTGGGCGACCTGAAATTAGTGTACCTGTTTTACGTAATAAATATGAGAAAAGTATTATTTTCATTAAAAACTTAAATAAATGGAGGCACAAAAAAGTTATGACCGAATAAAAGTGCAAAAAATGCCGCAGACAGCGCCCCCTACACTGTACGTTCAGTTCCTCAACCTAAAAAAAAACATAATTGCCAAATTTTGTAAGAAACCGTTGGTTTCTGTCAAAGTTATTTTATTAGAGAAAAACAAAAATGAAGTTTTAACTTTAACACCCTGTATCTCAGTTAATATCAACTTTCGGATATAGGTAAGTATAATTAAATCCTAATATTTTTACGTAAGGAGTCTGTGGTTTTTCCATGTCCCATTACTTAGCGGACACCCTGTATACATAATAATAATTTTGCATTTACATATTACCTAATAACAAATTTCCCATGGGCGGACACCTCTATTAGGCTGCCATATTCAGACAGTCCCGTAGGTATCCACTGTATATTTATAATTAAGAAACCACCACACTGTTAAATTACAGAAAATTAAAACAAGGGGTTTATTATTTTTGGGGTATGTTTCTGGGTGCCTGGGTGTAGCTTTGACGAAGTCTTAGCCCTTAGCATTTTAAGAGGCCGAATGCGCTAGGCCAGGGTGCGGCTCTTTCGATGTCAAGTTGTGTCTCTTTCGATATCAAATTGCGGCCGTTAGTGGCTCTTTAAAAACTGAGAAATTCTGTAAATTATAACTTTCGGCTCTTCCGTCTCAAAAGGTTGTCGTGTCGACCCCTGCTCTAGGCGATGCTAGGATTAAAATTATACGCTGAATACAAATGAGACATTTTATTTTATTTTATTTTTGTATGACAAAACAGCGTACAACCGACTTCCCACTCTTATAACAATATGAAGTATAACTTCCGGTATAACCGGAAATGATAATCAAGATATCTTTATTAAAAAGATCGACATATTTTATAGCGAGTTGTTAATGACCCTGTATAACATACAATGCGTATTACCGCTTATTTAAAATAGTATGCCAGGAAAGTTAGCATCTTAATCATATAAACTTGACGTGACTAATGCTTTTACTCTTTTATTACCGGAGAATAGACATCAATAGCGATAACTGCGAATCGAATAATTTTCACTATACGGTTCGAAAGAGATTTAGGAAAATTATAAAATTTTGAAACGAGTGGTTATTTTCATCGTTTCGTTCACAAAATTTCCTAAATTTTTAATCCGTAAAAAAATGCTGTCATTATTTAAATTTTACCGTATAAGTACAACCACAAAATCTTACCCCATAGTATGAATAATCACATTTAGAAATTTTGCTGAAATAACTCACAACAAAACGAATGCATTATATTCCGATGCAATAAAATTAATTTAGTGTAACAGTTAATTTTTTAAAAAGTTTTATAATAATTAACACTAATGAGCAGTACTGCCTATATATATAATTATATGTATATAAATACGAGTTAATTAGATTCGGTGTATTATAATGAGAAATGTTTCTTAATTTCATTTCATTATTTTTATTATGGTCAAACAATAGCACTATTATAGGAAGAGTCCTTAAAGGCACACGGCGGTTTTGAATCGTTAGAGGTTATATTCGGTGGGAAACACGATCTGAAGAAGGTCGTTCCACAAGGATGACTTCCTCCAGATTAAAGAATTCTTAAACAATGAAGTTCGAGAAGTGCTAAGCTGAACCACATATGGATGGGCGGCAGTGGTTCGTCGTGTATTTCTGCTATTCGTCGCTTCAAGTGGAATTAAGCTTGCAATGTGTGGAACATTTGCCATGGAGATATCTGTAAGAGAGGGTAATATTGGGAAAACCCGATGATTTTTATAATCGAGTGAATCGCTCGAGCTATTAATCCTTGAAATTTTTTTGACTTACTTTAAACTTACTTGCTGAACTATTTTCGTCGCATTCCACTGTAGATTTCCAGGGAAGAACACCACCCGACATTCCTGCAGTTCAATCCGAAATGACCGAAATCGTGTTCCGTCAGCGTCCCGTCAAACGAATCCTGAAAGGACTCGACGTCAAAAAAGCTACTGGTCCAGACCAAATTCCTATTATAGTTCTCAAGGGATGCGCCGATGAACTAACACCAGTATTTTGTAGACTTTTCAACTTATCCTATAAAAAAGGAATATTTCCATCTTGCTGGAAGCAAGCGAGTCCAGCCTATTCCAAAGAAAGGTAAGAGAACCCTGCCTAACAACTATCGACCAGTCGCATTGCTTTCAGTTATATCAAAAGTAATGGAAAAAGCTACTAACTAATATCTTCTAAAGTACCTGGAAGGCTTCAACACTATCAGCGATCATCAATATGGTTTTCGGAAGTCCAGATCAACTGGAGATCTTCTAGTCTATGTCACCCATATCGAACATCATAGGGAGCCTCGGGTTGTTGCACTGGATATTTCTAAAGCTTTTGATCGTGTTTGGCATGAGGGGATTCTAGGTAAACTGCGATCCTATGGTATGCCCAGTCGATTCTGTGCATGGTTGTCTAGCTTTCTTAAGGATCGCTCTCTGCAAGTGGCGATTGACGGATTTCTCTCAGACACCTTCACCATCAATGCCGGTGTTCCTCAAGGGTCCATATTGTCTCCCACTCTCTTCTTACTCTACATTAACGACCTTCTAGTGAAAACGAAAAATCCGATATTTATTTTTGCTGACGATAGCCCACTTATCTCATCTTTCTCTTTGAATGCGCAAACATCGGCTGCCGACGCACATCTTCGCAGACAGCATGAAGTATCATGCCTCAACAAAGACCTGGAAGAAATTTTGGCTTAGGGTAACAGTAACCAAGTCGAATTTAACGCTAAAAACCCCAGGCAGCAGTTTTCTCTAAAAAGGTTAACATTACAGAACCGGATATAGTCATGGCCGGACACGCAATCCCATTGGCTTCATCTATTAATTTGCTGGGAGTCAATCTGGGAGGAAATATGTCTTGGCATAACCACGTTGTGGCAATCTCCAAGATAGCTTCTCTGAAGCTTGGGGTACTCTTCCGAACCAGAAAGTTGTACACACCTCAACAACCACTCTACCAAGCAGCACATTCCGGTCGGCGCAAACGAAGTTCGGGTATCGAGTGAAAGGTAATACGTAACAAACTTTAACAGATTTTCGCTTGAATCTCTTATGGAATTTTCAATCGAATTTTAGTTTGTTGGAAAGGTTTTTGAAACTACGCCTCTCGTGACGTCAGACTTAGGCTATCCATACCCAAGCTTTTCTGTGCATACAAGCAAACTTTTTGTTCTGTGGCATTCCCCATCACCTTAATAAACCTTTTATTTTTCTGTGCATCATTGAAACATTATAGAAGCCAAAGACTAGAAATTGTGTGTTGACTCCATTTTGGAACATTGCTTTCTGAACTTTTTTTTTCTGTAGCATTCTCCATGACCTTAATAAACCTTTTATTTTTCTGTGCATCATGGAAACATTATAGAAGCCAAAGAGTAGAGATTGTGTGTTGAGTCCATTTTCGACCAGAATAATTTATTGCTTTCTAGCGGTCATTTTGTGAAATGAATTTTTATTTTGTTAAAATGAGTTTTAATGAAATTTCTGCATCTCTTGAAAAGCCAAAAGTTGTTAGATAAGGTCCACTTTCCTAGCTAAGTCGATTTATAAAAGAAATAAATAAAATTTTGAAAATATTTTAATTTTTATTTTTTTGACAAAGTATATTTTTTTCTGTAAATGCAAATCAATCGAGGGCACGTTAAAGATATAAAGCCAAATTACTAAACTGCACGATAAAATTTACTGCGACAATGATTTTTTGGTTCTTATGTGCAATAACTAGGTATATGAAATAAAATAACTTATAGGAAATATACTTATACCGAATTCATCATAGCATAAATTATTGTTTCATATTGTTTTTCTTTTATTTTACGAAGGTATCCTAATTGTTTTGCGCATGGCTTAACATAGCCACGCCCCTTTATACTGTCATTTTTGAATAAACAGAAGTAACAATTTAGAAATATTTTCGAATATTTTCGAAACATTTTCGATAAAAGTTTCGATTGTGCATCGAAACAGCGAAAGTCACAGCTAGTACCAACCACTTGGAAACACGTGCAAATGTCCCATTTAAAATGTATACGTTTCGAAAATATTTCCATTTTTGTTGCCAACAGTTTCCAATTTTGATCGGAAACAGAAACGATATTCACGATATATTTGCCATAATGTGTCTAAAAATGCTATTTGGGAAACCTAGTCCGCAATCTAATAAATCGCATCGCGTTAATAATAATAAATATTAGCAGTATCAGTATTCACTGATGGTAGCAATAGTAGTGAAGAAATTAATTCAATACGTATGGGCTGCGACCTGGAAAATCCTGTATAAAGTGATAAAGCCTTGTGAAATTCCATTTAAGCAATCATGTTCATTTAGTCACATTCTGTGAAATATAAGGATGTATGTACAGGGTGAGTCAACGATAGAGTAAAGTTCATTTTCTTCTTTATGTTAAGAATTAGATAAAAACTTGAAATATAAAAGTTGTAGAGATCATTAAGGTGCACATTCTAAAATTATATTGAAGTATACAGGGTGGCCCACAAAGAAGTGGTGAATATAACTTACGTTTTTTTTAAATGAAACCCTGTATTTCTATCAATTGTTGGATTATGAATAAGATTCTGAATATTTTATATATATATATTGTTATATATCTAAATCTTATAGTTTTTCCAATATTTCCATTTTTTCAGAAAAATGTCAGTTTTCAACGTTGGATTTAATTGTTAATACCTACACTACCTCTGCAAATTAAAAGTTCCTATTGGGTACGGACATTATATGGAGTTAAGGCAAATAAATTATGGAAACAAATTTACCTCACTTTTTACAGGGTGTTCAAAATAAATTTTCGAATTTCAGTCACTTTAAACAAAAAAATATCGGTTTTTCTTAAATGGTACACCCTATATATTTTATTTCTTTCTGATAGAATACGTAATTCTCTTTAACTTTTATTTAATATATCATATGTATATTTTTAATACTTTTCGACATATTTTAATTTTTCTCTATTTTTTATTGTTCGTTTCCTACATTTATATTATAACATCGTAGTTGCAATGAAAAACAAAAAACCTGTGGAATCCCCAGGACAAGATCAAACGAATTAAATTTTCAAAACATATATAATAAAATGGAAATGGAAATAAGTAACAACAAACTTGTGGAAAAGAATATTTACAATTAATATTTTTCTCAATTTTTTAATTGTGTCGTAATAAATCGAATCCTCCCGAATACATATATTTAGTCGTTTTAGTATGTTTTGCTGTACTCTCCTTAGCATAAATGGCGATACTGTCCTGCAAGTATTTCGTATTCTATCCTCCATATCTTGTTTGGTTATGGGGGGATCTACGAAAACACGATCCTTAACATAACCCCAAAAGAGAAAATTTAGTGGGGTCAGATCACAAGATCGAGGGAGCGACTGAATGAATCCACGCCGCTCGATCCACTTTTCTGGATAATGTTCGTTTAAAAAGTCTCGGACTGCACGACTGTAATGAGGAGGAGCTCCGTCTTGCTGAATCCACATTTCTTCTCTCTCATTCACGGCAACCCCCTCAAGAAGTCGGGGCAATTCATTTTGCAAAAAATTTAGATATCTCGGCCCGTTAAGTGATTCTCGAAAAAAATATGGACCAATAATTCTAAAATTTAATACATATTCCACACCACACATTAAATGACCAATGATTTTGATGTTGTATTTCCCGGGCCCAAAATGGATTAACTGTTGAGTAATAATGCATATTATGACGATTAACTCCGCCATTACTACGAAAAGTTGCTTCATCGGAGAACGTTATCTTTGCAAGAAAATTTGGAGCGGTTTCTATTCGACCATTAGAAATATTGCATCATCTCGGAGTTCTTGGTATAACTCCATGTGAAAGGGATGAAACTTATACTTCCTGGTGGTGCGATTGGACGTGGATTGGGTTGTGTCAGCTAATACAGCCAGATGACGGCTACCCACATGGGGATTTTCGTGGACATGTTGTTTTTTCATGGCAACTACGATGTTATAATATAAATATATGAAACGAACAATGCAAAATAGAGAAAAAATTAAAATATGTCAAAAAGTATTAAAAATAAACATATGATATATTAAATAAAAGTTAAAGAGAATTACGTATTCTATCAGAAACAAATAAAATATACAGGGTGTACCATTTGAAAAAATCGAAAGTTTTTTTGTTTAAAGTTACTGAAATTCGAAAATGTATTTTGAACACCCTGTAAAAAGTGAACTAAATTTGTTTCCATAATTTATTTGCCTCAAGTTCATATAATGTCCATTGCAAATATGAACTTTTAATTTGCATAGGTAGTGTAGGTATTAACAATTAAATCCAACTTTGAAAATTGACATTTTTCTGAATTTATCTAATTCTTAACATAAAGGAGAAAATGAGCTTTACTCTATCGTTGACTCACCCTGTATATGCACAGAAATATTTGCAATTTATTTTATTTATATCTATGCAGGGGGTTAAATGCGTGGTCATACTCCGTAACTTCTCTGTACTATTGATTAAATTTCACAGAAATTCGCATTCCATTTGCTACCTACGAAAATATCCGCTTTACGAAACATCTTTTGCAATGTATTTAATTACAATTTGCGAACTCTTGTTATAAAGACATACCAGTTCTGTTACAAATTTCTAAAAACGGAATAATCCTAATACATATTAAAGATAACATTATCTTTTGATTGAAGATTGAAGTAGTCCTTACCACCATTTTCTTCGGGTAAGGAACTCCCCAGAAAAGAATGGAACACACTGTACGCATTAAAAATAATTCGTTTAAATAAAAAACTTCTCTAATTCTCTTTATACAGTGAGTCCCAGAAGAAATGTCCAAATTCATTTAAAATTCAGCGGTAAGTTTTTTCAAAAAACGCTCGTACCCGTCGATTTTGATTTTTTAATTTTTTTTTGTGGTAATTTCATCTATACAGGGTAGCTCAAAAATAAGTTACGACCATCAACTTCCTTTTTTCAAATGAAAACATATATTTTTTATTTCATTTTTGAATTTTGCATTGAATTCTAAGCATGTTTCATGTACCATGTCCTATACATAAACTCAACAGTTATTGAGAAAATTAGGATTGAACATATCATTTAGGGAATCCAACGATCTATCAAATCTTCTGGCAATATGGCATTTTGGGCTCCATAATAAGTAAGAGTGTACTGTCTCACTGTCACCGTTTATTTCCATAGAAACTGTATGACAATTTTATTTCAAATAAGTATAATTATTGTCAAGCGTAGTTTCAAAGTTGAGGTTTTCACCAGCCCGGTGAGACCTCTTATGGCGGGGATCGAAGCATATAAGTAGGCCGTGCAAGTGACGTCACAGCCAGGCAGGTTACTCCATACGTTTATCCTTTTGTGTCTATCTTTTTGTGTCAATATCAGACTCGGGTTTGTTCGATTTGACCTAGGCCATATCTATCTCCCTTTAATGAATCGGAGAAGGTTGATGCAGACAGAGACAGACATAGAATGCGAGCAGCACAAGTTCTTAAATTAATTTACAACCGAACATCCTTCGTCTGGAATGGAATAAAAATCAAGTAGGTAACATATGATTTATAATGTGATTGAAAATGGTGGAGGAAACGTCATTAAATTCTAAAATAATTTTTAATTTTCTATTCTTTTCACGAAAGCGGACCTTTTCGTTTTGTTGCTGGTAAGTAATTTATGATTGAAATATTTTTTTATTAATTTTTATTCGTTATTGTTATTTTACATTATAAAATTGTCCCATTATGTCCCAAACTTCTCACGCAAACTAGCAACAACCACATTTTTAAAGAATTTTACTTAAATTTTACAATCCAGAAGTCAAAAGCTACAACATAATAATTACAGCTTAGTTATATTAACCCGTAGCCAGAATTTTGATAAGTCCGGTAATATATTATTATAATAATTCTTTCTTTTCATAGTTTAATTGAGAATCCCATAATGACTGAACATTAAAGAGGACTTCGATCACTAATGTTGCCAGGAGTATGCTACGAAACAAACAAATTGGAAGCCCATAATCATAATGATGGTAAAATATTTTATGTAAATTTTGATTTATTTCCTATTTTTTAATAAAACTAATTACAACCTTCAATCTCTGAATTCTTTATTTCTAGTTTCGTTACTAGTTCAATAATAATATAAAAGTATGTAAGGACAATTATTTTAAAGTGATATTTACAGCTGAAAACCTATGTCAAAATCCTAATATTTGATTTTCTCTACTTAGTAAATCAAATGAAAGGGTTTTGATGTTTTCTTTGCTTAAATGTCACTTTAAAATATTGACAGTAATACAAATTTGGACAAAAGTGACATTTGAAAAGCACGTGCGCGCCAGGCATAATGGATGTCGCCGTATCATCGCCTGCTTCAAATATTTAACACGGCAGTTTGTCTTCTTCCTGGTTATAAGTATTCGTTGGTTTTCACAATAATGGTGAAGTTAACGGAACGGGAAAAATTGAAACATGGTTGGGTTTGGTGATAAAACACGTACTCAAATAGAAACAGCCCAATTATTTAATGAAATCCATCCTGATCGTCATCCCATATGTCAAAAGATGGTGAGTAGAATAGAGGCTAAGTTTAGAGAATTCGGTCATGTTAGAGATTTGCCTAAATCTGGTCGTCCTACTCGAGATAAAAATGAACAACTTGACGTTTTGCTTTCCTTGGAAGAAAATCCATTTACTCCCCTGTCGCACATTGGGGCCGATTTACACATCTGTTGTTCACCGAGTAGTTCAAAAGCACAAATATCACCCATACAAAGTTATTCCAGTGCATAAGTGATGATTTCGATAGGCGAAGTGAGTTTTGCGGACGCATGCAAAATATGTGCAATCTAGATAATAATTTAGTAAAAAATATTATTTTTTCGGATGAAGCTACGTTCTATTTGAATGGTAATGTGAACAGACAAAATTGTCGATATTGGGCAACAGAAAATCCGCATTGGATGATAGAGGTTCACAGCCAGTACCCAAGAAAATAAATGTTTGGTGTGGAATCGTACGCGAAAGAGTAATTGGTCCATTTTTCTTTGAACAGTCTTTAACTGGACAAGTATATCTCGAATTTCTCCAACTAGAATTAATTCCAGCATTAGTGGCTTTATTTCCGAATCCATTGGATCCAGATTCCCCTGACGAAGAACTGATATTCCAACAAGAAGGTGCTCCTGCGCACTATGCGGCCACTGTGCGCACATTTTCGGATGAAACCTTTCCCAATCGGTGGATTGGAAGGAGATGACCTATCGAATGGCCTGCTAGGTCGCCAGACCTAACTCCGCTGACCTTTTTTTTGTGGGGTTACCTCAAATCAAAAGTATCTGTTAACAGGCCAAACAATATGCAGGAGTTGACATGGTACATGAAACATGCTTAGAATTCAATGCAAAATTCAAAAATGAAAAAAAAAATATATGTTTTCATTTGAAAAAATGAAGTTTATCGTCGTAACTTATTTTTGAGCTACCCTGTATACATGAAATTACCACAAAAAAAAAATTAAAAAATCAAAATCGACGGGTACGAGCGTTTTTTGAAAAAACTTACCGCTGAATTTTAAATGAATTTAGACATTTCTTCTGGGACTCTGTATGTTAAAATTAGACAGAAAACTTTTATTATATTTTCCATCCGATTTTGCCAATGGCAAGCACCATGTCCTAGGATGTATAATTATCTATAGTTGAATTACCTTTCATTTTTTTCGCAAACTCGGCACAACAAAACGGGCACCATATTACTGTAAATTGAAATAGCATGACTGTACGGTAATTATTTTTGGGCAGCTACCGTAAACAAGTAATTTTGGTGTTTGTTATCAGATACACAAATTAGTTTAACACTGACTCACCTTCTATCTGTGGTATAAAAGAGCAGCATGGTGGATGATGAGACGTCGAAAGTTTGGACTGTAAAAAATAATAAATTTGTTTTATTTATTTAAGTAAAGGGCAATTTTAAAGGGGGAATATTTAATTGCAATGACTAATTCTTCTGACTTTGTGCCTACAAACCATAAAATTTCAGATTTGCACTCTGCATTAATTAAATCTTCACTTTAAGCTTAATCGCTATAAAAAGATACAAACTCACTTTGGATTTGATACATTTGTATTGAATTTATAACTCGAGCCGTTTTTTTCAATAACCGAAATCGCTCGATTATTCAAAAAACAGCTCGAGTTATCTATTCAGGCGAAAACCGTCGCTCGTCACTTATTATCTTTCACTCGATACCCGAGCTTCGCTTGACGCCGACGGAAATGCACCGCTGTAGTGTGATCGAGTTAAAAAACTGCTCGTATATTCGAACAATTTTTCGCTCGATAGGAAATATTTTAGTTATAAATTTAGGCGAAAAACCGAAAAATATCGCCTGTCACTTGATATACGACCGATTGGCGACGTTCGTGTTTGACGCTGAGCAGGTACACGACATACGTCTTTCTTAAAGGCACATAAACGAGAAGGTGCATATAAAAAAGTATGCCAAATCTCTTAGCGGAGTCATCGCGAAATGGGTTTTGTAAAGTTTTGTTTTAACTGGCTAGTCAGCGGCGTAGTTTAGGTCTCCGATTGTAAATATTAAAAAATTAAAGAAATCAAAAATAACATAATAATATAAATTGTAAATAAAAATATCAAAACGAACAAAATGGTTAACAAAATATATAGAAAAATTCGTTGGTAATCTTATACTAAACATTTTTAAATCTAAACAGGAACTTTTCATTATTAAACTCAAGAAGATTTCTTTAAAATAACATACATTATAGAAAATGTTAATGGTAAATAAGAAAACGAGCAAAATAGTTAACAAAACATAGGTATCGATAAATTTTTTGGTAATCAAAAGTAAACATTCTTAAATTTAAACAGTACCTTTTAGGTAACTATAAACATGAACTTAAAAAAATAATCACCTATTTGCTTATTTTGCAAGTCGCGTAACTAAGCCTACATTTTTGAAGGGCACACAGTGGGCAAATGATAATTTAAAGTGGAAGAATTTGACAAGCCATTTTAAAAATCTACTTATTTTATGCTCGTAGATTGAGAAAGACGTGAAGAAAAATAACTATTGGTAATACTTTTTGTTTTAAAAAAGCGCAAGAATAAACCCGAACAATAAATACATATTTGGGTGATTTTTTGCAGTTTTTTTATTTGGTATCGAGACACGTGGTAAAAACTCATTATTCACAAGTAAATAAATTTCTGGAATTTTTTTTGGGGGCTACTACAATTCTTTAGCTAAACCTGTGTCCACCCGTAGTTACGTGCCTGCTAAATACCCTACCTGATCACATGTAAACGACTAGGCTGCCGGTCGAGCAGTCGGTGACGTCATTGCTTGGTGAATTGGAATTTCAAGTTATTCACTCGATTATTAAAATGGCTCGAGTATCAAGTACTCGATTATTAAAATCATCGGTTTTCCCAACACTAATCACAACACTAATTATTTGACCTGACATACCACCACCGTCCTGCAGGTGTTTATCTAAACGACGGGGCTCCGGTAGTTTCTTTCCTCGGAAACAAATTTTGAACAGAATTTATGTTTCTCTTTAAATTAAATTCAAGAATAAAATCCAACTTAACTTAAAAACGCATTTATCATAATACTTTTATATTTTAAACAATAAATTATATATTTGAATTGATATAATTAAATAAAAGTTAAAATATCATTTTAAAATTTAATTATAAAGAATGCTTTCTGACCAATGGCCAGAATACCTCCCGGATGCATCTCCTTGTGACCTCCCGGGTGACGTAACATCGCGCTCTCACCTATGATGGGGTTGGGAATGCCGCGAAGCCGAGTCTTCGTCGCGAGGAAAGTCGGTCACTGGGCTTCGCTCGATCCGGCAGCTCTCATTCAGAAAGAGAAACAAGCGCGTATCGAGAGACAGTTGAACGACGAACGCTTACTGCGATAGATTGCAGGAATAGAAAGATCGCGCGCGAAATTTAAAAGTTTTTACACCAACGGAAAATAACTTCTTAATTTGACTGTTATTTTTGTTAAACTTTGTTGTGCGGTTTTTGAGTGGAGTTATTTTTGGGATATAACTGCTTTATATGAGTAAGTTTCACCCAGATTTCTTTAAAATTTAAAAATATTTATGATTTAGGTACATTTTATTTCCATTGAGGCGTAAAATTAGTTTTTCAGGATATTATTATTATTTAAATAACATTCAAACACTGCTCTTACTTTTGTAAGTTGTTCGGGTTTGTTTGTTGTTTTCATACGGATAAGGGTTTTTTAAAAAAGGAGGTCGGTTGATTTTACATTTACTTCTGCAGGTGGATCACGACACTCGATTCACATCCATCGACCAACTCGATGAGTATACGATAGTCGGGAGTTGCTATCGTTGAATTTTTCCTAAAAAGTGATATAGAGCAATTAATATTGACGCTAACTTTATGGAAGACAAATTTGGTATGTTTTAGGCGACGTTGGTACTCCTTAGGGTCACCAGAAGTTTATAATTGTTGTTTTCAGAGTTTTTGTGATTTTTATGCTGGTGTAAATTTTCCTATCATCATGTATGTTAAACGCAAAGGTATTGTAAACTACATATCCCATAATCCATTCATAAAACTCTTGGAAAGTGATGCTGTGATTGTGTGAAATGATATTGAATCAGTAATGGGTTGAAGAGAGAAGTATAGTTGTTGCAGAATTATACCGTTGACTCTTACCGCCATAAATAAACTACCTGATTAAACCCTATTGTATACGCCTCAACCTCTTCAAAGCTCAATAAATGGGATCAGGGCCGGCTTGAAAATGTATACCACACCACATGATTTATTTTTATAATTTAAAATAAATAGATAGGTATTTTTAGTTTTAGGTACCTATAATAAATGTAAAATAATGATAACAATTAATGATAATTGAAAATAATATAATTTAAAAGTATAACTATTAGGATAACAAGTACAATAAAAATTAATTAGATTCTAAGAAACTATTGATAATTTATTGAAAATTTAACTCTGTATCACTATCACTATCTTCATCTAAGCCTAAACTTATAATTAAGGGTTGAACATTTGTAATCATACAATTGTAAGAATTTTCCACCTTAAGTACATGCTGTACACAGTTTTTCCAGCTGTCTGCAGAAATTTGTCTTACTTCGTTTTAAATTAATTCTACTACAGATGCATTTAATGTAGGAGAAATATTATTTCTCCTAATATTGGATTTTAATTGGTGCCATATTAGCTCAATGGGATTGAATATACAATAGTACGGAGGAAGACGCAACACTGTATGTCCATTTTCTGATGCAAGTTTGTCACACTCGTATTCCTTATTTATTTTAAAAGCTTTTAATACTTCTAGCAGTTCTCGCTTCTTGTAAGTTTCTTCAAAATATAAATCATTTTCAATCATAAAATATGGAATTTCTGCTTTTGTATTATTAGAATTGGGAATGATTTTTGCTTGCCGACTATGATAACTAGCATTGTCCATTACAATGACGCTATTTTCAGGTATATTTTTAAGGAGTTTATGTTTAAGCCAATCTTCAAAAAGTTGTGCGTCGGTATCTTGATGGTAATCTACAGAAGAATCGGCTATGTTTTTAGCTGAAAGCAACAGACAATTTGGAACAAACCCGTTCTCTGAACCAGCATGTAATATTGTGATTTTTTTTCCACATTCTACCACTAACAAGCCTAACTAAAAATTACGCGCCGGAAAACCACTAAAGATTAAAAATATTAAAAATCACTTTGTATTTATATATTCATCAGGCATAGGTATAAACTGAATTTGTATACCTGGTCCGGCCCTGCTCGAAAAGGTTTTAAAATTTGGGATTTCCTTATTTATTTTATGGTCGAAGGGATAATGAGGTTTTTTTGCAGTCAAAAGATCAACGGTATAATTCTGCAAATACTATATATGTTTGTTGGCTGAATGACAACAATGGTGAAGTCTGATTATATCAGGAACATAACCATACTTACCGATGAGAAGATAAATCCTTATTAAATGATTCACCCTTTTACAAACTACACATGGATGCACCGTCATTGTTTATAATAAAGTCGATTTATCACCAATAATCACAAAAAAACCCAAATCAACCACACATATAAACAATCCGTTAGATCACAGCGCCAACGTTGTAATTTTTATGAGATTAGTATTCATTCATATTTTGGCTCCTGGATCGTAGCGCAGTAGTAAATTAGAAATAGATGTTGTCAGAGTGCAGTTAGTTCAAGATTCGTTTGATACTTTTAAGTATAATAATATTTTTTTAAAGAATCTTTCATCGCCTTTTCACAGTTAATAGTAAAATTCTTGGGAAATAAATTTATTTAAGAGTAATTGCGAATTAACCTTAAACCTGTAGTAATTGTCAATTAACAAATTGGAATTTTGCAAGATACCTTTGCGATAAATATGTCAATCTGGTTATGCTGCAATAATGACCGAAAGAGGTGGGAAAGACTGTTTGTATTCGTTGCGTAGGCTATAAATGTACATTTTGATATTTGTAGTTTGTAATATCTTCGGTTAAACCTAAGGAAGAGCACTGGGAAACTATAATGGGATATTTTAAGTGCTTTCCAAAAATGGCTACTGGCAAGTCTAAGTGATCCTAGCGGAAAAAGAAAGCCTAATTTCTGGTCTTTCTTTTATCTTATAACAAATGTCAACAAAAATAACAAACTCGACGAGTCCATTCGACGAGTCCATTGTTATCGCGTAAATATCGTTCGCGATATTTTAAACATTTCTATGCAAAAATGGCAAATCCAATCGAACAATCGAGTTTCGTGATCCGACTGCTGATTGATGCAGTATACAGGGTGTAACAAATTCGTCTTTCACCATTAAGAGTTCGGGGACGGTAAGAGATACGGTAACTCGGTTAAATTGGGTCAAAATTGCATAATTATGAACCCAATAATATGCCGCAAGAAGTTAAAAATATATACAGGAGCTTTCAAAGTCTAAAATTTTGCGTTGCGACTGGTGAATACTTGTAAACTATTAGTCGAATTCCTGAATCTCTTGAAATTTCGATTTTTGCCCTAGAAAAGGAAAAAAATCCATCCTTTATACAAAAAATCATTATGCAACAAAGCAACAAACGTTATAATAATAAAATTTATTTACCAATTACAAATCATGTTAAAATGTGTAATTTAAAAACAGCTCTGGATAGTGCATGTGATTAAATTTCTCTTTTAGATATTTAAATTATTTAAATGAAACAATAAATCTAAGCATTCAGAAATCCTACGCAACATGAAACGCATAACGCACTAAACTAATTCAGCCGAATAAGATTAACCTCGTATTGTTTTGTTCCGGTCTATACAGGGTATCGCGAAAGTTGGGAATATACTCATATTATTTTTTCTACTCCAACATATTAGTATATTAAGATACAAGTTTCATAAGACATTATCTTAGAGCACGCGTTTAAAGTACAAGTGTTCTAATTGTCTTATGAACCGCGTATTTTATAATACTTTTTATATTTGGGTCTTTAAAATATGAAAAACTTTAAATAATAATAATAAGTATAGTAGATTTTTTCCATTTAAAGTAATATTTTATTTTTGGGTTGGCAATACTTTTACAATTTCATAAAATGTTACAAGTATCAAATATGCCATGATAGAAACAATTGAACACAACAAAGCTTCTTCCCATCCGTCATAATTAAAAATAAATATATTATTAAAGTTGATAAAAATGAGTCAGGAAGAAAGTTGTACTCCGTCAGAAATACGAGAAATTGCAGAAAATAATCTAGAAAGACTTTTAAAAGAATATGGAAAACTTTGAGTTATGGTGCGAGCAGAACAAAGTTCAAAATATTGAACAAAATAATAAATAATCCTATTGAACAAAATATTGTGACGACACAGAATCTGACAGGAATAACAATTAATGCCCAGGAAATGTCTACAGTAACTATAAATATGTATATTACTATATTGAATTAAAAATAAAAATATTACTTTATTGAATAACACTTTAGAAATAGAGCATAAACTGGAAGATATTTCTATTATTTGTAGGTTATGTGGTTTTATCGTTGTGACTAGAAATTAGTTGACGGATACCGTCAGCATGTTATATATTGCCGAGTATAGGTATTTCAGATAAAAATCTAGTAAAAATGATCTATTTGCAAGGTTAAAGGTTAGTATTTTACAGTTTCCTATAAAAAATTTTTGTCAAATCCATAAAGCCAAGAAAACTAATATCAACGAAATTAAAGTAACCCGAAAATTCGAACCCTACTTGCTGCCAACATAAAAAAAATAAAATTTCAGTTTCATAAAGTGGCAGGTTATTCAATTTTTTTGCATTTCATAATGTAGCCATTATGAAACCCAAATAGAAAAACTTATATTTTCTGTCTCCTTCACGATCTACATAATTGATATTAAGGCTATTTCAGTTAATTGAATGGATATAATTTCATATCCATTTTTGTTATAATATGAAGTTGACTAATCACGGTAAAGATGGATTCATAGTTGCAGTAACATAAGGCTTAAGCAGTAATATGAACCGTAAGAGAAATGAACAAAATTGTCAGCAACACGTCCATTCATCAAGGCATTTTAACGTACTTTTGAGCATCCATTTGGATACGCAGGCCTTTTATTTGGATACCCAGTAAACATCAAATGGAATTTTTTAATTAGTAATTTAAAAACTACTGAACTGATACCAGTGATGACTGATACGTAACAATGCTTTAAAATGATCAGAATCAGAAAAAATATGAAAAATAGGGCTGTTTAAAAGACATGGATACGCAGTAAAAAATCACTAAAAGATGCCTTGCCATTCATAGTCCATAAAAACTTAAGCATTAAGAATACGGTCCCATATTTGAATGTTACCTTAAGTTAGACCTTAGCTAAGGTAGCCTTAACGTTAAGTTAACCTTAAAAAAACATCTTTAAATTAATTTGGGGTTCAATTACAATCTTTATCTTTATTTTAATATGTAGAATCAGCTCTCCACCTATTCTGATGCACAAATCGGAACACTCTGCATAAATAAACGCTCTATAATGCTCCCATTCTTTCTGTAAAGTGTAGCCCCCCACCCCTTCCCCCCATACCGCAGCAACTAATTTACGACTTATTTTTTAAATGATTAATTCACCACATTTAATAACAGCACGTTAAGCATGCCTTTTGTATCTGGTATTTAAAATTTAAAGTTATGATTTATAAATGGTTGAACAGTTCTTTTTCTTCTGCCGTATAATTTGGAGCTCTTTTCCTGATATGTCACTCGCTAGTTTGTTAAGTTCTCCAAATTTGCAGCTGCTGCAAGGTAAACTTAAATGGAGGTAAAGAAACTCACAGTCTGCTCCACTAGTTTAATAACGGTTATTAAACTAGTGGAACAGACTGTGAGTTTCTTTACCTCCTTATTACTTCACTCCACTTTGAGATGGACTACTTATAAAAAAAAAGTAAACTTAAATGTTACGCTTTCCTTAGTAATTCCATACTTAACCGATGAGTTGGGAAAGCGAGCATTAAAGGCAAGTCAATTAACATTATATTAAGTTTAAGTAACTCCAACAGGCGGCTAGACCAGTAACCCTACTATCTCTTATTACCTACATATTATATTTTTTTCTTGCTATGTGTTTGAAATTTAAAATGAAACGTTGTTATTTTTATGACATTCTTGAATCAAATCACACATCTAACGGATTAGTATTTCAGACATTGGCATTTGAAAAATTACATTTATTTTTCATCTGTCAAAAATGTTTTGTGAAATTTCCATATTTTTGTTTATAAAACGTAAAAGACGTTTAAAATAAATAACCCTTAGCAACCGTCAAACTTATTCTATGACAACCGATCAAAGCTCACTAAATACTAAAAATTGGCGAAAATAGTTGAAAATAATGCAGGAATTTAAGTATTTTTTTCTATTTGGGTTTCATAATGGCTACATTATGAAATGCAAAAAAATTTAATAACCTGCCACTTTATGAAACTGAAATTTAATTTTTTTTATGTTGGCAGCAAGTAGGGTTCGAATTTTAGGCTTACTTTGATTTCGTTGAAATTAGTTTTCTAGGCATTATGGATTCGACAAATAATTTATAGAAAACTTTAAAATGCTAACCTTTAACCTTGCAAATAGATCATTTCTACTGGATATTTATCTGAAATACCTATACTCGGGAATATATAGTATGCTAGTCACAACTATAAAACAACATAACCTAAAAATAATAGAAATATCTTCCAGTTTATGCTCTATTTCTAAAGTTTTATTCAATAAAGTACTAGTTTTATTTCTAATTCAATATAGTATTATACACATTACTTTATAGTTACTGTAGACATTTGCTCGGCATTAATTGTTATTCCTGTCAGATTCTGTGTCGACACAATATTTTGTTCAATAGTATTATTTATTATTTTGAACTTTGTTCTGCTCGCACCATAACTCAAGTTTTTCATATTCTTTTTAAAAGTTTTTCTAGATTATTTTCTGCAATTTCTCGTATTTCTGACGGAGTACAATTTTCTTCGTGACTCATTTTTATTAACTTTAATAATATATTTATTTTTAATTATGACCGATGGGAAGAAGCTTTGTTGTGTTCAATTGTTTCTATCATGGCATATTTGATACTTATAGCATTTTATGAAATTGTAAAAGTATTGCCAACCCAAAAAGAATGGAATTCAAATGGAAAAATCTACTATATTTTTTTAAGTTTTTCAGACTTTAAAGACCCAAATAGAAAAAGTATTATAAAATACACGGTTCATAAGACAATTAGAGCACTTGTACTTTAGAAAACTCCCCGCTCCGCGGGTCGTTTTCTAAATTAAACGCGTGCTCTAAGATAATGTCTTATGAAACTTGTATCTTAATATACTAATATGTTAAATAGATGAAAAATAAATAACTGCACATCTTTGACTTTCATTTCTTACATATTTGTTTCAAGGAGCTATAACTTAGTTTAACCGGATATCTGTTATATCTAAAATGTATTATCGTCAAGATGTTACAATCTATTAAAACGTAGTTTTATAATGCCGATATCTCAAAAACTGTTCAGTTTACACATATCGTGGGGTTCTAACAAAACATCTTAAGCGAATTGCCTCAAATTTTCCAGTAGGAGCATTTTCTTCTCATTATTTTCTTTTTGAACAGAAACCTGCTTAATTTTTGACGTATTCTTGTTATACTTTAGTGTAAGCTGCAGCTTATCATAAGCAACAGTTTGCTGTAAAAATATAATTATCGAGAAATTTCTCTCTTACGATGTTTTGTCAAAAATCCATCGATATGGCCTGTTATACACAAAATTTGTTTCGAACCTACGAGGACTGGTGTAAAATAACAAATTATGCAGATGATACAAATATACTGATTAATGACGACATACCATTCATGTTGTGGAAAAAACTATAAACATAATGACGGATGCAGGCAGTTGGTTTGGCAGGAACAATTTAATCTTAAATAGTAATAAAACAAACATTGTAAATCGAACAACTACAAACAATTGTAATAAATGACAATTCTCTTAACATAAGTGGGAATGTTAAGTTTTTGGGGATTGTTCTGGACGATGTAGTAACGTGAGAAAACCATGTTGAATATGTCCGAAAAAAATTAAACACTATAATATGTTATAGCTTCCGTATCTTGGCGAAATATACAGACTTACACACCAAGAAAGTTATATATCACTCAAATTTTGAAACACATATCAGATATTGTATAGTTCTATATGGAGGTTACCTGTATGCCAAAAAAGGGCATTAAGAATACTGTTGGAATTAAATTTTCGGGAATCGTGTAGAGGCAAATTTAGGGAAAATAAACTGTTAACAATAACTACTATTTTTATTCAAGAATGTATGTATATTGTTTTTTTCTCAAAAACAAAGGGTTCTTTAGGGATAGTGCTCCACGTAATATGTATTTATCTAGGCATTTAAATTATAACTATCCAAAACATAAACTAACCGTAACTGAAAAAGAGGCTTATTATAACTGTATAAAGTATTTTAATTAGCTGCCAGCGCAAATAATAATGGATGACAATATTAAGTGTATAAAGAAAAAAATTTGTAATATGTTAGTAGATATAGAACCATACAATGTAACCGAATATTTGGAAGGTGTTAAACGTTTTTAGATTTGAAACCTCTATGATTTTGAGTAATTTCTCTATTTTTATATTGGCGTTATTTCGTTTTATGTTGTTAACATACTTTTGAAATAAAGATTGTTTATTATTATTATTATTATTAAGTAAGAGATAGGAATCGCATAAAAATAGACATGATATATCTAAAATATTAAGGATTAAATTCCGGTATAGCCGGAAGTTATAGGAAACCCTAGTATTTTAGTTAAAAGTGGTACATCGAAGAATATAGACACGCAAAATTTACTGAAAATGTTTTTAGTAATTTCCTTACAATTAATATACTAAATGAATCTTGATATTCCAATATTTCAATAGAGAATATGTCAGCTGTAAGAATGTGCAATGCTTAGTACATTCTATTGGTTTGCAACGTTTTTATGGGGGTATTTCTCGATCTCTCGAAGGCGTATGACACAATAAATTCCAGTATCTTACTTGATAAATTAAAACTGTATGGAGTTCGGGGACCTGCCTTGGAATGGATCAGATCGTATCTAACGGAAAGATGTCAAAAAGTAGTAATGGGTAAGGGAAAGGACCGATTAACATCTAGTAGAGCGGACATAAAACTGGGAATACCACAGGGAAGTGTATTGGGACCACTATTATTTGTTATCTATGTGAATGATATTACCGAGCTGCTTTCTACCGAAAATACACTAACAAATTATACAGATGATACCAATTTTCTTATTACGGCTCCAAGTCAGTTTACTCTTGACATAAGGACTAAAGAGGTCATGATGGAAGTAGATGAGTGGTTTGTCAACAATAAGCTCATACTAAACACATCAAAAACTAATGCTATAATATTTAAAACAACAAGATCCACAATAGAAGAATTGGAATATATGCCGAGCATCTAAAAATATCTCAAACAACTAAATTTTTGAGAATGGTCTGGGACAATACTCATGGGTCATGGGATCACCATGTACAGTTTGTGATTGATAAATTAAATAAGGTGTGCTACACCTTGCGCATTTTATCTAAATACTTGGACAGACAAACGTATAGAATGGCGCAAATTTCGAATTACGTATTAGATATGGAATTATTCTGTATGGAAAATGTAGGGATGCAGAAGAGTTGTTTGTATGTCAAAAAAGAGTAGTGAGAGCCATATTTGGTTACAATTTTAGAGAAAGTTGTAGAGGTAAAATTTAAAGCGAATGGGCTTCTTACTGTCCCTGCAAGTTACATACAAGAAAGCATATTATTCTTTTTCAAAAATAGAGATTTGTTTAGAAGTAATGAATCACAAAATGTATATTCCACAAGAACTTTGACGTTTCCCAAACACAGACTAACATTGTACGAAAGTGGTGCGTATTACAACTGTATAAAACTATACAATAGACTTCCACATCATATTAAAAATTGTGACAACATTAAAAAAGTTAAAAAAAAGTGTATTTAAGGTACTTAAAGACATTGAACCCTACAACATTGAAGAATATTTAACAAACACGTCAAATCTATGATTCGCAATAATCTGCTGTATTTTTGACACATTTCATTTATGTTAAGTAATGTAATTCTGAAATAAAGAATGTTTGTTATTATTATTATTACTATTTAAAACAGATAAAAATATATTTGTTGTTGTCATACAGGAAAAAATTGTTATACAATATTTAAAGATGTTGAGATAGGAAATTGCTAAAAGAAACAAACACATATTTAATGTAAAAGTACAAGAGAAACAGAGCAACCTTCTATTGTTTAGACTAAAATTGATATTGATTATCTAACAATATGATAATTATTGATGAGTTGTTTCGCATATTATAACAAAAAATATTCTACTTTCTTTTGATTTTGCAACAGCGAGTTAAAAAGGATAACGAAAAACAAAGACATTTATTATGTAAAAATTGATAAATGTATAGATAACAGTTTCGATACTCGAAAAGATATCGATAGTTTTTAGTCAATAATATGGCGTTTTGTTCCCCTTCAGGCCCGGTTTCACAATATACAGTGTCGCCAATAAAGGTGGAACCTTATGCGGAAAAAATGTTTTGTCCGGTTTAAAATGTTGTAATTAAAAGGAACAATGCGGGTTTGTTAACTGTCAAATTTTACATTTTCTGCACAAAGTGTCGAAAAATATTTATTGGTCGAATTTAAAAAAAATCAATTTCAATTTTTATTTAAATTCGAGCAAAAAAATGTGGATACATTTTACCAATGTCCTTTTTCTAGTCACCTATGATAAAATAAATACAAAATGTTGTAATTTAAAAAAAAATTATTTATTCATAGGGGAGGATACGACACAAAAATATTTTAGCGATTCAAGCTTGTGGACAATTTCTAAAGTAAATTATTACCTAATTATTGGTTCATATTGTAACCCCCATTCACTTGAACACATAATTCAATACGTTTTTTAGAAGAATGAGTCATCTTTCTACTGTTTTCAAAGTATTACTCGGCAATTGTCTAGAAACATTCTTTTGAAAAACGTATTGAATATGTGTTAAAGTTAGTGGGGATCACTATATGAACAAATAATTAGCTAATAATTTACTTTAGAAATTGGCCACAAGCTTGAATCGCTAAAATATTTTTGTGTCGTATCCTCCCGTATGAATAAATAATATTTTTTTTTAAATTACAACATTTCGTTTTTATTTTGTCATAGGTGGCTAGAAAAAGGACAATGGTAAAATGCATCCACTTCTTTTTGGCTCGAGTTTAAATAAAAATTGAAATACCACCAAGATTGGTAGAGATAGGCATAGAAAGACCTTAATAAAAATTAGAGAGGATTAAAATATCTACAAGATAAAGTAATCATATACAGGGTGTTTCATTTAAATAACTTACGAAACTCAGGTTTCAAGTTCGTAATGTTGGCATATCCATAGAAAATACCCTGTATAAAAATAATGATATGTGTTATCATAGGGGACTTCTGTCAACATTCCTACGTCGGACCTCGTCCACACTTCTTATCGAGGGCGGTGCTTCCCTTGCAACCCTTAAGCTACATGGAAAGTGGAAGAGTACTAGCGTAGCGGAGGGTTATATAGAGGAAAGCATCACCTCGATAAACCGAATAGCAAAAATGATTGCTAGCTCTGTTACCGAAAAAGAAAATATGTTAATTAATGTTGAAATGGAGCAGGAATCCGCATGCAAATCGAGAAACTCAGCAATGGAGTCGCAAAATTGCATAATTGGTCCAGCTTCTTTCTCAGGGTAATTAAAAAATTGTACATTTAACATAGGAAATCACTAATAAATAACTATAATAGTTATTTATGTATAAAGGGTACTAAGTAGATGATTATGCCCTGAGGGCGACAGTCTTACAAAGCCCAGGGCCTCTGGCCCGATGGTTCGTAGGTCGCCCGAGGGTATATATCTATTAGTACCTGTGATGCATACAAACTTTTATGTCATACCAGTTTGTTCTAAATAATAAATTTTTTTTTTAATTTAATTTGATTTACCAATTTTTTATTTTTACCTGCGACATTATCTTGCCATTATTATAGCCTGGGTTTTTGTTGCTAAGGAGATAAGTATCCAAATGTTTAATGTGTCAAAGTCAAAAATCAAAAATGGAACAAGGTTTTGGAATTTCCGACGAAATTGAAAGAAAGGCTGAAAAGGCAACGCAAAACCTGTTACCGAGAAAATCCAGAGACTCATACGACAAAGAGTATGACCAATTTTTGAAGTGGATGTCAGAAAATGCTGTAGAAAACATTAACGAAAGTGTGCTGTTGGGATACTTTAATGATCTATCTGAAAAATTGTATTTTGTTAATAAAGAATAAGTTAATCGAAAACTGTTTTTTGCATCTTAATGCAACCGCGGGCCATTATGTGTACTTTATGCCCGCACGGGCATAAAGTAATCCCTTATGTAGATGGTATCTAAGGTATAAAAACATAATAATGCACTGGTATGACATAAAAAAAAATTTATGTCATACCAGTAAGAAATTTTGCGTTGCCTTATCAGCCTTTTTTTCAATCTCATTGGAAATTTCAAAACCTTGTTCCATTTTTGATTTTTGACTTTGGCACATTAAACATTTGAATACTTATCTCCCTAACAACAAAAGCGCAGGCTAAAATAATGTCAAGGTAATGTCGCAGGTAAAAATAAAAAATTGGTAAATCAAATTAAATTTAAAAAAAATATTTATTATTTAAAACGAACTGGTATGACATAAAAGTTTGTATGACGGATTTCTCTCAGACACCTTCACCATCAATGCCGGTGTTCCTCAAGGGTCCATATTGTCTCCCACTCTCTTCTTACTCTACATTAACGACCTTCTAGTGAGAACGAAACATCCGATATTTAGTTTTGCTGACGAGAGCACACTTATCTCATCTTTCTTTTTGAATGCACAAACATCGGCTGCCGACGCACATCTTCGCAGACAGCGTGAAGTATCACGCCCCAACAAATAATACCTGGAAGAAATTTTGGCTTGGGGTGACAGTAACCAAGTCGAATTTAACGCTAAAAAAACCCAGGCAGCAGTTTTCTCTAAAAAGGTTAACATTACCGAACCGGATATAGTCATGGACGGACACGCAATCCCACTGGCTTCATCTATTAATTTGCTGGGCGTCAATCTAGGAGGAAATATGGCTTGGCATAATCACGTTGTGGCAATCGCCAGGATAGCTTCTCAGAAACTTGGTGTACTCTTCCGAACCAGAAAGTTGTACACACCTCAACAACTTTTGGCACTATACAAAGCCCAGATTCGACCATCACTAGAGTACTGCTCTCATGTCTGGAGCTCTGCACCCAAACATACTCTTCGGCTGCTGGATTACATCGAAAGGAGGGCCATTCGTCTGATCGGAGACCACGAGCTGACTAAGAACCTCGACAGCCTATAACATCGAAGAGAGGTTGGGGATTTGACTCTCTTTTACAGATATTTTCGTGGAAAGGGCTCCGCTGACCTTGCCCTCTTAATTCCGCCCAGAGCGGCGAATATCAGAAATACACGACTAACCACTGCCGCCAATCCATATGTGGTTAAGCTTAATACTCCTCGAACTTCACTATTTAAGAATTCTTTCATCTGGAGGACGAATGCTGCACATACTCTTTGAAAATGTCTCCCTTCACAATAAAACTTACGGGTATTACTTTTCATTTTGTTTACTGGAAGCGTCGAGATATTAAGAGCGATAAGTTTTTAAATCGACATCCTATATATAAAATCTAATAAACGAATGACAAGACAAAGAGATCTAACAAACCACATAACGTGACTTGTGAACTACTTAAATATTAATGACGATTTTCTGGTAACCACAACGAAAATAGATGGTACCGTTGGTAAACTGTTTCTCAAATTATGAAATATTGTCTTCGGTGGTTAAACTGTATAAATTGCAAATGCATGAGTAACAGATGGTTGTTCGTAATAAATAGTACACAATTTGATTTTATTTCATAAACGGTTTACATCGGAATTTGTCCCATTTGTATGTAACTATAAAAATGCAAAGTTTCATATTATTTTTCTTCTTTTGGTGGTCGAGGGTTGATGATGTACTAAATGCAAATTTGCAGCACATAGCAAAATCGGCTGAGTGGATTTCGGAGTACTTCTAAACGAGTTCTCTCCCCAAGCATTATTTCTGTTTTAGGAAAAAACTATTGGAGGAAAAATAACTTGGTAATGCAACTAAAATTGGAGGAAAGTATATATTTTCTTGTTTGGGAAGATTTTTGGATTTAATTTTATTTACCGTTCCATGTAGAAGTAAATTATGGACTTTCCTCCAATTATTAATAAAATTTAAACATCTTTTGTTTGATATTTTTTAAAAAATGCAGCGCTTCCATAAGAAGAGAAAATTCCGTTTTTCAGTGCTAAAACTTAAAGTTATACCCCGATCATGTCTCTTTCTTCGGATTATCGTTGTCTCTGTCGTCGTACCGATTAAGGGCTGACACTCGACGTATTGTTCTAACGGCAAGGGAAGATCCAATTCGCCTCGAATGATTTTTTAGAGGACTGTATGCACAACTATCATTTTCAACGTTCCTGATTATTTGACATACAGGGTGTTATGGAAATGACTTATTATATTTAAATCGGCAGATGAGATGAAAATAAATTGAAGAAAAATAACCATAAATGGCGCTTTGAATTATTAATCGAAATATACACTTTATATGAATTCTGAAAATTTACGTGGCCGCTCCTGAGGACCTTCGCAATCAATAGTTTATTGAGGCAGTTTCGAGGTTCAAAAGAGGTTAGCGCATTATAGGCGGTGTTGTCATATTGCTACACAACAAAAGGTCTTTGACGCGCGTTATCACTTCTTTTTCAAACTTTTTAGAAAAAATCTACAATTTTAAGGTACATACTTTCTTACCTTCGATCTTATGTTAAAATAATACGTTTTATAATTAAATTCCATAAAAAAACACAATAAACATGTTTTTCAACAGAACCAGCCGTAGATAATATCACACAAATTTGAAATCACTTCACAACATTTATTTTATGAATTATTTCACAGTAGAAAAAAAATCTAGTAATGCTACAACTAACAAAACGTTTAAAATTCGTATACGTCAAGCACGTCAACCCTCGATAGCGCCATTCCACCCCCGAGTCTCGAAACATACTGAATCAACGATAGTGGCGAGCGGCCGGTATACCAGCAAGGGCGAGACTCGCGATGTGATCTGACATTAGTATACTCTAGTGACCCACATTGTTGCTAAGTGAATCCAGATGGAACGGCGCGACAGTATGTGGGTAAAAAGGATTTTTAGATATTCGATTTAAAAAAAAAGGAAGTAGACTTTCTCTAGGACACCCAAGGAGTCACCCATTTAAATATAATAATAATTGTAATGTTGTTTTTTATCCAATTTCAAAACACTTTGTGGGATAATCAATTACCAATGTTTCCATTTATACATGCATTTATTCTCGAACAAATTCCAAATCTTGGTTATCAATACAAAATGTTTAAAATATATTTATTTTATGTTTTAGATGTCTTAACAATGATTATTAGATGGCAGCTGATTTTTGGATTACTGCTATTTCTTGTGGCAAATGTAAATGGCAGAAGTAAAGGTAAGACACATCTTTTAAAACAATTCTTACGAAATTTCTTAGAACGTTGTTATGTTATCCAAATCTAAAATATTTTTTCTATTTTGGTTTGGATCATATCAAAGTTACGTAATAAGCCTTTCATGAATCTTTCTTAAAGGTTGGTAATGCTGTCTTGTATGTTTGGTTGCAGAAACAACTACTAAACGAACCTGACAGCTGTCAAGTTTACTGTCTTTTTAAAGCTGAACAAAGCGCTATAATATTTTACGTATCAATTTAAAGTTTTGCAAGTTCCCTTAACTCAGGAGGAATTAAACTAAAATCATCTGGGTTCATATTATTTCCTAAGAAATTTTTCAATGTTCGTAACAAAACGGCAGACATGAATAATTTATCAAATGCCACTTTGATAAAATAATAAGTTGATAGTATTACCGACAAAATTTACAAAATTTATAGAGTATATGTTGTTTTTTAATATGGATTTTTTTTAGAATAAAAAAATTAGTATAAAATACATATTTTATAATAGTATATTACATACCAAGAGTGGTAAGGACCATATTACACTTTGATTTCGTAAGAGTGTGTAATAGGAATACCACTCAAGTTGTGTACTATACTTTTTCTACGACTTCTTATTTATTTTTATGTTAAATTATCGAAATGCCAATAAAACCTTTTCTGAGTACAGGTACTCACATGGTTATCATTAGTACACTAGTCAATAAATTCTTTATACATATTTCATACCTCTCCGTAGATTTTTCAATCAGGACATTATTTGCTGTAATATCCGGTGGCGTTTCCTTACTTTGAATATCGTAGTCACTTGCACTTTACTAATATACCCGAAAATAATACTCAAATTAAAAATGTTGACGTTTAAAGCTGCAAATTGACATTTACGTTATCAAGGCGACGCGATGCTACACAACCAACTATGAGCACAATCTCTTGGAAACATTCACGGATTTGGCTTATCGCGGCTAATGTGATTTGTGGAACTGTTTTACGTAACAGAGCTTGGTTTATACATTCGACTCTTATTGATAAAGTAGTAGATGCTTACTAATATAAGAGCAGACAATGATATTATCGCAACTGTGCACAGACGTGTGCTTAAATATGATGTACAGCGTGTCCCATTTTCTTCACTTTTAGAGGGTATCTCCGTAACTGTTAGTGCTATAAAAAAAAGTAATGTAGGCGTCATGTACCCCTTTTGGGTCAAACTTAAACTGATACAATCAAATTTTTAAAATTTTCGCTCGCTTAAGAGATACGGGGGAAAATCAAAAAATTAACAATTTCAAAATAACCCTATATTTTCCTAGTTAAGAGAGATACAGAAAAATGTTTTATGTAGAAGTTTCTTTATAATGATTTTTGAATAATTTGCCGTATTTAGAATAAGTATAAGCGGTCAGGTAAAGAAGTTATCGGACCTAACCCCATTTTTTTTAAATGGAGCACCCTGTATATTTTAATCTAAGGCGATTGCATTTTAAGTTCTATTTTCAAATATATAACACACCATGGATAATATTGGTTTCCTAGGCGATTTCTTTAAACTTTATTACTTTAAACCATAGTAGGCCATGAAACAAAAGCTAATATCCTAGAGACAACTATGTTGACATTCTAGTTGTTATTAACATTTAACGTCAATTTAATTTTTACATATTCATTTGTGAAAATGACTTATCAACATTGTATGTGTTATAAATTTGAAAAGAGTTTAAAATGCTATCTTTTTAGATTCAAATATACAGGGTGTTCCATTTAAAAATATTAGGTTAGGTTCGATAACTTTCTTACCTGACCCCGTATACTTATTCTGAAAACGGCAGTTTATTCAACAATCATTATAAAGAAACTTCTGTATAAAACATTTTTCTGTATCTCATTTAACTAAGAAAATATAGGGTAGGTAATTTAGAAATTGTCAATTTTTTGATTTTCCCCCGTATCTCTGAAGAGAGCCAAAATTTTCACATTTTGATTTTACCATTTTAGGTTTGAACCAAAAAGAGAACATGAAACCAACATTACCCTATAAAACTGTCGAAAATAGGACACCCGTACTTTAATATGTATACTATTTATGCAGGGTGTCCCATAACTAATGGTACACAGGAAAACTGCAGATTCCTTGGGTAAAAATACTGCGAATTGGCCATACTTAATTTAGTTCAATAGCTGGTAATAACCGAGATACAGCGTGTCCAAGTAAAAATTTAATTTTCAATTTTCCTAAATAACTTATTTATGAACCAATATTTTTACACAAAATTTTTTGACTAGGGTTTTTTGGGATAAAGGAATTGGAATTTGTTAATAATTTTGATGTATATTATAGGGGGCGCTCTCTGTAGTACTCTGGATACATAAAAAGAAATGTAACTTTTTTGTGCCTTAGTATAATTATATTTTTATTAAAAATACCAGTTTTACGGCATTTTTAAGCAATAATGGTATACTTTGTAAATATCGCTCTGACTAACCGTTTTCGAGATATTTTCAATTACAATTTCTAATGCGCCCGTTTAAATTTTGATTTGTAAATGTGAAATTTGTCACAGTAGGCTTTGGTAAAAACAAATACAATAAAATTAGAATAAAAAGTAAAAAAATCTTGTGCGTATAAACATACCATGTCTCGCATTTCTCCGTTAGAAAACAGTTATGTCGCGGCATTTTTAGTTTAATTTTTGATTACAGTATCTTCAAAAACTCCTTAAAAACACCCACAATGCTGAGAAATGAAATTAAACTTTGACAAAAATTAGCTTTCAAAGTGTTTTCATTATATTTGTTTTTACCAAAGCCCACTGTGACAAATTTCACATTTACAAATCAAAATTTAAACGGGCGCATTACAAATTGTATAATTGTAATTGAAAATATCTCGAAAACGGTTAGTCGGAGCGATATTTACAAAGTATACCTTTATTGCTTAAAAATGCCGGAAAAACTGATATTTTTAATAAAAATATAATTATAATAAGGCACAAAACAGTTACATTTTTTTGATGTATCCAGAGTACTGCAGAGAGCGCCCCCTATAATATACATCAAAATTATTAACAAATTCAAATTCCTTTCCCCCAAAAAACCCTAGTCACAAAATTTTGTGCGAAAATATTGATTCAGAAATAAGTTATTTAGGAAAATTGAAAATTAAATTTTTACTTGGACACCCTGTATCTCGGTTATTACCAGCTATTGAACTAAACTAAGTATGGCCAAATCGCAGTATTTTTACCCAAGGAATCTGCAGTTTTCCTGTGTACCATTAGTTATGGGACACCCTGTATATCAACTTTGTATTTCCCAACCTTAAAAGCCCGAGAAGAATAAACCATTCTTGGGATCATGTTAAGGCATCATGCAATCTCGAAATATTTGAGAGCTTTCATAGTTCATAATTATTTATAAGAAGCACTGACAGGTCAATTAGGTAACAGAGTAGGTAATTATTTCAAAAATTTCGTTAATTTAGTTCAAACATCTTTACATTAAAAAAAATAAATTACCTGGTCTGGATTATCAAATTATACACTTTCAAAAAAGTAATCTGTTAGATTATAACCGGCTCATCGTTAATTATTAATTTGTGAAATAATGAAATCTTGGATTTCTGGTGCATTATGGGTGGTGTAATATCAATTTATAACCAGAATACTGCTAATAGCGCGGAAAGGAACACTTTATACAGGGTGTGACACAACTTGAAAACAAATGAAAATCGGATAAGGATATATGATTTTTTTACATTATTTTCACTTATACAGGGTGTCCCATTTTCTATACTTTTTGCTTTTTAGTTACCCCTCGTATTTCGGTTACGCGTTAACTTATCAGGTAGGTAAAACCCGATCTGATTAGAGATTTTCACGTAAAGTTCATTGGCTTAGCCAGTTTTTCTCTAAAAGGCTTACCTTTTGAAATATTAACAAAAATAAAAAAATTTAAATGAGACACTATTTTTTTAAATTAATTAAGCATACTTTGGGTTTGTTTATTTAATTATTCTTAACAATGTTCGCTTATGATAATAATTATGAAGTGTTTGATTTATATAATCCAATTTAATATTTAGAATAGCCGTCAAAATATTGAATTTAAATTATTCAAAATATCGCATTTTTAGGTTCTTTTTGAATATAAATAACTAACATTTTTGTAAATCCCAAAGTATGCTCAATTAATTAAAAAAATAATATACATATAGGGTGTCATATTTAAAAAATTTTACTTTTAATGCCTCAATAAATAAACCTTTCAGAGAAAGAGTGGTATGCTTAAAAAAATAATATATACAGTATCCCATTTAAAAAATTGCTGCTATCTTGAAAAATAAACTTTTTAGAGGAAAACTGGACACTGAACTTTACCGAAAAAATCTCTAACAAGATCAGTTTTTGACAAGCTAAGAGGATGTCGGAGTTAATCGAAATCTCCGATTTCACCGCTGTTTATTTCGCGCTTTGTAGGCACGAGGCGAATTTGATCTTCCCTTGCCGTTAGAGCAATACGTCGAGCGTCCGCCCACAATCGGTACGCCGACAGAAACAACGATAATCGGATGAAAGGGACCGAACGTGATCGGGGTCTAGACTTGAATTGTTAGCACTGAAAACCGGAATTTTCTCTTTTTATGAAAACGCTGCATTTTTTTTTAAATGTAGAACAATAGATGTCTAAATTTTATTAATAATTGGAGGAAAGTCCATAATTTCTTTCTATATGGAACACTAAATGAAACGACATCTAGAAATTTCCCAAAACAAAAAAATATATACTTTACTCCAATTTTAGTTGCATTTAGGGAATCCAATCCCTCACCCAAACTATAATCCCGCAATCCTGCGGGATTGAGCCCATCGATCCCGCGGGATTTGCGGGATAGCAAACAATGAACTGCGGTATTTTTATCGACGCGTAGGGGATTCCTCGCCAGGATGGGCTATTGAAAATACGTAAAACAACAGTTTTCTTGCGTACGCGCCAAATTAAGAGCGTTATTCAACTGTGACATTTATCAAAGTGGTTGAATATAATACATGGATTTTAAACAGCAATCGCAAAAATGAGTGTCAGTGTAGTTTACAAAGATAATAAAGGTTCAAGTTTAGTTTGGAATTATTTTTTAAAGTCTGAAGATGGTCTTACAGCTAAATGTAAGTTATGCCCTAGCATTATCAAAATCTCTGCTCGTTCCACCAAATGCCTTCACACCCACTTACAAACAAAGCATAATATTAATTTGAAAGTCCAGAGCAGCAGCGGTAGTGTTGATATTGATAAAATAACACAGGAAATGAAAGCTAGTACCAGCAGCTCGGGTTTGTTCGTTTAGTTCTATTGCTAAGCGCTCAGATGTTAGTGGTTCTTCTGTGCTACCTAAGAAAATGAAAATTACAGATTTTTTTCATCTGCAGGATATATATCCAGTAAAATAAGATCTAAAAGATGGAACATTAAACTTTCTTTATCTTTTCTCCGAAAATACTTACAAGATCAATGTCACATGTAACCGTTAAACTAGTCGTACTATTGTATTGTACCTATATGCAATAAATATTTTCCTGCTACTCTATTCTGTTTTAATTGCATATAACGACTTTTTATTAACATACAGCACCCACATCGAGTCCCGCAAATCCCGCGAATCCCGCAATGTCAATCCTGCGAAATCACCGCGGGATCGAGCATTTGCGGGATTGGATTCCCTAGTTGCATTATATGCATTTTTCCTTGAACATATTTTTCCTAAAACAGAAATAAACGTTTGGGGAAAAAATTCGTTTAGAGGTGCTCCGGAATCCACTTAACACGTACCGGAAATACGAAGGGTTGTCTAAGAGGCGAATATTTTCACAATCACTATGTCGATTAGAAATTAAGACAGCCACGATAATTTTGACACCGGAATCTTTCGTTTCGTTAAAAAATGGGACACTAAAGGCAAAACCGCAACATTCTATCTTTGATAATAACTCTAATGGGGATATTAGAGTATGTGGGACACCCTGTACAATACAATCCCGTCACCATGTATACAGAATAGTGTCCCTTTTAGAGAAGTTGAGATATTTACGTCTAAAAACTTACTTGATTGATATTAAAGAATAATTATTTTTCAAAAGCTGATGTTGTTTAAATAATTTCAAAACTGAATTACTGAGAAACTATTGAAAATCGTGATAAACATGTAATAAACATTGCTTCGAATTGAATAGAATTGAAAAATAAAAAAATATAGTCTCGTTTAAAATAAGAAAGTTGGTACTTGGCCAGGAGGAACCAAACATCTTGTATATGTGAAAATAAAATACGTTAAAAACCTAGGTCTTTTCGCTTTAATTTGTAGGTATTGAGAGAAGGAAGAGAGGAAAGTGGGCAATCATTACCGAATCATAAATAAAGGTTTCCATGCCAACGAAAAGTAATATTTTCACGCTTCTTCTCAAAATTATGGCGATATTTCCTAAATAGTCCGGCTGGCATTAAACGTTAAATTGCGTAAGTGCCGATCTATTGTCCAAATGCCAACAGAACCGAGATCGGAATAACGATTTTGACGTTTTCACTTATGTTTACACAATAATAATAGATTGGAAGTCCGAGACCCAGAAAGAAAACAATAATAATCCTAAAACTAAAAACTAAAAGCATTTTTAGCAGACACGAATTCGTATTGTAGAACTTTAATTATAATGTTGGGAAAATTAATGTCTTGGAAGGAAACTACTCGCGCCTGATAAAAAATAAAGTTTAACCGATTTTTTATTAGTTGAGAGCCAACAATTGGAACCTTTTTTGGCGGTAACTTTGCCCCTGGTAAAGAATTGGAAAGGGTATCATCCCGAGTGAGTACCTACGGACCCCTAATCATTCTACTTGATTCTACTCTATAGGAGTAATCACAATAATGTTTTTTGAAATAATAACTTAAAAAAGTTGTGTTGGGAAAAGCCGATGCTTTTAATAATCGAGTACTTGATACTCGAGCGATTTTAATAATCGAGTGAATCGCTCGAGCGATTAATCACTTGAAATTTTTATCATTAAGAAGAATGTGTTGATAAAACAACATCAGGGGTTGTTCTTGTAAGTTTTAGAAGTTTACTTTAGAGTTGCTACACTCCGCCACCATGAAATTTTGGTCAAATATAATTGTGCCGAGGAGTGACCTGTGGGTTCATGGGTGAATTACCCTACTTTTTAAACGTTCGATTTAAAAAAAATATATGTAGCGCTTCTCTAGGACACCCCAGGAGTCACCCGTTTAAATATAATACGTCATTTCCATAACACCCTGTATAAATGGGTTGATTAAATATTTTTGCAATTATTACTAAAAATTTAGGTAAACATTTTTCCATCATTTAATGGCATTTCTTAATAGAAGTTACTCCAGTCACATATAGAGCCAAACATTATGGTTAGTCTATTATTTTTCTGGTAAATTTAACTAAGTTATTCTTTCCGTGGGCGATTTTTAATAGTATCTATTTACTGAAAGCGTGATATTAAGGGTGGAAACCTTTCAAATTGACACCCTGCATATTGACTCAAACTCTACTTACTTTAAGGAACCATACATTTTCTAGAGTATGTACTTTTATTAGCTTGTCTACCATTTCTTTAAACTAATTTTTAAATGTTATCTCTTCCTGCAACTAAATAATCTGAATTTTATACCCAGGTCAAAATAAATAAATATAAAAAAACGATAACCACGATAACAAATTGTTAAATACATAAACACGTATATTATTGTGGAAACACAGTTCAGGTCAGTGGCGGCTTCTCCATTGGGCCAATGACCTTCAAATAAATATTTAAAAAATAAACCTTTTTTTTAAATTAGAATTTACTAAGTGCACCTACTATAATAATTTACCTGCCCCCCGTAAATGCGTACTCGATGAACTTAACATATCCTTATCAAGGGTGCAGAGCAACGAATACTTATAAACAGGAAGAAGGCATGAACAAACGAACAAACCCGGCATCCATTATGTATGGCATCAGCTGACAAACGCACGTGCTTTTCAAATGTCACTTTTGTCAAAAATTTGATTACTGTCAATATTTTAAAGTGACATTTAACCAACAAAAACCATTCAAAACCCTTTCATTTGATTTACTAAGTGGTGAAAATCAAATATTAGGATTCTGACATGTTTTAAGCTGTAAATATAACTTTAAAATAATCCTTACACACTCTTATATCATTTATTGAACTAGTAACGTAACTACAAATGAAATATTAAACTTCGGAAATAAGCTTGTAAGTAGTTTTATTAAAAAATAGGAAGTAAATCATAATTTACATAAAATATTTTACCATCTTCAACTGGGCTCTAGGTCCTAGCAAATATTTCAAGCTTCAAGTCCGAGCATATTTTTGGGCTCCATATGATTTATGAAAAGAAATTATTATTGATGCTTACTCTCAGTTACTGACAGTAATGAATATTTCAATTACAAATTACTCACTTGCATCAAAAAGGAATCGACGTTTCTCGTGAAAAGATTAGAAAATTAAAAATTATTTTAGAATTTAAGGACGCTTTGCTTTCGCCATTTTCATTCCCTTTACATATCATTCATATGTTGCTCGATTATATTCCATGACAGACGAGGAAAATTGACTTGTAAAATTATTTAACAACTCGGCCTGTTCGCATTTTATGTCTGTCTCTGTCTGCATCAACCTTTCCCGATTCGGTAAAGTGAGACAAATATGGCCAAGATCAAATCGCCTTCGTTAAACACGCCCACTTTATGGCTTCCAGATATAACGACGTAAGTCTGATATTGACACTTAATGCATACTAATATATAAAGATTAACGTAGTTTACTTGTGATCGCATGGAGCAGAGTAGGCTTAGCATCACTTCCATGGCCTTCTTACGTGTTTCGATCCCCCCCCCCCCCCCCCACCGGGATGGTGTAGAGTGCAATTGAATCACATATTTCAGAAACCCCACAAATCACACATTTGTGAAAATACAGTTTTCTATATTTTTTGGCAGTGTAAAGGTACACGCAGATAATGGTAAACAGAAATCCCAAAACTCCTTATAACTCCTTATATTTTACCCACTTAAAATTTCCATGTATTGCAAAAACGCCAAAACTCCAGGAATTTTGGTGTTTTTGAAATATAAAATTGGAACACACTCATTTTTGACATGACAGCATTTTGTTAGGTTATGTACATTCTTTGTTAGCTTTAGAGTCTTTAGACGTTATTAAATTATTATAACAAATAAAATTGTAAATAATTGACATTATGGAGATTGAAGATGAATCTGCTACACCCAAGAGGAAGCGTGGAATACGCAATATCAATGAATATAGTAGAGAAGTTATTAAAAAGTCCAGAGTTAAGGGAACTGAATATAAGAGCTGGAGTGGCGCTTTGGTGCCTGCAATTAATCAAGGACCTGACTGCAAGTAAGTTTAATCACCTTAAACTATTACTAACTAACTAAATTATAATATGTAGGTATTATTTCGTTTTTATAATTTTAATGGTATTTTTAGATGCCGCAAAAAATGCTTTGAACGAGTTAATGAAGAATTACGCATTCAAACATTTCAGAACTTTAGAATCCTCAACACCAAGAATGAACAAGATTGTTTGCTACAATCTCTCCTTTCAGCTCAGGCCATTGCACGTAGAAGGCGCGTAAAACCTAGTGATATTTCCTGCAAACCAGATAGACTAGCGTCTTTTAAATACAAAATTCTGGGACCAAGTGGAACACATGACATCTGTAGGAAAGCATTTATGGCGATTTTTGGTATTACAAATGATCGGTTGCGCCGCTTAACCACCCTAAGAAGAAAGGGACGAGTTCCTATAGATAAACGAGGTAAGGGTCGATCAGGAAACGCAAAGCCAGGACTTGTTATTGATTCAATCATACAGCATATTGCTTCATTTCCGGTCAAAACTGCCCATTATACCAGTAGAGAGTACAGGTATCTAAATGAAAAATTAAATATTTTCATAATGCATAAGTTGTTTAAAGAGCTACATCCAGAACTGGATGTTAAATATTCATATTACAAAAAGATTTTCAAAGAACAGTTTTCATTATCTTTTGGTTGCCCTCAAGTCGACACCTGTTCCACGTGCGAAGAGTTAGATACTAAAATAAAAAGCAAAGTCTTAAATGAAACGGCAAAAATGGTAGCACTAGCAGAAAAATCTGTTCATAAAAAAAGGGCAAAAAAATTTTACAACCAACTTAAATCTATTTCACAACGTTGCAAAGTAGATGATGCAGTAGGTGGTATTTGCATTGATTATATGCAAAACCTGCAACTACCGGTGATTCCTGTCCAGGAATCTTTCTATTTACGGCAACTAACCGTTAATGTCCTATGTATTCATAATCTGAAAGATGATAAGGTATCATTCTATGTGTATCATGAGGGAACAGGAACTAAAGGGCCTAATGAAGTTGTATCCTTTCTATTGCACTATCTTGACAGCCATCCAGAATTCCAAAGTGTTGCACATTTTCACTTTTTTTCTGATGCATGTGCTGCTCAAAACAGAAATCATACCATAGTTAGATTTTTTTCAGCATTAGTTTCAACAAATAGATTCCAAAAGGTTGAACAATATTATCCCACACGGGGACATTCATTTTTACCGTGTGATCGGGATTTTGCCATTCTCAAGAGGAAAATTAAAAAATCAGACAGGATTTACACTTTAAAAGAGTATGTAGAGCTTATCATAACATCTAACAAAAGTTTAAACCGATTTACTGTAGTTTTGCCAAATTCCGATGACATTTTGAACTTCAAGCAGTGGTGGCCAACCTATTTTAAAAAGACAATGCTTTCTAATGAATCTTTGGGCAGAAATATTAAAAGAGATCAAAAGATTACTTTTAAAATATCCAACTTTCGACACTTTATTCATTTAAGTGAACACGATGGGATTGTTATTACGAAAGAGTACATAGATGGCTTACTGGATCATTCTTTTCGGCTACGAAATAGCAACAAAGATGTTATTACTCTCCCTACAAGAAAGGCATACCCCGAAGGACATATTCCCGTCAATATCAAGAAAATGCAAGATTTGAGAAAACTTGAAAAGTATCTACCAGATAATGAAGAAGTCAAGAGCTTTTACAGTGAAATTTTTAATTTACCTACTTGCGAACGTGATTTAAATGATACAATACAACCGGATGAATGATTACTATCGTTAACATATTCTGTATTTTAATATTTTTAAATAAATAACAATATAAAACACAATTTATTATTTTTAAATCCTCAAAACATATGTATAATAATGTATATTTCAGAAACCCCAAAAATCCACTAAAGAAAATTTAAAAAAATATATATATATGATGTAAAAATGCAATATTTTTAGAAGCCAAGTAATTAAGCAACATACCCTGTATCATTTTACTACAAAAAAAAAATTGCTTTTTAAAAATATTTCAAATACTAGGGTTTTTTTAAATTCCTGAACATTTTCATAAAATGGACTTATGTGGTTTCTGAAATAAGTGATTCAATTGGAAATCGGACTGGGACTCGTGAATGTCCTCAATGCGTTAAATGCATACGAATTTATCCGAACTCTGACGATTTACGGCGAGCGGGCCAAAGAAGCCCGAAGTTAGCAGGTATCAGGTTAACGGCCGGCTTCAATGAAAATCTGAATAAGATGTATGTCGTATCATCATTATCGTAATTATTAAATGCTTTGAAAAGAGATTGCAGGTTCCAGGTTGGACGTAGGTCGTAGGTACTGCGAACGTTATCAATGACAACTGTAGAGATCGAGCGATGTTCATCTATATATTAAAGAGAATACGTTAAGCATAAAGACACCGTTTATAAACAGTATTGCTAATTTTAATGAGCATGTTATAACTCAGTTTTCAAATGATATAGACCAAAGGGTTGAAACAGTTTAAAGAAGAGTTTTCTTGTATCGTATCTAGAAAACGAGAAATAAAGCAAAGTTAGGGTGTGAACTCAGAAAAATTCCCTGTGGCGCTTTTCTTAATGAAATGTGATCGACCACGAGCCGCTACCGGTTCAGGCATTTAATACTACTAGTATGTATTGTATTGTGGCTTAAGTCTTTCCGTTGAGGGTTGCCAACCAGTGGGATGTCCCATTTCTTGGGGTTTTTCAGGTCACTGTGAGACACAATTCGTGGGACATTTTTGAAATTTATTTTTTTACGTATATGTACCGGCAGGCTACCTTTTTCTATTGAACTTTTTTAACCCATTATTTCTTATTTCCGACCGTATTTAAGTTACCTTTTTTTTTATGACGGGACATTTTTAAAAAAATATGGGATATTTCGTCCTCTCTTACACTACTTGGCATAAGTATTATTCATGGTAAGGCTGACAACAATGGTTCTTTATTTGATTCATGTTGGCCTTCAAAATAAGCGTCAATATCAATTATCAAAAATATTATTATAAATAATAAGCGCCTAATTAGTTTAAAGAAATGGATACAAAACAACACATTTTTTCTGTAATAAACAATTTAACCAAGAAATATTTAAAAAAAAAATAATAAAACCAAAATAAATACGCAATAACTCTTATCGCGGTCCAATAAAACATGAATACATTTTACCGCAAAGTTACTAAAGTTAATAATTGTTCCAAAATTTTCGCTTAAAATGCATTTTGCCCTTTTTTCTTTACTTTAATCCTCATTACTCTTCACCAGAACTACGGTACGCCATACTATAGGCCAGTGGTGCGCAAACCGCCGGAGGGGTCGCGGAAAATTTTTGGGGGTCGCCAAATTCAAAGAAATTCACACCTACTGTCTATCCAGGGGTCGTGACAAAATTTTACACAAAATAAGGGGTCGCAAATGAAAAAAGTTTGCGCACCACTGCTATAGGCGACAAACGAAGCTATTAAAAGTTAATTGCGATTTTAAAGATAAAATTACAGACAGGGGTTTTTCATTATTATATAGTAATTACAGTATATGTTAAAATATAGGCAGCAGGTCATATAACAAAAAATTGAAAACACAATAGCTTTCGAGTGAGAGCCTGTCAAAGTGCAAATTATTTTTCTATAATTTGTTCCGTAATTATATGCCCAATAATATGCCCCAAAAAAATCTAAAATAAATACAGGGGTTTCAAAATATTAAGAAAAATCTAAACTTTTTCGTTTCGGTTTTTAGTTTTTCTTGACTTTGTTCGAAACGATGTCCAAAAAATTAATTTCACTTTCTGATTGCTACTTTTTCTCCACAAGATGGCATCATCAGCTTTTTCTGTCTTTAGGTCATCATCGTCAACTTAATGTTTTTAAATATGTGCCTAGATTTATCTACGTCCAGTGGTATACAACACTTACTAGTTTACCGACGTTTTGTTCCTTAAATTGACCATCTGCATTAAAATACCCCTAGTACTTGTCTCTAATTTACTTTTGTTCCTGAAGATTTTTAAACTATTATTGCTATTTCTGTTTTTATTGTTATTATTATTACATACTACTGTTTTTTTTATTTCAAACTAATAGTTGTATGAAATTTCTATTTAACGTAAGTATTTATTTTATTAATACAAATAAAAGTTGACTCTTAAAGCCACTTTCTTAAGAATTTTAACAGAGGCATTATACCGAATTTAAAAAATATATATATTACAGGAAATTACTAGGGGTATTTCAATGAAGATGGTCAAATTAAGGAACAGAACGTCGGAAAACCAGTGTTGTATAACACTGATCGTAGATTTCAGTCCTTTTTCATAATTTAAACAAAAAGATTCAGGTCCCTATTTAAAAAAATTAAGTTGATGATGGTGACCCAAAGACGAAACGTCGTATGAAAGACTAATAATGCCATCTTGTGGAGAATAAAAGTAGCGATGAGAAAGTGAATTTTATTTTTGGACATCTCTTCGAACAAAGTCAGGCAAAAATAAAAACCAAACGCAAAATTTTATATTTTTCCAAATATTTTGAAAGCCTCTGTATTTATTTTAGATTTTTTTGCGGCATATTATTGGGCCTATAATTCCGAAACTTTGCCCCAGTTTAACCGACTTCGTATCTCATACCGTTTCCGAAATACCGAATTTGTAACACCCTGTATGTGTGAACAATCGACATCGGTCGCTGAGACACAATATATCGGATCTTCTCGGAGATTAGTATAGTTTTTCTATGGATGCGACGAAATATTATCTATTTACAACCATGCATGTAATAATGACATTTCAGCTATCTTTGAAAGGTGGAAAAATTGACGTTTTTTTAACTTTTACTTTCCAGCCGGGTGTAATAGTTATTTACATTACAAGCTGCGAAAGTTTACTTTTTGGTGCGAGGTGTTTTTAAATAGGCGAGGCGAAGCGTAGCGAAGCCGAGGCTATTTAAAAAACTCCGAGCACCTGAAAGGGCTTTTGCAGCGTGTAATGTATGAAACTTTTTCTACTACTGTTCTTTGATCAATTATATTATTAAGTAATGAACTTTGATTTTATTCAAATTATAATAAAATACACCTGTAAAATAATCCATGACAACTAGTTATTTGAGTACTGTCAAAGTCTGTCAGTTCGAATTTTTTAATTTCGATTGTCGAAAATGTTGTTTCAAGACCAAAACGAAGCTATACAGAAGGCGGCCGAGTTGGCATGTGCCTCACTCTTACCCGTAAAGTCGAAAGATAGGTACTGTCAAACGTACAACCTGTTTCTAGAATGGTTCGTGGAGAAAAACCTTTCACAAATTGACGAAAATGTAATGCTAGCGTACTTCCAAGAGAAATCTGAAGCCCTATCGCTTCCGTCCTTATGGTCACAATATTCCATGCTTAAATTGACTATTTCTGTGAACAAAAATATAGATATTTCGCAGTTTAAGAAACTTATTGCATTTATTAAACGAAAAAATGATGGTTACGAAGCTAAAAAATCTAAAATTTTCACAAAAGAAGAAATAATAAAGTTTTTACTTGACGCTCCTAATCATAGCTATTTATCTATGAAAGTGATAGCAGTAATGGGGATAGCTGGAGCATACCGGACATATGAGATCTATAAAATGAAATTGAACGACATCGAAATCAAGGATGATGTAGCTATTGTTAAAATCGTCCAGAGCAAAAACAAGGTTCAAAGAAGTTTTGTGATAGCCGATGATGGAGGTCCAGTTTCTTTAATGAGGTTACTTCAAGATTATATTAAACTTAGGCCAAATAATGCACAAGACGAACGCTTGTTATATCGCTATGAACGAGGTAGGTGTGTGAATCAGGTGATTGGAAAACACACTATTTCAAATGTTCCCAAAGAAATTGCCAAATTTTTGAAACTTCAAGATATAAATAAATACACTGGTCACTCGTTTAGAAGAACATCAACTACCTTTCTTGCAAATGCTCCAGGTATCGATATTTTGGATTTAAAAAGACATGGCGGTTGGAGATCTTCGTCCGTTGCGGAGGGATATATTGGTGATTCGGATACAAATAAAATCGAAATTTCCAAAAAGATCTTAAATCGATCTCCTACTTTTATTCCATCTAACGACGCGAGAGTGACAAATAGTTGTATGGTCCAAGTCCAGGATAATAACGAGTCTCTAATAAGAAGCGGCGAAGGTATTGAATTGAATAATATTCCATCAATTAATATTTCTAACTGTTCAAATTTCACTATTAACCTTAATGACAATAAATAAAAATTAGTGTTATTTAAGTTTTATATTATTGTTATTATACCACTTGTTTTTTCAATAAATATAAACTTTTTATTATTAAGTAAGATTTTTTTTTAATTCGCTTGAATAAATACAATAAAAAATTTTATTCTTGTTTTTTTGTCCTGGCACCGAAAGTATTACTTACGTAGCTAGCAACCTACTTTCGTAGCTAGCAACGGATAATATTCAGGTAACTGTAACATTTACTTTCGTTTTCTTTCGTGTTGCTACGGCCCGAAAGTTGATTTATTTATACAGTAGTAGAAAAAGTAAATTATTTTTTTGTAATTTTTTTAAAAATAGGTATCTCAAAATAATATACGAACACACTTTTTTAAAAATGCTAATAGCTTTGCGTGATTTGATATGTCTACTTTTTCCCTAATTGATAGAGTGGTCCTCGTCAGCATTGAATATTGAATCGTTGATAGCTTCTTTGTCTTGGCATTTTCACTGAAATAAGCTAGTAGCGCCGACTCAGAACCAGGATTTTGAACTTTGTTTCCCGTCCGCCGTTCTTTGAAACAGTTATATGACTTGTTATATGTCGGGCGGCTTTTAGTTGGCAGAGAATCTTCTTCTACTATTTTTGCTGCTTCTCGAATTTCTGGTGGAGTAGCAGCAAAATCAAATTCCTCATCTGATAGCATTTTTCTGTTGTTAAAATAATATATTGTTTAGTGACATGTGTGTATTATTACCTACGTTATTTTACCACCTGCGGTTATTTGAAATTTCTGTCTAATTTTTCAATGTAAAAGTCAAAATGCATTGTATCTTTTATTAATGATTTTAATTCAAAATAATAAGAAGTGGGGATGTTAGATGTGGTTGTAAATAAAATAGTATACAAACCTCGGTGAAAAGTTTCATTACTGTCTCGAGATTTAGTTAACTACCGACTCCATCGACAAGAATGAAACACTTTCCACCTCGGTACGTAATATACAATTATTGTTTGTTCTAGAACTTACCCCTGGTAATTCCGTCTACAATAAAAGGGTAGAATAAACCCAAAACAACATACGCATCAGGTCGCGCTGGTACTTCGTGCATTCATACTTACGTAATTTCGAAAAATCAACAACCTAACACAACTAGAAAGCGTATCGACGATGCAGGGAAGCAGTTATAGCGCACGTTTGCAACATGTTAAGATGGAAGACACATTTAATGTTTTCTATATTTATTTATGATCGGTTAATGTGCCAATACTAATAGGCAGAATCGTTGCGGCTGTGTTTTTTTTTATTGACATTATCATAAGTATATTATTTACCGAGTGGTTTATGTAGAGAACAGTCATAGTTATAAACTGCCCGATATCTGCGCAATTAGTTTAGAAGGAAAATTGCGAACGTCCTTACGTAAAAATATTAGGATTTAATTATACCTACCTATATCAGAAAGTTGATATTAACTGAGATATAGGGTGTTAAAGTTAAAATTTCATTTTTGATTATCTCTAATAACTTTCACAGAAACCAACGGTTTTTTTATAAAATTTGGCAATTATAGTTTTTTTCGGATGAGAAACTGATTTTTTCGTGAAATTTTAATCTATAATGTAGGGGTACTGTCTGCGGCATTTTTTGCACATTTATTAGGTCATAACTTTTTTGTACCTCAGTGTATGTTTTTAATTAAAATAATACTTTTCTCATATTCATTACGTAAAAAAAGGTATACTAAGTTCAGGTCGCCCAGAGTTACCGTTTCGGAGATATTTGTATTTAAATTGTTTAGTGCGTTAGCTCAGGCAAGCAAATAATATTTTGTTGCTTCTTACCAATTAACTTTTACATGATAATTAATGTTCTAGTAATGGTAATTGGGAATAATAAATACAACAATTGGATTGTTCTTTAATTTACTTTAATTAAAATAACTTTAACCTGATAAAATATCGTGTCGAAAGAAACCAACAGTAATCAAAAACAAAACTTACGATAAACTCAAAAATGAAACATTTTCTGTTGCATAGCAACTGCATCTCTAAATATTATTTGTTTTCTGATAGGTTACTTTAAAAAAAAACTTGTTTGCAAATTAATAATAATTGGGCAGGGTACACTAAACAATTTAAATGCAAATATCTTCGAAACGGTAACTCTGGGCGACCTGAAATTAGTATACCTTTTTTACGTAATAAATATGAGAAAAGTATTATTTTCATTGAAAACTTAAATACACTGAGGCACAAAAAAGTTATGACCTAATTAATGTGCAAAAAATGCCGCAGACAGCGCTCTCTACATTGTACATTAAAATTTCACAAAAAAATCAGTTTATCGTCCTAAAAAAAACCATAATTGCCAACTTTTGTAAAAAAATGTTAGTTTCTCTCAAAGTTATTAGAGAAAAACAAAAATGAAGAAATAGGTAAGTATAATTAAATCAATATTTTTATGTAAGAAGTCTGTGGTTTTTCCATGTCCCATTAATTAGCGGATACCCTGTATAACCTTCAATTCGCATTACGCTTTTTTTTTTAAATAGTATACGAGGAAACTGAAAATATGAAAATATTAACGTGACATATTATATGCTAACTTTGACTAATCTTCATCTATCATATCTCGATGCCAAAGTCTTTTGTGTGCTGAAACTAACTACAGAAGTGATCTGAATTCCACACAAAAGAAAAAAAAGTAAACGGAATTAAGTACGAGACCAAATTGTTAAAGAATCATAGACATTATCATATAAATACAGACATTATCTTCTATGTAGATTCTGTTAAAACATCGAAAAACCGTTAGCGAACGTAAAGAAGAAAGAACGTCAGGAAGTGAATATCGCTACAGAAAAGAAGCCGGTACTAAACGAAGCCAGCAAACCGGAGGTACTGGGTCAGTGAGTCACCGATATCATCTCACAGGAAGTCTGCGTAATGACTTAACCGGCTTTAATGTTTGTTAATTAGGAATAAAAGTAAAACTGTATTTTTCTTAATTTAGCCACTACAAATTTCGGTTCTAGAGGCGAAATATCGAGTATATTTTGATGTGCATGAAACTATTTGCCAAAATTATTTGGATAGTTGAATACATTTAAATTTATAGGTCGAGGCGACCTATATCTATGGATAGTCAAATTCTAAAAGCAAAAGTGGCAAATTTATGGCCTCGCGCATGTAGACATGGCAACCAAACCGTCACCAATACGACGGGGTTGCCTATATGCCGGCCACAATATTTTGCGCAAGACAACCGACGAGCTACCTTTAAAAATATGACCGGAAAACCGTGCGCACAACCCATTTTTTCACTCATAACATTTAACTTTTTATTGCCACCGCATAAGTTGTACGTATCCACAGTTTTTTTTTTACTTTATACTTTATTTCCTTAGACATTACAATTTACAATGTATGGAAAACGTCAAAGTCAAATACATGAGTATATATAAAATGATATACAAATACACAATATACAAAATTTAGAAAAAGCAAGCTTATACTAAAATAAAAGTTATGTTATTGTTAAAAAAAAGGTAAATATAAAGAAATGTACAGGCATTATAGCACCCTTGTAAGATATTCATTAACTAAATAAAAAGCCTCAGACAACAAATATTGCTTTAAACGCCTCTTAAACAACATAAGACTATCAACAGCCCTCAGGTTTGGTTTGGCTGGCCCCAATGAGTTTGGTGATGTTCTACCAACATTCAGTCGGTTAAAAGGAACTCTAAATGAGCTGACTTGTCGTGTGTTATAGGTATGAACATCACTGTTAATGGCAAATCGACATTTATTTTGTATTGTATTTCTTAAAGAGCCCTCTGCACGAGTAAGTCCTCGACACACCCACCAAAGTCCTCAATATTCTCTTCTGACGGTAGTCGACTGGTATATGGCAAGATAATTTCGTTAATAACTTATTTTTATAAACTGTTGCCAAGACGAAAATTTAACGAGTTAATCAGTTAGTGCCTGTTCTCACCAAAGCAACTGGCAACCGCAACGCAACTGCAACGCGACCGCAACTTCAGTTGAGTTGCTCATGCGTTCCCACTGGAATCAAAGCAACCGCAACGCAACTGCAACGCGACCACAACTTCAGTTGAGTTGCTCTTGCGTTCCCACTGGAACCAACTGGTTTGAAGTCTCTTTTGACATGAGCAAAATATCGTCTTCATCAGATAAAGATATAGCCGCAACATACTTGCTCGTTAAAAAGCTTAAAAAAAAAACTTTTTTGGGTTAACCCTTCTTAAACCATAAATTTGAGACATAGTTAGCATATAGTGGCACAGGAACAGGCACTTAGGATTAGAGACATGAATGAAGAGTAGGTACTTACTTTTTAGTCAGGATTTTGAGGGTCTTTGAAGGGTCTTACCTGGTATACATCAAAAAGAAAATTTATTATACCTGGTGGTTTAATAATTAGGTGTAAAACACTTGATTCCATTGTAGCTCATTGGGAGCCCATATCTCCGAAGAGGAGGCATATACGAAAAAAGTTTATTTGAACTTGTAGTACCCTTTTCACTTGTTTTCTTCATATCCGGGAGATTTCTCACATTTTCGCGGTTACCCTGTATAGAGGAGGTATAAATAAATAGATTTTTGTAAATTATGTAATATTATTTTGGTGCGAAATACTAATAAAAAATTAATTAAATTAATGCTATATTTTATAGGGAATTTCACAATAAAATCTTCACTACACTCGCCGGCACAAAATTCCGCCACCCTGATATTTTGGTCAAGTTTGATATTTTATAACTTTTGTATTTTTTATGCAATTTTCATGATTTGGTTATCAGTTTCCGGTTATTGTGTATTTCCTTATTTATTTTATAAAGTAACATTTTTCGATTAGGCTATATTATACACGAGTAAATCAAACTGTTGCTTCTTTTCGTAATTTCAAAACACCCTGTAGGAAAATTGAGGTGGATAATTTTATTTACATACTGTTTCTTGTAATCTTTGATATATACTAAACATTTCGATATTTGATTCATTCCATTATCTCATTTCTGCTGCGAGCTACAAAATTTGAAATGAAACGCTGATTTGAACCCTATGGTTATTAAGAAAAACAAACACTAGGTATATCATAACGTTAATTAACAAAAACAAGTTTAATATCGTGTATTTCCTCCTCTCGCAGTAATGACAGCTTGCAGTCCTCGTGATATCGAACGAATAAGCTTACTTATCCTTTCTTGAGGGATAGTCTGATGATATTCTTCAGTCAGCGCCAGTCGTAAGTCTTGAAAGGTTTATGGTTGTAGTGGACGACGACGAATGGCCCTTTTAAGTTGATACCAAAGATGTTCGATTGAGTTGAAATCCGGACACGCGGGCAATTTCAATCTTGGAAGTCCAACTTCATCCAGATCACTACATGTGCAACGTGAGGTCTAGCATTAATGTAAATTGGTTCACAGTGAAAGGAGCAAATGGAGCAACAACTTCTTGGAGGATTTTCTCAATCTAACAGTGGGCGATTAGAGCTCAACAAATACAAGATTGGTGCGTACTTCGGTAGAAATACCCATGACATACATTTTCTAAAAATAACATCGTTTCATTTAAAATTTTGCTGCTCGCAGCAGAGATGAGATAATGGAATGAATCAAAAAACGAAATGTTTAGAATACATGAAAGATGATAAGAAATAGTATGTAAATAAAATTATGCACCTCAATTTTCCTACTGGGTGTTTTGAAATTACGATAAGTTTGATTTACTCCTGTATAATATAACCTAATCGAAAGATGTTACTTTATAAACTAATTAAGGAAAAACACAATAAATTAATCTACAAACTGATAAAAAAATCATGAAAATCGCATAAGAAATAAAAAAGTTATAAAATATGAAATTTGTCCAAAATTTCAGGGTGGCGGAATATTATGCCGGCGAGTATATAATAATTTTACTGGTAATCTGTAAAATTCGGTGACGTTTCTGCAGCTGGATAATTTAAACATCACCACGCCTAAAATATACTTCATAAAAATAGTAAATTCCAATCTCCAATTGGCAACCGTTTGAAGGTTTGGGCACTTTTTATACAGATAACCTTCCATTCTTCACGCCGTCATCAATCATCATCATTAAGAATCCTTTTGTTTAAGTTTGTTTGGTTAAATGGGTTCTGGGATATGCAATATCCCTTTTTAAAGGATATTGCACCTTTAATTTGCACAAAACCCGCGAAACATTCTAAATGAATCGTGTTGAGGCAGTTAAAGAAGTTAAGTAACGTATTTAAAAAACAATTAAAAATGTTGAAACTTAATGAGATAAATTAATAGTTGTTGTAGTATGCCAAGTTGTATTTATTTTTCTAATAGGATAAATGAAATAAAGGATAATAAAAAATAATAAATATTAAATTTTCAAAACGCCGCCATTTTGTTTTCGTTACAAATAGAGAACTAATAATCTGGTGTCGTAAAGTATTCAAAATGATGTATCGCAAGACCTCTCTTCCTATTTCGATTTGAACAGTTAGAACAGCCATTCCTTCGTCAAAAAGTAAGGGGAACTACCGAATTTTGTAAAAAAAATTGCGATTAAAAGTTATGGGGGGGGGGGGGGGGGCATTAAAGAACTGTATGCCGATGAACTAACACCAGTATTTTGTAGACTTTTTAACTTATTCTACAAACAAGGAATATTTCCATTCCATATTTCCATCGTGCTGGAAGACGGCGCCAGTCCACCAGCCTATACCAAAGATAGGTAAGAGAACCCTGCCTAGCAACTATCGACCAGTCTCATTGCTTTCAGTTATATCAAAAGTAATGGAGAAAGCTATTAACCAACATCTTCTAAAGTACCTGGAGGGCTTCAACATTATCAGCGATCATCAATATGGATTTCGGAAGTCCAGATCAACTGGAGATCTTCTAGCCTATGTCACCCATATTTGGAACAACGCAATCGACCATCATGGGGAGTCTCGGGCTGTAGTGCTGGATATTTCTGAAGCCTTTGATCGTGTTTAAGGTTAACATTACAGAACCGGATATAGTAATGGACGGACACGCAATCCCATTAGCTTCATCTATTAATTTACTGGTCGTTAATCTGGGTGGAAATTATTTTATCAATATTAATAATAATGAGTTTTAATATGAATTTAGTGGTTTTAATCAAGAACGGCGGCGCGTCTGACGAGAAAAACTCAAGAGACCGTTTTCATGTACTATTTACCAGGCTAATCAGAAAAATATCTACATGGAAAAATGTCAGTGGCGTACCATCTTTTTTGTAAAAAATATAAGAGGACATGTTTGCAGGGACCCCACTGGTGGAGCAATTGAATAACTTTTCTAACTAAATTTTGTGGTTCTATATCCTATTAACACATACCAAAATTGAAAATAATATCTAAAGTACTTTCGGAGATATTAAAAAAATAACCATTTAAAGAATAAAAATTCAACACCCTGTAGTAAAAAATTTAAGCCGTTGCGGACATATGTTCATATGAACTTTTCTTTTTAAAATCACCTAAGGAATCACACCCTGAAATATTATCACGTCATTAAGGAATACCCTGTATATTTTAGTATTTTCTTGATATTACTAAATTTATTCGAGATTCTAAACTATACTTTTTGAGAAATTGAATCTCCAATATTATTTTGGTACAGATTACAGATTAATCTTTTTCCCGTGCACATGATGTATTTTGCTACCGTGTAGCTTCCTGGGATGTCTGCCTAAATTTTATATTTTTATTGAGAGTTTTAAGATCTTGTATACCGAAAACAAAGGTTAGAAACTAAATCTTTTGGAACGTCTGGAAGTAAGTTGATAGGAAGGATTAAACATTCTTACAAAAATATCCAAAATTCCCCTCTGTGGTGAAGCGTATAAACGTCCTTAAGAGGTGAAGTATTTTCGGTGTAAGCCATTGAATTGACACACGGATAGCATGTCATCAGCGACAGAGAAAGTTAAACCTTGTCACCTCGACGAATGCAAATTATTGTAATAATTAATTTAATACAAGGCTGAGCGAAAAAAAAAATAATTAGGATGGATTATCTTTAATAACAAAAATCGGTTATTTATGTCTTAAATGGGATTTTGGGGGAAAGAAATGTTCACATATGGTTGACCTTTTAAAAAAATTGTAATTCTTCTTTCACAGGAGAAATATTATGTAAAACGCAAACGCATAAGCACCTTAAATATGATGATGAATGCTCCAGGGTTGGGCCACCGACCTATACCTATGGATTGCCAAACAAAAGCAAAAGTGGCAAAGCGGACATCTCTATTAAGCGGACATTTTTTCATAGTCCGGAACTAGGTATATGACTCTCCTTTGGGCGGACTCGGACAGGCTGCTTTCATACAAAGAGTCCGGAAACCCTCTTTTAAACCGACAAAAAAAATTTTAAAGTATTTCGGAGACGAATAAGTACGGTGCAAAACCTCTCTGAAGACAGACCGGCAACCAATCGCGTGTGCGTGACAGAGCGAAAGAACTTCGCCGAATGAAAGTATGTGTGATTCCCCGACAGCAGTCCGCCGTTTATTTGTGAGATGTAAGGTTAAATTCGTAAACAATGGCACAAAAATATCGCGTTTTGAGTCTGAAAGAGAATATTGATGTTGTGGAAGTTTGTAATTTGATAACAATGATTTTGGGGAGTTCATTAACATTGATAGCAATGTGCTATTAGAAGATGATAGTGACCCCATTCCTACCGATTATGTAGTCCAAACTGAAACCACATCACTATCTGACGATTCTGATGAAGAAGATGAATGCAGTAATCAAAGAAATGTCACCAATTATCAACAAGCCATTAGTATGGCAAAGGAATTATAAGAGTATGTAAAGAATAGAGGTGACTCTACAGCAATGGAATTTTTATCAGACTTTGAATTACATTTAACAAATTAAACGCATGTCTTCAAGTTATTACAAAGAAAATCTTATATTTTAGGTCAACGGACAACATATTAAACAATAATAATTGTTCTTAATTTTTGCACGTTACGAATCTAGGTCTCAAAGAAAGTCCCGTTGTTTCACTTTCTTTTCAGAGTTAGTATGTTAAGGAAGTTAATTTTAGATTCTTCTATGTCATTCCATGATAATATTGTATTCGTGTGTTTAAAGCTAATATTTTTTGTGCTAATTTAAGAATTAAATTGACAATAAACAGACAAGAATTGCTTACAAAAAAAATCGAAGGCTGAAATTAATATTATAAAGAATGTGTGTATGTGTATAATAAATATACTATCTGTGCCATAGCAGGTACACAATTGTTCAAATAATATGCAGTTACATATTTCGCTAAAATAAAATAATCTTGCAAATTCTATATACAGGGTGTTATGGAAATGACGTATTATATTTAAACTAAACTAAACTAAAATCCTGAGATGAAAATAAATTGAAGAGAAATAACCATAAACGGAGCTTTGAATTATTAAGCGAAATTATACACTTTATATGAAATCTGAAATTTTACATGGCCGCTACGGACGACGACGGTCGCAATCTATAAAATAAAAGGTCTGCAGTGTGAATAGACGTCAGCGTATTTCGGCCGGTGTCGTCATATCTATACTGCAAACTCTTTAAGAAGAAATTATAATTTTAACAATTTTTCATTCTATCGTTTATGAACAAATGTGATTCCAGAAAACCGACGGCGAAAAACGTTTTGCAAAACAAATAATAGTAATATCACACACAAATTTCAAATTCGTCACAAGCACAGGAAAGTAAAAGATCAAACGTCATTGAATTTTTGAATGGTTATCTTTCAAACTCAAATCAATATTATTTAAGACACATGCTCTCTTACCTTTACTTATTTAAAAACAATTATTAGTTTCATAATTTCTCTAAAAAAATAAGTTTTAGGAAAAAAACTCTTGCCAAACTTAATGTAAAACTGATATTGTATATAAATTATAAAAATTAATTATTTACCTGTACCTTACATCCAGGCACATACATAATCAGTTGTTTATTCTTTTTCATAAGAACACTTTATGCACGGGACACAGATTTTGACGACAACACTGACCAACACATAGTGGAAGAGAACTAATAAGTTTTTTGTAAAGACATTATCAGACTATTAGGTTTTATTACACGCGACGCGACGAAATTTCACTTGTTGACGTTGTGAACGGCAGCTGTTGCGTCCAGAAGAAACTACCGGTCTTAAAATGAACAATTTAGTTTGTCAATAAAAACAATATTCATAGTTTATTTATGGAGTGACAAGATACACGCGTAAACCGTATTATATATTACAACACAACGACCCGACCAAACACCTGCAAATCGACCGGGCTGCTTGGGTGTATTGATTATTCGACAAAAACAAGCATATCCCGACGCTGTCAGTTTTATACTGACAGCCCGCAGTCGCTAGCATGCACTCGTATACAAACTACGTCTGCTCAGTCGAGCCGTCGAGTGTGTGACAAAGATAGGGAGATAGCAGTGTAGGTCACTTCGCAATTTTGAGATTTGAACGCAGGGTTGTTCTAGAGCGTACTTTTGTACCGATTCGGTACACTTTACAAAGTATTGGCAGGTTGGTACATCTTTCGAGTTTTTGGTACACTGTCCATCCAAGGATTCGTTTTGTTATGTAGGGCTGTTGAAAGTAACAACTTTTTTTTAAGGTCATTTTCTTGGTGAACGACCTTTTTTTTAAGTTCACTTTCTTGGTGAAGGTAACGACCATTTTTTTTCTTACAACTCTAAGTTTTTTTAAGTTGGTGTCCAGTGAAGTAGCGTCCTTTTTTTAGACGCCGTGCTGGTACATTTCTACAAACTTCGGTAGAATTTTATATGTAACCCTTCTCTAGGACACCCAAGGAGTCACCCATTTAAATATAATAAGTTATTTCCATAACACCCACAATGATAGGAAACGGCTACACTTGTTGCCACTACAATCCACGGCCTCACGTACTCAAATCGATCAAATTTACAATTTTGTTAAAAATATTAAGAAACCACAATTAAACCAAATTTGTTTTCAAAACTAAGTTATTTCTTGCCGAGATAGTAATTTGATTATTTCGGTGCTTTTACAGATGGTTCCAAATGTAGCGAATAAAAAACAATTATGAAACCGACTTGATACTTTCACCACTGGACCATTAGTTCCAACAGTGAGCGGGGAAATATCGTTTTTTATCGTAAATTAGATTACTTACTGAATTACCCATACGCACATATTATATCTCGCTTATATGTTTTCTATTCTATCGACCGTATCCAAATACCTATTTCTGTAATGATTATTAGCTCACATACGGTCGACAAAATAGAAAACTTTAATTTTACATTTTGGCATTGGGTAACATTTGAAAGGGTGCATTATATTTCCTACTTGCGGTTGCAAACATTAATTGTTATTACTATATTTCTATGATAAATGAATAATCACTAGTAATAAAGAAACTAGTCACGCGTGTAGGTACCTATATATTTTTTAATTAAGCAATAAATGAATTTCTGTAGCGTGTGTGTGAAACTATTAGTAACATATGGAAAACAATGTTATCTATGATTTTAAGGAAAAAACTATTATTCATCAAAATGATGAGAAACCACTTTCAATGAAACCGGCCAACAATTAAAAAAAAAATAATAGAAAATAAAAGAACGGACTTCAAACCATGGAAGGAGAAAGAAGTGGCCTACGCCATGAAATTATCATATATAAAAAAATTCATACAGAACAAAAATTAAAGCATGTTCTTGATTTTTTTGTCAAGCTATTGTCACAATTTATTGGAAAACCATTAAAACATGTCAGGTTATATATATGTATATAATATTATTATTTATTATAAATTATTTTAATTAAATAAAAATAACTTTTATGTACAGTTTGTTTCACGATAAATGGATATAACTTAATGACTGCAATAAAAGTACCTAGGACGAACCCATTATTTATGACCGTTTGTTATTATTATGTGGAAAGGACCGGATTGTAATAATTATAATTAAATATAGGCACATCAGGTAGGTTTGTTCGAGAAGAGTTTAGTTGTATTACCGATATTATTATACCAAACGTATAAAAAAAACAGTATGTGGCGTCCATGGAAAAGTATTGATGGTGCTTCTTCTAGTGTTGCAGTGAAGAAAATGCATTTATCTCTCGATGCTAGGGAAATTGTAAAAAGAGCATATACTTCTTTACTCAACAGAGGACTTTATGCTAGTGCTGCTGCGACTGAAACGTCTGATTTGACTAAGATACCTCTGACTACAGTGAAAATAATAGAAAGAAGCGTAAAGATGCCGGTTTCACCAAATGTTTCGACGAAAGCGACAAGGACTTGATAAGTTGTAGCCGCACAAGCCTTTGGAGAGTTTTGTCGGAAATGGGATTCATATACCGCAAAATTGACAAAAGGCAAGTACTCATGGAATCCCACCGTTTACAAAAATGGCGTCATGAGTATATAACTTCTGTAAGGAAATCCCGTTCTGAAAACAGTCCTATAATTTACCTCGACGAGACTTGGCTGGTCTGATTCTTCCGATAAGTGTAAAACAAAAGCTCCGTCAAATAAAGGAAAAAGAATAAGCATTTTACATGCTGGGTCAGAAAACGGTTGGCTTCCAAATGCCTTGTGACTTTCTGCAAAAAACATTCAAGACTCTTGTGTGGACTACCATAGCGATAGCGATACGAAACAGAACTATCTATAGAATGACATTATAAATGTAAATAAATATGACTAGTAATATTTTTAAAAAATGTTATTTCATTTGATTACATTAATATAATCATATCATTACTTGTTTTCCTTAGTCCGTCCCTTCATACTTCACTTGTTTATTGCCAAGCTCTTGTCGACACAATGGGACCAACCCAGGAAATCATTAAGTTATACTTATTCATTTATCGTGAAACAAACTTTACTATAATTCTTTCCCCATTTACTAAAATATTGTCACTTCGGTGTTTAGGATATTACTATAGACTATAGACGTATAGAAATCACTCAGAACTGAACTGAAACTGAACTTATGAGAATGACTTTCAGATTGGCTGAAATAATTTAATAAGTAATGTAATTATTTCAATGTGATTGGTAACAGAGCAGACCGTGAGTAATAAAGTTAATTATATTGCAAAATAAAGCCCTTTGCTTGATTGTTAAATGTAGGAAACTTTTCTAACGCAAACAATTTACGTGTAATAACTCACGTAAGGCCATGTAGGAGTACGGATTCCATTCCAAGTACATCATTTAAAATTCAATGGCCGTGACGATCTACCCATTTCCATTAGAAAAATACATTTTCCTATGTAATGATAAAAAAAATGTTTATTAATACCTATTGTCGAACTGGAAGGTCACACCAGCAGTTGACAATTATGGTATTAACATGAGTATGTTCAGGAAGTATTTATATTCTATATGTGTGCGTCTCTATGTTTTTTTTTATGATGGAATAATAGGTTATTATTTTATGATATTATTATTGATTGTATATAGGGTGTCCGGGAAAATGTGGGAAGTCTCCCGGATATGACAAAAACAAGTGAAAAGGGTATTCATATAAACTTTTTTCGTATAGGCCTCCTCTTCGGAGATATGGGCTCCCGAAGAGCTCCAATGGAATCAAGTTTTTTACACATAACTATTGAAACATCAGGTATATTTAATTTTTTTTTAATATGATGTATACCCAATGGCAGTTCTTAAACAGGAGCACATGCGCACGTGCACCCCCAAAACAAAACGAATAATAAATATTAATTTATATTCATTGAATATTATATATCGTATAAAGTCCGACCCTCCCTAATATTTTATCGTACCGTCAAACTAAAAAAGTCCGACCCTCTCTAATATTTTATCATCGCGTCAAACTAAACTGTATAGATCCGGCAAGCGTGCCTCGGTCGAGGTAAATGACGATTATGACGAGACTTGCTCGCACGTGCGATTAAGTAGTGCAGTTTCTATGTAGTAACAGGTGGCGGGTGGCAGTGGGGGATAGCGGGGCTATGGCAATTTAACATGGAAAAGGCGCACAGTTTTTGTGTGTTGTCAGTTCGTGCATCTAGTTAGAAATTCGAGCGTGTATGTTTTAATATTTTAATATTATATATTTATTAAGTTAAAATGAATAGTTGACGGTGGACTATTTAAGAAATAACTTTAGCTCTTTGAGTTTGGAGCAAAAAATTGAAGTGAACACCTAAACCCGAAATTCATTTAACGCAGACCACAAAGGGTAAATCTAGGGACTTTATTACAAAGTTTAAAATGAAATATATGAAGAAAAAAAATTATAGAGGGTATTCCAGACTTAATGAGGCTGTTATTGATCAATTTTCTACAATTAAGAACCGAAGAATGGACTTTACGTTTAAGCACTATTGTGTAGGGTCGATAAATGTTGTGTATATCGATAAATGATACTCGATAGGATTTTAAACCATTTTATTTAAGGATTTAAACTAAAAAACACTGAAAATATGAAGAATGCCAACTTGTCAGTCTCGTGGCTCGATTCGTTCTCATCATAAAACAGTTAAATATTGTTCTCGTCTTGGTTGCATCTAATGACGTAGCCGTAGATGGCGTAGTGGTATTAGACATCATTCGGTTTTCTTGATAACTCGTAGATGGCGGTAGTAGTATTGGACATCATTCGGTTTTCTTGATAACTCGTAGATGGCTTTAGTAGTATTAGTAGTGGACTGTATAAATATTGTTACGAGGGCTGCATGCGACGACGTTAAGATCCGACAGCTATACACACTAAGAAAACCTTTCTTATTTTCCAAAAGTTGTATTTCCTTGTGTAAAATTAAAAAATAAATAAAAATATGTTTTACCTAACGCATTTTCTTATTACCTTTTTTCTTCCTACATTTAAAACGCCTAGAAAGTAATTGTTTGGTCGTTACACAAAAATAAAATTTTAAAAATAATTTCACCAGAACCCCCTCTATCATAGGTCACGAGCCGCCACTGACTTGTACCAATAATTACCAAACAGTAATTTTTATAGTACTGTGCAGAATCTGACTTAATTATTCTAGTTTGCAAAGGCGGCATGTTTTGGCATTGACGTGTTATTTAATTCGTGATTCTTCTATCATAGGTAACGAGCCACTGTGTATGCCAGGTAAGATCCTTCAAATTACTATCCAATGAAGTGTTGTGAATTACTCACAGCTGCAGAGACGGATTAGCTGTGACACTCATGGCCCTTTTTTTTAACTCCCAGTGTGATAAGAACTTTGGACAACGTTTTTTACATACCTTTAACTATTGACTAAAAATTAAATACTGTTCATTCATGTCGCTAACCCTAACCGTTTTCGAAAATACGACATGTTAATTATATCATGTATTTGGCGTATCTCGGTAAGAGATACATCTTTGTTCCTGTCAAATGTTGAACTTCAAAATTCCGCCTTTCCATATTTAACCCATAAGAAGTCAGTGTAAATAAAATGATGTTTTCTCGAAAAAGGTTAGGATTAGCTTTTACCTACCTTGGTTTTCAAGTACCCAGAATACAATTTCCCATGGAATAAACCTATTTGAATAACTATGTTACCGTAAAACCCGATTTTAGTTGAAACCCGATCTTCCTAGGAAAACTAGTTTTAACCATCCTCCCTCAAATCTGGACTAATATAACTATAATTAACTGGGAATGTTTATTAATTTTAGTTTGAACTATTTAAATCTATAAATTGACTAGGGAGGATAGTTAAAACCAGTTTTCCTAGGAAAATTGGGTTTTAACTGAAATAATGTTTTTACGGTAACATATACATTTTTTATTTTGTAGTTTCGGCTTCCAGGACGGGGTTGTTTGTAACCTTCCATGGAAAAATGCGCAACAATCAAAACTTGTTTGCTTCAAGAAATTTAGATCTTTTTTTGTTTCAGATTTAAGTTCAGAATCAACTTCAAAATGTCCCATGCTAACAGAGTGTCCATTCAGAGCGGAGCAATGCCAAGAAGACGAAAACTGTCCCGTCGATGCCATTTGTTGTAAGAGTCCGTGCGGAAAGGTGTGCACGAAACAACTTTTTACAGGTAAGTACACGAACTAGTCTACCCATTTACCTGTTTTTTAAACAAACATTTGTGGGTTATTTGATATTTTTGATAACCAAGACACCTGTGGTGGAAAATAGTAATAAGGGCACCTCCAAAAAAATGTAGGAATGGTAAAAAAAAAAAAAAATCCATAAATACTTACCGAAAATACAAAATTACGATAAAATATGAAAATGAACTGTTTTAGTATTGAATTCAAACCTTATAAATACAAATTAATATTGACACTTGATTGACATATCAAAATGATCAAAACAGCAACTGCTCGCAAATATTTAATGATGCAAAGCAATATTTAACTGCGATTGTACTTTTGGCTTTGTCTAACACATTATTGAATTTAAAACGTATTGCGGAACTCCGCAGATAGACTATTATGTTTTTATTCACTTGTAAGGCTGTAATAAATAAAGATGGGGAGTTTTAAGCCACGATGGCTCTTGAATCATGGGTTTGTGACGCACGGGTAAAGATATAACGTACTGACTTTAAATTGATTTAAAAGATGACCTTGTGCATGCTAAAAATAAGTTCAATCTACACTGACACAAATGCATTTAGAAATGTCGTGGGTTACAAAATTGGAGCTACCTCTCTATGTTGTTCTAACTGAGCCTACGAATTATCACAAATTATTTAAAAACAGTAATTCAGGTTCTTTTGGTTCGCCTCAACCCAGAAAGAGATTTTTATCAACATTTTAAACATATTTGAGCACACCACAATTCCCCATCTTCTAACTATTTTATGAGTTACCTGAACTCAGTTTTTGGGTTGGGAAAACTTACTAATTGATTATAAAGTGTCGTTTTAACCCGGACATTATTTTAACTCATTACCATGTGTAAATTATTTTGAGTTGGAATAATTCAGGAAACGTGCTCCAAAACCCCATATCGAGGGTAAATCACAAGATCGTAATGTCACGGAAAGTTCCGAATTCATGCTAGTGCAGGTTTGGCGACGTTCATTCTATTGTTATTCGTCAATTCTCCGTCGATCGAGCGTATAGACACCTGTTGGCCGTTGCGCCGTTTGCGGGATCTTTCATCTTTGTTCTCTGTGCGTGAAAATTTGTGTTTTGCATAATTTTGGTTAGTTGGCGTAAAATGGAGGGACAGAGGGAGATGCATACAAATTGTTATTATTGGAATGGAGCCCTATTATTTATAAGTATATATTAATATTATAATATTATTAATACGTATTTACTCAAGATTTGTACATATGTTACACATGAAATGTTATTTTTCGTTTTAAGTGTATTCTTAAAGTAGAGCCTTTGGGAGCCCTTACAAAATGTTTTTTTTTAACTTTATTAATAAACTTATCTACCTAAACTAATAATAGGGTTTGAATTAAGTTTCCAAAATCCATCTTTGCGTGCATATACCTGAGGAAAACAATAGAACGAAAAAATACGTGCTCAGGACTGGCTAATAATTTCTATTAACACTAAACAAATGATGTTTTTCTCAGGTATGGACGCACCCTTCATACTTCTTTGAAGGTACGCCTACATATTGTGGATATACACTTGATAATTTTTTTTAAGACCTGACAATTTTTTCCCTGTTTTACAAAATTAATAATTAAAGTCCACAATATGAAGGTGTTACATCAAAGAAATATTTTGAGTTCAAATAGTCCACAATTTAGGCACTGGTAGTCCAAATTTGGAGTCTGGTAGCCCAAAGAGTGAGTTATTCCAGCCACCATTGTAAGCTAGAACAACTTAAATGTCAAGTTTTGATAGCTCGAATCATGAATTAATCCAGCCCGACTAGTAACGCATCACAATTCACATACTGGTAGCTACGGTAGCCCATTAATAATTTAAGACGGTGGGGCGTGAGCTATTGTAACGCATAAAATAACCCATCTTCTGTGCTATCATAACTTATGAATAGTGAGTTGATGCAATTTCTTCGATTTGGTTGCCGTAATTCAGAGGTCTGGGCTGTCCCCTATTAGCAACACGCTTCGGTCTAGGACAACTCATATTTGAGTTATATCAACTCGAAATTTCGCTCAGTGTAACGCACAGTCAGTCACATTACCATAGAAGGAACTCGCAGGTTGTGCATGTACTTCTTATTGATACATTTTCCATTAATATAAGCCACACAACTTTGCGTATTTCTAGTATTTCTATATACTGGGTTCAATGATCAAATAATAATATGTTTACTAATGGTTGTGGGAATTGTTCTAATAATAATCTACAAGCACAAGATGAAGAATCTTTGTCCTCCAAATGATTCCTAACGAGACCGACTTAATTATCTACAATTAACTATTGCAACATTTATTTTGTACTTGCACTCGCCAGGGAGCTGCAATGTTCTCGATGTGTGGGAATGTCACAAATTGTTTTTTTTAAGAATTTGTTTAACTGTTACAGTTTTTAGACAATTAAAGAGCGAATTGTGCAAGACGGGCTGGCAATTATTTGTAGATGATTTCACACCGCTATAGTGTTACAGGTTTCTTTTTTTTAATTTTGTAACATTAATTGTTCTAATTTAAATACCATTATTGTATCGTAGAAGTATAAAATAACCCCCAATTAAAAATGAGCACTTTCCACCCAGGTGGAAAGTAAAAGTAAGAAAACGTCAACTTTCCACCTTTCAAAGATAGATGAAATGTCATTATTACATGCGTGGTTGTAAATAAATATACTTTTTTAACATAAAATACCCAACAAGAATTGTTCTTCGAGGCAGAGAGAACGTAAAGAATTTCTTGCATGTATGTAACCTTTAAATTTATGTTCCTGCGACAATTGAACAAACTATTTTTAACAACAAAATAATGTCATTTATATAATCGTTTTCTATGATCATAAGCAATAAAAACGTGACACGTCTAAAATACTTATGCATTTTTATAGAATAAAATTATAGGTCCTAAACAATATGTAAATAATGTCCTATATATTTAAATAAATGTAAACAATAACTCCGGCGAACCCAAGTTCATAAAATAATCCATATTATATTGTTTAAATCTACATAAATTAGTGATTGTCTTATCAGATGCGATAGAAATAATTTTCTTAAGTGAAATTATATATCTTATAACCTACTTACCTATATTAGATTTTTTTGTCCAATTTCATCAAGAAGTAGAAATAATCGAAATGTTAAAAATGTACTTTGACACATTTGGTTGAGTAAATTATTCATTAATTAAAAAGTTCGATTGGTGCAAGGAACCCTGAGTATTAATATTGTTACAATACGGTCGTTGGAAGCTGAGCTAATGGGATTAGACCCTAAACATATAATATAAAAGGGGAGACAAAACATTCCATTCATAAAACACCATTTATCTACTCAGGCACAGTTCTATACAGTTTCAAATAGTTAGAAGAAGATGGCTTTAAAAAATGGCAACGCTGTAATAAGGTACACGTTTAGATAATTTCGATCTAACGTTAGTCATAAACAGGTAATCGTTGTAAATTGAGAGAAAATTGTTGCAAACACTTTCAAATGCCTTTCCTTGTCACTTAAAATTTGCCTGAAGTTCGCATCTTTAAACAATTGCCTAATTTGGGGACCAACAAAAATTCCTTCTTTAATTTTGGCCTCACTGATACGTGGAAATTTGTCTTTTAAATACTTGAAAGCATTTTCTTCTCTATCCAGTGCTTTAACAAAATTTTTGATCAGACCCAGCTTAATGTGAAGTGGAGGTAAATATATTTTTTCTTTCTGGTGGTTCTCGGGTCAAATTTTTAACGCCAACTTGTATTGTGTCACGTGGAGGCCAAACCTTAATTTTATAATGTTTGTCTCTTGCACGGCTGTCCCATTCACACAAAAAGCAACAGTATTCGTTTCCATTAAAAAGTAAAACAGCTTTTAGACTTGTTTTAGACGAATCTATGAATGGTCTCCATTTATCGGGAGTATATGGAAAGTTCAGTTCGGTCATTAGGCCAGGTATGTCATGGCAAAATACTAAATCACCTTCCACTGCAAAAAAATTTGTGAGAGTAGATTGCCTTTTCCTGTAGATGGACACCTTCACTCCTTTTCCCAAGAGCTTCCACTGCTGCGGGCGGGATCCGAGAAGTTCAGCTTTTGTTTTCGGGAGGTTCAAGTCACGAACAAGGTCATTTAATTCACCTTGAGTGATTAAATGAGGTGTATCAGGCAAATCATTAGAACTAGGGATGTAGCTTGGTCCGGCTTCTGGTGAAATACTTCCGGAGTCTGATTCGGAATCAAGCGTGTAACTCTCAGGTGGCTGGGGAATGGGTAATGAGTTGTCATGGGGCACTGGTCGCATTGCAGTAGGAATATTGGGGTACTGAATGCTACGCTTGGTTTTGCTAGTAATTCCTTTAATATTCGTCATGCAAAAATATCAATCATCTTCGTGATTACGAGGTTCCCTCCAAACCATTTGAACTGCGAATGGCATAGATTTATGAGTACCTTTCAGCCATCCAGTCAATGTTCTCGAGCACGAACTGCAACACATTTTTGGGCCCAGGACCTATCTTCATCGCCAACTTTGCATCCAAAGTACAGTTCATAAGCCTTTTTTACTAATGAAGATATCGGTTTTTGGTACGCTTTCGCGGTAACTTCGCCCCAAATATAACAGAAGGTATCGGCTTTATTAACGCAAACACGCATCGACATTTTTGGTACCGTTTTACCACGCACGTAGATCTAAGCGAAAATATTAATAGATGTTTACTAAATGATTATATAGTAACGACTAAAGAGATATTTCAAGCATAGATCCAAATAAGCTGCAAATAACAATAGGGCGACCGTTTATTACCTATTAATGAGCCTATTCGACCCTTCCAAGAAATCTGAGGCCAATATAAACATTTGAGGGTCAGTTGTATATTAGTTTAAGTCCAAATGTTACAAAATACACGATATTTTTATAAAGAGGATTTTTGTGTTGATTAGTGTAATTAATATTATACTTTTCGGTTTCAAACGCAGGCGGTAGATTTAGGAGTCTTAGTACAGACCTTGGCATCATTGATTACTGTTTAAAATTTTGTATGATTCTGGCAGCATAAAAATAACTCTGACTATTTATTAATTAAATGTTTTTAGATTAGACGTATCTGAATTTTAGCTTATGAACTGACAATGGCGGCATTCAGCAGCGCCCATCGATTTAAAAGCGATTTTTAATCGGTGACGTCACGATGCCCATCGATTTGTAGCTCTGCTGAAGGCATATTGTTGTCAGTTTTTTGTTTGGTTTGGTTACCTTCTAAATATTTTCATCAAATTTAACATTTTTTTCTGTGCGAAATGGATAATTTTATTTGTCATGCCCTGGTTTTTATTACATGTCGTTACGAAATATTTCAGTGGATTGAAACGGAAAAGTTCGTCGTTGGTCATTTGGTCACATGTGTGGTTTTTACTGCAGTACTAGTGCGTGGCTAAAAATGGACCATATTAGTAGAATCATTTGTACAGGGTGATCACGTAGTATGTCCCCCCATCTTAACCTTTTTACATACTTGAGAAAAATTAAAACGATTGGTATACTAGGTTTTTAAAGTAGTATTTGCAATGGGAAAAAAAATCATTTAGATCTGTTGATTTACAAGTACGGTTGGTTTTACTCAACATGATGTTGAGGCCCTTTGTTAGACACCTATTTAATAATATGCAACCAAGTAATTTACGAAATAACTTACAGAGTTATGAACAGGATATATAAGACGACACTAACTTGTGATCGTATGATATTAGTAAATCATAATAAATTATTGTTGCATAACTTAAGAAAAAAACACTTTTTGAAGTGAGAGGGACCCCGATTGCGTAACGGGCCTAGGGCCCCCTATAACCAAAAATAGGCACATTGTATATTCCGATTTATTAATAATAATAAAGTCGGTAAAATAATGAGCGCGTTTCTTTCGAGGCCCCTTTAAATACGAGGCCGTAGGCTAGAGCCTACTATGCCTAGTGATATATCCTACCCTGTTTAAACATTCTTTTTCATGTGACATCCTCTATATTAACAAAAATAATAATCTGCCGGCGAAAAACTCCGTTCAGATCCAAATGGTTGGATACCGACGAAATTTCGTCAACGAAAATTTATTCCGCTTGACGTGTGTCATTATTAAGTGTCACGGGTTGTCGGTTCTTTGTTTTCGGATATATCACTAGGCATACTAGGGTTTGTTCGGGTATTTAAAGGGGCCTCGAAGAGAACCCAAAAATAGACTTTAAAATCAAAAATACGATTTTAAATTGACAAATTAAATTAGTGCCTCAAACTGGCAACAGAGCAAGAAAATCTACGACAATAAAGAATCGGCGTAACTAAACCCGCTCATTATTTTTACCGACTTTATTATTATTAATAAATCGGAATATACAATGTGCCTATTTTTGGTTATAGGGGGCCCTAGGCCCGTTACGCAATTTGGGATCCTTATCACTTCAAAAAGTGTCTTTCTTTAATAAGTTATGGAACAGTAATTTATTATGATTTACTAATATCATACGATCACAAGTTAGTGTCGCCTTATATATCCTGTTCATAACTCTGTAGGTTATTTCATAAATTACTTGGTGGCATATTATAAAATAGGTGTCTAACAAAGGGCCTCAACATCATGTTGAGTAAAACAAACCCTACTTGTACATCAACAGATATAATGATTTTTGTTGCCATTGCAAATACTACTTTAAAAACCTTGTATACTAATCGTTTTAATTTTTCTCAAGTATGTAAAATAGAAAGTTTAAGATGGGGGAACATACTACGTGATCACCCTGTACAAATGAATCTACTAATATCGTCCATTTTTAACCAGGCACTAGTACTGCAGTAAAAACCACACATGTGACCAAATGACCAACGACGAACTTTTCCGTTCCAATCCACCGAAATATTTCGTAACGAAATGTATTAAAAACCAGGGCTTATGCCCCTCTTCACTAGCGGAGATCGTGTATAATATGTTTTTATAATAAAGGGAAACATACTTCCATTTTTTAAATGGATTTAATTTCAAAACCCGTTGCGGAACAATAAACCGCTTTGAGATTGTGTTTTGCTGGTTTTTCTCTTTTTAGAGAACCGACCCATTGGCTTCATGGTCTATGACCAGCCTTGTGGTACGCAAATACACCACTAGATGGAGATATTTCATCTATCTTACTTCTTACAATTATAATTCACTTCTTTCTTCATTATTTTATAAACAAAACTAAGATAAATCGTTAAAATGTTATTTGTCATAATATAACGAAATACCCAAAATAATTTTTTGTTCATTGTATTTTACATTTTAGAAATTGTAATTATAAAGATTATCTTTTTTATAGTCGTTAATCGGTGAACTATAGTGTGGAAAAATCTGTGTCAAAACAATTAAAATATACTTAACTTAACTTTACGTCACGTTATAGCTAAGAATGTGCATGTACTGGTTCTCTATTAATTTACCTTCAGTGACAAGAAAATGACTCAAGTACTCGTAAATAAAGCTAATTAAAATAGTAAGTTTTATTACAGTATCATTTTAATAAAAGTTGAATTGCTTTTACACTAAACCGTGAAGCGTTCCCCTAACATAAAAGAAATACAGTGAAACCTCTCATAACGGACACCTCTAATAAGTGGACATCTCTATTAAGCGGACATTTTTTCATAGTCCGGAACTAAGTATATGAAATTCCATGAAAATCAACCTCTCTTGGGCGAAAACCCTCCTTAAACGGACAAAAAAATTTTAAAAGTATTTGGAAGACGAACTCTCTGAAGACAGATCGGCAACCAATCGCGTATGCGTGGCAACGCGAAAGGACTTCGCCGAATGAAAGTATATGTGATTCCCCGACAGCAGTCCGCCGTTTATTTGTGAGTTGTAAGGTTAAAATCGTAAACAATAGCACAAAAATGTCGCGCTTTGAGTCTCAAAGAGAATATTGATGTTGTGGAAGTTTGTAATTTGATAACAATGATTTGGGCGAGTTCATTAACATTGAGAGCAATGTGCCATTAGAAGATGATAGTGACCCCATCCCTACCGATTATGTAGTCCAATCTGAAACCACATCACTATCTGACGACTCTGATGAAGAAGTTGAATGCAGTAATCAAACAAATGTCACCAATTATCAACAAGCCATTAGTATGGTAAAGGAATTATAAGAGTATGCAAAGAATAGAGGTGACTTTACAGCAATGGAATTGTTATCAGACTTGGAATTACATTTTCTAGATTGCAAGTATAAAATGCAAACACGTCAAACAACGTTATTAGGTTTTCTTAGTACTACATCCTAACTAAAACTAGTGTATTTGTGTGATGTTTATTTGTAAATACATAGTAATAATTTTGCATTTACATATTACCGAATAACAAATTTCTCATGGGCGGACACCTCTATTAGGCGGACACATCTAGACGGTCCCGTAGGTATCCTAACCTAAGAGAGGGTTCACTGTAATCACAAATTACTTAAATTTTTATAATAATAATAATTTTAATGTATGTAGGTAAAGATTGTTTCACGAAAAATGGATATAACTTAATGACTGCAGTAAAAGTACCTGTGGCCATCCCATTATTTATGACCGTTTGTTATTATTATGTGGAAAGGACCGGATTGTAATAATTATAATTAAATATAGGCACATCAGGTAGGTTAGGTTGCTTAATTTATATTTAAATATCTTTTTGTGGTAAAATTTGTTAGTTTTTGAGGAATGGTTCAAGAATTGTCTTTTACCAAACATTCCTCAGAATAGCGTGATAGTAATGGACAATGCGAGCTATCACAGTCGCCAATTACATAAAGCTCCAAGCTCAAATAATACAAAATTGAAGATTCAGACTATATGGCGGCGAATGATATATATTTTGAAGAAAGTTATAAAAAAGTGATCTTTTAGTTTTAAAGACATTTTGTATAAGAAAAGTATATGTTTGTGACACATTGGCAGAAGAAATTGGACATACAGTGCTACGGCTCGCACCCTATTATTGCATTTTTAACCCCATAGAGCATATGTGGCACCAGTTAAAATCACTGGTCTGTCACGTAATAACTGTAGAAAAGTCGTATATTAGTCCAATTATAATTAATTGTGATGAGGATAGCGATAGCGAATCAGAACTATCTATAGAATGACATTATAAATGTAAATAAATATGACTAGTAATATTTTAAAAAAATGTTATTTCATTTGATTACATTAATATAATACTTATATACTTGTTTCCTTAGTCCGTCCCTTCATACTTCACTTGTTTATTGCCAAGCTCTTGTCGACACAATGGGACCGACCCAGGAAATCATTAAGTCGTATCCATTTTTCGTGAAACAATCTTTACAAACTTAATTTGCTAATCTGTGACAAATGATTTTCAATGTGGAAACACCTGAATTTCGAACAATTTAACATACAAAGAGAAAAATATAATTATTTTTACTTTTTTAAAAATCTTCCTTAGTACGGATTGAGAATTGGATTTTCAAGTTATGTATTAGCTGCCATCGATTAGCCCACATACGACTGCGAGATGTTGAGATGTATGTTAAAAACAAAGAGCTTAAGGAATTTAAAATTATTTAAAATATGAACATTTAATCTCATTAGAATATTTGCGATTAAGGTATTAAAAGTTACAAAAAGATCTTATAAAACCAAAGAATCCGTTTTGCAATAGTTATCGATAAGAGGATCCGACCGCGGTAAAATTCAGCTTAAAAAATACTCAAAAAGGGGTCAAAAAGACCCAAATTACCCAAGCAAATTCGCATTCTCGTCGATTCCTTTCGGGTCCAACAAGGGAATGTTTTTTTAAATCGATTAGTACAGGCCAGGGACAAGGCCGAACAAACCCCACGAGATATCCGATCTCATCCGGCCTGGTGACGTGATGAGGTGGGAATGGGGGAATGATATATCAACCTCTTTTAACTGTCGATTCTAAAACATTTGACAACATTTCTGGCGTAATACTTTGAAAGGCTTCAAGCACCAACCTCCTAAGTGCGTCTTCTGTTTCGAAGTTGTGTTTATAAACATAATTTTCGACATACCCCCAGAGGAAAAAATCTAACGGTGTCATATCAGGCGAACGTGCTGGCCATGGTGTTTCAGAATACGTGCCAATCAGTTTTACTGTTTTGGTATGTTTTTTTGTTCACTTATTATTGTTTATTATTGAATTATTTTATGTCCACTTATTTGTGGTTTATTATTAAATTATTTGCTAGTCCAACATAGGTAAAAATTTAGAGCTTACTTATGAGATATTATTTATAAAATTAGGAGAAATACAGGACCGTATCTCAAAATTTCCTGGTGTTGTCAAACGTCATTAAACCACAATGTGTTATTCGGAAGAAAAAAGCTCTCAAATTCCAATATCAGGAAAACAGGACCGTATTTAAAAAAAGAAAGTTGATAATGGCCCTTCGAAGATGACTGGTCGGATTACAAAACAATTAACGCTGTTAGAGCGGAAAAAGTGGCAATGTAAAAGTGTAATTTAGAATTCGATCTCAAAAAAACCCAGGAAAAAAATAAAACGATTTTTCAGAATTTCGGGTTTTTCCGGATATCTCCGGAACTACTCGGCATTTTAAAACTCTCTAAACGGCATATTATTAGGCACGTAAATGCGCAACTTTCCCTCCATTTAGCCGACTTCGTATCTCTTACGGTTTCCGAGATCCCTGTACTGGCCCTCCTTATCTTGGACACGGTGTATAGTTCAGTTTACATTATACCGTTGACCTCTATTGCAATAAATCGACTACCTGATTAAACCCCATTGTGTAGGTCCCCACATTTTGAAACCGCAATAAATGGGTGCAGGATCGGGTTGATTATATAGCTATCTACATATCGATTTATAATTTTTATATAATTAGGGAGCAGGTAAATAAAATTTGTACCCGGCATTGCCCGAGAAGATGTAAATTTTGGGCATTTTATGGCCAGAGGGATAATTAGGTTTCATGACAGTCACAAGATCAACGGTATAAACTTTACTATAACCACGACAGAAGAAAGGGAACATTAGGTCGAATGCTCTTAAAGATGGTTATCTAAACTAAACATTCATTATTAGATGTATTATTATCCGAAATTTGATCGGTTGCAAATTATGAAGAAATTATAATCATCAAGTTTCACAAGATAAAATAACATGTTAACAATATAACTTTTATACTTTCTTAATGCGAAAAAGCTGTAATTAAGTTAAGTTAACAATTTGTAATAATCCGCTTAGCTAAAATAAGAGAGTGCACGATTATAACTTGTAAACGTTCCTCGTACAACGAACGAAAAAATACGAAAAAATAGCACTTGTAGGTAACCATTTATCAACATTTTATTGATTGATAAAATTAGAAGTATAGCAACAAAGAACGGGCGGAAAATGGAGGGAAAATGTTTAAAAACGTGCATTTTATGCACCCTGGGAGGAAATATGTCTTGGCATAACCACGTTGTGGCAATCGCCAAGATAGCCTCTCAGAAGCTTGGTGTACTCTTCCGAACCAGAAAGTTGTACACACCTCAACAACTTTTGACACTATACAAAGCCCAGATTCGACCATCACTAGAGTACTGCTCTCATGTCTGGAGCTCTGCACCCAAACATACTCTTCGGCTACTGGATTCCATCGAAAGGAGGGCCATTCGTCTGATTGGAGACCACGAGCTGACGAAGAACCTCGACAGCCTAGAACATCGCAGACAGGTTGGGGATTTGACTCTCTTTTACAGATATTTTCATAGAAGGTGATCGGCTGACCTTGCCCTCTTAATTCCGCCCAGAGCGACGAATAGCAGAAATACACGACGAACCACTGCCGCCCATCCATATGGGGTTAAGCTTAGTACTCCTCAAACTTCATTATTTAAGAATTCTTTCATCTGGAGGACTTCATCCTTGTGGAACGACTTTCCCGAAGTCGTTTTTCCCAAGGAATATAACCTCCAGCGATTCAAAACCAATGTGAATCGCTTTTTGTGCACACGCACCACTCCCAGAGCGCCCTAAAGGATTTTTCCTATAGTGCTTGTGTTTGATCATAAAAAAAAAAAACCTATTTCTTTTTAATTACAAGCGTATACGGGGTGTCTGGATAACACGTCAGGATACTTGGAGAGGGGATTCTATACAGGGTGTTTCTTAATAACATGCAAATATTTACGGAGGTTATTCTCGGGTCGAGTTATTTTAAGAGATATTTTTATTTAATTCTAAATTCCATCAAAGAATAAAAATCCAACTGATTTGTTGACATATCGATAAGAGTAATGGCGATTTGTATCTGCTCCTAAAAATGTATTTTAGTCATTGATACATCAAAAAAAATCATATTTTAATCACGAGTGGATAAGTATATTAAGATACAAGTTTCATAAGACATTATCTTAGAGCACGCGTTTAATTTAGAAAACGACCCGCGAAGTGGGGATTTTTCTAAAGTACAAGTGCTCTAATTGTCTTATGAACCGTATATTTTATAATACTTTTTCTATTTGGGCCTTTAAAGTCTAAAAAACTTTTTTCCATTTGAATTAATATTTTCTTTTTGGGTTGGCAATACTTTTACAATTTAATAAAATGTTACAAGTATGAAATATGCCATGATAGAAACAATTGAACAGAACAAAGCTTCTTCCCATCCGTCATAATTGAAAATAAATATATTATTAAAGTTAATAAAAATGAGTCTGGAAGAAAGTTGTACTCCGTCAGAAATACGAGAAAATAATCTTTTAAAAAGAATATACAAAACTTTGAGTTACGGTGCGAGCAGAACAAAGTTCAAAATATTGAACAAAATAATAAATAATACTATTGAACAAAATATTGTGTCGACAGGGAATCTGGCAGGAATAACAATTAATACCCAGGAAATGTCTACAGTAACTATAAATATGTATACAGTGATGGGCTAAAATATGGAACAAATTCATTTAAAAATCAGGTTTTATTTTTTTGTAAAAACGCTCGGACACGGCGATTATAATTTTTTTTTCCGGATTTTTTGCCTCAAAAAGAAATTATACTGGGTGTGTCAAAAAGTAGATGTTGTAAAAATTTTTTGTATTTTAAATAGAACCACCCTATTTTTACTTATCACATAAATTCTACGTCAAATTCTGAGCATAATTCATGTAGCATACTCTATCCTTATCTCTAACGGTTTTAGAGAAAAATTTGGTCTATTTGGTTTCAGCAGGATGGTGCTCCGCCTCATTTTGCTCGACAAGTACGAGAGTATTTGAATACTATATTTCCCGAACGATGGATAGGTAGAAGAGGACCCATAGAATGGCCTGCAAGATCTCCCGATCTTACACCAATGGATTTCTTTCTTTGGGGTTATTTGAAATCAAAAGTGTATAAGGATAAACCACAAAATTTGGAAGACTTAAAATTTAAAATTAGATATGAAATTAGGCAAATTAATGAAAATACTGTAAATAATGTTTTAGAAGGGTTTTTAAGTAGATTGGCATATTGTCAAGAAGTTAATGGTTTGCATTTTCAACATCTAATAAAATAATTTTTCAAAATTATACCTACATCTACTTTTTGACACACCCAGTATAATTTCGTTTTGAGGCAAAAAATTCGGAAGAAAAAATTATAATCGACGTGTCCGAGCGTTTTTACAAAAAATTAATACCTGATTTTTAAATGAATTTGTTCCATATTTTAGCCCATCACTGTATATAAAGTAATATGTATAATACTATATTGATTTAAAAATAAAAATAGTAGTTTATTGAATAAAACTTTAGAAACAGAGCATAAACTGGAAGATATTTTTATTATTTTTAGGTTATGTTGTTTTATAGTTGTGACTAAAAATTAGTATAGGTATTTCAAATAAATATCTACTAAAAATGATCTATTTGCAAGGTTAAAGGTTAGTATTTTAAAGTTTTCCATAAAAAATTTCTGTCGAATCCATAATGCCTACAAAACTAATTTCAACAAAATCGAAGTAAGCCTAAAATTCGAACCCTACTTGCTGCAAACATAAAAAAAATTTCAGTTTCATAAAGTGGCAGGTTATTCATTTTTTTTGCATTTCATAATGTAGCCATTATGAAACCCAAATAGAAAAAAAATTGTTGTATACTGTGTATAGGTACTATTCGTGATCAAATACTTTTTATCCAGAAATTACATTGTACTTGTGGATAAAATATGTCTCTTTAATCATTCTTAGTATAAATAACTAAAAATCATTTTCATAAAATCAATAATTATTGCAGGATGTCAGACCCTTCGAATGTCAGCATCCCGTCGAGCGAAGGCTCTGGGAGTCGAACCCAAGTCCGTCAGGATGCCGCGATGCACTAAGCAGGGTGGATTCGAGCCCATCCAGTGCGACAACGAAATTGTGAGTTCGTGTTGGTGTGTGGACGAGACGGGCTTCGAGTTGCCTGGAACGAGGGCGCCTGCGGCTGGACTGGTAAATTGTACAGGTCAGTTAGTAATATACACGAAATTTGGTATTTTATATAAGTGTACAGAGTGTCCCATTTTCGACACTTCTATAGGGTATCTCCGTAATTGTTAGTGCTAACAAAAAAGTAATGTAGGTATCATGTGCTCTTCTTGGGTTAATTGGGAAAATTTTCGCTCGCTTAAGAGATACGAGGGAAAATAAGAAAATCGACATTTTCAAAATTACCCTATATTTTCTTAGCTAAAAAAGATACAGAAAAATGTTTTATACAGAAGTTTCTTTATATTAATTGTTGAATAAAATACCGTTTTCAGAATAAGTATACGAGGTCAGGTAAAAAAGTTATCGGACCTAACCTCATTTTTTAAAATGGAACACCCTGTATATTTTAATCTAAAAAGATACTATTTTAAATTTTCCTTTCAAATATATAACACACCATGGATAATATTGGTTTCCTAGGCGATTTATTAAACTTTTTTATATCCCTAACAATTACGGAGATATCCTATAAAATTATCGAAAATGACACCCTGTACATGGTCTCTGTTTTAAAAATATTTTCAGCCGTGCAGTGCTGCAACGTCTACAATATTAGTTAAAAAGTAATTCAAACATTTTCACTTGGACACCCTGTATCTCGGTTATTATCAATTTCTGAACTAAGTAAAGTTTGGCTAAATCGCAATATTTTTCCCAACGAATTTGCAGTTCTACTGTGTGCTATTAAATTTGGGACACTCTGTATAAGATTTTTGACAAAACCGCAGTTTGGGCGATATTATGAATAGCTGGATACTGATAAAAGCTTCTGATAGGGCACGACGCGACGCGCCGGGATGCTACAACTGCCACACTTGCATTTGCCGCTAACTGAAGTTGCCGCCCGGGGCATTGGAACCACATATATATAAACAGTATATTGCTAATATCATCTGCAATTATGTCCCCGCTATGGGCATCGAAAGTGGCGTTGTGAGTTTGCGCAGTTCGAAAATTTCCTTGTGAAAGTAAACATTCGACAGGACCGGATTTCAACTTTTTTAATGTAAATTTCACTGTTTAGTTAGGAAAAATATAATATATATCAAAATTTTGATTAGTTGGATTTAAGACAGCGTTCCATGCATCGATTTCTGACGATATGATGATCCGACGGTGCCCTGATTAGTGTAAACCTTTGGTGCCAAATTCCGTCCGAATATTTGTAACAATCGACACGAGGAGGTTTATTTTAACTTTCATCCGACGTCGTATGGTTCTTAACCTCACTTTTTCTAAACTAAAAATTAAGAATGAATGACTATATTGACTATTTTGGGAATTATTATCAGTTACAATGCACGAAATTAAAAATACATTAATTTTAAGGTTAGGTAGTGACCACATATAAATTATATTGCATACGAGTGACACTCTCTTATTTTTTTACAAGCTTTTCAGTGAAATTCGGTTCCGAAGATCGGATAATGTGATAAGCAAAATATTTTCGTATATATGTACATACCTGAAATACTTTCTACCTGGTATTGATCCACGACTTTTGCAAAAAAGCATCATGCACTTGTGTCCTTTCATCTTAAACAAAACAAGCCACTAACCTACCAAACAGCGAATCGAATTAAGAACTCCTTTACAAAAATTGTTGTTAGGTAATGAAAGTTTATAACAACTAATATACCGACAACAATGTGAATGAACCACTTTTTATTCTGTATTTTGAAAAAGCATCCAGAACTAAAGACGAATAACAACAAACAAATAATGTCGGGCTGGCTCTAACGCGATCGAAAAAATTTCCACCCTACTACGCAAACTTAATAGGCCCGCGCCATCTCCCATAGCGGGGACACTTTTTGTGTTTTGGAACGTTTGTATTGGCAATATACTGTTTATATATACAGGGTGTAACTAAATAAGTGTAAAACATTTAAGACGGTGATTCCTCATCGAAAAAAAGATAAGATCTTTCATATAAAGAAACTTCATTGGAGCATCCCTTGTTAAGATACAGCCCCTTAAAGGGGGTACATAAAATGTGTTTAACAATTTTTTTCACAAGTACTAAAAAAGTTACAATATTGAAATTAACCTGACATTTTCTACTACCAAAAAGACACTTAGCCAGTAATTTATTTGGTTTACCCCATGGTTGTAAGGGTGGAAAACGCAACCCCTAAAATTTATTTCCAATGTAAGTTTTTGTCTTATTATTTGTTTACCATCTAAAAATTTATTTCCGATAGCCTGTTTCATTCTAAACAAAAAATGTCTCTTGAATTCTTTGCCCAAAATAAACCAGTTCGCAGCAAAAAATTATTTGACGAACAAGATACATATCGCCATAAAACGCGCGAATACGTTGCTCAATGCGCCGACGTCTAGACGCATGCGTAATGTCTGAAGGTAGACATATTGAACATTTACTATGATTTCTAGATGTTGTATGTTTTGTTATTAATAAATTAGTTTTGTTTATTTATAAATTTTATGTACCCCCTCTAAGGGGCTGTATCTTAACAAGGGATGCTCCAATGAAGTTTCTTTATATGAAAGATCCTATCTTTTTTTCGATGAGGACTCACCCCCTTAAATGTTTTACACTTATTTAGTTACACCCTGTATATATATATATATATATATATATATGTGGTTCTGAGGCTGCTATTACGCGATAGTATGTATACTACCTGTACCACTAACTCTAAGAAAACAAGTTAAAACTCTTAGTACAGGCGTACCATTTGAAAAAGTGCAATAACTGGATGTAAAAACCATCCTAGCTGTAATAATAACGGAGTTAGCAATAGTGTCCGCTTAATCAGCATCACCATGTATATACATTATTTTGGTTGCATTATTTAATTACAAGACATTACAACCAAAATGCCGAGGGTAATAACCCAATGGCGTCCATATATGTATACACCTACAACATTAATCATCGTTTATTCGTCGATTGCTATTTTATGTCTTGAAATACGTGAAGTGAAAGTGGATTCGAGGGATTTAGATATTATTTATCATTTTTTATCAATAAAAATTTTCCAACTGAAGCTAGAAACAATTATTATAGTTATTATAGATTATTATAGTACCTATAGTAGATATGGCAACATATAATTAAATTAATATAAAAATTCACTATCATTTAAGTGATCTATACTATTCCATACGATGCTATTTAACTACTTTGGGCTACAGGGGGATTATAATTGTTCAAAAATATCGCATTCGACGTCTAAACATTTTCTGCTTCGTCTACGAAAGGCACCCGTTGTTTTCCCGACACACGCCGAATTAGTGCATCCCGAATGTCGACTTGTACCTTGTAAATTTTATTTTTGAATTGGCCCGATAAATAAAAGTATGGTGGTGTTAGGTCCGGAGATCATGGAGGCATTGGCGGCTCGTGACCTATAAATATAAACATATTTTTATTTATTTTTTAATTTTACACAAGGAAATACAACTTTTGGAAAATAAAAAAGGTTCGCATGCAACACTCGTAACAATATTTATACAGTCCACTACTAATACTACTAAAGTCATCTACGAGCTATCAAGAAAACCGAATGATGTCCAATACTACTACCGCCATCTACGAGTTATCAAGAAAACCGAATGATGTCTAATACCTCTACGCCATCGACGGCTACGTCATTAGGCGCAACCAAGACGAGAACAATAGTTAACTGTTTTATGACGAGAACGAATCGAGCCACGAGACTGACAAGTTGGCATTTTTCATATTTTCAGTGTTTTTTAGTTCAAATTCTTAAATAAAATGGTTTAAAATCATATCGAGTATCATTTATCGAAATACACAACATTTATCGACCCTACACAATACTGCTTAAACGTAAAGTCCATTCTTCGGTTCTTAATTGTAGAAAATTGATCAATAACAGCCTCATTAAGTTTGGAATATCCTCTATAAATTTTTTTTCATATATTTCATTTTTAAACTTTCTAATAAAGTCCCTAGATTTGCCCTTTGTGGTGGCGTTAAATTAATTTCGGGTTTAGGTGTTCCCGCATTCTTCAGTTCAATTTTTTGCCCCAAACTCAAAGAGCTAAAGTTATTTCTTAAATAGTCCACCGTCAACTATTCATTTTAATTTAATAAATATATGATATTAAAACATACACGCTCGAATTTCTAACTAGATGCACGAACACCCAAAACTGTGCGCCTTTTCCATGTTAAATCGCCATAGCCCCGATGCCACCCGCCACCTGTTACTACAGCGAAACTGCACTACTTAATCGCACGTGCGAGCAAGTCTCGTCATAATCGTCATTTACCTGGACCGAGGCACGGTTGCCGGATCTATACAGTTTGATTTGACGGAATGATAAAATATTAGGGAGGGTGGGACTTTTTTAGTTTGACTTGACACGATAAAATATTAGGGAGGGTCGGACTTTATACGATAAATAATATTCAATGAATATAAATTAGTATTTTTTATTCGTTTTGTTTTGGGGGTGCACGTGCGCATGTGTTCCTGTGGAAGAACCGCCACTGCTCCGGCATCCTCTTAATTGAAACAGATATGTCTGTGTGTATATGCGAAGCAAATTTGTACCTTCGTGCAAGTATTCTTTTTTTTTCGTGAACGGACGTAGGCCTGTTAGTTTATTTTTAACCAACCCGGTACGTGATGCATGAGTATTTAACACTTTACCTAACTAACTACTTACCGTAGATAACATTGGACTTTTACTAGCACATAAACACAAATACCTTTACTGTCGCAACACCCACGTGAATACTAGGCTAAACAATAAATTTACGTAAACTAAAAATTAAGACAGTCGTATTTTGCGTTTATTGCCATTAGGCAGTAACTTGTAGCTATTTTATTATATACTAATCAGCCTGTATAATTAATTAAAATTATCAGTAGAAACAAGACTTAGAGATCATAAACTATGTGCAGCGTCGGACTGGGAGGATAAGGGCCTATCGGCCTCCGAGTAACTTTGTGCATAAGTTTTATACAACTTTTTTTTGTGATCGTATCAGTTTTCTTTTTCGAAATTAAAAAATATATACAGGGTGTTATGGAAATGACTTATTAAATTTAGATGGGTGGCTCTAGGGTGTCCTAGAGAAAGTCTACATACGAATATTTAAATCGAATAGCTAAATACTAAGTTAAAAACCCTTTTTACCCACATACTGTCGCGCCGTTCCATCTGGATTCAGTTAGCAATAATGTGGGTCACTAGAGTATAATAACAGTGTTGTCAGATCGCACCGCATGTTTCGCCCTTGCTTAAATACCTGCCGCGCACGACTATATATGCTTCAGTATGTTTCGAGACTCGGGGGTGGAATGACGCTGTCGAGGGTTCCACGTGCTTGATGTATACGAATTTTAAACGTTTTGTTAGTTGTAGCATTACCCGATTTTTTTCTGTTGTGAAATAATTCATATTAAGAAATATTGTGATGTGATTTCAAATTTGTGGGATATTACCTATTGTTGGTTTTGTTGCAAAACATTCTTCTTGTGTTTTATATTATAAGTATTTTTTTTTCTAAAAAGTTTGAAAAAGAAGTGATAACGCGTGTCAAAGACGTCTTGTTGTCAAAAACTGAACACGTGCGTTTACAATTCTGTATTGCAATATGACAACACCGCCTCAATAAACTATTGATTGCGAAAGTCCTCAGTAGCGGCCACGTAAATTTTGCAGATTTCATAGAAAGTGTATATTTCGTACAATAATTCAAAGCGCCATTTAAGGTTATTTTCTTCAATTTATTTTCATCTCAGGATTTGCCGATTTAAACAGAATAAGTCATTTCCTTAACACCCTGTATTGGTGTATAACCAACTCACACTCACTTAGGAATGCAATAAGTTTGGGACATTTGCTTATATGGACTTGATTATTCAGAATTAATATTGATTTCAACTTGGAATAGCATGACCATAAAGTGGAAGATTTAAAAATGTTTTACCTTACTTTAAAAACACGTTAACAATACCTGTTCAGTGAAACTCATCGCCTGCTTTTGGTTGGTTGGTTAACGTCGGGGGTCGGTTTAAAGGCCCGAACTTCAAATCACTTTTCAGCATTTCGGCTTATTGTGTACGCCGATCTTGTTAGAAGATGTTTGTTCCTTCTATGAGGTCCAGTAACCTTCTACCAAGCTTGTTATGTGGGAGGTTGTCACCACGTTGTATGTTCCCGAAGATATTTTGTCTTCTACGAGACAGCGCTACGCAGCGGTATATTATGTGTGAGGCGGTTTCATCCTCTTCGCCGCAGAGTCTACATTCAATGGATCCGTTGTTTATCCCTATCCGTTGAAGGTGTTTTCGCAAGTGGCAGTGGCCTGTTGGCAGATCCATCGCTTGTTTCAACTGGGGCCGCGTCAGGGTTAGCATCCCATTCGATAGTATTTTCGATGGTTTTCCAATTATTACGGTCCGTGCGTGTATTTGACCAGGTAGCTCTTGCCATCGTGATAGGTGTTGTTTTTTCGACCATCTATCTAATGTTGTTTTTGTTACCTGTTTTGACTTTGAGCAGATCCGGCTCTCGCTAGTTCATCCGCTTTTTCATTTCCTAGTATCCCGGAGTGACCCACAAGAGTTTCACCTTGCTCCCCCTGGCCGCCAGTACTTTTAGGTTTGACACTTCAGTGTAAGTTTTAAAGTAAACCGATTGGAGTTCAGAGCCTTAAGAGCAGCGTGGCTGTCCGAAAGGATGTAAATCTGTTGGTCATGGTAGCCCTTTTCAAGATTTTGTAGTACACATGCTTGTATGGCATGAACTTCCGCTTGGTATACTGTGGCGTAGGTCCCCAGAGGAATGCTCATGTCCATCCTGGGCCTTTCTCCAAATATACCTGCGCCCATACCGTTTGCGGTTTTTGAGCCATAAGTGTACCAAACTAGACCCTTGTCAAACGACGGGGATGCACTGTTTGTCCATGTATCAAAGTTCCAGTCAATCTTGAAAGGCTTTGTGAAATCGTATGTTGAATTGAAATGAGTTTTCTGCTTCGGAATCGGAATTATTTCTTTCCATTTTTGATATTTTCAAATATTATTGATATTTGTAAAGTAACAACAACAATGCGGCGCCCAGGCAACGAACGACACGGATGCTGTTTTCTTGGCAACTTTGATATTATAAGCATTCAGAGAGAAGTGAAAAAATTACACATTACGGTACTTTTTTTTAACGCTAAATTACGTTTTTATAACGATCTTAATTGTCATCGGGGAGACCCCTATTGATTTTTTAATCGGTATTGCAGCACAGCCCGACACTGATCGTGCGTAATGATTAGTGCCCGAGTGATTTAAGCGGATGTCTATAGCGCTAAATACCCATGACCCAATTTTTGCCATTTTTAACACTAAAATATGTAACGAGATCAAAAATAAAAAGTAGACGGTGCATTTAAGTTGTTAGTAAATTAAGATGTTATATTAATGATGAAATTACTGTGATTTATAGTAGTTTCTCACCGTTCATAATTGTTGATTTTATTGACGGTATGCACCGGTTTCTGTTAATTAGAGTTTCAGATTTGATTGCATTTAATTCGAAAAATTTCACGCGCTATTATTTTCAATGGGTTTAACTACTAATACCGTTAGGCCAATAAACGAATTGCTGCACGCGCATATTTGTGGTACCTATCATTTCATGTATGGGTCATTCTTTTATAAACCGAACACTTTTTAACCATGACATTTTAGAGTCGTCCGAAATTGTTTTTTTACAACTTATACTATACATAAAATTACCACTAACCTGTCTGAAAAAATGAAGGAGGTGAATCCTCGCCTTATTTTAAGACGAAAATGTGGTATAAAAGTTTTTCGCATGTCGCTTCGTTTTCGAAATACAGGGTGTTAAAAAAATATTGTATTTTTCATTTCATTAATTAATGCCAGGGGCGGTTTTTCTACACGAGCACATGCGCACGTGCACCCCCAAAACAAAACTAATAAAAAATATTAATTTATATTCATTGAATATTATTTATCGTATAAAGTCCAACCCTCTCTAATATTTTATCGTACCGTCAAACTGAAAAAGTCCGACCCTCCCTAATATTTTATCATGCCGTGCCTCGGTCGAGGTAAATGACGATTATGACGAGACTTGCACGCACGTGCGATTAAGTAGTGCAGTTTCTCTGTGGTAACAGGTGGCGGGTGGCAGCGGGGGATAGCGGGGCTATGGCGATTTAACATGGAAAAGGCGCACAGTTCTTGTCTGTTCGTGCATGTTTGTTTTAATATTTTAATATTATATATTTATTAAGTTAAAATGAATAGTTGACGGTGGACTATTTAAGAAATAACTCTAGCTCTTTGAGTTTGGAGCAAAAAATTGAAGTGAAGAATGCGGGAACACCTAAACCCGGAATTAATTTAAAACAGACCACAAATGGTAAATCTAGGGACTTTATTAGAAAGTTTAAAAATGAAATATATGAAAAAAAATGTATAGAGGGTATTCCAAACTTAATGAGGCTGTTATTGATCAATTTTCTACAATTAAGAACCGAAGAATGGACATTACGTTTAAGCACTATTGTGTAAGGTCGATAAATGTTGTGTATTTCGATAAATGATACTCGATATGATTTTAAACCATTTAATTTAAGGTTTTAAACTAAAAAAACACTGAAAATATGAAGAATGCCAACTTGTCAGTCTCGTAACTCGATTCGTTCTCGTCATAAAACAGTTAACTATTGTTCTCGTCTTGGTTGCGCCTAATGACGTAGCCCGTAGATGGCTTTAGTAGTATTAGTAGTGGACTGTATAAATATTGTTACGAGGGTTCCATGCGACGACGTTAAGATCCGACAGCTATACACACTAAGAAAACCTTTCTTATTTTCCAAAGGTTGTATTTCCTTGTGTAAAATTAAAAAATAAATAAAAATATGTTTTACCTAACTCATTTTCTTGTTACTTTTTTTCTTTCTACATTTAAAACGCCTAGAAAAATTTCACCATACTTGTGAACCCCCTCTATCATAGATCACGAGCCGCCACTGATGCCAATGCCAAACGCCAAACGATATTCTAATGATATTTATTAAACATAAAGGATTAGAGCACTTTACTTTGTGTTAATTTTAAATTTTACAATTAATTCATTTGCGGGAATCTTTGTAAAATAGTACCTTAATTTTTTAGTTATTTTCGTATTTTTATCGTAAAAGTATACGAGTAGGCTTTGCTTCCTTGTAAGGCTCATTTGTTTTCTCCGTGACATTTGTCTCCTGTTTAAGTTCATTATTGAAAGTTTTTAAATCATATTCATTATCAAATCATTGGTATTAATTAATAAAATTAAAAATACAATATTTTTTTAACACCCTGTATTTCGAAAACGAAGCGACATGTGAAAAACTTTTATACCACATTTTCGTCTTAAAATAAGGTGAGGATTCACCGCATTAATTCTTTCAGGGATGTTAGGAAACACCCTGTATAAGTCGTAATTTTTTTTTAAATGATTCTATAAAATGTTAAAGGGTTTGTAAAAGAATGACCCATATGCCAAGTATTTTCTAAATATAAAGGGTCAGTTGATAGGAATGTCCACCCGGGTGGAAAGTAATTTATTTTTTTGTAATTTTTTTAAAAATCGATATCTCAAAATAATATACGAGCACGCTTTTTTTTTAAATGCTAATAGCTTTGCGTGATTAGATATGTCTACTCTTTCCTTAATTGATAGAGTGGTTCTCAGCATGAATATTGTGACCAAATCGTTTGTATCTTCTTTGTCTTGGCATTTTCACTGAAATAAGCTAGTAGCGCCGACTCAGAACCAGGATTTTGAACTTTATGTCCCGTACACCATTCTTTGAAACAGTTATATTATGCGTTCTTCTAATATTTTTGCTGCTTCTCTTATATCTCGGGCGGCTTTTAGTTGGCAGAAGATCTTCTTCTACTATTTTTGCTGCTTCTCGAATTTCTGGTGGAGTAGCAGCAAAATCAAATTCCGCATCTGATAGCATTTTTCTGTTGTTAAAATAATATATTGTTTAGTGACATGGAAACCATTTTCAAAAAATAATATTTGTCATCTTGATGTGTATTATTACCTACGATATTTTACCACCTGAAATTTCTGTCTAATTTTTCAATGGAAAAGTGAAAATAGTGAACATTTATCTTTTATTAATAACACTGGGAAACAAATTTCAACTTTTTTTTTGTTTCCTGAACAAAACCTATTTTTTTGGATTCAACTGTACCCAAGTAACTAAAAAATACCTATTAAAGATTTTAGTTGGCTCGCAAAAAAAAAAATCTCAATTATTTGTTACAAAATTTTAATTCATAGGCATATACAATGGACATACAAAATACAGATAACAATATATTGTTGGTTCAACAAAAGCAACTAAATAGCACATTTTTATCATTGAATCCAAAGTTTAGACACTCATTTTGCGCTTCTTAGCTTGCCTTTTGAAAGCAGCCTCTGGGGCATCTCTCGTAATAGTCCAGCAGTAGTCGGCTAACATCTCACAGTTCCATTTTCCCTGATATCTTCTTTCCATGTTCGAAATATCCTGGTGGAACCTCTCACCGTGTTCGTCACTTACAGCACCACAATTTTCCGGAAAGTAATCCAGATGAGAATCCAGGAAATGAATTTTCAACGACATATTACACCCTAGGTTTTGGTAACACAAAAGAAGTTGGGCAACCAGGTCTTTATAATTTTCTGCTTTTATGTTTCCCAAGAAATTTTTTGCAACCATTTTAAAGGCATCCCAAGCGTCTTTTTCCTTGCCTTCAAGTATGGAATCGAATTGCGCATCTCCGAAAAGTTTCCTAATCTGGGGACCCACAAATATTCCCTCTTTAATTTTAGCGTCACTGATTCTAGGGAACTTTTCTTTTAAATAACTAAAAGCACGGCCTTCTTTGTCCATTGCCTTCACAAAATTTTTCATAAGTCCCAATTTTATATGAAGTGGCGGTAGTAAAATCTTTTCTGGGGCAACTAATGGCGCGCTGGTCACATTTTTCTTTCCTGGCTCAAAAGACTCTCTCGGTGGCCAAATTTTCTTTCTGTAGTGATCCGATCGTGCTCGACTGTCCCATTCGCAGAGGAAGCAGCAGTATTTGGTATAACCTAGCTGCATTCCAAGCAAGATCGCCACAACTTTTAAATCCCCACAAATTTGCCATTTATATCTTTCATATTGTATGGTCTCAAGTAACAATTTCAAATTGCTATATGTTTCTTTCATATGGACTGCATGACCAATTGGGACTGAAGGCAATTTGTTTCCATTATGGAGTAACACAGCTTTAAGACTTACTTTTGAGGAATCAATGAAAAGTCTCCAGTCTTTTGGATCATAGTCCAGATTTAAAGCTGCCATTAATCCCTCAATGTCCCTACAGGCTACCAAATTGTTATCCATGTTAAAAAATGGTGTTAGGTTTTTCTGACGGCTTCGGTACACAGAAACTTTTACTTCATCTTCAAGTAAATTCCATTGTTGCAATCGAGAGGCCAATAGTTCTGCTTTTGTCTTGGGCAGTTCCAAATCCCTTATAAGGTCACTTAATTCACTTTGACTTATTTTGTGAGGCTTTTTACTTGGAAGTTCACAGACAAAATCGGAGTCTTGCGAGGTTGATGGGCCGGCGACATTTTCCGGTACACTACCGTTTGAATCCTCTTGATCATCATCAGAATGAAGGGTATATTCCTGAGGTGGATTAGGTATAGGCAACTCGTCACTATGAGGCACCGGGCGTATGGCGGATTGTAAATTTGGATACTGTATCGCAGACCTTTTTTTCTCTGAAAAGCCTTTTTTGATGGGAGGTGTCAAACAAAAGTAACAGTCAGTAACGTGGTCTTTCGGTTCTCGCCAGATCATAGGAACAGCGAAGGGCATCTTACGGTTTTTTCCACTTAGCCAGCCGCGAATGTTGGACGCACATTTGTAGCAGCAGATATGGGGAGCCCAATTTTTATCCTGGTCTCCAACTTTGCAGCCAAAATACAAGTGGTAAGCCTTTTTTATTAAAGGGCTAAGCGTACGTTTTTGTTTCACAAAAGTCATTTCACCACATATATAACAAAAATGATCCGGCTTATTTACACAAACTCGCGACATGTTGCTCAAAACTCTCTAATTTCTCAAATACGAACAGCTCTCGATCAACTGGTGGTTGAAATACAACTAACTAACAATTTAGGATTTATATTATATGTATTTAAACCCCTTATAAAGTACACCTGTTATAATAAATCCAGGTATTTCTCATTTAATGGTGAAATTTTCCCATATATTAAGGGCAGGTAGGTAAATTATCATAATTGGGATGGATCTATAAAACCGGAGCCAACTGAGCCTTTTGCAAGACAGATTGTTAATTAGTATAATAAAATAAGTAAGATTTTGCTATTTTGGTCTCGGAAACATTTTTGCTGTTCCCCAGTGTAATTTTAATTCAAAATAATAAGAAGTGGATGTTAGATGTGGTTGTAAATAAAATAGTATACAAACCTCGGTGAAATGTTTCATTACTCTCTCGACAGGAGGGAAACACTTTCCACCTCGGTACGTAGTATAGGTACTATTATTTGCTCAATTATTTCAATTACACAAACATGTAACCTAAAAACTATTATAGGAATGATATGTTTTGCTTTAATGAAAAAATATATATTGCTGTCTTGCAATAACTTTACCCCTTTTTATAGCACCAAAAGCTTGTGCAGATGCAACCTGCAGGATGTTTTGTCCCCACGGCTTCGCCTTGACGAATGAGGGCTGTCCCTTGTGCCGATGCAGAGACCCGTGTGACGATATCAAATGCCCGAACGCTTTGGAATGCCATTCGGAAGATCTGGCTTGTGCGGATCCACCGTGTCCACCGGTACCGACATGTAAGTGCCCTTTTTAAAAGTATTTAGAGATATAAGGGAATATAGTTGTTTAAATGATTATTTCTCATTTGATTCCTATACTGTCTTTTTGCCAAAACGCCAAGACCCCCTGAGGGAAACCGCAAAGCTACTATATATGTGAACCTACATTATCGCATGTTTCGAAAGCATAGGATTGAATAAACACATACAGGGTGGTTGATTGGTGCGAGGAAGTCAAATATCTCCGTTGTTCTTAAAAATATCGAAATTTATTAAAAACAAAGGTTCTAGGATAAATAAAAGCGCACATTTTAAAAATACTTTTGGATATACAGGATGCTCCAAAAAAACGGGGCATCATATAAGTAATTTTTTTTTAAATAGTACCCCCCATTTCTTTTTGTCTCATCGAATTCGGCATAAAATTTTACATAAGACATGCTATTTTATTTTGGTGATTTATACGACGTTGCCAGATTATTCAATTTTTCCTAAAATTTTCTCGAAAAACATCATATCAAAAAAATTATTTTAAAATATTACTAATTTAAACTAAAAAAGAAATTTTTATATTTTTATAATCTATAGAGGTGTAATTTTTCTAAAAAAAAGCATCAATATCGTGTACAGGGTGTTTTTTACATCAGTACAAATGTAGTAATCCTTAGATAAATATTACTCGATTTTTCAAATGGACCCCCCTGTATATTATTATGTCAGTTTACAGATAATTAACCTCTTTAAATAGGCAATTATAATAAATGCTCTAAAACGTAACGTTCTTTTAATATTTTATGTTTTATTTAAAAAATGTAAAAATATCGGCACTTTCAATAAGTTGGCCATGAGTTGAACAAAAAAAATAATAAACTAAATAAAACTATAACAAGTGTTCAATATGACCTCCATTAACATCTAAACAGGTCTCTACGCGTTCTTGAAATGATCTACTAACTTCATTTAATACATTGTTGTTGATATTCCGAAAAACTTGTGTAATGCGGTTCTTCATATTCTCTTTTGTGGTTGGAGGCACTTTATACACTTCATCTTTGACGTATCCCCACAAAAAGAAGTCCATTTTTCTTAAATCTGGAGATCGAGGTGGCCATTGAAATGGTCTACCTCTACCTATCCATCTATTAGGAAATTCATTGATTAAATGTTCATGGATTGCGGCCGTATGGTGGACTGGAGCTCCATCATGCAAATACCACATTCTGTCTCTTACAAAATTGTACGATATTGGCAATGGCCTCTAGATAGATATATTTTCTCTGGGGGTTTCACACACTTTTTCACTCACTCGTGAATCGCGCTCACCGATCATTGACGATAGCTCTCGGACAAGTTGAAACCCCCTTTCCCCCCCCCCCCCCCCCTTTACTTACAGACGGCTGTCGAATCTCTTTAAAGATGTGAAATTGCTTTCCCGCCTCGAGGAGGGTCTCCGTACATCAGTTGTGTGACGTCACGTCATCACTGTCATCCACGTCACGAATAGGAAAACAAATGACCTTTACGTCGGCTGCGTTCAACACTGTCTACATGCCGCTCCTGTAATGGACAGAAGATGTGCCTTCTCTACAGTACAGGAGCGCCATGTAGACAGGATTGAATGCTACCCTTATTCGTGACTCAAATTTTCATTAATTTTTACATACTTGCACGTCGTTTATGTTCCTAGTTTTATAAAAAATGCACAAAAGATAACAATTATGCTGCAGTTTATACCTTTTCAAGAATTTCATAAAGTTCCGATCGACCCTTAATGCAACTCTGCACAAACATTCTAATTTTTATAGGTTATGTAAACATTTTGAGCATCAAGTTACATAAATCATTCCTGATAAGGTTCTGACAACCATTGAAGGAGATCTAAAAGATGTAAACCCCCAGATTTGCCACATAAAAGTTGTATAACTACATTTTGAAAACATCAACAATGCAGCAGTACAGCAAAAAGCTTACACAACCATTTTGCTGTAAGTTATTTTGATGTTATGTTAAAGAAAACTACTATAAAACAGTTTTATAACTTAGTTCTAAGGTCATTAATCTTACAGCTTGTGGCTATTTGAATATAAAAACAAGAATGTATCACCGGAGACCTTTAGGCAACAAAATTGCAAATCGATAGCTTTTATAGAACTGTTATAAATAATAAATCGCTCTTAACCAAATCTCATAAGGGAACTCTAGTTGGAATATCACCTGTATAACGGAACCTTGTATTAAATATAAAATAAACAGGTAATTTCTCAGTTTATCTACCATTTTAGTTCGTTTGTCTTATTCGTAAAGTTCATGGGCTCAACAATTATAGGTTTGATGCAGTCTTATGCAACCTATGCATAGTTGCAAAGTGCATCTAAAACGTGACAATATGTTATTAAGTCTTGATGATAGTGGCGTGCAGTGGATTTGAAAGGAAACGAAGCGCAATTATTAGAAGCCTATAAATATATTGGAAGTGCAATTGTATTCTTCCGCTAACTCGGCTCCAAAATCATTATAAATGCCGATATAATTTCTTCGCTACATAGGGGAGTTCTGTCTAAAATGACATACCCTAAATATTGGGGCTTATATCTAGCCTCAGCTTGATTCAAGCACTACTTTTTCTTTTTTTAAACTTAGCTACAAATATGCCATTTTCAATAAAGATAATAAAAGTACCAAAAATTCAACCCATATATTATTTACACCTTTTTTTTTAACGGCCGACTGTGTCATTTTAGGCGGAAACTGTATGGTATAAAATGACATATTATGTCGTTTTAGCGGGAAAGATGGGAAAAATATAAACTAGTATTTTTAACACGTTTATTAAAAAAAATAGGTACAACTTTACAAATTCTTTTTATATACATAGGTCACATATGAACGATTTCGTTTCCGCAGACTTTCCAGCACATTCTGCGTGTGCCCATCAACGAATACTTATAAACGTGCCCATGATGAGCAGATTTGGCATTTTAACCAAAATTCATGAGGCTTAGATCTCGATTAGACGTCATTACAAAAAATGCATGCCACGTCATTGTCATCGTCAGCATTTCTCAATAACTCTGGTTCTTCGTATGCTTCCTCTGGAGAAATTACGAAACGCTTTTTTGCTTGTCTCGCTGACTTGCGCCGTTCAAGTTCCGCTTTCTGTTTTTGTTCCTCCAAATTAGAAGTGGTTGTTAAATTTGCGAACCAGTGGATTTTCATTTCCTTTTTGTGTCCCTTCCCTTCGTTTTTAATGGCGTCCCTTGACATATGTCATTTCTAGTAATTATTCATTCATTCAGCAGAGCCCATCAATTTATAAAAGCCGTATTAGAGTCGGCAATTTTTGTCTCTTGTACCTGCAATGGCAATTATAATTGCACGTATTCATGCCCAGTACACCGTTCTCGATCAGCTGTCTCGCATTGCCAGAAATGGGTCAAGCGCCATTTTAATTGCCATTGCCGGTGCAAGTCTGGATAGAATACACACGCTGCAATCCGCGAGGTTTTGCAGGTTTTGTACTCGTGTTTGTAATAATTTTTCGGTTTACTCGTGTATCTTGCTAGTCCATAAATAAACTATGAATATTGTTGAGCAATGAAACTAAATTGCGCAGTTTAAGACCGGTAGTTCCTTCTGGACGCAACAGCTGCCGTTTGACAGAAAATATGGGATCTCGCTGACGAACAAGTCAAATTTCGTCGCGCCGCATTTAATAAAATCTAATAATCTGATAGTGTCTTTTCAAAAAACTAACTAGCGTTTCTGTTTCACTATTATTGTGTTCTGTGTTGCTATCAAGATCCAATATGTTTCTGGCATAAAGTGTTTCCAGGAGTGTTCCCATGAAAAAAAAACTGACTGTTTGTGCCTGAATTTCCTCACTCTTTGGATATAAAGATAAATACAAGTAGGTAGATAAATAATCAATTTTTATAATGTATATGCAATTTCAGTTTTACATTAAGTTTGGCAGCATTGCCATTGGGTCTGGATGAAATGTTGAACAGTAGCGCGGACTGACCTGTGAGTAAGAGTGTTTGTTAACCCACTTTTAAAACGGTCGATTTAGAAAAAAAATATGTTGCGCTTCTCTAGGACACCCAAGGAGTCACCCATTTAAATATAACACGTCATTTCCATAACATCCTATATGTACTACCAAAATGTCTAATAAACAGAAAATAATGAAAAAATCCTTCCTGAAAACACTGAAAATACTAAAACGCACTAAAAAAACAAACTTTGGTATCACAATACACTTATTAATCAAAATTGACTTGGACCCAGGTTTGTCGAAGTAATTTTATGCAGTTGTTATGTAGATAACTATTTGTGCCTTGCAATAAGTTATGGGAGGTATCGTTCCTTTTTCTTCCACGGATCGTACGCACCTGAGCAAGACGCAAATTGCATGCAGGAATGCACATTTAAAGATGAAAGGATGTGCTGTAAAATATTTGCTGAGAATGTTTGCTGAAATGTCAAGTAAATCTTATTTATTTGTACCTACCTATCTAGGTGTTGCATATAATAGGTGTTTCAATCAGTGGCGGATCTAGGATTCGAATTAAGTGAGGGGGGCTAAGAGAAGCCCGTCGCAAAAATTTCGCCGACCACGCCCAAATATCGCTAATTGTTATAAATAATTTAATTATAGTGAAAAGCTGATACCCACTCATTACTTCAGCGGTATTGCCAGATTTATTTTTTAAGTACCTACTCTGCTACGTTAATGATTAATCAAAATTATTTTAAATGTGTGCGGAGGGGGCTATAGCCCCTACCACCCTGTAGATACGCCACTGGTTTTAACAATATTTTAATAACATGCAAAATTTACAATTCTTGTAAGGTTTCATAAAACCTATCGATTTGCCAATTTGTCGTATAAAGGTCGAATAGCTACAATATTATGCTGTAAGAATGCTCTTACAACCAAATTATAAAACTGTTTGATAGAAATATCGGTAAGGTCATCAATATAGAACTTACATTATACAGAAAAATGGTTCTTTAAATATCTTAGCTGTATAACTTGGTTGTTGGTTTACTGAATGCTATTACACAACGTCTATGTAGTAAATATGGGGTTTTACGCTACGTCTATGTAGTAAATTTGGGGTTATTACGCTACGTCTATGTAGTAAATATGGGGTTTTACGCTACGTCTATGTAGTAAATTAGGGGTTTTTACGCTACGTCTATGTAGTAAATAGGGGGGTTATTACGCTACGCCTATGTAATAAATTTGGGGTTATTACGGTACGTCTATGTAGTAAATATGGGGTTTTACGCTACGTCTATGTAGTAAATTTGGGGTTTTACGCTACGTCTATGTAGTAAATTTGGGGTTTTTACGCTACGTCTGTGTAGTAAATAGGGGGTTATTACGCTACGTCTATGTAGTAAATATGGGGTTTTTACGCTGCGTCTATGTAGTAAATATGGGGTTTTTACGCTGCGTCTATGTAGTGAATATGGGGTTTTTACGCTACGTCTATGTAGTAAATATGGGGTTTTTACGCTACGTCTATGTAGTAAATATGGGGTTTTTACGCTGCGTCTATGTAGTAATGGGGGTTTTACGCTACGTCTATGTAGTAAATATGGGGTTTTTACGCTCCGTCTATGTAATAAATATGGGGTTTTTACGCTACGTTTATGTAGTAAATATGGGTTTTTACGCTACGTTTATGTAGTAAATATGGGTTTTTACGCTACGTCTGTGTAGTAAATAGGGGGTTATTACGCTACGTCTATGTAGTAAATATGGGGTTTTTACGCTGCGTCTATGTAGTAAATATGGGGTTTTTACGCTGCGTCTATGTAGTGAATATGGGGTTTTTACGCTACGTCTATGTAGTAAATATGGGGTTTTTACGCTGCGTCTATGTAGTAATGGGGGTTTTACGCTACGTCTATGTAGTAAATATGGGGTTTTTACGCTCCGTCTATGTAATAAATATGGGGTTTTTACGCTACGTTTATGTAGTAAATATGGGTTTTTACGCTACGTCTATGTAGTAATTATGGGGTTTTTAGTTACGTACGTCTTTGTAGTAAATATGGGGTTTTTATCCAAAAGTATTATTATCGTTCCTTCATCATACAAGGTGTACAAAAAAAAGCATTTTTGTGTTACGTCTAGTCCGTCCCTGGCAAACTAAATAAGCCAAATGTGTTTAAAAGGGCGAATTTTAAGGAGACTCATCTACTAACCATTATACTAAATAATTATTAAATTACAACTAGTACTTAATTATTTAGAAAACAACGATTTCCAGGGACGTCCGTTATGGGCCCGTATCTCCGTAGGCGAGGCGGTAGGAAGAATAATTTATAGGTCCTTCTCCTGTTATTTTTAAGGGTTCTATCTGAACCCGGGAGATTGCCCACATATTCTGGGACACCCTGTATATGTACTTATAAATTCTGTCAGTTGTAGGTTGGTAACTTTGAATAAGGACTTGGAAGTAGGTAACTCATTCAGTTATGGTGATTATTAGACGTAATTATTTTGTTAAATGCACAGTCGCATTTCTGAGAATGAAACACCTCAAACAGGGTAATTAGTGATAGGTGCATTTAATTTATTAAATAATTGCGCATTCCTTAGAATAATTTCTTTGACACGGAAAATTATAGAATTTCTTTGTTGATCTAGTAATTAATATGAATTATTAACTATTTCTGTTTTGTTTACAATATTAAACTACAGAACTGAAAATATTAATTTATATACCGGGTGATGTGTCGTTAAGTTGAATATAGGAAATCTCATCTAATTTTTGAGGTCGCTGAATTTTGACGTTTTAAAGAAAAACTGCATTATAACTTCTTGAAGAGGCCGACATGGTAATAAACCCATATACACAGTTTGAATGCATTTTGGTGATGGCACAACCACGAAACTCTTATAGTTCAGGCATTACAGCAAATTAAATTAACAAAACGAAAATTAGTTCCGACATTTGAATGTTACCTTAAGTTAGACTTTAGCTAAGGTAGCCTTAACGTTATGGTAAACCTTAAAAAAAATATGTTTTAAATTAATTGGAGGGTCAATTGACGCGTTAAGTAGACGATTACCACGTCCTTAAAGATATTCCTTTAGATGAGAGTTAAAAATAACTTTAATATACTTCAAACTTGTATTAAGGATAACTTATGTCATTCTAATCTTAGATTTAACGCGTCAATTGCCCTCAAATTAATTTAGAACCAGTATTTTGTAGACTTTTTAACTTATCCTACAAACAAGGAATATTTCCATCGTGCTGGAAGACGGCGCGAGTCCAGCCTATACCAAAGAAAGGGAAGAGAACCCTGCCTAGCAACTATCGACCAGTCGCATTGCTTTCAGTTAAATCAAAAGTAATGGAGGAAGCTATTAACCAACATCTTTTAAAGTACCTGGAAGGCTTCAACATTATCAGCAATCATCAATATGGTTTTCGGAAGTCCAGATCAACTGGAGCCTATGTCACCCATCTTTGGAACAACGCAATCGAACATCATGGAGAGTCTCGGGCTGTTGCACTGGATATTTCTAAAGCCTTTGATCGTGTTTGGCATGAGGGACTTCTAAGTAAACTGCGATCCTATGGTATGCCCAGTCGATTCTGCGCATGGTTGTCTAGCTTTCTTAAGGATCGCTCTCTGCAAGTGGCGATTGACGGATTTCTCTCAGAACCTTCTCCATCAATGCCGGTGTTCCTCAAGGGTCCATATTGTCTCCCACTCTCTTCTTACTCTACATTAACGACCTTCTAGTGAAAACGAAAAACCCGATAGTTAGTTCTGCTGATGATCTTTCTCTTTGAATGCACAAACATCGGCTGCCGACGCACATCTTCGCAGACAGCATGAAGTATCACGCCTCAACAAAGACCTGGAAGAAATTTTGGCTTGGGGTGACAGTAACCAAGTCGAATTTAACGCTAAAAAAATCCAGGCAGCAGTTTTCTCTAAAAAGGTTATCATTGCAGAACCGGATATAGTCATGGACGGACAAGCAATCCCACTAGCTTCATCTATTAGTTTGCTGGGCGTCAATCTGGGAGGAAATATGTCTTGGCATAACCACGTTGTGGCAATCGCCAAGATAGCTTCTCAGAAACTTGGTGTACTCTTCCGAACCAGAAAGTTGTACACACCTCAACAACTTTTGACACTAGTCAAAGCCCATATTCGACCACGAGCTGACGAAGAATCTCGAGAGAAATACACGACGAATCACTGCCGCCCATCCATATGTGGTTAAGCTTAGTACTCCTTGAACTTCATTATTTAAGAATTCTTTCATCTGGAGGACTTCATCCTTGTGGAATAACCTTCCCGAGGTCGTTTTTCCAAACGAATATAACCTCCAACGATTCAAAACCAACGTGAATCGATTTTTGCGCACATCCACCACTCCCAGAATGCCCTAAAGGATTTTTCCTATAGTGCTTGTTAAAAAAAATTGTTTTTTTTAAATGTATAATTCTACTTTAATCTAGATAGAAATAACATTTTCTTTTGTTTTTTATATGTGTAATATTTTTTACAGATTTTACTTTTCATCTGTTACAGTTCTTTTAGTAGTGCTAATATACATAATAAATAATTTAAATCCATCGACCATCACCCACTAATTATTTTACGATGCGCGCAATATTCTCTTACGTATATTATCTAGTTAATATCTCGCTTTTTTTTATTTATAAACCGTGATCACGTCACACTTTAATTTCACTGTTATAAAAAAATAACAAATTGAAAAATCACGATATCGCTCGCCACTATCGGCAACTGCTATTTGCATTATTAGGCAGGAAAGTGCATCATTTCCTCCGCGGATACTGCGATGTCCGACGCGAATCGTTTTAAACACAAAACCGAACAAACCCGATATTTTACAATATAACGAGAACAAAACAATGCCAGAAGTTATAAGTAAATAATTAAAATATTTAGGCAGAAAAAGTACTATTTTCCTCTCCAAAATGAGGTAGGAAATGGTCTGTAAAACGTTCATGTATATTTTCTGATCAATCGTAAAAAATAATAGATTTTGTTTAATTAATTATAATATAAAGATTTATGTTCTACCGTTTTTCATGTATAAATTTTATAACACAATATAGTAATTTAAATTGCTTTTAATTAAGTTCCTGCACCGCAGGTTCGCCGCAATGAAATTGTGAAAGGGCTAGAAACTATTCGGGAGTGTCTAAATCACGTTGACAGCAGGACTAAATGTTCATGGGTTATTGCCTTCTTTTAAAGTTCAGGGGCTTTCGCTCGATAGTCTTATGCAATTCGCTGCACAACCTGTTCTGCGGATTAATGAATAGTACATTCGAAACGTGATGATTAAGATATATTAATTACACGTTAATTTATGCAACATTTTAATAAAGAAGCACGTTGCACCTTGCAGGGACATACGTATGTAGTTGTTGAGTATACAGGGTGTTTCTTAATAACATGCTAATATTTAAGGAGGTTATTTTTGGGTCCATTTTCAGAAAAAAAGTTCATATAAGCATATGTCCTAGACGTCTTAACTTCTGATATACAGGGTGTTAAAGATTTTCATGTTTTTGTAACAATTTGTTAAGGTTAATGACTTAAATACGTGACAACTAGACCAGGGAGACAACTGTCAACACTGTTTTTCGATTTGCGTTTCATAATGGCTACATTATGAAATGCAAAAAAATTGAATAACCTGCCACTTTATGAAACTGAAATTTAATTTTTTTTATGTTGGCTGCAAGTAGGGTTCGAATTTTAGGCTTACTTCGATTTCGTTGAAATTAGTTTTCTAGGAATTATGGATTCGACAAAAAATTTTTACAGAAAACTTTAAAACTTGCAAATAGACAATTTTTACTAGATATTTATCTGAAATACCTATACTCGGAAATATATAACATGCTGACGGTATCCGTAAACAAATTTCTAGTCACAACTATAAAACAACATAACCTAAATCTAATAGAAATATCTTCCAGTTTATGCTCTATTTCTAAAGTTTTATTCAATAAAGTACTATTTTTATTTTTAATTCAATATAGTATTATACATATTACTTTATATATACATATTTATAGTTACTGTAGACATTTCCTGGGCATTAATTGTTATTCCTGTCAGATTCTGTGTCGACACAATATTTTGTTCAATAGTAATATTTATTATTTTGTTCAATATTTTGCTCGCACCATAACTCAAAGTTTTGCATATTCCTTTTAAAAGTTTTTCTAGATTATTTTCTGCAATTTTTCGTAGTTCTGACGGAGTACAGCTTTCTTCCAGGCTCATTTTTATTAACTTTAATAATATATTTATTTTTAATTATGACGGATGGGAAGAAGCTTTATTGTGTTCAATTGTTTCTATCATGGCATATTTAATACTTGTCACATTTTATTAAATTGTAAAAGTATTGCCAACCCAAAAAGAAAATATTAATTCAAATGGAAAACATCTACTATATTTTAAAAAAATTTTCAGACTTTAACGACTCTTGTATCTTAATATACTATTATGTTTACGAAACAAAATCTGCATCTTACCTACTAGATCCTTTTTAATTTTTGTTAATACCTAATTTCATAACAGAGTACAAACGAACGAATTTAATTTTTTTATACGAGGGCAATTCTCGCACGAACATCATAACATCAGAAAATGCCTTTTGACGAATAGAAAGTGTGTACAAAATTTCATAAAAATAGCTAGAGCAGTATCACAGATATTAACAAAAAGGAAATTTTTTGAAAAGCTTTGATACCCTGTATCTCGAAATTTACGACGTTTAGCACATATATTCATATAAAGTGTTTTTCTGAAAATGATCCCAAGAAGGCCAAAGACCCTCGGGCTTGTTGCTTTTTCCTTCCGGGCATTATAGTCTACTTAACGCCTTTGGCACCATCGCGTCGAAATAAAACTGGGACAGCAAAAAGTAATTTAATCTCCCATACTATTAGTTTGTTTTGAAGTTGTGAGTTTATTTAATTTTTGACTGATTTTTATAATTTTATATGGAATTTCAGTTTTACATTAAGTTTGGCAACATTGCCATTGGGTCTGGGTGAAATGTTGTACAGTAGCGCGGACTGACCTGTGAGTAAGAGTGTTTGTTACCCCACTTTTAAAACGGTCGATTTAAAAAAATTAAAATATGTAGCGCTTCTCTAGGACACCCAATTAAATATAATACGTCATTTCCATAACACCCTGTATACATAACTTCCAACCTAGAACTCGAGATGAATTACGCGAAAGGAATGGAAGCATGGGATGAAATAACGCAAGAGTATACGAGAAACATAGTGTTAAGTATGCCACGACGTTTGCAAGCCTCAAAATATGTTATTTTTTGTTATATTAAAGTTTAAATATGATTGAAATTAAAAATTGTTTCTATTTTTGTTACATTTTAAAACAATAAACGATATTATGTATTTTGATTTCCCCTTATATTTTTCACAACAATAATAATCCATGACAACAATGATTACCTGTTCTCAATAAATTTTGCATACTCTTTATAGCCTAGGAGATACTCTACAACGAGAATTTTGTTGTCCCATTCGGCACGATGGTACAGTTACCGTCACAAAAATCCGGGCAGCAGTTTTTTCTAATGTGAGCCGACCTTTATACATCTCGAATACCTAAAAATTACATGTTTTAATGACATTGACAAAAATTGTCAACTGAAGTTTATTTACGGCTAGTGAAAAAATTTACAAATATGCCGCGGAAAAGGCCAAAATTGTGACACTGCTAGAAGAAGGGTGGTCAGAGAGACGGGTGGCTCAAAGATTTCAAACGCCAAAAAGTACAGTTCATGATATCAAAATAAAATGGATGGAAACACATTCGCTGGAAGGAATAGAAGGAACGGGCCTTAAAAGGGAATCGACAGAAGAACATGACAATACTCTAATTCAATACCTAAGGGAAAATCATTTTAAAACGGATGTTTTAGCTCACAATGTAACTGATTTTTCGGGTTCCGTTAGAACCACACAACGAAGAATAAGAGATGGTTCAAATCTTCGCAATCACCCTAATATTACGTGGTGTAAATGCTTGGGAAAATGTAATTTTCACAGATGAAAAGATTTTCCAATCATGTTACAGCAGGAGAGTAAGGGTATATAGACCACCAAATACCCGGATTGATGAACGCTACACTCAGAATATTTCAACAAGCGGCCGTTTTTCTGTCAACGTTTGGGGGTGGATGAATGCACAGGGTATAGGAGTTTGTACGCGCATCGAAGGTAGATTTAATATACAAAAATACATACAAATATTGGAGAACGTGATGTTGCCATCGGTTAATTATAGGTTTCCCAATACTAATTACATGTACCAACATGATAACTGCCCAGTTCATACTGCCCACGCAGTATCTGATTGGATGCAACAAAGGGATATTCAAGTTTTACCCTGGCCTTCTAGGAGTCCAGATTTAAATCCGCAGGAAAATGTTTGGGATTACATGATCAAGAGAATTAACAAATATAATGATTTTCGGCCAGAAAATAGAGAACAATTGTGGCCGAAAATACAAGAGACTTGGAATCAACTAACGCAAGAATACTGTAATGGTCTGGAGGCTTCAATGCCTAAAAGATTAACTTCAGTTATTCAAAGTAATGGAAGGGCAATAAAATATTAAATACTATGGGTTTTATTTCCTCCTCAGTTTATTTATATTGCCATATAATGCCAATCTATGGTTCCATATATTTCCAAAATTCAGGAAAAAAATGTTAGCTGTCAGATTAGTGCCCGGATTTTTGTGACGGTAACTGTACATAAATAACCATTTCAGTGGTGCACGCGGCTTCTTATAATATAATGACATAAGGTGACATTTCGCGGTTAGTAACACAAAGCTGTAATTATTTTGAATGAAAAAATATTGATCAATAATTATAATTGATAAAATCGCGAACTCTATAGTGACAATAATAAGATATTAAACACCTGTATAAATAATGAACTTTAGAAAAGTTAATAAATGCTGAAATCTTAGGTCTTGACCTACCCATAAGGATAGGTTCTTGCAGAATGATAGTTATTGTTCATCTGAATGTTAATTCTATAATGTTCCGCCACGCACGTACCCATTTCATTTTTCCAGTCAAAAATTAAATTAATCTGCCAGGAAGACTTATTATCAAATCACGAATTAAATAACACGTCAATGCCAAACCATGCCACCTTTGCAAACTAGAATAGTTAAGTAGGAGTCTGCACAGTACTATAAGAATTACTGTTTGGTAATTATTGGTACAAGTACAGGGTGTCCCAGTTTCGACACGTTCTGGAGCTATTAGAGTTATCATCATAGGTAGAATGGTGTGGTTTTCACTTGTGTCCCGCTTTTTAACAAAACGAAAGTTCAGTAAAATTTGTCACGGCTTCGTTTTTAATCTACAGGGCGATTTTGAAAATCATCGCTTTTTAGACACCACACTCGTATTTAGGTTACGCGTTAACTTATCAAAAAGTTAAAAACTGAACGTGTTAGAGAATTTTACGTGGGTCAAAATTTTTTTACAACTTTCAGTAAATCGGAATTTAAAAATAAATAATCTCAAAAACACCTGTTAATTTTTTAATAGGTTTCTTATAGTATCTAATTAGGGGAATTATATATGTCCGCGCAAAGATCTTGGTCTATTTTTGTATAGCATCGATTTTTTAATAATTTAACGCCGGTCACATGGCTAATTTTACTCTTCTGAATCGTATAACGCCAATATTTGGAACTGAGTTATTTTAATCAGTCACTATAACCATTTTCCTGTTATTTATGACAGCCCTGTCTTATATTGGCTTAAAGCTTTGGCATGTTCCTTATAGAATGTTAAACTGCTAAGAGAATTACTCATAATTTTAATCTACCTAAGGTGTAAACGAACCTTGCACATCAAAATATATTTTTTCTTAATGATTTATATATGGTTAATAAAAAAATATTGTGTGACCGGTGTTACTATGACCGGCGATACAAAAATGCACAAATTCGTGGATAACAGCTAATACAAGCTATTTCTTAACCCTTTTTAGACTCAAATGAGTATCTGTACTCAAGAGAATGACTTCGTGTAGTATTTTTCCCTAAATTAAGACTACTAGGTCTGAGTTATATATATATATTATACAACATAAAAACATACGCCTGGTAAAAAGTAGACAATGTTCTAGTTTATACCTAAATAAACATAATAGGGAACTTACCTAAAGAGGAGCACACTTTACACAAATTCAAACACATACCGTTATATTTGTAAAAATATTAGGCCGCCCTCTAGTGGCGTTATTTATAAGCAATTTCTGCCGTGACCGGCGATACATGTACCTGCGGAGACGGAACTTCTGGTTAATAATTGTGTTGGAGAAACTAAACTGTTGATCTTTGAACATTATTTTTTCGATATAAATTGTAGTAGAAGTGTAAATTATTTATATATAAAAGTAACTTTAGTAAAATGACGTGAAATATAAAAGGGTAAAGTAAGAAATGATTGACTGGGTACACGTGACCGGCGATACATTTTTAAATTCAAATTTTAATACTGCAGCTATAATCTAAAAAAAAAACTTTTAAAATTGCTTTCTAATGCAGGAAGTAACATATATTTCGCAAATTATAACCGTTTCTACAGGCAAATAGTTTATTTTAGTAAGTTATATGCTAAGGACTTCAAGTTGCCTGTAAAAAAATTTTTACACACGTAAAGTTCATAGGCGTAGCCAGTTTTGCCAGCGAAGTTTTTGAATATCACCCTGTAGATTAAAACTAAGAGAGCCATGACATATTTGATACCGGAATCTTTCGCTTAGTTAAAAAGAGGGAAACTAAAGTAAAAACCTATTCTATCTTTGATAATAACTCTAATACCCCCAGAAAGTGTCGAAAATGAGACACCCTGTGTGCTCCAGGTGTTATTATTTAAAAAACCCTCAATGTGGCGCAGTGGCGGTTCTTCCACAGGAGCACATGTGCACGTGCACCCCCAAAACAAAACGAATAATAAATATTAATTTATATTCATTGAATATTATTTATCGTATAAAGTCCGACCCTCCCTAACATCCCGCCAAACCAAACTATAGATCCGGCAACCGTTCCTCGGTCGAGGTAAATGACGATTATGACGAGACTTACTGGCACGTGCGATTAAGTAGTGCAATTTCTCTGTAGTAACAGGTGGCGGGTGTCAGCGGGGGATAGCGGGGCTATGGCGATTTAACATGGAAAAGGCGCACAGTTTGTTTTAATATTTTAATATTATATATTTATTAAGTTAAAATGAATAGTTTAGGGTGGACTGTTTAAGAAATAACTTTAGCTGTTTGAGTTTGGAGCAAAAAATTGAAGTGAAGAATGCGGGAACACCTAAACCCGAAATTAATTTAACGCAGACCACAAAGGGTAAATCTAGGGACTTTATCAGAAAGTTTAAAAATGAAATATTATATGAAAAAAAATTTATAGAGGGTATTCCAAACTTAATGAGGCTGTTATTGATCAATTTTCTACAATTAAGAACCGAAGAATGGACTTTACGTTTAAGCACTATTGTGTAGGGTCGATAAATGTTGTGTATTTCGATAAATGATACTCGATATGATTTTAAACCATTTTATTTAAGGATTTAAACTAAGAAACACTGAAAATATGAAGAATGCCAACTTGTCAGTCTCGTGGCTCGATTCGTTCTCGTCATAAAACAGTTAACTATTATTCTCGTCTTGGTTGCGCCTAATGACGTAGCCGTAGATGACGTAGTGGTATTATTCGGTTTTCTTGATAACTCGTAGATGGCGGTAGTAGTATTGGACATCATTCGGATTTCTTGACAGCGCTCGTAGATGGCTTTAGTAGTATTAGTAGTGGTCTTTATAAATATTGTTACGAGGGTTGCATGCGACGACGTTAAGATCCGATAGCTATACACACTAAGAAAAAATTTCTTATTTTCCTAAAGCTGTATTTCCTTGTGTAAAATTAAAAAATAAATAAAAATATGTTTTACCTAACGCATTTTCTTATTACTTCTTTTCTTTCTACATTTAAAACGCCTAGGAAGTAATTGTTTGGTCGTTACACAAAAATAAAATTTAAAAAATAATTTTATCGTACTTGTGAACCCCCTCTATCATAGGTCACGAGCCGCCACTGATGGGGCGACTCCTATTTTAGTAGAATGATTAGGGGTATGTAGGAAGTTACTCCGGGTGATACCCTTTATCAGGGGCAAAGTCACTGCTTAAAAATTACCATGAATAAGTCCACGATTTCTTGGAATCTACTACTCAAAAATAATAAATTATCATATTATTGCAAATAGATTTACACGGTTTTTAAAATTTGTCATACCAACCCCCTTCCCTTCCTTTCAAGGGTAACAACTACTTCTCCCAGGGGATTAAACCACGAAGGCTGCATAATTCCGCACCATTACGCAGGTTATTCTGGCGGTTGCAAATCAGCTGACAATCGATACATTTTGGTCTATGAGGACCAAATGTGCGCATCCCTAGGTCAGTTTATTACTATTTCCGACTGCTCTGCAAAAGAACCTATACTCTACCAAAGATAATCTTACTCGAAAAGCTATAATCGTTTTGGAATCTACACGGTGATTTAAAAAATTATGACCTTTATCATTCCACCCGTAATTTATATCTCGTAGGTGCAGTCGAAATTCTTTGTCTATAATGAAGATTTTTTACAAGTCAAGGATGATTTTTCTATTGTTATTTAAAGCAGGTAAATCATTTATTATTGCCGTGAAACAACGTACTTTTATTTTACTTCATATAATTTTTAAAGTTCAAGGAGCTAGGCTACAAAGTTGGAATTGGGTATGGTGCATTTGAGGAGAGTAAAGGTTAGGATAATGACGATATATTAGTATTGTGAAAATTAATTGACATCGATACCAGTGGCGCATCCAGGATTAGGGTTAAGGGGGGAGCTTGGATCACGCCCAAACAGGAGCACATGCGCACCCCCAAAACGAATAAAAAAAATATTAATTTTTATTATTTATCGTATAAAGTCCGACCCTCCCTAATTTTATCGACATACGGGAGAAAATTTTTGAGGGTGGGCAGCAAAAATGTGCATTATTATTTCGATAAATAGGTACAGATTTTTGTAGACCCTGTGTAGCAGGTTAAGAGAATTGAGACGAACGGTTGGGAGGGAATAATTTGGGTAGGGCGCTCGCCCAACTGCACCAAACTCTGGTGTCGCCACTGCTTAAGAGGCATAGGAATCTACACGAAAAAAATAATGTTCTTCGTCATATAGAAATCAAAGTTTTACTTAGTTTAAGAATTGTTCTCTTTTTTCATAAAATTTTTTTAATAAAATTTTTAAAAATATTGCATTTTATATACAATTTTTTTTTTAATGTGTATAATAATTATATATAAAATGGAGAAAAACAGTTAAATATGAATTATTTCTATAACAACGTGGAAATTTTCTTCGCATAAAGTAGGTTTATGGTAAAATCTTTGTTAATTATTCCATAATTTATCGTCTCGGCATTAAGTATTTCGTGCACGAAGACATCGGTACCATCCCAAGGTATAATGACTGTTACTTTCACTGATTGTACTGAGGTACTCACTTTTTGTGATGATGTTAAAATAACAGACTTATTGCCCTAAATGCATAATGTTGCCAGATGAATGAGCTTTGCATGAAAATTAAAGTGCTTAATAAGTTTTTTATTCCAAATTTGTTAGAACTTCAGTAGAGAATTCGACTTCACGGTGTTGAAAAAAGGTCGATACCCCGGAATAACGCCGGTGCATCGCATTACAGCGGAAAATGTCTGGAGAAAAAGTTGTTTGGTTTTGAAGGAGAAATAGTTTGCAATTTAAACCACCCCCACCCCCTCAACCCGCGGCTGCGGGTGGGGGTAAGTTAAGATTTTCAAATGGAACCCCATATTTTTTATTGGCGTATCATGTTCTCCGACCAAAAATAAATATCTTTTGTCCGAAACATTTTTGTATTTGGGCCCAACTTACCAGAATACATGGGTTTCGCAAATACGCGGTTCCCTCTATCAATGTCAGCTCTATTAAAACTGTCAACAGAAATTATTTTGGTCGTATGCACTAAGCGATATCGAAAGTTTCAAAAATATATTCTCAAGGCTAAGGTCTTAAACTGACAAAAAAGAAATAACCGTCTTTTATCTACACATAATTTAAATTTCCATTTATTACGAAATTTTTGGTTATTGCATGGTGTAATAAAATGATAATAAAAAAAATTAGACACGTACATATCGATTATTATTATATATTAATGTCGCCATAGTACATTAGAATTTTAACCACAGCATGAATTTGAAAACAGTCCTTGAATTTATATAGATATCTATAGAATGGTCACTGTACTCAAATAAGGGGGGGGGACAACAACTAATAACAAAGTCGTATATATACATACATACATACAGGGTGTTATGGGAATGACGTATTATATTTATTTATATATATTCCCGATATGAAAACAAATTGAAGAAAAATATCCAGAAATGGTGCTTTAATTTAAGGTAAACACAGCAACATATGGCAGTGAATCTTGAACAGTGTTTTCATATGTTCCAATGAGCATGAATCTAAGGATTGCCAGAGCAGAGCGGTCAAGTGCATCAACTGTGAATTATCAAATAATAAATATAGAACGCTATATGATGCAAATCATGAAGCAAATGATAGTGGATGTCCGAGTCATAAATATCATATAGACATAGCAAGATCAAGGATTAGTTATGGCTTCTGTGGATGATGTAGTTGAGGAGCTTTTGCTCAGCAATATTGAGCCTGTGATAGTTGATATTGATAATTATGAAAGTGCCATTGATATACAGAAAAAAGTTTTTAATATACTACACCTTAATATTAGAAGTATAAACCAAAATTTTGATGCTCTTCTAACCTTTTTAGAAACATATAACTGTAAGTACTGTGATGTTATTGTTCTGAGTGAATGTTGGCGAGTTGAAAGTACTGCAAATTTTAGTATACCTGGCTACAATAGTCACTGTAATTTTTCTAATTTTAACAAATGTGATGGTGTATTTGTATATGTTAGGGCAGAGATTGGTACAAATTTTACTGACTTTAAATTTGAATATTCTAGAGTAACAATGACTAGAATCTCATTTTCGATCAACGGTGAGTCATATGCGGTCAACGCCTTGTACAGACCACCTTCTACCGATGTAAATCTTTTCTTACATGACCTAAATACCTATTTTCTGAACAGTCTGCATGCACAGACAGAAATTTTTATAGGAGATCTGAACATAAACTTAGAGGAAGGCTCCATTGTCTCTACTGAATACATTGCCTTACTGAGTCAATATGGTTTTTGCTCATATATCAACCGAACTACTAGATTATGTAACAAACCCCGAAGTTGCATTAATCATATATTTCTGAGAAGAAAATTGAAAACTAGTTTTCAAAATTGCCAGTCGTACATAATACAGTCATCGGTCACGGATCACTTTCCAGTTATGTTAAATATAAGCGGTGATAATGGGAGATCCATACAAACGGATGGAAAATGCGACAATAAAACCATCTCAAAGGTTAATAAAATTACACAAAACTTCTGGGCTATCTAGAATCTGAGAACTGGATGGAAATTTTGACAAATGATAATCCTGATGCTGCTACCCAGAACTTTATTAGTACCTTACAGAATTATATCTCCCTGTCTACAAGTAGGAAACCGTTTATTGAGAGATCCAGAAAGCTGAAACCTTGGATCACCCTGGGTATAATTAACTCTATTAAGCATAGAGACAAGCTAAAAAAGAATCTGAATAAAGACTCCTGCCCGGCTCAGGAGCAGCGATACAAAAATTATAGGAATACCTTGAAAAGAATAATAAACACAACAAAAAATCAATATTATAGAGGTCTGATCAACATACACCACAACAACATAAGAAAGATATACCAAATAATAAAAACCGCAACAAATGAAGATACGGGTAAGAGTAAGAGAAACATTGATATACTGAATGATAATAACGCTCCATTCACCGATAACAAGGATATTGCAGAATACTGCAATGATTTTTTTGCCACAATAGGTCAAAAAATGTCAGAAAATATAATAAAGCCAGGTAAACCAAAGGTTATGAAGTTCAACAATTCAAAATCAATGTATCTTCACCCTGTTAATGAAAATGAAATCATTAAATACATTCACTCGTTAAAAAATGGTGGTGCCCCGGGGCAAGATTGTATTTCAGCTCAGTTAATTAAGAACACTCACAAATATTTATTAAAACCCTTAGTACACATAATCAATCTAATTTTTAACAGTGGCATAATTCCCAAGTATTTCAAATCCTCGATTGTAACCCCTATATTTAAGTCAGGTGATAGAAAACTCATCACAAATTATAGGCCAATAAGCGTTATAAACAATTTTAGTAAAATTCTCGAAAAAGCTTTAAAAGACAGACTTGTAAATTTTTTTGATACTAATAACATTCTGTCGTGCAAGCAATACGGATTTATGAAGAGTATGAGCACCAGCGATGCTTTGTATAAAATCGTGTCTGAAATAACCTGCAGTATGAATGAGGGTAAAAAAACAATGGCCATTTTCCTCGATCTTGCAAAGGCATTTGATACGGTGCCGCATGATGCCCTATTGAAAGTTCTTGCTAATTATGGCATTCGAGGTACTGTGCTTGGTGTGTTTGAATCTTATCTGAGGGACAGGCAACAGGTTGTTAAAGTTAATGACTCCATAAGCAACACCCGAACTATTTCTATGGGAATTCCCCAGGGAACGGTCCTGGGACCTATACTCTTCATCTCGTATATCAACCCACTGCTTAGAGAGATGGAAATGGGTGGAACAATGCTGTCCTACGCAGATGACACGGTTCTGGTGTTTAGTGGTGATTCCTGGGATGAGGTAAAAAGCACGGCGGAAGAGGGTCTGAGGCTAGTAAAGAATTGGCTTGACTCCTTTCAGCTATCACTTAATCTTAAAAAAACAAATTATATTGCCTTCTCACCAACAGAGAGGATTAGACCAGACTTCGATGAGTTACGCGTGGGTGGAAGTATGGTGCGGGGTGTCACCCATATGAAATACTTGGGAGTCATTAATGACTCCCATCTGAAGTGGAACAGCCATGTTGATAAAATTATACTAAGTTTAAAAGGACTTTTACATAAGTTCTACTTGCTACGAGAGTTTTTGAACAAGAGACTATTAATCTGTATTTACAAATCGCTTGTTGAATCTATACTTAGATACGGAGTGTTGGTCTGGGGTGGTGTGGGCAGGTCTACGTTGCATCCCTTACAGATTGTTCAGAATTACATTTTGAAGATCATATACAGAAAACCAAAACTCTATCATACCTCATTGCTATACTCTAAGGATGTACTGAATGTCAGATGTCTATATATTCTCACTGTTAGTAAATTCATGTTAAAAATCAATAGCCTGAACATAGCACATAATTTAAACACTAGAAATAAGCTGAAAGGAAACTTATCTCTGCCAACAAGTAAAACAACATTGAATTTGAAATCAATAGTTTACTTGGGTCCTAAGATATATACAACTACTTCCCTGCAGACATTCGGCATATACATTCGAATAAAAAATTTAATAAAGACTGTTCTCAATTTATTTTTTGTAATTATGACAGGATATACACTGAATTGTTTTAGAATTGACGCAAGAATCTTGTGATTTATAACTTAATTGTGATGTTTGTTACCGGGCAACTGTATGCCTTGCTGTCTAAACTTTGTCACTACATTGCTTTTGTTTATTATTCTTCTGTTTTTCTTTTTTCTCTTTGTATATTCAAGTGCAACATAACACATACGGGTACTTCAGTACCTAGGTGTTAATCAATGTAATGTTACTAAATTTTGATTTATTTAAATTGTATTAGAGGATAATGTTACAAATGTAGTTTTGCATAAATAAATAAATAAATAAATAAATAAATATTCTCAGAGTAAACTATTTAAAAAGTCAATAACCGTTTGACAGATTTCAAGTTGTTTATTTTTCAGGGTACATTATTATAAACTTTTACGTTCAGTTAGCTGAAGTTAAAAATAAATAACACGTTGGTTCTCTCGATCGATATCGGCCGGCTTCTTTAAACACCTGATTATGGACAATCGGGCTAATATTTAAAAATACAGCGTTGCCACTTTCGATGTTTTATAAGCGACTATCATAAATTGCCGAATTTCCTTCTATAATATTACTTTCCTGTATAATTATAGTCTCGGAAATGGCAACCGCGCTGGCTCTACTAGCGGAGAGTTCTCGGAAAGAAAGTTCGACTGGTCCGAAGGTGGACCAGACCATTCATTTCAAAGGGTAGTTCCTGTCAATTGTTAATATAATTGTTTCATTTTATCTTTAGTAAAGGGTTAATGGCCCATGGAAAGCGTTTTTATTATTTCTATGTGTGTTATTGTAAAGTGTAATTATGCGTTAGTGTTGGAGTTTAGTGATAAGCTTATTATGCATTCCCACACTATCATCAGGACACGTGATGAGCATAAAGTTTTTCCCATAGAAAAAAGAACTGAAAGTGTCTGTGCCCTGGATTCCTTAATCGCGTCCTGGATTTACTTTCTAAGTAAGCTAAATATTAATTTTTATAAGAAACTGAAGTTTTACACTTTTAAACATTTTGGCAACATTCTGCCTGAACATCTGTTGATTACCCAGCTGGGCAATATAATATGTTCATATATGAATGTGCCAAGGAATTGGGTGTGGGTTTAGGGGTGAATTACCCCACTTTTTAAACGTTCGATTTCAAAAAAAAATATGTAGCGCTTCTCGAGGACACCCATTTAAATATAATACGTCATTTCCATAACACCCTGTATATCATATCGAACAGATCTTTTCAATGACGTTTTTACTTATGCACAGATGAAACTGGAAGACATTTTGAACATTTACTGTAGTTTATAATTATTAGTCAAGACATTTATGGTATTTAAACAACATAATTAATGAATTATTTCGAAAACGGCTCGAAATAAAACTTATATGTTTATATGACAAAAAAATATTGTATATGAATTCTACATTCAATAGCCCAATATTATACAGGGTGTTCCATTTGAAAATCTTGAGAAAAATAATTTTGAAATATGTCGTCTTTGGAACCTTATTTTGAACACCCTATATAAAATAGATAAACACTATCAGATTCGTAGTATCTCTAGACCCTTTGTTATAAATCCCACCCAATTCCTTGGTTAAAAAGATAATTTTAGAATGTTTTTTGATTTTCTTTTCCTCTCAAGGACTACAAAACTTTTGTAGTTTTTAATTTATTGCTCTTAAACTTCTCAAGCAAATTAAATAACATTTTAAATAATTATAGAGGACACTAATACGATCCTAAATATGCAATAAAATACTGAGTGTCCCATTTAAAAAATTACAACTTTATTTTTTCACACTTTTTAGGACATCCTGTATATGGAAAAATAGTTTCCTGAAATACACCCTTTGATAAAGTGTAAATCAGCATATGAATGATATTCCCTACTTAATTCGTATAGGAGCTATGGAAGCCTAACGCTCTATTGCAGAAACCTGTATACAGGGTGTTATGGAAATGACTATTTATATTTAAACCGGCAAATCCTGAGATGAAAATAAATTGAAGATAAATAATCTTAAATGGCGCTTTGAATTATGGTACGAAATATACACTTTATATGAAATCTGAAAATTTACGCGGCCGCTACTGAGGACGTTCGCAATCAATAGTTTACTGAGGCGGTGTTGTCATATATTGCAACACAGAATTGTAAACGCATGTGTTCAGTTTTTGACAACAAGACGTCTTTGACCCGCCTTATCACTTCTTTCTCAAACTTTTTAGAAAAAAAGTACTACAATTTTAAAGTACATACTCTCTTACCTTCGATCTTATAATCCGTTTTATAATTAAATTCCATAAAAAAAATAAAACACAAAAAGTATGTTTTGCAATAGAACCAACAATAGGTAATATCACACAAATTTTAAATCACATCATAATATTTCTTATTATGAATTATTTCACAGCAGAAAGAAAATCGGGTAATGCTACAACTAACAAAACGTTTAAAATTCGTATACATCAAGCACGTGGAACCCTCGACAGCGTCACTCCACTCGCGAGTCTCGAAACATACTGAAGCAACGATAGTGGCGCGCGGCCGGTATCCAAGCAAGGGCGAGACTTGCGGTGTGATCTGACAACGCTGTTAGTATACTCTAGGGACCCACATTTTTGCTAACTGAATCCAGATGGAACGGCGCGACAGTATGTGGGTAAAAAGGGTTTTGCCTTCTCTAGGACACCCTAGGAGTCACCCATTTAAATATAATAAGTCATTTCCATAACACCCTGTATATAATATTAGGCTACTACTATCTAAATTTTTCCCTAATATGAATTTGCTGCACATCTTAAGTGACAATACAAGGATACGCTATAACTTTAATAAACTAGCACAAATGTAGGTCTTTTTTTATAACAAAATATCATTTTACACAAATGTATATTATATGTAAATTGTTCTTTTTATGAATTTCTATCTAGGCCTCACTGTATCCACATGCGGAAGAATGGCATTTTTTAAAATTATAAGAACATAATAAAATAACCTATCAAAACAAAAATTACATTCTTATGTAATTTTTATTTTGGGCTCTTGCTTGTTTTTATAGATTCTTAATCGATCCATCATTAATCTAATGAAATATGTAATAATTGTCCTTGATAAAAAAAAATAATTCTACCTATAAGATGAGGATGGGCAAAAAAACTCGATTCGTCCTTTCTAAATCGTGAAAATGATTTATAAATTTAATGAAACCATAATAAAATATGAGCATGAAATGGCATTACACGACCTGTCACAAATAAATTGATTTGTAAAAGGAATTGGCAAATTGATCATTAAATTTAAATTTATCGATATTAAACTTGATCATGATTTGAATAGTACGATCACCTGTTTAAGCAATGGCATAATCATGCAACGTGTTCAAGGAAGTTCTACACGAATGGGAAACTCTTTTACTATGCGTCCAAAATACGTCTATCACTCATGAAAAAAGTCTCTTGTATCATACAGGGTTCTCAAAAAGTACAAGAATGTAAGAAAGGATCCGAGGGAGAACTACCCCTCATTTTAAGCAAAACAACAAATAAAAAAGTTGTTTAAATCTTGTTGGGAGTACAAATAATATTAGTATTTTTAAAAACGCCTTCACGACTTCATCAATCACAATTTTTTTGTTGGGAGTACAAATAATATTAGTATTTTTAAAAACGCCTTCACGACTTCATCAATCACAATTTTTCAGCCCCCTCCACCTTAACGTACAGGGTGTCCCCTTTTCGACACTTTTATAGGGTTATTGTTAGTGCTATAAAAAAAGTAATGTATGTGTCATGTGCTCTTTTTGGGTCAAACTTAAAATGGTAAAATCAAAATTGGAAAAATTTCGCTCGTTTAAGAGTTACGGTGGAAAATCAACAAATTGACAATTTATAAATTACCCTATATTTTCTTAGTTAAAAGAGATACAGAAAAATGTTTTATACGAAGTTTATTTATAATGATTGTTGAATAATCTGCGGTTTTCAGAATAAGTATACGGGGTCAGGTAAGAAAGTTATCGGACCCAACCCAATTTTTTTAAATGGAACACCCTGTATATTTTAATCTAAAAAGATAGCATTTTAAACTCTCTTTTCAAATTTATAACACACCATGGATGATAGATATCATATCAAATTTTTCAAAATGTTGATAAGTCATTTTCACAAATGAAATATGAAATATGAAAATATGAAATTGACGTTAAATGTTAATAACAACTAAAATGTCAACATAGTTGTCTCTAGGATATTAGCTTTTGTTTCATGGCCTACTGTGATTTAAAGTAATACAGTTTAAATAAATCGCCTAGGAAACCAATATCATCCATGGTGTGTATTATATTTGTAAATAAAATTTAAAATGCAATCTGCTTCTTAGATTAAAATATACAGGGTGCTCCATTTTAAAAAATGGGGTTAGGTCCGATAACTTTTTTACCCGGCCGCGTATAGTTATTTTAAATACGGCAGATTAGTCAAAAATCATTATAAAAAGACTTTTGTATAAAACTTTTTTCTGTGTCTCTTTTAACTAAGAAAATATAGGGTAATTTTGAAATTGTCCATTTTTTGATTTTCCCCCGTATCTCTTAAACGAGCGAAAATTTTCAAATTTTGATTTTACCATTTTAAGTTTGACCCAAAAAGAGCACATGGCACCTACATTACTTTTTTGATGGCACTAACAATTACGGAGATACCCTATAAAAGTGTCGAAAAGGGGACACCCCGTACTGAATGACATGAGTCATCAACATAATTTGGACAGTCTCTCATCTAAAAGACTTTTAAGAACGTGGTAATCTTAGACTTAACAACGCTTTAATTGGCGCTCAAATTAATTTAAAACGTAGTTTTTTTAAGGTTCACCATAACGTTAAGGCTAACTTAGTTAAGGTCCAAATTCAGGTAACATTCAAATATCGGCTCTTCTTTAGATGAGAGTTAAGAGGAACTTTAACATACTGTCAAACTTGTGTTCAGAATGACCTATGTCACCTTAAGGAACAGAATGACTTATAAGTCATTCTGTTCCTTAAGGTGACTTTGAATATCGGCTTTTAGGCTTTATCAGAACTATACAGGGTCATTCATGGACAGTGACCTATTAAAAAATCTCGGGAACTAAATGATATATTTGTTTGACATATTGGTACTGGCTATAAAACATGTCATGTCGTAATGAAGATATTTTGACATATCTATCACTTCTCGTTATACCGGAAGTTAGGGTTAACATTGTTGTTTTAAATAGAATACTGAGTATATTTTGGCCTTTTTCGATTCTTTATAAAAGTCCAAGTAACATTTTTTATGAACAAACAATTCAAAGGTACAATAATTGACCTTACTTTGTAACTAATGCAGGTAAAGATTTAAAATTTTAAGAAAATTTTGAAAAAGGTTTGAATCTCTTTTTTTCATGAAAACACTACACATTTTTTATACAGGGTATTTGAAAAATTAAACTTCTCTTGTAGTCGAAGATAATTGCATAACTAACTGATATTAAATAAATATATTTAATTTATGTTGTTTCTTGCAGGCAAGCGAGGACGAAGCCTCGAAAATATCTGCCCCGTGGGAGATCCCTTAAGAATTAGCGAAACAGTTCGTCCCTTCCTATGTGGAAACGATCCAGGAAAACCTACTTGTCCACCGATGTATCAATGTTTAGTGCAAAAAGGTAACATTTATTTAAGAGTATTTATTAGTGGACCGTGTGGTCCGATTTGGGATTTCGCCGCGGAACAGCAAAATTAATTCTTATTGAACAATGAGACAACCTCGCCATTCCAAGACACGACGCGGGCTGTATCGAGGGAGTAAGAGACGTTTTCCTTATTCTTCTGCCTTTGATCGCCCGAAGCGTTGCCAAATTACTTTAGATAGTTGCGATTTTAGGTATTTTTCCTGAAAACCTCGGTGTGACATTTTATTGCATTAAAACTAAACTATGAAATTAATTGAGATTATTGATAGTGCATGCAATACTTTCAAAAATTACTGTATAACCATATTTTTTCAATTTAAACATTATTTACCGTATTGAGAAACAATCAAGATAATACACCGTCTCCAAGATAAGGAGGGCCAGTACAGGGATCTCGGAAACCGTAAGAGGTACGAAGTCGGTTAAACGGAGGTAAAGTTGCGCATTTATGTGCCTAATAATATGCCGGTTAGAAAGTTTTAAAATTCCGAGTAGTTCCGGAGATATCCGGAAATAAGCAAAATTCTGAAAAATCGTTTTATTTTTTTCCTGGGGTTTTTTGAGATCGAATTCTAAAGTAAATTGCACTTTTACATTGCCACTTTTCCCGCTCTATCTAATACGAGTCGTCTTCGAAGGGGCATTATCAACTTTCTTTTTTTAAATACGGTCCTGTTCTCCTGATATTGGAATTTGAGAGCTTTTTTTCTTCCGAATGCAACGATGTATGACACGTTGTGGTTTAATGACGTTTCGAGGGTTTTCTGAACAACATCCGGAAATTTTGGGATACGGTCCTGTATTTCTCCTAATTTTATAAATAATATCTCATAAGTAAGCTCTAAATTTTTACTTATGTTGGACTAGTTCAATAAATAACAAATAATTTAATAATAAAATTGTTATCGGAGTGCTGTTTGATTATTTATAATTATTAACCTTTTGTGCTCCCTGCCTCCCCAGTTTTTGCCAACAAATTCCTTTCTTGAGGGCTCTGTATCCAGTGGGTTTATAATCTTTTAATGTCATGTCCAACTCGCGGTCTTCACTCGAATAACCTTTTTGTCCATCTTCCATATGTTATTCGGGCCATAATATGTCAAGTTCACTTCCATTTGAGCTTCGCGATCTGTGCAACTACGCCTGTTCCTGATGTAGTCTCGTAATGGCCCCCCAAAGAACGACCTTCCCATTTTCCCCTGTGTTACTCCAAGCTCCTTGGTATAGTTAAGTTTTCCTTAGATCCTTTTCCTCCCGAATTCCAGCACAGATGGGGTGAAATCGTGCCTCCTTGTCGTACGCCTCTGTCAATTGAGATGCTGTTAGTGTTGTTATGCAGCTTTATCAGTCTCGTGTATCATTCATCTCAATTGTGGTCTATTAATTGTATTCGTTTATTTCCTCTATTGTCTTGCTGATACTTTGGAGATGGTCATGGGTTCCAAAACGTGCAAGGAAACCAACTTGTTCCTGAGTTATCTTCTTCACATAACAAATCAGAACAATCCCTGATTTATATCCAATAGTTGATAGAATTCTTCTTCTTCTCCGTTTGTTATAACGTTTCATTGTTTCTCCTTAACTTTGATTAATTGTCTTTTTCCATTTTCGAGCCTTCTACGCATCATCGTCACACTTGGTCTTGGCCCATGATATCATTTATGCTTACATTGTGACTGCAAAATTAGCTTTGTTTTTCTTTGGTTGTCCGAGCATGTGTGCTATGATAGCTAGCATCCACGCTGAACAAATATTATTATTAGTTTCTTCCCTGCTGTTTAAATTAGTTATGCATTTTCCACTGCTTAAATTAGTTATGTATTCCACTAGTTCACCTAATTGACAATTTTCCAGGAAACGACTATGGTGTTTGCTGTCCAGCTTCACTAAAAATCCAAAAAACTGGTCAATGTCCCGCTAAAGTGGAAAACAAAGACCTAGAATGCGGACACTTGTGTACCCACGATTTGGAATGCCCTTCGGTCCAGAAATGTTGCCAGACGGAACTTTGCGGATCATCTTGTATGCATCCCGAGAATGTTACAGGTACGTTTTTACTATATGAAGGCGATATCTCAAAAATTGGTTAAAATATTTTCAAGAAATTTTTGGATAGGACTTTTAGACATTTACCCTTTCTATAATTTTTCATGTTCTTCCTTTATTGCAGAATGTTTCCATCAACGTGCTCTTTCCGAAGTTTTAGCCGTCAGTGAACGGGCAGGCAGAGGTTATATTCCTCAATGTACTGAGGATGGTCAATTTGAGCCGAAACAATGCAGCAGGAACGGACTGGTTTGTTGGTGCGTCGATCGAATGGGACGAAAATTAAAAGGATCTATGGGACCTGCCGATATTGTGAATTGTTCTGTGACAGATGGTAAAATTATTAAATACCTACTGGGCTTGAGTATTTAATTTAATGCACTAACAGAGAGAGTCATTATTTAATTTCTTATGGAGATTTATATCGCTGTTGCCGTTTTTAATTCTCGTTTAAAGGTTTTAGGTATTATTTAATTGTTATTATGTTTCACAGCTCGATCACAGACCATGGCTCGTAGCCTAGACAAGAACGGAGAAGAGTGCGAGCGTTTAGAATGTGCAGCCGTCTGCGAATATGGCTTTAAACTGGGCGACAACGGCTGTCACACTTGTAAATGCGACGATCCATGTGACGGTTACACGTGTCCCGAGGACGAGGAATGTGTCAATGTGAAGGAATCGAGTTGTGCTGACTTCTTGTGTCCATCGTTGCCAGTTTGTACGTAATATGAAAATATTATGTATTTCTGATATTTTCTTGCATATTACTTCAATATATCCATTTTAGCTTGTAGATCTGGTATTGTATAAACAAATCTATCAAATTTCAGGTAGACCAAAAGCTGTCTATGCAAATCCTTGTGAACAGGGAACCCCCCTTACTGATGATTTAAGCGGAGCACCGGTTGCATGCGCATTAAGATCGGAAGATGGTTAGTATAATAATATATACAGGGTGTTATGGAAATGACGTATTATATTTAAATGAGTGACTCCTTGGGTGTCCTAGAGAAGCACTACATATTTTATTATTTTTAAATCGACCGTTTTAAAAGTGGGGTAACAAACACTCTTACTCACAGGTCAGCCCGCGCTACTGTACAACATTTCACCCAGACCCAATGGCAATGTTGCCAAACTTAATGTATAACTGAAATTCCATATAAAATTATAAAAATAAATTATTTTCTACCTACTTGTATTATATATATTATTACTCGAACAATATTCAAAGATTATTTATGGACATTTATGGAAACAGAGCGGATTGCTGAGAGTGTGTGGATTGCTGAGAGTGTGTTGGTGATCGACGAGACACAAAGTATCCGGCCGCTGGTTGGTCTTCAACTAACAGACCGCAAGCGTGCGGCGCTATATGAAACTACTTCGCTCAGCCGATGTAAGGCGTCAAGAGGTCATTGGCATTTGAGCTAGTGACGTACGTGCCTATTTCAAACTTATTTAATACTATTCCGTATGTTTTTTCGGGTTGTTTAAAACATAGTCTGTCGTAAATGTTATTCAATTAATTGTACAAAAAGGTATTACAGAATGGAAAAGTGTTTAAATTATTTTATTTTGTCTAAAGAGTTTAAGGTGTACATATGACAATACCGGCCAGAATTCCTTGATTGCTTACATGTATCGCAGTGCCACACAGGTGTTTTTCTGGTTTGACGTCAGGTCACTTTTACCGCTGAATGAATTGAAAGCGCCATTTATGGGTATTTTTCTTCAATTTGTCTTTTAATTGCCGGTTTAAATATAATACGTCATTTCCATAACACCCTGTATAATAAAACTTACATTATATCACTTTTTACACCTACAAAAGTTTGCTGTAAAAATATCATTTTCGAGAAATTTGTCGCTTAGGAAGTTTTGCCAAAAACCCGTCAATATCGTTAGTTAATTGGCGAACGTCTCCAATATTACTTTCCCTAAGGATTTTTTTTTAATTTGTGAATAAAAAGATCATTCTTGTAATTTTTCAGGAACGGTTTGTCCAGCATTCTATGAGTGCACAGCCGTACCTGGGTCAACCCAAGCCGTTTGTTGTCCGGTTGAAGATGTTGAAGAGGAAGATCATCTTGAGGGGGAGGCCTCCGAAGACTACACTCAAACCGAAGAAAGACCTCAGACTAGTAAGTTTACTCGATTAAAAGGATACATTCTTGGACGCGCACAGTTAAACATTACATAACCAATGAAAGTTAGAATGTTTGTGTAGACTTGTATTAAGGGTCGACCGGAAGTTTATAAAAATTTTTAAAATATATAGGCTGCATAATTGTTGATTATATAACTTTTATGCATTTTTATAAATGTAAGAACATAAATGACCGGTAAGTATGTAACAATTAATGAAAATTTGAGTCCCGAATGAGAAAACAAACCAGACTTTTACGTCGGTAGCATTCTCTTCTCTCTCTCTCTCTCTCTCTCTCTTTGCCAGCCCTAGCATTCAACCCTGTCTAAATGCCGCTCCTGTATTATACACCCGCGTGCCGACATAAAAGTCGTTTGTTTTCTTAACCGTGACTGAAATTTTCGTTAATTTGTACATACTTGCATGTCGTTTATGTTCATATTTTTATAAAAATGCATAAAAGTTATACAACGTGTTCAAGATAAGGAGGGCCAGTACAGGGATCGCGGAAACCGTAAGAGATACGAAGTCGGTTAAAAGGAGGTACGCATTTATGTGCCTAATAATATGCCGTTTAGAAAGTTTTAAAATTGCGAGTAGTTCCGGAGATATCCGGAAAAACCTGAAATTCTGAAAAATCGTTTTATTGTTTTCCTGGTTTTTTTTTGAGATCGAATTCTAAAGTAAATTGCACTTTTGCATTGCCATTTTTTCCGCTCTATCTAACAGCGTTAATTGTTTTGTAATCCGACGAGTCGTCTTCGAAGGGCCATTATCAACTTTCTTTTTTCAAATACGGTCCTGTTTTCCTGATATTGGAATTTCAGAGCTTTTTTCTTCCAAATGCAACGATGTATGACACATTGCGGTTTAATGACGTTTCGAGGGTTTTTGAACAACATCAGGAAATTTTGGGATACGATCATGTATTTCTCCTAATTTTATCAATAATATTTCATAAGTAAGCTCTAAATTTTTTACTTATAACAAATAATTTAATAATAAACCACAAATAAGTGAACAAAAATCATTCCAAAACAGTAATAAAACGAACAACGAAAAAGTAAGCAACTACATAATCAGGTGTTCAAAATGATTTCCGTTATTCTCTAAGCACATCTTCTAACTGCCACATAACAGTTTTTTTGAGATAAAATAAAACATGCGATAGAATATCAAACTTTTCAGCATTTGTAAATTTATGTTCCATATTTTCTGGCAAATAGGAAACCTCTTAAAACGTTCTCAAACGATCACAATGGGAATATCAAGTGAAACAAATTACGCGTCACCATCTTAATTTTTTTGTTTCAAGCGCATACTTTTTTTTTAATTCTTAACGGTAGGAAGTTTTCAAATTGATATAGCATTGAAACTGTCTATATCCGAAAAAAAACAATTGTCTTTTCTGCTCCAAATTTCCAATCGTAAAAATGGTGTCCAGTTTTCTGGTTCTACCGATACGATTTAAAGGTAAAGTGACTAGAGATACATATATTTATTCATGAAATATAAATAATACTTCCTTGTTCTTTCCAGTGTGTGAATACCTGCAAGAATTCTCCGAAAGTATGGAAGGTACACGAGACGGTATGAAGTTAGCCTTACCAATACCCGATTGTGACAGCGATGGAAACTTTTTGCCGACCCAATGCGATTTGAAAACAGATCAGTGTTGGTGTGTCGATAACTTTGGAACCGAAATACCCAGATCGAGGTAATTATTTTAAGTGTTAATTGCGGCTTCAACGAAAAGTACTATGATTATCGTCCGCTGCAACCACATTACTATACAGGGTGACTCGGCAGGAACGGACTCAACTCCAGGAGAGTATTGTATAAGTAAAAATAATGTAAAAAACTAATATACACTCCCCCGAAAATAAATCCCGGACAAAGATAATGTTACTCTTTTTTTATAGTCCTGTAACTTTTTTAATTGTTGTCCGATCTTGGTGAAATTTTCAGTAATGTGTAGACTTGTGTTTTGGGATGATATCCTATTTTAGTTTTCAAAAAATGCGGATGCCTTGATCATTATACAGGTAGAAACAAAAGTAACTTTTTTCCCCTTAATTTCTTAACACCCTGTGGAAAAATTGATTAGTAGAATTTAGCTGAATTATATTTTGTTTTGAAGTGTGATCTTTTCTTAACGCAATGTTTTTTGGTTCACGTCATTAACTGCTTTGTAAAAGAAGATACAAATTTTTAAAGAAAGTATTGCAGTTTTTCAATTTTATTCACAATCCAGAACATTATATGATTTTATGGAGTAGCATAAACAAATATCCAAAAATCAATAGCACGTATTGCCACCTCATGTTCTTATCACTTCTACCATCTGATGAGACATGCTTCAATACAATATGGGCTATTAATTTTTGGATATTTGTTTATGCTACTCGATAAAACGTTATGTTCGGAATTGTGAATAAAATTGAAAAACTGCAATATTTTCTTTTAAAAAATAGATAATGACGTGAACCAAAAAATATTGTGTTAAGAAAAGGTCACACTTCAAAACAAAATATAATGAGGCTAAATTCTACCGCTCAATTTTTCCACAGGGCGTTAAGAAAGTAAGGGTAAAAAAGTTACTTTTGTTTCTCCCTGTATAATGATCAATACATCATTATTTTTTGGAAACTAAAATTCAGGATATCATCCCAAGACACAAGTGTACATTTTGCTAAAAATTTCACCAAGATCGGACAACAATTAACAAAGTTACACGACTATTAAATGATACGATTTCAGTTTTCTTTTCTCGCTAAAATTTAATTTTTTTATGTTTAGAACTCAAGACAACTCTACAGATTGTGCCGAGCTTAGAAAATCTATGGACTGTCTTGACCTTACGTGTAGAATGGGCTGCGAATATGGATTTATTTTATCGGACGAAACAGGTAAAGACGCTGAACTTTTTATACATGAAACGTCCAGCTTTGCATTGGAACTTATAACATACATTGACTGATATAAATGGACATTATAAATGGAATAATACTTTTCTCTAAAATTGGCTCATCAGGAATATGTTCCTACAATTCTTGAACGGACTTTATTATACAGGGTGTTATGGAAATGACGTATTATATTTAAACTGGCAATTCCTGAGATAAAGACAAATTGAAGAAAAATACCCATTCATTCAGCGGTAAAAGTGACCTGACGTCAAACCAGACAAAACATCTGTGTGGCACTGCGATACATATAAGCAATCAAGGAATTCTGGCCGGTGTTGTAATATGTACACCTTAAACTCTTTAGACAAAAAAATAATTTAACCACTTTTCCATTCTGTAATACCTTTTTGTATAATTAATTGAAGAACATTTATGACGGACTATGTTTTAAACAACCCGAAAAAACATATGGAATAGTAATAGCAACGTACGTCACTAGGTCAAATGCCAATGACCTCTTGACGCCTTACATCGGCTGAGCGAAGTAGTTTCATAAAGCGCCGCACGCTTGCGCCTGTTTTTTCGGTTTACGCGTGTATCTTGCCCGTCCATAAATAATCTTTGAATATTGTTTTTATTGACGCGTTTCTTCTAAACGTCAAATTTTGTCGCGTGTAATAAAATCTAATAATCTGTAGTATAATCTATATTATTGTATTTTCAAAAGCTAACTATCGGTTCTGTTTCACTATTACTGTGTGTACATAAAGTGTTTCCAGGAGTGTTTCCATGAAAAAGAAAAAAAACTGATTGTGTTTGTGCCTGGATTTCCTCGCTCTTTAGGTATAAGGATAAATACAAGTAGGTAGAAAAGAATTTATTTTTATAATTTTATATGGAATTTCAGTTTTACATTAAATTTGGCAACATTGCCATTGGCTCTGGGTGATATGTTGTACAGTAGCGCGGACTGACCTGTGAGTAACAGTGTTTGTTACCCCACTTTTAAAATGGTTTAAAAAAAATAAAATATGTAGCGCTTCTCTGACAACCAAGGAGTCACCCATTTAAATATAATAGGTCATTTCCATAACGCCCTGTATTTAAACCAACAAATCATGAGATTTAGACAGACAATTTAGCGGTTAGATTAAATATCTGCGTTGTTGTTGTCATAATAACAACCTTAAAACTCGCAATGTTAAAGGAACCAGAGCAAGTCGGCGTGTCGCCACCTTTACGTCTCGACCAACACTGAAGCCTCGTGTCTCGCTCATATCGATTGAACCATATCGAGGCGTAAGGGGAAGTTCCATCACAACATGCATGTTTATGGCAAAGAAGCATGTGGGATGTGATAAATAACGCACAACAGACTTAATAAATCATACTTTTTACTATAGGTTGTCCAACATGTCAATGCAGAGATCCGTGCCATGGTATTACATGTAGCGAAGACGAGCAGTGTCAGTTAGTTGAAGTCAGTTGTAAAGATCATTATTGTCCCCCAGTACCAGCATGTAAGTAAAAATAAATTAGCTGGAAGCTGGAAGCTACAAATACAACGTGTCCAAGATAAGGAGGGCCAGTACAGGGATCTCGGAAACCGTAAAAGATACGGTCGGTTAAATGGAGGTAAAGTTGCGCATTTACGTGCCTAATAATATGCCGTTTAGAAAGTTTTAAAATTCCGAGTAGTTCCGGAGATATCCGGAAATAACCGAAATTCTGAAAAATCGTTTTATTGTTTTCCTGGGTTATTTTGAGATCGAATTCTAAAGTAAATTGAACCATTGTATTGCCACTATTTCCGCTCTATCTAACAGTGTTAATTGTTTTGTAATCCGACGAGTCGTCTTCGAAGGGCCATTATCAACTTTCTTTTTTTAAATACGATCCTGTTTTCCTGATATTGGAATTTGACAGCTTTTGTTCTCCCGAATGCAATGATGTATGACACATTGTGGAAGAAAATTAAGATGGTGACGCGTGATTTGTTTCTTGACATTCCCATTGTGATCGTTTGCAAGCATTTTAAGAGGTTTTTTATTTTCCAGAAAATATGGAACATAATTTTACAAACGCTGAAAGTTTGATATTCTATCGCATGTTTTATTTTATCTCAAAAAAACTGTTATGTGACAGTTAGAAGATGTTATTTGTGCTTAGAGAATAACGGAAATCCTTTTGAACATCTGATTATGTAGTTCCTTACTTTTTCGTTGTTCGCTTTATTACTGTTTTGGTATGATTTTTGTTCACTTATTTGTGGTTTATTATTAAATTATTTGTTATTTATTGAACTAGTCCAACATAAGTAAAAAATGTAGAGCTTACTTATGAGATATTATTTATAAAATTAGGAGAAATACAGGACCGCATCCCAAAATTTCCTGATGTTGTTCAAACAACCCTCGAAACGTCATTAAACCACAATGTGTCATACATCGTTGCAATCGGAAGAAAAAAAGCTCTCAAATTGCAATATCAGGAAAACAGGACCGTATTTAAAAAAATAAAATTGATAATGGCCCTTCGAAGACGACTCGTCGGATTACAAAACAATTAACGCTGTTAGATAGAGCGGAAAAAGTGGCAATGTAAAAGTGCAATTTACTTTAGCATTCGATCCCAAAAAAACCCAGGAAAACAATAAAATGATTTTTCAGAATTTCGGTTTTTTCCGGATATCGCCGGAACAACTCGGAATTTTAAATTTTCTAAACGGCATGTTATTAGGCACGTAAATGCGCAATTTTACCTCCATTTAACCGACTTCGTATCTCTTACGGTTTCCGAGATCCCTGTACTGGCCCCCTTATCTTGGACACGTTGTATATAGAACAGCATAAAATAAAGTTATTATCGTTTGGCCTGGTCTTGGCTATAATCGTTTTCTTAAAAAAACACGATGAATTATGAAGAAATTGAATTTATTGATGAAAATAAAAATTTTGGATTATTTATCAATTATTCTCAAATACTTATTGCTTTCGACGGATTATCGTATCTATATATTTAATTTGTTTCTTGTTATATGAATTCAAAAACACAATCTTTTTCGGAATATTATTTTCCCATCCGACTCTGTTGCCAAATTGGCATTTTACTTAGCTGACAGCTTTGTAACTCTCGGATAGTTGTAGGCACAGTACATTTTAATTTAGCGCGAAATTTAGCTGTCAGTTATAGTTGGCTGTCCTTAATCGGACCAGTTTGACGTTTAGTAACTCCAGCTCCTCTATGGTCCATAAGTTGTAGGGCAACCTGTATGTCTCTCCTATTTTTTTAGGTTTACCCAAGAAAGTCGGCCAATGTCCGTACTTAGTACCAGCAACTTCGACAACTTGCGACTTTGAATGCAATTCAGATTTAGGTTGCAATAGTACCATGAGATGTTGTTCTAACGGTTGCGGAACCCAATGCGTGGAACCATTGTTGTATACTGGTAAGATGGACTTTTAATAATTCTGCCTTTCGATCTCGTGAAATAATATATAAGAATGTTGCTTCCTGGTATATTTTCTCATAAATTAATCTATTTTTGGTACCGTTGTAGCTTGTCAACACCAGAGAACTCTGGCGCAACATCAATCGCACGAATCTGGAATACCCGCAGGAAAAGTTTATATCCCCATGTGCGACGAAGACGGAAGCTACATCGAAAAACAGTGCCATCCGGGCACTAAGGAATGTTGGTAAGAGCACAATATACAGGGTCACTTATAATGGAAAGTGGAAACAAACTTATATTTTCGGTATCTCCGAATTGATTGTTTTGTCAACGAGAAAATTGTTAGTGTACAGGGTGTCGACACTTTTATAGGGTAAGTTCGTAATTATTAGTGCTATCAAAAAGGTAAAGTAGGTGTCATGTACTCTATTTGGGTCAAACTTAAAATGGTAAAATCAAAAATTGAAAATTTTCGCTCGCTTAAGAGATACGGGGAAAAATCAAAAAATTTACAATTTCAAAATTACCCTTATTTTCTTAGTGAAAAGAGATACAGAAAAATATTTTATTCAAAAGCTTCTTTATAATGATTGTTGAATAATCGGTCGTTTTCAGAATAAGTATACGGGGTCAGGTAAAAAAGTTATCGGACCTAACCTCATTTTTTTAAATGCAATGGATATTTTAATCTAAAAAGATACTATTTTAAATTCTCCTTTCAAATATATAACACACCATGAATGATATTGGGTTCCTAGGCGATTTATTAAACTTTTTTACTTTAAACCACAGTAGACCATGAAACAGAAGCTAATATCCTAGAAACAATTGAAAGTGGAAAAAACGAAGAAATGGCGCAAAATTTATATTTTGTTCGCTATCCGGAAAGACGGTAACAATTTAAGGATATATTTCGAACATTTGCGATGATTCCCATTATTTTTTACGTTAATCTGAATCTTTTATTTCGTTTCAAAGTAATAAAGTTTAAATAAATCGCCTAGGAAACCAATACCATCCATGTTGTGTTATATATTTGAAAGAAGAATTTAAAATAGTATCTGTTTAGATTAAAATATACAGGGTGTTCCATTTAAAAAAAAATGAGGTTAGATCCGATAACTTTTTTAGGTACCTGACTCCGTTACTTATTCTGAAAACGGCAGATTATTCAACAATCCATATAAAGAAAGGTCTGTGGTTGTCTCAAATTTTGAATTTGGTCGTTTTGAGTGATGCCAAAGCTACTTCTGATATAAGTTTTGTAATAAAATAATCGCAAAATGTCCTATACTCTTTAAATTATTGTAAAACCCCTAGAAATCCATAAGATCAAATGAGTTAACTAAAATTATAAACAATAGAAAAGTGCGACCTAGGATCATACATAACCCCACCAAAATTGGACACAATCAATTCAGAAATAACAAAAATATAAATTTGTTTCCATCATGTACACCCTGTATAGACTTTCCAGTTCTGTATATTTTCTCATCTAATGGGGTAATAACTATGCAATTATGCATGCATATAATTACTTTTAATTGTATTTTTTTTTTTGTTAATTTTCTGTCTTCTCTGGTAGGTGTGTCGACGACAGGGGATTTGAAATTTCAAAATCTCGATCGAGAGATTTTAATATGTCATGTGATTCGATACAAAAATCACATGAATGTCCACTTTATAATTGTGTCACAAATTGTGAGCATGGCTACGAGATTGACAAGGACGGATGTAGAAGTTGCGAATGCATACATCCCTGTTCAAGAATTTCATGCAGAGGTAAGATAATAGTTACTTTTTGTGAAGGCCGTATTAGACTAGGCAATTTTTTCTCTTGCGCCGGCAATTATAATGGCACGTATTCATGCGCAGTAAACCGTTTTCGATCAGCTGGAGCATTGTCAACGGTCAGAACAGCAGTGAGTACTGTCGAAATCCCTAAAATATCCCCAGAATTAGAGATGTGCAAACCTGTTCGTTTTGATCACCAGTTAAAGCAGCTACTGCTATTTACAAATAGGAGGTGCAAAAAGTTGCTGAATTAGCAGTCCATAAGTTTAATAAAGAATGTAAACTGCTAATTTAAGTACCAGTGGGTTTAAATGGCCATTACCTGTCCATACCTGGTTCGGCCAAATAATAAACAGTTAAAAATAACAGAATAATCCATGTCTACCCAATTGCGCCGGCAAGGGCAATTAAAATGGCGCCTGTCCCATTTCTGGTAATGAGAGACAGCTGATCCGGAACAGTGTACTGCGCATGAATTCGTGTCATTTTAATTGTCAGAAGAGTAGAAATTCTGACTGTAGTACGGAGAACGGTGTACTGCGCCTGAATCCTTGAATTATAATTGCCATTGCTGGCGCCATAAAAATTCCCAAGTGTAATAAGGCCTTGAGGGTGTTAAGATTCTTCCATATCTCTAAAAGGAATGGTACAGTCAGTAATCTAAAATTAAAAAAAAAAATTAAATCAATTTAAAACATAGGTTTATATTTATACACAGTGGCCAAGATAAGGATGGCCAGTACAGGAATCTCGGAAACCGTAAGAGATACGAAGTCGGTTAAATGGAGGTAAAGTTGCGCATTTACGTGCCTAATAAGCCGCTTAAAAAGATTTGAAATTCCGAGTAGTTCCGGAGACAAATCCGAAAAAAACCGAAATTCTGAAAAATGGTTTTATTGTTTTCCTGGGTTATTTTGAGATCGAATTCTAAAGTAAATTGCACTTTTGCATTGCCACTTTTTCCGCTCTATCTAACAACGTTAATTGTTTTGTAATCCGACGAGTCGTCTTCGAAGGGCCATTATCAATTTTATTTTTTTAAATACGGTCCTGTTTTCCTGATATTGCAATTTGAGAGCTTTTTTTCTTCCGATTGCAACGATGTATGACACATTGTGGTTTAATGACGTTTCGAGGGTTTTTTGAACAACATCAGGATATTTTGGGATACGGTCCTGTATTTCTCCTAATTTTATAAATAATATCTCATAAGTAAGCTCTAAATTTTGACTTATGTTAGACTAGTACAATAAATAACAAATAATTTAATAATAAACCACAAATAAGTGAACAAAATACAGAAACATTATTTCAAACTTTAGGTAGTTTGTTCCTGGGTCTCGGTTACTTTTAAAATGAAAATCCAATTTTCAGTTAACGTTTCGGTTCATTTTATTTAAACCATCGTCAGAACTATTTGAATAAAAATAAAAAAGGCGTATCAACAAAATTAAAAAGAAGCAACATTTTTTTGATGGGGTTAAAAGCAAAATTCCTATTATATTCCTAAAATAATTTTAAAACTTTCTAAACGGCATATTATTAGGCACGTAAATGCGCAACTTTACCTCTATTTAACCGACTTCGTATCTCTTACGATTTCCGAGATCCTTGTACTGGCCTTCCTTATCTTGGACACGGTGTATACATAACGCTAAGGCTACCTTAGCTAAGGGCCGACAGTTGAATGTTACCTTAACTGATACCTTAGCAGAGGTAGCCTTAACATTATGGTTCTTTAGTAACGAACTAAGAGCTTCTTAATTTAGACGTGCATTTCTGAATATTCATTAATTAATTGGGGTATTGTATCTTCGGAGAATAGCCAATTCACAGACGCTTCTCAATCTTCCTAGTGCTTCAAAAGCACCAGTAGCAGCACATCCTTTTCTATCTCGCGGCAGACAAACTAGGTGTTTGTCTACACCAATTAATGTCATCTGCTTCTTCAGCTAACAGTGTCCTGTAGAGGTTTTAAGAGTACTAAGTTTTCTACGATTTAAGATTCACTGGTTTTTAATGCAAACCTTATCTGTTGTTACTCTTGAATAAAGAAAGGAAGCGTCAGTACCGATGGACAGCTTTAAAGTCAGGCTGGCAGTATGTCCACGCTTAGCATTGTACAACCTCCGTTATATTGTATACAGGGTGTTATGGAAATGACGTATTATATTTAAACCGGCAATTCCTGAGATAAAGCCAAATTGAAGAAAATACGCATAAATGGCGCTTTCAATTCATTCAGTGGTAAAAGTGACCTGACGTCAAACCAGAAAAACACCTGTGTGTCACTGCGATACATGTAAGCAATCAAGAAATTCTGGCCGGTGTTGTCATATGTACACCCTAAACTCTTTAGACAAAATAAAATAATTTAAAAACTTTTCCATTCTATAATACCTTTTTGTACAATTAATTGAAGAACATTTACGACGGACTATGTTTTAAACAACCCGAAAAAACATATGGAATAGTAATAGCCAAGTACATCACTAGGTCAAATGCCAATGGCCTCTTGACGCCTTACATCGGCTGGGCGAAGTAGTTTCATATAGGGCGGGGGCGGCACGCTTGCGGTCTGTTAGTTGAAGACCAACCAGCGGCCGGATACGTTGTGTCTCGTCGATCACCAAGACGCTCTCAGCAATCCGCTCTGTTTTTTCGGTTTACGCGTGTATCTTGCCCGTCCATCAATAATGTTTGAATATTATTTTTATTGACGCGTTTCTTCTGGACGTCAAATTTCGTCGCGTGTAATAAAATCTAATAATCTGTAGTATAATCTGTATTATTGTATTTTCAAAAGCAAACTATCGGTTCTGTTTCGCTATTACTGTGTGTACATAAAGTGTTTCCAGGAGTGTTCCCATGAAAACGAAAAAAACTGATTGTGTTTGTGTCTGGGTTTCCTCGCTCTTTAGGTACAAAGATAAATATAAGTATGTAGAAAATAATTTGTTTATAATTTTATATGGAATTTCAGTTTTACATTAAGTTTGGCAACATTGCCATTGGGTCTGGGTGAAATGTTGTACAGTAGCGCGGACTGACCTGTGAGTAAGAGTGTTTGTTACCCCACTTTTAAAACGGTAAAAAAAAGTATGTAGGCTTTCTCTATGACCCCCAAGGAGTCACCCATTTAAATATAATACGTCATTTCCATAACACCCTGTATTTACACACTTACCTCAATCTATAGCTAACTTACATACATACAAATGCAAGGTACAAGCTAACATAATTTCATTGCAGGTGAGGGTGAAACCTGCCGCCTAGTATCCGTGGAGTGTACTAACTCGCATTGCCCATCAGTACCTATGTGCTTACCGAAGAAGGAAAACCCGTGCCAAAACGGCGAACCACTTAAACTGGGCAATAATGAGGAATTGTTCACTTGTGGGCCGGAATCCGAAACCTGTCCGTCGTCACACAAATGTCAACTCAGTCCTGTTGGGGAGTATGCGGTTTGTTGTCCAAAACCAAGTACGTATAAATTAAATCGTTGTAAAACACGAGTAAGTCTTAATACCGACATCGAGAGATTATTTGGAGGAAATTTTGTAACGTTTGCTGATAGCAAGGCCGTGCAAATAAAAAAAACTATGTAAGTTTCAATTATCTTTTTCCGATAATAGAAACTGGCAAAACGCAGGACCATAAAAATAGTTTCAGACAGAAACAGCGTTTTTTAGGCTACTATGAAGATATCATGGGTTAAAACTATTATACAGGGTGACAATTTAAAAACTTGAAATGGCCATATATTAGAAAGGAAAAACTGAAGAAAAAAACGCAAAAAACTCTTTCTATAAAACGAAGGGGGAACAAAAACAAGCGTATTAGCCCACCCCTATCTGCAACCCCTTGGACAGGGTGAGACCAACCCTTAAAATCTTAAATAGAAAGGGGGACGAGTGATACATCATTTTGAAGCTCTTGAAAAATGCTTTCCAATGGTACCATAGAAAGGTACATTTCAGGAAATTCTTCTCTGTTTATTAAGGAAAACAATAAATGAAAAGACAATTTTGAAATTTTTTATTATTAGTTAATTAAATGTTCAAAATGATTTCCGTTGTTTTGAAGACAATAATAAAGCCTACTTTCAAATTCTTCACGTACATTTGCAAAGGTTTCTCTGGATATAGCACGGCATTCCTGAACTATTCTATGCTGAAGTTGCTCTAGTGACTCAGGTTGCGTTTTAAAAACCACAGATTTTAGGTGACCCCACAAAAAGAAGTCAAGAGGTGTTAGGTCCGGGGATCTAGGTGGCCATTCAACAGGACCGCTTCTTCCAATCCACTGGTTGGGATAATTATCATCCAACCACTGCCTAACGGGAACTACATAATGCGGAGGTGCTCCATCCTGTTGGAAATGTAGTAAGCGTTCTTCTAAAGATAAATTTCCGAGTATGTCCCTCTGATTTTCTAGTTCTCGCACTATTAGTGGTTCGATAGACCTCTGTAGCATTTCAGCATACCTGTCGCCATTTAAATTTCCTTGTATAAATATTGGGCCGATAATACCATCTCCCAATATACCAGCCCAAACATTAATTTTCTGGGGGTACTGGGTATGCCCTTCTCTAAATACGTGGGGGTTTGCTTATTAATATGCCCATTTAAATAAAAGGTACACTCATCACTGAAGCAAATATTTTTAACTAGTCGAGGTTCTGCCGTAATTCTATCTGTCATTATTTCACAAAACTGTATCCTTCTGTCAGGGTCATCGTCACCAAGTTCTTGCAGTATGTGCACTTTATAGGGATAAAACTTATGAATTTTAAGTACCTTTCTTATTGATTCACGAGATAATCCAGTTGCTACAGCTGCTTGACGAGCTGATAAAGTTGAATTCATTGCAAACTACCCCAGAATTTCAATTTGCGCTGCTTCGTCGGCTAGTCTCGGTTGATTTCTCTTTATATTCGCGACAGAACCAGTTTCTTTAAATTTGGCTACTAGTTGGCGAACATACTCCGGGCTTACATTTTGACCTGGATGCCTTTCGTTAAAACGTTGAGCTGTTCTTAAAAAACATTGATCCTGGGAACCATAAATGAAAATAATTTCTACCCGTTCAGCTGTGCTGTACACCATTGTTAAAGATAAGAAGTGCTGCTTTTCGTTTAAACTGAACCGAAACTTAAAATAATAATACTAGTAGAAGTTACCTTTAGGGTAAATTCTGTGACAATAAAATGCGAATATTTATAAACAAATTTTTTTTTCGACAAAAAAAAATAGCAAATAAACCAAAACGAAATACCGAGGCTTAAACTGTTTAGAATTCTTAAGAGATATCTCTTAATATGCCAGGATATTGGTAGCAATCATTTTGAACATTTAATTAACTAATAATAAAAAATTTAAAAATTGTCTTTTCATTTATTGTTTTCCTTAATAAACAGAGAAGAATTTCCTGAAATGTACCTTTCTATGGTACCATTGGAAAGCATTTTTCAAGAGCTTCAAAATGATGTATCACTCGACCCCCTTTCTATTTAAGATTTTAGGGGTTTGTCTCACCCTGTCCAAGGGGTTGCAGATAGGGGTGGGCTAATATGCTTGTTTTTGTTCCCCCTTCGTTTTATAGAAACTGTTTTTTGCGTTTTTTTCTTCAGTTTTTCGTTTCTAATATATGGCCATTTCAAGTTTTTAAATTGTCACCTTGTATATTATATTTTTTGCAGGAGAAGTATGCTTTGAGCCATTGGATACAGGAAAATGCCAAGATATCGAAATGATAAGAAACGTCACCAGATATTACTTCAATTCGAAAATAAATCAATGCCAGACATTTATTTATGCAGGCTGTCAAGGAAATCACAATAATTTCCACACTGAAGCTATGTGTAATGGTGTATGCCCAGGTAAACAAAAAATCAATTCTCTAAGCGAGCAAGATTGAATAACAACACTGGGTGGCCATATACGCCTGCTAACACCAAGGCCGGTATTAGACTATCAAATATATTTGACAAAGAACTTTTATAAAATCTTTTGTAGCATTTCTTTGATAATATTTCTTTTATAAAAGTTTATACTAGTATTACACTGTCAAAGATCTTTGACATTTTTTGAAGGAACTTTTCACGTTTTTACAATTAAAAATGAACGATAGACGTGCATTAGCTTGTCTAGAGTTAAGTGCTGCCGTGATTACAATGTGTTTAGTATTAAAAAACAAAAAAAAAGCCAGGCGCCTTTGGGTATGGCCCTGGGTGGCAAGACGTAATTTATCAACTATAAAATCTTTTATCAAAGATAATCGTCTGTTGGTATCTTTTATAAAATATCTTTTATAAAATAAATATTTTATAAAAGAACTGATATTACACTTCAAATATTTTATAAAATTTCTTTTATAAAATATCTTTGTCAAATATATTTGATAGTCTAATACCGGCCTAAGAGCGAGATAGGTTCCACATAAATCTTCCTGTAAATAATTGTTAATACTAACAGCGTTTCTCAAACATTTTTGAACGCGGAACCCCTTCGATTATAGCTCCCTACATTACTACAGAATTAATTCTAAGAGAAGAAGTCATGCGTTGGTTGGTTGCGAGGCCCGAACTTCTATGAATGCCGCCTTCTGGCTTATCGTGTACCCCGATCTTGTTAGAAGATGTTCGTTCCTTCTATGAGATCCAATAACCTTCTACCCAGCCTGATGTGGGAGGTTGTCTCCACGTCATATGTTCCCGAAGATATTATGTCTTCTCCGAGACAGCGCTACGCATCAGTATATTATGTGGGAGGCTGTTGCATCATTCGCCGCAGAGTCTGCATTCAAATGGATTCGTTGTTTATACCTAGACCCGTTGAAGGTGTTTTCGCAAGTGACAGTGGCCTGTTAGCAGATCCATCACCTGTTTCAACTAGGGCCGCGTCAGGGTTAGCATCCCATTCGATAGTACCTCAAGTTAAAAATAATTTTTATTCGAATCTTATTCTTTTTTAACAAATCAAAAAGCATTAAGCAATAATCTGAACAATATATCACTGGCTGCATCAAGTGTTCTTAGTGACGTAGATATAGTACTATTTTCTTCTTCCACTATTTTATATTGGGCTCGATTTGAAGAAAGCTACAGCTTTATATATCTGGTTCGGCATTAAGTCGATTTCGATATTTTGTTGAGCCCATGTTTTCCAAAGTATTAACGAACGACATAAACAATTTAGTGAATGAAAGATTTCAATGACAGGGCTTCTTAATACAGAAGGTGGTGGCAGCGGTATATTATGTGTGAGGCGGTTTCATCCTCTTCGCCGCAGAGTCTACATTCAATGGATCCGTTGTTTAGCCCTATCCGTTGAAGGTGTTTTCGTAAGTGGCAGTGGCCTGTTAGCAGACCCATCACTTGTTTCAACTGGGGCCGCGTCAGGGTTAGCATCCCATTCGATAGTATTTTCGATGGTTTTCCCATTACGCCCCGTGCGTGTATTAGACCAGGTAACTCTTGCCATCGAGATAGGTGTTCATTTTAATGTTGTTTTTGTTGCCTGTTTTGATATTACAAAGGCCGGTTCAGGGCCCCTGAGACTTTGGGCAGATCCGGCTCTCGCTAGTTCATCCGCCTTTTCATTCCCTAATATCCCGGAGTGACCAGGGACCCACAAGAGTTCCACCTTGTTCCCCCTGGCCGCCAGTACTTTTAGGTTGGTATGACACTCCAGTGAAAGTTTTGAGGTAAACCGATTGGAGTTCAGAGCCTTAAGAGCAGCTTGGCTGTCCGAAAGGATGTAAATCTATCTAATGTTGTTTTTGTTGCCTGTTTTGATATTCCAAAGGCCGGTTCAGGGCCCCTGAGACTTTGGGCAGATCCGGCTCTCGCTAGTTCATCCGCCTTTTCATTCCCTAATATCCCGGAGTGACCAGGGACCCACAAGAGTTCCACCTTGTTCCCCCTGGCCGTCAGTACTTTTAGGTTGGTATGACACTCCAGTGAAAGTTTTGAGGTAAACCGATTGGAGTTCAGAGCCTTAAGAGCAGCTTGGCTGTCCGAAAGGATGTAAATCTATCTAATGTTGTTTTTGTTGCCTGTTTTGATATTCCAAAGGCCGGTTCAGGGCCCCTGAGACTTTGGGCAGATCCGGCTCTCGCTAGTTCATCCGCCTTTTCATTCCCTAATATCCCGGAGTGACCAGGGACCCACAAGAGTTCCACCTTGTTCCCCCTGGCCGCCAGTACTTTTAGGTTGGTATGACACTCCAGTGTAAGTTTTGAGGTAAACCGATTGGAGTTCAGAGCCTTAAGAGCAGCTTGGCTGTCCGAAAGGATGTAAATCTATCTAATGTTGTTTTTGTTGCCTGTTTTGATATTCCAAAGACCGGTTCAGGGCCCCTGAGACTTTGGGCAGATCCGGCTCTCGCTAGTTCATCCGCCCTTTCATTCCCTAATATCCCGGAGTGACCAGGGACCCACAAGAGTTCCACCTGGCCGCCAGTACTTTTAGGTTGGTATGACACTCCAGTGTAAGTTTTGAGGTAAACCGATTGGAGTTCAGAGCCTTAAGAGCACCTTGGCTGTCCGAAAGGATGTAAATCTTTTGGTCGTGGTAGGCCTTTTCAAGATTTTGTAGTACACATGGTTGTATGGCATGAACTTCCGCTTGGTATACTGTGGCGTAGGTCCCCAGAGGAATGCTTATGTCCATCCTGGGCCTTTCCCCAAATATACCTGTGCCCACACCGTTGGCGGTTTTTGATCCATCGGTGTACCAAACTGTTTGTCCCTTTATCAAAGTTCCAGTCAATCTTGAAAGGCTTTGTGAAATCGTATGTTGCTTTCATACGATCAGATTGCATATCCAAGAGCTCATCGTTGATTAGATCCGTGGCTCTTGTGTGTCCAATTTTGACGGGGTGTTGTGTCCATTAAGGGGATTCACATACATCATATTCATGACAGATCACATGTTGACTACTACGAGTACGCCGTAGCTTGTTTCAGCTTCTAGCAACTCTGCACGTTTGATAACCTTTCCCAATTTTTTCGCATCTAATCGCAATTATTATTATTTTTTAGTTTTAAGCCAATGCGAACGCCTTCGTGAAAAGAACCAACGAGCGGCGGAACGTTACAAGAAACCGACGTTCGCCCCGCGATGCGACCCACAAACGGGCAACTGGCAACCGGTACAGTGTCTCGAACACGTCGGGGTGTGTTGGTGTGTCACTCCCAATGGGGAACCGCTGAAGGGAACACTGACCAGGGGAACCGAGCCCGAGTGCAACTTTAGAGAAGCTAGGAATAGAGCTAGTAATCGGGCCGATGTTGCTACCGAGGCTGATTTAGGTAGGTATGTGTTCCAGAAAACATGTTTTTTAACCCTCGATGAGTCAAGTCATGTAGAACTGTTCACTGAACAAACTTGAGACGTCGATTTCTGTTCTTTAAAAGCAACTTTCTTCCATCAAACAATCCTGAACAAACCTCCACAGGCCTTTGACAAATCAATCGAGAACTGAAAATGATGCATAGTCCGATGATGATGATGTATAGAATTTTAAGGAAACGAATTTTAGACTATGCAGTAATGATTGTACAGCCACTACTAACAAATTATGACTAGTTAAACTATTATTTCTATACAGTTCTAGAAGAGCTAATGATGCAAATCGGTTCGTTTGACAACGAAGACTTAACGCAAGACCTCTCGATGGATAGAATGGACAGCGAATTGGAACTGCCCTCGCTTACAAGATGCGAGGCTCTTGGAGGACAATGCGACGAGGATGGCAAATTTTTGCCTGCCCAATGCGAGGACGACACCTGCTGGTGTGTGGATGAGGCTGGAAATCAACTACCTGGTACCAATACTTTTGTAAGGGGACAGAAGAAATGCAGTAAGTCTATTTCTACTAATATAAGAAGTATTTAATTGTTTTTGACAGGTTACTGTACTTTTAAGTCAACATTATACTGTTTTATAAATTTACATTACATATTTGATAAAGTTTCATAGGATAGAGCAACTGGAAAAATGTAATGCGTGTCCTCTTTCAGGTGCGGTACCGCTAGAAAGCGCAGAGGTCACTCTAGGATTCCGTGGTGAATTTGACGACATAACTGCCATCCCTGTGGTCAATCAGATAACCAAAATTGTGCACAGTCTAAACGGAAACGTGAACGAAAACGGAATTAAGACTGAACTTACGCCGGATGCTCTTTTCGTGAAATTTTCTCTTATTGGAAGTAACAAGGTCGATGTTGCTTACAGATTAGAGCAAATGGTAAGCTTAATCACGTATTAAACAATTTAATTTCTATATTAAATACCTAATGTATTTTTTTTTATTTGGGATTCATAATGGTTACATTGTGAAATGCAAAAAAATTGAATAACGTGTCACTTTTTGAAACTGAAATTTTATTTTTTTTATGTTGACGCAAGTAGGGTTGGAATTTTAGGCTTACTTTGATTTCGTTGAAATTAGTTTTCTTGGCATTATGGATTCGACAAAAAATTTTATAGAAAACTTTAACCTTGCAAATAGATCATTTTTACTTGATATTTCTGAAATACCTATACTCTGAAATATATAACATGCTGACAGTGTCCGCGTCAACTAATTTCTAGTCACAACTATAAAACAACATAACCTAAAAATAATAGAAATATCTTCCAGTTTATGCTCTATTTCTAAAGTTTTATTCAATGAAGTACTATTTTTATCTCTAATTCAATATAGTATTATACATATTACTTTATATATGTATATACAGGGTCCGCAAACGAAGCGTGGACGGAAGATTAAATCGTTATCGAAGAACTTATCAACAATACTAAAACAGCTTGAGATATTGGATTAAAAGCGGCATGTTTTAAAAATATTTTACATTATACAGGGTGGCCCAAAAAAGTGTGACAGCATAAAGTTATATTTTTTTAAATAGGACACCCAGTATTTTATTGCATATTTAAGTTCGTATTACCATCGTTTATAAGTGCCTCAAATTTTATTTGATTTGGTTCTGTAGTTTCGGAGAAATAAATTAAAAATTAAAAAAAAAAGTTTTGCAGTCCTGAATAAAAAAATCAAAAAAAACAATCCAGAACTATTTTTTTAACCTCGGCATTGAGTGCAATTTATGACAAGTGGTCTAGAGATACTATGAATGTAATTGCGTTTATTTATTTTATACAGGGTGTTCATAATAAGTTTTCAAAACCCCCACATTTTAAAATAATTTTTCTCAAGTTTTTTAAATGGAACACCCTGTATATTATTTGGCTATTTGACGTAGAATTCATAGACAATTTTTTTTTATAATACAAGCATATAAGTTATATCCAGCCGTTTTCGAAATAATTATTAATATCATAAATTTATGTTGTTTAAATAGAGTTTTTATTGGGAAATTTTGTTATAGGCGACTAGACTAATAATTGTAAACTAAAGTAAATGTTCAAAATAGCTTCCTTTTACTCTTAGAGTTTACCGTATTTTAGTTATTTCGATATAAATTTTAAAAGCCTACATTTTTGCTACTTTTATTTATTTAATTTTATTTTTTATTCTTAATCGAGTTGCCATAATTTTTTTTTGTTTAGATTGTCACTATGACATCCAAATAAAATTATTTACATTTGTTCAGTCGTCGAAATTAAGTACTAACTTACACAAAATGTCGAATTTTACAACTTTAGAAATGCTAAATATGATTTTTATACTGGGTGAATGTGCAAGAAATTGCCTACTCGCGAGCCGAGTGTATGCTGAAAGATCCCAGATATTGAGAGAATGCCGAGACCAGAAACCTTCGAGAAGTTGTTGCAAAGATTTGTAGCAACAGGAAGCACTGCATACACAAGAAGGATGATAATCAATAAACCCGTTATTAATGAAGAAAATGAATTAAGAGTTCTGTTGGCAGTAGAGGAAAATCATTACATTAAGTAAAAGGAAGCTATTTTGAACATTTACTTTAGTTTACAATGATTAGTCTAGTCGCCTATAACAAAATTTCCCAATAAAAACTCTATTTAAACAACATAATTTATGATATTTACAATTATTTCGAAAACGGCTGGATATAACTTATATGCTTGTATTACAAAAAAAAATTCTATGAATTCTACGTCAAATAGCCAAATAATATACAGGGTGTTCCATTTGAAAAACTTGAGAAAAATTATTTTAAAATGTGAGGTTTTTGAAAGCTTATTATGAACACCCTGTATAAAGTAAATAAACACAATTACATTCATAGTACCTCTAGACCTCTTGTCATAAATTTCACTCAATGCCGAGGTTAAAAAAATAGTTCTGGATTGCTTTTTTGATTTTTTTATTCAGGACTGCAAAACTTTTTTTTTTAGTTTTTAATTTATTTCTCCGAAACTACGAAACCAAATGAAATAAAATTGGAGGCACTTATAAACGATAGTAATACGAACCTAAATATGCAATAAAATACTGGGTGTCCCATTTAAAAAAATATAACTTTATGCTGTCACACTTTTTTGGGCCACCCTGTATAATGTAAAATATTTTTAAAACATGCCGCTTTTAATCCAATATCTCAAGCTGTTTTAGTATTGTTGATGAGTTCTTCGATAACGATTTAATCTTCCGTCCACGCTTCGTTTGCGGACCCTGTATATCTATAGTTACTGTAGACATTAAATTTCCTGGGCATTAATTGTTATTCCTGCCAGAATCTGTGTCGACACAATATTTTGTTCAATATTTTGAACTTTGTTCTGCTCGCACCATTACTCAAAGTTTTGCATATTCTTTTTAAAAGTTTTTCTAGATTATTTTCTATAATTTCTCGTATTTTTGACGGTGTACAAACAGTACAACTTTCTTCCTGACTCATTTTTATTAGCTTTAATAATATATTTATTTTTAATTATGACGGATGGGAAGAAACTTTGTTGTGTTCAATTGTTTCTATCATGGCATATTTGATACTTGTAACATTTTATGAAATTGTAGAAGTATTGCCGACACAAAAAGAAAATATTAATACAAATGGAAAAAATCTACTATATTTTTTTAAGTTTTTCAGACTTTAAAGACCCAAATAGAAAAAGTATTATACACGGATTATAAGACAATTAGAGCACTTGTACCCCCGCTTCGATGGGTCGTTTTCTAAATTAAACCCGTGCTCTAAGATAATGTCTTATGAAAGTTGTATCTTAATATACTATTCTACACCTAGCATAAGTAGTACAGCATGGCTTAAAGCCATGCGGTCAAACTTATACAAAAAAAAATACTATTTCATCTTCTTTCTTTACAGGTGATGCAGCAAATACTACCCGGCTTGACAGCGGATATAACAAGATCGCGAGTTATCCATAAACTTCTACCACAAGAAAGCAATTTAGCCGGAAACGGTATATCGCTTGAGCACAGAGAAATAGTGTCCCAAGCTCCAGTATCGGTGGTCGCCCCGTATCACACTGCCCTAATTGTGATCGCAGCTGCCTCAGCTTTTGTGATCTCAGTATTAACTGTTTTAGTGATATTGTATAGGCGTAAGGTGAGTTGTTGTTGATTGATTGATTTGACCCCGTCGCTATGTTGGTCTTACATAAAACCTTTCACTTGTAAACCACTTCCACGAATAAAGAGGAAAATATTTAAAAACTAAACTAGCATTTTTTTACAGATGAATAGCTTAAATCAACAAAAAGTAGTAGAAGACAACCGATTCATCAGCAACAGCAGACCAATCTACATTGAGTTGCCTAATGAGAAATACAACGCCATCTCTACAGATCCCACCAAAAAACCATGACCTTTAAGTGTAAAACGCTAGGTTATGTTTTCGTAATTTCTCAGTAATAAAATAAATGACCAAACAATCCTATAAACGTATAAAATTTCTTTATCTGAGCCGTCACTGGCATCGAATCCAATGTTACGTTGTTCATTCCCCCGAAACCGTAATATTTCTCTATATACAGGGTGTTATGGAAATATCTTATTATGTTTAAATGGGTGATTTTTTGGGTGTCCTAGAGAACCACTAACATATATGTACTGTCTATAAAATGGAGAAACGACCCCTTGACAGGTCATTCAACCTCAACATATACTGTAGCATAATAGCAAGCGTACACTGTTGCCAGATTCAGATTAGAATAATTACACCAAATTACTACAAAACACTTAATGTACATTGGTTGTGCGAACACGCGCTTCCTCCTGTATCAATAAAAATAGTCAAACTTTTTATGATGATATAAATAGTTAAATTACCTATAAATCTTTACCAAGAATTGCGTTTGGCGGCATTGCTTGCCGTCAATCAAGGACCGCAATGCGCCTAAACCGGCATTCAATCGATAGACAGACAGTATTTAAATGTCCGCGAAGCTGGTACATCGCGTCCCGTATACCGGTTACTCGTTGGCCACTTCTGTGAAATTATTTGTGTCCATGTGCATGTGTTTGATTTAAAATTATTGCAGCAGTAACATTGTGCCGATAAAAAACTAGGACAGTAAAATTTCTTATTTTCTCTGACTATTAGGAATTATTTACTGTCGAGTCTTGTACCAGTAAAATGTCATATACAAATTTTACATGTCAACATAGATTGCTACTTTATTGTGTCAAGCACATTTTTTTTAAATATGCCACAATTAACCCCCCAGCAAAAGGCTATTATCTATAGTCGGTTGCGAGATGGTGCTTTTATTAGGGATATGGCAGACGAACTGGGATTAAACAGAAATACCGTGTTGTTTGCAAGACAAAAAATAGCAAGGCATCGAACTATTATTAGGAGCAGTTTCAGGTTCCCCTAGAATGTTTGCTGAAGATGAAAATAGAAGAATACTAATTATCAAGAAGTAATAAACAGGAATGTTCTATGACTACCTATTAAAATAAATTTGCTGCTACGCCAAATATGTGTTTGTATATTTTTTTACTTTCTGTTAAACTTCTTTTATTATTCAGTTTTATTTTCATTTTTTGGCGACATTAAATATACCTACTTTAAATAAAGCATTTGACTTTTTCTTAATAAAGAATGCGTAATACATTTAGTTCCTCCATATAAACTTCCGCTCAACTTCATAAAACAACACATTTTGATGCCACCTCGTATCGCAAAATACAAACCTTAAATTATGTTACCTAGGCTACTTTCTAAAAGTTAGGTGTTTTTAACTTTACAGCTGTCGAGCACCTTTTATAGTCTATGAGATATGTATTTCCGTTCCCAGTTTTGCTGTCCTAGTTTTTATCGGCACGATGGATATTTGGCTGTAGTTTTTGGGAAAACAATTTTTGATTTTAATGGGAAAAATAACCTGTAAAATTTCCATCACGGCTGACGTCTCTTCTCAGTCAGTTTCTTCGGTTATGAACTCAAAGCGCCATTTATGGTCATTTTTCTCCAATTTGCTTTAATATCATGATTTGCATCTTTAAATATACTATATAGTCATTTCCATAACACCCTGTATATGAAATTCAATAGCAGCCACTACTAACTAGATGAACAGCGTTATTTATTTATTTTTATAAAGAACTCTTAAATTCTTATCGTTTGTAAAAAGCTTAAAGGCAAGCCATCTGGTAAAATGTATATTACTTATAAAAATCCGTTCGTCCATCCCGATGGTTTCTATAAGCGAGAAAGTATACCCACTCTTCTACCTACGTGATTATATTTAAGTTGTAATGAGTTTGAAGACTTAGCAATAAAAATAATTATACATATATTTAGTTAGCTTTTTAATTTTTTAATCTATAACGAAACATTTAATTTACTATTTTGTTGCCGGACACAGATCTAAGACATGTCTCTGGATGAGGTTACCTATACCTATACCACAAATGGGCCTCATTTTTAATTTATCTCGCGAAGATTTTCAAACTTATCTTGTATATTAAAAACTAAGCGATTCATTTGACTTGAATCTTTCGTTTTGTTAAAAAGTGGGACACTAAAGTGGAAACCGAAACATTCTATTTTTGATAATAATTCACCCTGTACAGGGTTTCCCTTTTTCCACACTTTTATAGGGTATCTCCGTAATTGTTAGCGCTATCAAAAAAGGAATGTAGGTGTGTCATGTACTCTTTTTGGGTCAAACTTAAAATGAATCAAAATTTGAAAATTTTCGCTCGCTTAAGAGATACGGGGGAAAATCAAAAAATTGATAATTTCAAAATTATCCTATATTTTCTTAGTTAAAAGAGATACAGAAAAAAGTTTTATACAGAAGTTTCTTAATATTGATTGTTGAATAATCTGCCGTTTTCAGAATAAGTATACGGGGTCAGGTAAAAAAGTTATCGGACCTAACCTCATTTTTTTTTAAATGGAACATATATATATTTTAATCTAAAATGATACTATTTTAAATTCTCCTTTCAAACATATAACACACCATGGATGATATTGGTTTCCTAGGCGATTTATTAAAGTTTATTACTCTAAACCACAGTAGACCATGGAGCAAAAGCAAATATCTTAGAAACAACTATGTTGACTATTAACATTTAACGTCAAATTCATTTTTACATATTCATTTGCGAAAATGACCTATCAACATTTTGAAAAATTTGATATGATATCAGTTTATATTGAAAGTGGAAGAAACGAAGAAATGGCGCAAAATGTATATTTTGTTCGCTATCGGGTAGACGATAACCATTTAAGGACATATTCCGAACATTTGCGATGATTCCCGATATTTTTTAATTTAATCTGAATCTGTTATTTCGTTTCAAAGTAATAAAGTTTAAATAAATCGCCTAGGAAACCAATATCATCCATGATGTGTTATATATTTGAAAGGAGAATTTAAAATGCTATCTTTTTAGATTGAAATATCATTTAAAAAAATGAGGTTAGGTCCGATAACTTTTTTAACGGACCCCGTATACTTATTCTGTAAACGCCAGATCATTCAACAATCAGTATAAAGAAACTTCTGTATAAAACATTTTTCTGTAACTAAGAAAATATAGGGTAATTTAGAAATTGGAAATTTTTTATTTTTCCCGTATCTCTTAAGCGAGCGAAAATTTTCAAATTTTGATTTTACCATTTTAAGTTTGACCCAAAAAGAGCACATGACACCTACATTAGTTTTTTGATAGCATTACGGAGATACCCTATAAAAGTGTCGAAAATGGGACACCTTGTATATATGCCACTGGCCTGAGAAAAACTTTTTGAGGTAAAATGGTGTGGAATAACTTATAAAAATAAGTACATATCATTAAGCAACACCCTGTATAGACTTCGTTCACGTTAACGTGAAAGCAGCAACGGCCATTATTAAAAATATTTACTGATAACCGGCAACAAAATGGCGAATTGATCACAACCAATAGAATAATTTATTTGTTTATGAAACGATTGTACATAATATTTATTTTTAAGGAAAATAAAAATATTTTAATAAAATTCAGTGGTTCTATTTTCATCACACAATACACTCGGTCATATCTCACTTATGAAAAAATTACATCTAAATTTATAAAATATTTTTAAAATAAAATTGATCGGCAACATTTGGGTAAAAAGTAAAATTACACGCGCAATTGACGTCAAATAAATTCGTACGGCTGTAATGGTTCAAATTAAATGCAGTTTCTGTAGTCACAATCAAATTATGTGTTAATTTTTGTCACTGGGATAAAATTGTCCTTCCTTTCCAGATATTAGAAAGCCGATATGGGTCTTTCTTTTACAAACCGCACGCTTTTTAACCTTGACATTTTAGAATCATCCGAAATTTTTTTTACAACTTATATACAGTATGTCCACGGATGGGGTTTACAAGAGGACAAATGGACTAAAAATTGAAAGATACGAAAAAAGTCACTCAGGTTTTTGCTTGTCTAGAAAATGCGATTCATCATAAGAAACTTCAATTTTTTTTTATACATGGTGGGTAAAAACTGCAAAAATGTTATTTTGCTTAAGAGTAAACATACTTTATTTTGAAAGATACGAAACAAAGTCACTCTTAATGAATGTGTTTTCTACACAACAAACCCGAACAAATGGAACCGTTGCAACCCAGCACGTTCGGTACTGGTCTTTAGAAAATCCCGAATTCAGAATTATGACGAGAAGACAATATTTCACAAAAGTGAACGTGTGGTGTGCGATATTCATCCATGCCATTATAGGGCCATATTTTTTTGATAACACCTGCAATAGATTATCATATTTAGAAATACTGGATACATTTTTCAATGATGAACTCGAAAATCTACCATTAAATTTTCGACAAAATATGTATTTTAAGCAAGATGATTGTCCCCCAAGAAGTCCCAAGTTAACCTTGGCCGATATGTTTTTATGGGGCCGTTTAAAACAAATTGTTTTTGCAACCGCAATACCAAATGATATTGAATGATATCTCAGGAAGAAATCAGAAATTCTTTCACTTATTTGAGAAAGCAATTAGAAAAATGTGTCGAGTATGGGGGTGGAGTTTTTGAATTATGAAATCGTTATCGTATTTTCATGTTAATAAAAATGTTCGTATTATTATTATTATTATAATTACTTCATTAAATAAAGACATTGACAACAAGTATCACCTATTCATTATTCAAGTAAAAACGTTTATTAAGAGTGCCCTTTTTTCGGATCTTTCAAAATAAAGTATGTTTACTCTTAAGCAAAATAATATTTTTGCAGTTTTTACCCACCCTGTATAAAAAATTAAAGTTTCTTATGATGAATCGTATTTTCTAGACAAGCAAAAACGTTTATTAAGAGTGACTTTTTTTGGTATCTTTCAATTTTCAGTCCATTTGTCCTCTTGTAAACCCCATCCGTGGACATACTGTAGATACAATTAGTTGACAAGTTTTTCATGATTTGTTGAAAAAATTTTTTTCGAAAATATCCACATATAAGTTTTTGATAATCTGCTTGATTTTCTCCAATCTTGTCATGTTTGAAATTTTGTATCTCCAGTTTTACAGGATGTCCCATTTTCGACACTTTTATAGGATATCTCCGTAATCGTTAGTGCTATCAAAAAAGTAATGTAGGTCATGTGCTCTTTTCGAGTCAAGCTTAAAATGGTAAAATCAAAATTTGAAAATTTTCGCTTGCTTAAGAATTACCCTATATTCTCTTAGTTAAAAGAGGTACGGAAAAATGTTCTATACAGAAGTTTCTTTATAATGATTGTTGAATAATCTGCCGTTTTCAGAATAAGTATACGAGGTCAGGTAAAAAAGTTATCGGACCTAACCTCATTTTTTTAAATGGAACACCCTGTATATTTTAATCTAAAAAGATAGCATTTAAAATTATCTTTTCAAATATATAACACATCATGGGTGATATTGGTTTCCTAGACGATTTATTTAAACTTTATTACTTTGTAAGTTTTTGTTTCATTGTCTACTGTGGTTTAAAGTCATAAAGTTTCTGTTTAAGCGAGTAAAAATTTTCTAATTTTGACTTTACCATTTTAAGTTTGACCCAAAAGGAGCACATGACACCTACACTACTTTTTTGATAGCACTAACAATTACGGAGATAACCTATAATACCTTTAGAAGTGTATCAAAAAAATAAGTTGTCATTGTGAACAAATGAAAATAAATAACAATTTAATTGTTTAAAGAGTTTTAACATGCTGTTAACCCATCTTAAATTAATTTTCAAAAATCGAACAGATCGATGTTTTAATCCTTTCGGTCTGTCTCGTCATCAAAAAATAGGTTTTGCCGCATCATTTACTAGCTCTTAACTTACGAGTAACGGATGAGTACCTTAAACAAAAAATTCTGTAGTTATTGCCGTATTAAAGTTTCTGAACTACACAAAGATTGTGAGAAGAAGGTAAATTTTACTGTAAATAATGCTTTTTAAGCAAATTGATGGAGCCTGTGCAATAACCGTTTATGCGAGGTTGCAAAACATAATTTGTGCCGTTTTCAAAGTTCTATTGACTCACTTTTTTGGAATGAAAATATTAATGATCCACACTGCAGGGAGGTCGATTGGATAATTCGCGCGCTGCGTGACTTGCGCTCGGAAACATTGAATAACTTCCGAACTAAAAGAGGTGCCACTTTCTCGTAAAATGGGGTTTAAAATATTTTCAGCAAAATCCTGAAATACGTGACATCTAATTTTATCTATGTAAGTAGTAAAAAACATTTCCGACGATTCTAAAATGTCAACGTTAAAAAGTATGTGATTTGTAAAAGAATGACCCATATACCAAAATATGATAAAAAAATAGGTTAAGTCCTACGACTTTCTTTATCGTCAACCGTACCTAATAATAATTGATTAATTATGTACTGGGTGTCCATTTTTGGGTAATTTCACGGGGTATCTCCGTTATTAGTAAAGATAGAATGATGCGGTTTTCGCAGCACTTGTTTTTGATATACGGGATGTTTTTGAGAATTGTGCATTTTGGGACACCCCCCATATCTCGGTTATCCCGTAATGTATCGAAAAGAAATAAAATGTTCTTTTTGTAGTTTTATGCGTAGAATATAGTGACTTACTCAGATTTTTTCTACATTCAATAGTTTTCAAGGAAAATTAACAAATTTGCTTTTTTTAAATGGGTCACCCTATATATTTTTTAATAATATAATTTAGTTTGTAACAAGCTTCTCAACCTGACCCATTTAAAAAAAGCAAATTTGTTTATTTTCCTTGAAAACTATTGAATGTAGAAAAAATCTGAGTATCTACGTAAAAAAACTACAAAAAGAACATTTCATTTCTTTTTGATACATTACGGGATAACCGAGATATGGGGGATGTCCCAAAATGCACAATTCTCAAAAACATCCCGTATATCAAAAACAAGGCGGCCTAGAAAAAAGTAGCACAGTGCTGCGAAAACCGCATCATTCTATATTTACTAATAACGGAGATGCCCCGTAAAACTACCCAAAAATGGACACCCTGTACACTGCGCAACTTATTTAACGCCCAGCCAAAAGTTGGCCTCAACTTTGATGTTCTGTATTTTCGAAATTCGTTGGTAGTTTTTATCGCTTTTTTCTAATTGAAGGTTATTTTCTCAAAAATACTCTTTAAGAAAAAAGCCTTCAATTAGAAAACAAAATCGATTAATTTAATCGAATCGATAAATTTCGAAAAAACGTGTAACATCAAAATTGAGGCGTTAAATAAGTTTCTCAGGGTCGATATTTCAAAGTTACCTTAAGGTACAGAATGACATAAGTCGTCCTTAACACAAGTTGACAGTATATTAAAGTTCTTTTTAAGTCTCATCTAAAGGAACAGATCATTACGGACGTGGTAATTTGCCACTTAACGCGTCAATTAATTTAAAATAGTTTTTTTAAGGAATACCATAAAGTTAAGGCTACCTTAGCAGAGGTATAACTTAAGGTAACATTCAAATATCGACCCTCAGTGTAGTTAAAAAAATAAATAAGTAACAAAATAAAAATGCAATGTGTCTAAAATCCTATAATAACTAATACCAATATAAAGAGCACACATACCTATAATTAAAGTGAAGGTATACAGCCAGATTGAAAACTCCCCGCCCTGAATATGTCGCCTCCAGTAAATAATATTAAAAAATCAGAAAGTCAATTTCGTTGTAAGCACACTTTCAAAGAATAATTGCCCCCCTTTCCCATTTATGATTTTAAGGGTAACATCCACCCCATCTCAGGGGGCTAAACCACTAAGGCCAAATATTCTTTAAAAGCGTCTCCTCTCGCTCGATATATAATTTATGGTGTTTTCAGGCGATGCATTATGACGCAATATAAGAAGGCGACATATGTATGGGTCAAAATTTTTTTACATGCAACTTTCAGTCCTTAGCATATAACTTACTAAAATAAACTATTTGCCTGTAGAAACGATTATAATTTGCGAAATATGTGTTACTTCCTGCATTAGAAAGCAATTTTAAAGGTTGTTTTTTTTTATTATAGCTGCAGTATTCAAATTTGAATTTAAAAATGTATCGCCGGTCACGGCAGAAATTGCTTATAAATAACGCCACTATAGGTCGGCCTGATAGTTTTACAAATATGACGGTATGGGTTTGAATTTGTGTAAAGCGTGCTCCTGTTTAGGTAAGTTCCTTATTAAGTTTATTTAGATATAAACTAGAACATTGCCTACTTTTTACCAGGCGTATGTTTTTATGTTGTATCGCCGGTCACAGGGTTAACTCGGACCTAATAGTCATAATTAAGGGAAACATACTATACGAAGTCATTCTCTTGAGTACATATACTCATTTCAGTCTAAACAAGTTTAAGAAATAGCTTGTATTAGCTGTTATCCACGAATTTGTGAATTTTTGTATCGCCGGTCACAGTATCGCCGGTCACCCATGAAAATGTTACGTTTGTTATCCGAAGCTATATACAATAATTTTTTATTAACCATTTATAAACCATTAAGGAAAAATATATTTTGATGTGCAAGTTTCGTTTACACCTTAGGTAGATTAAAAACATAAGTAATTTTCTTAGTATTTTAACATTCTATAAGGAACATTCCAAAACTTTAAGCCAGTATAAGACAGAGCTGTTATAAATAGTAGGAAAATGGTTATAGTGACTGATTAAAATAACTTAGTTCCAAATATTGGCGTTATATGACTCAGAAGAGTAAAATTAGCCATGTGACGGGCGTTAAATTATTAAAAAATCGATGCTATAGACCAAGATCTTTGTGACGATGATCTTTTGCGCGGACATATATAATTCCTCTAATTAGATACTATAAGAAACCTATAAAAAATTAACAGGTGTTTTTGAGATTATTTATTTTTAAAATCCGATTTACTGAAAGTTGCCTGTAAAAAAATTTTGAGCCGTATAACGGTGGTGACGTTTATACACTAAGTTAACTAAATTTGATCCATTTAAAAATGTCATAAAGTACAAGTATCCTATTGCGAAATATTATATTTTTTTTCGCCTTTTTGAATCACCTTGAAGAATTTTACGGTGTAGACCTACCAACCATCTCCACATAAATTAGACCTTAACCTTTCTACCTAATTATATTACTTTTTCTGCCGCTAAAAAACTCAGTACAAATACCTTCACTGACGAGCAACGCCATCTGAATCGTCAGTGTCACAATCATGCCTCCGCACTTTCCCTTAGTGAGATTGGGAAACCAGTATAAATTCCCGCTTTCTTCAGGGTATGAAGTGGTGACCTCTATTACGAACTATGCAACATTTCATGGTATAAAGAATGTAAGAAGGTATGATTGCACGCTGGGTTAGGGCGTGGCTTGTGATGTCACCGGCGAGTAATTTTTAAATCTCTTATGGAGGGTTAGGGTTTCTAACTCTTTTTCGAAGTTATTAAAAAGTTTTACGCATGTAATGGTATATGAAATGAAAGAATAATATATGGCAAGTATTTACGTATATTAATTTCATAGAAATATAACACACAAATACCACTAAAAAAAGAAAACATTCCGACAAATATTTGCCGCCATTTGAGCCGGCCGACGATAGCCGAAGCATGCCGACATTTGCTGATCGACCGCTTCTGGTTTTGAAACAGCGTTGCCAGTCGTTTACGATTGTAATATATCCATTACTATTTTAACAATTCAATTTTTAACATTCTTGTTGTGGGGCTCCCCATATGAAATTTATGTTCAATCTGAAGATGACCCCATTTCATAGGAAAGTAACGATCTTTTTTCGTACTCTTTTTACTCTGATACCGTTTTTTACTATTCTATTAACCGTCAACCTATTACTTTTAATCAAGGATTTCTGGCAACACTGCTGCATGGTTGCCGTAGTTTTCTATGGAAATTTTGTAAGTTCACCAGTAATTAATTTATGTTCACCAGAACTTTTTCTTATTTAGTCTTGTGTGTTTATTAAAATAAATATCTAAATTTTCATAAAATGAGGTGCTGGTGATTGAGGAGGTTGATTGGAGGTCGATTGTGATATGAATAACCAGGCAAATAAATTTGATAGAAATATAAGGTTTTTCCGTTTTCCTAAGGATAAAAACAAAAAATTTGAATGGATACGGTTGAGTTGTCGGAAAGACAAATTTAGTGTAACATCCGCACGTATTTTAGCTTTAATCTTTGTTGTATATTGATGAAATCAATATACCTAAATACCATGATATTATTCTTTAATTTCACATACCATTAAATGCGTAAAACCTTTTAATTAAAACGGTGTCAGAGTAAAAAGAGTACGAAAAAAAACATGTTATGTTACTTTCCTATTAGATGGGGCCACCTTCAGATTGAACATAAATTTCATATGGGGAGCCCCACAACAAGTATGTTAAAAATTGAATTATTAAAATAGTAATGGATATATTACAATTGTAAACGACTGGCAACGCTGTTTCAAAACCAGAGGCGGTACCCGAACTGCTTTCGGCATGCTTCGGCTATTGTCGACCGGCTCAAATGGCGGCAAAAATTTGTCGGATTATTTTCTTTTCTTAGTGGTATTTGTGTGTCATATTTCTATTCAATTAATATACGTAAATACTTGCCATATATTATTCTTTCATTTCATATACCATTACATGCGTAAAACCAATACTTTCAAAAAAGAGTTAAAACACTGACAGCAATGTAACCATCCATAAGAGATTTAAAAATTACTCTATAGGTGACGTCACTGCGCACGGCAGACGAAATTTGGACGGTTAGATATCTTACCTTGTCTTATTGTATTATGGCAACATTTGTGACAAATATGAAGTTCTTTAGCTTGCCCGCAATTTGTTAATACGTACCAATGTTGTGTGTAATTATGGTGATGATGATTGATAAGGTAAAACTGCGCTACAGGATTGGCTAAGCTAACCATTGAGATGGCGATGCAGACGAGTTCACAATCCACTATGATTACATATATCGATGGCTTCAAACCGATCCCAAACTTACGTGTTTATTTCGCCGGCTTGAATAAGGCCATTAACAGTGGCGTAGTAACGGGGGGGGTTTTGGGGACAAAACCCCCCCCAAAATGATTCGTTTTACAGAAAGTTTCTTGTAACTCTGGACACGAATTCGTTTTACAGAAAGTTTCTTGTAACTCTGGACACGAATTTCAATGCACTTGGCTATAATAAATACTAAAGTTAATTATCTATTAACAGAACTTGACCTTTGAATTTTACTAAGTGCCTCTAACCCCCCCTGAAAAATTCTCTAACTACGCCACTGGCCATTAAGGCTTAAAATTGCATTCATACTTGTCAGTCTATTCTTCTTGTATGTATTTTAAGTTTATAAATAGAAGCTATTACTTGTGAGTCAAAGTTTGCAATCTTTTCGGTTTTCCAAAATTAACGAATTTTATTAACCATTAATTTTCACGCTCTTTCGTTGCATTTCGACGGAATGGTAAATAACATTTTATTTCCATAATAAAATAGCACGAAAAGAACAACAAGCAACACAAAGGTATTTAAGAAAATTAAATGGTGAAGCAATAGATTAAAATATTAAAATAATAATTATTAGATTTTGGATGTGAATAAAAAAATTAACATAAAATAGCGGTTTTAAAGTTTTCACTAAATAAAAAGATTGAAAAAAATCACTTGATCTGTTGAAATTTTACTAATCCTGGCAACACTGTAGCAACGTCTCGCCTTGTAAAGTCTGCGAGAGGAGAGTGCGAATATCCCCGATCTACCGTGGTAGAGCATGGTATAAAGACAGAGGGTATGATTGCACGTCGGGTTTGGCGTGGCTCGTGACGTCGTCTGTAGAGTAATTTTTAAATCTCTTATGGAGTGTTACATTGCTGTCAGTGTTTTTAACTCTTTTTTGAAAGTATTGAAAGGTTTTACGCATGTAATGGTATATGAAATGAAAGAATAACATTTGGCAAGTATTTACGTATATTAATTTCATAGAAATATGACACACAAATACCACTAACAAAAGAAAAGATTCCGACAAATTTTTTTCGCCATTTGAGCCGGCCGACAATAGCCGAAAGTTGCTCGGCGATCGCTTCTGGCTTTAAAACAGCGTTGCCAGTCGTTTACAATTGTAATATATCCCTTACTATTTTAACAATTCAATTTTTAAATGTTGTGGGGCTCCCCATATGAAATTTATGTTCAATCAATTTTTGTCACATTCGCATAATCGTTACACTCTGCAAGACCATCACCTGATAATCCACCTAAGTCTTTATTACCATAGCCGACATCAGAATAACTACCAGTTCTACAAGAATTTCAGAAACTAATGTTGTAAACTTTAACATTTATGTCGGTATTACAAATTTAAGATTATTTATTTATTAATTACATACCCTTTAACAAAGCCTTCCACAAGTTGCCTTTTTCCTCTTTGCTCCTGGCGATATTTTCTACCACCGTTGAACTTTTCTTGCCAAAGGCAAATTATTAAAAAGGCTAGTTTCTTCTTTGAGTACTCGTACTGATCTTATTTTTGATGAATATCATAGTAATTCATCCCTTAAATTTCGCACACAATCATCTGAGGGCTGAGCATATTCGTGCGGATGTTACACTAAATTTGTCTTTCCGGCAACACAACCGTATCAATTCTAATTTTTTGTTTTTATCCTTAGGAAAACGGAAAAATCTTATATTTCTATCAAATTTCTTTGCCTGGTTATCCATATCACAACCGAACACAGCGCACCTCATTTTATGAAAATTCAGATATAACACGAGACTAAATAAGAAAAAATTCTGGTGAACATAAAACAGTTAACTTACAAAATTTCTATGGAAAACTACGGCAACCATGCAGCAGTGTTGCCAGAAATCCTTGATTAAAAGTAATAGGTTGACGGTTAATAGAATAGTAAAAAACGGTATCAGAGTAAAAAGAGTACGAAAAAAAGGTCGTTACTTTCCTATGATATGGGGGGTCACCTCCAGATTGAAGATAAATTTCATATGGGGAGCCACAGAACAAGAATGTTAAAAATTGAATTGTTAAAATAGTAATCGATATATTACAATTGTAAACGACTGGCAACGCTGTTTCAAAGCCAGAAGCGGTCGCCGAGCAGCTTTCGGCATGCTTCGGCTATCGTCGACCGGCTTTAGTGGTATTTGTGTATCAAATTTCTATGAAATTAATATACGCAAATACTTGCCATATATTATTCTTTCATTTCATATACAATTACATGCGTAAAACCTTTCAATACTTTCAAAAAAGAGTTAAAAACACTGACAGCAATGTAACCCTCCATAAGAGATTTAAAAATTACTCTACAGGTGACGTCACTGCGCACGGCAGACGAAATTGGGACTGTGAGCGGAACGCAAGCGAATTAGGATAAGACGAGGAAATCTCTCTCGTCTTTATCTAATTTATAGTTGGTATATTACGTTCTCTCTTCTGTCCGTTATGCGTCCGATTGTAATAGTTGTTTGCCAAACCTGTATAATACCTGTCCCGGTTTACGAAACGGGTAGAAACTAAACTTGCAGTTCTTATAGTTTTAACTGGTTTTATTGCCGCTGGTGTCGATACCGTTTTATTGCCGATAAAAGATCAACGAAATAGCGTGAAAATTTTGTATTTTTTATGCTTATTGACAACAAAATTTATTTCGATATACAGGGTGGTGAATCGTCAAGTTGAGCATAGAAAATCCAATGTAATTTTTGAGGTGGCTGAATATTGGCTCCCCTGTATATTTTATAGGAAAACTGCATTATAACTTATTGAAGAGGCCGACATGATAAACTTATATTCCGAGTTTGAATACATTTTGGCGAGCCAACGTGATGGCAAAACCACGAAATTCTTGTAGTTCAAATAACAATGCAAACACCAGCAAATTAAATTTTGACATTGACAAAACGACAGTGACAATATTTTCTATTCGTTATGTTCAGCTTTACGTCAATTTTTCGCAATAACGCCATAGAAATTATTTGCTCGTGATTGCTGTTTTACCTGAACTATAGGAGTTTCCTGGTTTTGTCACCACGTTTAATTGAATAGCTTAAGATCAGCCCACCAAATTGTATTCAAAATCTACACGTAGGTTTAACATGTCGGTCTCTTCAAGAAGTTATAATGCAGTTTTCCTATAAAATATACAGGAGAGCCAATATTCAGCCACCACAAAAATTACATTGGTTTTCCTATGTTAAACTCAACGATGCACCATCCTGTATACTATTTACTACAAATGAGAGGCGTTTTATTTTTCGAACCTATTCTTTCTACTTATTACTTTTCTAACCTATTGCTTAATAACCAACCTCTTGATCTCAATATCCAAGAAAAAGTCTCTTTGCTTCCAGGTCGACAAGTTTATCTGTAACTACGAAAGGAATGCGGGCAAAAAAATTTTCTGGGGTTGACAATGTTGCCACATATATTAAATTTTAATTTAATAATCTCTTACCGAGAAAACCCTAAAATTACATTTACGCATTTAACATAAATTGTAAAAGGTCTATAAGAAACCAATATTCTATTATAGTTCAAATATTATTAAACTTTCTTTTCATACTGTTCAATTTGATATTTAAATCCAAAATAATATATTTTTTTTATTAAAGAACTTTTAATGTAAAAATATGGCAACATCGTCAATGGTTACAGGTAGCTGGAGCTAATTTGATAGGTTATATCCAAGATAGTTGCGCATGCCTCTCGTGAGACACCCGATGGGAAATCGGGATTGTTCGGCGATGTCCGATATTTGTTGGATGTACCCACCCAGTTGCGTAGTGATAGGAAGGGCAATAGTTATTGTATTGTGATTTATAAATAAGTGTTCATTGTGTCGTATTTTAGGGTGTTATTTTAAAATGTTGAACTTTGTGATAATAAATAAGTATACTCCTGGTAAAAACCTTCTCAGTCAGACCCAAGTGATTGCAAATGTTTATGGGGTAGGGGAAGAGGAATCACAAATCAATATATTGAAATTGTCACTTAAGCGAAAGTAGAAAGGAACATTGAAACGACCAAAACTGAAAAATCATCATTAATCAATTAATCATCTTTTTCTATGTTGAAAAAATTACATCTTGTAAAAAGTAATTTTTTAAACCTTGATAAAAATAGTTACCTCCTTCAAACATGAAATGCAATTACTGAAGAATTTCCTATTTTTATTACATTATGTGTTTAAAAAATAATAATAGCACGCCCTTGACTATACCCTGTTTTAAACGATATTGCTCCCCCCTTACCGATCCGTCGGAGACACAGATCCACTTGTCGACCTGTACCTGCGTGACCTCAGTTTCGAGTGGTCAACCTAATCGCACTAATCTAATGCCATTGAAGTACTTGGAGAATTCCTATCCTTAGTTTTGCTCTTCTTTTTTGATTTATCTCGTTTTTTGGGCGTAGTAGACGTCCCGACGCCTTCTGCCGGCGAGGCACTATTGGAGCGTCGGTCTTGCAGATGTAGCATGTCACGGAGATTTGTTAGTTCGTCATCATCTCCTTGGAGAAAGAGATATTAAGGAACTGCAATGACTTACTTTTTTTAACGAATATTCCGATTGACCAATAGCAATATGTTTATGCATCGAGCACGTGACTATCACGCGCTGATGTTTGTTTATTCTCCTGAATTGGTAAAATGAATAGAGTATGTCATATTTATAATGGAAATTTTGTTTTTATTAATTATACAAATTATGTTTTTTTAGATTCTACCTATTATGTTTTTTGTTTAATATTTAACCTTACCAGTTATTATATTAATGGTAAATATTGCTGGGTTACATGTCACACTACCCATACCACAGAGCATAACTTCACTAAAATATATTCTTTATGGATTTATTATAGCTGAGCAAACCAATAGAAATTTAAGTAATTTTTTTCAAAAAAACCAGATTTTTCAAAAAAACCAGACAAAAAACTTTACCAAACTTGATTGCCATTTGCCAACGAATTGTACTCACTCAACACGAAACTAAAGAGTGGGTCACTATTTTGAATAACAACATATATGCTGATATTCAAAGGCCACTATCATGTTTTTATAGGTTACAAAGTAAATGAACTGGTTATTGCATCACTGACACTAACATTTAGGTACCTATAAGGCCTAACTTACTTTAATGTATGTATAAGATTACCTACCTTCAATATCAACATTCAGGGATTCTACAGGTTCTGGTTCTAAATTCTTTTTGGGTGTTCCTACAAAAAAATAATTTAATTTTAAATTTACATTTAGTTTGTTCCAAGCAAAATTGTGAAGTACGAAAGTAGTATATTTCTTTGCAATGAATTAGCGTGTAATTACACAATTTGCATACCTTTTCATTGCTTTGTGTGTAATTATTGTACCGTCACAATGTGCATGTGTAATTTTGCATGTAATTTGAAATCTACCCCCCTAAGTGTGTGTTACTACTAGTTTTGTTGACCTGTCTCTTTTTTGGGCAAAATAAATCAGAGCCTACATAAAGTGTATAACTATCCAATGTTGTTGACCTTTTTTTATAAATCGATGTCCAACGACACATGTAAACTTGTAATTTATCCAGCTAATCATGTAATTTCACAAATTTAAATTGGCAACACTATCTCTATGTAAGATGGATGATAACCAAAACAAAACACTATAAATACATATTTAAGTCATGAACAATCAAAATTTACAAAAGTGTTTCCATTTACCCACATTTTTAATATATTTCTAATCTCAGAATTATTGCACAAAAAAATCTTAAAGTTAAGCTAAACTTACCTCTATTCTTTTTTCCACCATTTTTATCTTTTTTCCTGTTTCTCTTCCTTTCACTTGAATTCCAATCAACATCATCATCATCATCACTAGGAATTCCACTATATGATGATGTATCTCCTTTATCCTTATTACTTGCTACCCTTCTCGAGGCGTTTCTCGATGATCTACTTATTCTACCCATTCCTGTATTAACATAAAATTACTTTTATATATTCTCTTATTAAATAATCACCTCACTATATTATATACCTATTAGTCTCTTAATCTGTTAGAATGTCAGCAAAAATTACCAAGAGCAAATTAAGATTACTATTTTACCTAGTCACCTTAGAAGTACAGCTTTTCTGGTTCAAGTATGACTTAGCCAACAAAAAAAAACTGACCCATTTTATAAATATATTTATATATTATAATAAAAAATACTGATTTACCCATGCACGTTTCTAAATGAGGGGCAAATCTTGACGCTGCCACTGCTCTATCACAGTTAGGACACACACAATCCTGGTTTTTCTTTAGGTTAATTTGTTGGAACACATCAGCCTCGTTTGAGTCGTCATTGTCTCCACTGTCGTCCACTTCTAAACAGTACGCCTTGGTTTTGTACTTTCTATGTAGATCGAAAATTATACCCAAAGTAAACTGGTTGATTAAATTTTCTATAAACTTTTCGATACAACTTCTTAATTCTTGTTTGTCGCTCATCATGTCTTGAAAGTCTTCAATTAAGTGTTCAAATAAATCAGCATTTTCATCATGATCTATAAGTTCTGATAATTGCAAGTCTGTTAATACGGTTTGTTGTGACTGTTGTTGCAGCTGGCGTTTGGACATACTTTAATCCAAGAAAATATTTTTAAAGTTCCCGCTACCAGCTCCTAACCTTAAAACTGACTTTTGAAATTAAGGTTAAGGGATAAAAAATCATTAAAACTTTTGGAAACAATGATTTAGGAATAATTTCTATTTAAAAATACATATAAATTCTTTTTCTTTCGTAATTTTCATCATAAACTTTCACTACTTTTCAAATAATTAAATACCTCTAGGTAACCATAACCAACATGAAATTGGCTACGAATTGAGACATGACGACATGACACGGCACCAGCGATGCTGTCAGATTTTTCATGCACAGTGTTGCCAACATTACCATCAATAATATACCGTGCAAGGAATGAGTTCAAAAAATGATATAGAAAACGGTAACTTGACTGGTTCTCTCCGTTCCTTAAAGATAGGAATAATCACTTCTCTCGTTATGATTAAGTCGAGAATAGACGTGCTGAAAAATCCCACAAAATGCGAGATATCCCACGGGTTGGCAACACTGTTGCTGAATCCTCGTCTCATTTTCCCTAAGGGATTTCTAGTTTCCAATATAATAACAAGGAAGAAAAACTCGTTGCGTTGAACTGTCATTTATTTAAAAGATTTAAATGTTTACCATAACATATCTAGCAACAACAAAAATCATAAAATAATCTAACATTAACATTGCTAAATAAAAATGGATCACAGTCGTCTACCGAAAAAACAGAAACTGACTGGTAAGTTTTCAAAATATTAATATTGTTATGACTAAGTTTTTCTATTTGCAGGTACATCTTACATGGATATAGAAGAACTCCTACAAGAAGTTGTAGATCTAAGGGAAACTTTTGGAACTTGGGCAATAACTACAACGCATTCATTCGATATGGATGACTTAAAACGACAAATGCTTGATACAGAGTGGAAAATAAAAGAAATAGAAACCTGCGGCCTGCCAGATATGGACCCAATATTCAAAGGCTTTCGGACACTATCAAAAGAACATGTAAGGATCAATTTTTTTAAATAATTCGTAATTTTATTTCTTTGTATACTATAAATGGAAACTAAAACTTTTCCTGAGAGCTCACATGCAACTATGATTATATGATCTTATAACTCTTTGTGCTCTCCATATATGTTAAGTAAAATTCTCTAGTGAAGGAATGCGTTTTATGCACCAACAAATAATACTAATACTAAACTTTGTTACCTACATTTTTGGACACCCAAGAGTTCCTTTCTATCATGTATTTTTATTTTCCTGTTATCATTCAGGAGATAATAATTAATTTAACTAACAAAAAGGGCTGATATTTTTAAACTCTGATAAATTAGAGCACTGAAATTTTGTCGGGAATACCCATGCAGAGGCCTTTCACTCTGTTGCTAAATATTAGTTATAATAGTACAGGGTGTTTCACAATACAGATATTTTGGTTAATTGTTTGAAAAAAAGAAGTCTGTTTTTTTAAATGAATCATACACTATATTTTATCTGTGGTCCTAAAAGCTCTTGAAAGATAGACTTTTTCTAACTTTCTAGTAGAAGTGGCAGAGTGAGCATGTATATAGGATATACCAAATTATCAGTTTTTTTAGTTTGGTCTTCATAAACACATTTTTAGCCTGTTTTTAACTAAGAACACTCGAATGATAATAGCTGTGAGTAAATAATGTACGTTGTTTCAGGACGAAATATATAAAAAAATAGCCGAACATATTCCTCTACTCAAGATATTGATCCAAAAGAAAAAGTGTCCCATAGCTAAAATAATAGACGAGATATGACTTCATATATGATTGTGTAATTTATTATAACTATTTTTTGTTATGAAATAAGACAGGTGACACATTTACATTGTGTCCCCGAATCGACGCATAAATACTGATTTTTCAAAATTAAAATTATGACAGAAATTGGTTTCGGTCTCAGCAGGGCTGAACCCCAGAAAGTCTCAACTCAAAAAATGTTAGTCTTTTTCACCTACATGCATCGATCCGGAGACACACTGTATGTTTTACAAATAAAAATGAAAAAAAAGTCCTGTGTTTTATTTTCCTATATCTAATATTTATTTAATGGTTAAATTTGTTAAGTTTTAAATGTCATCTATTTTCCAAGTACTTTAAGTTTTTATAGATTATCTGTAGGCAATCCAACCTGGGCAGAAGATTCTGAAAAAAAAACTTTTATTTGTTACTTTAGTAATATGAGTAGGTTAAATTTAAAGTACTATTATAGGTATAACCTAAGATGTAAAAAAATGTAAGAATTTTAAGTCAATATTGGAATCAAATTAAGTACCCCCATACTTACCAAAAATAATGGAACTAATTTGTGTTCATTTCCCTCTTTGGCCCAGTCTTTGGTTAGCAAAGTGAGTAAGTAAATTACTCTATGCTAAAAATATTTTGATTGTGGAACAGAAAAGATAATAACATTTTCATTTTTTTTACCCTATATATCACTTCGTTGATAAACACTTCTTGAAGTTGTTCATACGGTATGAATAGTGTTTTGTCCCCATACCAATGTTTTTTACATATGTGACATCCCAATCCTTTTATAATCAAAAGCTTTTCTAAAAGTAACAAGAATATAAATAAAAATTTCAAGTTGTTGCTGCTGATCTTACCTTCTATAATAAAAAATAACTCATATAGAATATACAGGATTAATAAAATACCTGTTGCAATGATACAAGTACTTATAGTTAATGAACTTCTTAATAAAACTATGACACATAATATACTGCCAATAAAAACAGTCTTCTTTTGAAAAAGTGCATTTGACTCATTCTTAATAGATACTTCTAAACACCCATTACTTTTTTTCATATTTAAGATTAATGTCTTTCCATAAATGCTTCTGAAATTGGTAGTGTGTTTTCCTTTAAGTTTAACCATAATTTATTCATCGTAGTGTTTAAAATAATTTTAAGAAAAAGTAAATAGACCGCACGAACAAAAACCCAACTTTCGAATTAATATGACGTTTAAAAGTTAGGTTAAATCTCCCGTCATGCTTCAGTCAACGTTGCCGTGTTAAATATGTGAAATTTCTTAAAATAAAAACCAGCATATTAAAAATCAGTTAAAGAAATCAACTTAAATATTGTACTGTAACAATAATATAGTAGATTAAAAATCTATTTAACAATCAATTTATGAGTACCTCTCTAAATTGAAATTCAATTAATTCTGAGAAGAAAAAGTTAAAGTAATACCCAAATATTAGGAATTGTATAATATTTGACAACGGTGAACTCAGTTACTGTGAGTGACATCATATAAATATAAAAATGTTTATTTGGAAATTTCATTGTTTAAAACAATATTTTACTAACCTGTGACTTCAAATAAGTTTGTCATGAGACCACCCTAGAAACAACACAATATTTTTACTAAGAAAAACTTTAAAGACACTTCTAAAAATCTATATCCGTTTATTCAGTTTAAATTACCCGGTAGAAAAGTGCGCAGTTGCCACGCGTTTAGGTGCCCTTGTTGTGAACTCGAACTCCATCTGCGAGCGTTGTTGTGAATTCAATATGGCGATAACAATTTTGTGTTGTGCCTGTTGAAGAAAATAAACGAATTTACTTTAATAATTAGGTTAAAAACGGAAGTATTATAATTATTTCAATTTTTTTTTATTCCTGTTGACATGTAAAATAGTGTAATTTGAGGTATTTGCTTCGTCGAAAAAAGCGTGATTGAAAGTGTAGTAAAAATTGTACACAAAGGTTGTGATTTTTAACCCACTATAAACCCAAGAGTTACCGTTTTTAAGCGTTTATTATTTAATTTATAAGTAGTGTAACAATTCATTAAAGCCGGTGGTTTTGGTGTTTCCATTGGAAATAGTAAGTTGTCACAGTATTATGTTTGTGCTTACCTTGATGCTTACATTATGTCATTTTTGTGTTTTCAGGCGGAATGTGGGAAATTTGCCAGTATAGTGAAAAGGATTAAAGAAATTTGCAGTCATGACTGATACAAGGCGAAGGGTGAAGTTATATGCACTAAATGCCGACCGTCAATGGGATGATAGAGGTACGGGACATGTTTCGTCTTCCTATGTAGATCGGTTAAAAGGGATATCTCTGTTAGTGCGCGCGGAAAGTGACGGTTCTCTGTTATTAGAATCAAAAATACAGCCTGACACTGCCTACCAAAAACAACAGGACACTCTCATTGTCTGGTCAGAAGGTGATAATTTTGATTTAGCGCTTAGTTTTCAAGAGAAATTGGGCTGCGATGAAATCTGGGAGAAGATTTGTCAAGTTCAAGGAAAAGATCCTTCAGTGGAGATTACACAGGTAAGTTCTAATAAATGACATATCTACTTAAGTTAAAAATTACAAAACTAGTTAATATATGCATGCAATGCAATGTGTAAGAATTTGATAGCTTTGTGATATAGGTACCTCTATCTGAAGTGTTTGAGATGGTTACAATTTAAAGCATCATAATTTAACTCTTTGCGCTCAAGGTGTCCTAAACAAATTAAAATAATACCCTCATGGTTGAAGCAGTACAACATTTTTGTATATGTAAATGCGAAAACTGCCAACAAATATCTAACTACTTTGACAATAATAATGTGGATATGCCACAAAAGTTTTATTTCTTAACATAATTTACTGTAAGAAATGAAACAAGAAAAATATGTAGCTTAATAGATAAAGTAAGGATTACCTCACTTTGCTTACTTGTAAATTGTTTGGAAATATTACAACATTTCTAGGAATTTACATTCACCGGAATACTTCTTCAAATAACATGCATAGTGAACTCTCTAGCCAGATAATGACTGTATGACATAACATTAATGACCTGCTTGCTTATTTCGGGTTATTTAATTTGGGTAGGTTGCTATGAATTCCATCACCATGAAAGACTTAAATAAGTCTCTGCAAAACTCGAAGTTCTAACAATAGTGAACTTGATAAAAATTTTGTTACACACTACATGATCAGTTGCACTTGGATTCTGACCAAGTACATGTGTTGTAGGTTCATTTGGTAAATTATTAAAAATATCATGCACATATGTCTTAATTTCCCAGTCAACCAAACTGTTCACATTCAAGTTGTCACACAAAAATACAACCTGATATTTAACTAAAATAAATCTGATCTCATTCAATTCATTCATTCAAATCGCCTTAGTTTCTCTAGCTGAGGTAGAACCTGTAGAAGGCAGACAATAATTATGTTCCATAATTATTTTTCATCTAAAGAGTTTAATAAAATATTAACCTATAGGTACATATTTCATCGCATGATTAGTACTTACTGCGGTTTACTAGATGCACAAACAACTCCATATGCAGTTAATCAAACTTTTAGAAACAAAATAAACTATGGTAAAAAATACATTTTTAAAACTTATTAGCACCAATTAAATTTTAAAGACACAATATATGGGCTTGGTACAGGCCCACCACTAAATTGGGGAATTTTATTGAATTTCCCAAGCAGCTGTTCGATGACATATTGCTGATGTCAACAGTCGAAAAACGCGAGGGTTCGCTGAAATATCTATACCTATAGAAAAGTTATGTAAAAAAATAAAAAGTTTAACGTCTGCTTTAATGAAATCCCTTTTGAGATATGAAATCTCATATGAATTATCTTAGTTATATTTTTGTTGTAAAAAATGGTTAAGTATTAGATATACTTCCTGGTAAAGAAAGACTGAAGAATTCTTGTGAACCTTTATTTAAGTATCTAATAAAAAAAAATTTACTCTGATATCAATTTTTATACAGTTGTCAATTTGAAAACTTTATATATGAAAATAATATAAAAGAATTGGAAAGCCAGGAATTGTGATGAGGGATACTTTAAAAGAACATCTGCAGCCCTCGTGGTTTAACCCCCTGGGGGTAGATGTTACTCTTAAAAATCTTAAACTTCACTCAAGAGCTTAGATATTTGTGTCCTGTGAAAATTTAAAAAATGTTATTATTTAAAATCCAGTTTGCCCTATTAGGTTAGACCCTGTTATGGGAAATTTGACACCTGCCAACTGTCTTTGACATTGACAGGTCACTAATCAATCAAACTGTTTATACCGGATCCGCAAACGAAGCGAGGACGGAAGATTAAATCGTTATCGAAGAACTTATCAACAAGACTAAAACAGCTCGAGGTCTTGGATTAAAAGCAACATATTTTAATATACAGGGTGGCCCAAAAAAGTGTGACAGCATAAAGTTATATTTTTTTAAACGGGACACCCAGTGTTTTTTTGCCTATTTAGGTTCGTATTAGTATTGTTTATAAGTGCCTCCAATTTTATTTAATTTGGTTTCGTAGTTTCGGAGAAATAAATTAAAAATTAAAAAAGAAGTTTTGCAGTTCTGAATAAAAACATAAAAAAACACAATCCAGAACTATTTTTTTAACCTCAGGATTGGGTGAAATTTATGACAAGAGGTCCAGAGATACTATGAATCAATTGCGTTTATCCCTTTTATACAGGGTTTTCATAATAAGCTTTCAAAAACGCCACATTTAAAATAATTTTTCTCAACTTTTCAAACAACCTGAATATTATTTGGCTATTTGACGTAGAATAATGAATAACATGATATAATGAATAATAATAATTGTCAATCAGACAATTTTTTTTGTAATGCAAGCATATAAGTTATATCCAGCCGTTTTCGAAATAATTGTAAATATCATAAATTATGTTGTTTAAATAGAGTTTTTATTGGGAAATTTTGTTATAGGCGACTAGACTAATAATTGTAAACTAAAGTAAACAGCTTCCTTTTACTCTTAGAGTTTATCATATTAACTCATGCATAACAAATGTAAACCATTAAAAAATTACCACTAGATTTTAAGAAAAAGTAGCAAAAATGTAGGTTTTTAAAATTTATATCGAAATAACTAAAATACGGTAAACTCTAAGAGTAGTAGGAAGCTATTTTGAACATTTACTTTAGTTTACAATTATTAGTCTAGTCGCCTATAACAAAATTTATCAATAAAAACTCTATTTAAACAACATAATTTATGATATTAACAATTATTTCGCAAACGGCTGGATATAACTTATATGCTTGCATTACAAAAAAAGAATTGTCTATGAATTCTACGTCAAATAGCTAAATAATATACAGGGTGTTCCATTTGAAAAGCTTGAGAAAAATTATTATAAAATGTGGCATTTTTGGTGGTTATGAACACCCTGTACAAAATGGATAAACGCAATTAGATTCATAGTATCTCTAGACCTCTGGTCATAAATTTCATCCAATGCCGAGGTTAAAAAAATAATTCTGGATTGTTTTTTTTTGATTTTTTTATTCAGGACTGCAAAACTTTTTTTTTTAGTTTTTAATTTATTCCTCCGAAACTATAAAACCAAATTAAATAAAATTTGAGGCACTTATAAACGATACTAATACGACACTAAATATGCAATAAAATACTGGGTGTCCCATTTCAAAGAATATAACTTTATGCTGTCACACTTTTTTGGGCCACCCTGTATAATGTAAAATATTTTTAAAACATGCCGCTTTTAATCGAAGACCTCGAGCTGTTTTAGTATTGTTGATAAGTTCTTCGATAACGATTTGATCTTCCGTCCACGCTTCGTTTGCGGACCCGGTATAGGTTCGCACTACCGATATTGTTTGTCCTGTCATAATAATTTAAATTAAATGACTACGAAATAACTTTTTTTCAACAGGACATCGTTGAAGAGTCCGAAGATGAACGATTTGACGATATGTCCGACTCCGCGCCTCCAATCGACCTACCCCCGTGCGAGGTTAGCCGATTGGAGCAGATCAGCGACTTGATAAGCAATTGCCTCACGACGCCCATGAGAAAAGAAAAATTGGCAGCCGCGATAGAGAGCGAGGGCTACATTCGCCGACTTATCAATCTGTTTCACATGTGTGAAGATCTCGAGAGTACCGAGCGGTTATATCATCTCTACGACATATTTAAAAATATTTTTCTTTTAAACAAAAACGTTCTTTTTGAGACCATGTTTAGTGACGATTTAATTTTTGACGTGGTTGGGTGTTTAGAGTACGATCCATCGTCCCCGACACCGAAACGGCACAGGGAGTACTTGAGGCAACAAGCGAAATTCCGCGAAGCCATTCCCATCAAAAACGCGGAGCTTCTGGCTAAGATACATCAGACGTTTCGTGTACAGTATATCCAAGACGTAGTGTTACCCACCCCTTCCGTGTTTGAAGAGAACATGCTCTCAACTTTAAGTAGTTTTATATTTTTTAACAAAGTCGAGATAGTTTCGCTGGTGCAAGAGGATGAGAAATTTTTAACGGAACTTTTTACTATGTTAACGGATTTGAACACGCCAGACACGAAAAGACGGGACTTGGTGCTATTCCTGAAAGAGTTTTGCAACTATTCACAAAATTTGCAGCCGCAGGCTAAGGAGTCTTTTTACAAGACATTGACATCTCTGGGTATATTGCCGGCTTTGGAGATCACGTTAGCGATGGAGGATCAGAAGACCAAGACTGCTTCGATAGACATTCTGACTTACATTGTCGAGTATTCGCCGTCGGTGGTAAGAGAGTATACCTTGCAGCAGGCCAGTAATACAGATGAAGTAAGTACATTAGTTGGTTTCAAATATCGTTTAAAGTAGCTTAATTAGTTTCAGCTTTTTATTTTACTATTCATCTTTCAGAACATCTATTTCCTATCAAAACTATAATCATAAACTTCTATGAATTGTATTTGCTTATTAGTAACAAAAAATTGGTTAGCCTTTTTGCTTTACACTTTGCAATATCTGATCAAAAGTCTCCATGGGCCCGAGGTCCGAAAATGCGATCCCGGAAGGTACCTTTATCGCAATCAAAATAGTAAAAATGAGCAAATGCACTGGCAATAGTGGGTCAGGCTTCCATAGCTCCTATACTAATTAACTTAGGAATTTCATTCATATGCCGATTTATACTGTATTATATGGTGCATTTCAGGAAAATATTTTCCAATATACAGGGTGACCCAAAAAAGTGTGATAACATAATGCTGTATTTTTTTAAATGGGACACCCAGTATTTTATTGCATATTTAGGTTCGTATTAGTCTCTTTTATAATTGCCTAAAGTTTTATTTCATTTGGTTATGTAGTTTAAGAGTAATAAATTAAAAATTAAAAAAAAAATTTGGAGTCTTAGAAAAAACTTCAAAAAACTACCTAAAATAACTTTTTTAACCAAGGCATTGAGTAGAATTTAAGACGTGGTCTAGAGATGCTGTGAATATAATAACGTTTATTTATACAGAGTGTTCATACTTAGGTTTCAAACACGACACATTTCAAAATAATTTTTCTCCAGATTTTCAAATGTTTCATTTGTTTATTATATGAATATTTATTTTATTTCAAAGTCTACCATGGTTTTTAAGCATAACCATCACTAATGAGCCGTCTTGCTATTATTTCATCTGAAATGTTGAGGAATGTAAATAGATCATTTGAAGAGGGTATTAACTTGTGCTCAGATCAACATGGTAGGGATTTTGAACACTAACTGTAGTTTATAATTATTAATCTAGTCGCCTATGCTAAATTTTCATAATAAAAACTGTATTTGAACAACATAATTTATGAAAGCAATTGTTTCGAGAATGACTAAAAATAACTTATATGCTTCCATTACATGTGTCGTGTTTGAAACCTAATTATGAACACCCTGTTTATATAAACGTTATTATATTCACAGTATCTCTAGACCTCTTGTCTTAAATTCTACTCAATGCCTTGGTTAAAAAAGTTATTTTAGGTAGTTTTTTTGAAGTTTTTTCTAAGACTCCAAAACTTTTTTTTTATTTTTAATTTATTACTCTTAAACTACATAACCAAATGAAATAAAACTTTAAGCAATTATAAAGGACACTAATACGAACCTAAATATGCAATAAAATACTGGGTGTCCCATTTAAAGAAATACAGCATTATGTTACCACACTTTTTTGGACCACCCTGTATATTGGAAAATATTTTCCTGAAATGCACCATATAATACTGTATAAATCGGCATATGAATGAAATTCCTAAGTTAATTAGTATAGGAGCTACGGAAGCCTGACACACTATTGCCAGTGCAATTGTTCATTTTTACTATTTTGATTGCGATGAAGGTAGCTCCCCGGGATCGCATTTTCGGACCTCGGGCCCAGGGAAACTTTTGATCAGCATCGATTTTTGGATAATATCCCCGAGTATCGAAATTTTTAACCGAGGGCCGATTCCCATATGTTCCGTGCGGGGTCCTTTTTAACTTCATTAGTTATAACGTAACGTCAAATTACCTTCGACATTTTTTTTTGTAAAAAAATCCTGCAATGAACTAAGTATCTCAGAACGGATAAAATTGTTAAGAAATTTATTATTACAAATTGCGCCCTCTAGCAATTTTCTTAGGAACTATTGTGCACCAATGGATGTGACAATTAAAAATCCTTACATTTCTCTTCCAAACAAGCTAATGTTTTGTTTGCTAAAATTAAATCAGTTGTTTAGAAGTTTATAGCGATATAAATGGTGACACTTTCAAATGCTTCCCCACTCTTATCAAGAATAAACCTTAGACCAACATGATACAGAATTGTCCAACCTTTCTAACGATGTTACCAAAGGCAACAGGCAAGAAAAAATGTAGTCGCGTCCCTTGCGGCGTTGAATTTCTATGCCCAGTAGTTACCGCCCGGTAGCCGGCTTTAATGAAACACCCTGTACAATAAAAATTTAGTGAGGATCTATACACATTGTTGTATTGTTTATTTAGTTTTTATAGTAATGAAATGTTTTAAAAGTTAACCTTTTTTTTTAAATATAGAAGTGCGACATTGTCAAGTTTCCAAAAAATTGGTATTGGCTAAACATCGCCGATGTTTGTAACATGTTATGCTGAAAAGTAAAGATATATTATTATTATTTCTATTTAAGCCCAGAAGTGTGTTTTCACCACTTTGCCAGCATGTTATAATTACTTTCACCAATGCTAGCACAGCGAAGCGCAATTTTTCCGCAGTTTCTACCTGTCGTCTCACTTGTTGTGAATCTTAAAGGAATGGTTAATTTGGGCGGAATTTTTTTTCTTTTTGATACCATATTGCAAACATGAATTCCAGTGGGGGCACGTGCTCAAAAATATAGAGGACTAGCCAAATATTAAAATTTAAATCGGTCGGCCCGTAATTACGAGATATTTTTTATCTTTATCTTTCTAAGGCTGAAATAAAGTTTCTATTAAACTACAATCTACGTCACTAACTGGTCCAAATGAATTCATTTTGTATATGAATTTTTCTCAATCCAATAATAATTGTCCTCGAAGTAAAATTAATAGTTAAGAAAACAATCAAACAGTAACAGTTAAATAATTAAATAACACGCTAAAGCAAAAATATTCTTAAATGTTCTATCGTTTCGCGTCAATGTAATTCACGCCAAAGGCGGCATTACCAAAGGAAACTAACTGTTCGTGAAGAGCCCTGTATCGGCTCGTCAAACTTTCCGCGCAGACATCTGACATGCCATGGTAGCCATAGCAACCAACTATTTTAATGGTATAATGTTTTCATATTGGAGGATTCTGTGACGAGCTCTTCCGCTATAGGTAGACACAATAAGACATCAGACAGACATCTGACATGCCGTGGTAACCATAGCAACCAACTATTTGAATGGTATAATGTTTTGATAATATTGGACGATTCTGTGACGAGCTCTTCCGATATAGGTAGATACAAAATAAGATTGCTGATTGTTCTTTCTACATTCGCATAGGTTTGATTTGTATGCAAAATCAAAACTGGCTAACATTTTTTGTTACATTTTCCTCTACTTAGATTATTTTGGAGGATTAAACCATTGAACTACTAGAGCAGTAACCAATGATATAATTATTAATTCAATAAAAAAATTGTATTATTGAAGTTAATTTAATTTGTTAATGAATAAAAATAAATTGATTAATTTTTACTTTTTCTTTCTTTCTTGGGGAGCTTCCCCTATTTACTCTGACTAGCAGCCACTGATGAATTCTAACTTTCCCCTATTTTGCATCAACTGCTTTATTATGTAATATGTTTATTGCAATTTTTTTCAATCTAGGATCAAATTCTCCTTAATATCATAATTGAACAAATGATCTGTGATGCGGACCCCGAGCTTGGAGGCGCCGTTCAGCTGATGGGAGTTCTCCGGATACTTCTGGACCCGGAGAATATGCTGGCTTCCGTAAACAAATCTGAAAAGACGGACTTCCTAAATTTTTTCTATAAGCACAGTGTGCAAATTTTAATAGGTGAGTTTTAGGTTTTAAGATCGCCATTAACATGGTAATTTTTGTTGAAATTGGTGATTTATTATATAGGTATGGAAATGCGTTATCCGCCCATATCCTAGTTATAAGTTAGAAGAGTAGATACAGGCTTGCCCAGAAGTCCGGAATAAAATTAATATGGCCTTAACCTGTAACTTTAAATATGACCACATTGATCTTTTTTTTTAAACAGAAACATACAGCTTGTGATACATCATTTGAAAGGTAATATCTCGTACTGAAATTTTTTTTTCCCACAATATTTGGGTGTCAAGGAATGTAGTGTGACAATTTTCTGACATGTCACGATCGTTTTCTGAATTTCCTCGAGGAGATTTAAAAAAAATTCCAATAATGAAATGGCGAGACCTGGATCGATAAAATTTTTTGACATAATCTTTAACATATACTGTTCCATTCTAATACGTTTGAACTTCGCATTTTTTTATTTTTTTTTAATTTTCATTTTTGTTTAATTTTCATTTTTTTTGTCACGTTCGGAAAAGTATATGCAAGGGTTGACTTGTCAGAAAATGTGTTTCCAGTGACTTTGGGGGTCACGCAGACGCTGTAAATTCATTTTCAGACGGCTCGATATAATTTTGAATTTATTGAGAATTTCCTATCTAAAGCGGTACATCGCCTCTCAGCAACGCTCTACGGCATTTCATCAGATATAAAAGTTGTAGAGCGGGACCTAAACTCCACGAAAAACCAAATTACTGATATTCCACTTCACGGACCCCCTATTGTCACCGTCTCTAACTATTATAAAATATTGTTAAAAAGAACTTAAATATTTCAATTTTATTTACAGACTGGTGATTCATTTTGAAAGCGGATAGGGCTTATTGGTTCCATAAAAAAAATATATATTATTAGATAAGTACGTTAAAATAAATAAAAACAAACAGCTGTGTTTTTTGTTAAGCGTAATCTTTGGCAATATTCATTGTCTGTTCATTTAGTAAATGGATCAGGATTTTCCGGTATATTCATGTTCACAGGCAGTATCCACAAAATCCAAAAATCTTCATCATCATCAGTTATAATATCATTAAATTCCTACATCTTTATAAACAATAAAATATCGATAATTTACTTGTATAATATGACACTGACCTGACACACAAAAAATATATTTAAGGTTAGAAAGTGGCTTGGATCGACAGTTCAACTTCTGAACCGCCAAAAGTGGACGTTCACGTGAACTCCTGATTTGAACTGAGATCAGTGTAAAATATTGTTTGTACAACAACTTTTTTACTTTGAACTAGAATTCAAGAGTGAACTACAGTTCAAAGTGTTTATACAACCGGCCCTAAGAAGTAAACTCAAGTGAGACCGTGACTTCGAGTTTACTTCTTAATAGTTATTTTATTAGACCACATATCTTATCGTGGTGGTTCCGTTATGGTGTGGGCGGCTATTTTAACTGTGGATAGTGAATCATTAAATGCACATCGGTATATTGGAGGTATTCTTTAAGAGCCAGTACTCCCATTTGCTCGCTTAACCGCCATATATTGCTCGGGTTGTTAATGAATATTTAGATTCGACGGTTAGACTGGCCTGCATATAGTCCGGATTTGAACCCAATTGAACATTTTTTGGGTCAATTGAAAAGAGTTGTTCGTCGTCGCCATATGCAACCAGGCACTTTACAAGAGCTAAGGATAGCACTTTCTTAAGATGAGGATCCCAAATTAGCAATCAGAGCCATCTATGTTGCATCAATTTAATTAGATAATATGCCGTTTTTTGGCAGGTTAGAAAGAGACGTGAGTCATCAGCTGATCAATATTTCTTTTCGTGAAGTTTTAGCCGTTAATAATAAAGTTTTTTAGTTACTTTATTAATATTTAGATTGTTTGACATGTCGATTGGGGTATCAACAAGTTTCAGGAAGATCTGTGACAAAAATTTGAAAATTGTTCATATTTGAAATTGTTATTATTATTCTTCTAACGTTATATTTTTTAACGCAATTGTTTCATAGCGTTTTCCAATCCTTTAACTTTACGAATCCAGTTTTAGATTAGAGAAAAACTAAGTATATTTGGCTAAACGTTCGCATAAAATAGTGCCTGCTTGGCAACCTGTGATTAAGCGCAGCTCTTAAGAATATAATGTAGTTCCTTCAGAAAGAATCGTCACACTTATTCAATCATTACCTAGCAGAATGCGCTCTGTTATTGAAGCTAGAGGAGGACATACGTAACTATTTTTTTTTAACTTTATAATGTTTAAAAAATAGTTTTGAAAAAAATCGTATCTCTCCTAAAAATATAATGGAGTCAACGAAGAAAATGTTAGGAAATTGTTAGTATGTAAAATAACAACCCCAATATCTCCACTGGGTGTTTAAAACTTAGGACAAAAAAACATATATTGTTACAACAAACAAACCCAGTATAATATCGACCCATCGATAAAAAAATTCAATGGCAAAATAAATGTAAAAATTGGATTAAAAACAAAAAAGTTATAAAGAATCAAACTTAGCAAAAAATCCAGGGTTTCTAGTAAATTTAATGTTTTTATTTGTGAATCTCTGAACTCAAAAGCTGACGTTGAGTACGCTATATGTTTACAACAAAATAATGAAATAGACTTTTTTGCTTCAGCTCCTTTACTAGAAAACACTGTAAATGACACACCTCAAAAGGAAGACTATCGAACTGTTCAGCTGTTGGGGCTCATACTCGAACTTTTATCGTTTTGCGTCGAGCATCATACATACCACATCAAGAATTGTATACTTAACAAGGACCTGCTGCGAAGAATATTGGTTCTCATGAAATCTACGCATAAATTTCTCGTTCTTTGCGCTTTAAGGTAAGTTTTTTTTTTCAGCTAAAAGGCGGACTGACACACACTGAGGCAAGAAACTCTCGACATTTAACAGAAAAATTAAAGTTCTTTAACTTACAAGGTGATAGATTTAGCGCCAATCATGTAAAATACAATGACGTAGGTGCCGGCGAAGAGAGTATACAACGTGTCCAAGATAAGGCCAGTACAGGGATCTCGGAAACCGTAAGAGATACGAAGTCGATTAAATGGAGGTAGAGTTGTGCATTTACGTGCCTAATAATATACCGTTTAGAAAGTTTGAAAATTCCGAGTGGTTTCGGAGATATCCGAAAAAAAACGAAATTCTGAAAAATTGTTTTATTGTTTTCCTGAGTTTTTTTGAGATCGAATTCTAAAGTAAATTGCACTTTTACATTGCCACTTTTTCCGCTCTATCTAAGAGCGTTAATTGTTTTGTAATCCGACGAGTCGTTTTCGAAGGGCCATTATCAACTTTCTGATTTTAAATACGGTCCTGTTTTCCTGATATTGGAATTTGAGAGCTTTTTTCTCCCGAATGCAACGATGTATGACACATTGTGGTTTAATGACGTTTCAAGGGTTTTTTGAACAACATCAGGAAATTTTGGGCTACGGTCCTGTATTTTATAAATAATATCTCATAAGTAAGTCTAATTGTTTTACTTATGTTGGACTAGTTCAATAGTAACAAATAATTTAATAATAAACCACAAATAAGTGAGCAAAAATCATTCCAAAACAGTAATAAAACAAACAACTAAAAAAGTAAGGAACTACATAATCAGGTGTTCAAAATGATTTCCGTTATTCTCTAAGCACATCTTCTAACTGCCACATAACAGTTTTTTGAGATAAAATAAAACATGCCATAGAATATCAAAACTTTTCAGGATTTGTAAATTTTTGTTCCATATTTTCTGGAAAATAGAAAACCTGTTAAAACGCTTTCAAACGATCACAATAGGAATGTCAAGTGAAACAAATCGGCATATTATTAGGCACGTAAATGCGCAACTTTACCTCCATTTAACCGACTTCGTATATCTTACGGTTTCCAAGATCCCTGTACTGGCCCTCGTTATCTTGGACACGTTGTATAGGCGCTCTCGAAACGCACTTAATTTTAGACGTTTTTAACAAATCGCCCATCCTATGAATCAAAAACAATTCGGCACGAATACGGTCGATACGAATTCTAGAATTCTAAAAAAGCTTTAAAACCCATGGTTAATTAAACAGTTCCTACCCTGTATATTTTTGGAATCAGAAAAGAAATCCTTCTCATAAAAAAATACTTTACATAACATATACTGATTTTTAGGTTCATGCGTAAACTGATAGCACTCAAAGACGAATTCTACAACAGATATATAATCAAGGGCAACTTGTTCGCGCCTGTGGTGGACGCTTTCGTCCGCAACAACGGCCGCTACAATCTTCTCGACTCGGCGATAATCGAAATGTTCGAGTTCATCAAGCTCGAGGACATTAAAACTTTGTGTTCGCACGTGGTAGAGAACTACGGCAAGCTACTGGACGACATCTGCTACGTACAAACGTTCAAGGCTTTAAAACTTCGGTACGACCAACACCAAGATAAGTTGAAGGAGAGAAATAGTCTGGATGGGTGAGTAGTATTTGCCTTTTTTTAGTTTTTTGGTATTATTTCTGATTAACTCTGTGTAGTGAAGGACGCGGTTTTATCCTTCCAAGGTGGGTGATTATAAATTGTAGAGTAATTTACAAAAATAGAGGGTGTTATGGAAATGACTTATTATATTTAAACCGGCAAATCCTGAGATGAAAATAAATTGAAGAAAAATAACCATAAATGGCGCTTTGAATTATTGTACGAAATATACACTTTATATGATATCTGAAAATTTACGTGGCCGCTACTGAGGACGTTCGCAATCAATAGTTTATTGAGGCGGTGTTGTCATATATTGCAACACAGAATTGTAAACGCAGTTGTTCAGTTTTTGACAATAAGGCGTCTTTGACGCGCGTTATCACTTATTTTTCAAACTTTTTAGAAAAAAAAAATACTACAATTTTAAGGTACATGCTCTCTTACCTTCGATCTTATAATCCGTTTTATAATTAAATGCCATAAAAAAATAAAACACAAAAAGTATGTTTTACAACAGAACCAACAATAGGTAATATCACACAAGTAAATCACATCACAATATTTCTTATTATGAATTACTTCACAACAGAAAAAAATCGGATAATGCTACAACTAACAAAACGTTTAAAATTCGTATACATCAAGTACGTGGAACCCTCGACAGCGTCATTCCACTCTCGAGTCTCGAAACATACTGAAGCAACGATAGTCGCGCGCGGCGGGTATCCAAGCAAGGGTGTCGCCGAAATAACGTTTTTGTTCCGCTGTAGTGATAGTTGGTAAAGCGGTAGCGTCGCCTGCGGCGCGTTGTTCATCACTCGTTATCGTGGGTCCCTCGTATACCCATTTTTTCCCTTGCTTATTTATCGCCAGGTCGCTGCTTTTTTCGCTACTTTTGTCCCATTGGAATTCTAGGCCAGAAGGCGGCGATTCCCCACCAAGATGTTTATTTAGAGCCAACGTTAAGCGTTGACGTGCAGCGGACCTAGTAATAGAGTCAGTGTATTCCGCCTCCAGGTACTGGTCGATACTACCGGTTAGGTCGACAGTCCTGCAGAGGTTATAAGAGTCAGTGCTAGATGTGGTATATGCGTTGTTGACGTTTTCCGCCATTTTTCGAGTTTTCGTTTACGCTTTTCGTTAATAGTCAGGGATGCCAGCCGACAGGGGGTCTGTCGGTCTTAGTGGGGCCCACCACCTTTCCCCGCTAACAGGAAGTCGTCAGCAGTCCACCAATTAAGATGAAGATGAGGGCAAGAATTTTGTCTTAGAATTAAAAGGATTGATTTTACTGTTACAAGTATAGTTGTTGGAACGTAGGACGAAGCCTAACTATTGTTCGAACTATACTTTTGAGTTTATTGGCACGGGCACGTCCAATTGAATATAACAAGGCAAGTTTGTTATATTGAACACGGAGGGCTTTTTGCTTATTTAATTTTAAGTCTTTTGTCTTGAGGGTTATTTATGGGTTAGTCTTACGTATGTCGAGTCTCACGACCGGGGCGATTTTCGATTAATTACTTTTATTTTCTTTACAATAAAAAAAATTAACCTGAGCTAGCAATGGTCCTCTACTAAGAGGGAATTAACCATCCTAACTGTCTTCTAAGACCCTACACGCGAATCCTAGCTTTGCCTTAAAAATATCAACTTAAGATTTATTAAGAACCCTTACTTCGCGACGGACTTAGAATAAATCCCAATAACCGTTACTTATTATTCCTGGCGCAAGGCGTCTATAAAGGAATAAATCGGTAAAAACGAATATTTTTAATTAAGTTATTTCGGACGCAAATATCTATACGAAATACTTATTGATTAACGCAATATTTCTCTCAACCTGCGGTTTTTTGAGAAACTTATGCGTGTCGCATCTTTAAGAAGTTTTTTCGATTTTTTTTTTACGCCACGCTGGCCGACGCCGCCCTCAGTGCAGGGACAACGATGCCTTAATGACCGAACAGAAATGACTATTCCGTTTGTCTCTCTACCTTAGCTTCCACCTTATAAAAAGGACGCTATTTTAACGAACGCTTAAGAGACAAACTAGTCCTACTCCGACCGAATTTATTTACTTCTTCTTTGCTTCAAAGATGTCTTCTTTTTTGGCCTTTTCACTTGACAAATATTAGCGATATTTGCCAAGGGGGGCGACTCAATACACTTCGTTAGGAGGGATCGACTTATTAGGAGGTATTCTCCCGATCGAAATAATATTGAGCCTGTGCAACACCGTCTAGATTAATCCGCCGGTATATAGATGATACCTTGCGAGGAAGAATCTATAAAGCTCACACTGAAATCGCGAGGGACCGAGCCAGGGTATACGCACTGGCCTGCTGTTCCAACGGTGGACGCTGAATTAGAAAGTTTATACTCCGCGTTAAAAAACACAGAGTGTTAAATCCCTCGTTGTACGGGTTTCTTCAAAGTTTAAACTCTGTATTCAAAAATACGAGTGTTCGTGAAGACTGTACTGGACTTTTTCCCAGCGAACGATCTCGCGGAGATGGGTCTCTCAAAGCAACCAGAATTCAACTGCCGTATTTGATTTTTTACATATAGTTTTCGTCATTCCATCTAATCTCGTGCCGACGAAGCGTTTCGATAACCGACAGCAGGAACCACCGCTGTTGACGTTGCAGAAATATAAAAAGCCTCTGATTTTGCATGTTGAAAGATTATATTATAACCTTGTTAAATAAATCGTGCTATAAAAATAATCCTTTTTTGGTAACATATAGGAAAATAAATTAAATTATTAAAAAATAATCCAACGTAAAAATCCTCCTTATTTTCTTAATTTGAAAAAAGCCATTTTTACAACAAGGGCGAGATATGCGGTGTGATCTGACAACACTGTTAGTATACTCTAGTGACCCACATTATGGCTAACTGAATCCAGATGGAACGGCGCGACAGTATGTGGGTTAAAAGGGTTTTTACCTTAGTATTTAGATATTCGATTAAAAAAAATTATGCAGACTTTCTCTAGGACACCCCAGGAGTCACCTATTTAAATATACTAAGTCATTTCCATAACACCCTGTATAGTTACATTGAGGAAACAACGAACAACTAGTTAAAAGTAGTATTTAAGGTAAGGTCCTAGCAAAGATTGAAGGTTACTGTTTAACTTGCTCGAGCAGACGTTCGGGTTTTTTTCGGACGTGAAAAACTAATATTGATTAAAATATGTTTAGTCAAAACTAGAATTAACTGGGCATATTTGTTAATTCTAGATCGAACTAGTTAAATCTACAATTGACTAGGGAGGATAGTTGAAACTATTATTCCTAGGAAAATCGAGTTTTAACTGAAATCGGGGTTTTATGGTAACATATACATGTAATTTTAGTATCTCGATTTTTAAAAAAGACGTGCTTTTTCGAACCCATTTTGACAGAATTTATTTTTTTGCAGTGTCCCTTCCATTCTGCGAAACAGCAGATACCGTCGCGACCAGCGACAAGTTGAGGAGGAGGAAGAGATGTGGTTTAACGAGGACGACGATTTCGACGACGGCCCGTCCGTGCACAAGTCGCCCGCGACGCCGCCGCCAGCGTCCCACGACATTTTAGCCAAAAAATTGGATTCGAATTTAGAGAGTATAGGGGGTAAGAATACACAACATCCTTTATAATAGTTTCATTCGCAGTGCGAGATTTCCAAACGGTTGCAAATTTCGTGTTCATGTTCGGTTGTGGACGAGTTGCTAACTGGTTGCTGGTTTTTGTCTCTGTGAATGAATACAAATGCCAAACCTTCAACTACTATTAAGAAGTAAACCCAAAGTCATGGTCTCACGAATTTCATATTCAGGGTGTTATGGAAATGTCTTATTATATTTAAACTGGCAAATCCTGAGATGAAAATAAATTGAAGAAAAATAACCATAAATGGCTCTTTAAATTATTAAGCGAAATATACACTTTATATGAAATCTGAAAATTTACGTGGCCGCTACTGACGACGTTCCCAATCAATAATTTATTGAGGCAGTCGCAAAAGAGGGCGCATTTTAGGCGGTGTTGTCATATTACAACACAGAATTGTAAACGCACGTGTTCAGTTGTTGACAACAACAAGGCGTCTTTGACCCGCGCATTATCACTTCTTTTTCAAACTTTTTAGAAAAAAAACTACAATTTTAATGTACACGGTGATCATTTATAATGTGCCCCCCTCCTAACTTTTTTGTTTTTAGCATTAGATAAAATTGTTAAATACAAAAGTTGTACAGAACAATGTAAGCTATTTGCAGAATAATATATTTATATACAGGGTATTGCAGAAATTAGTCACAGGTTAATTTTTTTTTTAAATGGCACACCCTATATATTATTATTTTTTTAGAATCTCCTAAAACTTCGAAACATTTATTTTATAACATGTCATATACCTAAATATAATAGTTTTCGAAATAATCGAATTTTAACTTAGCGCGGCTACATGCATTCAAAAATATATAATATTCCAGATTTCAGTTCTTAAGCCACCTAATTAATTAGCCAGTTGCTACAATAATACGAGACCACTATTTATGAACTTTTCGATGAAATAAATATATATGCTCTTATTTTAAAGTGAAATGCAAAATCGTAAATAAGTTTTATATTTTACATGTAGAAAAATAGGTAAACTTGTGGTAATTACAAATTAAATTGTTCAACTGGGCCACCGTTTTGTTGAATACATTTCCTATACGTTCTTCGTAACCTTTGTAATGCGGCAGTGATAGATTGGAGTAATCTTCATTCAGAATTAGAATTTCTGTTCTAATAAGTTCTTTTAAACGTTCAGTGTTTTCAATCGATCTTTTAGCGTTCCCCATAAAAATGCATCCATCGGCGTCAAATCAGGACTGTTAGGTGGCCATTTTATTGGTGCATTCCTTCCAATCCATTCATTGAACCTTTGATTAAGGTAGTTTGTAACAGCTACTACACTGTGGGGTGGAGCGCCATCTTGTTGGAAGACGATGTTTCTCTCTTATTCCAACGGAAGCTCATCAAAATAGTCCTCTAGTTCTTGCTGAAGAAAATTCCGATAACGTTCTCCATTTAAAGTAACGTTAAAGAAATGGGGGCCTATTATTTTGCTGTTTAAAATAGCACACCATACATTGACAGATTGACGACCATGAAATTTAAATTCCCTGTAGCAGTGGGGATTTACTGTTGCCCACTGTCTGGTATTTTTTCTGTTTATCATGCCACTAGTTGAAAATGATGACTCGTCGGTCCAAAATATATTTTTGAAATAACTAGGATTTAAATTAATTTTTTCCAACATAGTTTGGCAAAATTCAACTCTTTTTTCTCGTTGTCTCTGCGTTAATTTTGTAACAGGCCTAATTTTGAAAGGTTTATATCCAGATCTTTTAAGAGTGTTTTTAACTCTCCCATAAGAGCTATTTTTTGAATTATCAAGCTCTTCCTTTAAACTTGTCGATATTGTTCTTAAAGAAATGTTTGGATTTTCTTCAACTTTTAGTAGTATATTTAAATCACTATTTTCGTCTCTTTCCATTATTCTCTTCTTTCTCGCCAAGCTGGATGTTTCTTGAAACTTTTCATAGATTCGATGAAATGTGTTTTTGTGTGGAACATGCATCCGGGGATTAATTCTGAGCAGTTCCCTTTTAGCTAATTTCACGCTATTGTTTGCTTTAATAAATGTTTGCAAAATTAATTGTTTTTCCCTTTCTGAATAAGGCATTTTTATCGCAAAAATGTTATATGTACTAAATATGTCAGTAACTGTCAGTAACAAACAACGTTTTTGTTTCTCCGTCACCGCCATTAGGCAATTAGCACGGCCACCTAAGAACTGAAATCTAGAATATTATATATTTTTGAAAGCATGTAGCCGCGCTAAGTTAAAATTCGATTATTTCGAAAACTATTATATTTAGGTATATGACATGTTATAAGATAAATGTTTCGAAGTTTTAGGAGATTCTAAAAAAATAATAATATATAGGGTGTGCCATTTAAAAAAAAAAAAAATTAACCTGTGACTAATTTCTGCAATACCCTGTATATAAATATATTATTCTGCAAATAGCTTACATTGTTCTGTACAACTTTTGTATTTAACAATTTTATCTAATGCTAAAAACAAAAAAGTTAGGAGGGGGGCACATTATAAATGATCACCGTGTACATACTCTCTTACCTTCGATCGTATTTTAAAATAATCCGTTTCATAATTAAATTCCATAAGAAAATAAAATACAAAAAGTATATTTTGCAACAGAATCAAAATTACCTTAAAATAAAATCCACACTACAATACAAGCAAACAACTGCACAAATACGAACAGCTACATTTAAAAAATAATAAAATACGGGCTCAGTAATACCCACATAATATCAATGGAATTGAAAGTTAAAATGTCAAAATACTAAAAAACTGTTCATCTTAAAAAATAAAACATTTAAAAAGTGGTGAAGGGAATCCAGCTGCGATTGGTCAGCAAATGGTATGTCATGTCTCATGACAAAGCTATTATTATAGTGTAAAATGTTGAAGTGTTTTTAACAAACCCATTTTATCATTTACATTTTGATATATAGCTAATATAACCTTTTTTTTTCAGCTGGTAAAGTAGCGGAAAAGAAATTAGAATCAAATTTAGAAAGTATAGGTGGTAAAGTGGGAGACAAGAAATCGCCGTCTTCACCTTCACAACCGACTATAGTGGAAGCCAATGGGCCCAGTAAACAGGTAATATTATTTAACCTTGAAACAGGAACAACTTAGTTTACATCTTATTGCCCATACGTTTAAATAACGAGAAATAAGCTTATACAGGGTGTCCCCGTTAAGAATGCACTCTACAGGGTATGTTTGGGCAAAGGCCAGAATTTATACCATTTCGTTTTTTAATATTATTAACAAATATTAAGGATGGGAAGTTTCTGACACCCTGTATGTTTAAAAAAATTCCATCATCTGGTCCAAAACTCTAATAATTATTTCATATCCTAGGTTAATAACAATTCAACGTCACCCAAAGCGTTACAGCCTCAAGAAACGACGTTAAACAACAATGCCACTACGCCGCAGGAAGTTGAAATCAACGACCAAGCGACGGGGGACAACAAGGCCATTTTCAAACGGGTACGGGTAAGACTAATAATAATAACCGTTACTATTAATGAGGTTTTTTTTTCAAATATCCCGTGCTGTAGATTTTGGACTTTCCCGGAGAACTTGAGCAAGTTGTTTTGGATTTTAAGTAAATTTACTAAAACACTGGCTTTATTAGTAATTAATTTATTTTTCTCTGCTGTTAAGATATCGTATAAGTCACCATACAAATCGTGTTAGAATAGAGCAGACGGTTTCTGAGCTATATGAGGTCCTAAGCGGAGTACCCCACAGGATCGGTACTGGGAATTTTTTCTATATTAGTGTACTTGTCCGCAGCTACGCCTATGGTGACAATCTATTTTATCTTATATAGGACGTTGTAGAAATGACTTATTATATTTTAACCATTTTAACCCACCAATCCTGAGATAAAAAGAAAAATGACTATACAGGGTGTTATAGAAATGACGTATTATATTTAAATGGGTGACCTAGAGAAGCGCTACATATTTTTTTTTTTTTAAATCGACCGTTTTAAAAGTGGAGTCCAGCCCCATAAACCCACACCTCATCCGGCGTTTGTTCGGGTTTGTTCGTCATGTCACCCTGTAGTGGCATTTCAGAAAACAGGTGTTACGTGCAATGTTACCAAACTGTGTAAAAAATGTAAAACTTTAGTTTCTTATAAAAATAAATATTTAGCTTACTTAGAAAGTAAATCCACGCTGACAGGCGTAAGAAATCCAGACATGTTCAGTTATTTTTCTATGGGAAAAGCTTTATGCTCATCACGTGCCCTGATGATAGCGTGGAACTGCATAATAAGCTTATACCCACTAAACCCCATTCGGCCTATTCTTTCCAATCGCTCGGAACATAACCGGCATATCGTCGAGAGAAAGAAACACAACAAATTGCACTAAATCACTTAAAGACACACACAGACACCCACGAGTTTTAAATTAGTTTTTTTGAAGATATGCACCTATTATCAGATTACACGAAAGCACTAAACACTAAGCATAATTACGCTTTACAATAACACTATCGCATACATAGAACAACAGCACTTAATTATTTCGCAATAGAAATAATAGAAACGCTAATTTCTATGGGCCATTAACCCTTTACTAAACATAAAATGAAACAATTATGTGGACATAGGAACTACCCTTTGAAATAAATGGTCGAGTCCAAGGTGCTGTCTTTCTCCGAAAACTGCTAGCGTGGTTGTCATTTCCGAGACTATAATTATACAGGAAAATAATATTATAGAATTTATGAATATAATCTTATAAAACATTGAAAGTGGCAACGCTGTATTTTTACCGATGAGCTTAATATAATAAACAGACAACACTGTTAGTATACTCTAGTGACCCACATTGTTGCTAAGTGAATCCAGATGGAACGGCGCGACAGTATGTGGATAAAAATGTTTTTACCTTATATTTAGATATTCGATTTAAAAAAAAAAATTTGTAGACTTTCTCTAGGACACCCAAGGAGTCACCGATTTAAATATAATAAGTTATTTCCATAACATCCTGTATAGCCTGCTATGTACACTTTTTTTACATCATTTTATTATAGGGATCAAAGGAAATTAGAAGCATATAATATTCATAATATCTCACTGTATGAACTGGAACGAGAGTATTTCAATATTTGTTTTTTTTTAATATAGGGTTTGGTCGATTACGAAGGAGGCGATTCCGACGAGGAAGAAGAAGCGGACATGGGGGGAGGGGGGGAGAACGCGAGCAAAAGACCGCGCCTCTCGTAGTGCTCCTGTCCAGTTCCTTGGCGGAACACCAATACTTATGTCAACCAGGGAGGTGAGTACGGCTGATTATCGGGACGTGTAGGTACCGCTTTAGATGTGTATTTTGTACAGATAACAATAAAATTAGTAAGATGAGAGTAAAGAAAAACATAATCACTTGTAGTAATAAAGGTTGTAAGTACCCATATTGTCTATTTATTTGCGTCAAAAGAAATACTCGTCACGTTGTAATCATTTTTGTACGTTTTACGAAAATGTCCACGGCTACAACATACTCGTTCGGGTTTGTTCATTAAACTATCATCAAAGTTTGCGGCTTTCGCATAAACTTTTACATTGCTTTTTTTTAATAGTTACAGGATTAATGTATATGAATGTACTATTATTGCTGCCGTATTAATTATGGGCAGATTTACATGGTTTTTTTTTGCACCAAGACATAACTTCACAAAAGCCGATACCGTACAGTTTTGAAGATATTAATGTACTAAACTGAAAGTATCACAGAGAAGTTTAATTTATATCATACGAATACAATAAGCACAAAGTATGACATCTTGCTGTTCCAATTACGTTTGGCTCGTGTAGTGACGTCATGGTGTGAGCTATTTTTAAATTGCTTATGGAGATTTGCGTTTTTAGCATCTTTAATTATCTTTTAAAGGTATTGGTTAATACTGTTATGATAAAACAATAGAACGCCTGTTTATCGTCGTCATCATTTCAATTTTTTTCCCGAAATTATAAATTATTTTTCGGAATTGTATTATATTATATGTTTATAAAATCAGTCTTTGTCTTGATATTTTTCTTGCGCTAAATTTTGATTGATTTGTATGCTTTTAATGGCGTGGTGATGGCGCATGGGTATATATATAACGTACAGACTTTATATCACAATTATTATTTTTCTGGTAATCCACACCCCAGCCGATTTTAGTAAATACACAAATACCCGAGCAAATACCACTAAAATAAGAAAAAAATGCCGGTAAACGTTCGAAACATCCGTTGAAATCATGAGAACCGTGCACTTAAAAGCCACGCCTCTTCTCGCGCGATATCTTACCTTGTGTTTATCGTATCGCGTACGCAGTTTGTATCGGAGGATTATTCCAAAGAACTGTGTCTTTTTATGTCCGAGGAATAAAAATAAGATGTTTGCGGGGTCCGTTACACTATTCGGACACACGAATTTTAATTTTTTACTATTTTTTTCTAAAAGTATACATTTTTTGTAGTAATGTTCAATAAAAAAATTTGGGGAATACTCGGTGGTTTTAAAGAAATTAATTAATAAAAATCCCGATTTTATGGTTTTTGAATGTTTTGACAACAAAAATGTTGCCGGATTTATAATTTTATAACAAAACTAAAAAGTAAAGGTTTTGTAATGACAGCACTTGAGCACCCACGGAATTTTACAATTTTTGAAAATGCAATGGAAAGATATGGTTGTAGAAAAAGGAAACATAAGAAAGTTACATAAATTGACAGTGCCCTGGGAAAACAAGTGAAAACCCGCCCCGCTACACCTTTTGTAGCCGATTTCCTTCTGTATTCGGCAAAAGAAAACACAAGAAAGTTACATAAATTGTAAGTGCCCTGGGAAAACAAGTGAAAATTCGCCCCGCTACACCTTTTGGAGCCTTTTTCCTTTTCATTCCGCTACGCGCCTCTTATGGGCTCAGGCAGCTCAACCGAGCCACTGAAAACGCCAGCCCTCGGCCCATAAGAACTGTGTACAACAGCGCCCGCAGCGTGTAGCTGCCACCGGTGGCTGTGTTTGCGACCAGCCAGGCCGGTCGCAAACACAACCACTTTGTGATCGCCACCGCTGTAATTTAAATATCTGCCTAACAGGAATATTCATATTTTGGAAAAAGATCCCTAAAACAAGGGATAATCTTTACGGCATCTGCAACAATAAAAGCAGGAATTCAAGCAATTTGCATTAACTTTCTGCCTAATAGTGCATACGAGACGACAATTTCTAGTTTGCATCTGAAATTATCTCTAATCAATCCTATCTCTTGTAAATATCCACATCATACTTGCTTCTAAGTGCGTAAACATTATTTATATTTGCTATTTCCCTTTTTATTTTGATTTGTCCTTTTATTTTCCTTCGACGCCAAAATATAACTGTTCTTGGCAACAGTGCAATGCACTGTCAAATTTGTGTTCGACTTAAAAGTTGCCAGTTGTCTTTTATTAGCTACATAGGAAAACAATATTGCACAAAAACGGATATTTTTGGGCCTTTCTATCTCAGTTCACCCTCTTTAAAAATATTGCTTAGTCGTGACATAACTACATTGACAATAAATTTCGATCTTATATCGATTTAAACAAACCTGAACAACCTAAAAACTGTATTATTGCAGAAAGCTTTTCTATGTGGCAACACTGTTAAAATACCGAATTGTGCAAACATACATATTAGCAGGGTAAATTTTAAGAATCAACAATTTTACGACCATTTTTACATTTAAACTCAAATTTTATGAATTAATGTGTGTTTTCCGCATCTAATTTTACTTAAAAGTATCAATATTACAAAATTAAACAGAGAAAATGGTAAACATACAAGTAATTAGTGTGTCCGAATAGTGTAACGAAGCCCGTTTGCATTTTTCTCCTCGTTATTCTTTCCGCTCTATGTTTTTTTTTGGTTCAGTTATATGAAGACCATTTTGATGTGAGGCCGTTTACGGTAAATATTATCTTGACAAAGAAATTTTTTAACAGGTGACACCTGTCAACTAACCTTACTGACGTGTGACTTTTGACGTATGCAACCGATACGGTCGAATCTGCACTAATGAATGATAAATTCCACCATTAATAATAAATTATTAAAATTGGTTCATTATCAAAGAAATAATAAAGTACATAGTCTGTAAAAAGTTAGAGACCTGTCAACTAACATTGACATTTGACGTGAAACTTTTGCCATATGCAACCAATACGATCGAATCACCGACCTATAACTATGGATACGTGCAACTTATGGGGTGAGCAGTAAAAAGGTAAATTTTATGAGTGAAAAAATGGATTGGTGCGCACGGTTTTCCGGTCATATTTTTAACAGTTGCTCGTCGTTTGTCTTGCGTCGTCATATAGGCAACCCCGCCGGTATTGGTGCCGGTTTGGTTGCCAACCAACGACGACCGTCCAGAACCGAAATCAGTCGTAGGGATGTAACGATATTAAAAATCTATCGATACGTGGACGATAGATATCAAAATTAATTCTAAAACTGGCTTTTTGACGATTAGCTTTGTTCGCACATGCGCGAGGCCATAAATTTACCACTTTTGCTTTTAGAGTTTGGCTATCCATAGATATACGTGTCCAAGATACGGAGGGCCAGTACAGATATCTCGGAAACCGTAAGAGATACGAAGTCGGTTAAATGGAGGTAAAGTTGCGCATTTACATGCCGAATAATATGCCATTTAGAAAGTTTTAAAATTCCGAGTAGTTCCGGAGATATCCGGAAAAACCGAAATTCTGAAAAATCGTTTTATTGTTTTCCTGGGTTTTTTGAGATCGAATTCTAAAGTAAATTGCACTTTTACATTGCCGCTCTATCTAACTCCTGTTTTTCTGATATTGAAATTTGAGAGTTTTTTTTCTTCCGAATGCAACGATGTATGACACATTGTGGTTTAATGACATTTCGAGGGTTTTTTGAACAACATCGGGAAATTTTGAGATATGGTCCTGTATTTCTCTTAATTTTATAAATAATATCTCATAAGTAAGCTCTAAATTTTTTACTTATGTTGGACTAGTTCACTAAATAACAAATAATTTAATAATAAACCACAAATAAGTGAACAAAATACAGAAACATTATTTCAAACTTCTGTTGATTCGGGATTTAAAAGAAAAGTAGGCGTTTGAAACAAAAAAAATTAAGATGGTGACGCGTGATTTGTTTCACCTGACATTCCCATTGTGATCATTTGAAAGCGTTTTAAGAGGTTTTCTATTTTCCAGAAAATATGGAACATAAATTTACAAATGCTGAAAAGTTTGATATTCTATCGCATGTTTTATTTTATTTCAAAAAACTGTTATGTAGCAGTTAGAAGATGGATGTTATTTGTATTTAAAGAATAACGGAATCATTTTGAACATCAGATTATGCAGTGGCGGCTCGTGGTCAATCTCATTGGGGGGTCATTACGCTATATGCGATACAAGAATAGTATATTAAAGTACAAGTACTTTATAGGTACTATTTTTTCTATTTTAAGTTTTCTTAATAAGAAAAATCCATATTAAAAAAATACATGCTATACTTATATATCTTTCGTAAATATTTATGTGAAAATTTTATGTTGGTAATATGTACTATCAAATTATGATTTTATAGCATTTGATAAATTATCCATGTCTATCATTTTTTCGCAAAACTGAAAATTTTCTTAAATAATTAAACAATATGAACCAAGATGATTTTAATCCTCCTGAGTTAACGGAAATTGCAAAGCTTTAAATTTGTAAAATATTGTAGTGCTGTGTTCAGCTTTACAAAGAAAGTAAACTTGACAGGTGTGACGTTACTTTAGAAATTATTTCTGCAAACAAACATAAAATATATGACCTCAAATTACCAACCTTTAAAAAAGAAAAAAAATGATTTCGAGACAAGCTCAGTTCGATACTAAAAACGGCATCGAATTAGCTTGGAGTTGATAACAATATAGAAAAAATTATTTTTTTAAACTATTTTAAATTTTAGATCAACCCTTCGGTCTTTAACATTTGCAAAATGAGTTATAACACGCTCATTAAAATTAGCAATACTATTTATAAATGGTTTTTCTATTCGTATTAAGACAAATTATTACAACCAAAATTAATGTAGACTAAATGTTGCGCGACCTACGACCTACGTCCAACCTGGAACCTGCCATCTCTTTTCCAAGCATTTAATAATTACTAATGATGAGACGACATAGGTTCATAGTACTTCATAGGTACATCTTATTCAGATTTTCAATAAACCGGGCTGTTGACCCAGCGGCGGTAAACTTCGCGTATGTTTCTCCCGCTTGCCGGAATCGTCAGAGCTCGGCTAAATTCGTTTCCATTTAAGCTATCGTGGTCAATTACTGGGTCCAGCCCGTTTTGAATCGCACTACACGTTTGCGTTTACGGGGGCGTTTCAAATATTATAGGTAAATTATTATAGTAGGTACATTTGTAGTAAATTCTAATTTAAAAAAAAGTTTTATTTCCTAAATTTTTATAGGGAGGTCATTGACCCAATGACCTAATGGAGGAGCCGCCGCTGAGATTATGTAGTTCCTTACTTTTTTCGTTGTTCGTTTTATTACTGTTTTGGTATGATTTTTGTTCACTTATTTGTGGTTTATTATTAAATTATTTGTTAATTATTGAAGTAGTCCAACATAAGTAAAAAAATTAGAGTTTACTTATGAAATATTATTTATAAAATTAGGAGAAATACAGGACCGTATCCCAAAATTTCCTGATGTTGTTCAAGAAACCCTCGAAACGTCATTAAACCACAATGTGTCATACATTGTTGCATTCGCAAGAAAAAAACCTCTCAAATTCCAATATCAGGACCGTATTTAAAAAAGAAAGTTGATAATGACCCTTCGAAGACGACTTGTCGGATTACAAAACAATTAACGCTGTTAGATAGAACGGCAATGTAAAAGTGCAATTTACTTTAGAATTCGATCTCAAAAACCCAGGAAAACAATAAAGCGATTTTTCAGAATTTCGGTTTTTCCGGATATCTCCAGAACTACTCGGAATTCTAAAACATTCTAAGCGGCATATTATTATGCACGTAAATGCGCAACTTTACCTCCATTTAACCGACTTCGTATCTCTTATGGTTTCCGAGATCCCTGTACTGGCCCTCCTTATCTTGGACACGTTGTAGGTCGGTGGATCGAAGTTGACGACCCACTTGATGTGTGACATAAAAATATCTCAAATTTATGATTAATTTTGATATGCGACCTTTAACGATTAATATTAACTTGGCAAAGATTTAACAGCTTACACCTGCCAACTAATCTTTTTGACGTGTGACATTTTACGCATAACTTTTGACATAAATGACTGTTGACGTGTGAAATATAAAAAGGATCCGTTTTAACATATTTTCCTGCTTTTTAGGTTAACCAAAAAATTGGAGCAATAGAAAAAGGAAGAAAATTACACAAAGTTACTTGGTGTTTATAGTTACGAACAATGGACGGCATACGATGATTCTTTTTGCATCGTAACAAAAAAAAATCTAGAGAACACTGTGAATTTTATGTAGGCTAAGTCATAATATCTAGCGGTAGATAAAAATAGTGTCTAATAATATAATTTCAAAAAAATGTGTGAGTAGTATCGTCGATGGAGTGCTTAGAAATTGTATAAATTGCATTGCTTCGTATAGTATACTGGTTTGGTGCAAGTTTTTATTTTCTTGTTAACGACCTGTCAACGTTTTTGGTTTTACTCCTCAAAAATTTCTTAGAAGAAGCCGAGTGCCGTTTTCATCCCTTTTTTGACTGAACTTAATTTTTTCGTTAAAAATAATCGAGAATTTTCTAAAATCGATTAATAAATATGGTTAGAAAATCTCGGAATGAATATAAAGCCCTGGTTTTTATTACATTTCGTTACGGAATATTTCGGTGGATTGGAACGGAAAAGTTCGTCGTTGGTCACATCTGTGATTTTTACTGTGCGTGCGTGGTTAAAAATGGACGATATTAGTCGATTCATTTGTACAGGGTGATCACGTATTATGTCCCCTTATCTTAATCTTTTTATTTTACGTACTTGAAAAAAATTAAAACGATTGGTATACAAGGGTTTTAAAGTAGTATTTGCAATGGGAACATGTTTTATTTGATCCAAATTCTACCGCTATTTTTTCCCCTCCCTCATTTGTATGCCTTTAAAAGTTTTTAATTTTTTTTGCATATATCGGTGGATTTTCTTTTACCGTCTATCTATCTATTTTAGTTTCTATCAACAATTCATCTTCTAAGGCACTAAAGTCTAGTTTATGGTATTTTAGACTCATAGTTAATAAAATAAAAGTTCACAAAATTAATATTCTGCCGTCGAAAAACGTTCAAATCCAAAAGGTTGGATACCGACGAAACTTCGTCAACGAAAAGTTATTCCGCTTGACGTGTGTCACTATTAAGTGACACGGGTTATCGGTTCTTTATTTCGATAGCAATCACGATTTTCCACAATAATAATTTGCCGCCGAAAAACTCCGTTCAAATCCAAAAGGTTGGATACCGACGAAATTTCGTCAACGAAAAGTTATTCCGCTTGACGTGTGTCACTATTAAGTGACACGGGTTATCGGTTCTTTATTTCGATAGCAATCACGATTTTCCACAATAATAATTTGCCGCCGAAAAACTCCGTTCAAATCCAAAAGGTTGGATACCGACGAAATTTCGTCAACGAAAAGTTATTCCGCTTGACGTGTGTCACTATTAAGTGACACGGGTTATCGGTTCTTTATTTCGATAGCAATCACGATTTTCCACAATAATAATTTGCCGCCGAAAAACTCCGTTCAAATCCAAAAGGTTGGATACCGACGAAATTTCGTCAACGAAAAGTTATTCCGCTTGACGTGTGTCACTATTAAGTGACACGGGTTATCGGTTCTTTATTACGATAGCAATCACGATTTTCCACAATAATAATTTGCCGCCGAAAAACTCCGTTCAAATCCAAAAGGTTGGATACCGACGAAATTTCGTCAACGAAAAGTTATTCCGCTTGGCATGTATGTCATTATTAGTGACACGGATTATCGGTTCTTTGTTTTCATATATCACTAGGCATACTAGGCTCTAGCCTACGGCCTTTGTATTTAGAGGGGCCTCGAAAAGAACCAAAAAAAATAAAAAAAAATTTGGTTATAGGGTGCGATAGACCCGTTACGCAATTCGGGGTCCCTTACCACATCAGAAAGTGTTTTTTCCTTAATAAGTTATGCAACAGTAATTTATTATGATTTTCTAATATCATACGATCACAAGTTAGTGTCGTCTTATATATTATATATCCTGTACATAACTCGGTTATTTCGTAAATTACTTGGTTGCATATTATAAAATAGGTGTCTAACAAAGGGCCTCAACATCATGTTGAGTAAAACCAACCCTACTTGTAAATCAACAGACCTAAATGATATTTGTTCCCACTGTAAATATTGCTTTAAAAACCTTGTATACCAATCGTTTTAATTTTTCTCAAGTATTTAAAATAAATGGGTTAAGATAGGGGGACATAATACGTGATCACCCTGTACAAATGAATCTGCTAGTATCGTCCATTTTTAACCACACACTTGTACTGCAGTGAAAACCACACATGTGACCAAATGACCAACGACGAACTTTTCCGTTCCAATCCACCGAAATATTCCGTAACGAAATGTAATAAAAACCAGGGCTAAGGCATAAAATATTTAATTCTTTATTTTTCCTTCCATAGCATTATGGTGTTCATACAACAGACCATAGAAACGTGAAACCATATTTAACATGTACCAGGAAGTTCTATACAAATGGGGAACTTTTATTATGTGTTTTATGGAAAAAAAAGGTCTCTTCCTAAAAGCTCTGCTTGGCAAGAAACCAATATTTACGAAGAAAAAATAAATGTATGTTCAAAGGTCCCATAATCCATTCATATAACTCTTGGAAAGTAAAGCTGTGATTGTGTGAAATGTTATTGAAAGTCAGTAATGGGTGGAAGAGAAAACTACATGTGTGTTGGGGGCTGAATGGCAACAATGTCTGGTTATATCACATGGTTAAATATTAAAACATAACCATACTTACCGATGAAAAAATAAATCCTTATTTAAATGATTCACTCTTTTACAAACTGCACATGAATGCACCATGGTTGTTTATAATAAAGACGATTTTTCACTAATAATCACAAAAAACACAAATCAACCAAAACATATAAACAATGCGTGATCATAGCGACAACGTTGTAGTGTTTACGAGATTAGTATTCATTCATTTCTCTGAGCGTCCGAGTCGTGATGCACATGTAGCGCGTAATAAAATAGTTCAAGATTCGTTTAAGTATAATAATATTTTTTTAAAGAATTTTTTTGCGATAAGTATGTCAATCAAGTTGCAACTTTTTTATTTGCTGTTTTGCTTAAAAATAAAAAATTGAGGTAGTTCTTCCTTGTGCCATTATTACATTCTGGTACTTTTTGAGAACCCTGTACAATATAATACATTTTTCTTCGTAAATCTTAGTTTCTTGCCAAGCAAAGCTCTTTAGGAAGAGACACTTTTTCATAAAAAACATAATAAAAAAGTTTCCCCTTTTGTGTAGAACTTTCTTCGACACGTTGTATGTTAACTATGGAACTTCTTGAAATTTTACGTTACCGAAAAAAAGAAACAATACATTCGGGAACAGACTAGAGCAAGTACTTGGGAAATATTACAACAGTATCTTTAAACGTCTTAGCAATAAGCATCGTTTGTTTTTGTAAATTTTTTTGGACGATTTACTTTTATCGCAATTTTCAAAATGCGAAAAAAATTTTCCGCAAACCCCCCCATACCCTTAACTGGTGGAGTTATAAAAACAAGTGTAAAGGAGATACTACACGATTAGTATTCATGTTATTACTAAAATAGTAATACCATACTTTCCCAATAATAATAATGTCATTATTTTCAGTAATGTCGGTAATCATCACATTGGCTGCATTCGTCATCGATTAGTAAGTGATTTTAATCGGCGACGTAACGATGTGTAACGATTTGTAGTTCTGCTGAATGCATATTTTTGACAATTCAATTATTGTTAGGTTATGATCCCTTCCTGGTACAGTTACATTATATTACATTTAATTAATTCGTCCAGGTACTGTAAGGAACAAAACAGAAAATTAATTTGTAACAAATGTAGGGCACAAAAATTTCAGGAATAGAAACTCAAAAAATTGTTTCATAACCCAACAAATCGCTTCTTGAATTGGATGGACGACAAAATGGCCTCCGATTGGTCATTGATTAGTTTGTTTTGTTTTGTTTTTTAGTGCGCTCGGCAGACGGTTACTATAAAACTAAATACATCTATAGAACGGAGGGCGTCAACACAATATCACGTGACCTGTAAAAGTAGGTATGTTGGTGCAGAGTTGCATTAAGGATCAACTGTAAATTTTTGAAAACGTATAATCTTGCAAAAATTGCATAGAACGTTTGCGCGTTTTTATAAAAATAGGAACATAAACGACTTGCAAGTATGTTAAAAATTAATTAAAATTTGAGTTATGACAAAGAAAACAAGCGACTTTTACGTCGGTAGCGTTTAAGCCTGTCTAAATTCCGCTCCTGTACTGTAGATACGATCATAGAGGATGTGCGGCGCGGCTAAGATCAGATATATAACCAATAAACGCGTAAACGTGATAAGTCACTTGTCACTCATTGTTTTGACGTCCCCCATTCATTAGATGGATTTAGTATAATCGTTTATTCATCGATGTGCTCTACTGAATGCACCCATTAATAATAATGTGATACTGATCATGTAATTGTATGTGGCAGAATCTATCAAACGTTAAGCCGTATCCACATGACGCCGAGATGGTTTGTTGTTCGATGTCGCCAACCTCGGGCTTTAAGTTGGGGACATAGTATAGCGAAACCACGATAAAGTTGTAGACGTGGAACCAGCGGTTAATCGGATCACCAGTGTGTCGGTTGCATAATGTGGAGGCACTTCCGATAGGCACTACGTTATTTATTGTTTGTTGTGAGAAGGTATTAAAAAATAGTGGACCCTTTGAAAAACGTTATAAAGGATAATCATTCTATAAGGGATTTATCAATTAGTTGATTTTTATATTTTACAAAAAAATATCTTCAGCCTCTTGTCAAAAATAGGTCCCAATTGATGTTTCTTCAACTTCTACGTAGATAAAACAGATTTTTTTCTGGTCGGTACAGTAAACGGATGATTAAAGCATCCAAAACAGCTGATATCGGTGCATTAATACCACAGGGCCAACATTCCATTCATAAATCTGTTGGAAAGTGAGTTTGTGATTGTTTGAAATGTTATTGAAAATCAGTAATGGGTGGAAGAGTGACAAAACATGTTGGTCTCGCTAATGGCAACAATGTTGAAGTCTGGTTAAATCAAAGATCTTACAAGGTTAAATCCAATAACGTTTAAAAGGTTATGGAGCGGTCTTCATGGTTTCGGAGCGGAGCTAGTCTGGGCAAAAAGCCCAACAAGGGCGTATAATTTACTTTGAGATTCTTTACGTTTAACTATATTTTCTATTCAAAAAGTGTAGTTTCGAATATTGGATATTTATAAAAAAGATAGAAATATTGATCCAGTTTTTATATACAGTGTATCCAAGGATGGATTTAACTATTTATGCTTAGCATCAATATTTTTGGTGTATTCATTACTGGATGATACTCTCCAGATATAAAAGTGTATATTTCTAGCCAGATTGTCATATTTATCACTAAGACATCTTGCAAAATCCCAATTAAATTACAACTGGTTTAAGGTTAATCCGCAATTGCTCTTAAAATAAGTTTATTTCTAATAATTTTACTATAAACTGTGAAAAGGATGATTCTTTAAAATAATATTATTATACTTAAAGGTATCAAATAAATCGTGAAATAATCCAACTGCACTCTGGTCATCTATCTTTAGTTTATTACCTGCTCACATGCATTGGGCGTGGCCAATTAGCAAGGAGGGAGAAACGGAATGGGTGGTGCAAACTCAAAATCAAATTTCTAAATATATTTACTAACCTGTGAAATTTTAATTTAACACCATTGCATCTTCTAGTGAAGTATTTTATGGCCGCACAAGACTCAACCATCTTGTAAATGCAAGATTTATATTAATAAATAAACCAACTCGACTGCTTTTTGCCCGGACTAGCACCACGGACCGGTCCATAACCTTTTAAACGTCAGTGGTTAGTCAGAAATCATATCAATACAATCATATTAAAACATAACCATACTTACCGAAGAAAAGATAAATCCTTGCTTAAATGATCCACTCTTTTACAAACTATACATGAATGCACCATCATTGTTTATAATAAAGACGATTTTTCACCAATACTCACAAAAAAAAAATAAAAACAACCAAGTACCTATATAAACACTCCCTTAAAAGCGGTTAGCAGCGAGTAGCAATAGTGTATTCTTCTTCCATTGATAAAGTTTGATCGTTTGCCGTCGAGCGTAGTATCTTGATGTTGTCAGAGTGCAGTCGGTTTATTTCAAACTTTTATGTATAATAATAATATTTTTTTTCTAAATCTCTCAAGGCCTATTCACAATTTATATTAAAATTATTGGGAAATAAATTTATTTTAAAAGCAATTGCGGATTAACCTTAAACCAGTTGCAATTGTCAAATTAACAAATTTTTAATTGGGATTTTGCAGATACCTTAGCGATAAATAGAACAATCTGGCTATGCTGCAAGCATAACAGCAAGGTGGGGAGTGCACGTTTACAGTCCTTACGTCGACTTCAAATGTAAACAATTCTATCTGGAGTTTGTAAGATCTTTGATTAATACATACATTAAAAACTAAAAATCAAACATTGGGGGATTTTTGTATTGGAGCGTTGGTATTACTGATTCAAATGTCAATAGATATACAAACACACCATAATCATATTTGTTAGATTAAATATTAAATTATGACGTGAAATCAACTAACTATAACTATATTAAAATACAAATTTCATAAGGCTACTTATTGTTCTATTTTTTTCCATTTCGGCCCAATTTTCATTTTATTGCAAAATAAAAACTAAAAAAAAGCTTAAAAATCGAGTTGGGGAATTTTTATTTTTAATGTGGCAACACTGCCGCGCACTATAAGTAGATTTGTATAATGAGTATATCTTTTCGCGAGTTATATTGGTCGAGCTAATTAATTCTTTGGCTCAAGTTCCACATGTAGACTTCTTGGTTTGAAAATAATTCCGTACCTATAAATTTAACTTATTGATAAATCCCTTTGCTGTCACGATTACAACTACTGCTTCGCCTCTTTCAGTGTAATTATTTTTTTTATTGTTTTATTTCGTAGAGAATTCGCTTTATTTTTGGTAGTTTTCTTGGAAAGGGGCGAATTACTCCTCGTTTCATTTGAGAGTTCGTTAACTATTAAACGCTCACGTAGATTTTCCTTTTACGATTCTGTTTTTGATTTTTATTTATTTAAAAACACTAAATTCGTGTTATAGAATTCAGAGCATTTTTGAAATCCCTGTTGGGCGTGATTATCATAAATAGTACATATTATATCGTGAAAATAAATTAAAACTTGATTTATCTTCTCTACCAGTTCCACACAATCATGTTATGGAAATGGTTAATTATATTTCAACACGCACATTCTGATACGAGGAAAAAATTATAGGAAAAACCCATAGATGGCGCGTGGCGATAATAAGCAACCATGATACAATAAACACAAGGTACAGTGTGTCCCATTTTCGACACTTTTATAGGATATCTCCGTAATTGTTAGTGCTATCCAAAAAGTAATGTAGGTGTCATGTGCTCTTTTGGAGCCAAACTTAAAATGATAAAATCAAAATTTGAACATTTTCGCTCGCTTAGGAGATACGGGGAAAAATCAAAAAATTGACAATATCAAAAGTACCCTATATTTTCTTAGTTAAAAGAGATACAGAAAAATGTTTTATACAGAAGTTATCGATTGTTGAATAATCTGCCGTTTTCAGAATGAGTATACGGGGTCAGGTAAAAAAGTTATCGGACCTAACCTCATTTTTTTAAATTGTAACACCCTGTATATTTTAATCTAAAAATATACTATTTTAAATTCTCCTTCCAAATATATAACACACCATGGATGATATTGGTTTCCTAGGCGATTTATTTAAACTTTATTAATTTGAAGCGAAATAGAATATTCAGATTAAGGTAAAAAATAACGGGAATCGTCGGAAATGTTCGGAATATGTCCTTAAATGGTTACCGTCTTTCCGGATAGCGAACAAAATATACATTTTGCGCCATTTCTTCGTTTTTTCCACTTTCAATATAAACTGATATATCAAATTTTTCAAAATGTTGACAAGTAATTTCCACAAATAAATATGTAAAAAATGAAATTGACGTTAAATGTTAATAACAACTAGAATGTCAACATAGTTGTTGTTGTTTCTGTGATATTATCTTTTGTTTCATGGTCTACTGTGGTTTAAAGTAATAAAGTTTAAATAAATCGCCTAGGAAACCAATATCATCCATGGTGTGTTATAAATTTGAAAAGAGAATTTAAAATAGTATATTTTTAGACTAAAATATACAGGGTGTTCCATTTAAGGTTAAGGTTAGGTCTGATAACTATTTTACCTGACCCCGTAGACTTATTCTGAAAACGGGAGATTATGCAACGATCATTATAAAGAAACTTCTGTAAGAAAACATTTTTCTGTATCTCTTTTAACTAAGAGAATATAGGGTAATTTTGAAATTGTCAATTTTTTTATTTTTCTCGTATCTCTTAAGCGAGCGAAAATTTTCAAATTTTGATTTTACCATTTTAAGTTTTACCCAAAAAGAGCACATGACACCTACATTATTTTTTTGATAGCACTAACAATTACGGAGATACCCTAAAAGTGTCATTTTCGACACCCTGTACAGTATCTAACAATTCCAATTTCGTTTGGCACGCGCAGTGCAAGTTATTTTTAAATTGCAGTATGTAAAATGAAAAAATAACATTAGGGTATATTTATTTCATAAAAATTCAGAATAGATTACGGCTAACATACTACCTAGATAAAGAAATATAAGTATGACAAAACTTACAATGTGTAATACGGGGACCGTTTCTAAGTTATAGTGAAAACAATTCATAAACCATATGTCCCTTAATTACACAATTAAATGGGATTATGCGGCATTTGTTCACTGTCAAATGTGACATTTTCTCCACAAAAGGTCGAAAAATTACATTTATTGGTCGAATTTAAAAAAAAATTATTTGGAAAAGTTGTTTATGTTGTAATTTTATGCCCGCACACCAAATTTGAATCACTTGTGTGATTTGTTCTCTATCTATTTTTGGCCAATATCTATTTTCATTGAAAACAGAAGTCGACCCACCACCGTAAATATATTCTATACAGAGTGTCCCAGAATATGTGGGCAATCTCCCGGGTTCAGATAGAACACTTAAAAATAACAGGAGAAGTTCTAAAAAAAATTTCTTCCTACGGCCTCCCCTACGGAGATACTACGGACGTCCCTGGAAATCGTTGTTTTTTAAATAATTTTTTACGTACTAGGTGTAATTTAATAATTTTTTAGTGTAATGGTTACTAGATGAGTCTCCTTAAAATTCGCCCTTTTAAACACATTTGGCTTATTTAGTTTGCCAAGGACGCACTAGACGTAACACAAATATGCTTTTTTTTTTGTACCTTGTATGATGAAGGAACGACAATATATTTAAATATACTCTAAACCTTAAGCTGAAAAAAAGGTACTCTTGATCAATGTCGATAAAATGAACTGTTTTCGAAAAAAAAGATATTTTTGTTCAATATGATTTATATTCAGTATACGTAAATTTCATTACTAACTTAGTAACTAATAAGACAAAGGAGAAAAACCCAAATTTCAAGACACTACCATAAACTGACACTGGCATAAATATTCTTATTTAAATTGGTACATGTGAAAAATACCATAGCAACAATGAGGGAATTTTATGAACATAAAACAACAACTAATGCAAAAACCATATTGAACAAAAATTTTTTTTCGAAAGTAGTTCACTTTATCGACATTGATCAAGAGTAACTTTTTTCAGCTTAAGGTTTAGAGTATCCAAAAATATTATTGTCGTTCCTTCATCATACAAGGTGTACAAAAAAATAATAATTTTGTGTTACGTCTAGTCATTCCCTGGCAAACTAAATAAGCCAAATGTGTTTAAAAGGGCGAATTTTAAGGAGACTCATCTACTAACCATAAAAAACAACGATTTCCAGGGACGTCCGTTATTGGACCGTATCTCCGTAGGGGAGGCCGTAGGAAGAAAAATTTATAAGAACTTCTCTTGTTATTTTTAAGTGTTCTTTCTATCTGATCCCGGGATGTATAATTCGTTATACCAAAATATTCATTTTCCTAAAACAATTAAATTACAGTTTAAAAATGTTGTCATCCGTGGAACAAGCTCCTCATAACTTTAAAGATTTACTCAACGAAGAGGATAGTCTTGCTTTTTAAATAATAAATACGTTGAAAAAACATGGAAATATTAGAATAATTGCGGTGGTAGGGTCGACTTTTCAATGAAAATAGATATTGGCCAAAAACAGATGGTAAACAAAAATTAGCATAAGTGATTCAAATTCGGAATATGTACATAAAATTACTATTCAACAGCTTTTCAAAATAATTTCTTTTAAATTTGATTAATAAATGCCATTTTTCGACATTATGTGGAAAAAATGTCAAATTTGACAGTAAACAAATGCCGTGCACGTAATGATTTCACTATGCCACTCTCTTAATGCGCGATATCTTGCCTTGTGTTTATTTTATCATGATAAGCAACCCTATACAGGGTGGAACAAATTCGTCCTTCATCATTGGGATTTGGGGTTTGTTCGGTACGAGATATATTTGCGTATGATGGGGTCAATAATGTGTTCGAAGAGATGTCTAATAATAAATTTCACTTTCTCATTGCAACTTTTTAGTCTCCACAAGATGGCATTATCAGATCTTTAACATTTTACATTTCGTCTTTGGATCACAATCATCAACTTAATTTTTTTTAAATATTGGACTGGATTTTTTTGTTTATTACGAAAGAGGACCGAAATCTACGTTCAGCAGTACACAAGAGTTACTGGTTTTCCGACGGTTTGTTTCTTAAATTGTCCACCTTCCTTAAAATGCCACAACTGTTCTTTTAATTTCAAACTAATACTTGTTTCAAATTGCTATTTAGTGTAAGTACCTGCAAAGTAATTTAAGATGAGGATCCCAAACGATCCCAAATTAGCAATCAGAGCCATCTATATTGCATCAATTTAATTTAAAAAATATGCAGCTTTTTGGCAGGTTAGAAAGATACGAGAGTCATCAGCTGATCAATATTTCTTTGCGTGAAGGTTTAGCCTTTAATAATAAAGTTTTTTAGTTAATTTATTGATATTTAGATTGTCTGACATGTCGATTGGGGTATCAACAAGTTTCAGGAAGATCTGTGACAAAGATTTCAAAATGGTTCATATTTGAAATTGTTATTATTATTCTTATAACATTATATTTTTTAACGCAATTTTTTCATAGCGTTTTCCAATCCTTCAACTTTACGAATCCAGTTTTAGATTATAAAAAAACTAAGTATATTTGACTAAAAGTTCGCATAAAATACTGCCTGCTTGGCAACCTGTGATTAAACGCAGCTCTTAAAAAAAAGTCACATACAGGAACGTATTTTAATGAAGATGGTCAATTTAAGGAACAAAAAATCGAAAAAACCAGTAAGTGTTGTATACCAGTGAACGCAGATTTAGTTCCTCTTTCATAATTCAAACAAAACAATCCACGCTCGTATTTAAAAAAATTAAGATGATGATGACCCAAAGACGAAACGTCGCATGAAGATCTGATGGTGCCATCTTGCGGAGAATAGAAAGTAGCAATGAAAAAGTGAAATTTATTTTTGGACATCTCCTCGAACAAACTCGGGAAAAAATAAAACCCGAAACACAAAATTTTTCCAAATATTTTTAGAAAGCCCCTGTATTTATATTTGATTTTCTTGCTGCATATTCTTGGGCCTATAAGTACGGAATTTTGCCTCAATTTAACAGATGTCGTATGTCTTACCGTTTCCGAAATCCCAATGGTGTAGTTAGTGTGTGTCCACAACGGCGCACCGCCCTTCGCACTTAGCCTGGCACCATAGCACCGCACAGCCTCGCTCGAGCTTCGCACAGTAGTCCCTCGACATTGACATAAATAAACATGGACTGTGCGTATATGAGAATGCATGTAGATATTTTTGATTATATCATTACTTGGATTTTATGTAGGACAACTCAATTTAAAATAACAATTAAAATGTTAAAAATTATTCCAGTAGGTATGCCTTATTTTTTTTCTAATTAATTAGTTACCACCCTGATTAAACATATTTTTTAATGTGACATCCTGTATATTAACTGATTTTACAATTTCACGTCAAATTCTGAACATATACCACTGTGTTATATTAGCGTCTAAAATAATATCTTCTTCATCGGAAGAAGATGACAACGCACAGTCCCTGTTTATATCTCGACGTCGAGAGACAAACTGATCGACAGGCACGGCAATGAGCTAGGCTCGGTGCGCCGTTGTGGACACTACTGTGCGGTGCTATGGTACCAGGCTATGGTCGAGGGCGATGTGCGGTGCTCCGTTGTGGCCATACACTTAGTACGCTCTTCGCTTCTACTGGATCTGCCAACATCTCGCTTTGTCCCGTGATCTGAATCAAAACTGCGTTTACTCCGCAAACGTTAATAGACTCTCGTGAAGGTTCCACCTATCAGTAACTCCCCCCCCTCTGAATTAAGCACTTAAAAAAATATGAAAAACTTCCAACGGGTGATAAATGGCATATTATTTTTTAATTTATTATGAATTAATTGCAGGTTGCAATAATTTATTAAACTTGTATTTATTTTTGTGTTATATTTATAGACGAATATGTGGCAGCCCATATTTTTATACAGACATCAATTTAAAAAGTCAACGGTATAATATAAGCATTTTCTAATCTTCCTTCTCTTGTAATAAATTAATGTTTTTAAAAGATTGTAATATAAAATATGTACTCGTTATATTTAGGTAAATAAATATAAGTCAAAAAATGTTTGGGTTTTATTTGACCGGGGTGTTTAGGATATACAGGGTGTCCGGGAACACGTGGGAAATCTCCCGGATATGAAGAAAACACGTGAAAAGAATACTATAGGTTCATATAAACTTCCTTCGTATCGGCCTCCTCTTCGGAGATATGGGCTCCCAAAGAGCACCAATGGAATCAAGTTTTTTACACATAATTATTGAACCACCTGGTATATTTCAATTATTTTTTAGTATGACGTATAACAGGTAAGACCCGTCAAATTACTACCCAAGAAACTGTTGTGAATTACTCACAGCTGCAGGGACGGACTTGCTGTAACACTCATGGGCCCATTTTTTTTACGCCCTGTATGATGAGAACTTTGGACAATGTTTTTTACATACCTTTAACTATTGGCTAAAAATTAAGTACTCTTCATTCATGTCGCTAATCCTAACCGTTTTCGAAAAAACGGCATTTCATATACATTATGTGCTTCGGGTATTTCAATAAAAGATACATAATCTTTGTTCCGATCCAATGTTCAACCTTCAAGATTTCGCTTTTTCATATTTAGCCCATGAGCAGTTAGGGGACTCAGTGTAAATAAAATGACGTTTTCTCGAAAACGGTTAGGATTAGCGACATGAATGAAGAGTACTTAATTTTTAGCCAATAGTTAAAGGTATGTAAAAAACATTGTCCAAAGTTCTCATCATACAGGGCGTAAAAAAAATGGGCCCATGAGTGTTACAGCTAGTCCGTCCCTGCAGCTGTGAGTAATTCACAACAGTTTCTTGGGTAGTAATTTGACGGGTCTTACCTGTTATACGTCATACTAAAAAATAATTGAAATATACCAGGTGGTTCAATAATTATGTGTAAAAAACTTGATTCCATTAGTGCTCTTTGGGAGCCCATATCTCCGAAGAGGAGGCCGATACGAAAGAAGTGTATATGAACCTATAGTATTCTTTTCACGTGTTTTCTTCATATCCGGGAGATTTCCCACATGTTCCCGGAACCCTGTATATACGTCCCTAGCAAGTAGATCCATCTATGTTGAAAGTTTGGGAAAAAACCGATGATTTTAATAATCGAGTACTAGACACTCGAGCGATTTCACTCGTCATCAAGCGATGACGTATACAAGGTTGCCGGGATATCCCCGCAATTTTTTGCGGGTCCCGGATTGCTGTGTATAATTACCTTTTTATTTTATTTTTACTTTTTTTTTTGTTAATTATAATCAGCCAGAAATCTCGGAGATCATTCTCAATACCCGATGAAAACCAAACAAGCAAGATGTAATATTCAAAGGAATTGGGAATTTTTCTGTAAATATTAAGAACCCCAATCAAAGATTACAAACATTTATTAAGCACACATATAACAATAAATATAATATTAACACAATCGTATACAGGATATTCCTTAATGCCGTGCTAATATTTCAGAGTGTGATTTCTGAGGTTATTTTATGAAGAAGAGTTCATATACATATGAACATTATGTCCGCAACGGTTATTTTTTTTTAAATCGATATTTTTCAGTATCTCCGAAACTACTTTTTAGATATGATACAGGGTGTCCGCAAATTAATGAGACATGGAAAAACCACATACTCCTTACGTAAAAATATTAACATTTAACGTTTTTTTACAAAATTTAGCAATTATGGTTTTTTTAGGATGAGAAAGTGATTTTTTGGTGAAATTTGAATGTACAATGTAGGGGGCGCTGTCTGCGGCATTTTTTGCACATTTATTAGGTCATAACTTTTTTGTGCCCCAGTGTATTTAAGTTTTTAATGAAAACAATACTTTTCTCATATTTGTTCCGTAAAAAAGGTATACTAATTTCAGGTCGCCCAGACTGCCCAATTACTATTAATTAGCAAACAACATTTTTTTCTCAAAGTAACCTATGAGAAAACAAATGAAATTTAGAGATGAAGTTGCTATGGAACAGAAAATGTTTCATTTTTGAGTGTATCGTAAGTTTGTGTTTTCATTGCTGTTGGTTTCTTTCGACACGATATTTATTTCCTAGGGTTAAAGTTATTTTAATTAAAGTAAATTAAAGAACAATCCAATTGTTGTATTTGTTACTCCCAATTACCATTACTAGAACATTAATTATCATGTAAAAGATAATTGGTAAGACAAGCGCGGATCCAGGGGGGTCATAGGGGTCATGACCCCCAAAACCATTAATTTAACACGAAAAATACCATATATATCAGTTGGACTAACGCGGCCGGGTATTACTTTTCGTAACTTTGTAAGAGACCGATGTCATGTAATTTTACCATGCTTGCCAGCAGTTATATAAATTCATATGAAATTTTCTTCATAAAATGACGTAACTATTACGTCATTAAGGAACCCACTGTAATAGAAGTATATTATTGTAAATCGATGTTAAAATCGACTTTCCATAGGCGTCTCATTCCTATTTTAAACATTTCGTTTTTTGATTCATTCCATTATCTCATTTCTGCTGCGAGCTGCAAAATTTTAAATGAAACACTGATTTGAAGCCTATTTTTATTTAAAAAAAATCAAACACTAGGTGTATCATAAAGTTAATTAACAGAAACATAATTGTAATATCGTGTATTTCTCGCAGCAATGACAGCTTGCAGTCTTCGTGGCATCGAATGAATAAGGTTACTTATCCTTTCTTGAGGGATAGCCTGATATTCTTCGGTCAGCGCCAACATAGTTTAATTTAAAATTTTGCAGCTCGCAGCAGAAATGAGATAATCGAATGAATCAAAAAATGAAATGTTTAGAATACATCAAAGATTATAAGAAACAGTATGTAAATAAAATTATCCATCTCAATTTTCCTACAGGGTGTTTTGAAATGACGACAAAAAACAACAGTTTGATTTACTCCTGTATAATATAGCCTAATCGAAAAAAAAATACTTTATGAAAGAATTAAGGAACAACACAATAAATGGATCTACAAATTGATAACAAAATTATGAAAATCGCATGAAAAATAAAAAGGCGGAATTTTGTTCCGGCGAGTGTATTTTATACAACATTTAACATACATATAAGTAAAAAATCGAAATAGGAATTACGCAGGTTAGGAAACTAACACTCACTCCGGGTGGGTATAACATTTTGTCAATTTATAATTTTTTTAATCGCAAGAACGAGAATTTATACTAATTTCATTTCAGAGTTTCTGAGCACACAGGGGTCTTAGGAACAGTATTATTGGGAATTTACCATCAGCATGTCTATTCTCGACATAGGAGAACGATAATATCGAGAGAAGTGATTATTCCTTTCTCTCTCATACTCTGCGTTCCATAGGGAGAGGAAGAATCACTTCTCTCGATATGATCGTTCTCCTAAGTCATGAGTAGACACACAGATAACCCCGACGTCTAGTGACGGATTCGGGAAACGCTTTATTGGCTCTCTGTCAATAAAAAAACTTTCCAAACTTTTAATGATGTCTTTGTTTAGGTCATGAGATAGATGAGTAAGTCAGAGTAAGAATAGTCGATAACCGTGAGTGTCAAGTCAAATTTTGAAGTATACTGACAGTTACATACAAATACAAATGTCAACGAACGGTATAATTTTCTAACCTCAAACTTCGTTGCTTAAATTATAGACACACAGATAACCCCGACGTCTAGTGACGGATTCGGGAAACGCTTTATTAATTGGCTATCTGCCAATAAAAAAACTTTCCAAAGTTTTAATGCTGTCTTTGTTTAGATCATGAGATGAGTAAGTCAGAGTAAGGATAGTCGATAACCGTGTCAAGTCAAATTTTGAAGTATACTGACAGTTACATACAAATACAAATGCCAACGGGTATAATTTTCTAACCTCAAACTTCGTTGCTTAAACTAGTTCCGAATGACTTATGAGTATGGAGTAACAGAACATAGATTGTAAAAAGTGTAAAAAGATATAATTAGTAAAAATCCCCGTAATAAAGAGTTTGCTCGATTGTATTGAATTGAATTAATTGCTCCACTATGTATATAGCGCAAACGAGTCAACCTATAAGGATTGTCCGTCAACTTGCAAAATATAATATGTTTTTATTTCTGATCCTTATCAACCACTTCAGCCTTGAGCCTTTCGGCTAAGGTCTTCCTAATTTGCAACTGACTCGCCTCGATACTGGATTTCTTCCCAGCGAGCACGGCTTCCGCCGCTTTTGCAGATTTCGGACGATTTTTTGATTTCGAGCCAGTTTCGGTGATCAGTTGTTTTTGACGAGCTTCTTTTTTTAACGCTACTAGTTTGTCGCGCTGCGCTTTTAGATATTCTTGACGTTTCTTAAGTTCGAGGGCGTCAATCTAGAAGAATGGAAAAGCATTAATTAATTAATTCAGTGGATAGAAAACTTTTCGTTTCAAAAAGTTACTTTTAGTGATATGATGAATCACAAAAACCACCAATAGTTCTTCAGCCCCAGCTTCAAGAAGGGACCCCACTCTGATGTGCTTTGGTAATTTCCATTAAATTTCTAGCAGGGAGCCCCCGAAGAGATATCACCGCCACTGACCACAATACGAGAGTTCACAAAGCAGCCAAAATTCAACCCATCTTCGGCGATTGTAACTTCCCCTCGTATATTGACACTCACCTCTTTAAACATAGGCACCTCAATATGGAAAGGCTTTTCCGACTCTACGGCAGATTTAACTTCCTCTTCTTTTTGACCGTCTTTATTTTCATTTGAAATCTTCGCAGGTCTTACTTCCTCTACTTTCTTCATCTCCACTAAAATAATGTTTTAAAGTAATTGGGTGTAATTTCTTAAGATATTTTAAGAAAGAGAAAGCATCTTTCCATTTTCGGTATTCAGTGGCGTAGCTAGCTCTGCAGGGGCTCTGTATCAATATTACTAGAGGGACCTTTTTGGAAAATAAACAAAAACAGTTGCATGAACAAAATATATTTGAAAGCGACAAAAGCAACAGTACATTGGGATCATCGTTAATGGTAACAGCTACAACTTCGATTAAATGGAGAAAAAGTATCGCAATCAAAGCACGAACAATATGCCATACAAAAAGTTCTGGTAAGATTTTAAAGTTTTGAGTTATTTAAGAAAAACTGAAATTTTGAATTTTAAATATAAAAACACGCTCGCCGGCACAAAATTCCGCCACCCTGAAATTTTGGTCAAGTTTGATATTTTATAACTTTTTAATTTTTCATGCGATTTTCACGATATTATTAGTAGATTAATTTATTGTGTTTTTCCTTAATTATTTTCCTAAGTAATATTTTTCGATTAGGCTATATTATACAGGAGTAAATCAAACTGTTGTTTTTTATCGTAATTTTAAAACATCCTGTAGGAAAATTGAGGTGCATAATTTTATGCACATACTATTTCTTGTAATCTTTGATGTATTTTAAACATTTCGTTTTTTGATTCATTCCATTATCTCATTTCTGATGCGAGCTGCCAAATTTGAAATGAAACGATGTTATTTTTAGAAAATGAATGTCATGGGTATTTCTACCGAAACACGCACCAATCTTGTATTTGTTGAAAATCGAGCTCTAACAGTTACATTGAGGAAATCCTCCAAGAAGTTGTTGTTCCATTTGCTCCTTTTATTGGGAACCAATTTACATTAATGCATGATAACCTCACGTTGCACATGTAGTTAGCGAATATCTGGAAGAAGTTTCCAAGATTGGAATGGCCCGCACATACCCCCGATCTCAACCCAATCGAACATCTTTGGGATCAACTTAAAAGGACCGTCCGTCGTCGTCCTGTACAACCACAAACCTTGCAAGACTTATGACTGGCGCTGACCGAAGAATATCAGGCTATCCCTCAAGAAAGGATAATTCATTCAATGCCACGAAGAGTGCAAGCTGTCATTGCTGCAAGAGGAAGAAATACACGATGTTAAAATTGTTTTTGTTAATTAACTTTATGATATACCTAATGTTTGTTTTTCTTAATAAAAATAGGCTTCAAATCAGGTTTCATTTCATATTTTCCAGCTCGCAGCAGAAATGAGATAATGGAATGAATCAAAAATCGAAATGTCTAGAATACGTCAAAGATTACAAGAAATAGTATGTAAATAAAATTATCCACCTCTATTTTCCTACAGGGTATTTTGAAATTACGATAATAAACAACAGTTTAATTTACTCCTCTATAATATAGCCTAATAGAAAAATGTTACTTTATAAAATAATTAAGGAAAAACACAATAACAAACAAACAAACAAACAAACAAACGAACAAACCCGAACAAACTGATCATGATTATCACATAAAAAATAAAAAAATTATAAAATATCAAACTTGACCAAAATTTCAGGGTGACGGAATTTTGTGCCAGCGAGTGTATTAACGCGAAAAAAAAAAAGAATATTTGCAGCCTTCGTAGTTTAACCTCCTGCTAGAGGTTTTATTACCCATAAAATATATATTACGCATGTTGGGGATTGTTCGGGTTTGTTCGTAGCTCGGGATCCTGTATCACTGATACACTTGCTACAGCGGTAGCTACGCCCCTGCCAGTATATAAAGAATAAAGAGAAATAAAGGTACCCATGGTTTCTTTCAACTTTTGTTCCAATATAGGTTTTTCCTCCATTAAATTCTCGATCTCAGCTACTGAGGTGCTAGGTTCATTTTCGGGAAATTTCCTGAAAAACGAATATAGAATAACCTTGTATACATGGTGTTATGGAAATTACTTATTATATTTAAACCGGCAAATAACCATATATATATTATATGGCAAATTGAATTATTAAGAGAAATATACACTTTATATGAAATCTGAAAATTTACGTGGCCGCTACTGACGACGTTCGCAATCAATCATTTACTGATGCAGTCTCAAAAGAGGTCAGCGCATTGTAGGCAGTGTTGTCATATTGCAGCATAGAATTGATCGATGTACTTCTTGACGTCTTTGACCCGCATTATCACTTCTTTTTCAACTTTTTTGAAAAAAAACTCTCTTACCTAAATAATCCGTTTTATAATTAAATTCCATAAAAAAATAAAACACAAAATGTATGATTTCCAACAGAACCAACAGTAGATAATATAACACAAATTTGAAATGACCTCACGACATTTATTATTATGAATTATTTCACAACAGAAAAAAATCGGGTAATGCTACAACTAACAAAACGTTTAAAATTCGTATACATCATGCACATGGAACCCTCAGCAATGTCGTTCCAACACCGAGTATCGAAACATACTGAAGCAAAGATACTGATGGTGAAACATATCAATACGCGCGCGGCGGTTATCCAAGCGCGACACTTTCTTGGATAGCAATTTGAAGGGTCTAAAACCTGGCAGGTATACATCTTATTAAAAAAAATTAAATATACCTGGTGGTTTAATAATTTTGTGTAAAAAACTTGATTCTATTGGACACCCTGTAGAATACCTATTATAAAAATTTTATATATTTTTTATACTAGGCGGGTAATTTTAAAATCTTGCCACCTTTTCACAAACCTTTATCCTGGCTAACTGTCTATCAAAAACCGTTAGCAGATCGACAGAGTTTATCAATTTTTCTTACTTAGCAACTTCCTCGAGAACTTCCTTTTCCAACTTGGACTCCTCAATAGTAACGATTGGAATATTCCTAATTTCATTTCCTTCCGTATCGTCTTTTTTAGGAATAAATAGTTGGGGAGTTATTCCATACTTCTTTTCAATCAATTCCAGGGCCTGTATTTGCAACTCGACGTTTCGATGGGTCATCATCCTTACGAACATGTCGTAGTCGTTGGCTGCCCAGATTTGTTCAAAAATATTCTGAAAAATAATTTTTTCCCATTTTCTAAATTCCCGCTACTTTTTACTCTCCACAAGATGGATGGATTATATCTTTAATGCGACGGTTCGTCTTTGGGTCACCATTATCAACTTAATGTTTTCAAATTATGAAAGAGGAACTACTACTACTATAAATCTACGTTCAACGGTATACAATACTTAGATTTCCTACGTTTTGTTCCTTAAATTGACCATTTTCATTAAAGTACCCCTAGTACGTTCCTAATGGAAATATCATGAGGAATTTTAGTTTTCTTCGCCTCCTTTAAACACGGTGTTGAAAAAAAGTCGGTACCCCGGAATAACTCCGCAGCGGAAAATGTCTAGGGAAAAAGTTGTTTGGTTTTGAAGGAGGAATAGTTTGCAATTTAAACCCCCCCCCCCCCCTCAACCCCCGGTCGCGGGTGGGGTTAAGTTAAGATTTTCAAATGGAACCCCATATTGGCGTATCGTGTTCTCCGACCAAAAATATACATCTTTTGTCCGAAAAATTTTTTCATTCGGGCCCATCCTTCACCAACAATCACGTCATACGAAAATCAAGTTTTATCCCGGAAATACTCTTTCTCTCTGTCTTGTATTAAAAAATGCCCGTGGAAAAAGTTGTTTGTATTCCACGGGCATGTTTTACTACAAGACAGAGAAACAGAGTATTTCCGGGATAAAACTTGATTTTTGCATAGTTCTGATTTTGTCTTTCTCATGGTGATTATTGATGAAGGATGGGCCCGAATAAAAAAATTTTTCGGACAAAAGATGTTTATTTTTGGTCGGAGAACACGATACGCCAATAAAAAATATGGGGTTACCTTTGAAAATCTTAACTTACCCCCACCCGCGCCCGGGGAGTGAGGGGGCGGGGGGTGGTTTATATTGCAAACTATTCCTCCTTCAAAACAAAACAAACAACTTTTTCCCCAGACATTTTCCGCTGCAATGCGATGCACCGGAGTTATTCCGGGGTACCGACCTTTTTTCAACACCCTATATACAGGATGTTTCTTAAATACATGCTAATATTTAGGGAGGTTATTCTTGGATCCGTTTTCAGAAAAAATACTTCATACGAACATGAACATGTTTTAAACTTTTGAGATACAGGGTGTTAAAGATTTTCATGTTTTGTTAATAATTTATTAAGGTTAATAACTTAAATATGAGACAACGTGGTTCTGACAACTGTCAGAACTGTTTATGTTTACAGAACAAAATCTGCTTCTTACCACTAGATCCGTTTTAATCTTTGTTAATACCTAATTTCATAACAGAGTGCAAATGAATGAATTTCATTTTTTTATACGAAAACTGTACGTCAACGACAAAAAAATCAAGAGACGACATTTGCTCAGCAAGAAATGACAATTTCAAAAATAATTTTTATTTAAAAGAAAAGTTGCGTACCATTATTTTCTTCAAATACAGGGTGTTATGGAAATGACGTTTAAATGGGTGACTCCTTGGGTGTCCTAGAGAAGCGCTACATATTTTATTTTTTTTAAATCGACCGTTTTAAAAGTGGGGTAACAAACACTCTTACTCACAGGTCATCACTCCGCGCTACTATATAACATTTCACCCAGACCCAATGGCAATGTTGCCAAACCTAATGTAAAAATGAAATTCCATGTAAAATTATAAAAATAAATTATTTTCTACCTACTTGTATTTATCTTTATACCTAAAGAGCGAGGAAATCCAGGCACAAACACAGTCAGTTTTTTTCTTTTTCATGGGAACATTCCTGGAAACGCTTTATGTACACACAGTAATAGTGAAACAGAACCGATAGTTAGCTTTTGAAAATACAATAATACAGATTATACTACAGATTATTAGATTTTATTACACGCGACGAAATTTGACGTCCAGAAGAAATGCGTCAATAAAAACCATATTCAAAGATTATTTATGGATGGGCAAGATACAGGCGTAAGCCGAAAAACAGAGCGGATTGCTGAGAGTGTGTTGGTGATCGACGAGACACAACGTATCCGACCGCTGGTTGGTCTTCAACAAACCCGCAAGCGCGCGGCGCTATATGAAACTACTTCGCTCAGCCGATGTAAGGCGTCAAGAGGTCATTGGCATTTGACCTAGTGACGTACGTCCCTATTTCAAACTTACTTAATACTATTCCATATGTTTTTTCGGGTTGTTTAAAACATAGTCCGTCGTAAATGTTCTTCAATTAATTATACAAAAAGGTATTACCGAATGGAAAAGTGTTTAAACTATTTTCTTTTGTCTAAAGAGTTTAAGGTGTACAAATGACAACACCGGCCAGAATTCCATGATGGAGATTTTTGAAAATCTTTAACACCCTGTATCTCAAGAGCTAAGACGTTTAGGACATATGTTCACATGAAGTTTTTTTCCGAAAATGGACCCAAGAATAACCTCCTTAGATATTAGCATGTTATTAAAGAAACGCCCTGTATAGTACACATTTCTTATGTTACAAAGTTAATTTTGAAATTATTTGGTCTGATACCGGACCATCGGCCGACAGGCGTTCACCTAAATGGCTGGACGGTAGCGGTTTTATTCCTCAAAAAAAAAATTTTGAAGAAGATTTTTATTTCTATTTAAATTCGATCACAATATAAAAATCTATTTATTGTATGCGTATGTAAATAGCCAAAACTTTTAATAAACTAAACTACTAACTTACGTTATCAAAGGGTACTCGGTATCGCTTTCCTTCCGCGCATGCATCCTGAAATTGTTCCGGTGTAATGCCAATATCTTCCATAAAATTTCCAAGCATGAAGTCCACCTGAAGAAAGATAACAATTCCAGAAAAGTATCCATTTTAGAATAATATTACATCAGGTTGATAAGCGCGAACCTGAATACAAGCCTAAAGAAAGAAATCTAGAGAATGTGGAGACTTATGGAGATTATTTTGATAATTTAATTTTCCCCATAAAACAGCTCTCCTCCTTCAGAAAAATATTTACCCTGATGCTAGTATTTAAAATAGCATATAATTTAACTTAAAAAGGCCTTTGAATAAATGATTTAAAATTTAGCATTTATCGACAAAAAAATAACTTTTTTCTGTATCATTTCGCACGAAATTTGTGACGAAACTTAAATTAAAAAAGGAATATAAACAAACGTTCATCAATAACTGACATAAAAAAATTACCAGATTTTTGAATTCTTCAAAAATTTTCCTGTATTCTTCATCATTTTCTGTAACGTGCGGCTCAAATACTAAAATTAAATAAAATATATGTGTAAGAAATAATGATTCTTTTGTCTGTGATTTTAAATCTTTATTTTTTCTTACTCAGTGATTTTTCCTCTATAAAACTTTGCAGAGGTGCGTTCCAAATGGCACCATTTAAAAACGCGACTAAAGAATCAAAAACCCAGGAATTATCTTCTTCGGCCATTTTTCCAGTATATTTTAAAATGATAATACTGCACAACACAAATGATTTATTTAAGCAGAAACTATGTAATTAACCTTGTAGTGTTTGTATGATGCGGCATGGAAAGGTCGCGGTCGTCATGGAAAATGTAAAAGGAAATGTGGAAAATCAGACATGTCGTAAAATTATTTGATCAGTCCTCGTAATATGTTCTTCGACAAAAAGGAATTTTAGAAATTACGATCCTCAAAGACAATATTATGAGAAACGGGAATTATTGCAATGGCAACGTTGTATTTAAACAGCATGAAATATCTCGTTTGGTGAGAAGAACATGTCGCTCATTTTCTTTCTTTATCTATTCTTATCTACTAAGGAAAGATAGCTATAGTAGACTTGTATTTTGCTTATTAAACTCTTGTCAATGTCAAGGTGGAAGGTAAAAGAAATTTTTATAAAATTTTTGGTTGTTTCACGTTTTGGCTTGGCATTTCTTGTTGTTGATTACGTGTAGTTTTTTTTGTACGGCTCCTGAGAGCTCAAAGATAACGGAACTTCGGTGGTCGATTTCTTTTCCAACTCGGCAGTAAACAAATAAGGTTAGTTTCGTGTTTTCACTTTATGTTTTTCAGTTTCCAAATAATGTTTTTTTTATTTTAGTGGCAAAATGGGTGTCGCCGGTATATTAAAATTTATTTTTCGAAGATTATTCGAAGTATTTGTGATTGCAGCTATACTGGTTCTTATTCCGAACTTACCGCCACAAGCTAATATTTCTAAACCATTCACGTACGTATAATGTGGTTAACTTTTTTAATTAGGAACAAGCTTAATTGTCCGGGAAGGTTTTAAAATTTAGTTGGAGATATTTATATATATATTTCGTTCTTATATTCTAGACTTTGCTCTAATTGAAAGGCAAACTAGACCTTTATTTTTTAAATTAATTGGGTGTAATGACCAACCAGCCAACTTTGGCAAGAACAACTCACCTCCTGGACTTTTGACCTGTTTTGCATAGTTGATATACATATGTAGATAGGCAGGCAACTATATTTTTATGTATTTCACACACTTATTTTTAAAGTTATAGACCTAGTTCTTATGCAGCAGGAAGAAGATCCATTATAAAACTAAGTAAAGTAAATAATAAAATAATACCACAGGTGTAGAAATCTTCACTAAATTCTTATTGTACCATGAAAATAATTATTTCAACAACACAGTGTCTTCATCGTATGGGGAGCAAAAAGTTACTAAATATAAAATTTCTTATTAAATATAAAACCTACTCTGAAACTCTTACCTAAATTTAATTTTATGATTTATGATCTTAATTTATTCTAAACTAACTAATGATTTATAGGTTTAAATTTAACAATGGAGAGTTTATTTTGAATCCAATTTTGTTTAATACAATACATATTTAGTTTTTTGTGTGGTGTTTATTTCGATAATTTTCTAATTTCTAACAAGTTAAGTTCTAGAAATATAATTTTTCTAGATGTAACATTTCAACATTATCATTAAAATTGTGCTGTTTATCATTGGTGTATTGTTTTGTGTTTCTTTTTTCAAAAGTTCTGCCTGAACAAAATATTCAGAATATAATGTGTCAAATATTAAATATGGGAATAGAGGAATAATTACATCTCATCTGAAATGTTGAGTTACTAACAATTTGTTCATTTAAAGATATGCAGTAACTAAATTTCTTTATATAAAATATTTCTCATCAGAAAAGGTTCTTTTTTTAATTCTCAAATTTTCAGGAATAACCCTTAATTTATCTTCTTTTTACTGCATTTTGAATAACTACTTGAATACCCTTTAGAGGGGACAATAAGCAAAATTAATTCTTATTGAGAAAGTTTGTGCTTACACCTCAAGTTCCTTGTGTTAAAGAGGTAAAAAACAAAGAACTTGGTTACTTGGTACATGGTTTATTATATTTAAATGGGTGACTCCTTAGGTGTCCTACTAAAGAAAGCCTAGATACTTTTTTTTAAATTGAATGTCTTCAAAAATATCTATTCGAACCACCTAACGTCTGTTTTCAGTTAACAACTGAATATAGGTCACTAGGATAGCAGCGATGCCAAATCACAACGCGTGCCTTGACCTTAGTCATTGGAAACCGTTGCTGTTTTGATATGCGAAACGGAAACGTTTTTGACGCGGCTTTTCCTTGAATTCAAACGTGTTTGTAACGAATTTTAAACGTTTTTCGGGCTTAATATACAGGGTGTTATGGAAATGACGTATTATATTTAAATGGGTGACTCCTGGGGTGTCCTAGAGAAGCGCTACATATTTTTTTTTATCAAACGTTTAAAAAGTGGGGTAATTCACCCCTAAACCCACACACAACTCCTCGGCACATTCATATATGAACATATTACATTGCCCCGCTGGGTAATCAACAGATGTTCAGGCACTTACTTTAGTTTCTTATAAAAATAAATATTTAGCTTACTTCGAAAGTAAATCCAGGAGGTGATTAAGGAATCCAGGGCACAGACACTTTCAGTTCTTTTTCTATGGGAAAAACTTTATGCTCATCACGTGTCCTGATGATAGTGAGGGAGTGCATAATAAGCTTATCACTAAACCCCAACACTAACGCATAATTACACTTTACAATAACACACATAGAACAAGAGCACTTAATCATTTCGCAATAGAAAGAATAAAAACGCTAATTTCTATGGGCCATTAACCCTTTACTAAAGATAAAATGAAACAATTATGTTAACAAGGAAATTCGGCAATTTATGAGTTGCTTATAAAACATCGAAAGTGGCAACGCTGTATTTTTAAATATTAGCCCGATTGTCCATAATCAGCTGTTTAAAGAAGCCGGCCGATATCGATCGAGAGAACCAACGTGTTATTTATTTTTAAAATTTTTAGATGTTAAATACATTATTTCCCAGACAATAAGGGCGTATTTTTGTCTACGCAGTAGCACTTTAAAATACTAATTCAGATTGAACGGTACTTAGATGACGCGAAAACTAATGTGATTTTGTGATGTGAGTACTTTGTGTTTTTTATAAATTAAGTTGAAAAGGTAAATAAAATAGCATTTTTTTTTCTAAAGGGTAAGTGGCATTTATAAACTTTCAAGTTGTCCAGATCTTACGGGTGTCGTTCGAATTGAACAAATGAGAACATACCTGACCATTTATAAACTCCGCGGCGTGTTCAAGTTCAAGTTTATAAATCAGAGATTGTTTCCCAGCGAACTGAACGTAAAAGTTTATAATAATGTACCCTGAAAAATAAACAACTTGAAATCTGTCAAACGGTTATTGACTTTCTAAAGAGTTTACCCTGAAGATATGACAACACTGTTCAAGATTCACTCCCATATGTTGATGTGTTTACCTTCCGAACAGGGACACCACGTGGTAATTTTTGGTTTGACATAAGGTCATGTACAGGTCATATTAAATTAAAGCACCATTTTTGGATATTTTTCTTCAATTTGTTTTCATCTCGGGAATTGCCGGTTTAAATATAATACGTTTTCCATAACACCCTGTATAAGGTGTTAAATTTACCAATTGTAGCATTATCGTTTTTTTGTTCTGTTGCGAAATAATTTATAATAATAAATGTTGTGATTTTACATTTATTTTGTGATATTACTATTGGTAGCGTTGCAAAACATACATTTTTCACCGTCATTTTTATGCAAATTGGAAAGATCACGTTCAAGAAAATATGACAGAACCAAAAAGTGTCAAAATTATAGTATTTTATTCTAAAATAGTTGACGTGTGAATATAACAACACAGCACAACATGTCCTACCACATTGACTATTTACATTTCTCGCGCGTTGTTTTATGAATTTGACATAAGGTGGCTCAACTTGTTTTTCTTCAATTTGTTTTCATCTTAGGATTTGCTGGTTTAAATATAATAGTAAGTCATTTCCATAAGATCCATATAAAAGTTTCAAAATTTAAAGTCAGGTAGGCTGTTTTCAACACATGGGTGCTCTTTATATTGCAGAGTTACCCCATCCAAACCATTAACTGGCAGCTTAGCGATAAACGATCGTCTCAATGACGTCGAAATTTGGCACAAGGGCGATTTTACAGGCCCTGAAGCGTTTGTAGATATAAATGGAGAATTGTACAGTAGTTTACACTCTGGTGATATTGTCAAACTGACAGGTTAGTAGTTGTTACAATTATTTTTCCAATTTAAAGAATCGAAGTGACACTTTTTGAACCTGATTAAGGGTTTCGCAGAGTTGCAGCGTTTCTAACTATGTATGTTTTCAGGTCAACATATAACACCTGTAGTTAAATTTGGTAAACCCTGCAAAGCAGCGTATGAAGAAAAAATATGTGGAAGGCCACTAGGAATGGGTGTTGATAAGAAAGGCGACTTGATCGCTGCGGACTCCTATTATGGATTGTTTAGGGTTAATGTAATATCCGGTAAGTTTTTTATGATTTTTTTTAAAGCTATGTTACAATGGATTGTTGATAGTTGCAGGGGTATGGCGAATACACTCCCCAACACACAATAATTCCCGAGCAAAGATAATGTTAGTCTTGTTTATAGCCCTGTAACTTTTTTAATTGTTATCCGATTTTGGTGATATTTTTAGTAAAGTGTAGACTTGTGTCTTGTCGAACAAACCCGAAAAAGTTCACCAGCGACAACATGTGCCGTGCGGCACAATTTTTTTAACTAAGCGTTTTTTTTGTGTTTGGGATTTTTTTTATAGTAAGTTAGTAATAATTATTAGTATTGTGATCGCTCGAGCGAAAAACCGTTTGATCACTCGATTATTGAAATAACCGACATCGCTCGATTATAAAAAAAAACCGCTCGAGTTATCTATTCAGGCGAAAACCGTCGCTCGTCACTCATTATCTTTCACTCGATACCCGAGCTTCGCTTGACGCCGGCGGAAATGTACCGCTGTAGTGTGATCGGGTTAAAAAACGGCTCGTATATTCGAACAGTTTTTCGCTCGATAGGAAATACTCTAGTTATAAATTCAGGTGAAAAACCGAAAAATATCGCCTGTCACTTGATACACGACCTTCGGTCTACGCGCCGCGCTATCCGACTGGCGACGTTCGAGTTTGACGTTGAACAGGTACACGACATACGTCTTTCTTAAAGGCACATAAACGAGAAGGTACATATAAAAAAGTATGCCAAATCCCTTAGCGGAGTCATCGCGACATGGGTTTTGTAAAGTTTTGTTTTAACTGGCTAGCCAGCGGCGTACTTTAGGTCTCCGATTGTAAATATTAAAAAATTAAAGGATATAATTTTTAAATTTTTATTTACTATAAACTCGAGAAAACTTCTCAAAAATAACATAATAGTAGAAATTGTAAATAAAAATAACAAAACGAACAAAATTGTTAACAAAATATATAGAAAAATTCGTTGGTAATCTTATAGTAAACATTTTTAAATTTAAACAGGATCTTTTTATTCTTAAACTCAAGAAGACTTCTTAAAAATAACATACATTATAGAAAATGTTAATGGAAAATAAGAAAACGAGCAAAATAGTTAACCAAACATAGGTATTGACAAATTTTTTTGGTAACAAAAGTAAACATTCTTAATGCACATGCGTCATCAGGAACTTTTAGGTAGGTAATTATAAACATGAATTTAAAAAAATAATCACCCATTTTCTTATTTTGCCAGTCGCGTAACTAAGCCTACATTTTTGAAGGGCACACAGTGGGCACCTGATAATTTAAAGTGGGAGAATTTGACGAACCATTTTAAATATCTACTTGTTTTATGCTCGTAGATTAAGGATGTGAAGAAAAATAACTTTTGGTAATACTTTTTGTTTTAAAAAAGCACAAGAATAAACCCGAACAATAAATACATATTTGGGTGATTTTTTGTAGTTTTTTTGTTTGGTATCGAGACACGTGGTAAAAATTCATTATTCACAAGTAAATAAATTTCTGGAATTTGGTGGCTACTACAATTTTTTAGCTAAACCTGTTCCCACCCGTAGTTGTGTGCCTGCTAAATACCCTACCTGATCACATGTAAACGGCTAGGCTGCCGGTTCAAGCGATTTGCTCGAGCGATTCATTCGAATATTAAAATCGCTCGAGTATCAAGTACTCGATTATTCAAATCATAGGTTTTTCCCAACACTAATAATTATTAAATAATTTGTCTGGAGCCCTCCTGTTGTGGTTTTGGCTTGTTTTGTTATAAAGAGTAAAGTTTTTTAAAATGTTTCCCGTTTCATAAGCGTTACAGATTATTAGAATGTGACTATGAAAACTCCTACATGTGACATTCATTTTATTTGTAGGCGACAAAGAACAACTCGTAAGTCCTAAAACTGAAATCGGAGGCAAACGACCAAAACTATTTAACAGTGTTGCCGTAGCCAGTAACGGGGACATTTACTGGACGGATTCGTCCACTGACTTTTTGCTGGAAGACGGAGTTTTTTCTTTGTTAGCAGATCCTTCTGGAAGGTAAGTACCATTATTTGTGTATATCAAAGCGAACTTATTTCCTATTTTGAGCAGGTTTAATGCATAATCCTCTTACAATATTTCGCCCTTCCATGTCATTGTTTTTTGATCTTTGAGCCAACAGACAGACATTTTTTCTTCTTATGAGAAAAGTAAAAAATAAGAGTTAAATTTAGTCTATACAGGGTGTTATGGAACTGATTTATTATATTTAAATCGGCCAATCCTGAGATGAAAATAAATCGAAGAAAAATAACCATAAATGGCGCTTTGAATTATTAAGCGAATTATATGAAATCTGAAAATTTACGTGGCCGCTACTGACGACGTTCGCAATCAATAATTTATTGAGGCAGTCTCAAGTCTCAAAAGAGGTGTTGTCATATTGCAATACATAATTGTAAACCCACGTGTTCAGTTTTTGACAACAAGACGTATTTGACCCGCGTTGTCATTTCTTTTTCAATTTTTTTAGTAAGAAAACTACAATTTTAAGGTACATACTCCCTTACCTGCAATCTTATTTTTAAATAATCCGTTTTATTATTAAATTCCATAAAGAAAAGTATGTTTTGCAACAAATCCAACAGTAGATCATGTCACACAAATTTGAAATCACATCACAACATTTATTATTATGAATTATTTCACAACTAACAAAACGTTTAAAATTCGTATACATCAAGCACGCGGAACCCTCGGCAACGTCGTTCCAACACCGAGTATCGAAACATACTGAAGCAACGATACTGAAGGTTAAACATATCAATACGCGCGCGGCAGTTATCCAAGCAAGGGCCAGACACGCAGTGTGATCTGGCATCACTGTACTTTACTCTAGTGACCTACATTTGTTGCTAAGTGAAACCAGATGGAGCGGCGCGTGTAGGCAAAAAGGTTTTTACCTAGTATTCAGATATTCCATTAAAAAAAAATATGTGGACATTCTCTAGGACACCCAAGGAGTCACCCATTTAAATATATTAAGTCATTTCCATAACACCCTGTATACCGGGAAAAGTATGAACGTGCCATCACCTGTATCAGCATGATTCAAATTGAGATTATATAGATGAAATGAGAAAAATCCACGTCAGCAGTCTCTTTTTATGAAAACGCTGAATTAAAAAAAAAATGTCAAAAAGATGTCTAAATTTTATTAATAATTGGAGGAAAGTCCATGCGGGCATAAAGTACACATTATGGTCCGCGCTGGCATCAAGACGCAAAAAACAGTTTTCGATTAACTTATTCTTTATTAACAAATTAACAAAATATAAATTTACGTTTATGGGGAAATCTCAGCAAATGTGACTTTCGGTGTGAACAGGCCTCGGTTCGTCGAGCAAGTACCCGTTGCATTTCCCACCCGTTCTAACATGTTTGGGACACTTATTGGATGATCCTGAATACAAAAATATGCGTGTGCCGCCGCCCGGGAGCTTTATTTTTTCATTTTTTCGCGAAAATTTGATCAAAATCCACAAATTTTGAGTGTGAATAGAAAAAACCGCTTCCGTTATTAAGCTATAACTTTTGAGGCGATTCAGCAGATTGTTTGGGACTTTCAGGATCTTTAATATGGGTGTTTAGACGTAAGAAAAACCCCATCCCGTTGATGTGCCTCCCCTAGAACGCTAGATACGGGTCTCTCAAGTTGTGTGAACAGCTTTTTCCCGAAATCTGGTAATTTTCGGTTTATAACGCGCCGCTCTCGAGGCGATTTTTTTTTCGCAATATTCCCCATGAAATATTCATTCTTAATGTTATGACTAAAAGATCTGACCCAATAGAAGGGTGTGCCACTTCGGGTTCGGTTGTAACACACTTCAGAAGATGCTCAAAAGGCGACTTTTTCATGCGTAATCGGATCTAAAAAAACGGTATTTTGAGGGGCACAACAACACGGGGGCAAAAAACAGTCTCAAACCGCGCGTGATCGCTGGATCCAAGGCCAACTAATATGTAAACGGTCACTGGGTAAATTTCGACCAGTATCGAGCCAAGTGTTAACTGAGATCACCCGTAAACTAAAATTTGATTGGGCAAAATTTTGAAAAAAATTCCAATCGAAAAATGATTTTTCAAGATATTGGGGGAGGCGATCAAAAAAAGTCAGTAACGCTGGCGGAAATATACTTCTAATATATCTAAAATTGATAATTCGCGGTCCAAAATAGTGTGAAACATGTTTGAAAAATAACTATTTTTTTTTCGAAAAAGTCACATTTGCTGAGATTTCCCCTTATATATTATTTGGTTGTATTTACATAGAAGTGGCAATTCTGGAAGGTTCCGCTGATAGCTAAATTTCCTGCAACAAAGGTTGACTCATGATTCATTGTCTGGGTCTCTAGTTTCTGTAAGGAAATGCGAGATCCAGATGGTACGCCTGCCAACATCCTTGAAACCTAATTTTTTGAGGATATGGTATCCTCTGAATATTCTTCAGCAACTGTGGTGCTCTTCCATCCACCATGGCGCTTCAGCGTAGTCATACTTGCTCCGCTTCTGCTAAAAGAGTTGCCGAGGTTCGACGTAAACAATGACCAGTGTACTTTTCGGGGTTGTTCAAACCCAAATATTTTGCAATAATACAGGGAATTTTTCCAAATGTGTTTTTTCCAACAGTTTGTTCGTTGATATTGTTGTACAGTACAGCGACCTTGTCTGTAGGTTTTGCGTTGCCTTTTCAGCCGTTTTTTCAATTTCGTCGGGAATTTCAAAACCTTGTTCCAATTTTGATTTTTGACTTTGACCCATTAAACATTTGAATACTTATCTCCCTAGCAACAAAAACGCAGGCTATAATAATGTCAAGGTAATGTCGCAAGTAAAAATAGAAAACTTGGTAAATCAAATTAAATTAAAAAAATATATTTATTATTTAAAACGAACTAGTATGGCATAAAAGTTTGTATGCACCACGGGTACTAATAGATATATACCCTCGGGCGATTCACTAACCATCGGGCCAGAGGCCCTCGGCTTTTTAAGACTGTCGCCCTCAGGGCATAATCATCTACTTAGTACCCTTGATGCATAAATAACTATTATTTGTCTATTCACTCTAGCAAGACTCTATTAAATTTCTACTACGTTACGATAACCTTTCAAACACTGTAAAGGTTATAAAAATACTTGTTTCAATATTGTTTTTAATTTAATTATATTTTTTAACCCATTGCAACAGAAACATATGATGACAAATGTAAATAATTATTTAATTTATAATACTGGGAGGTTACTAACTTTTTACCGAGCTAATATTTGTACCAAATATTTAATTACTGATATTTTATTATTTATAGATTTTTCGATATTAAATAACAATTACTTTTATATTTTATTGCATTTACTTATGCACGATAACCGAATAAATATAGATTGCCTATCGAAGTTGATAAACGATATGTTGTTGATTCAAAATAATTTAATCGAGGAATACCCTAATTAGATATATTAATGTATTTTTAATAAGTTCTACATAATTGCTATTTAATTAAAATGTTTTTATTGGAAATTACCGTTCTAATAGGTGCAAAATTCGCTTATACAGGGTGGTCGGTAATGAATGCGCCCTAGAGTAACCACAGATTCTATACTGGGTGTCCCATTTTCGACACTTTTATAGGGTATCTCCGTTATTGTTAGTGCTATCAAAAAAGTAATGTAGGTGTCATGTGCTCTTTTTGGGTCAAACTTAAAATGGTAAAATCAAAATTTGAAAATTTTCGCTCGCTTAAGAGATACAAGGGAAAAGCAAAAAATTGACAATTTCAAAATTACCCTATATTTTCTTAGTTAAAAGAGATACAGAAAAATGTTTTATACAGAAGTTTCTTTATATTGCTTGTTGAATAATCAGCCGTTTTCAGAATAAGTAAACGGGGTCAGGTAAAAAAGTTATCGGATCTAACCTTTTTTTTTTAAATGGAACACCCTGTATATTTTAATCTAAAATTATACTATTTTAAATTCGCCTTTCAAATATATAACACACCATGGATGATATTGGTTTCATAGGCGATTTATTAAACTTTATTACTTTAAACCACAGTAGACCATGAAACAAAAGCTAATATACTAGAAACAACTATGTTGACTATTAACATTTAACGTCAATTACATTTTTACATATTCATTTGCGAGAATGACCCATCAACATTTTGAAAAATTTGTTATATCAGTTTATATTGAAAGTGGAAAAAACGAAGAAATTGCGCTAAATGTATATTTCGTTCGCTATCCGCAAAGACGGTAACCATTTAAGGACATATTCCGAACATTTGCGATGATTCTCGTTATTTTTTACCTTAATCTGATTCTTTTATTTCGTTTCAAAGTATCTAATAAAGTTTAAATAAATAGCCTAGCAAACCAATATCATCCCTGGTGTGTTCTATATTTAAAGGAGAATTTAAAATATATCTATATAGATTAAAATATACAGGGTGTTACATTTAAAAAAAAATTAGGTGAGGTCCGATAACTTTTTTACCTGACCCCGTATACTTATTCTCAAAACGGCAGATTATTTAACAATCAATATAAAGAAACTTAGGGTAATTTCGAAATTGTCACTTTTTTGATTTTCCCCTGTATCTCTTAAGCGAGCGAAAATTTTCTAATTTCGATTTCCATTTTAAGTGTGATCCAAAAAGAGCACATGACACCTACATTACTTTTTTGATACCACTAACAATTACGGAGATACCCTATGAAAATGACGAAAATGGGACACCCTGTACATGAAAACAATAGGTTTGAGCTGAACATGCTTTAGTAAAAATGTTGGTCGTTAATGAAATATGGGGTGTCAAAGTTTAATTTCTAAATTAATTTTTTCTTCATAGCTCGAGCTGTTTTTGAGATATAGACATGAAAATTTTTAATTGGGGGTTTTGAGGGCCAGTAACATGAATTATTCCTGTTTTTCAAATAACTTCTATAGAGCGCTAGTTAAGAGGAAGGTAGGGGATTAAACTTACTAAAAAAAAAAATTAAAAATGCGCCGTAGGCGATATGGTTATTCTTGGGTCCATTTTCAGAAAAAAACTTAATATGGAACATATGTTCTAAACGTCGTAACTTTTGAGATATAATGTGTTAAAGATTTTCAAAAAATCTCCTTTTTTAATTAATTAATATCTGTGATACTGCTCTAGATATTTTTGTGAAATTTGGTACACACTTTCTATTCATCAAGAAATATTTTATGATGTATAACATGTTTTTTATTCCGCCCAGTGACGTTCATGCAGGAATTGTCTTCGGTATCTTTGAAGAAACGCCAGTTCTTTTCATTTAAATTCAAATTATCTTTGAAATTCTCATTCCTTGCTGAGCAAATGTCGTCTCTTGATTTTTTGTCGTTTTTTCGTAAAATAAAATGAAATTATTCATTTGCACTCTGTTATGTAATTCGATATTAACAAAGATTAAAACGGATCTAGTAGTTAAGAAGCAGATTTTGTTTTGTAAACTTAAACAGTTTTGACCAGCCCGGTGAGACTTCTTATGGGGGGATCGAAACACGTAAGAAGGCCATGCAAGTGACATCACGCCATGCCTATCGCCGCTAAGACCTACTTTTCCATGCATGTGAAATATCCCTATGGGTCAATATCAGACTTACGTAGTTATATCTGGAAGCCATAAAGTGGGCGTATTTAACGAAGGCGATTTGATCTTTTCCATATTGGTCTCACTTTACTGAATCGGGAAAGGTTGATGCAGACAGAGACAGACATAAAATGCGAACAGGCCGAGTTGTTAAATAATTTTACAAGTCAATTTTCTTCGTCTGGCATGGAATATAATCAAGCAACATATGAATGATATGTAAAGTGAATGAAGCTGGCGAAAGCGGCGATAATTTTTAATTTTTTAATCTTTTCACGAGAAACGTCGTTTCCGTTTTGGTGCAAGTGAGTAATTTCGAAATATTCATTTAGTCATCTTTACTGAGAGTAAGCATCAATAATAATTTCTTTTCATAAATCATATGGGGCCCTAAAATATGCTCGGACTTGAAGCCTGAAATATTTGCTAGGACCTAGAGCCCAGTTGAAGATGGTAAAATATTTTATGATTTACTTCCTATTTTTTTAATAAAACTAAAAGTTTAATTTTTCATTTGTAGTTACGTTACTAGTTCAATAAATGATATAAGAGTGTGTAAGGATTATTTTAAAATGATATTTACAACTTAAAACATGTCAGAATCCTAATATTTGATTTTCACCACTTAGTAAATCAAAGAAAATGGTTTTGAATGTTTTTTGTTGGTTAAATGCCACTTTAAAATATTGACAGTAATAAAAATTTGGACAAAAGTGACATTTGAAAAGCACGTGCGTTTGTCAGCTGATGCCATACTTAATGGATGCCGGGTTTGTTTGTTTGTTCATGCCTGCTTCGATTTTCTCTTCCTGTTTATAAGTATTCGTTGGTTTTGACAGTTGTCTACCTAGGCTAATGGACAGCCTAAGTGATGACGTCAGAAACGTCAAATTTTTGAAAACCTTTCCAAACAAAAAAAGATTGCATTGAATTTCCCATAAGAGATTTTTTATAGCATCGGTGTACGTTTATTAGTGATAAATAAGCAACTTCTTGATATTATTCATATTTTAGATGTTATTATTGATCTATTTTCAACCACACATTGAGGTAAGTGTTTTAGGTAGATTTTTAATCACCATCTGAACAAGTTTGAGGTTATGTTATTGTTGTTTACTTTATTGTTTAGAGAGATTTAAATTGTTATTTTTCTGAAAAAAATGCTTATTGTACTGTATTTATCAACATAAGGTATGCCGACCACCATTTAGTTTGAAATATTTTTTATTATAGATTCGAAATCTGCAAAAATGGTTGTGTTTTATAATGAGAAGTACCTACATTTGCAAAGGAAGAAAAGAAAGCCTGGATATCACTTATAAGGTACCTTCTACTACATATATGAACACAATGATTGGGTAAATCAATTATTATGTTAGTGTTTGCTATTTAAAATAGTTCCTTTTTTTTAGAAAAGATAGGAAACCTTTACGGTTTGTGACGAAGACTGCTAGCCAGACAGCATGAAAACTTATACTAGCTGACGAGGGTTTTTTAATAGAAGAGTTGCTACCTGAATGAGTCCATTTAAATATACCATCATTTTTGAGCACTCATCAATTTACAGAAGCTCGGGTTTATGAAATCCAGACAATTATAAAGACTAGAATCCATGTCGAGAGAGCAAAACCGACCATGCATTATTTTGCAACAAATACCACAACATTATATGTTCCAAATTTCAGTTATGTATAGCACTTACTAACTTTCAGTATCCACTAATTAAAGAAGTAGAATAATATATTCATAAATATTGTATTTATTTTTTACATTTTCAGTGGTTAATATTTAAACGTTATACTTTATTGGCAAGTAGTGTTTTATTTCTTTATAGGTATGAACATTTATGGTGATATCCAGACTTTCTTTTCTTCCTACTTTGTAGGCAGTGTAAAAAACTTTCAAATTTTCTTTTCATTATAATGTTTACAATCTGGTACGAAACACAATCATTTTTGCATGTTTTCAATCTATAATAAAAAAAATATTCCAAGCTATAAGGTGGGTATACTCTATGTTGATAAATACAATGCAATAAGCTGTTTTTAACAGAAAAATAACAATTTAAATCTCGCTAAACGATAATGTAAACAATAATAACATAACCTCAAACTTGTTAAGATGGTGATTAAAAATCATCAAAGAACACTTACGTTAATCTGTTTCTGAAAATGAATCAATAATAACATCTAATATACAAATAATATCAGGAAATTGCTTATTTATCCCTTATAAACTTGTACCGATGCTTTAAAAAATTTCTTATGGGATTTTCAATGTAATTTTAGTTTGTTTGGAAAGGTTTTTGAAACCACGCCTCTCGTGACGTCAGACTTAGGCTGTCCATTGTCACGTATTTAAGTCATTAACCTTAACAAATTATTAAGAAAACGTGAAAATCACCCCATATCTCAAAAGTTAAGACGTTTAGGACATATGTTCATATGAAGGTTTTTTTTCTGAAAATGGACCAAAGAATAACCTCCTTAAATATTAGCTTGTTATTAAGAAACACCCTGTATATACATACATTCATTGCCGCTTTATTTTGAGAGAAAGCATGGGGGGGACCGTTTCTATCGGGACCCGAACGACACGCACTATAAATTAAATGTAACTGTTCGATATTTTTGTTTAGATTGATACATTATGATGCCAAAACCAAGAAGAACCGGGTACTCATCGATAATATCCACTTTGCCAACGGTGTTGCCCTGTCCGAAGACGAAGACTTTGTTATTGTTGCTGAGACCGCCCGAAGTCGTATCCAGAGATATTACCTCAAGGGGCCGAAGAAAGGTAATTTAAGAGACTCGGTACACCTTTAAAACGAGATTTTTTTCACGGGTTTGTTCATCGATTAAGAAAAAAATGTGGTATATGATAGTTTTTAGAAATTAAACAAATAAAACCAAAGGTAAAATTGATAAAAAGTCGCTTTGATTGTTTACGAAACATTTTTCCGACAATATAAGGTATTTCGAAGAAATGGTAATTTTCTGCTACAGTGTCTAACCCAGATAGATATATCTCTAATGGGTTTAGTTTAAAAAATAAATGGCATTCAATTTTTTTGTAAGATACAATGTCAAATTTAAATTTTAGGACATTTACAATCGTCTAGATTTTATGCGATACTCCGTATAATTAGACATACATATCAGGACGTAAACTGCTCTGCCTTAAACTCTAGAATCTGTTTTCTATCAGTTTAAAAGGAAATATTAAAATTAATTAATCATTAACAAAATATCAGTTTATTCATTAATTAGGATGTGAATTTTTTAATATTCGCTAATTAATTGGCGCAGTGTATACAGGGTCCGCAAACGAAGCGTGGACGGAAGATTAAATCGTTATCGAAGAACTTATCAACAATACTGAAACAGCTTGAGATATTGGATTAAAAGCGGCATGTTTTAAAAATATTTTATATTATACAGGGTGGCCCAAAAAAGTGTGACAGCATAAAGTTATATTTTTTTTAATGGGACACCCAGTATTTTATTGCATATTTAGGTTCGTATTACTATCGTTTATAAGTGCCTCAAATTTTATTTAATTTGGTTTTGTAGTTTCGGAGAAATAAACTAAAAACTAAAAAAAAAAGTTTTGCAGTCCTGAATAAAAAAATAAAAAAAACAATCCAGAACATCGGCATTGCGTGAAATTTATGACAAGAGGTCTAGAGATACTATGAATGTAATTGCGTTTATTTATTTTATACAGGGTGTTCATAATAAGCTTTCAAAAACACCACATTTTAAAATAATTTTTCTCAAGTTTTTCAAATGGAACACCCTGTATATTATTTGGCTATTTGACGTAGAATTCGTAGACAATTTTTTTTTGTAATACAAGCATATAAGTTATATCCAGCCGTTTTCGAAATAATTATAAATATCATAAATTATGTTGTTTAAATAGAGTTTTTATTGGGAAATTTTGTTATAGGCGACTAGACTAATAATTGTAAACTAAAGTAAAAGTTCAAAATAGCTTCCTTTTACTCTTAGAGTTTACCGTATTTTAGTTATTTCGATATAAATTCTAAAAGCATACATTTTTGCTACTTTTATTATTTAATTTTATTTTTTATTCTTAATCGAGTTGCCATAATTTCTTTTTGTTTAGATTGTCACTATGACAGTTAAATAAAATTATTTACATTTGTTCAGTCGTCGAAATTAAGTACTAACTTACACAAAATGTCGAATTTTAGAAATGGTAAATATGATTTTTATACTGGATGAATGTGCAAGAAATTGCCTTCTCGCGAGCCGAGTGTATGCTGAAAGATATCTAGATATTGAGAGAAAGCCGATAGCAAAAACCTTCGAGAAGTTGTTGCAAAAATTTGTAGCAACAGGAAGCACTGTGTACACAAAAAGGATAATAATCAATAAACCCGTTATTAATGAAGAAAATGAATTAAGAGTTCTGTTGGCAGTAGAGGAAAATCATTAAATTAAGTAAAAGGATGCTATTTTGAACATTTACTTTAGTTTACAATTATTAGTATAGTCGCCTATAACAAAATTTCCCAATAAAAACTCTATTTAAACAACATAATTTATGATATTTATAATTATTTCGAAAACGGCTGGATATAACTTATATGCTTGTATTACAAAAAAAATTGTCTACGAATTCTACGTCAAATAGCCAAATAATATACAGGGTGTTCCATTTGAAAAACTTGAGAAAAATTATTTTAAAATATGGGGTTTTTGAAAGCTTATTATGAACACCCTGTATAAAATAAATAAACGCAATTACATTCATAGTATCTCTAGACCTCTTGTCATAAATTTCACGCAATGCCGAGGTTAAAAAAATAGTTCTGGATTGTTTTTTTTGATTTTTTTATTCAGGACTGCAAAACTTTTTTTTTTAGTTTTTAATTTATTTCTCCGAAACTACAAAACCAAATTAAATAAAATTTGAGGCACTTATAAACGATAGTAATACGAACCTAAATATGCAATAAAATACTGGGTGTCCCATTTAAAAAAATATAATTTTATGCTGTCACACATTTTTGGGCCACCCTGTATAATGTAAAATATTTTTAAAACATGCCGCTTTTAATCCAATATCTCAAGCTGTTTTAGTATTGTTGATAAGTTCTTCGATAACGATTTAATCTTCCGTCCACGCTTCGTTTGCGGACCCTGTATATTATGTACAGGGTGTCCCATTGTCGACACGTTTATAGGGTATCTCCGTAATTGTTAGTGCTATCAAAAAAGTAATGTAGGTGTCATGTGCTCTTTTTGGGTCAAACTTAAAAAATAAAAAAATGACAATTTTAAAATTCCTTATAATGATTGTTGAATAATCTGCCGTTTTCAAATTGTCATTTTTTTGATCTTCCCCCGTATCTCTTAAGAGAGTGAAAATTTTCTAATTTTGATTTTACCATTTAAGTTTGAACCACAAGGAACACATGACACCTACATAACTTTTTTGATAGCACTCACAATTACGGAGATACCCTTATAAAAGTGTCGAAGATGGGACATCCTGTACATACAGAGTGTTATGGAAATTACGTATTATATTCAAACCGCAATTCCTGAGATAAAGACAAATTGAAGAAATATAGCCATGAATGGCGCTTTCAATTCATTCAGCGGTAAAAGTGACCTGACGTCAAACCAGAAAAACACCTGTGTGGCACTGCGATACATGTAAGCAATCTAGGAATTCTGGCCGGTGTTGTCATATGTACACCTTAAACTCTTTAGACAAAATAAAATAATTTAAACACTTCCATTCTGTAATACCTTTTTGTACAATTAATTGAGAACAACCCGAAAAAACATATGGAATAGTAATAGCCACGTACGTCACTAGGTCAAATTCCAATGTCCTCTTGACGCCTTACATCGGCTGAGCGAAGTAGTTTCCTACAGCGCCGCACGCGTGCGTCTGTTAGTTCAAGGCCAACCAGCGGCCGGATACGTTGTGTCTCGTCGATCACCAACACACTCTCAGCGATCCGCTCTGTTATTTCGGTTTACGCGTGTATCTTGACCGTACATAAATAATCTTTGAATATTGTTTTCATTGACGCGTTTCTTCTGGACGTCAAATTTCTCGCGTGTAATAAACTGTAGTATAATCTGTATTATTGTATTTTCAAAAGCTAACTATCGGTTCTGTTTTACTATTGCTGTGTGTACATAAAGTGATTCCGGGAGTGTTCCCATGAAAAAGAAAAAAAACTGATTGTGTTTGTGCCTGGATTTCCTCGCTCTTTAGGTATAAAGATAAATACAAGTAGGTAGAAAATAATTTATTTTTATAATTTTATATGGAATTTCAGTTTTACATTAAGTTTGGCAACATTGCCATTGGCTCCGGGCGAAATGTTGTACAGTAGCGTGGACTGACCTGTGAGTAAGAGTGTTTATTACCCCACTTTTAAAACGGTCGATTTAAACAAATAAAATATGTAGCGCTTCTCTAGGACACCCCAGGAGTCACCCATTTAAATATAATACGTCATTTCCATAACACCCTGTATATGTAAAAAAAAATTATTTTCCAATTTTCTTTGTAGGTACAACAATTTTTTCGTAATCGATGATATACTCGCGGGAAGAAATCTCGTTTTAAAGGCGTATGGAGTCCACTTAGATTAATTTTACAACTCCTCTTCTATAGGCACCAGTGACATTTTCATCGATGGTCTACCCGGACTGCCCGATAACCTGAAGGCTGACGGAAAAGGGGGCTTTTTGGTCCCCCTCGTCCTTAGCAGAGATGTAGACCATCCGATCATCTTTCAGTCTGTCGGACCTTTCCCGCTGGTTCGAAAGGCCGTCGCTAGATTCATGGGAATAACCGAATACCTGTTCAAGAAAAGCGACGAATATTTCCCCAACGAGTTTTCCGCTAAGTCCGTTCATTTTGTGAGTTTTGATTTTTCGCCTTTTGCCTGAAAACGAACGGGCCCGAACATTTTTATTATTGAAATATTAAAGAAACTTTTTACGCCGATTGTCACTGCACGATTGATAACCTAAAAATTTGTTTTGACATTTGTCACGTTTGGTTTGGCTGGCAAATCGAAAAATATACTTTTCCGAAAATCGTTCGGAAATATTGACATATTTGATAACATTTTGAAAGAAAAAGGCCCTACACTTAGTCACTAGGCAACGGAAAATAACTGTTAGGAAATATTCATTTCCTTACTGTAAGGAAATGATATTTCCTTACAGTTGTTAGTGTTCTACATAAATGATTGAGAACACGTTGTTCATAAGGAATTAATTTATATTTTGAAAACCTCAATGCATTGCAGAATACATTTTGAAATTAGTTTGCTATATTCACAGTTATTTGACAGTTAGTACAATTATTGGAAGTTGGAGGAACATTATTAGAACTATGAGAAACATTTTGGACAACATGCGAGGTGGTAGGGTTATTTTGTTGAATATTTTGTAGTGTGAAAATTTTATTTGCCACCTCAACCTTATTGTTAAGAGATTCTTCAATATATCCTTCAGCAACGTTTGATGACTTCCATCCGCCATGCCTCTTTAAACTAGTTATGTTGGCACCACAGTCAACCAATATTGTTGCAGAAGACCGACGAAAGCAGTGACCAGTATATTCTGTCGGATTTACCAAGTTCAAATAAGTAGCAACTATTTTAGGCATTTTTCTAAACTGATGTATTCGTATCACTTGTCCGCTTTGATATTTAAAGAAAAATCGGTCACTGTTCATATATCAAAATGATTTCGATAGACATTCAAGTACATCTGATTAACTACAAATGATCTTGGTTTGCTGGTCTTTGAATCAGGTATGCTAATTAAAAGCTTAGATTCTATGTCTTCTAAATCGTGTAGAGTCATTCGGACTAACTCATCCATTCTACAGGCCCCAGAAATACCAAATATTAAAGCCACCTAAAAAATAAATAAATGTGTAATCTAAATAGAAATTAAAACCTTTAAGTTTTCTTTATCTGGAGCTTCCTGGATAAATTTGTCGATTTCTTCCTTCGTTAAAATCTTAGATTTCTTTGTCCTATAACCTTGAGCTTGCTGTTTCAATAAAGAACGAAGTTTTGAATATGTAGATATATCTACATTGTATTTAATTGCAAGGGTTGACTTCAACATTGAATAATTGGCCCATAATGTTGAAGATTTCTTCTTTAAACAAAGGTCTAGGAAGTATGCTATTACAACATTTTCCGAGAAAGAACTCGTGTTTTTACTCTTGCGATAGTCCATAAAACGTGTATATGCATATTCGTACTTGTCTCTTGATTTCTTTGGCAATAATTCTAATGAAGCGGTACTCACTGCCTCAACCAGCTCTGGAGGAGTCCCAGAAATGGAAAATTCATCATCACTAATTAAATTTATATGCGTCAAGTTTGACAATTCAACATTAGGTTTGTTCCAACACCCTATTTTTGTATCGTTCTAGAACCGTCACGAAACTGTTGGAATCGAATTTGTGCGCAGGCGTTAATTTTGCACTGTTTGTTGCCGATGCACAAGGGAGGCAAGGTTGGTACGTTTTTGTGACCATTCTGTGTAAAAATCTCAGCTGATCGCCTGTCTGATTCTAGGAAAGAAGTTTAGTAATTAGTTAATTATCATAACATTCATAAATCACAACCCTACTTTTGTTGTTTTGATTTCTTCGTCTAAGCTTGAGTATTATCTTTTTTCGTTCCGTTTTGTTGTATTTAATAATCATGAAAGAGAATAACGTTTAATGTTAAGAATATCTTGTAGGTTTGGGAACCGGATTATACAAATTTAATAAGAATAAATTAAATAATCAAAATATTAAGCAACAACTGCTACAAAACAAGGCTAAAAGAACTGCATGAATGCCAGAAATACAAAAACAACGGTTAAAATTCTTAGGGCGCAAGTCAGTACAAGCGGTTCCTGGTCTTGGCCATGTATCGTTTTTACCGTTCAGGAACTGGTTTGCGAACGATCACAATTTGGTTGGAACACCAAAGGGATCGCCAGCTACACCGTTTTGTGTCGGTTGGAACGCCTTTCGACTACTACGCATGTGCGTGACCGTACATTGTACGATTTTTAGGGTGATTGGAACGAACCTATTAATACGCAACCAATTTTATTACGAATTTCAAAGCACCATTTATTTGTGAATAAAATTATTCGCGATCTTTTCAAAATTAATCAATATCTGTCGATTTTTAAATGATTTTCTGAAAAATAGTGTGGTTACCTCGTAGGAAAAGCCACATTCCTGGACTCCGTGTTGCTAAGTCTCGGCTTGCGCCTGAACTCTGGCAATCTTCACAGTCGTCCAGGAATGTTTGGCATTTCCTAATCTTTAAACATGGCCATGGAAAATTGATATTAGATGACGATATATCGTTTAAAGTTATTTGGAAAAAGTGTTTAGATTTTAATATTATGCGCTTTTGCAGAGTTTGGAGTTCCAAAAATCCTTTCAGAGACATATTCATTAGTTTTTAGAGACGTTAGCACTTCTTTAAAATTACAAAAATGGCTTTTTGTAATTTAAAAACAAAGAAAATGTTTAAATAATATATTGTTACCTTAGTTTCGATCATTTAACACATTTTCCAGTGTTGCCAATCTGAATTTGTGAAATTACACAAGTAGCTGAAAAATTACAGTGTCGCACAAATACACAAAAAAATTAATGAAAATACACGCAAATCGTGTAGTTATACGCTTATTGACAACACTGACATGTTCATTATATTACTGGGAATATAAAACTTATGAAACTAATACTGGGAATTTTTCAGAAAAATACAATATTTGGAATTTTGACTTCAAACTTTACAAAATAGCAGATTAATATCTAAACACGATTTTCAAATAACATTTTTCGATATCTCGTCACCTAATACCAGTCTTCCATGACTAAATAATTTTTTTCAATTTTCTAACCAAACGAGTCACGTGACAAATGTCAAAAGACATTTGTTAGGTTATAAATCATGCAGAGGCAATTGACCATTTTCACATGACGTCCAGTTTACGTTTACTTCTCGTGCGGATAAGTCGAATTCGGTTCAGCGTGCGATATTAGATAAACGTCAGTTTTTCAGTTCAGGTTAACCCGGAGTTAACTTACGAATAATGAGTGTCAACTCAGGGGGAAAACCCCCCGACCCCAACAACAAAAAGAAAAATCAGATTAATCAAGAAACATTTTACGGCTTTAGTGATCAGGAAATGCTTGAATCGGCAGAAATAGTAAAACAAACAACAGGTAGTATCAATGACTTATTAAATCCAGAAAAAACCGAGCCTAAACCAAAAAAAGATGAGCAACAAAAAAGGTATGAAATATTTAACTATACTGATAAGGACGTGGGACCATATCAGGTATATATTGAACCAATGGATCAAAATTTTTCGGGCAAATTAAACGCGATTAGAATAAATCTGAATATATTTTCATGTCACCCCGAAATAGACGGAAAAATTAAGGAAGTAGAATCTATTGGCAGGGCAAAAATTAGAGTCATATTTAAAGAGTATAAATCAGCAAATATATTAATCAATTCTAAACAGCTAAGAAGTCAACACAAATTAAACCCTTATTTACCTAGTTTCATAATAACGCGTACAGGGGTAATAAAAAACATTGACAGGGAATTTACCGACGAATTCTTAAAGTCAAATATCAAACCGTTTGATATGCATTCGGCGTTCACGGTTAAAAACGTACAAAGAGTCACCTTTAAAGAACTTGACAGCAACAAAAAACCTGTAATGGACTCTAACGGTCGGGCAAAATGGATTCCAGGTCGAACCATTATAGTAACATTTAAAACCCAATTTTTACCGGAATATGTAGCGATAGGGCATGTTAGATACTCAGTTGAAAAATATATACAAAAGGTCATTCTCTGTTACAACTGCAGCAGGTATGGTCACCAAGCAAAACATTGTAAAAGCAATCCTCGCTGTGAAAAATGTCAAAAAGATCACTTCACAAATAATTGCACGGAAATAAACGCAGAAATCAAATGTTATAGTTGCGAAGGAAAACATAAAACTAATGACTTTAGAAACTGTCCAGAATTTAAGAGACAACAAAATATTAAAGAAACAATGGCACTGGAAAATTTGTCATACCGGGATGCAAATAAAAAAGTTCCGAAACAAACATACGCTGAGGCACTTGGTTTGGGCACTGGGAGGGAAAGAAACTCTGAGGAAAATTACTCCAATCCATCTCGGAGTCTAGACTTAGGTGCGTCAGAAACAAATCCGAATTTTACTTCTTTTAGGAAAACTTCTACCTATACAAAATATATTAATAACAAAAGACCGCGTCCTTCAGAACCAGACCAGACAACAATAGAACATCAACAATTAATAAGACCATTCACTCTCCCTAATCAACTGGGAGGAATTTTAAATGATAACTTATATAGATCAGGAATACAGGAACACTCGGTTGACGAGGTTTTTACATACAAAATACTCGATATTGTCATGTTTGTGGTAAACTCTCTAAAGGAGAAAAAAAGTTTTGATATCCAGAAAGTAGATTTGTTAGAGGTTATTAAAAAAAAGTTAGATTTTGATTCAATTAATATCAATGGATAGTTTAATCATCGGACAGTGGAATTGCAGATCGGCTATTTCAAATAAAGGTAACTTAGAAAATTTGTTAAGTACACAAAATATTGGATTAGCAATGTTATCTGAAACATGGTTTCACCCACAAAAATACATAAATTTTTCAGGTTATAATTCTGAACGATGTGACCGATTTGATGGAAAAGGTGGAACAGCAATATTAATTAAAACTAATTTAGTGTATAGGGTGATTAATCTACCACCCATTGGTATAGGGATAGATGTAGTTGGTATAAATTTAAAAATGAACAGATTAACATCAGTATCTTTTGTTTCGATATATATTAAACCTAATACTAGAATAACTATAAACCAGTGGCTACATTTCTTTAACAATATTCCTCAACCCTTTATACTAGGAGGGGACTTCAATGCTCACAATCTGGCTTGGGGTTGCGATTCGAATGATATGGCGGGAAATAACCTCCTTGAAGCATTACATAGAAATAATTTAATTTTTTTAAATAATGGCAAACCTACTTATATCGGTAGATTAAACAATAAAGACACCGCAATAGACATTACAATAGCAACCCCGGATATAGCCAACAGCTGCCAGTGGGATACTCTATTAGATCCTTGTGGATCGGACCATTTACCAATTATTATAAACTGTAATCTTAGACCTCAAAGCTACATAAAAATGAACAAAAAAAAATGGAACATTAATAAGGCAAATTGGACAAACTACTCGCAAGAAAGTAATAACATTTCAAGTGAACAGTCATCAGGAAATTATGAAACATTTATTAGCGAACTGAATGAAGTAATATCACGGAATATACCAGAAAACAACTCAAAGGGCGACCGCACAAAATCTAAACCATGGTGGAACGATCGATGCCAAACAGCTGTAAACAAACGAAAAGAGGATTATGCTAGATATAGGACAAATCCTAATCTAGAAAATCTGCTAAATTACAGAAAGTCAGACGCACAAGCAAAATTAACCATAAAAAAAGAAAAGACAAATAGTTGGCGAAATTATTGTTCATCTCTAAACAAAAATACTAACCTAAAAGAAATTTGGAATAAGGTCAACAGATACAAAAATAGGAAGCAAACCAACAAAATCCCAATTGATTTGAGCGATTGTGAATGGGTAGACAATTTTCACCAGAAAATAACACCTTGTTGGGCAGAAACCCCCAAAGCCGAAAGACGCATGATATTGCATCCTCATCTATCCAAACCTTTTACCATGGTAGAACTTAAGAGAGCCCTTAAGAATAACAATAACTCAGCCCCAGGAATGGATAACGTTCACTATTCAATGCTATCAAATTTGTCTAGAAATGCAAAAGTAACATTGCTAAACTTATATAACAACATTTGGACAAATAAAATAAATATTCCAGAAGACTGGAAAGATTACTCTATTATTCCTATTTTAAAACCACAAAAACCACCCAACATGGCAGATTCGTATAGGCCTATAGCCTTAGCGTCATGTGTACTAAAATCCTATGAACGACTTATCAAAAATAGATTGGAACATTGGCTCGAAAAAAACAACAAGCTACCGGAAACCCAATTTGGCTTTCGTAGAGGCCTCTCCACTCAAGAAAGCATAGCCAACTTTATTACAGACGTCCAGTTAGCATTTACACAAAACCATTCTATCTCGGCTGCATTTTTAGATATCAAGGGCGCCTACGACAACGTTAACCTTGATATCCTATCAAAAAAAATGGAAAAAATAGGAATCCCTACTAATATAGTAAATAATATAATTGCGCTGTACACCCAAAGAAATGTTTACATTAAAATTCAAGACAAATCTTTTGGACCAAGAATGGCTTACCAAGGGCTACCCCAAGGAAGTATATTAAGTCCCATGCTATACTTGATTTATGCCACGGATCTTGACACGATATTTGATAATAAAGTTAAAGTATTACAGTTTGCAGATGATATATGTCTGTATGTATCGGCAAATTCAATAGCAAAAAGCCAAGAAATTCTTGAAGAGGCCATAGCCAAAATGCAAAACTGGACAAGAAAAAATGGACTGGAAATATCTGAAAATAAATCAGTGATAGTTACTTTTACTAGGAAAAGATTTAGGCCCCCATCCGACTACGTTAACCTAGCAGGACTCAGATTCCCTCATAAGACGTCAACCAAATTCTTAGGTATAGTTCTGGATCAAAAGCTGAATTGGAAAGAACATATTCTTTATACATTAAAACGAACTGAAAATGCTATAAATATTTTAAAAACATTCTGTAGCCATAGCTGGGGAGCTGACCCTAATATAGGTCTTCTATTTTACAAAAGCCTAGTAAGATCCATCCTAGACTACGGGAGCATTTTTTATGGAACAGCAGCTAAGACACATCTTCAAAAAATCGAAATGATTAAAAATAAATGTATTAGAATAAGTATGGGAATGTTACCTAGCACTCCGATTGTAGCCTTGGAAGCAGAGGCATGTGAAGCCCCTCTAACACTGCGTAGGCAGTATCTAGCAAATAAATTCGTTATCAAACTGCACTCAAAGGACAGCCCTTTACTCCATAAAATAAGCCAACTCACGACTTTATGTTTAACCCACAGATATTGGAATATTAAAAGGAACCCCCTATGTGTAGAGGGGTTTATGTACGTATCCCAATATTCCACGGAAATTTATTCCAACCGGAAACTACCAAATTTCGTGAATCAGTATGAACATTTTTCATATAATGCAAATACAGACCTCATAACAGATTATAGAAATATACCTGAGGCTGCCCGAAATAACAGCTTCAAATTAGAAATAGAAGAAAAATGGCCAAACCATGAAATACTGTACACAGACGGTTCGAGAATTAACGGAAAAGTAGGATGTGCTGTATTCTACCCGAATAAAAATATAAGACTTAAAATCAAGCTGTCTAAGTATTCCTCCAACTTTTCCGCAGAACTTAATGCAATTAAGGAGGCATATAAAATATGTCTGGAGAATGTCAACCAACATTACATAATATTCACAGACTGCTTAAGTGCCTTGCAAAAAATTATGTCCGCATCACCGACAACCGAAGTCAATCATTTGATAGCCGAAATTATGAAATTAAACTACGAAATCATAAACCAAGGTAAAACAGTCAAATTAATATGGATAAAGGCACATATTGGAATTTATGAAAATGAAATCGTGGACAGACTAGCAAAAGAAGCAACTAACAGTGGAACTATAGATATTGACTACAAAACGCCAAGAACAGATTTTGATAGGATAATTAAAGAAGAGATGAATAAAGAATGGCAATCGCAATACCAATTGGCCACCAAAGGCAATTATTTTCGTAACATTAAACCCAAAATAAGTAGTAAACCATGGTTTTCACACGTAAACAACAAAAAGGTTATACAAACTTTATCGAGATTACGATCAAATCATATAATCTCTCCTAGTTATAAATATAAAATAGGGCTTGTAGATGACCCAAATTGTAATACCTGTAATGAAATAGCCGATCCACAACATATTCTATTTGAATGCCTATTAAATATCAATAATATTCAAGAATTTTTCACGCAGCTGCGTATCTCCAAAACAGTATTTCCTTTTAATCTTGCAAATCTACTGACCGACATTAAGAATTTTAATATAGTTTATAAACATTATACCAAATCACAAAGTCTTTTTGGCTTAATGAATGTGGGCTAACCACCCCTACATTGGGCCAGGAGACTATTAGCTATAGAAACCATATGTTTATCCTCATGTTTACCCACCCTACAATTTGGCCTCTTGTTAGTATTTCCATCCGGGACAGCCAACCGGAAACTAAAATTCCTATCTTGTGTCCCTGTTTAACTTATGGAGAATTAAAAAAATATATGTATATGAAAAATATTGAAAACAGTTTTTATATGTAACATGTGTATATAGTATAGATATAATAATGTGTATCGTGAAAAGTACATTAGGTTTAAGTCATTGTTATTAAATGAATCAAGAAAGAACATGACAATAATAAGTAAGAAAACTTTCAAAAATAGTCTGGTCTGTTGGAGATTCTCCAGTGCCATTGAAACTTACACACACACACACACATGACGTCACAACGCGGCAGCCATTTTGCCTGAGGGACAAACAAATCAAAACTTGGTTAGGTGATGTGTTGTGTTTCTATATTTTCTTTGGTGTTCCTGTATTTTCGGGATCGTTTAAGTGACTTTATGACCTTTTTTAAAATTATAAGAAACTGAAATACTTTACTAATGCCGTCATTTTGTGCAGTAGTGCTTTGTGGGACGAGACAAAATAGAGACAACATAAGGTTTTTTAGAAGAACTGCTGCTCTGAAAAATGCTGGTTGATCTAAACACCGGCAAGAGATGTGGATAAAGGCCATTAAAAGGGGACCATTAAGTGAATCCCAAATGAAGCATGGACATGTTTGCTCTAGACATTTCAAAACTGGTAATAAAATTAAAGATGACATCAGGGAATGAAATTCTAAAAAACTTTTTTTTACGTGTGCTTGCTGCATTACCTTAGAAGGACCATCCTGATTGGATTCCAAATAAGAATATGGGATATGTTAGCTCTCATTCTGTGGGTGATACACGGATTGATAAGTTTCAACGAGCCACAAAAAGGAAAAAGCGATTGGATGAGGTAGGACAAGTAGATACGGATGAAAACCATACCTACATTATTCAAAATTCAATGATTTGATTATGATACAGTTATTGATTTGGATAACAAGCAAAATTTTAAATTAAGTATTTCAAGTATACACCATGTAAAATGATATAAGAATATTTTACTTATTTTTTTTGGAATATACTTCGCAAACTCTCAAATTTTTAAGCAATAACAGCAAACGCTTGAGGACGAAGAGATTCCTGGTCCGAGCAGAAATTTAGATGAAGAACCTATGATGGAAAATCATTTAAATGAAGCCACACAGACCGACAACAGTTCAAAATTTGTCACAAAGCTTATATAGTTTTTTTTATCAAAAATTAAAAAACTTGGAAATAACAGAAGAATCTTTTATTATACTGGGCTTCCAAAAAACGAAATGCTGTTTATTTTATTATATGATTATATTTATTTTATATACAATACATACCAACTTAAATAACTTAGGATAATAATATGCATCATTATATTGTAAATACAATGCACCTAGGTGTTGCCACCTGTATGTGCATATTAAAATAAACTGTACCTATATTTAGTTTGTAAATATTAGTTTAAAGCTGAAATTATATATTAAAATTAAAAAGCTAATCTGTGAAGTAAAACAATTTTTTATTTAGTATTCCTCGAAGGATATATAATTTATGGCTTAGGCATAGGATTTTTTACACAAATAAACCACGTGTTGATGACTTCAGGCAGGGAATGTAAATTTAAAGTCTTTCATGGATCTTTACCATCCATGATTTTTAATTTATGTGTTATGTTTTATCTGTCTTTCACACTTTGAGAAAACTTCATAATAATCACTCCTCTCCATTGTCTCAAAAACTTTAAAACACTTATAGGTATACACAGATTAAGAATAGAATTAGTTTATACAATAAATTAGCTAAAAATCGAATACGTATTGTCCTTGTGGACTCGTGAAAATCGAAAACTCAAATAATTTGCATTCAATTACATTAACTTTGTGCTGGTGTTTGTCCCTCAGCCAAAATGGCCGACATGTCAAAATCAGCTGTTTGAAAATGGTCTATTGGCGTAAAACGTTTTTTCAATATTTCAATAAAAAAAAGTTCCTAACTTTTTGTCGGTCACTGTATATTAATTTTTTTTAGATCGGGCATTTTACCTCTATGACGTCGTTGTCACCGTCGCACAGGGCGACTCTGTTGCGAGTGAATCGAAACGGGCAAATCACCGACAGCGTACATAACCTCAACGATAAAATCTCCAGCATCTCCGAAATGCACGTGCTCCACGATACGCTTTATTTGGGTTCCCCTTTCAACGATTACATCGCTAGGATTCCTTTGGCCAAAGTCGGCTGGGAAGATTTGAAGGTAAGGATCTTGTATGATATAGAAACGTCCAGAGATCTTGTAAAACTTCAGATAGAAAAATGTACATTTCTAGCCTACGCAACGAATACAAAAGCCTTTCCCACCTCTTTCGGTCATTATTGCAGCATAGCCAGATTGACATATTTATCGCAAAGGTATCTTGCAAAATCCCAATTAAAACATTTGTTAACTTGGCAATTACAACTGGTTTAAGGTTAATCCGCAATTGCTCTTAAAATTAATTTATTTCCCAATAATTTTACTATAAACTGTGAAAAGGTGATGAGAGATTCCTTTAAAAAAATATTATTATACTTAATAGTATCAAACGAATCTTGAACTAATGAGTATTTATATATTTTGATGGTTTTGTGTTTTTTTTTTGTGGTTATTGGTGAAAAATCGTCTTTATTATAAACAATCATGGTGCATTCATGTCTAGTTTGTAAAAGAGTGGATGATTTAAAGAAGGATTTATCTTTTCATCGTTAAGTAAGGTTATGTTTTAATATTTAACCATCTGATATAACCAGACTTCAACATTGTTGCCATTCAGCCAACAAATATGTAGTTCTCTCTTCCACCCATTACTGATTTTCAATAATATTTCACACAATCACAGCTTTCCAAGAGTTTTATGAATGGATTATTGTACCTGTGAAAACACCCATATATTTTCTAAATATTCTCAAATTTTTAAATATTTCCCTGCATTAGTTAAAGTAAGACGAAATTATTCTGCAACTACAGAAGATATAAAACTGCGGTTTTCACGTTTATTCCTGCAAATTTAATAAGTTTTTTTAGACGTTACAGCGATTGAAATGGTTAAACTTTCAATAGAAGAATAACGAACAAACCCCCACTCTTATCAAGGTCGGTACGCCAATGAGCGTTAGATCAAAATTATACAGAATCGTCCAAACTTTCTAAAGGCCGTATTAGAGTCGGCAATTTTTTCTCTTGCGCCGGCAATTATAATTGCACGTATTCAAGCGCAGTAAACCGTTCTCGATTGTCAACGGTCAGAACAGCAGTTGGTGCTGTCTCGAAATCCCTAAAATACCCCCAGAATTAGAGATGGGCAAACCTGTTCGTTTTGATTACCAGTTAAAGCAGCTACTGTTATTTACAAATAGGAGGTCAAAAAAGTTGCTACGAATTAGCAGTCCATAAGCTTAATAAAGAATGTGAACTGCTAATTTAAGTACCAGTGGGTTTAAATGTCCATTAGCTGTTCATACCTGCTTCGACCAAATAATAAACAGTTAAAAATAACAGAATAATCCATGTCTACCTAATTGCGCTGGCAATGGCAATTAAAATGGCGTGTGCCCCATTTCTGGTAATGAGAGACAAACGAATACTTATAACCAGGAACAAGACAAACTGCCGTGTTAAATAATCGAAGCAGGCATGATACGGCGACATCCATTATGCCTGGCGCGCACGTGCTTTTCAAATGTCACTTTTGTCCAAATTTTTATTACTGTCAATCTTTTAAAGTGATATTTAAGCAAAGAAAACATAAAAACCCTTTCATTTGATTTACTAAGTAGAGAAAATCAAATATTAGGATTTTGACATAGGTTTTCAGCTGTAAATATCGCTTTAAAATTGTCCTTACATACTTTTATATTATTATTAAACTAGTAACGAAAATAAAGAATTTAGAGATTGAAGGTTGTAATTAGTTTTATTAAAAAATAGGAAATAAATCATAATTTACATAGAATATTTTACCATCTTCAACTTCAAACAAATCAAGGTAAATACAATACTATAGGTATGTACAGCTACTAACCAAATAAATATATGCACCATCATTATGATTATGGGCTTCCAATTTGTTTGTTTCGTAGCATACTCCTGGCGACATTAGTGATCGAAGTCCACTTTAATGATCAGTCATTATGGGATTCTCAATTAAACTACGAAAAGAAAGAATTATTATAATAATATATTACCGGACTTATCAAAATTCTGACTACGGGTTAATATAACTAAGCTGTAAATATTATGTTGTAGCTTTTGACTTGTAGATTGTAAAATTTAAGTAAAATTCTTTAAAAATGTGTTTGTTGCTAGTTTGCGTGAGAAGTTTGGGACATAATGGGACAATTTTATAATGTAAAATAACAATAACGAATGAAAAATTAGTAAAAAAATATTTCAATCATAAATTACTTACCTGCAACAAAACGAAAAGGTCCGTTTTCGTGAAAAGAATAGAAAATTAAAAATTATTTTAGAATTTAATGACGCTTCCTCCACCATTTTCAATCATATTATAAATCATATGCTACTTGATTTTTATTCCATTCCAGATGAAGGATGTTCGGTTGTAAAATAATTTAAGAACTTGTGCTGCTCGCATTATATGTCTGTCTCTGTCTGCATCAACCTTCTCCGATTCATTAAAGGGAGACAAATATGCCCTAGATCAAATCGAACAAACCCGAACAAATACACTCGTCTTTGACTTTCAGATATAGCTAAGTAAGTCTGATATTGACACAGAACGATCGACACAAAAGGATAAACGTATGGAGTAACCTGCCTGGCTGTGACGTCACTTGCACGGCCTACTTATATGCTTCGATCCCCGCCATAAGCGGTCTCACCGGGCTGTGAGAGACAGCTGATCGGGAACGGTGTACTGCGCATGAATCCGTGTCATTTTAATTGTCAGAAGAGTAGAATTTCCGACTGTAGTACGGAGAACGGTGTACTGCGCATGAATCCTTGTATTATAATTGCCATTGCTGGCGCCACAAAAATTCCCGACTGTAATACGGCTTTAACGGTGCTACCAAAGGTATACCTTAATATGGGAATATTCGGAGATATTTAGAATTTTAATATTTACTTTTCAAACCACTTATATAATTTATTTTTCCTGAATTCCTATGCCCTTTAGGGCCGATATTTCAAAGTCACTTTAAGACATAAGTCATCCTTAACACAACAACACTAAAATTTTTGTAAATATTTAAGGCAGATTAACAGATTTATCCAGTGGCAGCGGCCAGTATTTTTTAACTGGAATCATATTATTTCTAAAAAAGGAATCTTATTATATTGGTGTACCACAAGGTAGAAATTTGGGGCCTTCATTATGTATTCGTTATATAAATGATACCGGCAAAAGTTTTTTACTCGATTTTGAAAATCATGTTTTTTTGTAACTAGAAATAAAATTACTCTTGTTTACTGCATATACAAATTTTCTTTAAGGTACTAAGTGAATACATTTATTTGGATAATACAATTAAATCGCAAAATTCTTTGACAGATTAAAAAAATGATTAAAGGAATATTTATTTAAAGACGGATTACAAAACTTGATATAATTTAATATATTAATTAAATTTGTTTTATATAAGATTTATAGAATTGGAGCATAATATGCCAAAAATAAATCGTATTACTATATTACGTCAATTATTGTTGTTTCTTAGGTTGACCGTGTGAAACGGGCTGTACCTGTTGAAGCTCCAAAACCTACAGAAGCTCCTAAACCAACCGTAGCCACTCCAAGACCAACGACCACTACCCCAAAACCCACAACAACTACCACTACACCTCGCCCTGTCACTACTACCCCTAAACCTACGACAACAACTCCTAAACCTACAACAACAACAACTCCCAAGCCAACAACAACTACCGCCAAACCTGCAACAACTACTCAGAAGCCGCAAACTACGCAAAAGCCAGTAACGACTCCTCAGCAGGTTCCCAAACAACAACAAACACCTCAAGCTAAACAAACGACGCCATCTCCTAAACAGACTGCTCCTCCTGTTCAGCAAACACCGCCACCTCCAAAACAAACGACTACACCTCCTCCCAAACAAAAGGCTCCTCCTCAACAGCAAGCTCCTCCAAAACAGCAAACTCCTCCACGGCAAGAGCAGGCGCCACCCCAACGACAAAATGCTGCTCCCGAGCAAGCAGCTCCTCAGCAAAAACAGGTATGATTATTATTGGAAAAAAAATTCTTTATGATTATTTAAAACTTCGAAAACTTCCCACCCATGATATCTCGCTGCAGTAAGTAATATTAATAATCGGAAAGAAGCGTCAATTTTATTGCGAACGGGGAGGATTTTAAAGAATGTTTCCAGCGTTCGTGATTTAACACATATACTGGGTTGCCCAGAAGTCCGGAATAAAATTAATATAGCCTTGACCAGTAACTTTTGGGGAAAACGCTTGGACACGTCAATTTAGTTTTATATATGCTCACATTTTGACGTTATTCGTTTTTTTTTTTTTTATAGACATTTCTCAAAGATATGACGACATCGATCTTTTTATTAAATAGAAACATACAGCTTGTGATACATCATTTGAAGGCTAATATTTCGTACAGTATGCTCATACATTTTAGCGCAATTTTTTTCAAAATGGCGACTGTTAAAAGTTTTTAAAAAATCTCTATTTAAATAAGCGGAAATGATAAATCATTGATGGTTTTTTACACAAAATGTCAGAATGTGAAACAATGAAGATTTCTTACCTTGGAAGGTAAAAAAACCATCAATGATTTATCATTTCCGCTTATTTAAATAGAGATTATTTTAAAACTTCGCCACTGTCAGTCGCCATTTGGAAATAGTTTGACCGAATCGCGCTAAATTTATGAGCATACTACTGTACGAGATATTAGCTTTCAAATGATGTAACACAAGCTGTATGTTTCTACTTAAAAAAAAAGATCGATGTCGTCATATTTTTGACAAATGTCTATAAAAAAACAAACGAATAACGTCAAAATATGAGCATATATGAAACTAAATTGACGTGTCCGAGCGTTTTCCCCGAAAGTTACAGGTTAAGGTTAATTTTATTCCGGACTTCTGGGCAACCCTGTATATATAAACAGTATATTGCTAATACGATCTGCAATTATGTCCCCGCTATGGGTGTAGTGAGTGTGCGCAGTTCGGAAATTTCCTTGTGAAAGTAAACATTCGACAGGACCGGATTTCAACTTTTTAAAATGTAAATTTCACTGGTTAGTTAGGAAAAATATTACAATCAAAATTTCGATTAGTTCGATTTAAGACAGCGTTCCATGCATACGATTTCTGACGATATGATGATCCGACGGTGCCCTGATTGGTGTAAGCTTTTGGTGCCAAATTCCGTCCGAATATTTGTAACAATCGACACGAAGAGCTTTATTTTAACTTTCATCCGACGTCGTAACCTCATAACCTCACTTTTTTCTAACCAAAAATTAAGAATGAATGACTATATGGACTATTTTGGAAATTATTATCAGCTACTAATGCACCAAATTAAAAATACATTAATTTTAAGGTTCGGTAGTGACCACATATATATTATATTGTATGCGAGTGACACTCTCCTCTTTTTTACAAGCTTTTCAGTGAAATTCGGTTCCGAAGATCGGATAATGTGATAAGCAATATATTTTCGTATAAATGTACATACCTAAAATACTCCACGACTTTTGCAAAAAAGCACCATGCACTTGTGTCCTTTCATCTTAAACAAAACAAGCCACTAACCTAAAAAACAATCACCACAAATATGAAATTCCTTTACAAAAATTGTTGTTGGGCAATGAAAGTTTGTTTATAAGCACTAATATACCGACAACAATGTGGATGAACCACTTTTTATTCTGTAATTTGAAAAAGCATCCAGAACCAAAGATGGCGACGAATAACAACAAACAAATAATGTCGGGCCGGCTCTGACGCGATCGATAAAATTTCCGCCCTACTGCGCAAACTCAATAGGCTCGCGCCATCTCCCATAGCGGGGACACTTTTTGTATTTTGGAACGTTCGTATTGGCAATATACTGTTTATATATATGTGGATTTAACCCCTTGCGATGTTTGCTTGTAGGTGTGAAATTCATCTTCGCAAATAATAACTATCATTACCACTTGTGTTTAATATATTATTATATTAATTAAATTATGCTTTTAGGCTCCTCCTACCAAAGAACAACCCAAGCCTGCCCAGCAAAGCAAAAATTAAGTCTAAATGTCTAAATCCAGAACATTCAAGAGAAAAATTCATTTTATCATCGTCAAACGTCAAAAATGAATCGTCTCAGTCGCGAGTAATCACAATAGCCTGTTTTCTATGCCCTGTGGATTGTAGGGTACTTTTGCCTGTTTTTTTTCCAAAGTTTTTATCTAACTTTCTCGTTTTAAACTATGTTTTCAAGTAAACGGCACAATTTTACCCTCAACCGAAGAGTCTATAGAGAAGTTATGACTCCATTCTTTAGCAGGTAAGTAGACCTTGCATATATGATCAATAATAATGTCATTACTTCATCGCAATGTTAATGCCGTTGATATACAGGGTGTTTCATATACATGTACCGTGTGGTGATTCCTTACTCAAAAATAAGACATATAGTTCTTATCGATATGGGTCCACAGACGCTTTGTTGGAAATATACAGGGTGTTAAATTTTTCTGATGTTTTCTAGATATTTCCGATACGGCTTTAGTAAATTTAGTGAAATTTATTAGAGCGCCCCTGTTCACACATTTAGAATTGACCAGGCTAAACAGAAAAAATATCTACATAAAAAACAGTGGCGTATACCACCTGTTTTGTAAAACAGCAGAGGATATGTTTTCAATGGTGCCACTGGTAGATTAATAGATTAACTTCTGTGACTAAAACAGGCGGTTTTATATCTTATTAGCACATACCAAAATTGAAAATAATATCTAATATACTTTCGGAATATCAAAAAAATAATGATTTTATGAAAACGCTGCATTAAAAAAACAATGTCGAATAGAAAATGTCTAAATTGTATTAATAATTGGAGGAAAGTCCATAATTTCGTTCTACATGGAACAGTAATAGTCCGACAGACCGTTACCACAATGTCCTGTTATCCCGCCTTCATCTAGTCAATGACTAATCGCTAGATTATTAAAAAATAAGAAAGTTCCACTCGAGCGAAAAAGTTCGGCAACGCTGCGCTTACCGGTCAGAGTGATTTCAGTCCGTAAGAAAGCAGATCGTCTTTTTGTTATTACGCCTTGTCCGTTCTTGATGAAATCATTTATTAAAAATATAAAAAAAAACGTGAATCCATGAACAACGGACGTTTTTAGTGTTGCGCAGCTGCAGGGAGGGCAGCGGAGTCGGATCTCGTATCTGTATAATTCATGATCTCGGTACACGGCTTGCTGTGTGGCTTGGTTGTCTATAACAACACGGCATCAGCAATGTCCTCATATTGCATTATTATTGATACACATTTTTTCTTGACTGAAAACGGTTTTGCTAGAAAATGCGTGTGTAAAAATGTCAGTTCATATTTTTCCCCCATTTTCAGAGCCACAATACATGATTTCTGCCTGAAAACGGACGAGGCGCGATAACTCGAACAGCGTTAAAAAAATGACATACCTAAGATCCAACACTGCGCTTGCGCGTCGATGAAAATGTCCGTTCTCATTTTTTCCCGGCCACGAATATCGAAAAGTAACATCCGAAAACTCCGCTGTAAACAAATTTCGATTTTTCTCGAACCAAAACTATTCACCGCACGGAAAATGTCAGTTTCTATTTTCATCTCATCAAAAACATCACTGTCAGTCAAAAAATGAAAAGAACGGACGAGGCGCGATAACTATTACGAGCACTTTTTTTTACATATAAAGATGATTCTCAATGATTTCGCAACGTTGCCAATGTCCGTTCTTGGTAATTTCCTTCTCAAGTCCTTATTAAATCACCACAAAACTGAAATTTAGTTCGTGATCAGTCTGAAACCTGGTAACGGGCTGCCGTACTATAAATAAAATTAACTAAAAATCTTCCGAAACAAAAAAATATATACTTTCCTCCAATTTTCCTTGAACATTATTTCCTAAAACGGAAATAAACGCTTGGGAGAAAATCTTCAGAAAATGGAAGGAATTATTAGCATTGCATTAGAGAACGCCCTGTATAAAACTTCAGGCAGGATTTATTGAACATTTTTTTATGGCGAAACACCATGTGTTTTATATCTAGGTAGATTGTAAATTATAATAATTAACTAGGTAGTGGTTTTATCTAAGGTTAAGTAGGCTCAGATAGTGATTAGTTGGTTATAATTTCTCTTAAAAAAACAACTGTTGTATAAAGTTTTTTTTAATAAGTATAAGTTTTTTTTAATAATGAAAGAAATAAAGTAGTCCCACTATATCTTTACGCGTGCGTCATTATTTTCGTGTCATTAAAACCATACGAATAAATCAAAATTACGCGGAAGAAAAATATCAAAACAAAGACTGATTTCATAAACATTAACATAATATATTAATATAATAATAATTTCGAAACAAAAATTGATATGGTGACGGCGAAAACACAAAAGTAGAATTAAATAGCTCTGAAAAGAACTATTTTTAGGATTAAATTCAACTTGAAGGCGCAACATCTTATTATCTTATCCAAGTAATCGAAACAGCAACGGAACAGCTACAAATCAATATTCAGAGCTACGATTGTAACTTTGTCTAACAAAACTTTTATGTTTTCATTCACTCTTAAGATTGTAATAAATAAAGATGGGGAATTTACGTCACGATGGCTCTTGATCCATGGGTTTGTGACGCACGTGTAAAGATATAACGTGCAGAAGAGTATGTCCGGTTCGAACTTCCGTTTTTGCGTATATAGGGTTTCCCAAATAAGATCTCGAAGGAATTTCAAGTTTAGAACAGAAATATCGTCATTAAATAGCCTTGGGTTTTGAATTTATAAATTTGGTTACAGTTTTTTTTATAGCTTTTAGGATAGTAGCAGGTATATCGCATACGGGGTCGCTCATATGTAGGGAATCTGACGATTATTCCCTAAAGTAAAATGCTAGCAAACAATACATAGTACAGAGAAAATAATAAATTGTACAGGATTGGTAAAAAATTTAGTAAAACCACCCAAAGATTTTAGAGTTTATAAATCTATGGTAAAACCGGTTTTACATGTTTCAGAGTTACATCGGTAGTTTTGAATAAATAATGAAAACCCATGATATAAATGTGTTCTTTTAGTAATATACAGGGTATTTCATTTTAAAAAAATATATATTTCTTTTGCCATGATTTTTTTGCCAAATATACTTTAGAATTATTTCTTCCTCTTTGTTATAGATTTGTTTTTAACGCTATAACTTTTGTCGTTTTACTTGAGGAAATAATTGATCGAATACATATCAGCGACCCTGTGTATACGAAAACTAAAAAACTAGAAAAAATTATTATTTGTTTTCCACAAGGCATATTAGCAAATAAGGATTCAACTTTTATACGTTTTTATAATTGTAATATTTCGGGTAGTTATTAATCATTCCTACGCTAAATTCTCCTGTACATAAGTCACGAGGCACATGCGTTATAGTAAGTTTATACAGTATATTTTACAAGTTACATATTATAGCCTTGACCTTTACCGCAATAAATCAATTACCTATTTAAACCCCATTTTGTATGTCCCAACTTCTTCAACCTGCAATAAATGGTTGCAGGGTATGTTTGAAGGTATTAGCTATATTTTGAATTATCCCCTAATTATACCATTTTTTTTGCATTCAAAATAAATCAATATCTAGATAACTATACAGGGTGTTATGGAAGTGACTTATTATATGTCAACCCGCAAATCCTGAGATGAAACCAAATTAAAGAAAAATAACCATAAATAAGCGAGATATACACTTTATGTGAAATCTGAAAATTCACGTGGCCGCCACTGGCGACGTCCACGATCAATAATTTATTGACGTAGGTCAAGTCTCAAAGGAGGTTAGCGCACGTTCGGCGATGTTGTCATATTGCAACATAGCATTGTAAAAGCACGTGGTCAGTTTTTGCCAACAAGACGTCTTTGACCCGCATTGTCAGTTTTTAAACTCTTTAGAAAAATAGTAGCTCTTTGCTATACCTTGTAAGAGTATTATTTTTGCTATACCTTGTAAGAGTATTATTTAAAAATTTCCATAAAAGAATACAACACAAAATGTATGTTTTGCTGCAAAACCAATTGTAATGTATTGTTAATTATTATAAATTCTTTCGCAAAAGAACGTTAAAATTCGTATGAACATGTGGGAATTTGAACGCGACGCGACATACGCCTTCGGCGGACGTGCACGTACTGAAATAACAGCGCCGCGTGGCCAATGATCAACGTTCTCGTTCGCTCGAGGTCGAGGCCCGCGCTTGGATTCGGCATCGCTGCTCCCGGGTGCCCTAGTTACGTCTATTGGCTGAAAACAGACGTGTACGGCATTGCATTGGAAAGCACATCGGGTAACGTAAGGGTTTATTCCTCAAGTATTTAGGCATTCGTTAAGTTTGTGGGGCTTCTCTAGGACACCCATTTAAATATAATAAAACATTTCCATAACACCCTGTATTTTCAAGCCGACCCTGTACCCATTTATTGTGGTTTGAAGAATGTCGCGACCTACGCAATGAGGCTTAAACAGATAATTGACTTATTGCAGTAAAAGCTCAACGGTATAATGTAAACTTTACTATACTAGACATAATTTATTTCGTTTAAATGGTGCACAAGGCCAACGCCGTTATACATTCCCACCAATAAAATCATGCGTTACGAGTGACTCTTGCACTTGGAGGATTGAATGTTAATGTGAGAAAGATCGATATGTTAATTCTTTATAGTTTGCATCAGGGGGGTTGTAGTTTTACGATATTTTTATTATCGAACGTGCTTTATCATGATACAAATAAGGAACGACACTGCCGCGTGCAGTGACGTCACGGGGCGAGTGATTTTTAAATTTCTTATGGAGATTTATACGGTGTTAACGTTTTAAATTCTATTTTAAAGGTATTAAAAGGTTTTACGCATTTAATGGTATGTAAAATGGAAGAATAATATATGACAAGTATTTACCTATATTAAGTTCATAGAAATATCACATATTATTAGAGCTAAAATACCACTAAAATAAGAAAATATTCCGACAAACTTTTAAAACCGAAGCTGCTCGACAGCGTTGTCAGTCTTTTACAATTGTAATATATCTGTCGGCGTCAAATAGTGAAATCCGTCATTCCCAGAAATGCCTAGTCATTTCACGTATTGCCTGCAAATAGTGTAACTCTACGTTTGGTACACCGTTTGTCTAAGAGGATCAGGCATTCCCTGCAATGACGGAATTCTTTCAGTCAAACGCTGTACTTAACTAAATGATTTAAGTTACACTGTTTGCCGGTTTTAGTCAATCATTGTAATTAGGACAGTGAGTAGTGCATGAAAATAAGGTATTTTGCATTGAAAAGTTTGTAAATAACTGATTATTATCAGGAATTTCCTTAAAATTGAAAATAATTTTCATACCTCCGTCAACTCCGTAACATTCCAAGGTTTTTTCTTACTTTGATTGGAGTAATAGTCATCTAACTTCTTATAAAACAATTCTGAATGCTTCAACATTTCATATTCAAAATAAAATCACTACACAGATGTTAACAATAATTAACAGCGTTCGACTAAAACCGGCAAACAAATCATTTAGTTAAGAACAGCGTAATTCCGTCATTTACAGGGAATGACTGATACTCTTAGGCAAACGGTGTACCAAACGTAGAGTTACACTATTTGCCGGCAATACGTGAAATGACTATGATTTCACTAATTGACGCCGACATATCCATTACTATTTTAACAATTTTTTAAATGTTCATTCTTATTGTGGATCTCTCCATATGAAATTTATGTTCAATGGGAGGAGGCCCCCATATCATAGGAAAGTAACGACCTTTTTTTCGTACTCTTCTTACTCTGACACCGTTTTTTCTTATTCTATTAGGTTTCGAACGTCGACTTATTACTTTTGATCAAAGATTTCTGGCAACACTGGTCGCCACGTAGTGCCGTTTACCGTAGTTTTCCATAGAATTTTTTCTTATCTAGTCGTTTGTTCGATGATATGATGATATGGTTCTTTCATTTCACATATTATTAAACGCGTAAAACCTTTTAATACCTTTACAGTTAAAAACGCTAACAGAAATATAAATCTCCATAAGAGATTTAAAAATGACTCGCCTGGTGACGTCACACGCCACGCCTCCATCGGCGTGGACTCTTATCTGTTAGTTAAGTTATTTGTATCATGGCGCTTTACGAATATACAAGGTCGTTTTTAAGTATGGTTATTAACGAATGGGTCCCTAAGGTTAATGGGTTGCGCGTGTCCCAAATTTTCAGCGAAGAATTTTTTAAATTAGTTGGTTTGTCTTGATTTTATTTTTCTATGCTTATATTCGATTTTTTTTTATTAAATGCGAACTAGATATACAACTAAAAACGTATCCCTATAAAGAATTAGTATAATGATGTTTCAGAAATAAGTTTTAGGGTTTAAGGATTAACGTTACAACTGGTACTGATTTTTGGGTATTTTTGTTATGTGGTTGTGATTGATAATTTTGTTTCATCGTCTTGTATAAATAATAAATAATTTCGTGGTAGTTCTATGATCAATGGCTGTATTTCTTGTTGATTTTAATATATTTTATAGCTGAAGTGCAGAATTTTTATGTTACGAGGTGACAATTTAAAAACTTACCATAGAAGATATCAAAAAACCAAAAACTACCATTTCGGCAAGAACGCAGGTGGAAAAAATTATTATTTTACATTATTTTCACCTGGAGTTTGGTCCATTCCCCCCGGCATACTTCATATACAACGTGTCCAAGACAAGGAGGGCCAGTACAAGGATCTCGGAAACCGTAAGTGATACGAAGTCGATTAAATGGAGGTAAAGTTGCGCATTTACGTGCCTAATAATATGCCGTTTAGAAAGTTTTAAAATTCCGAGTAGTTCCGGAGATATCCGGAAAAAAACGAAATTCTGAAAAATCGTTTTATTGTTTTCCTGGGTTTTTTTGAGATCGAATTCTAAAATAAATTGCACTTTTGCATTGCGACTTTTTCCGCTCTATCTAACAGCGTTAATTGTTTTGTAATCCGACGAGTCGTCTTCGAAGGGCCATTATCAACTTCCTTTTTTTTAAATACGGTCCTGTTTTTCTGATATTGGAATTTGAGAGCTTTTTTTCTTCCGAATGCAACGATGTATGACACATTGTGGTTTAATGACGTTTCGAGGGTTTTTTGAACAACATCAGGAAATTTTGGGATCCGGTCCTGTATTTCTCCTAATTTTATGAATAATATCTCATAAGTAAGCTCTAAATTTTTACTTATGTTGGACTGAACGTAAAAGTTTATAATAATGTATCCTGAAAAATAAACAACTTGCAATCTGTCAAACCGTTATTGACTTTCTAAAGAGTTTACCCTGAAGATATGATGACACTGTTCAAGATTCACTCCCATATGTTGCTGTGTTTACCTTCCGGACAGGGGCACCACGTGGTAATTTTTGGTTTGACATACGGTCATGTACAGGGCATATTAAATTAAAGCCCCATTTTTTGGATATTTTTCTTCAATTTGTTTTCATCTCAGGAATTGCCGGTTTAAATATAATACGTCATTTCCATAACACCCTGTATACAACATAATTATAACGTATTGGCAAGTCCTTAAGTTCATCCGCTTTCACGTTACCCAATATCCCAGAGTGACCAGGGACCCACAAGAGCTCGACCTTGTTCCCCTTGGCCGCCTGTTCTTTTAGGTTGGTGTAAGTTTTGAAGTAAACCGATAGGAGTTGTGAGCCTTGTGAGATATATTATTAGTGTTGGGAAAAACCGATGATTTTAATAATCGAGTACTTGATACTCGAGCGATTTTAATAATCGAGTTAATCGCTCGAGTGAATCTCCTGAAATTCCAATTTACCAAGCGATGACGTCACCGACTGCTTAACGGGCTGCCTAGCCCTTTACATGTGATCAGGTCGGGTATTTAGCAGGCACGTAACTACGGGTGGGCAAAGGTTTAGCTAAAAAATTATAGTGTCACCAAAAAAATTCCAGAAATTTATTTATTTGTGAATAATGAATTTTTACCACGTGTCTCGATACCAAACAAAAAACTGCAAAAAATCACACAAATATGTATTTATTGTTCGGGTTTATTATTGTGCATTTTTAACCCGAACAAAAAGTATTACCAAGAGTTATTTTTCTTCACATCTTTCTCAATCTACGAGCGTAATAATATAAGTAGATATTTAAAATAGCTTGTCAAATTCTTCCACTTTAAATTGTCAGGTGCCCACTGTGTGCACTTCAAAAATTTAGGCTTAGTTACGCGACTGGCAAAATAAGAAAATTGGTTATTATTTAAAATTCATGTACTCATGTATTCATAGTTACCTAAAAGTTCCTGTTTAAATTTAAGAATGCTTACTTTTAATTACCAAAAAATGTGTCGATACCTATGTTTTGTTAACTATTTTGCTCGTTTTCTTATTTTCCATTAACATTTTCTATAATGTATGTTATTTTTGAGAAGTCTTCTCGAGTTTAATAATAAAAAGTTCCTGTTTAGATTTAATAATGTTTACTATAAGATTACCAACGAATTTTTCTATATATTTTGTTAACCATTTTGTTCGGGTTTGTTTTGTTATTTTTCATTAACAATTTCTATTATTATGTTATTTTTGAGAAGTTTTCTCGTCTTTATAGTAATTAAAAATTTTAAAATTATATGCTTCAATTTTTTAATATTTACAATCGGAGACCTAAACTACTCCGCTGGCTAGCCAGTTCAAATTCAAATTTATTTATTTTCAAAGTCGTTCACACATCATACAAATTAAATAAACATAATATAGTTTTATAAAAATTTTAAACAGTTACATATGGCACCTAGTTAAAACAAAACTGTCGCGATGACTCCGCTAAGGGATTCAGCATACTTTTTTATATGTACCTTCTCGTTTATGTGCCTTTAAGAAAGACGTATGTCGTGTACTTGCTCAGCGTCAATCTCGAACGTCGCCAATCGGATCGCGCGGTGCTTAGACCGGAGGTCGTCTATTAGGTAACCGGCGATATTTTTCGGGTTTTCGCCTGATTTTTAACTAGATTATTTCCTATCGAGCGAAAAACTGTTCGAATATACGAGCAGTTTTTTAACTCGATCACACTACTTCGGAGGCGAGCGAAGCTCGGGTATCGAGTGAAAGATAATAAGTGACTGGCGACGGTTTTCGCCTGAATAGATAATCGAGTGATGTCGGTTATTTCAATAATCGAGTGATCAAGCGGTTTTTCGCTCGAACGATCACAACACTATATATTATTATCTTTTGGTTGTGGTAGCCCTTTTCAAGATTTTGTAGTACACGTGCTTGTATGGCATGAACTTCCGCTTGGTATACTGTGGCGTAGTTTCCCAGAGGAATACTTATGCCCATCCTGGGCCTTTCCCCAAATATACCTGCGCCCACACCGTTACACGCGGACATTACGGCCAGTAGGTTCCGTAACAAAGCCTTTTTGTACAACGTAACATGTAACCTAAAAACATGCATGTCACGAAATTGGGATATTGTTTTGCTTAGTGAGTTTAGACCAGCTCATTCATGGCACGTTGCTTAAACGGTATAAGTAACTTTTGGCAACTTGAACCAAACTATGACCGCGGTAATAATCACAAAAAATTGTGATTAATCGCTTAGAATCGATTATTATAATAATGATATTTATTCTTGGCACGCGATATTCGATTCAAATTATTTGGACATTGTTTTCGGTAATGCGTATGATCTTTTTATTCTCATTATCCACCATCCATCAGTTCTATCATTATTCTGGTCGTTGCATAAATAATGTTTGTGGAAACTTTCTCGCTGGTCAATAACGGGTTGTAATATTATGCTGATTAACTAAAATTTATTTTCAGTCAAATATAGTTCTCTCCAGACAATAATGTGGATGGATCTGATCGATTTAAACAAAAAGCGTGTATTTCAGGAAGACTTGTTTCCTATTAATCACTTTTTCGTAGTAACATTAAACCATTATGCCTTAAAATTTAATAAAATAATTAATATAATCATAGCTTATGAATGTTTTTGGTGTTGTTCGCAAATTAGGTCACTAGTATCTCCTCACACTTTTCAGGTCGCAGCAATACCGTCGACTATTTTCTATATTTATGTGAGTATAATAATTAATTTTAATTAACAAATATACTATACAGGGTTATTCACGACGAGCTTGCATTAGAACTTTATGGAGAACTACTGAACATATGTTTCTGAAACTTCGGTATCGATATGCTCTCTTTAACTAAAATATCCACATGTTTTTGTCATTTCCGGTTATACCGGAAGTAGCTGCCAACTTTCGTTTTTTAAATACAACATGGTAATTATTATTACATTTTTCGATTAAGCATTAAATACTAAGCACATTTTATAGAACATGTTTCTGTCAGACTCTGCTAGTTTTTGAGATATCTGGACTTTTTGTAATTATTTGGCAAATGCATGACGATGAAATAATCCATATAATTTTTTTACCTTAGCTCTTGTACTAAGAATTTTTTCTCACCGAATAGCTAGAAGATCATCAAGTCTCAAAAATATTTCTAATTCGGCAAAAAATGTACAGGGTGGTCACAATTCAAGGGTCATTGTGAAAGAATTCAACCATAAAACACTTTCTTATTTTAAATGGAACACTCTGTATATTTTTGTTTAATTTGATGGCAAATTAGTTGTTCTTTATAAATAGTCAGATACCCACACATGACCAAATAGTATTTTCGGAATAAAATTGGATTTTTTGAGAAAACGCTTTAATATAGGTATAGAACAGTAAATACTATAAGGTAAAAAAATTATATATATTATTTCATCGTCATGCATTTGCCAAATAATTACAAAAAGTCCAGATATCTCAAAAACTAACAGAGTCAAAATGGCGTTGGCAGCTACATCCGGTATAACCGGAACTGACAGGAACATGTGAATATTTTAGTTAAACAGGGCGTATCGATAAACCTAAATCCTAAATCCCCAAAGTTTCAGAAACATATATTCAGTAGTTATCCATAAAGTTCTAATGCAAGCTCGTCGTGAATCACCCTGTATACAAATAAACTTATTATAGTCAGTTTTTAAAAGACACGAAGTAAGAAATGTTCATTAAATATTCTCGTCTTTTTTTTATACACTTAAGCTTTCGAACGGTATTTGTAATTGTGAACAAATGAGAAATAATAACAATTTAATAGTTTTAACATGCTCTTAACCCATCTTAAATTAATTTAAAAAAAATACCAATTTGTTCTTCATCCTCTTATCTACAAAACCCATTTTACGAAAATGTGGTACCTCTTTTAGTTCGGATTTTTCATTTGTTTACAATGACAACCCGTACCCTACTACTACATATATTTAAACAAAAACAATGTTGTTGACAGTTGAAAGGTGGGAGAATGTTGTAAACTGGTGAAAACCAGTAATTTAATATAGGTAAATAAAAAAGTAAATGTCAATTAATAAAAATTTTAGAACGGATATTCATTTTAAGTTTTTCCCTAAAATAAAAAAAGAAGAATAAAATACCCGAAGTTGCCAGAGTTCGAATCTAGTTTAGGCCGGGAAAGCGGGTAGCGGACCAGCGGCGAGACAAAACATTTGATTCAGGCTTCTTGTACAGCATTTCAAAATTATTTACTGTTTAAAAATGGGGAATCCGGCTTGGAAGTTTAATTGTAACCCAATTAGATAATTTCGATCTAAAATTAGACATAAATAGGTAATCGTTGTAGATTTTTTCTAGAAATTTAAATAATATGAAGAAAAAAATCTATATTTTTGCAATGTTTACTTAAAATACAGAATTAGCTACACCATTGCTTAGCCTAAAAGAAACATAACCTCATTAATCTCACTTACCGACGAAATATTAATCCGGGGTTAGAATTGTCGAATTCCTTGCGCATCTCGCGCTACTGAAGAACTATTGTAAATAGATAATAACTAGTTCTAGTTCGAAAAACACTAAAAATTAATTTGAGAATACAATATATTACAACAGCAGTAGAGAATAAACACAAACAACAACGCACCCGAAAAATGGTTGATATTCCTAAACTTTTATAATCCCTAAACCATTGTTGTTGGGAAACTATAAATAACTTTACAAGTAGAATATTTAAAAAACACACATATTTAGTATAATATTTTTACTTTCTAGGTACACATGAGAAATGCATTCAATATAGTGCTGGGCGATGTTCATCGATGTTTTTGAAACATCGATGTTCTGTTACCGTTGTTCGATGTTTTCGACATCGATGTTTACCTTTCGATGTTCAATGTTATAACAAAACAAGAAAACTAGGTTGTAATCTTAAACTCAATTTTCCCAGCACAAGAAAATAAGAGCGAAAGTTTATGATTTCATTTTCTAAAAGCCTTATTAGAGTCGACAATTAAAATTTCCGGTGCAATGACAATTATAATTGCACGAATTCATGCGCAGTAAACCGTTCTCGATCATCTGGCGCCTTGCTAATAGTCAGAACAGCAGTTGGTAGTGTCGAAATCCCTAAAATACCCCCAGAATTAGAGATGGCACCCCTGTTCGTTTTGACTAGCAGTTAAAGCAGCTACTGCTACTTACAAATGGCAGTTCAAAAAAGTTGGTACGAATTAGCAGTACATATGCTTAATAAAGAATGTGAACTGTTAATTTAAGTACCAGTTTCGACCAATTAATAAACATTTAAAAGTAACAGAATAATCCATCTCTACCCAGACTTGCACCGGCAATGGCAATGAAAGTGGCGCGTGCCTCATTTCTGGCAATGCGAGACAGCCGATCGAGAACGGTGTACTACGCATGAATCCGTGCAATTTTTATTGCCAGAAGACTAGAATTGCCGACTGTAATACGGATTCCATTCTCGCATTGCGCCCGCAATGCGAGAGGTATTTGGCCAGCTGATCCAGAACGGTTTAGTGCGCATTAATACGTGCAATTATAACTGCCATTGCTGGCGCAAGAGACAAAAATTGCCGACATTAATACGGCTTTAAATATGGTTGAAATCTTTTTTTTTTCCAACGCCGGCGAAACTATGGCCCCAAAAACGAAATAGCTTGCAAGGAAAGAAACTTTCTAAGTTACTTTTCTTGGAATCTATTAATAAAAAATTTTGAGACGCTCATTAATCTAGTTTTACAAAAAAAATAGTTTAGTAGAAGTTGCTAGTGACTGGAATTAATGCAGTTATAAAATATTATGTTTTAATATTTGCTTTATTTTTAAATTTCTGTTATATCATAATTTTTCAATTCTTTCTAATAAAAAGTTTTTTATTTTTTATATCTAATTTATTCCTAATCGCAAATATACTTTTTTAAATATCGATGTTTAGAAAACATCGATGTTTTACAACCGATGTTTCTACGCCATCGATGTTAGCTTTCGATGTTAACATCGATGGTCAACATCGATGTTCCGTTTCGATGTCCCAGCACTAATTCAATATAATTAATATTATACCGTTCGGTTTCAAACGCAGGCGGTAGATTTAGGACTCAATACAGACTTGGCAACATTGATTTCTGTTTAAAACTTTGTATGATTCGGACAGAATATAGAATATAAACAATTCGGTCTTTTTATTACATTAAATGTTTTTGGTTGGTACTCTCACTCAATAATCTAATGAATTTAGATTGTGATTTTTTTTAGGGTATGACAGTAATAATATTTTTAACAAAAATTATGGATATTAAAAGCATGATCAATCTTCAAAAGCAAAATTTTTGGTCGCTTAATTGTTTCCAACCGAAAATGAAATCCCGTATATTAAAGCTAGCAGCACGAGAGGAAAAAAAATCTTTAATAACAGCAATGCTTTTCTGCGGAGGTGTAATAATTCTTATGCTTGACGGGGGCAAATATGACTACACATTGGCATTGCTTAACAGTTATAGTTATATATTTGCTTTTATTGTCTTTACTGCTGTTTCAATAATTACTACATTGTTTTCACTTGCGTCCATTTTCAATTGGGTACATGTAACTTTATATTATCACGTTCAACTTCAATTATTAATACAACAAATAAATGGTAAGTACCTACTTAATTTATAAAATTAAAATCGGGGTGGATTTGCACTTGTTTCCCCAGGATTATATTATTATTATAAATAATTTAGTGCAAACAGTTATTGTTTAGTTCTTAAGTTTAGCTATTTCCATGTCTTTATTATCGGAGGTAATTACACTAGTGCCTAAAAATTTTCGATAATTTTGCATGAAAGCGTATTGCCTAAAAACAACATAACATTTTCATATTTTACAAAATTTGAAAATGAACGAATGTTGTTTTTCAAAGGAAATACGCTTAAATGCAAAATTATCTGAGAATTTTTATGCACGAGTTTAATTTAGGGAGAAAATTACTCGAATAATGGTTAAAACAACTTTATATTACAACTTTTAAATAAAGAACTAAAAAAATTAGTAATTATTAATAACGCAATTGTAATAATATTTAATATTTGAGTTTGTAGCTGGAAAATAAAAATAATAAATAAACGTCAAAAAGTGTCATTATCTTTGTCAATAAACAATAAAAACTTGGCGGGTTGTTTTCGATAGCTAGAGGGGTTGTTTTCGATGTAATCAATCGAAAACAACACCTCTAGCTTAATGTATGAGGGTAATTTTCAGTAAAATTAAATCGATTTTTGAATTTTGCGTCAAAAGTTTTGTTGATATTTCAAAGCTCCATATTTTCTTAACGAGTGGATAGATTTTCAAAAACTACACTGAGCGAAATCTCGAGTTGATATAACTCAAATATGAGTTGTCCTAGACCGAAGCGTGTTGCTAATAGGGGACAGCCCAGACCTCTGAATTACGGCAACCAAATCGAAGAAATTGCATCAACTCACTATTCATAAGTTATTATAGCACAGAAGATGGATTATTTTATGCGGTTGATAGGCTACCGTAGCTACCAGTATGTGAATTGTGATGCGTTACTAGTCGGGCTAGATTAATTCATGATTCGAGCTATCAAAACTTGACATTTAAGTTGTTCTAGCTTACGATGGTGGCTGGAATAACTCACTCTTTGGGCTACCAGAGTCCAAATTGTGGTACCTAAATTGTGGACTATCGGAACTTGAAATATTATATATAACATACACTGGTTCTGAATAAAATAATATAAGAACAATGGTTTAATAAGTTTCTTAATAAAATAAAAAACAATTTGTAAGGGCTCCCAAAGACTATACTTTAAGAATACACTTAAAAACGAAAAATAACATTTCATGTGTAACACAATACATGTACAAATCTTGAGTAAATACGTATTAATAATATTATAATATTAACATATAGGTACTTATAAATAATAAGGCTCCATTCCAATAGTAACAGTTTGTATGCATCTCCCTCCTGTCCCTCCATTTTACGCCAACTGACCAAAATTATACAAAACACAAATTTTCACGCACAGAGAGCAAAAATGGAAGATCCCGGAAACGGCAAACAGGTGCATCTACGCGCGATCGAAGGAAAATGGACTAATAACAATGGAATGAATCGCGCCAAACCTGCACGAGCACGAATCCGGAACTTTCCGTGACCTTACGACCGGTAATTTACCCTCGATATGGGGTTTTGTAGCACGTTTTGTGGGTTATTTTAAATGAATCCTGAATTATTCCAACCCAAAAACTGAGTTCAGGTAACTCATAAAATAGTAACAAGTTGAGGGATTGTGGAAATCCCAAATGTGTTTAAAATGTTGATAAAAAATCTCTTTCTGGGTTGAGGCGAACCAAAAGAACCTGAATTATTGTAGCGTTTTTAAATAATTTGTGATAATTCGTAGACTCATAGAACAACAGAGAGGTGTGTTACAGTAGCTCCAATTTTGTAACCCACGACATTCGTAAATGCATTTTTGTCAGTGTATAAGCTGCTTTTTACGTCACAAGTTTTCCCCTCACAAACAAACTTGTTGTATTTTTGGATTTTATCGAAAAGTTCTTTCCCGGTCTGTAATGCCTTACGGTACGTTTTCGATGGGCCACCCTGTATAATAGAACATGTACAGGGTGTCCATTTTTGGGTAGTTTTACGGGGTATCTCCGTTATTAGTAAAGATAGAAGGATGCGGTTTTCGCAGCACTATGTACCGACGTAACGTATAACGGGTAACTCCGAAAGTGGCCGAAAGTCACCGAAGAACCGACGAAGGTCGTTTTTCAATCAAAATATTTACCGTGCCGGTAAAAAATTTTTATAAAGAAATTTTTATAATTTTAGTAGTAAAGTGCATTCCTTCTCCAGAATATAATATAGTATAAAAGGGGCTACAGACTATGCGTCGATTCGTTATTCGTGAAGCGCGGTTCGTCCCGTTCGTCAATAGTTCGTAGTGTTACTCCGAAAATAATTTTTACTGTCACAAGCAAACAGGGCCCCCGCTAGCATATGTGCAAAGTGTGCACTGCACACGGGCGCCATCCTTTAGGGGCGCCAAAACCCAGGGTAAAAAAATTGCAAAAATTTCCAAAAAAAAACAAACAAAAAACAAAACTTATTTTAAAATCAAAGTTGAGAAATTAAATAGGATTAGGTATAAATACACACGAGATTTTATTAGTATATCATCCAGTTTCCTATGTTGCGAGAACATGTCAGGCGGTAGTTTCTTGATTTTTCTTGTTCAGACATGAACAATGCCCAAAATTATAGATCAAACATTAAGCTCTCTATAAACAGATTTGACTTATTAAATAAGTATGATAATATTTTCGGATTTTTTAGCGACATATATTCAAATTAAGTGATAGCGATCTTTTAAAACATTGTTCTGTTCTTGAAGAACGACTGACAGATCAGGATAATAAGGATATAGACTCCAATGATTTGTTTAATGAAATTAAAGCGTTAAAGTTGTTTTCATTACCTGATGATACTGACCCCTTCTTAAGTATTTTACAATATATATGTGAAAACAATTTAATCTCCACCTTTTCAAACGTAAGCATTTCACTAAGAATTCTTCTGACATTACCTTAATTTTGATTTAAATTTCCCGGAGCTTAACTGTCGCACACCATAGGGAATAGCATTATACCATACTTTGCCAGCATGAAAAACGGTCTCCATAGTTAACCTTAGGTGAGATTGGGGTACACGTACAGCATTTCTATTCCTAGTAGGGTACTCATGCGAACACTCACTTCTACCCAAGTACATATTATGAAGAGAGGTTACACACTCATAAATAACCAAGTCATAAAGGGTTAGGATTTTTAAAGATTTGAATAAAGGTTTGCAGTGTGCTATTCTATTGGCCTTACAGATGACTCTGATAGCCCTCTTTTGCATGAGAAATATACTGTGAAGCCTACCAGCAGTTCCAAACCCCCAGAACATCGATCCATATCTTAAATGCGATTCAAATAGAGCATAATAGACCTGGCGAGAGATGTGGCCGTCGTCCAGTTCCTGCGATATAGTTCTTAGCGCAAACACAGCAGATGTTAGACTTTTGGTCAACTTATCTATATTATTATCCCACTTCAGGTTTTGATCCAACATAACTCCCAGGAACCTATAGTCTGAGACTCTAAGAACGGTCGAGTTATTAACAGTTAATGATAATGCAAGATTTTTATTAAAGGTCATGAATTTTGTTTTATCGACATTTAGCACCAGCCTGTTAGCATCAAACCACTGACTTATCAGCGACAAATCTTTATTAATTTTAAGCTCCAACAGGGTGGGGTCCTCATCGGTCCAACAGATGGAGGTGTCATCCGCAAACATTGTGAAACTGCCAGAAATCTGCAAGTTACTAAGGTCGTTGATGTATAACAAGAACAGTAGAGGACCCAGGACTGATCCTTGCGGCACCCCATTTGCGATGTTTCTATTATCAGAACGAACGGTCCCCTCCCCATCGCCCGGGACTTGTACTGTTTGCTCCCTGCCTGATAAGTATGATTTAAACCATCTCAATGTAACCCCCCTAATACCATAATACCTATTCCAATTTATTTAGTAATATATCGTGATTCACGCAGTCAAAGGCCTTCGCCAAGTCACAGAAAACCGCGGTGGTCAATTTTTTATCGTTCAACCCTGAGTAAACCTTTTCCAAAAATGAGTAGATAGCAGCACCAGTACTTTTTTTACTTTGAAAACCAAACTGCGAAGCCGATATAATATTGTACTTATCAAGAAAGCCAGTCAAACGTACTTTCACTAAAGTTTCCACAATCTTAGAGAAAACAGATAAAAGTGAAATTGGTCTAAAATTTGCTGGGCTTTTGACATTACCACCCTTATCAATGGGAATTACTAACGCCAGTTTAAGGGTATCAGGAAATATCCCTTCTATAAAAGAGCTATTTACAATGTCGGAGATAATTTGAAGGACGCTTATAGGTAATTGTTTAACTACCTTTAGAGATATTTGATCCAATCCACAGGAATTGGTTTTTTAAGATTTCGTACGACATCCAAGATCTCAAGCGCCGTAGTAGGCCTCAGATAGAAACTATTTACAACCCTCATTCTATTTTCCCTGAGAAACGACATTGCACTAGAGTTAGAGTGTGCCGTTATATTTTTTGTGACTTCAGATGCCAGGTTCACATAGAATTCATTCAAATAGTTTGCAACATCCAGTGGTTTTGTAATTTCGAGGGAATTAGCTTCTAGTTTGATATGCTTTTTTTTTCTATTACAGTTCCTTCCAGAAATTGTATTTATTATTGACCAGGTTTTTCTTTTAGAGTTTTTAGCATTGATTATTTCTTTAAGATAAAAACTATTTTTTGCTGCCCTAATTGTTTTTTTTAGTGTTTTTTTGTATCTTTTAAAGTAAGAAATAATGTTTAGATCTTTGGTATATGTAGCAATGTAATGTAGACATCTCTTATTCCTGCAAGAAATCCTTATACCTCTAGTTATATAAGATTTATTGCTAGATGATGTTCTTTTAAAGGGAAAGCAGTCTGCTATGGCTCTCATTATTTGTTGCTGAAAATTATAAAACTTATCCGTCGGTTCACAACCCACAACAGAGAACCAGTCTATACCGTCCATGACAGACTGAAACTTATGCAAATTTCTGGCAGAGTAATTTCTACGCGATACGTAATCCCGTCTTTCCATCGTTGGTACCTTAGAGGAAATTTTTCCCAATATTATTTCATGATCGCTCAGATCAGTATGTCTAACTTCAACAGTAACAGAAGCATTTTTTAGTTTAGTGCAAAAGTAATCTATAAGAGAACAACTAGTTTTTGCAATTCTAGTAAATGTTTTTACTTCCATTTTCAAATCAAAAGAAATGAGCAAACTCCTCATTCTGGGAATCATGAAAATCAATGTTAAAATCACCAACAAATATAATATTTGCATGGCCTGGTAAAGAGTCCAGTACAGTAAAGAGATTTTCATAAAAAGTATTAAGGTTACCTGAAGGGGACCTATAAATGTTAATAATGTAATAATTAAAGTGCTCAACAAATGCACAAGTAAGTTCAAAATGTTTATCAGCGTTTACCTCTTCGCACCTACTTAGATTTTTACATTCTAAGTGATCCCTCGCCAATATCATAGAACCACCCCCCCTGAGTTCCCTTCTCACGTAATTCGAGGCAATATAATACCCCGGTAGGACTAGATTTCGTGATCTTTTAAGTGATGTTCAGTTAAGCAGATTACTTCAGGGTTTTCATATTCCTCCAAACAAACAGAAAATTCAGTGTGTTTGTTCCTTATGCTACATATGTTCACTGATAAAATACTAAAAACTAGGCTCTAAATCCAAAACATTTGAATCGCAACCAGAGTCGGAACTACCCACGCTACAGCCGATTTGCCCGGAATTATCTATAAAAAATTTGTTATGAAATTATTTTCCACACTGAGATTGTTCACATTGCAAGTTGTAGGTTTGATAAATACAAGATTGCCTTTCGATTTTACCTGTTTTGTAGCATACATCAATCTAGCCACTATTGTACTATATCTGTGCATTTGACCATAATCACTATTTACATCTATGCACACCACAGCACCCTCACCATACATGTTCAAAGTATTTGAGTACTCATACAGTTTTACATTAAATTTGTGTACTTGGTGATAATTCGCACAATTATATGGGTAGGGAACCGTAGTTATTATGATATTAGTGTGAGTGCAAAATCTCAACTTAGCATTTATGTCTCTAAACAAAGGAATTCTATTATTATTGAAGTCATGATACCCTGCGTTTATTATAATATAGTCATTCAATGTAAAATGCCTTGTCAGGTTTATAATATCAATTATTACACTACTAAAACAGGCGTTAGGCTTAATGATCGTTTCTACCTTATAATTAGTAAAATACTTATTGACTAAGTGTAACAGTGGACCAAATTTGTTATCACATAAAACTAAAATTTCTGGTTTATTTTTTACGCCAAAATTCCCATTCTTACTCTCCCCACAGTTCATTTCCTTTCTGAGATTCAAATCAGTGTTCATGTTGCTTACTCTGTCCACTTCTGCATTATATTTGCTTGCAACATCAGGTGGTTTGGGCTCATCTAGGTTGCTGCTGTGAGACTTAGTCTGAGAGATCCTGTCTTGGAGGGTTTTTGTTTCGTTCGCCAGCATACTGTTCTCTGCCGTCAAGGTATCTATAGTAGTCAGCATATTTCTACTTATAGCTGTGGTTTCTCTATCTGACCGTCTCTTTCTGCAATCTCTATATTTAGTAGGAGAATATCAGGACTTTCTCTTTCTAGGTTTGCAGTTTGAGATTCAGTATTCTTTGTGGGATAATCTGTTTGAGTATCAGAGTCGCATATATTTGACTCAGTTTGTATGACAGCATTTTGTGCCAAGATGATGCGTGTCTGAGTAAAAGAGGTTTTAAAGGATTTTATATCAGGTGCTGGTGACCTACCCGCTCTGCTCAATTTACTCTTAAGTTCCTCAATCAATTGGCTTTGTCGAGCTAGATCATCAGAAAGTTGCGCCTCAGAGTTAGATGCATCTTCGGCAAAAGATACAGACTGCCTTTTTAGTCGCTTAATATATTTAGCCTGTTGATCCACCTCAGACTTGAGTTCAGTGATCAATTTTTTTAGGTCATCAATGACATTATCGTCATCAGTTACTGACTCACCACACTGAGGAGAACAGATGATCAGGCTCTCATTTATAATTTTGTATACCTTATTTCCGGTCTTCCAACAACTCGGGTGAATGAATTTTTTACAGCTGAGGCAAAACCAGTTTGCACATTCTTTCGTTTTGCAACATTTAAATTTGGACCCCATTATTTATTTTGAGTTTACTTCCGGCCCCTACTACTATCTACTACCTGTATCTGTAGCTTCTGGCGAGCGATCTTTTTCAAAGTTAAAAAATCATTAAAAATTATTTAAGATCGACAATGCTTCAAGAAATCTTGTCTGGGCTAGCGATATTAGCAATTGAACAAGAAATTTTTGATGGTATAAATTTTAGCGATGTAATTAATGAATTTGCAGTAGCAATGTCTCGGAAAATATCGCTGCTATAATAGCTATTTTGTATATTTTTCTATTGTACCTAGCTATCATTTTTGATTTTATAAACGAAGTTACCTAGGTATTTTTTATCAGAAGTATCTGCATATTGCATATTTTTTAAAATATCTTAAGTATTAGTAGAAAGTAGTACTTATATAGGTATATGTAGACATTAGGCAATATTTCTGTTATTTGTTCCTAAAAAAGATGTGATTTTTAGTTTTGGGTTATTTTCTAGTATTTATAAACAACGTGTATGTACCCCATTAGTTAAGTAAATGCTTTAAAATGGGTGTGAACAAGAATTTATTTTGTTATGATTTTATTCTGTTGGTTTCATTTTGATATTTTAGTCTACAATTTGTGCTTTATTTCAAGAACCTACCTACCTACCTACCTACCTTCAAAAAAATAAATAAAAAAACATGATCCAAAATGCCTTAAGGGGCGCCAAAATCCTTTTTTGCACACAGGCGCCAGTAGCCCTTACGGGGGCCCTGCAAGAAAACAATTTTGCTGCTGGAAGTAGAAACTATTCTATCCCAGATAAAATAATCCTAGCAAAGATTTGTTAGCTAGAGCCTTGCTCAGTGTTCGCCTAACGTTTTACTGGTGTCGACCAGTTCACCATATTATTGCCAATATCTAGACAATTGGTCTTAACCTAAATCCATACTGTGGCACAGAAGAATAATAATAATATGTCTGTAAATCCCCAACAAGCTGACGCTAGTACTATTGGAAATGAACATTATATTGTGGTTTGTAGACATTTCTGCGGATTTTGAACATTGTACCGTTGCTGATGGCCTGCCTCATAATAAGTATTACCAAGAAATTATTTGGAGTAGAATAATAAAAATTATCAAAAGACATTCCGCTGTACTTAAGTGAGTATAATATTGTTGTACCACCTTATTAGAAAACAAGATTTTCGACCTCGAAATAAGGAAGGAAAATGATTCTTTTCCTCCTGGAGACGAAACATTTTGTTCCCTCTAAGTTCATTAAAACTTTTAATAAGCAAGACTTTTGTTTACCTCGTCTATATAATTTTAAAGGGCGAAGATTTACGGATATCTTTACATATAAATGTACAGGTGTGCTTGTGCTACCTCTTAAAATACTGATTCAGATTGAATACTACTACTATTACCAAGAAAGGGAAGCCTCGCCATTGATAGGATGTCACCACCTGCAGACCGGTTTTGAACTCTCGTCAGTACAGGGTAGGTGTCCATCAGCGTTGCCAATCTATCGAAATTGTAATAGACCGATCACTATTTTAACAATTCTAAATTACTTTATTGCCTTACTCACCAAATCTATTACTATTTTTACATTTCAGTAATTATCTACATCGAGAGCTGACAACCTAACCGACCTTTTTTTTTTTAGATATTCAACCTTGTTGTGGGGGCCATTCACATACCAAATTCATGATACAATAACTAAAGGTAAGATATCTAACAGTTCCAATTTCGACTTCCGCGCGCAGTGACGTCACAGGGAGAATGATTTTTAAATTTCTTATGGAGATTGATTCGGTGTTGGCGTTTTTAATTCTAAAGGTATTAAGAGGTTTTACGCATTTAATGGTATGTGAAATGGACGAATAATATATGACAAGTATTTACCTATATTAATTTCATAGAAATAACACACATTACTGCTAAAATACCACTAAAATAAGAAAAGATTCCGACAAATTTTTAAAACAACCGCCACGCCATCGGAACCGGTCGACGATAGCCGAAGCTGCTCGGCCACCAGCGTTGTCAGTGTTTTATAATTGTAATATATCCATTACTATTTTAACACTTTTTTAGATGTTCATTCTTCACCCTTTTTCGTACTCATTTTACTCTAACACAGTTTTTTACTATTCTATTAGGTTTCGAACCGTCAACCTATTACTTTTGATCAAAGATTTCTGGCAACACTGGTCGCCACGTAGTGCCGTTTGACGTAGTTTTACATGGAAATTTTGCAAGTTCACCAGAATTTTTTCTTATTTAGTCGTGTGTGTTTATTAAAATAAATATCTGAATTTTCATAAAATGACGTTCGCTGTCTTCGGTTGTGATATGGATAACCAGTCAAATAAATTTGATAATATAAGGTGCTTCCGTTTTCCTAAGGATAAACACAAAAAATTAGAATGGATATGGTTTTATTTACTTTGTTAACATGTATTTTCCCCTGAAGCTGATGAGCATATATGCCTTCGAAACATGCATGGAAATTAAAATATTGTTTATTTAATTACTGAAGCAGACTATGAGTTTCTTTACCTCTTCATAATTTCACTCCACTGATAGATGGACTATTTAAAAAAAATAGTTTAATTGTTTATTACCAGGTTGTATTTTAGCTCTAATCTTTGTGTATGTTCACGAAATAAATATATCTAAATACCATGATATTATTCTTTCATCTCACATACTATTAAATGCGTAAAACCTTTTAATACCTTTAAAAGCGAGTTCAAAACGCTGACAGCAATATAACTCTCCATAAGAGATTTAAAAATCACTCATCCGGTGACGTCACAAGCCACGCCTCCATCGGCGTGGAATCATACCTCTTAGATATTTTATACTATGTACCAAATTTATGTTCAATTTGATGGTGGCCCCGATATCATAGGAAAGTAATGACCTTTTTTTTGGTACTGTTCTTCTTACTCTGAAACCATTCTTTACTGTCCTATTACATTTCGATCCGCCAACTTATAATACTTTTAGTCAAAGATTTCTGCCAACACTGGTGTCCGTACCTATCATCAGAGGATACAACTATTTCAAGCTGTATTATTAAGCTTAGTTGGCAGCACCATCTCTTAGTAGTCCCACATAACCTGAGCAGAGAAATAGCCTGCTTGCTTTTCATGGAGAGAGCTTCAATTTCTTAGTAGTGCCATTCAATCTGACTTCGTATTTTAACTGCTACACTGTTAGACAAAAATACCCTCTTATAGTATAAGGTTCTTCGGGTAGTTAGGAAATGAATATACAGGGTGTTATGGAAATGACGTATTATATTTAAACCGACAATTCCTGAGATGAAGACAAATTGAAGAAAAATAGCCATAAATGGCGCTTTCAATTCATTCAGCGGTAAAAGTGACCAGACGTCAAACCAGAAAAACACCTGTGTGGCACTGCGATACATGTAAGCAATCAAGGAATTCTGGCCGGTGTTGTCATATGTACACCTAAAACTCTGTAGACAAAATAAAATAATTTAAACACTTTTCCATTCTGTAATACCTTTTTGTACAATTAATGAAGAACAGTTACGACGGACTATGTTCTAAACAACAAAAACATATGGAATAGTAATAGCCACGTCTAGGTCAGATGCCAATGACCTCTTGACGCTTTACATCGGCCGAGCGAAGTTGCTTCATATAGCGCCGCACGCTTGCGTCTGTTAGTTGAAGACCAACCAGCGGCCTGATACGTTGTGTCTAGTCGATCACCAACACACAATCAGCAATCCGCTCTGTTTTTCGGTTTACGCGTGTATCTTGCCCGTCCATAAATAATCTTTGAATATTATTTTAATTGACGCGTTTCTTCTGGACGTCAAATTTCGTCGCGTGTAATAAAATCTAATAATCTGTAGTATAATCTGTATTATTGCAATTTCAAAAGCTAACTATCGGTTCTGTTTCACTATTACTGTGTGTACATAAAGTGTTTCCAGGAGTGTTCTCATGAAAAAGAAAAAAAAACTGATTGTGTTTGTTCCTAGATTTCCTCGCTCTTTAGTTAAAGGATAAATACAAGTAAGTAGAAAATAATTTATTTTTATAATATTATATGGAATTTCAGTTTTACATTAAGTTAGGCAACATTGCCATTGGCTCTGGGTGAAATGTTGTACAGTAGCGCGGACTGACCTGTGAGTAAGAGTGCCTTATTACCCCACTTTTAAAACGGTCGATTTAAAAAAAAATATGTAGGTAGCGCTTCTCTAGGACACTCAAGGAGTCACATATTTAAATATAATACGTCATTTCCATAACACCCTGTATTATAATTAGAAATCGGCGTTTTCAACAATATATATATTTTTAGAGGAAAATGCGTTTAATCCCTTCCTCCCTTTAATTTTTATGCCATTAACAATCCGAGAGAGGAAAAGCGTTATTTTCCTCCCTTGGTATGTAAATAGCTATTTTCTAGGTCATTTCGCATCTGTACCAATGATTATCTAAAACTAAATATAACAGGTCCGGTTTATGTGACAATTGGTATTGGTGTGAGCATTGGATTAATTTTAAAATTCATCGTAAGTAGTATTTCTCGGATATAAAGAAAATTATAATTCTTTGTTATAATGACAATTTTTAACAGACTTTAAAAACAATTCGATCTCTTTTGGATTTTTTCTATTTGATGATTATTCTTGCATGTGGCCGATTAGGTTTCCGAGGAGGTTCAATTGTAAGAAACTGATTCAAACTACGAGGGGTAAAAGGGGATGAAATTTTACTACAAAAGATTTGTGAAAAATGGATATTTGAAGTCAATTTTGACCAATTAAATAGGGGTGTGGGTAATAGGAGAGAAATCAACATTTTTATCAATAATGTTCAGTGGTGGTACGACATGTTTTTAAGAATTTTACATTTTGGGGAACCGAAAAATGGACAGATTAGTTAGTAGTTATCAATTGTGATAGGGTAGATTGCACAATAATTAATTATACAGGCCAACAAAATAAAAAAAAAATGTTGGTGCCTGAGATCTGAGAACTGATTTTAGATAGGTATACTTAAAGTGCTGATTATAAAACTGGCATCAGATATTTTCTATCAGCTCTAGTTTTTGAGATAGAGACTAATTGAATTTAGTTCTAATAAAAGGTAAAAATAAATAAATCTACATCTCTTTAAAATTCAAAATAGAAATTTGGTATTCAAAACTAGGATCTAATTAGCCAAATATACCCGAAATTGTCAGTAAACCAATATTCCTACTTAATCCTATTAATTTTATTACCTATTTTATATTTGGAATTCCCTATGATCCGATCTCCCCATACCTTCTCAACCCCGACTAATTGGTTTTGGAAACATAGTACCTTTTGTCTACTTTTATCCTTCTCGATTTAGTATAGTTTTTGCAAATAAAGTTGTGTCATAATTTTGTGTACATTTTCGTCGTTTTATAGTGTTAAAACTAAAACAATGGCATCCTCCAGCAGGCGTAGCTGTGTAAACCATCCAGATGTTTTTTGTTATGTATGTGGCGAATACACTTTGAAAGAAAGTAGAAAAACTATTTCTGAATTTGTGAGAAGGTCTTATCTTGCCTATTTTGCGTTCATTTAGGAGATCAAGATAAATCCGGGGCTCCACATGTGGTGTGTAAAACATGTGTTGAACATTTGCGACAGTGGACAATTGGAAACAGAAAGTGCCTGAAATTTGGTGTACCAATGGTTTGGAGGGAACCACATAACCATTATGATGACTGCTATTTTTGTCTCGTTAATATTAAAGGCATAAATAGGAACAATCGACATAAATGGACATATCCTGATCTAGATTCTGCAAGAAGACCTGTACCGTACTCTAAGGAAATACCCATTCCAACCTTCAGCAGTCTTCCTGAAATCCCGCAAGATGATACAGAAACATCAACGTCTGATGAAGTTCAAAGAATGCAATCAGAAAACGACAGCGAATTTGAAGCAGATTTAACTCCTGAGTGTTTTAATCAACAAGAACTGAACGATCTCGTGAGAGACCTATACCTCTCAAAGGAGTGTGCTGAATTACTTGCATCCAGATTAAAAGAAGAGAACCTTCTTTATCCAGGCACTAATGTTATATTTTATCGTAAGAGAGAAAAGGATCTGCTGCCTTTTTTCACTCAGGAAAATAAGCTGGTATTCTGTAACGATATAAAAGGACTCCTACAAAAAATGGGTTTGCCAGAATACACTTCAGACGATTGGCGCCTTTTCATTGACAGTTCAAACCGTAGTTTAAAATGTGTCCTTTTACATAACGGTAAGAAATATGCCTCAATTCCTATTGGACATTCTACTACCATGAAAGAGGAGTATAAAACAATATCACAAGTTTTGAAACAAATTAAATACGAAGAACATCAGCGGGCAATTTGTGTTGATTTGAAAATGGTGAACTTTCTCCTTGGACAGCAAAGTGGATATACAAAATATCCCTGTTTTTTATGTCTTTGGGACAGCAGAGCTAAAGATCAGCACTGGGCTAAGAGAAAATGGCCTTTAGATACTATCTTTCAAGGAAAACAAAACGTAGTGAATGAACCTTTGGTTACGAGAGAAAAAATCTTACTACCACCCTTGCATATCAAGTTGGGGCTTATGAAGCAGTTTGTGAAAGCGTTAGATCGAGATGGAAATTGTTTTGGATACTTGTCAAGTAAGTTTTCTAGGATTAGCACGGAAAAACTAAAAGCTGGTATATTTGATGGTACTCAAATAAGGCAACTTATGAAAGATCCACAGTTCACAACATCAATGAATGAGGCTGAATCTAACGCTTGGGTTTCATTTGTTCAAGTAGTTAAAAATTTTCTTGGAAATCACAAAGCAGACAATTACTTAGAATTAGTGAAAACTGTGCTTGCAAATTTTCATATTCTCGGTTGTAACATTAGTATAAAAGTTCACTACCTCCATAGCCACTTAGGTCGCTTTCCAGAAAATTTAGGTGACTGTAGTGAAGAACAGGGAGAAAGATTCCATCAGGATATTAAAACAATGGAAGATCGATATCAAGGACGATGGGATAGCCACATGATGGCCGACTTCTGTTGGAGCCTTCAGCGAGACTACACCGGTAAACTCCATGCTAGAAAGTCGTATAAAAGAAAATTTGTAGGTGATGGCGACTAATATGAGTATGAATGTATGTTAAGTTACTTTTCATAATAAATATTTAATTATATATGTTTTTGTTTTGTTACTGGCAATAGTCATAGTTGTAACGTAAAATATATAATAGAGGTTAAAAAAGTAAATAATTCCTATTTTAAAAACTAGATCTGATAGACAATATCTGATGGCTATTTCGGATTCTCCACCCAAAAATTACCCAGGAACAATTAAAAAATCGCCGGCACCAAAGTGTGTGTTGGCCAGTGAAATTAATTGATAAAAAACTTTTTAGTTACATGGACATGCAATAGAAGCCATAGTTTGCCTTAGCGGCTGTATAGCAGCTGTAGAACAAATTATTAGTTCATCTCAAAATGCCCAAGATATGGTAATATACTAATGGGGTTTTGCTCGGTATCGGACATCGCCGAATTAATCGATAGAAAATTTAATTGCAATTTGTTCAAGATTAAATTTAGACAGCAATCAATTTATTGTATTGACAGTTCGATATTGTAATTAAAACAACTTACAATTAACATTTACATAAACCTAATTTTTACTTAACTAACTAAACGCATTACAATTAGTAATTTAGTTGTTTATGTCGTGCTGAGCGTTTTTCCGCTCTTAGCTGATGCGTTATTTTACGGCGCAACCGGTTGTTCCTAAATTTAGCTCTTGCTGAGTCGCTGAACTAGTGTCAGTTTTACTAATTGATATGTCCCGGTTTATGGATATATTTCAGATACACAGTTGTGCAGTGCTTGAAAAATACGATCGATAATAAATATTTTCCACTATTTTTGAGACTTTTAATATTTTCGTGTAAAAAATGCTTATTGGATGTCTCGTTTTTCTGGGAAAGCATGATAATTTCTCCTTCATTTTGTAGAGCGAAGCATTTTTTATGGCTGCGATGAAAGTACCTTGGTACCAATGGGATATGAAAAATCGACAAGCCTATTTATTCTTACTGACGATGATTTTGAGATTCAAGTTGTTTAAAAATTTTCTCTATGGCTCGCTTAATAGAATTTTACAACTGCAGGTAATATTATAGCGAATACAGGATATCCGGTAAAAACCTTCTAATCCCTCGGGCGCATACAGAGGAGGTCAAAATAAACCTAAAATCAAAGAAATAGTAAATTTTCTGCCAGAGGTATGTTTAATAACTATTAAGAAGTAAACTGAAAGTCACGGTCTCGCAAATTATAGATACATATATATGTATATTAATGAATTGCTAAAAAGGTTACATGTTTCGCCCAACTGGGCATCATCAGACCTTAAAATAAAATCAACACCACAATAAAAAAAAAACTGCATAAAGACAATCAGCTCCATTTAAAAAATAAAATCTGGGCTCATTAATACCCACTTAGAAATTATATATATAGGGCGTTGAAAAAAGGTCGGTACCCCGGAATAACTCCGGTGCATCGCATTGCAGCGGAAAATGAAGGTAAGATATCTAACCCTCCCAATTTCGCCTGCCGTGCGCAGTGACGTCACCTGTCGAGTAATTTTTCAATCTCTTATGGAGGGTTACATTGCTGTCAGTGTTTTTTACTTTTATGAAAGTATTGAAAGGTTTACGCATGTAATGGTATATGAAATGAAAGAATAATATATAGCAAGTATTTACGTATATTAATTTCATAGAAATATGACACACAAATACCACTAAAAAAAGAAAAGAATCCGACAAATTTTTGTCGCCGTTTGAGCCGGTCGACGATAGCCGAAGCATGCCGAAAGCTGCTCGGGGACCGCTTCTTGTTTTGAAACATCGTTGCCAGTCGTTTACAATTGGAATATATCCATTACTATTTTAACAATTCAATTTTTAACATTCTTGTTGTGGGGCTCCCCATATTAAATTTATGTTCAATCTGAAGGTGGTCCCATCTAATATGAAAGTAACATAACATGTTTTTTTTGTACTCTTTTTACTCTGACGCCGTTTTAATTAAAAGGTTTTACGCATTTAATGGTATGTGAAATGAAAGAATAATATCATGGTATTTAGGTATATTTATTTCATGAACATACAACAAAGATTAAAGCTAAAATACGTGCGGATGTTACACTAAATTTGTCTTTCCGACAACACAACCGTATCCATTCTAATTTTTTGTTTTTATCCTTAGGAAAGCGGAGAAACCTTATATGTCTATCAAATTTCTTTGCCTGGTTATTCATATCACAACCGAACACAGCGCACCTCATTTTATGAAAATTCAGATATATATTTTAATAAACACACAAGACTAAATAAGAAAAAATTCTGGTGAACATAAATTACTGGTGAACTTTCAAAATTTCCATGGAAAACTACGGCAACCATGCAGCAGTGTTGCCAAAAATCATTGATCAAAAGTAATAGGTTGGACATTTCGCAACATAATAGAATAGTAAAAAACGCTGTCAGAGTAAAAAGAGTACGAAAAAAGGTCGTTACTTTTCTATGAAATGGGGGTCATCTTCAGATTGAACGTAAATTTCATATGTGGAGCCCCACAACCCACAACAAGAATGTTAAAAATTGAATTGTTAAAATAGTAATGGATATATTACAATTATAAACGACTGGCAACGCTGTTTCAAAACCAGAAGCGGTCGCCCAGCAGCTGTCGGCATGCTTCGGCTATCGTCGGCCGGCTCAAATGGCGGCAAAAATTTGTCGGAATGTTTTCTTTTTTTAGTGGTATTTGTGTGTCATATTCTATACTTGCCATATATTATTATTTCCTTTCATATACCATTACATGCGTAAAATCTCTGAATTACTTCAAAAAATAGTTAGAAATACTGACAGCAATGTACCCCTCCATAAGAGATTTAAAAATTACTCGCCGGTGACGTCACAAGCCACGCCCAAACCCGACGTGCAATCATACCTTCTTACATTCTTTATACCATGCGGAAAATATCTGGGGAAAAAGTTGTTTGATTTTGAAGGAGGAATAGTTTGCAATTTAAACCACCCCCCACCCCCTCAACCCAGGGCGCGGGTTGGGAAACAGTTGTTTTTATTCCACAGGCATTTTTTAGTACAAGACAGAGAAAAAGAGTATTTCCGGGATTATCGCACGGTTCTGATTTTGTCTTTCTCATGGTGATTATTGGTGAAGGATGGGCCCGAATAAAAAAAAAATCGGACAAAAGATGTTTATTTTTGGTCGGAGAATACGATACGATGCGCCAATAGAAAATATAGGGTTCCATTTGAAAATCTTAACTTACCCTCACCCGCGACCGGAGGCTGAGGGGGTGGGGGGTGGTTTAAATTGCAAACTATTCCTCCTTCAAAACCAAACAACTTTTTCCCCAGACATTTCCCGCTGCAATGCGATGCACCGAAGTTATTCCGGGGTACCCACCTTTTTTCCAACACCGTGTATATTCGTGGATCGGTGGGTGTTTATTTGCCGTGCAATACAAGAACCTAGTAAGTCGACTTACTATAAAATCGAGTTTTCTATGTCATCGTACTCTATGTAATGAGATCTACCCCGTCGGTATTTACTTTGCGGAATTATCTTTCAAACTTACAAAGTAATTTGACATACTAATTTTAGAGTTTGATAAAAACGATAAGAAATCTTTCCTAGATGCAAATTAAAAACCATGTATCCAAAATTTCGCATATTAAAAAGCAGTAAGTCTACTTATTTATATTTAACAGCCTAGTAAGTAGATAATACATAACGGGTCCACACTGAGCGAAATCTCGAGTTGATATAACTCAAATATGAGTTCTCCTAGACCGAAGCGTGTTGCTAATAGGGGACAGCCCAGACCTCTGAATTACGGCAACCCAATCGATGAAATTGCATCAACTCACTGTTCATAAGTTATTATAGCACAGAAGTCGGGCTAGATTAATTCATGATTCGAGCTATCAAAACTTTGCATTTAAGTTGTTCTAGCTTACGATGGTGGCTGGAATAACTCACTCTTTGGGCTACCAGAGTCCAAATTTTGGACTACCAGTACCTAAATTGTGGACTATCGGAACTCAAAATATTATATATATTATATATAATATATATATATAACATACACTGGTTCTGAACAAAATAATATAAGAACAATGGTTTAATAAGTTTATTAATAAAATAAAAAACAATGTAAGGGCTCCCAAAGACTCTACTTTAAGAATACACTTAACAACGAAAAATAACATTTCATGTGTAAAACATGTACAAATCTTGAGTAAATACGTATTAATAATATTATAATATTAATATATACTTATAAATAATAAGGCTCCATTCCAATAATAACAGTGTGAATGCATCTCCCTCCTGTCCCCCCATTTTACGCCAACTGACCAAAATTATGCAAAACACAAATTTTCACGCACAGAGAGCAAAAATGGAAGATCCCGGAAACGGCGCAACGGCAAACAGGTGCCTCTACGCGCGATCGATGGAAAATGGACTAATAACAATGGAATGAACCCCGCTAAATCTGCACGAGCACGAATTCGGAACTTTCCGGGACCTTACGACCGGTAAATACCCTCGATATGGGGTTTTGTAGCACGTTTTCTGGGTTATTTTAAATGAATCCTGAGTTATTCCAACCCAAAAACTGAGTTCAGGTAACTCATAAAATAGTTACAAGATAAGGGATTGTGGTAATCCCAAATATGTTTAAAATGTTGATAAAAAATCTCTTTCTGGGTTGAGGCGAACCAAAAGAACCTGAATTATTGTAGCGTTTTTAAATGATTTGTGATAATTCATAGGCTGAGTTAGAACAACATAGAGAGGTGCGTTACAGTAGCTCCAATTTTGTAACCCACGACATTGGTAAATGCATTTTTGTCAGTGCAGTGTCTACATTTTTTAACGTTCTTAAAAATATGTCAGGAGACTTAAAAAATGTAATTGATTGAATTATTTATCACTTTCGTTGTTTTTGTCAATGAAAATCGGGGCCCAGATAACGTAACGATAAATTTTTCTGAATCGGGCCTTTCTTTCATGAAGGCGGATGCTATACATGGGGCGATAGATAGAAAATCGAACAAATCCAAAGAGGTTTTGTCTTTTTAGGATCTTCTATCCTGTCGAAATACTAAAATAATGGAAATGGTCATTTCACAGAGCTGAAAACTGATTTTGTGAATATCTTGGCCATTCCTCTTTAAAAAAGGCACTCTTAATTTATTGCAATAAAACTGGTGGTTTTCGAGATAAATCGGTTTTTATGCGAAACGCTCAAACTTTTTTAATGCCAAACACAAACGGGTAAAAATAAAATTTTGCATTAGTATGTTTTGAAATTGTAAAGTTTGGCAAGTAATTTTTAAAAATAAACCAACAATAAATTACTCGTATATTCAGTGGCGGTTCTTCCACAGGAGCACATGCGCACGTGCACCCCCAAATAAAAAAATATTAATTTATGTTCATTGAATATTATTTATCGTATAAAGTCCGACCCTCCTAATATTTTATCGTACCGTCAACCAAACTGTATAATATAGGCTCTAGATCCGGCAACCGTGCCTCGGTCGAGGTTAATGATGATTATGACGACTTGATCGCATGTGCGATTAAGTAGGCGGGGCATAATGCAGTTTCTCTGTAGTAACATGGGAAAGGCGCACAATTTTAGTGTGCGCCGCGCCGTTGTCTGTTCGTGCATCTAGTTAGAAAGTCGAGCGTGTATGTTTTAATATTTTAATGTTATATATTTATTAAGTTAAAATGAATAGTTTGACGGTGGACTATTTAAAAAATAACTTTAGCTCTTTGAGTTTGGAGCAAAAAATTGAAGTGAAGAATGCGGGAAGACCTGAACCCGAAATTAATTTAACGCAGAACGCAAATGGTAAATCTAGGGACTTTATTAGGAAGTTTAAAAATTAAATATATGAAAAAAAATTTATAGAGGGTATTCCAAACTTTAATGAGGCTGTTATTAATCAATTTTCTACAATTAAGAACCGAAGAACGGACTTTACGTTTAAGCACTAAACACACTAAGAAAACCTGTCTTATTTTCCCAAAGTTGTATTTCTTTGTGTAAAATTAAAAAATAAATTCAAATATGTTTTACCTAACGCATTTTCTTATATTACTTCTTTTCTTTCTACATTTAAAACGCCTAGAAAGTAATTGTTTGGTCGTTACACAAAAATAAAATTTTAACAATAATTTCACCATACTTCTCACACCCCCTCTATCATAGGTCACGGGCCGCCACTGCGTATATTACAGCTAAAGTTTGCCGACGAATGAAATTCTCGACGTGATTTTTGATATCCGATCTCATCTGGCCTGGTTACGGGCGTGATTGGGATAGGGACGATACATTTTCCACTCTTTCGTATTTTTTGCAATTACGCAACCATAACTTTTTTTTTTAATTTTAAGGTATTTCAAAGAATTTATGCAGTTACCATGCTAATGATTAATTTAAGACTTCACTAAAAATATGAAGATATATACAGGGTGGCCCATCGATAACGAAACAGAGACATTTACTGGCAGCTCAGTTCTTTTTTGGAAAAACGCTCAGACCCGTCGATTTTGTTTTCGAGGGGGACACAAAATCGGAACAAAATCACGTCAACAAGTGCAGCCCCCTGGGTGGGGGTGGCACCACCCCTAAAATCTTAAATGGAAAGGGGGGTCGAGTGATACCTTATTTTAAAGGTCTTTCAATTCCCTTTATAATGATCTAAAATTCATAATACTTCAGTTCAGTGGTTTTGGAGATTTATTGATTTTAAACTTAAATAAAACTTTAATACATCATTAGTGGAAATCAACACATTTGGTAGCAAAGTACTTTAAAAATTAAGAATGAACTGACCCGTCAGCCAAGTAAATGTTGGAAATGACCACCATGACTCTCCATGCAGTAATAAAGATTTTGCTCAAAACGTTGCGGCACATTTTGCAATATTTGAGGAGTAATTTGAAGGCACTCATTCACAATTCTTTGTCGCAAATCTTCTAACGATGTTGGTTGAGTAGCATAGATTTTGCTTTTTAAGTGACCCCACAGAAAGAAATCTAAAGGTGATAAGTCTGGCGATCTTGGGGGCCATTCAATGGCACCTCTTCTACCAATCCATCGACCTGGAAACGTCTGATCTAAATATTGTCGAACACGTAATGCGTATTGTGGCGGGGCACCATCCTGTTGGAACATCAACCTATTCGCAATGTACCGCCGATCATTCCCATTTTCAATTATGGCTGTTAATGCAGGATCTATGGCGTCTTGCAGTAATTCCAAATACATTTCACCGGTTAAATTTCCAGGCAAGAAAAAAGGACCAACTAAATGATCGCCAAAAATACCAGCCCAACCATTTAATTTTTGTGGCTGCTGTGTGTGTACCTTATGATAAACTCTGGGATTAGAATCTGACCAATATCGGCAGTTATGACGGTTTACTAGGCCATGTAAGAAAAAGGAACATTCGTCGGAAAAGCAAGTGTTGAATAGAAAATGTTCATCGTTTATAATTCGTTCACTCATATCTTCACAAAATTGTAATCGCCGATCAAAATCGTCTTCATTAAGTTCTTGTACAAGGTGAATTTTATACGGATGAAAACTATGGGCCTTCAGAATCCGTTGGATACTACATCGACTAACACCACACACAGTATCCAATTTGCGGGTACTTAACGTAGGATCTACATAAACTTGCCCTAAAACCCCCACTTCTATTGCTTCGTTCCTTATGGGATTTTCAATGTTGCGTTTTTTATTGGCGACTGATCCAGTGTCCCGAAATTTAGCTATAAGTTCTAGGACATATTTTCGATGCACGTTACTGTTCTCATGTCGCTCATTAAATATGTGTGCTGTTCTATTAGCGCACTGATTATTTCCGAAAAATATTTCGATAATTTCAATCCTTTCTGCCGTGGAATATACCATGGTTAATTTATGAATAAAGCGGTAAAAGGTATTTTAACAACAAAGTTTGGTCGAATCAATCGCAAACTATGTACAAATGCCTATTTAAAATAAGTACGAGACATTCCCTGCTTATCTTTCTTCAATAAACCACTTTTTTCGCGACAAAAACCGCTCCAATCGCTATTTTGAACACCAAAATGATAAACAAACCATGGGCGTAGTGAAGAAAAGCATTAAATTAATAAGTAACTGCCTTTACTCAAATTTCTTCTGAAAGTAGTACAAACTAATCAGATGTACCTATTAAAGTGTACTGTAAGCTTAAAATCAATAAATCTCCAAAACTACTGAACTGAAGTATTGTGAATTTTACATCATTATAAAGGGAATTTTAAAATAATGTATCACTTTCCACTTAAGATTTTAGAGGTGGTGCCACCCCCGTCTCGGGGGCTGCACTTGTTGACGTGATTTTTTTCCAATTTTGTGTCCCCCTCGAAAACAAAATCGACGGGTCTGAGCGTTTTTCCAAAAATGAACTGAGCTGCCAGTAAATGTCTCTGTTTCGTTTTCGATGGGCCACCCTGTATACAAGATGTACAGAAGAAGCTTTTGAGAGAATTGGCACAGCACCGGCACAACAACAAAGTTAGCTAAGTTTTGGAGAAAACAGGCATCCGGTCGAACTGCCAGCCTATGCCCGTACCACAAAGAGAAGCCAAACAACACGTCCACCTAATCGTGTAATTTCACAGGGCCCGCACCAACGTGACGCCTATAGACCCACAGATCGCAAATCCGGCCCTGCTACAAACACAAATTTTTAAACTATTTAAGGGGAGGATTTATGAGTTTCCACCTAGAAAAGATAACCAAATGGGCAACCAAACGACACATAAAGATTAACCCGTCCAAAACTCAAGCCATCCTCTTCTCTAAAAAACACCTACAACCAGCAATGGATACGCTAAGAATCAATAACACCCAAATCAGATGGCTAACAACAGTCAAATACCTGATATACAAGGTGTTTCAGAATAAGATGCTGATCTTTAACGTTGTGAATCCTTAGGTGATTTTAGGAGGAAAAGTTCAAATTAACATATATCCTTAACCTATCAACTTTCGAACTACAGGGCGTTAAAGTTTTAAGAAAAAAATCGTTTTTCTATCATAACTTTAACAACTTTCTAGCTATTTTTATTAATTTTTCACACATGCCCTTTAAGCATCAATAGCCTTTTTTGGTGTAGAAAATTTAAAAAAATGTTTAATCAGTGGCGTCCTGAAAGGGTTTGGACTAGACATTTTGGAAAAATATTATGTACGCCACTGCTTTTTTTCAAGATAAAAATTATTTTTAAAATACTCATTCATTTTAGGCCACATTTAATATCTTGCCTTTTTATCGTCCGACAAACGGTTTCCGACAAAAAAAAATAAAAAGCATTAAATGCACATTCGCTATGTGCCTATGGATAACGTGTGAACAAAAACGAAAATAATTTAGATTAGCTGTTGTATGTGGCCACCACCTGCAAGAATGCATGCTTCAGCTCTTCTCCTCATTGAGTCTCGTACCCTTTGAAAAATTCCTGGAGTATTCCTGATAGTGTCGAAACAAACTATTATGCGGTTTCTCAACTCCTCTTCAGTATTTATTGAGATGCTGTAAACCAACCTTTTCAGATGTCCCCACAGGCAAAAATCTAGACTGTTTAGATCAGGGGATCTAGGTGACCACGATTGTGTTCCTCTGCGCCCTATCCATCGATTACGATAATGTTGATTTAAAAACTCTCGTGCTAAGAGAATGAAATGGGCAGGTGCACCATCGTGCATAAACCACATACGATGTCGGGTAAAAATAGGGACGTCGTCTAGCAAATTTGGTAAAGTGTGTTCAAGAAATTGGCGATAATTGATTCCGTTCAATCGGGCTGGTAAAAAGTAAGGCCCTATTAAATAATCACCAATAATTCCAGCCCAAACATTTACAGAAAATTGCTCTTGGTGGTGGGATTCCGTAATGGCATGTGGGTTTTCTTCTGCCCAGAAGTGATGTTATGAAAATTTGGTATGGCGTTCCTGGAAAAATTAGCTTCGTCCGTGAACAAAATTTGGGCATCAAATTGTTGATTTTCGGTAACCATTTGAATAAACCATTGGCAGAAATTGATGCGTAATGGAAAATCCCTAGGAAGTAGGGCCTGGACCCGTTGAATATGGTACGGATATAACAAATAACTTTGAAGAATTCTCCAGACTAGGACATGAGTAATATTTAAAATATTCCCAATTTTTCTGGTACTTATATTAGGGTTTTGTTCCACTAAATTTAAAACAGCTTCTTCGGTTTCCGGTGTTCGTGTAGTTTGGTGTGCCCCTTTTAAGTAGTTTTTTGTTTCAAAAGATCCCGTTTCACATAACTTTCTGTGAGTTCCTGAAATCGTTCGTGCATCCGGAACTATTCTATTTGGATAACGCTCTTGGTATAATCGTCTGGTTTCGAATGCATTGCCGTCAGCAAGCCCGTATAGGTAATGCATATTCGCAAACTCGACATTTGTAAAATTTACCATGATACTTATACGTTTAAAAAGTATTACGTTTTTAAAATTTAAGTTAAGTGGAAAGCCGTGTACATAAATAAATAGCTATCAAACTATTATTAAATATTTCGTTATTGTCATTGTTTCCTTAACAAAGTTCATAGCCTACTAGTCAGAAACCATAGGCACATAGCGAATGTGCATTTAATGCTTTTTATTTTCTTTGTCGGACATAATATTTTTCCAAAATGTCTAGTCCAAACCCTTTCAGGACGCCACTGGTTAAAAATTTTCTACACCAAAAAAAGGCTATTAATGCTTAGAGGGCATGTGTGAAAAATTCATAAAAATAGCTAGAAAGTTGTTAAAGTTATGATAGAAAAACGATTTTTTTCTTAAAACTTTAACGCCCTGTAGTTCGAAAGTTGATAGGTTAAGGATATATGTTAATTTGAACTTTTCTTCTTAAAATCACCTAAGGATTCACAACGTTAAGGATCAGCATCTTATTATGAAACACCCTGTATAACAAAAAACTTACATGGGACCACCAACTAACCTCCTCCATTCGAAGAGCCAGGGTTTGCTTAAGCAAACTATACCCACTGTTAACAAATAGAAGGATGTCCATCAAAAATAAAACATCCATTTTCAAGACAATAATCAGACCGGCCCTGACCTACGCCTGCCCCACCTGGGCCCACATTGCCAATACTAAGAGGATAAAACTCCAAGCAATCCAGAACAGATGAATAAGAACAATCACCAAAGCCCCATGGTTCATGCGGAACACCCAGATACACAGAGAACTCTCCATTCCAACCCTCACCCAATACATAAACAACACTACGAGGAACTTCATCGAAAAACTAGCCTCACTCCCAAACCAAGTAATAAAACAGGCATTCAGTCAGCAACTTAGAAGAATGCTCCGACTACTCCCTAGACACAGCGACCCACTCCCACCAGCAATTATCTAAAGGAAAAACCCAAGCCACCACTGGAACCAACCAAGAAATATCCCTAATTCACAGGACCTATCCATAAAATCACCTAACTTAAGTGTTTTCAATCATGTAATAGAAGTAAGAGGATAAATATCCTAGCTTAACACAATAAATAAAAATAGGAAAATAGTTTCGTTCGCAGAGTGAAACTTCCAATCGGTTGGGCAAAGTTCGTTCTGCGCATGTTCGGTTGTGGACGAGTTTCTAACTGGTTGCTGCTTTTCTATTTTTATGCCATGTAAAATAGTTTTTGCTAAAAACTCCTTTAAATCACTATAAAAAAATATAATACAATAAAAATCTACAATATGAATGTTTATTTTAATTTCATTAGTAATATAGATTTTTAGTTCACTATTTCGGAGGAGCCCTTAAACATACACGGTGTTGAAAAAAGGTCGGTACACCGGAATAACTCCGGTGCATCGCATTGCAGCGGAAAATGTCTGAGGAAAAAGTTGTTTGGTTTTGAAGGAGGAATAGTTTGCAATTTAAACCACCCCCTCAACCACCGTGCGCGGGTGGGGGTAAGTTAAGATTTTCAAACGGAACCCCATATTTTTTATTGGCGTATCGTGTTCTTCGAGCAAAAATAAACATTTTTTGTCCGAAAAGTTTTTTTATTCGGGCCCATCCTTCACCAATAATCACCTTGAGAAAGACAAAATCAGAACCGTGCGAAAATCAAGTTTTATCCCGGAAATACTCTTTTTCTCTGTGTTGTACTAAAAAATGCCCGTGGAAAAAGTTGTTTGTACAAGACAGAGGAAAAGAGTATTTCCGGGAAAAAACTTGATTTTCGCACGGTTCTGATTTTGTCTTTCTCAAGGTGATTATTGGTGAAGGATGGGCCCGAATAAAAAAACTTTTCGGACAAAAAATGTTTATTTTTGCTCGAAGAACACGATACGCCAATAAAAAATATGGGGTTCCGTTTGAAAATCTTAACTTACCCCCACCCGCGCCCTGGGGTTGAGGGGTGGGGGTGGTTTAAATTGCAAACTATTCCTCCTTCAAAACCAAACAACTTTTTCACTAGACATTTTCCGCTGCAATGCGATGCACCGGAGTTATTCCGGGGTACCGACCTTTTTTCAACACCCTATATAATATAAAAGGGGAGAAAAACATTCCATTCATAAAACACCATTTATTTACAATCATACACAGTTTTACAGTTTCAAATAAGGTAGAACAATTTGGCTTTAAAAAATGGCAAACCCTGTAATAAGGTGTTTTTACAGAAATTCACATAATAAAGAGAAAAAAATCATATTTTTGCAATATTTACTTAAAATATAGAATTATCTACACCACTGCTTTACCTAAAAAAAAAAACATAACCTCATTATTGTCACTTAGCGACGAAATATTAATCTTGGGTTAGAATAGTCGAATTTCTTACACACCACTTACACACATATTTTATGTATTTTGCATTTTTGAGACAAGAATGACTTTTTTTCGTATCTTTCAATTTTTGGTCCATTTGTCCTCTGGTTAACTACATCCGCGGACATACTGTATAAGGGAACAGTCGAACTATTTCGAACTTCAAGAGAGAGAGAGAGAGAGAACATAATTCTCGCGTTTGATTTTGCTGGGGAAATCGTAAGTATCCATCGTTAACTTTTTTGCTGTCATTATCGCCATTAAATTCCTTCATAAGTTCATTTTGTTTGCATAAATGATGTTTGTTCTTCATTTATGATGTTCTGTTAATATAGTATTGTGCAATTACATTATATAATCCATTACCGTTACTTAGTCATCGTTAATTAAATCAGTACAGTGTAGTTGCTTCTAGACAACAAAGCAATCACGTAATATATAATTTTTCAAAATGGAAAAGCCTTTGCATCAGAAAGAACTGTTTCCCGTTCTGTACTTCGTCGTGGTAACACTAAACAAATATGCGTTACGGTTCAATAAACTAGTTAATGTAGTAATAGCTTTCGGGATTTTCCTTATTTGTATGCAAATTAAGTCACTCTCATCTCCTCATACTTTTAACCTTAACGCAATTCCGTTAACTGTCGCCTATATTCATGTAAGTATGTTAGAGATCCCCCGGTATTAATAATCATCATCATCATCATCACCGGCCTGTAACTGTTCACTGCTGGATAAAGGGTTCTCCTTCCGTCTTCCATGCACCCCGGTCCCTCGCTACCTGAAACCAATGTCGTGCCACGTGTTGTCTAATGTCGTCAAGCCATCGTTTTTGGGGTCTTCCCCTGCTTCGGTTATTTTCTCTGGGTCTCCAATGAACGAGTCTCGTAGTCCATCGATCACAGTACTGTCTAGCCACATGTCCAACCCACTGCCATTTCATGTGTGCGATGCGCTCGATAAAATCTGTTATCCTGGTGCTGTCTTGAATGTCTTCGTTTCTTATTCTTTGTCTGAGAGTTACTCCCAGCACTCTTCTCTCCATAGCTCTTTGCGATTTTCTTAATCTGTCGGCGCTTTTCTCTGTCATAGTCGCAGTCTCCAGTCCATAAGTAGCCACGGGCAAGACACAGACATCGTACACTTTTCTTTTTAGACACATAGGGATGGTTTGGTTCTTGAAGATGTAACTTAGGCAGCCGAAAGCGCACGATTCTTATTGTAATTTCTGCGGTCTGGTTTTCTCTTCCAAGTTTTAGTGAGTGTCCAAGGTAAACATATTGGTCAACATTTTCAATTATCTGATTGTCAATTATTATTTGTATGTTAGCTTGGGTCATAATTTTTGTTTTGTTCAAGTTCATTTTTAGACCCACTCGACTAGATGCTTGGTTTAATTGGTGCAACATACTTGTTAGTTCATCAGTGTCGGTACTTATTAGGACAATGTCATCGGCAAACCTTAGGTGATTTAAGTATGAGCCGTCGATCTTAATTCCTTTATTCTCCCACTCTAGGTGCTTAAAAATATCCTCCAATGCCGCTGTAAATAACTTTGGCGGTTTGGTATTAATAATAATAATAATAATATTAAATAAATTTATTTACAAAAAGTAAGATTTTTCTACATGTACCTGGAAAAAAATATATAAATATAATGTTTCTATTTGCTCCTGTAAATAAATTAAGAATCAGTCCCTAGGACTGTACGCAGTTTTAACCTATTAACACAAGCAGAGAAAATTTGATAAAAAAAGAAAATTGAAGAAGAAAAAAATTTTTTATGAAAAATATATGCAATAGTTAATTCCCTACATCATCTAGAAGTACAATTCAGTGATCCACATCACAGAGAAAATACAAAGTTCATTTACTCTGTGACAGAAAAAAAATCTCATGTCGATAACAGATATTTAGTAAAAGTATCACTAAAAATTAATACAAACCTATACAAATTATTAAAAGTTCTGTATCAAGAAGGTATTTGCTTCCACAATTCCATATTTATTACGGTATTAATTTTAATATTTATGTTTTTTAAGTATTTTTAGCATATTAAGTTATATTTATATTTCACAGAGTTATCTAGGGTTATAGTTATTTTTAAAGTCCACTAGGCTATGAATTTCCAGCCTGGGTTTAGTATTTATCCATAGTTTAAGTTTTTTCTTAAATATAGCTGAGGAATTCAGAGTTTTTATGTCATCAGGAAGACTGTTATATAATTTAGGGCCTAGGACGGCTACTTCCCGGTATTCTGCCCCTCTTCCGTAATTGCTCTGCCGTTTCGCAGTGGGCTTCCTGTATAGCGACCATGTCGATGTTGTCATTCTTTAGAAGTTTTGACTGGTACTGGCATTTTGAATAGCTTATGCTTTCTATGTTTATATGACAAATCCGAACAGGGGGTCCGAGTTGTCTAGTCATCTGGTCCTAAGAAGGCCATTTGCTTTGTTTGGTGACACATCCTCTTGTTGAGGTTCTCGTAGAATGTGTCTTATAGTCAGGAGATCCTAAGATTATCTGACTGCCAGTCTTTGCTAGTTCATTTAGCGTTACCCAGGGTGCACCACGTTCAGGCAAACTAGCTTTACACCCCTAAGGTATCTATATCGACGGCTATCGATATTGCATATTTAAAAGTATTTCTCGAATTATTATAATATGTTATAGCACCCAGCCCACCCGTTAGCGTGCCCAGCCATTATTATTGGGCGCACTCTGTATTTTCTAAAAGGGAAACGATATCAGCGGTGCACCTATTGCCAATTGCAACGTCCGGTATCGCAGGTTGTTGTTGAAATCCGAGCGGTCTAATTTCTATAATAGAAAACTTTTGCGGGATTCGGAAGATTCCTGTGCTAGCATACCTGACTACGTTTCTTTATTTTATTCTTTAAAAATGAAATTATCACTTGAACTTGCCTATTTAATTGCTATCAACTCGAAATTTTTTAATCCTGATCTCCTTATCAATCAAAAACACACTATTCAGTTTCTACATGCACTTGCTTTATTTAATTACTAATTTTCACAACAATCTCTTCTCAATTTATGATTTACCGGATACGAGACGACACTCTCGACAAACTATCTCGGTAAAACATTAATACCTTTTGACATCACAATATTAATACTACTACGGAGTCAACTTATTCTTAAAACTTTTCTTACAGCGGATTCAACTAACTTTTCGCCATAAACACTTACTTCCAATTAAAAATACTTTTCTATCAAAAATCACGATTTTCCGTCACATAATTCACAATAAGCTTTCTGGCATTATTTTCTTATGCCAATTAAAACACATTTCACTTTTCACTTGATACACCGTTTCGCGTTACTCCATAGATTCCGCTTCCGCCAGTTGACTAAAGTCCCTAACAAATTTCCCGGCTTAAATACACCGTTTTCAGCCCACTTTTCCATCCCAAAATCCCCCTGTGACAGTTTTATTGCCTATGATTCATCTTATTTCCGGGAATAAGTGTAATTTTTCGGTTATTTATTAGTCTTTAAGAGCGAAAGTCGCTTAATTTCACCTCTTTTAGGTCACAGGTGTTCATTTTCCCCTTTATTCCGTTTTATTCGTATAGTCTTTTTCGTTGGTCGCCACAATGTAATTTAAGTTCTGGAAATAATCTTCAAATCAAATATAACTCGAGCGTCGTTTTCATTATCAATTAAATTTTTCATTATACTGATTTGCGTCTTCTAGTTCTTTAGAAAAATATTCTTTTTGAAATATTTCAACATACCCTGTATAATAAAAACAAAGCCGTTAAGGGTCTATATTTATGAAAACTTTTTGTCTTAAAGTTGAGTAAGAAATAACCCCCTTAAGTTTGGCCACATACTTAATTATCACCCTGTATAGTATCTATTTTAGTATTTTTTTAGGTTACCACATCAATTATATCGTTAACTAAAATTATGGATATTGAAAATATGGACAAACTGCAAAAGCAATATTTTTGGCCGATCGATGGTACCCATCCAGAAACAAAATTATTGAAGCACGCAGTACGAAAGGACAAAAAACTTATAATATTATGTCTTAGTTTTGCAATAATACTTTTAATTAGCTGCAACAAATATTATAACTATTCATCAACATTATTCAATAATCATTTTTCATTGCCGAGGATAGTTTTTTTAATTACCATTTTCGGTTGGTATCTGATCGCTTTACCTTCTATGATGGTTATAAGTTTCAGTTTTTTATATGTTACTTTATATTATCATTATCAAATGGAATTGTTACTACAATACATAAAAGGTAAGTTAAAGCACGTGATCATTGATTTAAAGTTTTTCCAATACTATAGCAGGTCCAGGAATTTGGTTGGGTCTATGGATAGCCAAACTCTAAAAGCTAAAGTGGCAAGTTTAAGGCCTAGCGCATGTAAACAAAGCCGCTTGTAGGATGTCATGCGCAATGACGACTGATAAACGCTTGACCTTAAGAGTATTTATCAGTGGATCGCGTGGTGCGGTGCGGCTTGGGATTTCGTCGCGGAACAGCACAAGTCATTGTTACTGAACAATGAGACAACATTACCATTTCAAGACACGACAAGCCAGCCGGCTGTATCGAGGGAGCAGAAGACGTTTTTCTTATGCTTCTGCCTTTGATCACCCGAAGCGTTGCGAAATCACTTCAGATAGTTGCGATTTTAGATATTTTTTCTGAAAACCTCACTAAATACTCACGATTTGCGGAAAAGAATCTCGAATCTTTAATAAACCCACTAATGAAATATGTTTTGTAGAAATTTCAGTGGATTTTGAAAATTATACAGTGGCTGGAGGGTTACCACATGACAAACATTACCAAGCAATTATTTGGGGAAGACTTAAACTAATCGTTTCAAGACATGCCGATATAATAAAGTGAGTATCACATATTAATTTTTATTTTGACAGTCGGCTAATGAAAGAAGCATATGGGGCGCCGTCCTCTGTAAAGGTTCCTTGTTAAGGTGCATATAAATATAGCGAGACGAACCAGAGACGCGCCTGAGTCGCGTCAACTACTAGCCTGGTTCGTCAAATTGGTACAGGCTGCGAGCATCGGACGCGCCTACCACGAGCCTCTCGAGGAAGGCTCGTCAGAGGCTCGCAGTCGGTTTTTACCTCGAGCTCAACGGGATTTGGCGCGGCAAGTGGAACGGGTTTGTGACTGGCTTGTAAAGAAGTTCTGTTTGCACCACTTTTTATAGAATATACAGGGTGTTGGAAATGACGTATTATATTTAAACCGGCAAATCCTGAGATGTAATCAAATTAACAAAAAATAACCATAATTGGCGCTTTAATTTAATATGCCCTGTACATGATCTGTTGTCAAACCAAAATTAAACACCCGCGGCACTGTTCAGAAGAAATAAAACAACTATCTCGAAGTCCAAAATTGTAGACTGTCACTCATTTCATAGTCCGAACAACAATGCAGCGAATGCGGTTGATAATATCTTGTACGTTTACCCGCTATTGTCTGTTTAAAATTACCTAAAAAGCCGCTTCCTAGCGCTTATTTGGTCGCAAACGCGCGGCGTAGCCAAACTGTAGTTTTCTCGAGCTTTATATTATTTATAGTAATAGGATTTGCATGGGGAACGGACCAGCGGTCAAAAGTTTAAATATAGCATACACATGGCAACAGTGTTTGATATTATTGTCTGAGTTGCAAACTGTTGAGAAAGGCGTAACCAGCTGGTTTTACTGTATTTTCATAGATATTTTGAATTCGGATATATTGTTATTGTGTATTATTGTTGTTGAGTATTGTTGTTTGCTGAGTAGTGTTGTTGCCGAGTACTGTTGTTGCTGAGTATTGTTGTTGCGTATTGTTGTTGTTATTGTGGATAGTTGTTACTGTATATAATCATTGTTGTTGCTGTTTTTCTATTATTGACTAATAGTGTTATTTGTGCTAGTGGTAAGAATGCAAACAACTAGCGGTCCACCTTAAAAAAAAATACGACCTAATTTAACATAGAGAGAGGGAACAAGACGTGATAAAATCTGTGTATGAAGGTGTTCGGATCCGAAATTCGGATTTATCTGTGCTAGATGCAACGGAACTATGTGCTTCTTTAACGAAAGAATCGGCTAGTACAGGGGTCGGCAACCTGCGGCTCTTTGGATGTCAAGCTGCGGCTATTTAGTTCCATACGCAAATATTATTTATTTTATCGAAAAAAACATTAAAAATTCGTTCTGAATCGGATTAGGCACCGACTTTATCTCTCAGCCACTTGTACTCGCTTTTCATCGCACCCCTCCCCCGTCACACGCGTCGTTACTGTCGTCCGTCCGTCGAAAGCTCTCGAATGACGCCGTCGTCGGCTGTTTCTATGTAGGTTTTAATTCTTTTTCGACGCAAGACAATTTCGCGTCAACACCAGTGCTTTGGCTGTGACCAGGGGTCGGCAACCTACAGCTCGCGAGCAGCATGCGGCTCTTTCGATGTCAAGTTGTGTCTCTTTCGATATCAAATTGCGGCCGTTAGTGGCTCTTTAAAAACTGAGAAATTATGTAAATTATAACTTTTGGCTCTTCCGTCTCAAAAGGTTGCCGACCACTGGGCTAGTACAGTAATCAGGACTTTAAAAAATAAGAAGAACAAGAATAACTCCAAAGTTCAGAATCATGTAGGCCGAAAAAAAATCGTACTTGATAATGCGACAAAATATGCAATTCGTCGAAAAGAACGGTTTTTATTTTAAGAATGAAATTCCCACATCAAAAAAAATTATGTCGGAAATAAAAAAGGACGACTCATTGCCAAAAATATCGCTAAGAGAATTCAGAATTACCTGAAATTTTGCGAATTTTCAATAATAAGTACTTATATAAATTTTTAATTTTACGCGCCACTGGAAGTCTATTTCCTTCTCGCTCAAATGCAGTTGTCGTTTCATTTTGTCATAGATGAATCACTCTCTACAATTGTGGTCTCCGAGTATAGCACCATGTAAACAAAGCACCAGATGTTCAAAACTCGCATCTGAGGATAGCCCCTGCACCTGTCACTACGCATGCGTAAGAATTTTCGAGTATATTCATGTGAGTTAAGTGAGCGCATACGTCTCAATTGTCTCGAGCGAGTTTGATTATCCCGCCGAAAATAAATAACATAACCTCAGTTATTCGTTTGTTAATTGCTTTTATCGCTTGTGTTGTGTTTGCATAAGAATTAATAATGGAACAGACAAATAGTAAAGATTTGAAATGTGATGAGCAGCCCGGTGTGACTGCTTATTGGGGGGGTCGAAACACGTAAGAAGGCCTTGGAAGTGATGCTAAGCCTACTCTGCTCCATACGCTTACATGTAACCTACTTTTATCTATCTGTTTCACTCTATCATTTAAGCGTCAATATCAGACTTACGTAGAGTTAATATGGAAAGCCCAAAAGTGAGTGTTTATGCAGGCGACTTGATCCTGGTCATATTTGTCTCACTTTACTGAATTAGGGAAGGTTGCTGCAGACAGAGACAGGCATATAATGCGAACAGCACGAATTGTTAAATAGTTTAACAAGCTAACTTCCTTCGTCTGGCGGGCATGGAAATCAAGCAACATCTGATATGATTTAAAATGGTGGAGAAGTGGAGAAGACGCATCTTTAAATTTTAAAATAATTTTTAATATTCTAATCTTTCACGAAAAACGTCGTTTCCTTTTTGGTGCAAGTGAGTAATTTGTAATTGAAACATTCATTTAGTCATCTTTACTGAGAGTAAGCTTCAATAATAATTTCTATCCTAAATCATATGGGGCCCAAAAATATGCTTGGACTTGAAGCTTGAAATATTTGCTAGGACCTAGAGCCCACTTGAAGATGGTAAAATATTTTATGTAAATTATGATTTACTTCCTATTTTTTAATAAAACTACTTACAAGCTTATTTCTGAAGTTTAATTTTTCATTTGTAGTTACGTTATTAGTTAAAAAAAAAATGATATAAGAGTGTATAAGGATTATTTTAAAGTGATATTTACAGCTTAAAACATGTCAGAATCCTAATATTTGATTTTCACTACTTAAGTAAATCAAATAAAAGGGTTTGAATGTTTTTTGTTGGTTAAATGTCACTTTAAAATATTGACAGTAATAAAAATTTTAACAAAAGTGACATTTGAAAAGCACGTGCGTTTGTCAGCTGATTCCAGACGGAATGGATGCCTGGTTTGTTCGTTTGTTCATACTTGCTTCGATGTGTTAACACGGCTGTTTGTCTTCTTCCTGTTTATAAGTATTCGTTGGTGATGAGTGTGAAAAGACCTTTTCTAGGCAGTCATCTTTAATTAGACATTTTAAAAATATTCATAATTGTACTACATCTGTGGTGATTAATCCAAATTCATCTTTTAAGTGTTGTTTATGTCAATGCCAAGAAGCAACAAGAGCGAATTTGACTGATCATTTGGAAAAAAACCATGATATCAAAATAGAGTGCCAAAATTTTGAATTTTCGACAATGGCCGAGTTTGAAACTTGGAAATTACAAATGGAGCATAAAGATAGAAGTTCTTTTGTAAAATGGAAAGGATCACGCTATTCTCAACATTCCATAGTTTCGAATTATATTTGCCATCGATCGGGCACGTACAAAAGGAAAGGAAATAACACCAGGCATTTAAAAATCCAAGGCAGCAACAAAATTAACGGCTTTTGTCCAGCTGGAATAAAATTAGTTTTTACAAAAGATGATGGCCAATGTACCGTAACATTCAACAAAACTCATGTAGGCCATACTAATGATCTACGACATTTACCATTAAGTAGGCCGGAAAGGGAAAAGTTTGCAGCAAAAATAGCAGCAAAAACACCCTTTCCCACAATTTTAGGTGGGATTCGAGATTCTCTTAATTGTGAACTTGAACGTGAGCATCTACTTACAAAAAAGGATCTTTTTAACATTGAACAAAGTTTTAATTTAAACTCTGAATCCATCCGCAATAGAAATGATGCAGTTAGTGTCGAAGCTTGGGTAGAAGAGATGAAAAGCAATGGAAGTGTTCTGTTTTATAAGCCTCAGGATATCATGTGCGAAGAAAATTCAAAATTAAAAAAAGAAGATTTTGTATTGGTGATAATGACGCAAGGCCAAATGGAAATGATGCAGAAATACAGCCAAGATTGTGTATGTCTCGATGGGACACATGGTCTCAATGCCTATGGGTTTGAGTTACATACTTTGTTGATTTTAGACGATTTACGAGAAGGATTTCCCTGTGCATTCTTAATCTCTAATCGAGCAGATGAAGAAGTAATGAAATTATTTTTTTCTTGCATTAGAGATCGCCTCCAAAGGCAACTTACGCCGAAAGTATTCATGTCGGACATGGCCGAATCATACTATAATGCCTGGATCCAAATAATGTTTCCAGCAGAGTTTAGGTATAGTATTAGTTTTATATTGTCTTTCAATTACTATATCATTTATACAATTACAGATTATTTTGTACGTGGCACGTGAAACGAGCATGGAAGAAAAACTTGACTAAAATTGGTAGCAAGGAAAAGCAGGTAATTTATTTATTCCTTAAGTAACAACTTATTATCTCAAATTACTCATTACAGCCTGTAAAAATCTGTTAAGAAAGATAGTGAAGTATAGCAATATTATAATAGTGTTATTGAATGTAAAAAATTCTCAGATTTATCCACAAAATCCAAATATGGAATGATATACAAGGTGCGCCATTAAGAAAATAAGTAGCACATTTTTGTTCCATACAACTTTTCTATATAAAAATTGAAAAATTACCGCAGACCCTGTATGTAGGCACTCAAAAATTAAAAGTATTTTTTGAGCAGAAAAGTTATTTATTTTTTGCATTTTTATAGCTTCTTTTTTACTAAATGATGTGTTTTTTAATAGATTGTTGTTGACGGAAAGCTGCAAACATTATTACAAGAGACAGATGGATGTCACCACATTTTACATCATGATGCATAATTTTGTACAGTCATTGTCAGAAGATCCACAAACCTTAAATTTTGCCAATTATTTCACTCTACATTATATGAATAAAACTGAAGCCTGGGCGTACTGTCATCGATTGCATAGTGGACTTAACACTAATATGCATCTCGAGAGAATGCACGGAACTATTAAGTACATATATTTGAAGGGTAAAAACGTGAAACGACTAGATAAGTCCATAGATGCAATTTTAAAATTTGTGCGCGATAAAATTTTTGACAGAGTTATTTCATTTAACAAGGGGAAATTATGCAGCAAAATTAAGGATCTAAGAAAGCGTCATAAAACTGCTGATGTATTACAATTGGATTCGGTCTTGGAAATGGAAACAGGGTGGCAAGTTTCCTCGCAATCTTCAAATAATGTAATATATATTATAGAAGAAAGACGAGCAGAATGTGCTTGCAAATTGCTTTGTTCAGAGTGTGAGGCATGCATTCACAGATACTCATGCACTTGTTTAGACTCTGCTGTTAAATGGAATATGTGCAAACACGTCCATCTAGTTTGTAGATATCGGAAGAGTATTTCTTTGGCGAATGAAACACATGGAGTAAAGTTTCAGCAAATGGAAGCAGGTAATATAATATTTCAGTAGTTGAAAGCGAAAGTTACCTTGGACCATTCTGTCCCTTCAAGGATAAACTATTAGAGGCTTGTTATCTTTACACTTTGTATACTTTATAAAGTGACATTTTTAAAAGGATACTATAATAATCTAAATTCAGCTCAGTTAAGAAAATTTGCCGATAGATAGATATATATATGTTTTTTTTAGGAACAACTATATTTCTTTACCTGAAATACATTACTGAACTACAAAATAAAATAATATAGGTATATATTTTTTACTCCACTTTCTTTGGGTTTTGGTTGGTGTCTGTTAGTTAATCAAGCCACGACGATGCTAATTAATATGTTACTTACTGTTGTAGTTATAGTTTATACCGGGTGTCGTCTGATCAAATAAATTTAAAAAAATTGTTCTGGTGTCAGTTTTTGTTCTGGTGTTGGTTTTTGTGCAGGTGTCAGTTAAAATGGACTTTTCAAATAAATCCATTAGGCGGGCTAATTTATGGGTGACAGTAGACATGGTGATAAAATATGGTAGAAGTAAATTTTCGATTTGAAAGGTTGATTAATCATATTTTTAAAACTGTTTTAACTGTTAATAAAATTAATTTTTATCAATACTTTTTATAGAAGGAAGCCTAGTCCTTGATGAAACTAATGATCGAACAGAGGAAGTAATGGCACTGGTAAAATCAGTAACAAATGAGATACAACCTAGGCAAGTTGACTTGCAGCAAAGGCAGCAGGAAATTTTACAAGGATTTAAAGAATCACTGTTTGCTACCAAGTCTACGGAGGAACTAGATGCCATGAAACTAAAACTCTTTGTGTTGAAACTTCAAAATATTTTTGAAAAATAAAATATATGTCGACGAGAATAAAGTTTTTATTGGTTTATTTTGGCGTTTATATTTTATTCTCTGATCCAATTCCCATGTGGTGTTAAACAGTTTAATAAATACTTTTACCAAGTAAAATTAAACAGTTTAATTTTGAACTTATATATCCGCCCGCGAATAACTAAATGCAAAAAAAAATTGTCGGGTGCAATTTACGACATTTTTATTAATGTATCATCTTGTGACTGTTGGTTATCACTATAGTAGGCTAGCACACTCCGGCCTGGATTCCGGTTTGTACGTAATAGGCCAAATATTACCGATGTCGATACTCGGCTCACTTGACTCGTATGAATAACCTTGAAAATTCTTACGCATGCGTAGTGACAGGTGCAGAGGTAGTGCAGAGGCTGTCCCTAGACGCGAGTGATGTTCAAAAACGTGTGTGAATTTTGAACAGTGTTGTCATATCGGTAAACTCTTTAGAAGCTCAATGATGTTTTGATTGAAACGAAGTTCTTTATAAAAAAAGGAATTTTATTGAGGTCACTTACCTCCAAAATTTATATTCTCGCGTAGATTTCTATGCACTTTTCTCTTAACTGATTAGAAAACACATATCAAAAGTCAATGACATTTTGATTGATTTGGCTTTGTTTAGAAAAAAATGCAATTTTCTCTAAAACACATGCTGTCCCTTGTAATTTAATATGTTTTAGTATACCGGCGCACCTAACCTTCAAATTCACATACGGATATCGTTTTTAACACAACGAACAACCACATAAAAATTTGTAGGCACTATTGTCGACACACATATTAAAATTACGGCATTTAAAAACCACTGGAATAAAAAACAAATTCACGATTGTTTGTTTACGGCTTTGAATATAAAACTATTCAAGGGTGACATTCCGTATTCCAGCTGATTTTCGTGATAGTGAGAATAAATATTCATAATAATTAGTAATTAAGGTAGCGCCATCATACGACAACTTAAAGTATTAAGGCGAAGTGTACAGTTTTATATTTGTTTCTGTAATATACTATAGTTAAGATATGTTTTAATAGAGGGCGCCATGCATAAACATGTATAAAAACAGTGTTTTAAGAAACGCAGCGAAATCGTATTGTTTTCCTAAATAATATGTTAATAAAATTGTTCAATTAAATCTTTGAGTTTTAAATGTCAACATTTCGAACGTGTAGGAACGTTTACTGCGAATTATTTTGGTTTTTATGTTATTCTACTGGAAAGTGCCAAGAACTTCAATCGAACAGATTTTTCGCTACGGACTAGAACAGGAAATGCTCGAGAAGCAAAATACATGGATATATTCCCCAAACCGATGTGAAATGTGAAACTACCTTCTAGAACATTTAGAAAATGTTCCTTTAGCTCGGATAAGGGACATTTCACGGATTGTTACTGAATATTTGGATGTCCTATGTGCACGGTAATGTTTAGTGATTTTCTGTAATCTGATAATAAGTGCATATCTTCAAAGAAACTAATTTGAAACTCGTGGGTGTCTGTTTCTTTAAGTGTAGTTTGTTCATTATGTGTTTTTTTCTCTCGACGATATGCCGGTCATGTTCCGAGATTGGAAAGAAGAGACCAAAGGGGTTTTAGTGGGTATAAGCAAGCGAGAAGTAGACTATGACCTTGAGTTTACTTCTTAATAGCTATTATGCAGTCCCAACACTATTATCAGGGCACGTGATGAGCATAGAGTGTCCTCGATTTACTTCCTATTTGTATACTAAGGTACCTAAGCTAAATAATTATTTTTATAAGAAACTAAAGCTTTACATTTTTTCACAGTTTGGCAACATTGCGCGGACATGTGTTTGTCAGACAGCTCTGCCGGATAATATGATAAGTGCCGCGGAGTGATCTGTGGGTTTATGGGTGTACCCCACTTTTAAAACGTTCGATTTAAAAAAAAAATATGTAGCGCTTCTCTAGGACACCCCAGAGTCACCCATTTAAATATAATACGTCATTTACATAATACCCTGTAGAGTGGTCCAAAGAAGGCATAAATATCGCCTTGTTAATTTGTAACCAATAATTGTTCTTTTTCTTAAATTATAATATGACCTACGAATTATTTTCTAATGTGTCGGATCCGAGGGGTGAACCACTGGGGTATTTTATTGTACTAGTGAAGGGTATTTTTTCTAAATTTATCTAAAAAATGTTGTTTTTTTGTAATTTTTTTGGGTTATTTATGATTATTTTGAGACATTTGACGCATATCTGAGTAGGTATTTAAAGGTATTGTTTTAAAAAGGGGGTCTTTTATTGTAGACATTTAGGTAGTGGTTTACCCTTCGGTGGGATCCCAAAGTGAAGGATCATCTTAAGAAGAAAACAAACGTGAACAACAATGGAAACGTGGAATAAGGTTGTCGTGGTAAAAGGCGACAAAGAAAAAAATGTTAAGTTTATTGGCGACCTACCATCGTCAAATTTTCGTGTTTTATTCACTAAACTTGATAGTAATGAAGCATCACTGCACATAACAAATGAAGCTGCCGTCTGTTTCTTCATTGTCACACATAGTTTACCTCCTCTGTTTCACCGTGTACAACTAAGATAAAATAGGTTCTTGCCATGCGGAAATGAAAAAATTCGAAAGAGGCTCGCGGCCGGTTCGTTGAAGAAAAGCGCGGCTCAGGCGTTTATCAGGCGTGTCTCGTCATATTTATACTCACCTTCTTTTGGGCGCCTCGACTAATAATTGTAAACTACAGTACATATTCAAAATGTCTTACATTTTGATCTGTGCACAAGTAAATACGTTGAATCAGGTGAAGAACTAGCAAACACTCTCTTTGTTGCATATTAATAGGAATTGTAGGCGGAGATTCATGAGCAATTTGGTTACGTGTCCTCATTAAAAGTCAAGTCCTGGATAACGTGATGCATAATGACTCCTTGCTAACAATTTCTCTCGCTTCCACCAAGTATAAAGTTCATATCAATCAACCAATAAAATCCATTTTAATTTCTTATTATAATCTATTCGCCCCAAATAACTTTTAGACAGATAAAAATGGAAGACAGTTTGAACATTTACTGTAGTTTACAATTATTAGTCAATGCGCCTATGGTATGTAAACAACACAATTTATGATATTTGGAATTATTTCGAAACCAGCTGGAAATAACTTATATGTTTGTATAATAAAAAGTAATTGCTTATGAATTCTACATCTAATACCCAAATAATATACAGGGTGTTCCAGGGATTTTATTGTGAACACCCTGTATAAAATAGATAAACACTATTAAATTCATAATATCTACCCATTGGCATAAATCTCACCGAATGCGGTGATTAAAAAATATTTTTAGATTGTCTTTCTGATTTTTCTATCCAGGACTCCAAAACTTTTTTCTATAGTTTCTAATTTATTGCTCTTCAACCAGCCAATGAACATTTTAGGTAAATATATAGAACACTAATACGAACCTGTATAATACCTATATATAATAAAATACTGGGTGTCAACTTAATTCGTATAGGAACTATGGAATCCTGACACACTGGCAGGACCTGTGTATAGTTGAGATATTTCTGCGTATTTATATAACTCAATTATGCGCCTTTGGATATTAGGTCCAGCATCACATTTCCCCAATGTCCAGGGCGGTTATAAGGGGGTCAGCAGGAACCGCTATGCGGGGAGGCCTCAGCTTCGAGAAGGGGCCGCTCCCCATCACTAATATACTTTGTTAATTTCCAATATCCTCCTAAATGCAGATCCAGGGTCGTATATAGACATTTCTAAAGGGGGGATTGTACCCAAAAATATTTTGACAAAGAAGTAAAGAAAAGGGCCTCACGTTCCCAAAAATGTATTAAAGGGAAATGATACCAAAAGGTATCTATGAATACTTTAGGCAACTTAGGTACTTTAGGTTTTTAAATGGAAGATGTTGGCCCACCCGGCATCGCCCGGTGGGATACCATTGCATCGGTTTAGGTGGCGTAAAGTTTACTCCTTGAGTTAACTTTTGCTCATTGAGTTGACGTTTTGTTGCTGTGCCGATGTTTCCGGTTACCAGGGTGGGACCCCCCCAAAAATAGCATGATGGAAGCTCCAGGCCCAAAATACTCCGGAGGTAAACTCGCCCCCCATTCGGACCTCCGGGCGGGGGTTGGACTTGGGGCCCATCAAGCGAAGTTCATCAAACAAGAACCATTTCCGACAATTTACTGGGATCTAACAACACTCAACGAATAAATGATGTGGCACCTGCAGTTGCTAACCAACCCAGAACTAGCAACTTCAAAATTGATTTCTGCAATATCAGAGGGCTTAACACAAACATCAATTCAGTCCACCAGCACTTACAATCTTCCAAGCCTCACGTACTCGCACTGACCGAGACAAAAGTCAGAGCGTCAACAAACACCGTCAGCTATTTATACCCTGGATACGACTTTCATTTCCGATTCCGACGCAACTTCGGGGTATGTCTTTTTATTCGAGATGATCTCTGCTGCTAACGAGAACCTACACTGAAACCGAAAGACTTTGATGTAATGTGGTTTAAAATATCAACGCCGAAAATCACCAAGTTTATATGCTGCCTTTACCGTTCTCCAAGTGATACCCATTACAGAGACCTTTTCTCATCACTAGCCAATACAATCGACTTCTTGCAAACCAACCATCCAAATGCCGAGATTGCTATCTTTGGCGACTTTAACGTCCACAATGTCAACTGGCTTAAATATTCAAATACAGAAGATGAGCAAGGCCGCGAGGCCGAATCCTTCGCGATCAGTTCTGGTCTAACTCAACTCGTAGAAGAACCAACGCGGATTCCAGACCGAGCTGGAGATTTTGCTAGTCTTTTGGATCTTTTCTTAACGTCAAATTCCGATCTATATACAGTCACCGTATAGCCTCCGTTAGGATCTTCCGATCACAAACTTATTTCAACTCTAAGCGAACTACCAATTAATTCTGAACAACCTCCTAAACCTCGCAAGATATGGCATTACAGATCGGCGAAGTGGGAAGACCTGAAAGACCACTTTCGGACTTTTCCTTGGAAGAGCGTATGCTTCTCTTCTGATGATCCATCCGTCGGTACTGGGGAGGTCTCCGACGTCATTCTAATGAGCATGGAAGCATTTATCCCCTCCTCCCAAAAACGCCCTTCCAACGGCAAGCCCTGGTTTAGCAAGGATTGTGAGCGTGCTGTCAAATCAAAAAATCTGGCTTACCGACAGTGGCGTAAAAACCCTACCACTGAGAATCGTACCATCTTTATTACCGCTCGAAACCAATGTAAGCTAACAATAGATCAAAGCAAAGAAGCCCATAACGTGAGGATCAAAAACAAACTTCTTGACTGTCCAAACGGATCAAGGTCCTTTTGGTCAGTCGCTAAGGCCGTCAGTCAAAATTTTACCAAATCAACTATTCCACCTCTAACACGTCCTGATGGTACAATAGCATCCACAGCCGGAGACAAAGCAAACTTACTTGCTGAACTATTTTCTTCGCATTCCACTGTTGAATCCGAAATGACCGAAATCGTATTCCGTCAGCGTCCCGTCAAACGAATCCTGAAAGGACTCGACGTCAAAAAAGCTACTGGTCCAGACGAAATTCCTATTATAGTTCTCAAGAGATGTGCCGATGAACTAACACCAGTATTTTGTAGACTTTTCAACTTATCCTACAAAAAAGGAATATTTCCATCTTGCTGGAAGACGGCGCGAGTCCAGCCTATCCCAAAGAAAGGTAAGAGAACCCTGCCTAACAACTATCGACCAGTCGCATTGCTTTCAGTTATATCAAAAGTAATGGAGAAAGCTATTAACCAACATCTTCTAAAGTACCTGGAAGGCTTCAACATTATCAGCGATCATCAATATGGTTTTCGGAAGTCCAGATCAACTGGAGATCTTCTAGCCTATGTCACCCATATTTGGAACAACGCAATCGAACATCATGGGGAGTCTCGGGTTGTTGCACTGGATATTTCTAAAGCTTTTGAGCGTGTTTGGCATGAGGGGCTTCTAAGTAAACTGCGATCCTATGGTATGCCCAGTCGATTCTGCATGTGCATGGTTGTCTAGCTTTCTTAAGGACCGCTCTCTGCAAGTGGCGATTGACGGATTTCTCTCAGACACCTTCACCATCAATGCCAGTGTTCCTCAAGGGTCCATATTGTCTCCTACTCTCTTCTTGCTCTACATTAACGACCTTCTAGTGAAAACTAAAAATCCGATATTTAGTTTTGCTGACGATAGCACACTTATCTCATATTTCTCTTTGAATGCGCAAACATCGGCTGCCGACGCACATCTTCGCAGACAGCATGAAGTATCACGCCTCAACAAAGACCTGGAAGAAATTTTGGCTTGGGGTGACAGTAACCAAGTCGAATTTAACACTAAAAAAACCCAGGCAGCAGTTTTCTCTAAAAAGGTTAACATTACAGAACCGGAAATAGTCATGGCCGGACACGCAATCCCACTGGCTTCATCTATTAATTTGCTGGGCGTCAGTCTGGGAGGAGGTATGTCTTGGCATAACCACAAAGAACCTCGACAGCCTAGAACATCGAAGACAGGTTGGGGATTTGACTCTCTTTTACAGATATATACTTGCCCTCTTAATTCCGCCCAGAGCGACGAATAGCAGAAATATACGACGAATCACTGCCGCCCATCCATATGTGGTTAAGCTTAGTACTCCTCGAACTTCATTATTTAAGAATTCGTTCATCTGGAGGACTACATCCTTGTGGAACGACCTTCCCGAGGTCGTTTTTCCCAACGAATATAAACTCCAACGATTCAAAACCAACGTCAATCGCTTTATGCGCACACGCACCACTCCCAGAGTGCCCTAAAGGATTTTTCCTATAGTGCTTGTGTTTGATCATAAAAAAAAAAAAAAAAAAAAAATAGGTATTTACCACTAGTTACGTGCCTGCGTTATAGACACAAAAAAACTCCCCCCTCTATATCGGCCTTGTGTACATCAGACCATGTAGTCAACCCATTGGGGTAACATGAAAATATTCGAATATATGTTTTTATGATTAACCTTTTTTTTAGCACATATAACATTTGTAATGATAAATACTTGCACTTGAATGTGGTAGTAGTACTTTTTAGCGCAACCGGCTTTACTCTGGCTATTGGTCTTATATTGAATGTCATTGTAAGTATGGTTTCTTATATTTATTTGTAGACAATTATAAAACCTACCTACTATGGGTTATTCTTTAACTAACTATGCCAATTAATCTTGACATTTTAGAATCGTCCGAAAAGTTTTTTTACATTCTCTTGAGAATCTCCAGTTGTACTGATCGGATCAGTGGCGGGTTTTTTTATTGCATACTTTGTTATGTTAGCTTTTCGAAGTGTATTAAAAAAAATTGTTATTGTGAAAAAATGAAAAATAATAACGATTTAATGGTTTAAATAGTTTTAACATGCTCGCCCCGAACCTTAAATTAAAAATTACCATTTTGTTCGTTACTCTCTTATCTACAAAACCCATTTTACGAAAAACTGAGCTCTCTATTAGATAGGAAGTTGTTAAATATTTTCGAGCGTAAATCACGCAGCGTGCGAGGAGGCGAAGCGTGATAGAACTACGCTTTCGAACAACGGAATGGATAGAAATATTAATGACTCAATCGCGGCATGGGGTAATGACCCCTACCCCCCCCCCCCCCCCAAAAAAAAAGGAGAAACACGAAAAATACCATATCTACCAGTTTGATTGACTAATTGACTAACGCGACAGGGGACAGGGTAGTACTTTTCTTAACTTTTCCTTGTATGACAACCCCCCAAAAAAAAATAAAGCAAAGTTTGAACTCTCCCAGACCGAAGTTCTGTATCCGCCCTTGTAATGACTAACTTTTTCGTAAAATGGGTTTTGTAAATAAGAAAAGCAATAAAATAGAATTTTCACAAATTAATTTAAGGGGGGTGGGGGGGGGGGGTGGGGGGGGGGGCGACCATGTTAAAACTCTTTAAACAATTAGTATTTAAAATCCGTGCGGTTTATAAAAATATGACCCATATACAAGTTAGACCGGGGAAAGAATTTACAATAAATATGTAATATCAGGCCTGATATCTTTAATGTTTTTGTGCGGTTCTGGCGGACATACGCCATCTTGGTAAAGAAAATTAAATAGGAAGAGGGATCTTGCGATACATCATTGTGAATGCCCTATCGAGTACTTTACGATGCCAGAATATTACTTCACTATTCGCACCAAAAACAAAATGGCGGTGTTTTAAAAATTGCATAGTTATTATTTTTATTATCCTTTATTTCATTTACCATGTTAGAAAAATAGATAAAACTTGGAAGATTACTAGTAGGAATCAGAGAGCTACCATTTTCTTGCATATTTCATGGTGCTCAAATCGAAAATGGCGGATGGGATCGAAAATGGCGGATGGGCGCCATCTTGATAAAAAATTAATAGGATGTGGGGTCTAAGGGATACATAATTTTATAGGTCCTATCGAATACTTTACGATTCCGAAATCTTGAGTCCCTATTCGTACCCAAAACATAATTTAAAAAATAATATTTACTTTTTTAGTTTAGATTTTGCAACACAGCCAATTTATATACAACTTGATACTCACTGCTTTATGCACAATATTCTGGCATAGTAAAATACTCGATAGTACCTTCACAATGATGTAAGTACCCCTCTTCCTATTTAATTTTCTTTTTGATTTCATTTGATTTGATTTTCCAAGATTGCGCCCATCCACCATTTTCACAGTTAGAACTGTTATTAATGCATGAATCAGTAGTTTATCTTACCCTACTGGCCAAACGCAACTTTTTCAAAGAAAAAATTAGCGGGTCAAAAGTTAGCAGGGGGGGGGGGGGGGGCGCATATATTAAAGAAACCGCACTATCTAAACTGTTTTCTTCTTAAAACGATTATTATATTTCCAAACCTATGTATATTTGACTGGTAAAAACTTATGTTTTAGTTATTGCAGCAGATGGTAGAAGGACTCTCTGGTCTTGTAGTATTTATGTTCATGCTGGAAGAACATTTTTCTTCATCCCAACAAGCTCAAGATGTGGTAAATCTCAAATTAACGAACGTATATTAATTAATTTTAACCATTTATTTGAACAATTTCATTTCGGTTGTATAGTTGTTCCTTATTATTTGAGCTTCTCTGTATATTTCTAGCTTCAGTTGGATTCTTTCTTGGCAAATTTAGAACTAGGTGTTATTAACAGAGGCTAGGGGGCGAGACATTCAGAAATCAGCCAAAGAATTTCCAAAAATTTATCTTCTGGTCGAATAGCTGTCAATGAGGGAAAATTCGTAATTGGTTTAAAGAAATAACAGCCCATTTTAACGAAAAAGGATTTTTATGTCGACGAGTCAGATTTCCAGTTCCTAAAATAGGTTCATCCTATTTTTTATATTTTAACCAAAAAATTTGTCCCTACAAATTCACACTGACTAATAATTCTCATTCCCTCTTTTTGGTTCTAATACCTTATTTAAAGTAGGTATATTTAATATCGCTAAAAAATTAAAATAAAACTGAATAATAAAAAAATTTAACAGAAAATAAAAAAATATACACAAAATTTGTCGTAATAACAATTTTTTTTAAAATGTAGTCATAGAACATTCCTGTTTATTACTTCTTGATAATTAGTATTCTTCTATGCAAACATTCTAGGGGAACCTGAAACTGCTCCTAATAATAGTTCGATGCCTTGCTATTTTTTGTCTTGCCAACAACATGGTATTTCTGTTTAATCCCAGTTCGCCTGCAATATTTCCTAATAAAAGTACCATCTTGCAACCGACTGTAGATAGTAGCCTTTTGCTGGAGGGTTAATTGTGGCATATTTTTAAAAAATGTGCTTGACAAGTTAATGATAAAGTGACAATCTATGTTGACATGTAAAATTTGTAAATGACATTTTGCTGGTACCAGACTCGACAGTAAATAATTTCTAATAGCCAAGGAGAAAATAAGAAATATTGATGTCCTAGTTTTTTATCGACACGATGGTACGTAATCTTTTTATAGGTTATTTTTGGAGGTGAATTTTGTTTTCATTGGTTCACTTTTTAAGCTGACGTGACATTGACAATCAGTTTTTCTCCCTTGCTTTGTTTCTTTTATTACTTATATTTTAATTTTAAAAATTATTAGTGATGCGGTACTTAAATACAAGAATCGAAGAGGAACTCGATTCTTTAAAGTACTCGCTATATTCGAATACTCGTCTCGAGAATCGAGTACGGTATTCGAGTACCGAGTTAAATTACTACTTTTCGCTTTTGACTCCGATACTCTTGGTCTATTCGATTTGGAACTAGTTGACCTGCGAAACAAAAACTGTTCCTTGCGTCTGAAAAAGAAGCCGAGTGAAAACAGGGATGGGATAGGACGTCTCAGACGGTTGTTGTTTAATTCTTAATACTTATGTACTGGACCACAGATTTTAAGATATTAATTACCTAAATGATAATTAAAATCGCACAAGATGTTGGATGGCATTCGAAAGGGAGTCTATTTTAAACCTGCGGTAATTGACGTGGGTTCTTTTAGGGTTTAAGTTTGCTTATGGATATTTAAGGTAGTTTGATTAATTAAAAGTCATAATTAATCTTAAAACTATTTAATAAAAAGAAAGTAAATTTAGATAAATTAACATAATTAAAGATGTCTTCCATAATCTTCAAAAACAACTGTTCATAGTTTCACATGCAAAAAATCATAGTTTATCAACATGATGCAAATTATTATAAATGTCTACATAACTTTGTACAGCGTACATTCTTTCATTCTTCTTTAGCACTGGATAAAATAGTCAATGTTTATAAGGTATCTTAACTTACATACAAACATCTTACAGCTGGTACTTAGTATTTCGTTCCCGAACACACACTTAAGAATAGGTCGTTGCACTAATTCACTGTTGTAAACAACCAAGGGTCGATAAGTAAGCCCTCCCGGTTTCTTATAATATACATTGTTACTGAGATATTAATAGTGAACTTTTAGATATTTATTTGAACAAAATATCTTTAAACTTTATTCTTAGTTACTGACTAACCCATGATGGCTAAATAGAATATCTTATTATTTTATTCTGGACTGATCTTAATAGAAACTGGAGTAAGTACGGAATCTCGAATCTTGAATAATCATTCTTTTTGCTGTGTGTCGTGGTTTTGTTATATTGCCCCCCTTTTCCAAATGGGCAAGGAACCAAAATTAGAGGTATGTCCAAAAAGTTTAGGTCTCGCCTGATTCGTTGGTTCATTTGGGTCAAGTCAAACAGAAGGGACATAAAGAATAAGCAATTTACTTTTATTATTCCTTGTTTATAAAAGTAAATAGCTAAAACCCATTAAGTTAATCGTTTGTTTAGATAATTAAGAATTTTGTAATGTTCTTTTTGGTTATTAAGGAAGTTGAAATACATTAAAGTTACTCGTTTGTTTATGTGATTAGAATTTCTTTGTTATTGTATAATATTATTTTCAATTTGAGTCAGAGTTATTCATGGTATCTAGCATCTCCCCATCATTGATTTTTATCCAATAAAATCGATTTGGGCGTATTTAAAAATATGTGCGTGGGTCAAAAATACCTTACAATCTATCTCTTTTCTATTTCCTATGACTTTCTTATTTTAGGATATTTTATCCAGATATATAAAATATTATAATATTATAATATTTTGGTGATCTTTATAAAATGGCATAAATATTTGGGCTTTTAATGCAATTTTAGAATTAATTCTTATTTCGTACATTGAATAGAGTTAATTTAAATATAAATAAAGCCAGGGGCGTAACATTCCTCCCTCCTATAAAAAAAAAAAGAAATAACATAATAATTTCTTTTTTCCTTCTTTGATTTTTTTTTAATATTACTTACTGCTCTACTAACTTACTTTAACTAATAATTTCATTGCATTTACATATCTTGCCATAATATGAATTACTCCCAAAACATAACTACCTAGCAATTATTAATATAAAGCATTATATATCTTAACACGTTAAGTTTAATAACTCAATACCGTGATTATTGTTTTAAACACTTGTTCTGCTGTTATAATTTCACTCACTTCGCGAATTTAAAATGCATAGTTCTATTCATTGTTTATGCTTTAGTCAATTTCACTTCATTGAGTCCAATTTTTACAATATACGTTAATACATATAAACCTAATTTATATCTGTACATTCTCTTAATGCAAAAATATCGCTTCAATATCTATATTTTATAACATTTCGAACATATCCTAGGCAAATCTTTTACTTTTATGGGCAATAATCTTTTAAGTAACTTGGTTTACGACTAGTACGTCCACTTCTAGTAGTAGAAGATTCTGCTTCTTCTGTTAGATTATTTTCAGTTTTTTGTTCGCTTTCAATTACGGCGTCATTTACTTCTTCTTCACTACTTTCATATTCAGAAACTTCTGTCTCTAGATGGTCTATAGATCTTTCTATATCAGCATCGAAATCGTCTTCTTGTATTTCCCATTCTGATTCTCCAACTTCCGGTTCTTCAACTTCCGGTTCTTCAACTTCCGGTTCTTTATTTTGATTTGACTCTGGTACATGTGGTATATAATACATAAATGATGCTTCTTGAGTTTCACTTCTATCATTTTCATATGATCTATTGTCTTTAGGAATTTCTTCTTTGTTATCTTCCCTATGACCAGCCGGACATTTACAATGCTTTAATCGGTTAACATGTACTGTTTGTATTTTTCGGCCATTTATTTCTTGAATTCTATATGTAACAGGCCCTAAGACTTTAATTACTCGATACGGTCCTGTCCAGTTAGGTTTAAACTTTCGTGGAAGATTATTTGTTCCTTTTATATTAGGGGTATATAGGTATACTCGGTCTCCTATCTGAAATTGTTTATTTTTAGCTTTTCTATTGTACTGGAAACATTGTTTATCTGCTGTGCCTTCTAGCTGTTTTATAGCTTCTTGGTGAGCGTACTGCATTCTATGTTGCATTTCCGTAGCATAATTTTCATCTAAATCATATCTTGGTTCAATTGGATTAGTGATAATGTGTTGTGGTAGCTGCATATCTCGACCATACATTAAAAAAAATGGACTTTCCTTAGTTGATTCATGTATATTGTTGCGATAAGCCATTAGTGCAAATGGTAACCAGACATCCCAGTCGGCATTGTCGTTGGTAATATAATGTTTAATCATACCTTTTAGGCTTTTATGGAAACGTTCAATCATACCATTACATTCTGCATGATAAGGTGTTGTTTGCAATTTTTCTATACCCAAAATTTGGCATACTTTTTTAAATAATTGCGATAGAAAGTTTGTTCCGCAATCTGTTAAAAGTTGTCTTGGTACTCCATATCGTATAATGATATTCTCTACAAATGCTCTTGCTACAGTATCGGCTGTAGTATCAGGCAATGGAATAGCTTCTGCAAAACGCGTTAAATAGCCCATACAAGTTAAAATGTATTTATTTCCATTTCTTGTCCTATTTAAAGGTCCAACAATATCCATACTTATTCTTCCAAAAACGCTATGCGGTACAGGTAGTTTTTGAAGGTACGCAGGAGGTTGATAATTTGTCTTTGTGATATTACATGAGTGACATTGTTCACAATATCTTTTAACGTCTTTGGTCATTCCAGGCCAATAAAAATCTCTTCTAACCAAATCTAATGTTTTCTGTTGACCACCATGACAAACCATTGGTGAATTATGATATAATTTTAGTACATCTGGTACTAAGCTACTTGGTGCTACTACTTTATCATGTCTTTCAAAATCTCTTCTTTTAGCATACAGCATTCCATCTTCCATGGTATAATAAAATCCTGAAGGATCTGGTAAATTATTTATAATATTTCGCAATTTATAGTCGTCTTGCTGTTTTTGTTTTATTTCTTCTCGGCTCCATATTACGTTAAGTATTGGGCTTCCTTCATTAACTTCTCTAATAAAACGTATCTCGTTAGTTTTCTGCTCATCAGGAGGTTGTGTGCTTCTTAATCTTGTTAAAGCGTCCGCATTTTTATTCTGACCTGCTGCACGATAGTTAATTGTAAAACTATATTCCATTAAGAAAATTGCCCATTTGGCAAGTCGTGTACTACCATCTTTGATATTTAAAATATATTTTAGTGGTTTGTGATCACTGTAAATGTAAAAATGTGTGCCTGTTAAATAATATTTAAACTTCTTCACCCCCTCGACTATTGCTAGCGCTTCTCGTTCAATGGTAGAGTATCTGGTCTCTGCAGGTAATAATGTTCTGCTATGAAAATATATAGGATGTTCCATATCTCCGTATTTTTGACTAAGAATAGCTGATATACTCGTCTTGCTCGCGTCAGTAGCAAGAATAAATGATCTTTTATAATCAGGGTACTTTAACACAGGTGGAGTTACTAGAGCTCTCTTTAATGTGTTAAATGCTTCTTGTTGCTTCTCTGTCCAAATAAATGGAACATTTTTCTTAGTAAGTAGTGTCAGAGGCTGTGAAATCTCTGAAAATCGTGGTACAAATCTGCGATAAAATCCACACAATCCTAAAAATGCTCTTATTTCTTTTACTGTCCTCGGTACTGGATAAGTGTCTACTACTTTTGTTTTCATAGGATCAGTAGCGCATCCTTTACTTGAAATAATATGTCCTAAATAATTAGCTTCTTTTTGTATAAAATGGCATTTAGTTGGCTTAAACTTTAAATTACTTTTCCGCATAATTTCAAATACATTTCTTAATTCTTTTAAATGCTGATCTAATGTAGAGGTGTATACAATTACATCGTCCATGTATACTAAGACTGATTTTCCAATTAATCCAGAAAAAATGCTGTTCATAAATCGCATGTATGTGCTTGGAGCATTCTTTAATCCCATGGCCATTCGTTTATATCGGTAGGTTCCATTTGGTATAATTATAGCTGCTTTATCTCGATCTCTTTCATCGAGTTCTATCCGAAAATATCCACTTGCTAAGTCCATGGTAGAAAATAGACTTGAACCTGTCAAGCTGTCAATGGTTTCTTGAATATTTGGCAAGGGAAATATGTCTGACCTGGTATATTTATTTAATTCCCTAAAATCTGAAACTAGGCGAAATTGTGGCTCCTCGCCTGGGTGTAGTCTTTTTTCTATTAATATAACAGGAAAACTCCATGGGGACTGGCATTCTTCTATAATTCCATCATCTAACATTTTATTTATTTCTTTCTGTAATATCTCTCTCCTATGATATGGTACACGATACGGTTTCTTACAAATCGGAGGTATATCTTCAGTAATAATACGATGTTTAATGTCACTAGTGCATGACAATTGCTGATTTGGCGATTTAAAAATGTCTATATATTCTTCAACTAATTTTCTCAACTTCTGTTCTGCTTCCGTATTTACATTTAATAAGGTCAATTTTTCCAAAATTTCTTTTTTATCCTGTAGTGTGACATTTCTTATAACTTTCCCTTTATTTCCATTATATTTATTATAATCAACAGTTTCTGTTTCATAAGCGTGCGCCACCACTGTTTTACTTGGCAATATTATTTCATGCTGAGCTACATTCATTATTTTTATTGGTACTTCCTCCCTTTTCGTACATAAACTTCGGCCTACTAATAAACCCATTGGATTCCTTTCATAATCTTCTATAACAACATCTGGCGTCTGTATATCTTTATACTTCTGTATTTTCACCATTAATACTATTTCACTTCTTGCAGGGATCTTAAGTGTCTCTTTAATACATACATTAAAATATTTCGAAAATTCAGTGTCGTCAATTTTCTGAGTATACTTTATTCCTTGTGAATTGTCCTCCTTTCCATAAATTTTCTGTATATTCTCTTCACTATTTTCCTTGATTCCAGCACTACCTTGTGCACTGCTTCTATTTTCTTGCTTAGGTATAACTTCTTGATTTCCTTTCCTTAAATTTGTCAAAATACTCGTTTTACTTTTCTTCACGTCTTTTTCTTCAATACCTGTAATCTTCTTTTCTTCTTTCTTGGCAACTTCACTTTTTACTTTTGATTTCTTACCTTTCTTGGATGCTACTTCATTTACTCTTATTTCAGAATTTTCCGGTTCTCGGACGTCCTCAACTTTCATTGGAAAATTTCTTAGGTTTGCACATTGCGGATAATAAAGATGGGAGTCAGCCATCTTAATATCGGAATTCATCGTCACTGACTCTAACGACGAACTCACCTTAGATTTATCTTCCAAGGAAGTTGTAATTTTTCTCAAATTTTCTTTAAAATCATTTGCCATATTTTTCATTTCCTTCCGAAGACTTTTTACTTCATTCTCTATTTTATAAAATCTCTGATTCTCTGACGAAGTCACTTGTGCTATACACTGTTTTTCCTTTTCTAAGGGAATACACTCTTCTAGTATATATAATTGTCCTTCCGCAAAATCAATTTTTACTCCATATTTCGTAAGAAAATCTATTCCTAATATAATATCCGAGCTAAAGCTTCCTTTCTCTATTACTACAAACTCGTGTGTAACAGACTTGAAAGGTCCTATATTAATAGGTAAGCATACACTTCCATACTGCGGAATAAGTCTTCCTTGTACATCCCTTAAACATATTTCAATATCCCTTAATTGAAATCCTTTAGCAAAATCTGCGTTTATTAAAGAAACGGTTGCTCCCGAATCTACTACTCCCGAACATTGCGTTCCATTTATTTCTAAAGTAATCACATTACGTGTATCTTCATCTGTAATACAGTCTAAAATCGAAAACTTTCGTTCACTCTTCGCTTTGTTATTTTCACAATCTCTATCCTGCTTTAAAAACGATTTATTATTAAACTCGTTAATATTCCTATAATAATTACTTTTCCTATAATAATTATTCCTGTAATTATTCTTATCAAAATTACTTCGGTTATAATTATTTGATTCATATCTAACGCTTTCTCTGGAATAAACTGTACCATTTTCTAAAAGTTCATTGTTTATATTGTTTCTGTCGGCTCCTAATATTTCTCTACCTGCTCTTCTCGGGACACTTTTATTTTTAATTTCAGAGTCATATCTTTCATTTTCAAAATATTTTCTTTTATTTTGACAAGTTCTCCACATGTGTCCTAATTCATCACAATTATAACATTTGATAGTCAAAATTCTAGCATTTTCATTCCACTTTTCTTTACTTTCAAATTCCTTTAAATTTAAAATCATTTCCTCGGTTTCTGCATACTCTAAAGCATCTGATAAACTTTGTGGCTGTTTCGATAAAACATTTTGTCTGATTGGTGTAATTAAACCTAATGTAAATTGTCGCAAAATATCGGTTTCCAAATTTCCTTCCAAAATTTTTATAATAGCTGGCGTTCCAGAAATATTCACCGCTTTTCTTCCTAAAATCTTAGTGCGTGCTAAATACTGTCGGCATGTTTCACCTATTTCTTGTGTACAAGCGATAAATTCTTTCAAATCCTGCCCTGGTAATTGCTTTTCTTTAAACTCATTTAAAATATTATTTTTAAAATATGTCCAATCTGTTGTATTTTTGACAGAGGATTCAGAATCTACATACTGTTTTGCAATTCCTTTTACTTTTAATCTACATATTGCTAGTTTTTGTTTATCATTCCAGTTACTTAAAATCGCATATTGCTCTATTATCTCGAAAAAATCAAAAATATTTGTGGTACCATCAAAATTCATAATATGTTTCAATGTTATAATTACATTAGTTATTGTCGGCGAAACAGGACTTACAATATTTTTCTCATCCTTACTACTCATTTTAAAAATCTAAGGAATACCCACTTAATTAATTTAATAAAAATGCTTGTTCAAAAAATCTTTAATAAATAATTCTGTTCTCGGTAACAGAATCTTTCAAAATTATCGAAAATTAGAGTTAACGTCAAAATTTAAATTTTAAAAAAAATTTTATTTCAAAAATTATTTCAATTCTAAACACTAAACTTTTCGTTCCAAGAATTTTATTTCCAATCTTAAAATAATAACTTTAAATTTTCAAATTATTTAATGAAGAAAATCAATTTAAAAAAAATTTCCAAAATTTTTTCAAAATACAAACAATTTTACGTTCTTTTACCCCTCTGAAAAAATATAAATATTCACACAAAATCAAATATCATGCACAATGCCCATAAATAAAAAAAAATCGAAAAACGTTTTATGACTTTTACTGAACATACCCTATATATCCTTTATAAAGCAAACCTATGACAAACACAATATTGATGCGTAAATTTGCGGCTTTGAAAAATTTTGCAAATTATCAAAACGGCCATACACTTCTACAATATTTACTGTGTTATTTGTCATTATTTTAAACTGGCAATTCAGAAAACTTTTTGCAAATAATCCATATAATATTTGGCAATCTTTTCCTTGTCTGTTAGCAATGATTTTAACAGTTTCAAACGTGCATAAAATTTTGCAAAACAAAACCATGACATTTTGTCACAAAAAAAAATATTTCACCACGTGGTAAAGTTATTTTCTTTGCCAGAAAATTCAAAACCCTATCAGACCTGACACCATTGTACTGGACCACAGATTTTAAGATATTAATTACCTAAATGATAATTAAAATCGCACAAGATGTTGGTTGGCATTCGAAAGGGAGTCTATTTTAAACCTGCGGTAATTGACGTGGGTTCTTTTAGGGTTTAAGTTTGCTTATGGATATTTAAGGTAGTTTGATTAATTAAAAGTCATAATTAATCTTAAAACTATTTAATAAAAAGAAAGTAAATTTAGATAAATTAACATAATTAAAGATGTCTTCCATAATCTTCAAAAACAACTGTTCATAGTTTCACATGCAAAAAATCATAGTTTATCAACATGATGCAAATTATTATAAATGTCTACATAACTTTGTACAGCGTACATTCTTTCATTCTTCTTTAGCACTGGATAAAATAGTCAATGTTTATAAGGTATCTTAACTTACATACAAACATCTTACAGCTGGTACTTAGTATTTCGTTCCCGAACACACACTTAAGAATAGGTCGTTGCACTAATTCACTGTTGTAAACAACCAAGGGTCGATAAGTAAGCCCTCCCGGTTTCTTATAATATACATTGTTACTGAGATATTAATAGTGAACTTTTAGATATTTATTTGAACAAAATATCTTTAAACTTTATTCTTAGTTACTGACTAACCCATGATGGCTAAATAGAATATCTTATTATTTTATTCTGGACTGATCTTAATAGAAACTGGAGTAAGTACGGAATCTCGAATCTTGAATAATCATTCTTTTTGCTGTGTTTCGTGGTTTTGTTATATTGCCCCCCTTTTCCAAATGGGCAAGGAACCAAAATTAGAGGTATGTCCAAAAAGTTTAGGTCTCGCCTGATTCGTTGGTTCATTTGGGTCAAGTCAAACAGAAGGGACATAAAGAATAAGCAATTTACTTTTATTATTCCTTGTTTATAAAAGTAAATAGCTAAAACCCATTAAGTTAATCGTTTGTTTAGATAATTAAGAATTTTGTAATGTTCTTTTTGGTTATTAAGGAAGTTGAAATACATTAAAGTTACTCGTTTGTTTATGTGATTAGAATTTCTTTGTTATTGTATAATATTATTTTCAATTTGAGTCAGAGTTATTCATGGTATCTAGCATCTCCCCATCATTGATTTTTATCCAATAAAATCGATTTGGGCGTATTTAAAAATATGTGCGTGGGTCAAAAATACCTTACAATCTATCTCTTTTCTATTTCCTATGACTTTCTTATTTTAGGATATTTTATCCAGATATATAAAATATTATAATATTATAATATTTTGGTGATCTTTATAAAATGGCATAAATATTTGGGCTTTTAATGCAATTTTAGAATTAATTCTTATTTCGTACATTGAATAGAGTTAATTTAAATATAAATAAAGCCAGGGGCGTAACACTTATATTTAATTTTTACTAGTTTTAATAGTAAAAAACGAATAAATTTGAACGTATGCAACAATAAGAATTTTGAAAAATATTATTTAATCCAATTTTTTTCTCGATCTCGGTGCGAAAATAATCATTCACTTTTGTACTCGTACTCCGTACTCGAATAAGTACTCGATTCTTGTAAGTTCTCGATTCTTGTATACTCGATTCTGAAAATCACGATTTCTTCTCAACACTAAAAATTATATCATTTTCCTTTCTTTTTGTAGAGCGAAGCAGTTTTCATTGCGGCCTTGAACGCATCCTGGTACGAATGGGATGTAAAAAATCGAAGAGCATATTTAATATTACTGAACGTGATATCAGAATTTAAACCATTCAAATATTTTTTTTACGATGTTAATCGAGCTTTACTATTACAGGTAAAAATAATGCAAATACAGAAGTCATTTCTAAGGGCACTAACATGATACAAATAACTAACAGGTAAGATATCTAACCGTGCCAATTTCGCCTGCTTCGCGCAGTGACGTCACATGGAGAGCGATTTTTAAATTTCTTATGGAGATTGATACGGTGTTAGTGTTTTTAATTCTATTTTAAAGGTATTGAGAGGTTTTATTCATTTAATGTTACGTGAAATGAAAGAATAATATATGACAAGTATTTACGTATATTAATTTCAGAGAAATATAACACACATAGATTACAGCTAAAATACCACTAAAATGAGAAAAGATTCCGACAAACTTTTAAAACATCCGACGCGCCATTGGAACCGGTCGACGACAGCCGAAGCTGACTTTTATAATTGTAATATATCCATTACTATTTTAACAATTTTTGAGATGCTCATTCTTGTTGTGGAGCTCCCCATATTCAACCTTACAGCACCCATTTTACATGTTAGTCATGGGGAGGGGGTTTAGCCCCATTTAGCCCCCACCTCCCATAGATTCACCACTGCTGTGATCTTTGTATACAATGTGTACATAAAGTAAGGAACAAATTCATTATATAGGAATCTAAAAATATTTCGGAAAAATCCTCGGACACGTGTATAATAATTTTTAATGGCGCATTTTTTCCCATACAAACTTAATATACAAGGTGGCTCATGTAGTAGATATGACATTATCGACGATTTTTTTAAATGGGAACCCCTATATTTTAGTTCAGATCTGTAATCTCCAAGAACAGCTGATTTCAAAAACATTACACACTTAGGGCCTAAAATTCATAGTTTCGTTACTACAGGGTAAAACAAATAATTTTATTTAAGATATTTTTAATTTAAAAAAATGTAAAAAAATTAAATAAGCTATTTAATTAAGTGTTGGAATTGTCCTCCTTCTGCTGCCTGACAGTACTCCAAGCGATCAATAAATTCTTGTTGGACTTTTCTTATGGTTTCTTCTGAAATGTTCCTGAAGCATTCTGTTGTTATTCGATTTTTTAAATCTTCCATATTGGCAGGTCTGACTTTATAAACAACAACGGGCTAAATTATCTTCATTTTCTTCAGAACTTTCTTATCCCTACGCTAGTTAACTTATACCCTAGTAGAAATAATCCAGGAATTCTAGATGAAAATTTGTGGTACCAACACATTATGCAGCAGTAGTGCGCCATTACATAAACCAAGTTTTTCCGAACAAGTGGATTGGAAGACGTGGGCCTGTTGAATGGCCGCCTAGGTCTCCAGACCTTACACCACTGGACTTTTTCTTGTGGGGTCACCTGAAAAATGTTGTTTATAAAGTCAGACCTGCCAATATTGAAGATTTAAAAAATCGAATAACAACAGAATGCAGGAACATTTCAGAAGAAACCATAAGAAAAGTCCAACAAGAATTTATTGATCGCTTGGGGTACTGTCAGGCAGCAGAAGAAGGACAATTTCAACACTTAATTAAATAGCTTATTTAATTTTTTTACATTTTTTTAAATTAAAAATATCTTAAATAAAATTATTTGTTTTACCCTGTAGTAACGAAACTATGAATTTTAGGCCCTAAGTGTGTTATGTTTTTGAAATCAGCTGTTCTTGGAGATTACAGATCTGAACTAAAATATAGGAGTTCCCATTTAAAAAAATCGTCGATAATGTCATATCTACTACATGAGCCACCTTGTATATTAAGTTTGTATGGGAAAAAATGCGCCATTAAAAATTATTATACACGTGTCCGAGGATTTTTCCGCAATATTTTTAGATTCCTAGATAATGAATTTGTTCCTTACTTTATGTACAGGGTGGCCAACTAAGCGAGGTAAGCGGCTATATCTCGGAAACCGTTCACCGTACAGCTTTCGGAAAAAAATATTTATAGGAAAAGTTGGCAAGAGAAATTGCTGGAAATTATTTGCAAGTTTGTAGGCCGGCCGCTAGGGGGCGTAACACGAATAGTAATTTGTTGCCAGTCGATTTCTCTACAATTGGCATAGGTAAGGTATATTGATAATATTTATAAATAAATCTCACTTGTATCGTGAACAACTTTGCTTAAACACTTTTTTCTCTAGCCCTGCAAATAAAGTGGTGGGGGTAACGCAAACATCGATTTGCAAAAAATGCAATATCTCAGGAACGCCTTATCTGAAAATATTCAAATTGGTGTTATTTTAAAGAGCTCTTCTTGCTTTATTACCTACACTTCAAGCGATGTCTATGTCATTTTTACTGTAGTCGCTAGATGGCGCTTTCAACAGATTTAACATATTTATCGTTTTTCTCGAAAAACTTAAATGCAATGGTAAATTTGTTATTACACCAGTACAGAGAGGAATAAAGGCCAGACCAATCGGTGAAAACCGCAAGTTTCTATCTTTTTTCTAACCGGAGATATCAATGAAAAATTAATTTATATCCTACTAAATCTCCCGCCCGGTACTTACATATGTTGCAAAAAATAAGAAGGCTTTGGAAACAAAATACATATTATATATAATAGGAGTATTGGGAAGAAACGTTCATTTTATAAACCAAAAGAAACGTAATCCTTAAATGCTCAAACTGTCTGCCATCCTGGCCCATACATTGTCTGAGCTTTCCTATAGTAGAAAGAACAGCAGCTTCCACTTCCGCTCTTGGCAGGCGAAGAATTTCATTTTGGATTTTGTTCTTCATATCTTCCCTGGTCGTAGGCCTAGCTTGGAATACAATATCTTGTAATCGTCCCCACAAATAAAAGTCCAAACAGGTCAAGTCAGGTGACCTGGCTTGGGAAGAAAAAGGCTTCCTCTTCCTATCCAACGGTCTGGATATGTCTCACTCAGGTATTCTCGCACATTAATTGAAAAATGTGCTGGACAGCCATCTAGCTGCAGGAACATATTTTACCTGGTTTAAAGAGGCACATCTTCTAATAAAACACATAATTCATTCCTAAGGAACTCCAAAAACAGGTTCCCATTTAGTGATTGGTGAAAGAAATAGGGTCCAATAATTTACCCCCTATTATGCCACACCATACGTTGACAATCCAACGTCCTTGGTGCTGAACTTCTCGCATCCAGTGAGCGTTTAAGGAAGCACTAGAATACGTTTCGTTTGGTTTATAAAATGAACGTTTCTTCCCAATACTCCTATTATATATAATATGTATTTTGTTTCCAAAGCCTTCTTCTTTTTTGCAACATATGTAAGTACCGTGAGGAGATTTAGTAGAATATAAATTAATTTTTCATTGATATCTCCGGTTAGAAAAAAGATAGAAACTTGCGGTTTTCACCGATTGGTCTGGCCTTTATTCCTCTCTGTACTGGTGTAATAACAAATTTACCATTGCATTTAAGTTTTTCGAGAAAAACGATAAATATGTTAAATCTGTTGAAAGCGCCATCTAGCGACTACAGTAAAAATGACATAGACATCGCTTGAAGTGCAGCTAATAAAGCAAGAAGAGCTCGTTTAAATAACACCAATTTGAATATTTTCAGATAAGGTATTCCTGAGATATTGCATTTTTTGCAAATCGATGTTTGCGTTACCCCCACCACTTTAGTTGCAGGGCTAGAGAAAAAAGTTGTTAAGTAAAGTTGTTCACGATACAAGTGAGATTTATTTATAAGTATTATCAATATACCTTACCTATGCCAATTGTAGAGAAATCGACTGGCAACAAATTACTATTCGTGTTACGCCCCCTAGCGGCCGGCCTACAAACTTGCAAATAATTTCCAGCAATTTCTCTTTCCAACTTTTCCTATAAATATTTTTTTCCGAAAGCTGTACGTTGAACGGTTTCCGAGATATAGCCGCTTACCTCGCTTAGTTGGCCACCCTGTACACACTGTATAATATTATTCCATTGTTTGTTGGCGGGGGTGTCGAACAAACCACCTGGATCCGCGCTTGTTTCTGTGTTTATACTTCTTATATTCTATTCATTTAATTGATTGTCTTGATTTCAGGTATTGCAAAAAATGTATGCAGCTACAACGGTATTAATAAATCTACGAACACGTTAAAAATAATACGAGATAGTATGGTAACTTATCTAATGTTATATTATATACACGTTTCATTGGTATAATTAGTAAATCACTTGCATTATACAGATTTTTTAATTAATCCTGTAAATCGTGATATAATAACAATTTGCAGAAGAATAATCATAAATGGGATATAGCGCCCACCCCGTATTTATCTTAAAATTGAAATATCGGTCGTACACCTGTCATCAGTTATGGCATCGGTATCTTATCTATTCTTGAAATCCGAGCGGTTTAATCAGTGGCGGTTCTTCCACAGGAGCACATGCGCACGTGCACCCCCAAAACAAAACGAATAAAAAATATTAATTTATATTCATGAAATATTATTTATCGTATAAAGTCCGACCCTCCCTAATATTTTATCGTACCGTCAAACTAAAAAAGTCCGACCCTCCCTAATATTTTATCATCTCGTCAAACCAAACTGTATAGATCCGGCAACCGTGCCTCGGTCGAGGTAAATGACGATTATGACGAGACTTGCCCGCACGTGTGATTAAGTAGTGCAGTTTCTCTATAGTAACAGGTGGCGGGTGGCAGCGGGGGATAGCGGGGCTATGGCGATTTAACATGGAAAAGGCGCACAGTTTTTGTGTGTTGTCTGTTCGTGCATCTAGTTAGAAATTCGAGAGTGTATGTTTTAATATTTTAATATTATATATTTATTAAGTTAAAATGAATAGTTGACGGTGGACTATTTAAGAAATAACTTTAGCTCTTTGAGTTTGGAGCAAAAAGTTGAAGTGAGGAATGCGGGAACACCTAAACCCCAAATTAATCTAACGCAGATCACAAAGGGTAAATCTAGGGACTTTATTAGAAAGACTAAAAATGAAATACATGAAAAAAAAAATTATAGAGGGTATTCCAAACTTAATGAGGCTGTTATTGGTCAATTTTCTACAATTAGGAACCGAAGAATGGACTTTGCGTTTAAGCACTATTGTGTAGGGTCGATAAATGTTGTGCATTTCGATAAATGATACTGGATATGATTTTAAACCATTTTATTTAAGGATTTAAACTAAAAAAACACTGAAAATTTGAAGAATGCCAACTTGTGGCTCAATTCGTCATAAAACAGTTAACTATTGTTCTCGTCTTGGTTGCGCCTAATGACGTAGCCGTAGATGGCGTAATGGTATTAGACATCATTCGGTTTTCATGATAGCTCGTCGATGGGTTTAGTAGTATTAGTAATGGACTGTATAAATATTGTTACGAGGGTTGCATGCGACGACGTTAAGATCCGCCAGCTATACACACTAAGAAAACCTTTCTTATTTTCCAAAAGTTGTATTTCCTCGTGTAAAATTAAAAAATAAATAAAAATATGTTTTACCTAACGCATTTTCTTATTACTTTTTTCCTTTCTACATTTAAAATACCTAGAAAGTAATTGTTTGGTCGTTACACAAAAATAAAATTTTAAAAATAATTTCACCATACTTGTGTATATCATATTATTATTATCATAGGTCACGAGCCGCCACTGGGTCTAATTTCAACACGAAGTGGTTGGCTATAATAAAATACTTTTGCTAAATTTGGACGGTTCCTGTATTAGTTTGATGACCTACTCAATATTATTTCCCTGATAGAACCACAACCCTGTATCTACTTTTATCAAGGTCTTGAGTAACCCTGTTAACTTTCTTCATTTGGACAAATGATTTTTTTAACTTCTATTATGCCTAGAAGTTAACAACACAATATTCAGGTTTAACGTACACTATTTATTTCCATCAAATTTCTTTATATGATTTACTTCCACATTTATGTTTAAAACATCCTTCTTTATACAGTTAAAATTAGTTAAAAATACAAAGTTATTTCTTTATACAACTTTTTTTTTAAATTTTCGACACTAATATTAGTAATTTAACTTACTAAACTATCAATTTTATTACAACTTTTATAGCATCACTAAATTTGACCAATAAAACATCTTCTTCTTTCTTTTTTAAAATCGGAATAATTACTTTGCACCTAACTTTCGAATAGACAATTTTCTCTTAAACATCAAACTTTTCAAACATCAATTCCGCGGTACTGTATCGGATCACCCTGTGGACGCATGGTATAAACAACTAAGAGGTATAATTCCACGCCGATGGAGGCGTGACTTGTGACGTCACCGGGTGAGTGAGTTTTAAATCTCTTATTGCTTTCTAACTCTCTTTTAAAGATATTAAAAGGTTTTACGCATTTAATAGTATGTGAAATGAAAGAATCATATCATGGTATTTAGGTATAGTTATTTCATGAACATACAACAAAGATTAAAGCTAAAATACGACCTAAGTAGTTAGAAACAAATTAAATTATTTTTTTTAAATAGTCCATCTCTCAGTGGAGTGAAATTATGAAGAGGTAAAGAAACTCATAGTCTGCTTCAGTAGTTAAATAAACAATATTTTAATTTGCATACATGTTTCGAATGCATATACCCTCATCAGCTTCAGTGGAAAATACTTAAGAAGTAAATGTTAACAAAATAAATAAAACCGTATCCATTCTAATTTTTTGTTTTCATCCTTAGGAAAGGGGAAACACCTTATACTATTAAATTTCTTTGCCTGGTTATTCATATCACAACCGAACACAGTGCACCTCATTTTATGAAAATTCATATACAGGGTGTTTGATGGTGGATGGCCTATTAGACGTTTATGGAAAACTAGTCATCGAATCACTTTGAAAATTTGAGAGCTTATAGAAGCGGACATGATCTCTGGTTTAAAACCATTTCCATAGACTGCCAAATTGGTCTAAAAAGTGTGATTGTTATCGGTAATAATTAATGTTGCTAAATAAATGCTCATAAGTCAAAAACTGTTCAAGATAGGTATAGTAACATTATACATAGGAAGACAGCTTTTAGGACAACAGATAAAATATAGGGTATTTCATTTTAAAAAACGTACTATTTACCATTTTTCCAAACCATATTTGTATTTTGAAACACCCTGCACTATTATAACTAATATTTGGAAAGAGGGTGAAAGATCTCTGGATATAACCTGACTCCATACCAAATTTCAGTGCTTTAATTTGCCAGAGTTTAAAAATATCATCACTTTTTGTAGGACATATTTTCCGGAAAAAAAGAGCGAAATTAATTATAATCTCGAGAACTATAACAAATAGGTATAGAAAAATGTTAAGGAAAGTTATTAATAAATTGATAGGGATTTTAAAACAAAAATAATACACAGGGTGTTCCGTTCAAATTATCAAAGTTGCTAATACTTTCAAGTAGAAGCGGCAACACCGCATGGCTAAAAATATTTTTATAAGAGAGATCATGTCCGCTTCTATAAGCTCCCAAACTTTCAAAGTGATTCGATGACTAGTTCTCCATAAACGTCTAATAGGCCATCCACCATCAATCAGCCTGTATTTATTTTAATAAACAACTTGTCATATATTATTCTTTCATTTCACATTCCATTAACTACGTAAAACCTTCTAATACCTTTAAAATAGAATAAGAAATTTAAAAATCACTCTCCCTGTGACGTCACTGCGCGCGGCAGTCGATATTGGGACGGGTAAATACCTTACCTTTAGTTATTGTATAATGCTGTGAACGGGTGTCAAGAAACACGTGTCACGCGCAATGTTGCCAAACTGTGTAAAAATTTAAAACTTGAGTTCCTTATAAAAATAAATATTTAGCTTACCTTAGTATCCAAATATAAATAAATCAAGGACACTAAGAGTAGCAAGGAAGGCAGGCCACAGATATCTTCACTTTTTTTTCTATGGGAAAAGTTTTATGCTCATCACGTGACAGTGTAGGACTGCATAATAAGCTTGTACCCACTAAACCCCTTCGGCATCTTCTTTCCAATCTAGGAACATGACCAGAATATCGTCGAGAGAAATACAAATTATTTCAACACAAGATTGCGCAATAATAGTACACAAAATTCAGAAATAGTTTCGCTAATTTCTAATGGATCTCACATCATAATTAGTATTCCTTTTACCCTTAGAATGGAAGAAGTTGAAACTGACCGGCTTCCGCTTCAATACAAGCATGGGCGCTTCAAAGCACTATTCGAACATTCGGAAAAATAACGGGAACTAGAGCGCGGTTGTCATTTCCAATTCAATTAAAAACATTCGCTAAATAAATATACATTTATTAATTCTGGGTACATATTTCAGCAAGTACAAATATAATTTATTTATCATTAAAATCACAGACATCAAATATCAATAATATTAATAATATAATCAAAGCGGTTTTCCCAGTATAATTTTTTATATTTTTTACATTCTTATAACTAGCACTGCAATATTTTGCAAGTATTTTCTACTTTTTAGCGCAGGGCAAACGGACCTTATATTAGATTATCACATTCTCACCAAGCACATTTAAAAACACCTCTGAATTTTACACCTAGACAGAATTACATGTTGTTCTAACTTGTTTGAAGAACACCCTCTTAAATCCGTATTACAGTCGGTAATACCTGCAATAGATATTGCATGATTGCAATTTTCATTGCATTGGCAACAATTCAAGACTTAGGGTCGTTTTACATGCTGCAACAGTGTTACACAGCACATTGTAAAAGTTACGTCTCGCTACAAAAATAGCAGAAGCAATAGGCGCCATTTTGTTTTTAGTATGAATAGGACGTTTGAAATGTATGTATCGCGCAAGATCCTTCTTCCTATTTAATTTTCGTTAACAAGATGCTGTCCATCCACCATTTTGACAGTTGTAGTTCCATTAATGGCCACACAAAAATTAAAAAAGAATTCAGGTCAAAGGTTATTATCAGAGGGGGTCTTTAATCCCCCCCCCCCCCCCCCACACACCTATATAAAACCCAATAGATCAAGAGTGGGTCTTCCTGAAGGCAAATCGCGAATTGAAGGTTTTTGTCCATTCATTCTTAAATTTATTTAATACATTTATAATACTTTTTAATACTGATATGGTAAATATTCTAGGCAAATTCAGTTAGATCTCAGAATATGTTAGTGCCGCCTAAAGAAAATTGTTCTCCCTATCGTTCATAGTAAAAGGCGTCACCAAATGTACACTGACAAAAATGCATTTACCAATGTCGTGGGTTACAAAATTGGAGCTACCTCAACCCACATTTCTATGTTGTTCTAACTGAGGCTACGAATTATCACAAATTATTTAAAAACAGTAATTCAGGTTCTTTTGGTTCGCCTCAACCCAGAAAGAGATTTTTATCAACATTTTAAACATATTTGGGATCACCACAATTCCTCATCTTGTAACTATTTTATAAGTTACCTGAAGTGACCTGAACTCAGTTTCTGGGTTGGGAAAACTTACTAATTGATTATAAAGTGTCGTTTTAACCCGGACGTGCATTATTTTAACTCATTACCATGTGTAAATTATTTTGAGTTGGAGTAATTCAGGAAACGTGCTCCAAAACCACATATCGAGGGCAAATAGTAAGATCGTAAGGTCACGGAAAGTTCCGAATTCGTGCTCGTGCAGGTTTGGCGCGGTTGATTCCATTGTTATTCGTCAATTCTCCTTCGATCGCGCTTATATACACCTGTTGGTGATTTTTCATCTTTGTTCTCTGTGCGTGAAAATTTGTGTTTTGCATAATTTTGGTCAGTTGGCGTAAAATGGAGGGACAGTAGGGAGATGCATACAAATTGTTATTATTGGAATGGAGCCTTATTATTTATAAGCAATCGTTATCATTCCGCATGGTTTCTTAGCCGTAGTATCCCCTCCTGTCTATAATTCATTCGATTTTTTTAAAAATATTCAACAACAATGTCATATCTTGAAAAAACAGGAAGCAATTGAAGTCCACAATATGCAGGCGTTAAATTAAAGAAATATTTTGAGTTCCGATAGTCCACAATTTAGGTACTAGTAGTACAAAATTTGGAGTCTGGTCGTAAGCTAGAACAACTTAAATGTCAAGTTTTGATAGCTCGAATCATGAATTAATCTAGCCCGACTAGTAACGCATCACAATTCACATACTGGTAGCTACGGTAGCCTATCAATAATTTAAGACGGTGGGGCGTGAGCTATTCCAACGCATAAAATAACCCATCTTCCGTGCTATCATAACGTATGAATAGTGAGTTGATGCAATTTCTTCGATTTGGTTGCCGTAATTCAGAGGTCTGGGCTGTCCCCTATTAGCAACACGCTTCGGTCTAGGACAACCCATATTTGAGTTATATCAACTTGAAATTTCGCTCAGTGTAGAGTGATTTACATTTATGAACAATTAGAACACTTGAACGTACATGGCTCAAACGGACGCAAAGAAAAATACCGTGATTTAAGCTTGCTCAACTTCTTGTCACATTTTCCTCATAAGGCCCCCGCCGATCGCACGTGCACCTTCATAAAATATGAGCACGACATGATAATGCAAAAATTTACTTGAATCGTCTACCTAGCCCATAAAGACAAGTGGATAGGGATTGTTACTGTCCAATTCCATGGTACTAGGCACTCTGGGTGTTGGAGGTCGCGGATCCCCGTCTGAACTTCCCAGAAGCCAGTAGGTCGTCACGAATCCTTTTCCTTTCAGTTCCACTTCTCCTCTGAGTTCCAGATTGAAAGTGCCGAATTTGTCGAAAATTTGCTTCGCTGCTTCACTGACGTGGATTTTAAGTGCTGTAACAATATACTAAAGTATAATTAAATGGTAAAAATAGGAATAATATATTTTATAGAAAAAACTACACTTTCTGTTGTAAATATAAATTGTTTAACCCCATATCTATACTAGGATCAGGCCTGTAATAATAATTGCATGCCTCTAAAGTCTTAATGAAATAATATTTTTGTGCAAAAATCCATTTTAAGAAGTGTATACTTACAAATTTTAACTATTACTGCAGGGCCCTGTCAACATTAAATCTGGCCCTGTTTTGCTATCGAGCATTTAAGAGAATAGTTCTGAATACTTACGTTGCCCAGTACTTTCCATTCTACTAGCTGTGTTAACTGCATCTCCAAATAAACAATAGTGGGGCATTTTTTGACCGACTACTCCTGCACAGACTGGTCCTGAATGAACACCTAAGAAGTTCAAAGTTAATGTGTTAATTATATCCATTTATTGTTATTCAGCAAACAGTTTGTAAACATCATAAAAATATGATGTTCCAAATATATCCAACAAGAAGTCTAGAATATACATACCCAAGACATAGATTAGCAATGACAGGAAAGGGTGCATACTATCAATGCTTAAAACTTTACAATCGCCTTCCAAACGATATATAAAAAAACAGATAACTTACAACAACTAAAGAAAAAGATTTTTAATTTTCTGTTGGAAATGTAACCATACAATGTAGATGAATATTATAGACGTCTCGGTCATGGATAAGATCTTGTAGGATAGAGAATGTTATTTGCCGACACATGTACTACATACGCATGTACGGTATTTTGAATTCGACACTATTTAATTGTATTTACTCTTAAATAAAGATAATTTATTATTATTATTAACAAAATGCTAACGCTAACCGCCTCGAAATTGAAAAAATTAATGATTTAGTCAGAAAAAATCGAGATATCTTAAAACGATTTGTTCTTCTATTGTGGCCAAGCGCGGATCCAGCGGGGGGTCATGACCCCCCCCCCCCCTCCTACACAAACAATTTAACACGAGAAATACAATATATATCGCTTTGACTAACGCGACAGGGTATTACTTTTCGTAACTTTTCCTTGTATGCAGTGGCGTAGCGCTACTACCGCGAACCCCCGCAGTCGCGGGGGGCCCGAAAGCTTGGGGGGCCCGAAAGCTTCGAGTGCCTATAGAGCCTATTGCTAATTAGCAAATCTTTCAAATAAATGCCACGATTACCAATGTCCACCTGATCTAGATTTTGTCACACTGTGTCCGTAATTATATAAATTTTAAAAATGAAGCAATTGGTATATCAAGATCATGGAATATAAACCCGGAATTTGAAGATAAAAGACAATTAAAACCAAAAAAACACTTTGATGAAGCCAATACAAATTATCTATTTTCTAGTTGAGAAAACTATTTTAGGATAAATATATATTACAAAGTATTTGATATTGTAATTAACCAAATAGGTAATCGTTTTGAGGGAATGTAGTTATTTGTTAATAAATTTAGATTTCTATGTCCCCAAGTTCTAGTAACTTTGCCAGAAAAAGAATTATTTATGTCTGCAGAAACACTACAGCAAACATATTCCAGCGACCTATCTGCGGCTTTTCCTTTAGAGATAGTCGCGTTGTGTATGCCGTTAAAGGAACAAATTGCTTCTCTTCAAAGTATTAAAGACTTTGCTGTATTTTTAATTGTGGAAAATAACACTTTATCATCAAATTTTCCAGAGGTAACAACAGCCTTATTATTTTTTTTAACTCTTCCAGTAAGTGTTGCTACAGCTGAGAGATCCTTTTCCAAATTAAAAATCATTAAAAATTATTTACGAAATAGTTCCTCTCTGACAAGGTTAACCAACTTGGCTATCCTGTCTATAGAGGCACAAGAGGCGGCTAAAATGGATAATAACCATTTAATAAAAAATTTTGCGGAGGCAAAAGCTAGAAAAAAACAATTTACCTCCTGAAAGAAACAATATAAGAATAATTTTACAATATAATAATTAAAATAGGCAATTGGCCAATTGCCTCGCAATAACTATTGAGATACCTATAATACTATATTCAAGATTTTGTTGCTTAATTTTAAATACTTTTGGTTTTATCTCACTGTAACTTTCAAGTATCGCTACCTTAGCTCGGTACCTAAAGAATTTTTTCGTATTTGTTCCTTTTAGTTTTAAAGAATGTTTTTGTTTTCTTCTTGTTGTTCAATAATTTTATTTTTTGTAACGTTCTCTACATATAGGTTTGTAGTTTATATAATAAACAGTATTATCTAATTTTGTTTGTTTATATGTTTATATATGTATATTCTTAATATAGTGTAGGGGGCCCTAACTCAATTTTCGCGGGGGGCCTATAATTTGTCGCTACGACACTGCTTGTATGACCCCCCCCCCCCAAACCGAGGTTTTGGATCCGCCCTTGATTGTGACTTAGGTTAAAAATGTCTGGCCCCCCTAAAAAATATATCACGAGACACCACTAAGCTCCGGGCTCATTTTAAGGCAGTAAGTATTGCAGAAAGATATTATATTTCGCACCACAGCACATTTTCTATAGTTAATACGCAGGATGCTTACTTTCCGCTCTCCAATTTCAACGGAAACGGGAAGAAATTATTATCAATATCACAAATCATCGAAAGAATCAAGTTAGTGCTTTTCGAATTGTCAAAAACTATTTGTTATTCACGGTGCAGCGTCTGTGAAACACGAACAAACCAAAAATATAGGAAACTGTTTTATCGACGTGATGGAAACGATTTTATCCCTCCAGGAATTACCGCTGTTAAGAAAAAAATTGAATTAGAATATTAAATACAGATCGCTTAATACAATCATTTAAATGTTACAATATTTAAAGTATTAAGGTGGATTCATAGTTGCCGTAACGTAAGCCGTAAGACGTAACGGTAAGACGTAAGAAAAATAAACATGTGATTTGCAATAGAACCGTTCATAGTCCGAGTTAAGCCGTAAGCCGTAAGCAGTAAGAAGTAAGAAATGGTTCAATTTCATTTCTTATCTTACGTCTTACGGAATCGGTTCGGATCGGTCATACTCGTGCATAACCGCCATGTTGACATCCTCAAATTCGACACTTTGCTAATAAATAGGTGATAAATAAATTGCTAATAAATACCAGAACAATATTGATCCCGTTATTATAACGAGGTCGTCATCGCTTGGAGTCATATTTTCACTTTTAAATAAACACACATGTGAAAAACCATAACCTACAAACTCGTAACCTGAAAATTCTTAACGAGAATATAAATGGGCATATCCTTACGTCTTATCGACTACTGCTTACGTCTTACGGCATACGTTACGGCAACTATGAATCCAGCTTTAATCTTTGGTGATTTGGTAAATATGTAAAGACGAAAGGGCGCTTGTTTGCGCCATCTACCAAACGCGATACGTATTAAAATTAATAATTTACGGGGAAAGTTTGCACTTATATCTGGAATTCTGTTTCGGTGATTTGTGATTAACTATTTTATGTTTACCTATTCTTAGCTGTAGCACTCTGTCGGGTTGATGTGCGATGGTAAAATTTCTTACCGCATCTAATATGGCCAGCGCCATTAGTCCAATCTCTCTCGCGTGGCTGTCCGAATTTCTCTCGGGAAGACCTGAGACTACCATGTAGGCGTCTCCTATGGTCTCGACCTAAAAATTAACCAAACAATTTTATTTTAAAATGTTACGTTTCTGAAATGTTGAAAAGTACATACGAGTATTTTGCCGAACACAACGACATTATTAGAGCGCATGGGCGTAGCTAGAAAGTTTTGTAGGGGATGGCAATGATAAAATGAGTAATTATTAGCGTGGTAGTAAAAAAGGGGGAAAGGGCTAGAGGCGAAATTTTTTATGGACCATGCTCCACGAACAAATCCAAAATACACACCTAAATTTGGTCAATAATTTAGAGTAAATACTGAAACACCTATGCGGTATGGTGTGAATTCAGATACGATTACAGAAATTTTGATGAATTCTCGATATACAGGGTGTTATGGAAATGACGTATTATATTTAAACCGGCAAATCCCGAGATGAAAATAAATTGAAGAAAAATAACCATAAATGGCGCTTTGAATTATTAAGCGAAATATACACTTTATGTGAAATCTCAAAATTTACGTTGCCGCTCCTGAGGCCCTTCGCAATCAATATTTTATTGAGGCAGTCTCAAGCTCCAAAAGAGGTCAGCGCATTGTAGGCGGTATTGTCATTCTAATTCTAAACGCACGTGTTCAGTTTTTGACAACAAGACGTTTTGGCGCGCGTTATCACTTCTTTTTGAAACTTTTTAGACAAAGAAAACTACAATTTTAAGGTACATACGTTCTTACCTTCGATCTTATTTTTAAATAATCCGTTTTATAATTAAATTCCATAAAAAAATAAAACACAAAAAGTATGCTTTTCAACAGAACTAACAGTAGATAAAAACACAAATTTTAAATCACATCACAACATTTCTTATTATGAATTATTTCACAACAAAAAAAAATCGGGCAATACAACTAACAAAAACGTTTAAAATTCGTATACGTAAAGCACGTGGAACGCTCGATGCTCGACGTCGTTCCACTCCAGAGTCGCGAAGCCTACTGAACTATGAAGGGCGCGCCGCCAGTATTCAAGTAAGGGCGAGACACGCGGTGTGATCTGACAACACTGTTAGTATACTCTAGTGACCCACATTGTTGCTAAGTGAGTCCAGATGTAACGGCGCGACAGTATGTGGGTAAAAAGGGTTTTTACTTTAGTGTTTAGATATTCGATTAAAAAAAAAAGTATGTAGACTTTCTCTATGACTCCCTAGGAGTCATCCATGTAAATATAATAAGTCATTTCCATAACACCCTGTATTTAATCTAAAAAGCGCGACATTTTTAGTTAAGTCACAACAGACGAACAAAAGTAATTATTTTCGAGGAGAGCTTTCCATTTTCTGAAGATTTTCAGGACTTTTAAAACGATCCCGGGTTTACGACCTATATACAAAAAGAGACAGCCGAAAACAAACCAAAAAATAACTCCATATTTATTTGAATAAACATTGATTAGTATGCTTATTTGTATTTTGATGGTATTCTACGGTTGTAATGCCAAATATTCAATAATTTCATCGTTTGTTAATACTATAACGAGATCTCCTGAGTGTCCTGGCCAGTTGTATTACGCATTTCCCGTATCAGATTTGATTCATTTTAAACCAAAAACAAAGCTTCTCTCGACTTAGACGGAAGTAATGGGTTTTTAAGTTCATTTTTCAGTTGAATAGAATCAAATTTTTATATTGCTTCAATAAACTGTCGAATAGTTCTTGCGGAAACAATTTTGAATAAGATTAAAAATTATTTTTAGTCAATAAATCGAGAAAATGTAATTCATTGATTTTAATTTAATTAATAACGGTGCCTAAAATTTCTTTAGAAATTTGTTTATATAGCAGCTTCGGATCTGTATATTAGATTTTTTTCTTCCATTCGCTTCGCTTCGATTAAGAGAAATATTTTCGAAGACACTATCCCACCATGCACCGCCGCGAATGTCGAATTTACTTTACGACATTAAAAAACGTACCAAATTTAAAAAAAAAAATACGATATCTTTTCCGCTAACGAAATAAAATATGATGATGATATAAAGTTGACAACCTCCAGGAGGGTGGGGGGCGCAAATGCCCCTCCCAAACCACGCCCATGTTAGAGCGCATTTGTAAACAATTTATATTGCTAAGCTATGTGATCATAGGCGTAACTAAGGGGGGGAGAGGGGGGGGGGGGTGTCAGGTGGGCCGTGCTTACCCCAGTGTTTCCGAAGTTCGAAGCCATACATACGTCATAGTGACACTTGCCATTAAAATCCTACTAGACTAGAGCCCAGCCCCCTCCCCTACAAAAGCATTCTAGTTACGCCAATGTATATAATATTTTAGGTACTTTTCATAATCCAAATGTTACTAAAACCGACCGGGGCAAAAACTTAAAACTGCCGTCCTCGCATAGTCTCCATCCCTTGTAGTTGTATTTTTAAAAAAAAACTTCGCGCCCATGTTTAAACAATATTGCGATTTGGTCAAACATTGCTTGCTAAAAAGTTGATAATAACCGAGTTGTGTATACAGGGTGTTCCTTAATGACGTGCTAATATTTCAGGGTGTGATTCCTTATGTCATTTTATAAGGAACAGTTCATATGAACATATGTCCGTAACGGCTTAAATTTTTTGCTACAGGGTCTTGAATTTTTATATTTTGTTATTTTTTAATATCTCCGAAAGTACTTGAGATATTATTTTCAATTTTGGTATGTGATATAGAACCACAAATTTTAGTTAGAAAAGTGATTCAATTGTTGACCCTGCAAACATGTCCTCTGATATTTTTTACATAAAAGATGGTACGCCACTGACATTTCAGATATTTTAGATATTTTTTCTGATTAACCTGGTCAATTCTACATGAAAACAGTCTCGTGAGTTTTTCTCGTCAGATTAAAACCACTAAATTCATATTGAAACTCATTATGAGTTACCTGGAGCTAAATCGCATAAATTGATAAAAAAATTAATGATAAATTTTGTTTTATAAATATTGTTGGAGTAGGCAATTCGATGCGAAGACCGGTGGAAGCATACATTTAAAGTGAAGGTGGCCATTTCCAACAATTTTTATGAAACAAAATTTATCATTAATTATTTTATTAATGTTAATAATAATAAGTTTTAATATGAATTTAGTGGTTTTAATCAAGAACGGTGCGTCTGACATTTATCTACCTAATTTGGTGATTTAATAAGGACTTGAGAAGGAAATTAACAAGAATGGACATTAGCAACGTTGCGAAATCATTGAGAATCATCTTTACATATGTAAAAAAAGTGGTCGTAATAGTTATCGCGCCTCGTCCGTTCTTTTTATTTTTTGACTCAAGGTGATGTTTTTGAGGAGAGGACAATAGTAACTGACATTTTCCGTGCGGTGAATAGTTCTGGTTTGAGAAAAATCGAATTTTGTTTACAGCGGAGAATTCAACTTATCACGCCTCGTCCGTTTTACTTGTCGGATGTTTTTTTTGCGTTATTCGTGGCCGGAAAAAAATGTGAACGGATATTTTCATCGACACGCAAGCTCAGTGTTGGATCTTGGGTATGTAATTTTTTTAATGCTGTTCGAGTTATTGCGCCTAGTCCGTTTTCAAGCAGAAATTGTATTGTGGCTCGGAAAATGGGGGGTAAATATGAACTGAAATTTTTACATACGCATTTTTTAGCAAACCCGTTTTCAGTCAACATAGCATGTGTATCAATAATAATGCAATATGGGGACGATGCTGAGTTGTTATAGACAACCAAGCCACACAGCAAGACGTCCCATGCGCGCGCTGTGTACCGCGATCATGAATTATACAGATACGAGATCCGACTCCGCTGCCCTCCATGCAGCTGCGCAACACGGAAAATGTCCGTCCAACTCGATTTACTATTTTTTAGAGTGTTATCAACAATTTTAAAAAAAAATTGACCCGGGCGCTGTAACTTTTTTTTCTTCACATCTGTTATTTAAACTATGGAATTTTTGCAACACTCAAAACGTCCGTTGTCGATGAATTCACGTTTTTATATTTTTAATATGATTTCATCAAGAACGGACAAGGCGTAATAACAAAAAGACGATCTGCTTTCTTACGGACTGAAATCACTCTGACCGGTAAGCGCAGTGTTGCCGAACTTTTGGCTCGAGTAATACTTTCTTATTTTTTATTAATCTAGCGATTAGTCATTGACTAGATGAAGGCTTTATAACAGGACATTTTGGTAACTGGCTGCCGTACTATAAAGTTTGGCTAAATCGCAATATTTTTACCCAAAGAATCTGCAGTTTGTCGCTGATAAAAGTTTCTAATCGATTAATAAAAGGGTACGGCGCGATGCCCCGGGGTGCTACAACTGCCACACTTGAATTTGCCACTAGCTGAAGTTGCCGCCAGGGGCATTGGCACCCCCCCCCCCCCCCCCCCCTAGATGCGGGACTGCCAATCCTAAAACAAAAATATTCTCTTACCTTGTATACGTCGTAGAATCCTATTATTCTATCAAACGTGCTGTACAAATCATTTAGAAAATCAACGACCTAAAAAATATGTACCTGATTTTTCGAAATTCAAATTATGATACAATATTAGTTTCTATCCAAGCAGGACTGAACCCTAGAACATTAAGTTTCAACTCAATAAACTTCAGTTTTTTTTTCACTTATTCATGCGTTAATCCGAGGACACACTGTATATATTTTGGCATCCGTTTCTAAAGGCATGGAAACATAAAACACAAAGTATTTACCTGCATTGGCGTACTATTCGCGCATAGGCTGGTAAAGCCCACAATATCACTAAAATAAATAGTGACACATTCAAATTGTTCCGGTTGTACGATTTCCCCGAGCATTAACTGTTGAGCCACTGGCCTTGGTAAAACCTAAAAAATTTACATAACATAAATTACACAACCACATGGCATTAAAACCCTCTGATCAATCAAAATTCGGTGCTAATTTGCTGGATTTTTTCTCCAATCTTTTCATACTAGAAATTTAATATCACCTGTTATACACATAACACTTTGATATGTTGGCTTTCGGTATATTAAAACAAATTGTCATTGTGATAGAATGTATTGTTTAAATAGTTTTAATATGGTCGCCCTCCACCTTAAATTAATTTTAAAAAATACCGTCTTGTTCTTTATCCTCTTATCTGCAAAACCCATGTTACGAAAAAGTGGCACCTCTATTAGATCGGTAGTTATTAAATATTTTCGATCGCAAGTCAGCCAGCGCGGGAAAAGCGAAGTGCTCGACGGTTCTAAGCGCGGCAGAGCTATGCTTTCCAACGACGGAAAATATGGAAATTATTGTTTTGTTTGTTCCAACACCCTATTTTTATATTGTTCTAGAACCGTCACGAAACTGTTGGGTTCGATTTTGTGCGCAGGCGTTAATTTTGCACTGTTTGTTGCCTATGCACAAGGGAAGCAAGGTTGGTACGTTTTTATGACCATTCTCTGTCAAAATCACAGCTGATCCTGATCGCCTGTCTGATTAGTTCTTAGACTAGGAAAGAAGATTAGTTAATTATCATAAATCATAACCCTACTTTTGATGCTTAATTTCTTCGTCTAAGCTTGAGTATTATCTTTTGTCGTTACGTTTTGTTGTATTTAATAATTATGGAAGAGAATAACGTGTTTAATGGTAATAATGTCTTGTAGGTTTGGGAACCGGATTATATAAATTTAATAAGAATAAACTAAATAATCAGAAATTAACGAGGGGTTTAAGCAACAACTCCTACAAAACAAGGCTAAAAGAACTGCACGAATGCCAAGAATACAAAAACAACTGTTAAAATTCTTACGGCGCAAGTCAGTACAAACTGTTCCTGCTCTTGGCCATGTATCGTTTTCACCGTTTACTAGTTTGGGAACGATCACAAATTTGGTTGGAACACAAACGGGATCGCCCGATACACCGTTTTGTGCCGGTTGGAACGGCTTTCGACTACTACAAATGTGCGTGACCGTACATTGTACGATTTTTAGGGTGGTTGGAACGAACCTATTAACGATTCTCATTGCACCGAGCTCGATTGTTGACGCCTCGACCCGCGCTGTGTGTGACTTGCGATCGAAAGTATTTCATAACTACCGATCTAATAGAGGTGCCACTTTTTCGTAAAATGTGTTTTGCAGATAATATGATAAAGAACAAGAAGGTATTATTTTAAATATTTAAGGTGTAGGGCTAGCATGTTAAAATTATTTAAACAATTAAATTGTTATTATTTTGTATTTGTTCGTAATGACCAAAGGTAATGACATTTTTTTATACTTCGAACGTTAACATAACAAAGTGTTAAATAAAAAAAATTCCGACATTGATCAAAATCAGTACAACTGGAGATATTAAATTTCTAGAATGAGAAGATTGGAGAAAATCCAGCAAATTATCAAAAATTCATGTGTTGATATTTTTAAATACGTATCAACTAATTGTATATGTATATGTCGCAGCCTTTTAGTGTAATCAGCCGTTTCATGCAAAGTCTGCTCTTTTCATGAAACACTGCCAAACACTGAAACAAATAACTATTGCGCCAAAAGGCTATAAATTGTAGACGTTACATGAAACGTCTGCCTGTTTCGGCATCTTGATGAAAACGGGCAAAATTACGTTGACTGACTTTACTAGACTTTTCATGTAACGCTTCGAATCTACTTTGCATTTGATGTAATGTAATAAAATGAGTATTGTATAACCTGAAAATGGTAACGGCAGGTAGTTCTAGTGTTATACAACAAACGCAATTCTACAAGAAATTGGAAGAGTTCTATTTCCAAAAACCAGTGCGAAAGGCTTTAACAAAGCAGAAAATTGAAGCAGTCATACAGGAAATTGTGGTAGCTAAGCAAAAACTGTAAGTGATTTTTTAAACCTAACAACAAGGATCTTCAGTACTATGCAATTTATGTTCTGCCAGTAAAAACATTTCTAAAGAACGCGACGAGGCTAGAAATAAAACTGAAGAAGCAACCAAAAAAATGTTAAGTAATTCGAAAAAAAAATATGTGGGCGATTGTGTATTATTGAATATTCCCAAAGTCGACAGACGTCCAGGAGACTCCAGGAATATGGTATATTTGATAATAAATGAGAAAAATGGCCTAAATCAGATTGCTGATAAGCACGGTACTATAACGGGATGGTTTGGTGCTGAAAACCTTACTGTTGCGGGTTCAGCATTTCTTAATAAAGAGGAAATCCCTTTTGATAAGGGGTTCTCTAGGTCCTTACCATTTGAACGGAATGGAGGGTGTTTCCATAGATCGTGGTCGGTTAAGGAAAAAATACTGCTTTGAACTGCTACAACTTATATTTTCTGTATACGGGATATAATGGTACATAATACACACCCTAATCACAGTTCACCCTTTTTTCACAAAAGAAGTTAATTTAACTAACACTAATAACTGACTAACTATATTTACATTTGTAGAGCATGAATGTCACAGAGGTACCTTATGATACGCAAAAGAGAAAGAAATCGAATGTTTGAGATACGCGGAGTAACGAACGCTGGAATTAGGAACAAGTAGTAAACGAAATATCTACTTCCCGATATACGGGCGAAAATAGCAAAGAAAAGGTAGGTACTGATGTTATTTTTGTTCTCAGCGTCATACCTGGTTTTACCAACATTTAATTAAGGGATAAGAATATGTAAATCCCATTAGAGAGCGGTCACTTTACAAAGGAAAAAGGGAAAAAAGGTACGTGGAAACCATTGTTTATGTAGACGTAGGATTAAAATTTGGAAAGCACGTCTACTTAGTAATTGAAATTATACAGACCGACATATTTTATGATGCTTTGTACCGATGCCGATAATTTGTTATTGTAAAAGATCAAAGAAATATTATTATACTTTACAACCCTGAACACCCTTGGAAAAATCACTCAGCTTAAGAGAAACTGTGTCATTGGAATGAGGTGGTTAAGTCATACTGAAATGTTCGTGTAAACCTAGCAAATAACATTGTACTAGGAATAAGTGTATCTGTAAAAAAAATAGCGCACTTTGTAATAGCCGTTGCCATAATAGATTGCCGTGCTTTAATAAGTAACATATCGTTTGTTTATTTTTTTTTTTAATAATTGAGGATTCTACTTTCATTCGTGTTTTTGTTGATCCTGTACTACAGTTAGCTGCTATATTACCTTACCTTATTTGTAATAAAAGTTATTTTCTTTTGAAGTAAAAGTTATTTCGTTGTTAATTCAGTAAGTGACAAGTAGATTCGGAGCGTTACATGAAAAGTCCAGTAAAGTCAGTCACTTAACGTAATTTTGCTCGTTTTCATCAAGAGGCCGAAACAGGCAGGCGTTTCATGTAACGTCTACAATTTGTAGCCTTTTGGCGTAATAGTTATGTGTTTCAGTGTTTGGCAACGTTTCATGATTACACTAAAAGGCTGCGACATATGTCAATTGTAAAAAAAAATGGGACGATTCTAAAATGTCAGGGTTAAAAAGTGTGCTGTTTGTAAAAGAATGGCCCGTATGGGGAAGGATATTAGGTATATAGTAAGTTTGACCTACAAAAAATGACATGCGCGATAGAGCGTATGATAAGCACAACTTCATAACCTCAATAATACACTGACTATACAATTTGAATGGAAAAAGGAAAGAAACAAATATCAATTAAATATAATGCTCCCACCTGATACAATAGTTCCTCCGATCTTCGCTTTTCTTGACTTAACTCGTCAGTCTTTTCGCTAACTAGAACTTCCAAATTATTGGCGTATTGTTCCATTCGTCTCAGAAGGTCGTCCATGAGATTTTCACAGTAACCTCTGAAAAATGAAACATAAATACAATTGAGTCACACGCTCATTGATCGGAGAGGTAGTTATTTTTAATACGATAAAGCGATGGACCAGAAAATAACACTAGATTTTGTGTTAGAACAACAAACAGTGATTAAATTTGAGTTAATTTTTGAGTTATTTTTTTTCTAAAAAGTTTAATCTTTTGAGATATTAACAAAAATAAAAAATTTTAAATGGGACACCCTATATAGGTATTCTTTGTTAATTAATTAAGCATACTTTTATTATTATACAAAAATGAATAATTGTTTATATTTATATTCGAAAATAACCTAACATTCCATATTTTTAATAATTTACATTAGTTATAACGGTAGGCCATGGTCAATTCATTTTAAACAATGGTCAAATGGTCAAAACTTGACAGATCCTATCATCTTTCTATTTCTTATGAAATATCTATTACATAAGTTTTTATAATTATTTTTGCCAATGGCTGTTGATAATTTACTATGAAAAGTATGATGTTGGCATGTTTATACAGGGTGTTCCTTAATGACGTGCTAATATATCAGGGTGCGATTTCTTAGGTCATTTTAGAAAGAAAAGTTCATATGAACATATGTCCGCAACGGCTTAAATTTTTTGCTACAGGGTGTTGAATTTTGACTGAGTATTGTCTCGCCTGTACATTGCATAGAAAAACTCCATTATTACTTCTTGAAGAGGCCGATGTGGTTAATCCATGTGCCGAGTTTGAATACATTTCGGTGACCCAATCCTAAGCTATTCAATTAAACGTGATGGCAAAACAACGAAACCAGTGGCGGCTCGTGACCTATGATAGAGGGGGTTCACAAGTTATGGTGACATCATTTTAAAAATTTTATTTTTGTGTAACGACCAAACAATTACTTTCTAGGCGTTTTAAAGCAGAAAGTAAAGAAGTAATAAGAAAATGCGTTAGGTAAAACATATTTTTATTTATTTTTTAATTTTACACAAGGAAATACAACTTTTGGAAAATAAGAAAGGTTTTCTTAGTGTGTATAGTGCTTAAACGTAAAGTCCGTTCTTCGGTTCTTAATTGTAGAAAATTGATCAATAACAGCCTCATTAAAGTTTGGAATACCCTCTATAAATTTTTTTTCATATATTTAATTTTTAAACTTTCTAATAAAGTCCCTAGATTTACCCTTTGTGGTCTGCGTTAAATTAATTTCGACTTTAGGTCTTCCCACATTCTTCACTTCAATTTTTTGCTCCAAACTCAAAGAGCTAAAGTTATTTTTAAATAGTCCACCGTCAAACTATTCATTTTAACTTAATAAATATATAATATTAAAATATTAAAACATACACGCTCGAATTTCTAACTAGATGCACGAACAGACAACGGCGCGGCGCACACTAAAATTGTGCGCCTTTCCCATGTTAAATCGCCATAGCCCCGCTATCCCCCGCTGTATCCCGCCACCTGTTACTACAGATAAACTACATTATGCCCCGCCTACTTAATCGCACATGCGAGCAAGTCTCGTCATAATCGTCATTAACCTCGACCGAGGCACGGTTGCCGGATCGAGAGCCTATAATATATAGTTTGGTTTACGGTACGATAAAATATTAGGGCGGGTCGGACTTTATACGATAAATAATATTCAATGAATATAAATTAATATTTTTTTTTTTCGTTTTGGGGGTGCATGCGCTCCTGTGGAAGAACCGCCACTGAACGAAACTCTCATAGATCAGGTAATCCAGCAAATATAATTTCTATGACGCTATTGACATAAATCTGAACATAACGTATAATGAAAATATTATCACTGACAATCATTTTCGTTTTATCAATGTCAAAATTAATTTGCTGGAGTTTGCTGTATTTCCTGCATATGAGAGATTCGTGGTTTTCCCATCCAATTTAATTTAATAGCTCAGGAATGGCTCACCAAAATATATTCAAACAATACTATCTTCAACGTACGAACGGAGGGCGTCACAACAATATCACATAACCTATAAAAGTTAGACTGTTTGCGCAGAGTTGCATTAAGGGTCGACCGGAAATTTTTGAAAATGTATAAACTGCATAATTGTGATTATACATTATGGAAATGACGTATTATATTTAAATGGGTGACTCCTTGGATGTCCTAGTGAAGCGCTACATATTTTATTTTTTTAAATCGACCGTTTTAAAAGTGGGGTAACAAACACTCTTACTCACAGGCCAGTCCGCGCTACTATACAACATTTCAACCAGAGCCAATGGCAGTGTTGCCAAACTTAATGTAAAACTGAAATTCCATATAATAAAAATAAATTATTTTCTACCTACTTATATTTATCATTATACATAAGGAGCGAGGAAATCCAGGCACAAATACAAAGTTTTTTTCTTTTTTATGGGAACACTCCTGGAAACACTTTATGTACACACAGTAGTAGTGAAACAGAACCGATAGTTAGTTCTTGAAAATATAATAATACAGATTATACTACAGATTATTAGATTTTATTACACGCGACTATATTTGACGTCCAGAAGAAACGCGTCAATAAAAACAATATTCAAAGATTATTTATGGACGGGCAAGATACACGCGTAAACCGAAAAAACAGAGCGGATTGCTGAGAGTGTGTTGGTGATCGACGAGACACAACGTATCCGGTTGGTTGGTCTTCAACTAACAGACCGCAAGCGTGCGGCACTATATGAAACTACTTCGCTCAGACGATGTAAGACGTCAAGAGGTCATTGGCATTTGACCTAGTGACGTACGTGGCTATTACTATTCCATATGTTTTTTCGGGTTCTTTAAAACATAGTCCGTCGTAAATATTCTTCAATTAATTGTACAAAAAGGTATTACAGAATGGAAAAGTGTTTAAATTATTTTATTTTGTCTAAAGAGTTTCAGGTGTACATATGACAACACCGGCCAGAATTCCTTGATTGCTTACATGTATCGCAGTGCCACACAGGTGCTTTTCTGGTTTGACGTCAGGTCACTTTTACCGCTGAATGAATTGAAAGCGCCATTTATGGATATTTTTCTTCAATTTGTCTTTATCTCAGGAATTGCCGGTTTAAATATAATACGTCATTTCCATAACACCCTGTATAAGTTTTCTTAGCATTTTTATAAAAATAGGAACATAAACGACATGCAATATGTAAAAATTTATGAAAATTTTAGTCACGAATTAGAAAACAAATCGACTTTACGCCGATACCGTTCAAACCTGTCTAAATGCCGCTTCTACTCTGTACCTACATCTTATGTGCATTACAAAAGAGCGGCATTTAGACAGGTTTGAACGGTACCTGCATAAAAGTGGTTTGTTTTCATATTTGTGACTTAAATTTTCATTAATTTTTACATACTTGTATATCGTTTATATTTCTCATTTTATAAAAATTCATAAAATTAACAATTTTGCGGATATGTGTCTGAAATAAAAATCACACGTAAATAATTGTTGTTCATTCACTTACCTCATAATGTTCTTTAAATTCAATCTAATAGATTCAAACGTCGGCCTCTCGTCGATGTTGTCGTTCCAGCAACGTTCCATCAGGTCCAGAAGCTCTTCGGGACAGTCCCGCTGGCTCACGGCCGGCCGAAAGGGCGGCATTTCTCGGCTTGCTACGCGAGAAATGATTTCTACAAAAGAGTTTAAGATTTTATATAGATCTGTCATAGTCATGTTCATTAAGCGGTCATATACTGCGTTTCTTAATGGAATCCTGGACCAGGACTGGACATACGTGTAAATGAGCTTTTCGATTTAAACGATCCCGGAATGAACCATTAAAAAAAATACAGGGTGCCCCATATACCAAAAGTATATACTTATATAAATATACTAAGAGAGCCATAAATTTGACACTGGAATTTTTCCTGAAGTGAAAACCTCAACATTCTATTTTTTATAATAACTCTCAACACTAACTACAGCTCGAACGCTTCGCGCCTCATGATTTAAATTCGACCGTCGGCCAATCTCATGGGGAGTTTCTTTAACTGTGGCACTGTGGCGCCAACTAGTGAGTGGATATACGAAATTAACCCGTCTTTGCCTGGTTTTCTACACTCTTTTAACTGTTTATTTTGTTCTATCTACTTTTCATTTGCAACCATTTTATTATTTTGTGGTCTACCGAGGAAGCGCTTACCTATATTCGTTGGGGAAAACGTACTAACTTAAAGCAAATAAAAACTGGTTATAAATTTAATGGTCTGTGAAAAATCGACACCCGCCTGTTGTTGGCATTCCAAGTAGGCATCATCAACAAGGAATCAATAATCAATGCATCAATATCGTTTCATCGAGAGCGTAAGTAAGTAAGTTTCAATTTATTTTATCAATATTTTATTGGTTTAATAACAAAACGCCCCCTCCAGTAATCGTGCATTGAACTTTTACTATCAAGTACTAAGAACTGATCAAGAGATCTAGAAAAGCCTAGCTGTTGATATACAAAGGTATATCCACGTATCCAGTGATCTAGAACAGTAGAATGTTTCGTAAGTCTTCGGTAGTATAGTGGTAAGTATCCCCGCCTGTCACGCGGGAGACCCGGGTTCGATTCCCGGCCGGAGAGGAAATTTTTTTAAAAATTGTAATAAATTAAGTCACATAATATAAAATATATTGAAAAAATGACGTTTTTTGGGTAAAATTGTACATTTTCATAATTTTATAGTATTAATATGTAATTATTAATTCATTATTTGTTGTGTTATTGAAGTTAAATCTATGCTCAAACTGAAACAATTAAAATTTACAAGTCTTAATAAGCATATGGGATGATTTGATGATCAAACATTGTAAGTAATGTGGAAAAACTCAAGTTTGAGAAAAAACATGTTTTTCTGGCCAAAAAGTAATTGAAAGAGCGTTAGCGCCATGTAAAACCAAATTGCAAGAAATTGGTTAAGGCCGCATTACAGACGGCAATATTTTTGGAATTTTATTGCTTGTTGGCACGAGAGTCACAAGTTGCATGCAATATGTCATGCCGCCCCAAACCTGGAAACAGTGCCGTCTAAAAAAAAGTCAACAATGTTAATTTTCTGCCCCCCTAAAGTTTGCCGCCCCAAGCCCGGGAATAAGCATTATTCCGGCGCTAGCTGCAAGAGCGTTGCAGCATGTAAAACGGCCTTAATATTTTAACTTAATAAGAAGGCCGATGTCTGCTAATGAATTTTAATATTATAAAATTCGTGGACAAATTTTTCGATTTGAAAATAAAACGGGCCAGAAGGCGCCGTGGCTTAGTTGGTTAAAGCGCCTGTCTAGTAAACAGGAGATCGTGAGTTCGAATCTCGCCGGGGCCTTGCCGACTTTTTTATTTGTTTGTCTTTTAAAAAAATAATATTTTGAATAATAGAAACATTAACCATTTATTAAAAAACTAAATACAAACAATAATATTATAACAACTAACTATATTTTAGAGTGGTAACATATTCTAAGCATTAAATTCTTTAAATAATTATACATTCTAAAATTTACCATAATTATTGGGTTTCGACTGGGATGAAAAATATTGATATAAAATAAATTAGCTGTAATTATTTAGTAAGTAGGGGAACATTGATAGAGCGAATTAAAGAGGCAAAATTTCTTTATAAAATATGTACTTGCCTATTGAAGTTCTGAAAATATGTTCCGAGTCTTCTACATACACCCAGCTCAGAGAAATAAATGTAGTTAAATTCTGAGTACCTATAATTAAAAATGTACTAAAATGTAATAGACTCTGCATGTTAGAGGCCCAGTCCAGCCCTAAAACATTACTATTTTGCTTTAACTATCTGGACACAGAACTTATTTTCAATAATACATATATGTATAGTGACATTGCTAATACTTGTTCCACAATTTTGCTAAAAAATTGCTCAACTTAACTAAAATATAATACAAAAGATACTTTCTGCCTAATTTAACTATTCTGTGTATCCATATCCTCACTATTTTCATTCTGGTTCGCTTCCATTAACTGCTTCCGAATTTCTCGATTAGCTTGTAACAATTCCAACAGCTGAGCATGTATATTATCATTCTTACTTTCAATATCATCGAGGGCAGTGAATAAGGCATTTAATTGGTTATCTAAATGTTTGAATTCCTCCGAATCCAAATCTTCATCGTTTACATCCTCCAATTGATCATTGGGTTCCGATGGATCATTTTCTTGTGGAGGTGTAGGATTATTCGAATCGTGGTCGTCTAGAGCGTCGTTTTGTAATTTCTCGCCCATGTTTGGTGTCTATGAGATTTTACTGTTTTTACACTGATGCTGGGCACTAAAACATTAAAGCTATAATTAGTATTAAGCATCACATGATGTTTAAACCTTAAAAAAGTAGGTAAATTAAAAAATAAAACATAAGTACCTAAATATAAAACATACCTGTGACAAATTATACAAGCCGAGCTTCTTCTTTGGTAAAGTAATTATGATATTCAAAATAATTGGCAATAAATTACTTTATTTATCACATCATAATAATATGTTGATTTTTCAAACTTCTTTACGCCCAATCAGCTGATTCTGACTGAAGTACACGAACACGAACGTGTTGACAGATCGGTTCGGAATGGTTCGGTAAAAACCGATCGATTGCAAGGTGGTTTTGTCGATATACACTGCTTAACGAAATCACATCGAACAAGAGTGTGTGTTGAAAGATTTCGTTTACAAATAATAATAAATAAGAATTTGGGTGTTACGTGGTTCCAAAGTTAGAAAACAAAAAGTTTGCATGCTTTTTAAAAAGGTTTATACAGAGGGGCCAAAGGCGCCCATTTAGAACAATTTGTTTAGAAAACGCCGCGACTAGGGAATCCAATCCCGCACCCAAACTCGCGGGATTGAGCCCATCGATAGCGCGGATCCGCGGTATGTTTGGTCGACGCATCGGGGATTCCCCGCCATGCAGAACAGTTTTCTTGCGTACGTGCGAAAGTAAGGGCGTTATTCTACTAGTATCTAGTGACATGTATCAAGTGGTTGAATATAATACATTGATTTAAACAGCAATCACAAAAATGAGTGTCAGTGTAGTTTACAAAGACAATAAAGATTCAAGTTTAGTTTGGAATTATTTTTTAAAGTCTGAAGATGGTCTTACAGCTAAATGTAAGTTATGCCCTGGCATTATCAAAATCTCTGCTCGTTCCACCAAAGGTCTTCACACCCACTTACTTACAAACAAAGCATAATATTAATTTGAAAGTCCAGAGCACCAGCGGTAGTATTGATATTGATAAAATAACACAGGAAATGAAAGCTAGTACCAGGAGCTCGAGTAGTTCGTTTAGTTCTATTGCTAAGCGCTCAGATGTTTGTGGTTCTTCTGTGCTACCTAAGAAAATGAAAATTACAGTTTTTTTTTTCATCTGAGAAAATAGTTTCGATGGAGGAAAGAGTGTCTCGAATGGTAGCTAAAGATGGTATACCCTTTGGAAAGTTTATCACAACGACCGATATGCGCCAACTATTCGAATCAGAGGGCCACAAATTGTGTAAAATCTATTCCGCTGACAAGTGTCGAAGCTGAACGTGCGTTTTCAGCCTCAGGATACATGTGCAATAAAATAAGATCAAATCTAAAAGATGAAACATGTTATCTTTTCTCCGAAAATACTTTGAAAATCAATGTAACATGTAACCGTTAAACTAGTCGTACTATTGTATTGTACCTATATGCAATAAATATTTTCCTGCTACTCTACTCTGTTTCTAATTGCATAAATCAACTTGTTATTAACATACAGCACCCACATCGAGTCCCGCAAATCCTGCAATGTCAATCCCGCGAAATTACCGCGGGATCCAGCATTTGCGGGATAGTATTCCCTAGCCGCGACAAGATACGCGTGCATAAATGGCAGTCTTAGGCCGCTGTATGACCCCTTTTATACACGCGTTTCTTGTCGCGGCGTTTTCGCCCATTTACACAATGTGTTTAGGACGTCGCGACATAAAAGCTGTCTTAAAGGGGCCATAAATATTTTATTTTTACCTTCGACTTCTAAGTATCTTCTAGCTGCCTCGTAAGGACCACCTCTGACAATAATTTCCTCCAAAATAATGGCGAAGCTATACACATCCCCCTTCTGAGTGGCTGGCTGGCCAGGTACCAACGTTAAGGGTAGAAGTTCAGGTGCAACCCATAACATTTCTAAAACAAACGGATTTCAGCCGCATATATAACTAGGTGCACCGCAGTGCGAAAAAATAAATTAACTATGGGTTTCACGAACATGCGATTTGTCCTGTAACAATGTATCCGTCAAAACTGTGATACTCTCACTAACTGGCATTTGGCAACATCGCTTGACGTCTAGCAAGTACCACGATGCGTTTTGTAACACGCCTACACCGCGACTAGATTCGATCGATCGTGACATAGCTCCTCAAATGACATCACTTAATGCATGGCCGGTTGCTTTGTGGTGTATCAAAATATTTCCTGTGAAATTATTTGTTTCCATGTGATTCTGATTGGAAATTAGTAGGTATACCTTTGTTTATATCGTTCGCAAACAATATATTTCTCATGATTGAAGTCTTGTTTTAAAAATCGACCTCTTAGGCCTACTTACTATTGTAGTAACTTGCATCTTTGATAACCTCTATAGGTGTGCTTAAGGAAGCCAGTCCAAAATCGGATATTTTCAATACAAATCTTCCATCTATTAGGCAATTGCAAGATCTTAACTTGCCATGAAAGGATATGTCACAGCCATGAAGATAGCTCATTCCCTAAAACAATAAGTACGAATAAGGTAATTAGGAAAATGATTTCTATATTCATTAAAATAACATATTTTAAATCCCTTTCTATCGCTCGCCAGTCAGAAAATGATCAATATTCGTTTACGTTACAGGATCGGAAAAAAAAAATTCTTTTATACAGGGTGTTATGGAAATGACGTATTATATTTAAACCGGCAATTCCCAAGATGAAAACAAATTGAAGAAAAATATCCAAAAATGGCGATGTAATTTAATATGCCCTGTACATGACCTGGCGTCAAACCAAAATTAAGCACGTGGTGACACTGGGAGAAAGATAAACAAAACAACATATGGCGGAAAACGTCAGTGAATATTGAGCAGTTTTGTCACTCTTTAGAAAGTCAATAACCGTTTTACAGATTGGAAGTTGTTTATTTTTCAGGGTACATTATTATAAACTTTTACGTTCAGTTCAGTTCAGTTCAGTTCGCTGGGAAACAATCTCTGATTTATAAACTTGAACTGACTCGAACCAACCGCCGCGGCGTTTATAAATGGTCAGGTTGGATTCGTCTATATTAAGACTGAAGGGGAGGTCCTGTTGTTGTCAACATAATTATTCATTAAAGGATTAAAAATTGTTTTAGGCCCATTAGAAATTAGCGTTTTTATTCTTTCTGACTTTTTATTGCGAAATAATTTGTATTCTATCTTCTGTGTGCGCTGTTGTTTCTATGTGTACGATAGTGAAATTATGCGTTAGTGTTTAGTGCTTTTGTGTAATCTGATAATAGGTGCATATCTTCAAAAAAACTGATTTGAAACTCGTGGGCGTCTGTGTGTTTCTTTAAGTGATTTGGTGTAATTTGTTCTGTTTCACTATGTATTTTTTTCTCTCGGCGATATGCCGGTTATGTTCCGAAATTGAAAATAAGAGGCCGAATGGGGTTTAGTGGGTATACGCTTATTATGCAGTCCCACACTATCATTAGGGCACGTGATGAGCATAAACCTCTTCCCATAGAAAAAAGAACTGAAGGTGTCTGTGTCCTGGATTCCTTACTCGTGTCGGCGGACTGGATTTAATTTCTAATAGCTAAATATTTATTTTTATAAGAAAATAAAGTTTTACACTTTTCCACAGTTTAGCAACATTTTGCCAGAACATGTGTTTATTACACAGCTGGGCAGTGTAATATGATTGTGACGCGGAGTGACCTGTGGGTTTATGGGTTATAATTACCCCACTTTTTAAACGTTCGATTTAAAACAAATATATGTAGCGCTTCTCTAGGACACCCCAGGAGTCACCCATTTAAATATAATACGTCATTTCCATAACACCCTGTATAGTAAGGAGGTACATTTTAACAATATACAGAGTGCTCCTTAATGCTGAAGAAACAATTTTTGGGGTAAAACCATGTGGTTTTACATCATAATACCAAAATTAGTATAATATCTCATACTGTTTTCAAGATTTTTGATAAAAACCAAAAATAAAAACACTTAAACGACTCAAAATTGAGCCAGGAATTACCCATTAAAACAAGTACAGGGTGTCCATTTTTCGGCGGTTTTCCGTTATTAGTAAAGATAAACGGATGCTGCTTGCGCGGCACTGTGCTACTTTTCTGTAAAACCAAAGATGCCACAGTTAGAATTTTTCTAGGCTTCTTTGATATATGGGATGTTTTAAAGAAATTTTACATTTTAGGACACCCCATACTTAGGTTACCCTGTAACTTATCAAAAGGAAATACAAGTTCTCCTTGTAAGTTTTTACGTAGAATCCAGTGACGTACTCAGATTTCTACGTTCAATAGTTTTCAAGAAAAAAATCAAATTTGATTTTTTTCAAGATGGGACACCCTATATATTTCTTAATAATGTAATTCAGTTTTTAACAAGCTTCTCAGAAATGCATAATACATACTTTGTTATTAGTTTGAATCTATGGTATTAATATTGTAATGGGGTGTCCAAAATGTAAAATTCAAAAACATCTCGTATATCAAAAGTGAGGGTCCTAGGAAAAGTTTCACAAAAAAGTAGCACAGTGCTGCGAAAATCACATCCTTTTATCTTTACTAATATCGGAGATACCCCGTAAATCCACAGACAAATGGACACCCTGTACACATCAGCCTATATATTCGGTGACGTCCACTATACCTTAACTATGTCATATATAAGAGACATTCTAAAGTTCCAATCCAAGTGTATATCTTCATTTTCCAGCACATCTCTTAAGCTACCCCTAGAGCAGTATTCTGTCAAAATTAGAATCGTTGGACACTCGATGCAAGCGCCTATAAATCTGACAGTATTTTCATGGGTCACATCTCTAACCTAAAATCAATAACGTAAATTGAAATTTTTACCCAGATGTTTCGATTGAACAAGGATAAAGTTGATACAAGATTAAATGCTCCGTCTACATCTAAGTCGGTCAAGTTTGGGCAGGCGCATAATATTTTCGATGCCATTAGTGTCTTAAAACCGTATTAGAGTCGGCAATGCTTCTCTTGCGCCTGCATTGGCAATTATAATTGCACGTATTCATGCGCAGTAAATCGTTCTCGATCAGCTGGCGCATTGCCAACAGTCAGAACAGCAGTTGGTACTGTCGAAATCCCTAAAATACCCCCAGAATTAGAGATGGGCAAACCTGTTCCTTTTTATTACTTAAAGCAGCTACTTACAAATAGCAGTTCAAAAAAGTTGCGACGACTTAGCAGCACATATGCTTAATAAAGAATTTGAACTGGTAATTTAAGTACCAGTTAGTTTAAATAGCCATTAGAGCTGTTCATAGCTGCTTCGGCCAAATAATAAACAGTTAAAAATAAAAGAATACCCAGACTTGCAGCGGCAATTGCAATTAAAATGGCGCACGACCTATTTCTGGCAATGCAACACTAATTGCGCCAGCTGATCGCCAACGGTGTACTGCGCACGATTCCGTGCAATTATAATTGCCATTGCAGGCGCAAGAGATAAAATTGCCGACTCCAATACGGCTTTTAGACAAAGAGTTATTAATTTCATTCGATAATGCACATGCCCAATGCAATACTATACTTTCTGAGTTCGTGTGTCGCTGTCAAAGATATTACAAACTACAGATAGAAAAATGTACATTTATAGCCTACGCAACGAATACAAACAGTCTTTCCCACCTCTTTCGGTTATTATTGCAGCATAACCAGATTGACATATTTATCGCAAAGGTATCTTGCAAAATCCCAATTAAAAATTTGTTAATTTGACAATTATAACTGGTTTAAGGTTAATCCGCAATTGTTCTTAAAATAAACTTATTTCCCAATAATTTTACTATAAACTGTAAAAGGCGATGAGAGATTCTTTAAAAAAATGTTGTTATACTTAAAGTATCAAACGAAGTATCAAATGAATCTTGAACTAATGCATTCTGGCAACATCTATTTCTACTTTACTACTGCGCTACGATCCATGAGCCAAAATGTGAATGAATACTAGTCTCGTAAACATTACAATGTTGGCGCTGTGATCTAAGGGATTGTTTATATATTTTGGTTGATTTGTGTTTTTTTATGATTATTGGTGAAAAATCGCCTCTATTATAAACAATCATGGTGCATTCATGTGTAGTTTGTAAAAGAGTGGATCATTTAAATAAGGACTTATCTTTGCATCGGTAAGTATGGTTATGTTTTAATATTTAACCATCTGATATAACCAGACTTCAGCATTGTTGCCATTCAGCCAACAAACATGTAGTTCTCTCTTCCACCCATTACTGATTTTCAATAACATTTCACACAATTACAGCTTCACTTTACAATAGTTTTATGAATGGATTATGTTATCTGTAGTTTACAATACCTTTGGTAGCTGTAGTTGAATTTGACAGTCTTTACACACTTCACGAAAATATTCCTTAGGTAGTTAGTTACACAAGACACAGCCAACGATATACTTACTTGTTTGATTTCCCACAATAACTTCTTTGTTATGTCGATTTTCTTTTTCGTAATTTTTTTTATGGCTACTCTGCTGCCCTTGTAAATACCTACTGTTGTGTAAATTTTGGCAGATGGAAGGGAAGTGTTCGAGGCTATTGATCCTCGACAGCTTGTTAGGCCGTATGTCTAAAAAAATGAATTACTTCATTTTTACAAATTAAAAAGAAGAGAACTGAAAAAATAGTATATTATTAACCAAGGTTTAGAAGTAGACTATTATTGCACGATGAGGCGCGAAGCACCGAGCTGTCAGTGCTGTCACGTTATTATAATTTGCAGTAATCGGGTTGCCTGCTTTCAAGAATTTGATAGATGCCTCTATTATTGACCTAGGTCAATAATGGAGGTAAATAATAATGTTTTCTGGCAGGCGGTGAAGAAAAATGATTCCACCAGCTGAAAATCGGTTAATAATACGTGATTAAATGGTTAGTAGCGGAAAAATTGATTTTTATGGTTTGAATATATTAAAACCAAAATTCACATATTTGCATTTCTCATGTGTACCTATTAAGTAAAAATATTGTACTAATTAAGTATGTGTGTATTTTTTAAATTTTCTACTCGCAAAGTTATTTATATGTATACAGGGTGTTATGGAAATGTCGTATTATATTTAAATGGATGACTCTTGGGGTGTCCTAGAGAAGCGCTACATATTTTTTTTTAGTCGAACGTTTAAAAGGTGGGGTAATTCACCCCTAAACCCACACACAACTCCTCGGCACATTCATATATGAACATATTACATTGCCCAGCTGGGTAATCAACAGATGTTCAGGCACAATGTTGCCAAAATGTTCAAAGTGTAAAACTTTATGCTCATCACTTGTCCTGATGATAGTGTGGGAGTGCATAATAAGCTTATCACTAAACCCCAACACTAACGCATAATTACACTTTACAATAACACACATAGAATAAGAGCACTTAATCATTTCGCAATAGAAATAATAAAAACGCTAATTTCTATGGGCCATTAACCCTTTACTAAAGATAAAACGAAACAATTATGTTAACAATTGACAGGAATTACCCTTTTAAATAAATGGTCTAGTCCACCTATGGACCAGTCGGACTTTCAATTTCTTTCCGAGACCTCTCCGCTAGTAGAGCCAGCGCGGTTGGCATTTCTGAGACTATAATTATACAGGAAAGTAATATTATAGAAGGAAATTCGGCAATTTATGATAGTCGCTTATAAAACATCGAAAATGGCAACGATGTATTTTTAAATATTAGCTCGATTGTCCAAAATCAGCTGTTTAAAGAAACCGGCCGATATCGATCGAGAGAACCAACGTGTTATTTATTTTAAAAATTTTTAGATGTTAACTAGATTATTTCCCAGACAATAAGGGCGTATTTTTGTCTACATAGCAGCACTTTAAAATACTAATTCAGATTGAACGGTACTTAGATGTGTTGTGACGCGAAAACTAATGTGATTTTGTTATGTGAGTACTTGGTGTTTTTAATAAATTAAGTTGGTTTTAAATAAGTCCGAAAATGTAAATAAAATTGCATTTTTTTCTAAGTGGCATTTATAAACTTTTAAGTTTTCCAGATCTGACGGGTGTCGTTCGAATTGAACAAATGAGAACATACCTGACAATTTATAAACTCCGCGGCGGTTCGTTCGAGTCAGTTCAAGTTTATAAATCAGAGATTGTTTCCCAGCGAACTGAACGTAAAAGTTTATAATAATGTACCCTGAAAAATAAACAACTTGAAATCTGTCAAACGGTTATTGACTTTCTAAAGAGTTTACCCTAAAGATATGACAACACTGTTCAAGATTCACTGCCATATGTTGCTGTGTTTACCTTCCGAACAGGGGCACCACGTGGTAATTTTTAGTTTGACATTAGGTCATGTACAGGGCATATTAAATTAAAGTACCATTTATGGATATTTTTCTTCAATTTGTTTTCATCTCAGGAATTGCCGGTTTAAATATAATACGTCATTTCCATAACACCCTGTATATCCCAAGAACATCAAATTGCAATGTTTTAAGGAAATCACAGTGGCAACGCTGCATGCTCATTTTTACCTGCTAATGTAAAAATGACCCTGAAGTTTACTAATTTCATTTCATTTTCGCCCGCGGTGTTCTTACCGGTTTATCGCTGTTGCTTTTGTGATTGTTTGTGATCTATTGTGTTTTTGGATTAATTTTTAGTGTTTTTTCGAACTAAAACTATTTGGAGCTATTTATTAGGCATCTACAATGGTTCGTCACTGCGTGGTGTGTATGAAATTCGACTATTCTAACCCAAGATTAATATTTCGTCGGTAAGTGAAAATAATGAGGTTATGTTTTTTGGTAAAGCAGTGGTGTAGCTAATTCTATATTTTAAGTAAAAATTGCAAAATTATGGATTATTTCTTTATATTATCTGAATTTCTATAAAAAAAATCTGCAACGATTACCTATTTATGACAAATGAAAAGATCGAAATTATCTAAACGTATACCTTATTACAGCGTTGCCATTTTCTAAAGCCATCTTCTTCTAACTTATTTGAAGAACTGTGTAAATAAATGGTGTTTTATGAATATAAATATAAATAATATCCCCTTATATATTATATATTTATGAGTAATAACCGTTTAAATCGCTGTAACTTCTAAATCATTTATCCAGTGGTACACGATAGTTCCTGAAAGACTTGCTAAAGGGCGCAATTTGCAATAATAGTCTTTTGATTTTATCCCGAAAACCTAAATCATACTTATAATGAGAAGTAATTAAATGGTTTGCCGTTATTAACAGTCGAGCTGCGAAATGATTACTTGGTCAGCAAGATTTTACAATTGGTCAGTAGAAGAAAACATGTCTAGAAGCAGTTTACTTCAGAGGTCCCGGGCACTGTCAATTTATGTAACTTTCTTTTGTTTTCTTTTGCCGAATACAGAAGGAAATCGGCTACAAAAGGTGTAGCGGGTGCGGGTTGTCACTTGTTTTCCCAGGGCACTGTCACGATTCAGAAATGTTTGCTGTCCATAAGTTGCTGACCAACTAGCCATTTTGGCTCACCGATTACATTTTTCTGTTCGCAAAAATAAGAATATTTTGCTAACCAGTTAAATGTTACCCCTTTATAATTATGATATCGTAATCGGAAAGTAGATGAAATTTGCAAAAACAAACGTGAAAACTACAGTTCTATGTCTTCTTTCGCTCGTTGCAGATATAAAAGTTCAGTGACAGACAGACAACAAGCTGAGTTCACAAATGTTTCGTTTTTCGAGTTCTTTTACGAATTATCATTTTATTATTACCTCAGAAAGTTTTTGAAGTGCCAATTTGGAGCCAAATGTCCTCCCTTGTTCTAAAATTACTTCTTCCGGTCGTATTCTCCATGACATATTATTTAGATCTGCAGATGTTTTCATATGCCTAACGAATTCAGTAATTAATGATGCAATTGTATTTAAATTAATACGTATTTTATGAAACAAAACTTACACATTACTTACTTATAAGCTACACAAATAAGGGTAGATGAAAAAGCTAAGAAAACGCCAAACGCAAACAACCCATAAATTACCACCATATAGGCTTCTTATCCAGCAGCATGTAAAACAAGTTAATTTCTATATTTATATCAATATATATATATTTTAAATCTCTCACATGCTTCTACTATCAAATGTCTAATTACCCTTATCTCTACATTCGGGATTATCGTCCAAGAAGCCACATTTCGGGATATCTGGAGGCGGCCCTTCCCTTCCTCCGGGCCAATGTATTTTCTTTCCCGGAACGGGAGTATATTGTTTGTCCAGCCCATTATAATGTCCCACCACCTAAACATTAGAATAGGAAAAAATCAGGTATCTACTCTTACAACATTTTTAGAAGGGGTACCTCAAATTTACCGGTAATGGGGTCTAGATCCAGGATGGAGTAGTCTGCATCTCTATCACCGTTGTCATCTATTCGAACATGCCCAGTAATCCCTAAAAGGGACCAATAAAAATTAAAAAAAGAAAAGTGTCGTCGTCTTGCGTCATATACAGGGTCCGCAACCGAAGCGTGGACGGAACATTAAATCGTTATCGAAGAACTTATCAACAATACTGAAACAGCATGAGATATTGGATTAAAAGCGGAATGTTTTAAAAATATTTTACATTATACAGGGTGGCCCAAAAAAGTGCGACAGCATAAAGTTACATTTTTTTAAATGGGACACCCAGTATTTTATTCCATATTTAGGTTCGTATTACTATCGTTTATAAGTGCCTCAAATTTTATTCAATTTGGTTTCGTAGTTTCGGAGAAATAAATTAAAAACTAAAAAAAAAAGTTTTGCAGTCCTGAATAAAAACATCAAAAAAAATAATCCAGAACTATTTTTTTAACCTCGGCATCGAGTGAAATTTATGACAAGAGGTCTAGAGATATTATGAAAGTAATTGCGTTTATTTATTTTATACAGGGTGTTCATAATAAGCTTTCAAAAACCCCACATTTTAAAATAATTTTTCTCAAGTTTTTCAAATGGAACACCCTGTATATTATTTGGCTATTTGACGTAGAATTCATAGACAAATTTTTTTTGTAATACAAGCATATATAATATATCCAGCCGTTTTCGAAATAATTGTAAATATCATAAATTATGTTGTTTAAATAGAGTTTTTATTGGGAAATTTTGTTATAGGCGACTAGACTAATAATTGTAAACTAAAGTAAAAGTTCAAAATAGCTTCCTGTTACTCTTAGAGTTTACCGTATTTTAGTTATTTCGATATAAATTTTAAAAGCATACATTTTTGCTACTTTTATTATTTAATTTTATTTTTTATTCTTAATCGAGTTGCCATGATTTCTTTTTGTTTAGATTGTCACTATGATAGCCAAATAAAATTATTTACATTTGTTCAGTCGTCGAAATTAAGTACTAAATGACACAAAATGTCGAATTTTACAACTTTGGAAATGGTAAATATGATTTTTATACTGGGTGAATGTGCAATAAATTGCCTCCTCGCGAGCCGAGTGTATGCTGAAAGATATCCAGATATTGAGAGAAAGCCGAGACCAAAACCCTTCGAGAAGTTGTTGCAAAGATTTGTAGCAACAGGGAGCACTGCGTACACAAAAAGGATGATAATCAATAAACCCGTTATTAATGAAGAAAATTAATTAAGAGTTCTGTTGGCAGCAGAGGAAAATCATTAAATTAAGTAAATGGAAGCTATTTTGAACATTTACTTTAGTTTACAATTATTAGTCTAGTCGCCTATAACAAAATTTCCCAATAAAAACTCTATTTAAACAACATAATTTATGATATTTACAATTATTTCGAAAACGGCTGGATATAACTTATATGCTTGTATTACAAAAAAAAATTGTCTATGAATTCTACGTCAAATAGCCAAATAATATACAGGGTGTTCCATTTGAAAAACTTGCGAAAAATTATTTTAAAATGTGGGGTTTTTGAAAGCTTATTATGAACACCCTGTATAAAATAAATAAACGCAATTACATTCATACTATCTCTAGACCTCTTGTCATAAATTTCACTCAATGCCGAGGTTAAAAAAATAGTTCTGGATTCTTTTTTTTGATGTTTTTATTCAGAACTGCAAAACTTTTTTTTTTAGTTTTTAATTTATTTCTCCGAAACTAAAAAACCAAATTAAATAAAATTTGAGGCACTTATAAATGATAGTAATACGAACCTAAATATGCAATAAAATACTGGGTGTCCCATTTAAAAAAATATAACTTTATGCTGTCACACTTTTTTGGGCCACCCTGTATAATATAAAATATTTTTAAAACATGCCGCTTTTAATCCAATATCTCAAGCTGTTTCAGTATTGTTGATAAGTGCTTCGATAACGATTTAATCTTCCGTCCACGCTTCGTTTGCGGACCCTGTACATATTTAATTATTTTTCACTATTTTGAGGGGTCGGGTTTGTTCGGGTTTGTTCTATATTATGAATTTATGGAGGGATACAATTTTGGTGATTGAGTTTAAGGAAATCCAATATATTCAATCAACATAGAGAAATCGATTCGATATCATTCGGGGGCGATTAAAATTATGTTTATTCCCTCTGTATATATTTGTTAAATTAACACTATTTATCAGAGCACCACGCGGTCCGATTTGAGATTTCGCCGCGGAACAGCATAAGTCATTGTTATTGAACAATGAGGCAACATCGCCATTCCAAGACACGACGAGCCAGCTCGCTGGCCGGGCTGTATCGAGGGAGTAGGAGACGTTTTCCTTATCTGTCTGCCTTTGATCACCCTAAGCGTTGCCAAATCACCTTAGATAGTTGCGATTTTAGATATTTTTAATAAAAACCTCGATGTGACTTTTTTTTGCATTAAAGCTAAACTATTAAATTAATTGAGATTATATAGTGCATGCAATACTTTCAAAAATGACTGTATAATCATATTTTTTCAATTTAAACGTTATTCACCGTTTTGGAAAAAAATTATTTTTCGAAAAATTCAAGATAATATAGTCATGTAGTACCATATTTAAGCTAAATTTAAAATTTTAACAAATTCTATCCAATAGTTTTCTTGTAGTTTGTCACAACTTTTTGCCTTAATGGAGGTGCTCTTAAAAGAATGTTTTTATATAAAATTTTAAAAGATATTAACCTAAAAAATCTCTGTCCCACATCCTCACGGTTATACTCAATCCATCTCTAATATCTCCACCTTCCCACAAAGTTTCATTTAATGCTATTCCAAGAAGATAGACGCCGTCATAGAAGGCACCAATGACAAAGTTTACCTACAAAAAATATTTACTATACACATTGTTAGTTAAAGGATTCCTAAGCTGGTAAGCATTCCTTTCCCCGAGGAACTATCCCGGAAAGTGTCTTAGTTCTTGAAATTGCGGATCCAGAACCCAACTAGTCGAACCCTTATAAGATTATTTTAAAATCACCTACAACATAACGCTATAAGAAAGTAAGAATCTTCGTAATCGAAATAGAAACCTTGTTACCTCTTCACCGTCGCTAATAGTATAATTATAATCTCTGATAGATCTTTCTTTGACTTTATCCGCAAAATCTTGGAATTTGTCGCTGGTCGGTTGCAAAAGTGACACCCTTAAAAGGGCCTCGTACGCTTTTCGGGCTAAGGAGTCTTCATAATCACCGGCTTTCCAATCGTGGTCACCCCAATAAGATCCCTAAAAATAAATATTTTCTTATTGTTTTTCTATTTTTTATTTCTTATATTCTTTATTAATTTTGCAGTTTTCCCTGTAACACCTCATTTCTACCCTTTCAATCCAAGTATGACCAGATATCAGAATAAATCCTGAAATGATACATTGATTTCGTTTCAGTACTTCCAAAAGTATTAGTTCCAGCATCGACCTATCGTTCCTCTATGATACGGCCTCGAATTGGCGTTATAACTAGTTTATTAATCACGCCTACGGCGTATTTGTCTCATTTTTACCGGACGCTACGTCATTACTATAGACGACAAACGAATTTATTAATAAATAATTGCCAACCATGTGTTTGTTTTCTTACATGAAATATTTCTACATCCAGAAAGGTCCAGTCTCCTTTGGTCATTCCAAGAGCATGAGCGGCTAGCATAAATTTTCTGACTAATGTGCCTCTTACACTTAAGATAACCACTGGAAAAAAGAATTTTAATTTTATAAGGGTATCATTTAACTGGTTAGCAAAATATTCTTATTTTTGCGAACAGAAAAATGTAATCGGTCAGCCAAAATGGCTAGTTGGTCAGCAACTTATGGACAGCAAAAATTTCTGAATCGTGACAGTACCCTGGGAAAACAAATGACAACCCGCCCCCGCTACACCTTTTGTAGCCCGATTTCCTTCTGTATTCGGCAAAAGAAAACACAAGAAAGTTACATAAATTGACAGTGCCCGGGACCTCTGAAGTAAACTGCTTCTAGACATGTTTTCTTCTTGGTCAGTAGAAGAAATCTTGCTGACCAAGTAATAATTTCGCAGCTCGACTGTTAATAACGGCAAACCATTTAATTACTTCTCATTTTAAAATATAGTTGATAACTTCAACGTTCAAAGAACTAGTTAAGATGCATCCGGGCATGGGGGGAGTCATGGATTGTTGGGAAGGCATACAAAAGCAAAGATGCAATTTCAAGGAACGCCACAATGAAACTGGAGAATACAAAAGGTGTACAACGTCAAGAGATTATCAATATTTAATGATTCAATCTTTGCGAAATCGTGCACTTACAGCTCCGCATCTGAAAAATCAATTACTAAATGATAGCCAAGTCAAGGTTTCTATCAAAACAGTAATAAGGAGACTTAAGAAGGTTGGTTTAAATTCAAGACGTCCTGCTAGAGTTCCTCGGCTTCTACCACGCAGTGGAAAAAGTTCTTTTTACAGATGACACAAGAATACAATTATGGAAGCCTGATGAACGTATACAGAAAGTTAAGTTAAGGGTACGTTTCTCAGGATGTATAATCTTACACATAACCTTAGCTTTGGTGGCAGTGCTATGAGCAGACATAGAGTCGTAGGGAGCTTGCGGATGTGAATTTAAGAATGAATGTTCACTGATACATACGGAACATCCTCTCGGAGCATGCTTTACCATCTTCCAGCTTTATTGGGTATGATTTGTGCTAATGCATGTGTAGCGGCCTACAGGCCTAATAGCATTCGTTACAGATAATTATGTACGTGATAGACAGTGCAGTAAAATAATATTGAATTTATACTATGGTATCAAATATTGTAGACCGGGGATAAAATATTCTAAAATGTCAAGAGTCAAGTAAATCAAAAGTCTTCCAAAATTTTGTAACCTAGACCGTACAACAAAGAATATTCTGAAATAACAGTGGAAATTATTTTAATTGAACTTAAATTGAAATACAATAAACCTCAAATGAAAGTATCAAATATTCTAAGTAAATAAACTCACCATTCAAGTCGAGACGCAGCAAAAGAAAGAACGCGCGCGACCCGCGTCTGCTTTCTGGCAGCCGTCTCCCAGTCTCCCCTCTCAACTAAAGTTCCAACCAATCAGAATACTCAGAAACCAGTTCGCACCGGATTACCGCTGACGCGACTGTCTGGTTTTTATGACCATGAGAACCGAAACAAATGCATTCTCCGTATCGTTACAAACTGCTACAATGAAATACGATTTATGTGTCTGCGTACTAAGAATACGCGCCATTAGTGTCACGTGCATCCGCTCGGGCTGTTATTTATGGTCTGGGAACCACTTAACTTAATTATAAGGTCGTTGAATTGTATAGTTCTTGGTAGTTTTAAGATAAGGAGATTTTAAGGAGAACTGTCACATAAACTTTACTTCGAGTTGTGCAAGCTGTGCAAAGTAAGCTCGTTTTAAGAGTGGTACTAAGAACTGACGGTAATAACAGTGAGTTATATGGCAGTTCTGTCACATAAAAATGTTTTAATGGTACTTAGTTAGCGTATTTCATAGGACTATTATTTTTAATGTTGCAAATTTCTTATGAAATTGCTGACACTACTGTCTGGAAAAGGGTGGGAAAATCGTAAGAAATGTCAACCTAAGCATAAATTTTACTATATAAACCGACGCGAGTGAGGTTCAAAATCAATTCAGTTCAGACTAAAAGATAGAATTCAGACCTTCAGTTGACAGTAATATTCAGACATTCTTTCAGTGAACGTTTAGTGACTAAACAGTGTTAATAGAAGTAAATTGTCACATGTCTAACGAAGTTTATTGTTAGAATTTTAGTAGCTTTAACCTAGATAAGTGTCTTTTTGTGAAACTTGATTGTGTGAAGATATAGATGATGGGTTTGCAACAAATAGGTTAGTACTTGTAAACTGAGACATTTTCGCCCGTACTAAGAAATGATGACAATAAAATATGTATTATGTAGAACTTTATGATATTTACTTTCAATCGCCGCTCGTAACTACAAGGCCATTGTAGGTCGATCATTGGAGACATACGATACCTTTAGATGATAGGATTTATTTTTAACAGTGTTTATATTGATATCATCACCCAACAGGCCGGCAAATAATACCCAGGGTCCCGAACCCACTAAATAAAACTTGTAGGTCTGCCCATGTGTGAAAATTGATAGATAGGCCAACATAGAGTAAGCTAGATAGCTTTAATAATCTGACGACATGGGTCGGCTATTACAAATGGTGTCAGGTGTGGGGTTTGAATAAAAAGGAAAAGAGAAATTCAGAATTTTAGGACCTTGCGACTGTGGACGTCAAGAACTCACCCACGATAGTATTTTTGCCTAACAATAGATATATTCACTTGTAAAAATGACCGAAGAAAAGAAAATTGAAACTCTGATCAACCCAGTAGTTTTGAATAATGTTGTAATTGGACTCGATTCAGTCCCGACTTACGACGGATTAAGTAATGTAGACGAGTTCATTGGAATCATTGAAGAAACAGCAACGCTTGCCAATTGGACAGAAGCTCAGAAGGTTGCCATAACTAGACTAAAACTTAGGGAGGATGCCAAACAATTTGTGAAGTCAGAGGAAGACCTTAAAACCACTCCAAGCTGGGATGCTTTGTCTCGTGCATTGAAGAAACAATTCCAAAGGACTGAAATTAATGGAGAGTCACGAAGGAAGTTTTTGGAATGCAAGCAAAGGACCGTTGAAACAAGCAGACAATTTTTAACAAGACTCAAGTCATTGGGAAATCATACTATGTCGTACACTGGAATAAAAGATGTTGACGCGGTTTTAAAACATAGATTCGAGGAGGACTTAATCACGCAGTTCATGATGGGTCTGCTGATGCCTATAAAAGCCCGAATTTTATCGAAAGCACCAAACACTTTAAATAGCGCATTAGAACTAGCGGAACGTGAAGAAGCAATCGAAAGTCTCATTAAGCCTTCAACACCTCATCGAGAATATATTAGAGGGATGCAATCCAGTGAACCTGAAAGAAACAAAAGTAACGATGTCATACGATGTTACAAATGTCAACAAGCAGGTCACTTCGCTAGAGACTGTCGTGACCAGAAACCTCGCGAATTTAAATGTTTCAAGTGTAATAAAGTTGGACATTTTGCAAATGATTGCCGTACAACAAACGCAAGAGATTTGCGCACTTGTTACAACTGCTACAAAGTGGGACATTTACGTAGGAATTGCCCAACTAGTCAGCGAACAGGTACGGAAGGTCAAAGAAGTTTAAACTCCCAAGCAGCCACTTTCCGACCCCGAAGTCAGGCTGCACAGCAAACAGGAAACCGTCATTAGATGTACAGGAGGTCAGGGTACAGAGTGCCACAGAAACGTTTCTTCCCCATAATATAGCTAAGGTAACAATAGGAAATAGGAAATGTTTTGCACTTATAGATTCTGGAGCTGCTGTATCCCTAGCGAAACCCGGTATTGCAAAAGGGTTTGAAATTAATAAAGATTTTGAAAGTAATTTAGTGGATATACAAGGAAGTGGTATACCATGTACGGGAAAAGTTATACTACCACTCGAGTTGGCAGGAGGAAAAATAGTTAAGCACGATTTTATGATTGTCGACTCACCTTTAAGTTTCCAGGCAGATATTCTACTAGGCCTGGACTTTTTACATAAATTTGGAGTTAAAGTAGATTGGGGAAATGGATGGATGTGTATACTTGAAGATGTTATAAGTCTGTATGAAGAAGAAGAAAATGTATCTAGAGCAAGTTGGTTAGCATTACGAAATAAAGAACAAATAGAGAGGAAGATTTTAGAGGAACTAAAGTATCTTAGAGACGAAGTTAAAAGTTTAGAAGTCAAATTGGAGGCAGCGCTTGTGAAGAATTCTTTATTCCTGGGGAGGAACAAGAATTCAGACGAGCAGGTGATCCCCAGTCACCTGGTCGCATCAAAATCAACAGCAAATCACAGCAAAGCTACTAAAATGACTATGGAGTCCGTGGCTCCTAGAATGAAGGAAGATAGAGTAACCAGTAGTAAGATTACGGAGAAGAAGAGAAGAGTTCCTAACACCGAAGAGACGAGAACAGTTTCGAGAGTGGAAGAGAAGGAAGTTGAAGACGTGAACGTGACAGGAGGGAACGCACGTGAGGAGAGAAATAAAAGAAATAGGAAGAGTGCAAATCAACAGAAGATAGATACCATTGCTACCGACGTTCAAATTCAAAGAGTAGGTCAAGAAGACAACTTTACTGCAAATATTATCTTACCTCAAGATTTAACGATTCCGGCTAGATGTCAAGCCATATGTATGGCTAGTCTTACAAGAGCATCACGAGTTAAGGCTCAGCATATGGTTATCGAACCATGTGACGATGTTCCGTCAGGACTATTCATAGCTAGGAGTCTTTGCAAAGTTGATTCAACAGTACCAATCAGAATTATGAATGTGACTGAAAAAGCAATATTAATTAACAGAAGAAGCATTATTGATACTGCTATGGAAGTACCGAATGATTCAAGAGGCCCCGAGAATGAAAGAAAACATAATATAGTAAACTCCGAAATGAGACCAGTATGGACGTTCCCTACATTACGTCAACAATTACCTATAGTTATTTCAACCAGTACTGAAAACCAATCAGAAGTCTAAAGTTGTCACTACTATTCTGTATAAGTACCAGTACAATTCGACGTGTATGAACTGCCATCTAGGCATTAATGATTATACTTATTCAAACTGTAAATATGATTCTACTTCTCAAACTAGCGCGTTCAACAATAAGTGAACAGAGGGCGACACTTTGTTCGAAAAGATTTTATGTTACTACAGACTTAAAGTGCAATAAACCTGTGGGAAGGCTGTGATAAGAACTGAATAATACAATGGGGACGCGAAAATTTAAAAAGCGCAGACAAAATAAAAATGTGATTATTGGATTGAATGAACTTTAAAACGTGACGGATAAAAAGGGCGTTGTTGGTGGTCCAGACCCAGCAAAACTTATAGACAGTGACTGACCTGAATGTTGATAAAGGTTTCCGTGGGAAAAAGACGCTTAGAAATGAAGTGCTGAATTAGGCGAAAAAGTGAAAAATTTGCGAAATTTTACGGTAAATAGTGCCGGAAAATGGGTGAACAAATTAGTTCACAGCTGCGAATCTACGTGTCGGGTCGAGAAAATAAAATTAAAAGTAAAAAGCATCATGGATTTTGAGCCATTTTTACGGTATGTGAGGCACCTTAGTTTCCCGGAACAGCGACCACTGCTTCGGGCAACTATATCCGATTTAAGGGAAGAGTTTTTCCTATTAGGGGCAGACGCGCCGTGTCACCCCCGTTTGTATCATCTGCGGGCGCGAAATAGACTATTTTCGGTGCGGGTGCATGATGATCTTCGGCGGGTAGACACCTACTGGTCTATCGTTAATAGAGAAGCAGAAGTTCCACCATGCGACTGTGTGATCTGCAGTCCAACAGACCGCGTGTTTCCGCCTCTGGAAGCTTACCCGGATATACCTGAGGTGCTGAGGGTCCAGCCACCACCAGTTCCAGCGGTCCAGGAGCTACCTCGACATGTGCCTAGACCACCATCCCCTAGGTCACCGCCTTATTCTCCGCCGCCACTACAGGAAGCGGTCCAGCAGGATGCTATCCCACAGGAATTCCTACCACAGGCTGAAAATCAACCAGCCGTTCAGCAAGAAGTCAATATCCTAGAGGCAGGAGAAATCTATGTGCCGCTACCAATACCTAGGCCAAGGTATCTGGAGGAGATGGAGGAAGACTACCATGAACGCATTGGCGGGTTACTTATGAACTGGCTGGATGGCCATGTTCTCGACCTGATATACGAGGACCCATGATGAGAGAGCAATGACTGCTCATTATATCCTTTTTAGGTTAATAGTAAGGTAGATTTATAGATTTTTGCAAACCCATCTTAAGTTAGATAAACTAGTTTTTTAAAAAATATATATTATGCAGGTACCTAGGAAAAGTCACCTTTTCACCTGTATATATTTTAAATTACTCATTTCAAAAGATGTTATAGGAATGAAGATTATTTTTAATATTTTTATTTAGGATTAGCTCTAAGTCAATTAACAATCAATGAACTCTTATCTGTTTAATTGTCAACGTAGCGTTTTATATTATCAGGTATAGGAGTCACGAATGGACCACACATAAACAACACTCGTGCAAGGACGTATTGTTAGATTATTAAAATACGAGGGGACTTTAATTAATTTATAATGTTAAAGAAATTTTATCATTTGGGACAAAATTTCTTTTACGGGGATAGGAGGAATGTAGCGGCCTACAGGCCTAATAGCATTCGTTACAGATAATTATGTACGTGATAGACAGTGCAGTAAAATAATATTGAATTTATACTATGGTATCAAATATTGTAGACCGGGGATAAAATATTCTAAAATGTCAAGAGTCAAGTAAATCAAAAGTCTTCCAAAATTTTGTAACCTAGACCGTACAACAAAGAATATTCTGAAATAACAGTGGAAATTATTTTAATTGAACTTAAATTGAAATACAATAAACCTCAAATGAAAGTATCAAATATTCTAAGTAAATAAACTCACCATTCAAGTCGAGACGCAGCAAAAGAAAGAACGCGCGCGACCCGCGTCTGCTTTCTGGCAGCCGTCTCCCAGTCTCCCCTCTCAACTAAAGTTCCAACCAATCAGAATACTCAGAAACCAGTTCGCACCGGATTACCGCTGACGCGACTGTCTGGTTTTTATGACCATGAGAACCGAAACAAATGCATTCTCCGTATCGTTACAAACTGCTACAATGAAATACGATTTATGTGTCTGCGTACTAAGAATACGCGCCATTAGTGTCACGTGCATCCGCTCGGGCTGTTATTTATGGTCTGGGAACCACTTAACTTAATTATAAGGTCGTTGAATTGTATAGTTCTTGGTAGTTTTAAGATAAGGAGATTTTAAGGAGAACTGTCACATAAACTTTACTTCGAGTTGTGCAAGCTGTGCAAAGTAAGCTCGTTTTAAGAGTGGTACTAAGAACTGACGGTAATAACAGTGAGTTATATGGCAGTTCTGTCACATAAAAATGTTTTAATGGTACTTAGTTAGCGTATTTCATAGGACTATTATTTTTAATGTTGCAAATTTCTTATGAAATTGCTGACACTACTGTCTGGAAAAGGGTGGGAAAATCGTAAGAAATGTCAACCTAAGCATAAATTTTACTATATAAACCGACGCGAGTGAGGTTCAAAATCAATTCAGTTCAGACTAAAAGATAGAATTCAGACCTTCAGTTGACAGTAATATTCAGACATTCTTTCAGTGAACGTTTAGTGACTAAACAGTGTTAATAGAAGTAAATTGTCACATGTCTAACGAAGTTTATTGTTAGAATTTTAGTAGCTTTAACCTAGATAAGTGTCTTTTTGTGAAACTTGATTGTGTGAAGATATAGATGATGGGTTTGCAACAAATAGGTTAGTACTTGTAAACTGAGACATTTTCGCCCGTACTAAGAAATGATGACAATAAAATATGTATTATGTAGAACTTTATGATATTTACTTTCAATCGCCGCTCGTAACTACAAGGCCATTGTAGGTCGATCATTGGAGACATACGATACCTTTAGATGATAGGATTTATTTTTAACAGTGTTTATATTGATATCATCACCCAACAGGCCGGCAAATAATACCCAGGGTCCCGAACCCACTAAATAAAACTTGTAGGTCTGCCCATGTGTGAAAATTGATAGATAGGCCAACATAGAGTAAGCTAGATAGCTTTAATAATCTGACGACATGGGTCGGCTATTACACATGATGATAACAGTACCTTGAAGATGTCGGGATTGAGAAGCTAGAGTAGCCACCATACAGTCCTGACGCAAATCTCATAGAACATATATGGGACACCCTGCAAAAGGAATATACGAGCACGAAGTCCAGAATTGCAGAATTAATGATTGCTGCTCAGGAAGAATGGAATCGAATTTCACAAGAAATCACCAAAAAGCTTTTGCGCATTAGGAGGATTCAGGTTATCTCTAGAGCTAGATGAGGAAATACTAAGTACTAAATTGTTGTAACCAAAATCAGACTATTGCACTTATTCCTCGACTAATCTGCTTCAAGCTGCTGCTAAAGCTTCAATATGTAATTTATTTGATTATTAATAACGTAAAATACTTTGGTATAATAGATTTAGCAACAGAAATCACAAAAATGTTAAAAAAAATAAAGACCTAAAATGAAATATGCAATATTTTTGTCGGTGAGTGTAAAAGGTGGCGTCGTGACGTCTCATAATATGGCTGACATATTTACCTCATTAAGCACTACTGGTCTCTAATGCAACACCCTTAGGTAGGGACTACCTTCTTCACCTGTAACATTATAGATTTTATTTACCTCGAGCGTACATACTGGCATCTCTTAAATAATTATCTATGGAGTCATTTTCATTTCCATCCAGTTCTCGAACGAACGAGAGTAGACCTTCTTTCTTCAGGCCATGTTCTAAATTTTTGCCTAGAAATAATTGAAACAGTTTAACAATTTTTGTTGAGCAGTGTAGACGAAGAATTTGCATGGGATACCCATATAAACTTGCTTAGTGCATTTGTTTCGAGGGCCTCGGTAGCGCAGTAGGCAGCGCGTAAGTCTCATAATCTTAAGGTCGTGAGTTCGATCCTCACCCGGGGCATAATTTTTTTTAATCACCCTCAAACAAATATAATAATCATTGAAAAATATCAACTTTACTATCAATCACTATTATATTTTTATTACGAATGTGATGCACACTCCATACATATAACATATAACGTAACGTTACAGGAAAATAAGAATGCTAAAATGTACACATATAACTTTTAAAAGATTACAATTTGAATAAAACTACCTAAAAGAGGTATATCATTTTTATTATTTCTTTTCAGAACATTATTTATTAAGTGTCTCGTTTGGAGTTTACAATATATCCAGTAGACTTAAATATGTCAGGATGGCCGAGCGGTCTAAGGCGCCAGACTCAAGGTTTCCTTGCCTACTTCGTAGGTTTCGAGCATTCTGGTCCTCTCTGAGGGCGTGGGTTCGAATCCCACTTCTGACAGAATTTTTTTTTAAATGTTTGTTTCAATTTTAATTTTTCAAAAATGACGTGTGCGAATCTGGGTCATTGCGTAAGTGACAGGGTTCCAGGGCAATATATTTATTTTATAGTATATAACAAACTTTGGTAAAAAAAAATAAAAATATGATTCGACGAGGATGGGATTCGAACCCACGCGGGCAGAGCCCATTGGATTAGCAGTCCAACGCCTTAACCACTCGGCCACCTCGTCACATTCCAATGAATGTCATAGACAATACCAAACAAGACAGTAAGTTTGTAGTTTCTACGAGAAAACTGCATATCGTTTCAGTACACAAAAAAATATGTATGCATTATAATAATTTAAAGTGTGATTCCTTAAGTTATTTTACGAATGAAATGTGGATACTATGAACATAAAATATGTCCGAACCCCGGCTAAATTGTTTGCTATATAGGTTGTTGATTATTTTTTATTTCTATTTTGAAAGGTATGAGTTAATGTAATATAAAACTACATACCAGTATATTATGTATTTTAGTAAGAAACGTATGATTCTATCGTTTCACCAATGGCAAACATGTCCTCTGATATTTTTTGTTTTGTTTTTTCGGATTAGCTTGGTCAATTCTACATGCGTGTTTCTCGTCAAATGCACTGTTCTTGATTAAAAGAATTAAATTCAAATTTAAACTATTATTACACTTTAAATTATTATTAACAATAATATAATGCATACAAAATGATACATTTTGTAATCTGACGAGAAAAATGCATACCGTTTTCATGTAGAATTGATCAGGCTAATCAGAAGCAATATCCACATCAAAGATATTGATGTAAACTACAGATAACAAAATTTACATTTCTAGCTTATGCAACGAATGCAAACAGTGTTTCCCACCTCTTTCGGTCATTATTGCAGCATAGCCAGATTGACATATTTATCGCAAACGTATCTTGAAAAATCCCAATTATAAATTTGTTAACTTGGCAATTGCAACTGGTCTATGATTAATCGGCAATTGCTCTTAAAATAAATTTATTTCCCAATAATTTTACTATAAACTGTGAAAAGGCGATGAGGGACAACATTTGCTATAAATAGCGATGTTTCCTTTTCTCTAAATAGGTACAACGTGTCCAAGATAAGGAGGGCCAGTACAGGGATCTCGGAAACCGTAAGAGATACGAAGTCGGTTAAATGGAGGTAAAGTTGCGCATTTACGTGCCTAATAATATTCCGTTTAGAAAGTTTTAAAATTCCGAGTAGTTCCGGAGATATCCGGAAAAAAATTAAATTCTGAATAATCGTTTTATTGTTTTCCTGGATTTTTTTGAGATCGAATTCTAAAGTAAATTGCACTTTTGCATTGCCACTTTTCCCGCTCTATCTAACAGCGTTAATTGTTTTATAATCCGACGAGTCGTCGTCGATGGGCCATTATCAACTTTCTTTTTTTAAATACGGTCCTGTTTTTCTGATATTTTAATTTGAGAGCTTGAATGTATGACACATTGTGGTTTAATGACGTTTCGAGGGTTTTTTTGAACAACATCAGGAAATTTTGGTATACGGTCCTGTATTTCTCCTAATTTTATAAATAATATCTCATGAGTAAGCTCTAAATTTTTTCCTTATGTTGGATTAATTCAATAAATAACAAATAATTTAATAATAAACCACAAATAAGTGCAAAGATCATATCAAAACAGTAATAAAACGAACAACGAAAAAAGTAAGGAACTACATAATCAGATGTTCAAAATGATTTCCGTTATTCTCTAAGCACAAATAACATCTTCTAACTATCACATAACAGTTTTTTTGGGATAAAATAAAAGATGCGATAGAATATTAAACTTTTCAGCATTTGTAAAATTATGTTCCATATTTTCTGGAAAATAGAAAACCTCTTAAAACGCTTTCAATCTATCACAATGGAAATGTCAACTGAAACAAATCACGCGTCACCATCTTATTTTTTTTTGTTTTAAACTTTTCTTTTAAATCCCGAATCAACAGAAGCTTGAAATAATGTTTCTGTATTTTGTTCACTTATTTGTGGTTTGTTATTAAACTATTTGTTATTTATTGAACTAGTCCAACATAAGTAAAAATTTAGAGCTTACTTATGAGATATTATTTATAAAATTAGGAGAAATACAGGACCGTATCCCAAAATTACCTGATGTGGTTCAAAAACCCTCGAAACGTCATTAAAACACAATGTGTCATACATCGTTGCGTTCGGAAGAAAAACAGCTACCAAATATCAGGAAAACAGGACCTTATTTAAAAAAAGAAAGTCGATAATGGCTGTTCGAAGACGACTCGTCGGATTATAAAACAATTAACGCTGTTAGATAGACGGAAAAAGTGGCAATGTAAAAGTGCAATTTACTTTAGAATTTGATCTCAAAAAAACCCAGGAAAACAATAAAACGATTTTTCAGAATTTCGATTTTTTCCCGGATATCTCCGGAACTACTCGGAATTTTAAAACCTTCTAAACGGCATATTATTAGGCACGTAAATGCGCAACTTTACCTCCATTTAACCGACTTCGTATCTCTTACGGTTCCCGAGATCCCTGTACTGGCCCTCCTTATCTTGGACACGTATGATTTCGTTAAATTATGATAATTATAAATTAATATTTATGTGTATGCGAATTCTTATAATAGCATAGTGAATTCTTCTAATATTAAAGTAAAAGGTTGGTGTTCTTGCTTTTTTAATGATAAACTGGTTCCTGTATAAGATCTTGTATTTTCTAGAAATAAATTAATAAAGTTATTACAAAGATTGGAAGATATTATTAAAAGGAAATGAAAATAAATATTATATAGGTACTTATTAAATTACTGTGTTCTTCCGTTTTTTGCCCTCACAAATCTCAAAAAGCTTTTACCCGTCTATAAATCTTCCAAAAATATAAATCTGAAGCCCTATAGCTGTTTTATTTTAAATTTGGTTAATTTTGTTAGTTTGGTTAGTGAGTAAAATTCAGAAAATTATTTTTATTATGACCTTTCGCGTTACGAAGAGCAGGACTTCAACATTGTTGCCATTCAGCCAACAAACATGTAGTTCTCTCTTCCACCCATTACTGATTTTCAATAACATTTCACACAATCACAGCATCACTTTCCAAGAGTTTTATGAATGGATCATGGGATCTGTACAATACCTTCGATCCACATGGAAAAATATAAATGGTGTAAGATTTTTCTTCTTTGTAAAAAAATTTCAAAGGATATGTTTGCCGGACGCCACTGGCGGAATGCCCTGAAGATGATAAGTATTTTATTGTATGATTTGTAGCTATACTTACCTACTGTTAATGAAAATAAGTCCGATCGATCTAATATAAGGGCGATGTGTTTCCATCGAAACTGTTTGATAATGCTGGAAAAAACTTTCTTCAATCTGCACTGGCAATAAGACATTCTTGTGAGAGTTGGATACTTGCTTTTGTCTTTCAAAATTCCCTAAAAATAAGATGAAGCAATTGCTATATACAGGGTGTCCCAAAACTAATAGTACACAGTAAAATCGCAAATTTTTTGAGTAAAAATATTGCGATTTGGTCAAACATTGCTTGCTCAAAAATTGATTGATTGTAATATTTTTAAAAGTGCACTGGGCACTATAAATTAGTGTTGTGATCGCTCGAGCGAAAAACCGCTTGATCACTCGATTATTGAAATAACCGACATCACTCGATTATTAAAAAAACCGCTCAAGTTATCTATTCAGGCGAAAACCGTCGCCAGTCACTTATTATCTTTCACTCGGTACCCGAGCTTCGCGGGACGCCGACAGAAATATACCGCTGTAGTGTGATCGAGTTAAAAAACTGCTCGTATATTCGAATAGTTTTTCGCTCGATAGGAAATACTCTAGTTAAAATTAAGGCGAAAAACCGAAAAATATCGCCTGTTACCTGATAGACGATCTCCGGTCAAAGCGCCGCGCGATCTGATTGGCGACGTTCGAGATTGACGCTGAGCAAGTACACGACATACGTCTTTCTTAAAGGCACATAAACGAGAAGGTGCATATAAAAAAGTATGCTGAATCCCTAAGCGGAGTCATCGCGACATGATTTGGTAAAGTTTTGTTTTAACTGGCTAGTCAGCGGAGTAGTTTAGGTCTCCGATTGTAAATATTAAAAAATTAAAGGATATAATTTTAAAATTTTTAATTACTATAAAGACGAGAAAACTTCTCAAAAATAACATAACAATAGAACTTGTTAATGAAAAGTAACAAAACGAACAAAATGGTTAACAAAATATATGGAAAAATTCGTTGGTAATCTTTAGTAAATATTTTTAAATCTAAACAGGAACTTTTTATTATTAAACTCAAGAAGACTTCTCAAAAATAACATACATTATAGAAAATGTTAATGGAAAATAAGAAAACGAGCAAAATAGTTAACAAAACATACGTATTGACAAATTTTTTGGTAATTAAAATTTCTTATTTTGCCAGTCGCGTAACTAAGCCTAAATTTTTGAAGTGCACACAGTGGGCGCCTGATAATTTAAAGTGGAAGAATTTGACAAGCTATTTTAAATATCTACTTATTTTATGCTCGTAGATTGAGAAAGATGTGAAGAAAAATAACTCTTGGTAATACTTTTTGTTCGGATTAAAAACGCACAATAATAAACCCGAACAATAAATATATATTTGTGTGATTTTTTGCAGTTATTTGTTTGGTATCGAGACACGTGGTAAAAATTCATTATTCACAAATAAATAAATTTCTGGAATTTTTTTATGACACTATAATTTTTTAGCTAAACCTGTGCCCACCCGTAGTTACGTGCCTGCTAAATACCCTACCCGATCACATGTAAAGGGCTAGGCAGCCCGTTAAGCAGTCGGTGACGTAATCGCTTGGTAAATTGGAATTTCTGGCGATTCACTCGAGCGATTAACTCGATTATTAAAATCGCTAGAGTATCAAGTACTCGATTATTAAAATCATCGGTTTTTCCCAACACTACTATAAATGCAAAAATATCGAAAACAATTACGCGGACCGACATTGACAAGATAAACACACGATTCTTAGGTAAATGTGATGAGAAAATTGATATTTTTCATAAAAACATAAATACAGTAAAGCGCCCTTTACAATCTACATAAAATTAAAATAATTAACAAATTCAAATTTCTCGCCCCTAAAAACCCCCAAACCAATAGTTTTATGCTAAACTGCCACACTTGAATTTGCCGCCCAGTTGTCGCCCGGGGCATGGGCAAAATCCGAACCGTGCGAAAATCAAGTTTTATCCCCGAAATACTCTTTCTCTCTGTCTTGTACTAAAAAATGCCCGTGGAATACAAACCACTTTTTCCCCGCGCGGGGTTAAGGGGGTGGGGGATGGTTTAAATTGCAAACTATTCCTCCTTCAAAACCAAACAACTTTTTCTCCAGACATTTTCCGCTGCAATGCGATGCACCGGAGTTATTCAGGGTTTTTTTTCAACACCCCAGGCTACCTGGTAAAAATGATTTAAACTAAGCCTGACACTCAAGCCGATGTCGATTTTTGTAAATAAGTCCCGTTGCATAAAGTAGCCGTTATATGAAACCAAAATATAAACAGTTTTCCCTTCCTGTAACTTCGTAACCTTTCTCCTAAGAATAACATTTTATGAGAAGCAACGTTTGTTGCAAAAACTTCTCCCCATTTTTTCTCCTCATTCTGGTAAAGTTTCCGGCGGTAAGAGGATATCAGGGCGCCTATACGTGTCCGTCCCGACATAAAAGGGCTAATTTAGTGTAGCGTATATATATGAAGTCCCGTAACCTCATTATCCCAACTTATACGAGTGCGAGACGCAAACGACGATATTTCGTTTAAGGGTTACCCTATCTATATACTTTATTCCTTCCTAGAAAATGCGGGCCTGTGGTCGAACACCACTAAGATATGCAGAATTTAGCAATTCCTGAAAAATAGGCTTTATACAGGGTGTTACAAATTCACCATTGGGATTTCGGAAACGGTAAGAGATACGAAGTCGGTTAAATTGGGGCAAAGTTGCGTAATTATGGCCCCAATAACAGTGGCGGTTCTTCCACAGGAGCACATGCACACGTGCACCCCCAAAACAAAACGAATAAAAATGTTACTTTATATTCATTGAATATTATTTATCGTATAAAGTCCGATCCTCCCTAATATTTTATCGTTCCGGCAAACTAAAAAAGTCCGACCCTCCCTAATATTTTATCATCCCGTCAAACCAAACTGTATAGATCCGGCAACCGTGCATCGGTCGAGGTAAATGACGATTATGACGAAACTTGATCGCACGTGCGATTAAGTAGTGCAGTTTCTCTGTAGTAACAGGTGGCGGGTGGCGCGGGGGATAGCGGGGCTATGGCGATTTAACATGGAAAAGGCGCACAGTTTTTGTGTGCACCGCGCTGCTGTTGTCTGTTCGTGCATCTAGTTAGAAATTCGAGCGTGTATGTTTTAATATTTTAATATTATATATTTATTAAGTTAAAATGAATAGTTGACGGTGGACTATTTAAGAAATAACTTTAGCTCTTTGAGTTTGGAGCAAAAAATTGAAGTGAAGAATGCGGGAACACCTAAACCCGAAATTAATTTAACGCAGACCACACAAAGGGTAAATCTAGAGACTTTATTAGAAAGTTTAAAAATGAAATATATGAAAAAAAATTTATAGAAGGTATTCCAAACTTAATGAGGCTGTTATTGATCAATTTACTACAATTAAGAACCGAAGAATGGACTTTACGTTCATGCAGTATTGTGCAGAGTCGATAAATGTTGTGTATTTCGATAAATGATACTCGATATGATTTTAAACCATTTTATTTAAGGGTTTAAACTAAAAAACACTGAAAATATGAAGAATGCAAACTTGTCAGTCTCGTGGCTCGATTCGTTCTCGTCATAAAACAGTTAACTATTGTTCTCGTCTTGGTTGCGCCTAATGACGTAGCCGTAGATGGCGTAGTGGTATTAGACATCATTCGGTTTTCTTGATAACTCGTAGATGGCGGTAGTAGTATTGGACATCATTCGGTTTACTTGATAGCTCGTAAATGGCTTTAGTAGTATTAGTAGTGGACTGTATAAATATTGTTACGAGGGTTGCATGCGACCACGTTAAGATTCGACACACTAAGAAAACCTTTCTTATTTTCCAAAAGTTGTATTTCCTTGTGTAAAATTAAAAAATAAATAAAAATATGTTTTTAGAAAGTATTGTTTGATCGTACACAAAAATAAAATTTTAAAAATAATTTCACCATACTTGTGAACCCCCTCTATCGTAGGTCACGAGCCGCCACTGCCCAATAATTTGTCGCAAGAAATCAAATATTAATACAGAGGCTTTCAAAGTATTTGGAAAAATCTAGAATTTTACGTTTCGATTTTTAGTTGTTCCTGACTTTGTTCGAAGAGATATCCAAAAATTTCACGTTTCCATTGCTACTTTTTATTCTCCCCTCTCAGATCTTTCATGGGACGTTTCGTCTTTAGGTCACCATCATCAACTTGAACATTTTTTTTAAATACGGGCCTGGATTTTTTGTTTAAATTATGAAAGAAGACCGAAATATACGTTCAGTGGTATACAACAATTACTGGTTTTGCGACGTTTTGTTCCTTAAATTGACCATCTTCATTAAAATATCCCTAGGACATTTCTGTAATTTTCTTTTGTTTCGAAAAAATTCCAAAAGTTTTATTACCCTGTGTAAAATTAAAAAATAAATAAAAATAAGTTTTACCTAACGCATTTTCTTATTTCTTTTTTTCTTTCTACATTTAAAACGCCTAGAAAGTAATTGTTTGGTCGTTACACAAAAATAAAATTTTAAAAATAATTTCACCATACTTGTGAACCCCCTCTATCATAGGTCATGAGCCGCCACTGTATCATATGTATACGTAGGTATAACTACAAATCCACCAAATTTTATTTCTATAATTTAAACAATAAAAAAGTTATGAGGTGGGCGTTCCTCCTGAAACACCCGATATTCGAAGAGCTATCGCCATTTTTGTTACAGATTTCGGACCATGGTCTCTAATTTATGAACTAAGCAGACTTGTTTCTCCCCCTCTGATTACACTAGTGAACTTTAATGAATCTTGTCGCCGCAATAAAGTGCCACTAAACCATTCTGATACGGTAACGGCGATTAAGGATAACTAACACTGGTCACGAGACAATCCAATCAAAGTTGCTATTACTTGCCAAGTCTGAATCTCTGAATAATCGATTCCATCTTAGTTTCACAAAAGAACTTTATCTAATGCATGGGAAACAATTGTCTTAAGTAACAAGCTTCAATCTGGCGTCTTAATTCCGAGCGATTTGAACCAGTAAGGTATCGAGGAAATTGTCCAGCACAAGAACATAAAAGTAGATAATTATTCGCAATTAGTCGCTGTACAGGATGTCCATTTTTTCGATGGATTTACTGGGTATCCCCGTTATTAGTAAAGATAGCTCTGCTATATTTTTGTGAAACAAAAGATGCCGCGATTAGAATTTTTCTAGGCCTCCTTGTTTGATGTACTTGAGAATTTTACATTTTGGGACACCCTCCCCATATTTCGGTTAACTTGTAACTTATCAAAAAGAAATAAAATGTTCTCTTTGTAGCTTTTTACGTAGTATCCAGTAACGTACTCAGATATTACATTCAATAGTTTTCAAGAAAAAATAAAACATTGATTTTTTTAAATGGGCCACCCTATATATAGTTTAATAATGTTATTTAGTTTTTAACAAGCTTCTCAGAAATATATAATACTTTGTTTTTAACCTTAATATTACGTCCGAAGAAACTAAAAATAAACATTATTAGTCTAGTCGCCTATAACAAAATTTCCCAATAAAAACTCTATTTAAACAAAATAATTTATGATATTTACAATTATTTCGAAAACGGCTGGATATACTATGTCTATGAATTCTACGTCAAATAGCCAAATAATATACAGGGTGTTCCATTTGAAAAACTTGAGAAAAATTATTTTAAAATGTGGCGTTTTTGAAAGCTTATTATGAACCCAATTAGATTCATAGTATCTCTAGACCTCTTGTCATAGATTTCACCCAATGCGAGATTAAAAAAATAATTCTGGATTGTTTCTTTCATTTTTTTATTCAGGGCTCCAAACTTTTTTTTAGTTTTTAATTTATTTCTCCGAAACTATTGAACCAAATTAAATAAAATTTGAGGCACTTATAAACGATACTAATACGAACCGAAATATGCAATAAAATACTGGGTGTCCCGTTTTAAAAAATATAAGTTTATGCTGCTGTCACACTTATTTGGGCCACCCTGTATAAATATTTTTAAAACATGCCGCTTTTAATCCAAGGCCTCAAGCTGTTTTAGTATTGTGGATAAGACCCAGTATAGTATTTCTGAGAAGCTTGTTAAAAACGAAACTACATTATTAAAGAAATATGATGACCCATTTAAAAGAAGCAAATTTGTTTTTTTTTATTGAAATCTATTGAGCGCAGAAAACTCTGAGCACGTAAAAACTACAACAATAACATTTTATTTCGTTTTGATAATCTAGAGGGTAACCGAAATATGGGGTCTGTCCCAAAATATAAAATTTTCAAAAACATCTTTCTATCTTTACAAATAACGGAGATACCCCTTAAAACCATCGAAAAATGGATACCCTGTACTTACTTTACAGTCCACCTGAGCCTTTTCCATGGGTTGATTTTTGTTTATTCTGTCCAGATTATTGCCGCTTCCTCCCCCTGAATAAGGCACTGTACAAATGTTTAATCGATCTTTAATATGCCTGCAATAAATGCGGTATAGTCATAGTCATTTGGCCTAATTGAGGCTCTCAATTTGAGGGAGATAAAAGGATTTTCTTGTTGAGACTCATTGTTTTATGCGCGACAAGGTTAAGGGAGCAACTACAGACATGCCAGTCACTATTTAAGGTAATGGATATTATTTATTTGAGATCTCGGAAACCGTAAGAGATACGAAGTCGGTTAAATGGAGGTAAAGTTGCGCATTTACGTGCCTAATAATAAGCCGTTTAGAAAGTTTTAAAATTCCGAGTAGTTCTGGAGATATCCGGAAAAATCCGAAATCCTGAAAAATCGTTTTATTGTTTTCCTGGGTTTTTTTGAGATCGAATTCTAAAGTAAATTACACTCTTGCATTGCCACTTTTTCCGCTCTATCTAACAGCGTTAATTGTTTTGTAATCCGACAAGACGTCTTCGAAGGGCCATTATCAACTTTCTTTTTTTAAATACGGTCGTGTTTTTCTGATATTGGAATTTGTAAGCTTTTTTTCTTCCGAATGCAACGATGTATGACACATTGTGGTTTAAAGACGTTTCGAGGGTTTTTTTGAACAACATCAGGAAATTTTGGGATACGGTCCTGTATTTCTCCTAATTTTATATAATATCTCATAAGTAAGCTCTAAATTTTTACTTATGTTGGACTAGTTTAATAAATAACAAATAATTTAATAATAAACCAGAAATAAGTGAACAAGTTGAACACAGATATAGAAATGTTGATTCATTCTCAATCTGAAGAAGCTACAGTGATAGCGAAACATGTAATTTTTAAGAATATAGTGGAAAAGAAATAGTAGTTTTATTGTTTCTCATAATACTAAAATAAATTTAAGCCATTTCTTGATTGGTAAACTCAGCCATTATGAAAAGTATGTAATGTAGTACAAATAAATTCAAAAACAATTCAACAGGTTATTATTTGAAAGATGTCAAACAGGAGACAAATGTCACAAACAAATATGGTTGCAAAGAAACGAATCAAAGCCTACTCGTATAATTTGACGATAAAAATACGAAAATAACTAAAAACTTAAGGTACTCTTTTACCCACAAATGAATTAATTGTAAAATTTAAAATTACCACATTTTCTTCTTAAAATAAGGTGAGAATTCGCCTCCTTCATTTTTTCAGAGAGGTTAGGAAACACCCTGTATAGTACCTAAGGTTCATCAAGCCAAAATTTTCTGATTGCCATCTTTCACTTTGACTTTTCAAACAGCCAAAAACATTTAATTAATAAATAGACTTAGAGAGAGATAGAGAATAGTTTTTATGCTGCCAGAATCATACAAACTTTTAAACTAGGTTTGTTACGGAACAGCTTTTGTTCGTATCTGTCTGGACCTGTACCTGTTTCAAACAGAAACCTGTTCCAAAAACCTGTTCCAGGTCCAAACTAATCCGCCGGTATAATCCGGCAACATGTGATGTCTCTTCACAATTTTAAAATTTTCGCAACAGTTAAATACTTTATGATTTTACCATAGCTCTAGCACATAGGTAGATGAGTTCTGCGCATCGTTGAAATATAAATTTTTGTTTTCAGTTGCGGTTTATTAAGGGTATACCTAATTTTTTGCGTTACATATTAGTTAGTACTTTGTAGTAAACCATGATAAAGCGCACCAGCGTAGTGTGTATATATTTTTTTAGTTGTTTACAACACTAATTGTTGTTTTAGTATTTTTTTAAATATTTATTTTGATGATGTAGCCGTTCCAATGAGTAGCTATTTATATGTTTTATTTTTTATTAATGTATTTTTAAGAATAATGATATGTTTTTTATCCATTTAAAAAATAAAATATCCCAATTCCATTTCTCTTTAATTTATTTGTGATTTATTTAACATTTCATTTTTCAAAAAGCGTTTAAAATATCAGCTGCCACAGTGTCAGACGCTGCCCCACGTTTAAATGTCAACCTAGCCGCTGGTAACCGTAACATATCGATTTAAGCAAAACCTGTTGCCGTTCCATTCGCTATATCGTACCTGCCGTACCTGTACCTACCAACTTGAAAGATGAACTGAACAGCAACGATTACTCATAACCAGCTAAACAGTGCCGACGGACCTGGACCTGGAATAGGTACATGGTAATAGACAACAGGTACGCGGATTAGGTAGGTGACACCTGTTCCAACGGAACAGGTCCAGGTCCACTGTAACACCTCTATTTTAAACAGTAATCAATGATACCAAGTCTGTACTGAGAGTCCTAAATCTACCGCCTGCGTTTGAAAAATTTGATAAATTTTAAAAAAATTGATAAATTTTTGTGTTTTTTCGAACTAAAACTATTTAGAGCTATTTATTAGCAATCTACAATAGTTCGTCAGTGCGTGGTGTGTAAGAAATGCGACTATCCTAACCCCGGATTAATATTTCGTCGGTAAGTGAGAATAATGAGGTTATATTTGTTTAGGTAAAGCAGTGGTGTAGCTAATTCTATATTCTAAGTAATTATTGCAAAAATATAGATTATTTCTTTATATTATCTGAATTCCTGTAAAAAATACCTACAACGATTACCTATTTATGACTAATGTTAGATCGAAATTATCTAAACGTGTACCTTATTACACCGGTGCTATTTTTTAAAGCCATCTTCTTCTAACTTATTTGAAACTGTACAACTGTGTAAATAAATGGTGTTTTATGAATGGAATGTTTTGTCTCCCCTTTTATTTTATATGTTTATGGAAAAACCGTCACTTACCGCGCTTTCACTTTTGTTGCCAGGGTTGTATCGCCCTAAAATCCTCGATGTGACTGAAAGCTCCCCTTCTATCGGTGGCTAAAAGAAAAGTACGAAATAAAATTAATTTTCATATCATTCATAATCAATTGCGCATAGAAAAACTGTTTTTTAGTTTACTTTCCGCACGCTTGTAGGGAAACGAATAATTCTACTTACCTGATCTCCCATTCCTGTAATAATGGGCGAGTTCCAGTAAGCTGCCAATCTAGCTACGGGTTCTAGAGCAAAAAGGCACGCTGGACCAACGAACGCAATGACATCGGAAATAAAATGCATGTCGGCTGCTAGGCCGGGAGCCAGTACGCCACTGCAGGAGGGGTAGCTGAAACAAAGAAACACTTAGTGAACTTCATTATATATTAAGGGTGAACTACAGATTTAAAATTTCCGGAAAAATTAAGTTTTGAACCCATAGGTGTAAATGACAAAAAATATAAATAATATAAAAAATAAGGTATTTAACTAGTTAATTGTATTTACTTTATACCTTAATAGCTAGTAAATACTGTACATAATTAGGTTTATACTTATACAAATTATACAAAACTCTGCATAATAACAGATGGGTTATCGAACACGCTACGCTATCGTCTGCTATCAATGCGAGCTCCGTTAAATCTGACATAATCTCATAGTCTCAACTGTTTATGGGTCTATAAAATTATACACAATTCTGCCTTGTAACATTGGCTCGTGCACAGTGGCGGCTCGTGACCTATGACAGAGGGGGTTTATAAGTATGGTGAAATTATTTTTAAAACTATATTTTTGTGTAACGGCCAAACAATTACTTTCTAGGCGTTTTGAATGTAGAAAGAAAAAGTAATAAGAAAATGCGTTAGGTAAAAATTATTTTTATTTATTTTTTTATTTTACACAAGGTAATACAACTTTTGGAAAATAAGTAAGGTCCACTACTAATACTACTAAAGCCATCTACGAGCTATTAAGAAAACCGAATGTGCCTAATACCACTACGCCATCCACGGCTACGTCATTAGGCGCAACCAAGACGAGAACAATAGTTAACTGTTTTATGACGAGAACGAATCGAGCCACGAGACTGACAAGTTGGCATTCTTCATATTTTCAGTGTTTTTTAGTTTAAATCCTTAAATAAAATGGTTTAAAATCATATCGAGTATCATTTATCGAAATACAGAACATTTATCGACCCTACACAATAGTGCTTAAACGTAAAGTCCATTCTTCGGTTCTTAATTGTAGAAAATTGACCAATAACAGCCTCATTAAGTTTGGAATAGTACCATCTATACATTTTTTTTCATATATCTCATTTTTAAACTTTCTAATAAGTCCGTAGATTTACCCTTTGTGGTCTGCGTTAAATTAATTTCGGGTTTAGGTGTTGCCGCATTCTTCACTTCAATTTTTTGCTCCAAACTCAAAGAGCTAAAGTTATTTCTTAAATAGTCCACCGTCAACTATTTAATTTAACTTAATAAATATATAATATTTAAATATTAAAACATACGCGCTCGAATTTCTAACTAGATGCACGAACAGGCAACAGTGCGGTGCACACAAAAACTGTGCGCCTTTTCCATGTTAAATCGCCATAGCCCCGCTATCCCCCGCTGCCACCAGCCACCTGTTACTACAGAGAAACTGCACTACTTAATCGCACGTGCGAACAAGTCTCGCCATAATCGTCATTTACCTCGACCGAGGCACGGTTGCCGGATCTATACAGTTTGATTTGACGGGATGATAAAATATTAGGGATGGTCGGACTTTTTTAGTTTGACGGTATGATAAAATATTAGGGAGGGTCGGACTTTATACGATAAATAATATTCAATGAATATAAATTAATATTTTTTATTCGTTTTGTTTTGGGGGTGCACGTGCGCATGTGCTTCTGTGGAAGAACCGCCACTGCTCGTGCATATTTTCTGCCTGACACTGTACACCCCCGCCCGAGTATTGTTAGTGGCTTCACATTTATATGTTCTCTAGAAAAGGCTAAATTGGAGCAAAAATTACAGTATCCCGGTTAAGATTTAAAAAGGAAGACCTTCGCTGTCTTTTACTTGTAACAATGGAGATTTTTTTACTCTCAAGAGAAAAAACAAAATCAATACAAATTCTTCACTCATAATTTTGAGAAATAGATTGGATTTAACCTCCGTAAGCTAGAAAGGTTTAAAATCTTCAAAATTACTTAAATAGTTATGTTCATTCAGTAGTAAAGGGACGGTGTTATGGAACTGGTTTATCATACAGGGTGTAACAAACTCATCCTTCGCCATTGGGATTTCGTAAACGGTAAGAGATATAAAGTCGGTTAAATTATTGCAAAGTTGTATAATTATGGTCAATTTAAGGAACAAAACGTCGGAAAGCCAGTAAAAGTTATATACCGCTGAACGTAGATTTAGTTCCTCTTTCATAATTTAATCAAAAAATTTTTGCAAATATTTTGAAAGCCCCTGTATTAATTTTTTTGGGGGCATATTATTAGGCCCATAATTACGAAACTTTGCCCCAATATAACCGACTTTGTATTTCTTACCGTTCCCGAAATCCCAATGGTAAAAGACGAATTTGTTACACAATGTATTTAAAAATTAAATTGCAGAAAAGTAATCACATCTGGGACTTTACGATAATACGATAATAAACGCTTGTCAAATGAACACGTGGTTGCGAATTGTGTACGGTCTGCTGATGTAGTCTGATTTTAAGGGTTTTTTTCCCAATTTTTTTAGACGGTTGGGTCGACACGCGAAACCCTTTAGTGTTTTATCGGTTGTTAACATTGATTTCTTTCTTAAAATCCATATAGAGATGTTTTCTTCTAGCTCCTTAGTTATTTGAATAAATTTAAGTATCGACTTTTGAATCAAAGACGTTCTTTATATAGAAGGACTCTACATTAACTCTATAATTTCCCTGGAGAGAGGCAACATGGAATAAAATAAATTTTTATTCATTGTTTATTTTAGAAAAACATCGATAAGGATTTGTTTCTTTATACCGGTTGAAATTTTTCATATATCTGTAAAAAATTATTATTTCGAAATTACTTATGTCTATACTATATATAACGAACGAACGGAGGGCGTCACATTACAGTGGCGGCTCGTGACCTATGATAGAGGGAGTTCACAAGTATCATGAAATTATTTTAAAAAATTTATTTTTCTGTAACAACCAAATAATAATATTCTTTGGTGTTTTAAACGTAGGAAGAAAAAAAGCAATAAGAAAATGCGTTAGGTAAAACATATTTTTATCAATTTTTTTAAATTTTACACAAGGAAATACAATTTTTGGAAAATAAGAAACGTTTTTTAGTGTATAGTGCTTAAACGTAAAGTCCATTCTTCGGTTCTTAATTGTTGAAAATTTATCAATAACAGTCATTAAAGTTTGAGATACCCTCTGTACATTTTTTTTTAATAGATAGCATTGCTAGGACTGCTAGTCTTTCTTCATTCATAGAACTTCGCAAAAAGGATTTTATTCTTTTGAATGTTGAAAAACATTGTTCACCTTCGGCCGTGGGCATTGGTATGATAACAATTATTTGTAAAAGTATAAAGATGGCAGAAAATATGATCTGAAGATTCTTTTCTATTCCATTTTTTGTCCATGCAGGCTCCGAAACACCGCGACCAAACAACAAACAGGAAAAACAAAACAAACGGCTAGTTGTGCTGCATCCACAAATTCAGTTATTTTTTTCGTATATTTCATTTTTAAACTTTATAATAAAGTCCCTAGATTTACCCTTTGTGGTCTGCGTTAAATTAATTTCAGGTTTAGGTCTTCCCGCATTCTTCACATCAATTTTTTGCTCTAAACTCAAAGAGCTAAAGTTAATAATATAAATTAATATATTTTATTCGTTTGGGGAGGCACGTGCGCATGTGCTCCTGTGGAAGAACCGCCACTGGTCACAACAGTATCACATAACCTATAAAAGTTAGAATGTTTGTGTAGAGTTGCATTTAGGGTCAATCGGGTTTGTTCGGGTTTGCTTGTGCCGTTTCTGTACTGTAGAGGTGTTATATAAATGCTTTGTGATTACCTTTCTACCTAATTTATGTTAGTGGTTACAATTATTATGTTTGTCTATTTGACACTGTCAAGTTATTCAATCTTGTAAAGTTCTGCTAATTAAAGCCTATAATCGCAAAGGTTTTCTTATTTCAATTTAATTAGCAGTTCATTAAACAATAACACGGATGGAGAAGTATCTTAAACCAGACAGATTTGAAACAGATCCAAACTCTGCAACAGCTGCGAAAGAATACAGACATTGGTATGAAACTTTCAAAAATTTTTTGGACAATAATTCATCCGACGACAAGCCAATCGCAGATAAAAACAAGCTAAAACTGTTGATTAATTTTATTTCACATTCTGTTTATGAAAATATTAGTGAAGTTACGTCATACGATGAAGCTATCAAAATTTTAGACAATTTGTTCATAAAGCCCACCAATGAAGTATTTGCAAGACATTTACTTGCCACCAGGAAACAGCTAGTAAATGAAACAATTGACCAATATGTACAGGTATTAAGACTTTTAAGCAAAAATTGTAATTTTAAATCTGTAACTGCTGAACAAAACAAAGATGATTTTATACGAGATACTTTTATAAATGGACTTTTACAACCAGACATTCGTCAAAGATTATTAGAATCCAATAATTTAAGATTAGATGATGCTGTAAATCAATCAAGAGCTTTAGAAAATTCCCAGAAACAATCTAAAACATATGGGTTACCTCAAAATATCATGAATGCTACTTATTCTAATGAAATTACTTCTTCAACATCTGAACAGCTAACATCTGCTAGTGCTATGGGTAGACAAACGTGTTACTTTTGTGGAAATTCAAGACACCCACGTTCTTTATGTCCAGCACGCGATAAAACCTGCACTTTTTGCCAAAAAGTTGGACATTTTTCAAAGGTATGTCTAAAAGCTAAAACGGCAAAAGTTAAATCAGCCTCAGCTTCGATTCATGTAATTGCAACTGCATCTCCAAAATTACCATACTGCCTTTCCAAAGCTTTAATTAAAGTTACGATAAATGATATATCTGCAAATGCTTTAATAGACACTGGAAGTTCAGACAGCTTTTTAGATAGAAATTTTGCCAACGAACATAAATTAAAAATTTTTGCTTGTAAAGGTCAAGTTTCCATGGCATCTATTTCATGTTCAACACAAATTGAAGGATATTGTCTTATAAATCTCGAAATGCTTAATGAAACCTATCAAAAACTCAAAATTTTGATTATTTCAAATCTTTGTACCGATTTAATTATTGGCCATGATATTATGAAGCACCATGATCGAGTTGATATCACATTTGGGGGGCCAAAGCCACCATTATCAATTTGTTGCTTAACTGAAGCCAAACTAGAGCCACCATCACTATTCGCCAATCTTACAGAAGACTGCAGGCCCGTAGCAACCAAATCAAGACGATATTCTGAAGATGATATGCTATTTATAAAAGGAGAAATAAAAGAGTTAATGAATGAAGAAATAATAGAAGAAAGTATATCACCATGGAGAGCTCAGGTGCTTATTACCCAAAATAAAAAGCACAAGCGTCGCATGGTCATCGACTATTCTCAAACTATAAACAGGTTTACTTTACTTGACGCTTATCCACTTCCAAATATAGAAGCGCTAGTTCTAGAAGTAGCTAAATATGAAATATTTAGTACTATCGATTTAAAATCAGCATATCATCAGATTGCAATTAAAGAAAATGACAAGCCATTTACAGCATTTGAAGCAGGAGGACGTCTCTATCAATTTCGAAGAATTCCATTTGGAGTCACCAATGGAGTATCTTGTTTTCAAAGAGTAATAGATACTATTATACTTGAAGAAAATCTGCAAGGTGTTTTCGCCTATCTTGATGATGTTACTATTTGTGGCAAAGATCAAGAAAGTCATGATTTAAATCTCAAAAATTTCTTGGCTGCAACACAAAAATACGGACTTACACTAAATGAAAACAAATGTCATTATAACAAGAAATCAATAAACCTGTTAGGATATACAATCGAAAATAAGACTCTGAAACCAGATCCTGATAGGTTAAAGCCTCTTTTTAACTTGCCTGTTCCTCAAGATACATCCAGTCTTCGAAGAGTTGTAGGAATGTTTTCCCACTACTCTAGATGGATTAAAAACTTTTCAGACAAAATAAGAAGTCTAATAAACTGTAAAACGTTTCCTTTAACGCATGAAGTAGTTTCAGACTTTGAAAAACTGAAAACGGACATAGCAAATTCTCTTCTATGGACAGTAGATAAAAATGTACTTTTAACTGTTGAAACAGATGCTTCAGATTTTGCAATTGCTGCAACTTTAACCCAATCAGGAAGACCTATTGCATTTTTTTCTAGAACTCTATCAGACACCGAGAAGCGACATTCATCTGTAGAGAAAGAAGCATATGCTTGTGTTGAAGCACTTCGTAAATGGAGACATTTCTTAATTGGGCGACATTTTAAGATTATTACTGATCAGAAGTCGGTATCTTTTATGTTTAATGCCAATCATAATAAAATTAAAAACGATAAAATTATGCGTTGGCGTTTGGATAGTTTATCGACCAGGAAAATCAAATGCAGCTGCTGATGCTTTTTCAAGAATTTGTAGCTCTACATTAAGCAATAATCTATTTGAATTACACCAAGCTTTATGCCATCCTGGAGTGACAAGAATGCACCATTTTGTTAAAATTAGGAACCTGCCCTATTCAACTGAAGAAATAAAACGAATGACATCCGCCTGTCCTATCTGTGCTGAAACGAAACCTAGATTTTACAAAAATTCTGGAACTCATTTAATTAAAGCTACTGCACCATTCGAAAGACTTAACATCGATTTTAAAGGACCAGTACCTACTTCAACCAAAAATGAATACATGTTAACTATAGTCGATGAATACTCAAGATTTCCATTTGCGTTTCCTTGCAAAGATACTTCATCTTCAGCTGTTATAGAATGCTTAGATCAATTATTCTGTTTATTTGGAATGCCAGCTTATATTCATTCGGATCGTGGAACATCCTTTACTTCAAACGAATTTATTACCTATCTGCACTCTCGAGGAATAGCTTCTAGTCGAACAACACCGTACAATCCTGAAGGAAATGGCCAGGTAGAACGGTATAATGGAATAATTTGGAAGGCCGTTAACCTCGCACTTAAATCTAGGAATTTAAAATCTACACAATGGGAAATGGTTCTACCAGATGCCTTACATTCCATTAGAAGTTTACTTTGTACATCAACTAACTGCACTCCACATGAACGATTATTCAATTATCAACGACGATCGACTAGTGGAACATCGATTCCTTCATGGCTAAAAGAATCAGGCGTTGTTTTATTAAAGAAATTTGTGCGCTAATCCAGACTATGCTCTTATATGTCATGAAAATGGCAGAGAAAGCACTGTTTCTATTAAACATTTGGCTCCAAGAGGAGATATTAATTTCTTTGAAACAAACATTGAACCCGAACAAACCCAAAATAATTCCAATAAGGACGAGAACAGAGATTACGTTCCTAACCCTTGTGAACCTACAGAAGAACTGGAGAACCCATGTCAACCTGATGAAGAGCCAAACCCAGAGATACCACAACTACGTCGGTCAACAAGATCTCGAAGTAAACCGAAGTTTTTTCAAAATTCATAATATAAACTGGGGGAGAATGTTATATAAATGCTTTGTGATTACCTTTCTACCTAATTTATGTTAGTGGTTACAATTATTATGTTTGTCTATTTGACACTGTCAAGTTATTCAATCTTGTAAAGTTCTGCTAATTAAAGCCTATAATCGCAAAGGTTTTCTTATTTCAAGAGGAGAGCAGCGCTGTCGTAAAAAGGAAAAACCAATACTCGAAGTCCACAATTGTAGACTGTGACTCATTTCATAGTCCGAACAACAATGCAGCGAATGCGGTTGATAATATTTTGTACGTTTACCCGCTATTGTCTGCTTAAAATTACCTAAAAAGCCGCTTCCTCGCGTTTATTTGGTCGCAAACGCGCGGCGTAGCCAAACTGTAGTTTTCTCGAGCATTATATTATTTATAGTAATAGGATTTGCACGGGGAACGGATAAAGCCCTGGTTTTTATTACATTTCGTTACGATATATTTCGGTGGATTGGAACGGAAAAGTTCGGCGTTGGTCATTTGGTCACATGTGTGGTTTTTACTGCAGTACAAGAGCTTAGTTAAAAATGGACGGTATTAGTAGATTCATTTGTACAGGGCGATCACGTATTATGTCCCCCCATCTTTACCTATTTATTTTACGTACTTGAGAAAAATTAAAGCGATTGGTATCCAAGGTTTTTAAAGTAGTATTTGAAATGGGAAGAAACATCATTTAGGTGTGTTGATTTACAAGTAGGGTTCGTTTTACTCAACATGATGTTGAGGCCCTTTGTCAAACATCTATATTATAATATGCAAATTTACGAAATAACCGACGAATTATGTACAGGATATATGTATAAGCACATTGTATATTGCGATTTATTAATAATAATAAAGTCGGTAAAAATAATGAGAGCGTTTAGTTTTTACCCCACTTGCCGTTGTAAAGAACTAGAAACAGGAGATAATATTATTTTTGCTGCCTGTCTTTTGCACAATATGTTAAGAAAAAGTAAAATTCCATATCCACAGGAATGCCTGAATTCTACTCCAACACTTCCAGTAGATAATTTTATAGCACTATCAGCCACCAACAATAGACGAGCAACTTTTGCTGCCAGATCAGTTCGCGACACTTTTAAACAATTTTTTAACAGCCAAGCAGGAAGTGTTCAATGGCAATATCACCACGTAAATCGTACCAATTAAATTATATATTCAGGTGGGGGGTCATGTGTGTGTTCGACCCAACCAAAACAAACAATGTTTAACATGAGCTCTAGTATGTTGCTAGCTTTTTGAAGTGAAATAAAAAGTAAGTTTTTATATCGTCGTATGCGGAAAGTTGTCTAGTGTTTAATCATGAAAACGTAATAATAATATATTGTGAAGGTAATCCTAAAAAGACCCAGGCTGTTCTCTACTAATATGCTATACTCGTCAGATCTTTGCAATATTAAAACATTGTATGACCTATCGGTTTCTAGTTACGTGTATTCAAAATATTATAACTTAATCGATGAATATTACTATCCTTATTTAAGGACGTTTGTATGTATAATATAACTGAATGAATAAATAAATAATAAATAAATAAAATATTTATATAATTAGAACATACCTGTTTTATTTGATCCAAATTCTACCGCTATTTTTTTCCAAATATTCTGCTTGTATATCTTTAAAAGTTTTTAATTTTTTAGCATATATGGGTGGACTTTCTTTTACCCTTTCTATCAACAATTCATCTTCTAAGGCACTAACTCTAGTTTATGGTATTTTACACTCATAGTTAATAAAATAAAAGTTCATAAAAATAATAATCTGCCGCCGAAAAACTCCGTTCAAATCCAAAAGGTTGGATACCGACGAAATTACGTACGTCAACGAAAAGTATTCCGCCTGACGTGTGTCATTATTAAGTGACACGGGTTATCGGTTCCTTGTTTTCGGATTTATCACTGTAGGCATACTAGGCTCTAGCCTACGGCCTCGTATTTAAAGGGGCCTCGATAAGAACCAAAAAATAAAAGAGTTTAAATTAAAAAATACGATTTTAAATTGACAAATTAAATTAGGCCTCAAACTGTCAATAGCGCAAGAAAATCTACGACAGAATAAAGAATCGGCGTAACTAAACGCGCTCATTATTTTTACCGACTTTATTATTATTAATAAATCTGAATATACAATGTGCCTAGTCTAGGCCCGTTACGCAATTCTGGGTCACTTCAAAAAGTGTTATTTCCTTAATAAGTTATGCAACAGTAATTTATTACAATTTACTAATATCATACGATCACAAGTTAGTGTCGTCTTATACATGTATCCTGTACATAATTCGTCGGTTATTTCGTCAATTACTTGGTTGCATATTATAATATAGATGTCTAACAAAGGGCCTCAACATCATATTGAGTAAAACCAACCCTACTTGTAAATCAATACATCTAAATGATATTTCTTCCTATTTCAAATACTACTTTAAAAACCTTGTGTACCAATCGTTTTAATTTTTCTCAAGTACGTAAAATAAGGAGGTTTAGATGGGGGGGACATAATACGTGATCGCCCTGTACAAATGAATTTACTAATATCGTCCATTTTTAACTACGCACTTGTACTGCAGTAAATACCACACATGTGACCAAATGACCAACGCCGAACTTTTCCGTTCCAATCCACCGAAATATATCGTAACGAAATGTAATAAAAACCAGGGCTTAAGCGGGCAAACGTTTAAATATAGCATATACATGGCAACAGTGTTTGATATTATTGTATCAGTTGCAAACTGTTGAGAGAGGCGTAACCAGCTGGTTTTACTGTATTTTCATAGATAATTTGAATTCGGGTATATTCTTATTGTGTATTGTTGTTGTTGTTGTTGAGTATTGTTGTTTGCTGAGTATTGTTGTTGCCGAGTATTGTTGTTGCTGAGTGTTGTTGTTGCGTATTGTTGTTGTTATTGTTGATAGTTGTTACTGTATATAATTATTGTTATTGCTGTTTTCCTATTATTGACTAATAGTGTTATTTGTGCTAGTGGTAAAAATGCAAACTACTGCATGAATTAGCGGTCCACCTTTAAAGAAAAGAGGACCTAATTTAACACAGAGGGAACAAAACATGATAAAGTCTGTGTATGAAGGTGTTCGGACCCGAAATCCGGATTTATCTGTGCTAGATGCAACGGAACTATGTGCTTCTTTAACGGAAGTATCGGCTAGTACAGTACTCAGGACTTTAAAAAATAAGAAGAACAAGAATAACTCCAAAGTTCAGAATCATGTTGGCCGAAAAAAAATCGTACTTGATAATGCGACAAAATATGCAATTCGTCGAAAAGTACACGGTTTTTATTTTAAGAATGAAATTCCCACATACAAAAAAATTATGTCGGAAATAAAAAAGGACGACTCATTGCCAAAAATATCGCTAAGAGAATTCAGCAATTTTCTGAAATTTTGCGAATTTTCAATAATAAGTACTTATATAAATTTTTAATTTTACGCGCCACTGGAAGTCTATTTCCTTCTCGCTCAAATGCAGTTGTCGTTTCATTTTGTCATAGATGAATCACTGTCTACAATTGTGGTCTCCGAGTAGTAACTACAATGCAATAGCAATGCACTCTACTCGGTTTTACCTTCTTACGGGAGGATAGGTTTGTACGGTTTTCTTATTCGTGACATAACTATTCATTAAATCCAACTAATTGTATGTCGTTTATATTCCTATTTTTATAAATATGCATAAAAGTTATATACTCAACAATTTTGCAGGTTATACATTTCCAAAAATTTAATCGAACCGGAAGGGAAGGAAAGGTAGAGAACCGGATATAGTCATGGCAGGACACGCAATCCCACTGGCTTCATCTATTAATTTCCTAGGCGTCAATCTGGGAGGAAATATGTCTTGGCATAACCACGTTGTGGCAATCGCCAGGGTAGCTTCTCAGAAACTTGGTGTACTCTTCCGAACCAATAAGTTGTACACACATCAACAACTTTTGGCACTATACAAAGCCCAGATTCGACCATCACTAGAGTATTGCACTTATGTCTGGAGCTCTGCATCCAAACATACTCTTCGGCTACTGGATTTCATCGAAACGGGGGCCATTCGTCTGATCGGAGGCCGCGAGCTGACGAAGAACCTCGACAGCCTAGACCATCGAAGACAGGTTGGGGATTTGACTCTCTTTTACAGATATTTTCATGGAAAGTGCTCGGCTGACCCTGCCCTCTTAATTCCGGTCAGAGCGGCGAATAGCAGAAATACACGACGAACCACTGCCAACCATCCATATGTGGTTAAGCTTAGTACTCCTCGAACTTCATTATTTAAGAATCCTTTTATCTGGAGGACTTCATCCTTATGGAACGACCTTCCCGAGGTCGTTTTTCCCAACGAATCCATCCATATGTGGTTAAGCTTAGTACTCCTCGAACTTCATTATTTAAGAATTCCTTTATCTGGAGGACTTCATCCTTATGGAACGACCTTCCCGAGGTCGTTTTTCCCAACGAATATAACCTCCAACGATTCAAAACCAATGTGAATCGCTTTTTGCGCACATACACCACTCCCAGAGTGCCCTAAAGGATTTTTCCTATACCTAGTGCTTGTGTTTGATCATAAAAAAAGTTTCGGTCGATCCCTAATAAAACTATGCACAAACATTCGGACTTTGATGGATCACGTGCTATTTGTTGTGATGCTCTCCGTTTTTTCGTTGGATTTAGTATATAGTTTTATTTATAAAGGTTGGGAGAATATTTTTACACATTAAACTCATTGCTCATATCAGCATTCAGTAGACATAAATAACCAAGTTATACATCAAAAACGTACAGAACCATTTTGCTTTACAATGTAAGTTCGATTGATGTGCTTTACAGCTTCTATAAAACAGCTTTATAATTTTGTCTGTAAGGGCATTCTTACAGTGTACCTAGTATTGCAGTAATTTGATAATAAAAACAGAAATGTGGAACGGGACCACCTTTATATAACAAATTGGCAAAGCGACAGCCTTTATAAAACTGCCATAAATAACAAATATATCTTTTTATAGCTGGTTTTATTCGGGCTTGTTTGTTTCTTATCAGTGACAGATTTGTCGTTCAGTAATAGCGAAATTTGATTTTTATACAATCAAATACATCAGCGAGAAGATTTTTTGTACAATTATTACGAAAAAAACATGTTTAAAGCATGATCCCCTTCGAAATACATTTTCTTTAAGTATTGACATAAATTCCGGCATCAAAGTGTACACATCATAAAATATAAATATCCTGTCGGGCAAAAGTAAATCACGTATTTCTAGGGTCTAAATTTTTTTATTAAATTAAATACGTGAGTGGTGTTTAAAATATTTTTGTAAAAAAAATTAAATACATGTTTTTTAACATTAATTCAAAGAAATATGAACGAAAGTGTTAGTTAACAACATGTGATTATTAAAAAGGAGGGAAAAAAAGTCTACTAGAGAAAAAATGCAATTAACAATCCGAACAAACTCTAAATATTGAAAAATACAATTTAAACTACTATTGCCAAACAGTAGCATTATATTTCGGAATTTGAAATACTGGGTTGCCCAGAAGTCCGGAATAAAATTAATATAACCTTAACCTGTAACTTTTGGGGAAAACCCTCGGATACGTCAATTTAGTTTTATATATGCTCACATTTTGACGTTATTCGTTTGTTTTTCCATAGACATTTGTCAAAGATATGACGACATCGATCTTTTTTTTAAATAGAAACATACAGCTTGTGATACATCGTTTGAAAGCTAATATCTCGTACAGTATGCTCATAAATTTGCGCGATTCTGTCAAGCTATTTAAAAATGGCGACTGTTAAAAGTTTTTAAAAAATCTCTATTTAAATAAGCGGAAATGATAAATCATTGATTTTACAAGTTCACAATGTCACAAAATGTCAACGTGAAACAATGAAGATTTCTTACCTTGAAAGGTAAAAAAACCATCAATGATTTATCATTTTCGCTACATTTGACTATCCCTGTATTTATATTTGTATGTATATCTTCACAATACAATAATATAAATTTAAAAATTAAATACCATTCAATACTATATCATCATTAATAATTATTCTATAAATAATTTAACATATCCTAAAATGTATAATAAAATAACCTACACATGGTATTCAGCCTTCGACAACTTTATTAACAATAGCAGGAAGCTCTTAAGAAAATTATTCATTCAAAATTAATAAGCATATTAAAACTCAATCTTATGTACAAAAAAAAAAGATAAATACAATTTATGAAATAATGTTTACATGCTGAAATCTCAAAAATAAACAAAAGAAGAATAGTAAAGCATTATTTTGCTGCACTGTATCCTATCATACATCGTAAATTTTAAATCCCCTAATTAATTACAAGATTTAGAAAAAATAGTTAAAGGACATCTATGTATATTTAAATCCTCAGTAATCCGAAGATTCTATGTAAAGATTTCAGATTAGGGAGATTTAATTTATTTAATGGAGTGAATCGCTTCCTTGTGCTCTAGTTTAGCCCTAGCTTAGGTTATGGACAAAACAATCTTGACCTGATAAGATCCTAATGGCATGGTCTTAATTTTATATCATAAAAATTGACGTAACAACCAAATAACAGTCAGAGTGATGGAGGACACGAATTCTGTAACAAATTTTTTATATGTTTTGTTCGTATCCGGTAGAGATGTAGCTTTACTTATTTATACTAGGTGTTGCCTTATTATCGGACTAATATTTCAGGGTAGAGGACACGAATTCTCTAACAAAAAATGTATATGGTTTGTTCGTATCCGGTAGAGATGTTACTTACTTACTTATACAGGGTCTTGCCTCATTAACGTGTTACCCCCAGCTGTAGGTTATAAACAAAACAATTTTGACCTGATTAGATCCGAATGGCATGGTTTTAATTTGATATCATAAAAATTTACGTAACAGCAAAATAACAGTCAGAGTGATAGAGGAAACGAATTCTGTAACAAAACTTTTATATGTTTTGTTCGTATCCGGCAGAGATGTAGTTTACTTATTTATACAGGGTTTATACATCCTCATTATCGTGCTAATATTTCAGGGTATGATTCCTCAGGTATTTTTATGAAGATAATTTTATATGAACATCCGCGACGGCTTAAATTTGGAAAAATTTTCCACATTTCTGTTTTTATTATCAAATTACTGCAATACTAGGTACACTGTAAGAATGCCCTTACAGACAAAATTATAAAGCTGTTTTATAGAAGCTGTAAAGCACATCAATCGAACTTACATTGTAAAGCAAAATGGTTCTGTACGTTTTTGATGTATAACTTGGTTATTTATGTCTACTGAATGCTGATATACAACTAGTTTGTAGAAAATTTGGGGTTCCTACACTTTTACACATTTTTTAATGGTTTTACAAACATTTTTATGGAAAATTTGTAGAGTTTAATGTGTAAAAATATTCTCCCAACCTTTATAAATAAAACTATATACTAAATCCAACGAAAAAACGGAGAGCATCACAACAAATAGCACGTGATCCATCAAAGTCCGAATGTTTGTGCATAGTTTTATTAGGGATCGACCGAAACTTTTTTTATGATCAAACACAAGCACTAGGTATAGGAAAAATCCTTTAGGGCACTCTGGGAGTGGTGTATGTGCGCAAAAAGCGATTCACATTGGTTTTGAATCGTTGGAGGTTATATTCGTTGGGAAAAACGACCTCGGGAAGGTCGTTCCATAAGGATGAAGTCCTCCAGATAAAGGAATTCTTAAATAATGAAGTTCGAGGAGTACTAAGCTTAACCACATATGGATGGATTCGTTGGGAAAAACGACCTCGGGAAGGTCGTTCCATAAGGATGAAGTCCTCCAGATAAAAGGATTCTTAAATAATGAAGTTCGAGGAGTACTAAGCTTAACCACATATGGATGGTTGGCAGTGGTTCGTCGTGTATTTCTGCTATTCGCCGCTCTGACCGGAATTAAGAGGGCAGGGTCAGCCGAGCACTTTCCATGAAAATATCTGTAGAAGAGAGTCAAATCCCCAACCTGTCTTCGATGGTCTAGGCTGTCGAGGTTCTTCGTCAGCTCGCGGCCTCCGATCAGACGAATGGCCCCCGTTTCGATGAAATCCAGTAGCCGAAGAGTATGTTTGGATGCGTATCCGGCAGAGATGTAGTTTACTTATTTATACAGGGTTTATACATCCTCATTATCGTGCTAATATTTCAGGGTATGATTCCTCAGGTATTTTTATGAAGATAATTTTATATGAACATCCGCGACGGCTTAAATTTGGAAAAATTTTAAATTTTTTTAAAATCGTTTTTAAATATCTCCGCGAGAGATGTCTGGTCCAACTGCAGTGCACGTGGTTTTGTGGTCATTTTTCTCGCTTATTAACTCAGTATTTGCTGGATTTAAATAATAAATCAATTTCGCAACACTCTGATTTAAAAAAAAGTCATGTATGTTGTTTACGGGGTATAATTAAAAGTAATTCAGTGAAATAAAACACAATAAGGTCGATGATCAACTGATAAAGGGGCCAAATAAGACCGCCTTTGATTATGCCGAGACCGCCACACAAATTTATACATTCTATTCAAAATAATCATATCTGCATCATCTCTCAATATTCAGGAGGCGTTTTCGTTCCAATTAGTCCATTTCACTGGCTAACATGTGCTCTATAATTTGATCGTCTCTTTTTCAATCCTTTGCTATTCAGGCAAGGTTAAAACATTGCGATTTAAATCAGTAACATAATTGGCATGATGGTGTATGCCAATAAGTGGTCAAGCATTTGCTTTTTATTGTCACAATTTTTTAAATTCTTAATTGAACCTAGTTTACGTATTGTATTTTTCATATATTTTCATGGAAAAAGTACCCTCTTTCTCCCTGGATAGAATTCACATCTTTCGAGTGAAATGGATTTGAAATAGTGTTAAATGTTAATACATTTCAATTATACAGAGTGTCAACTTGAAAACTTCCCATCCTAAATATTTCGCTTCCCGGAAATAATATTAGAAATCGAAACTTTTAATAGTTATTTTATGAATCATGGGTACAGTACGTTTCACTAAAATTGGATACGACTTACTGATTTCCTGGGTCGGTCCCATTGTGTCGACGAGAGCTTGGCAATAAACAAGTGAAGTATGAAGGGACGGACTAAGGAAAACAAGTAATGATATGATTATATTAATGTAATCAAATGAAATAACATTTTTTTTAAATATTACTAGTCATATTTATTTACATTTATAATGTCATTCTATAGATAGTTCTGTTTCGCTATCGCTATCCTCATCAAAATTAATTATAATTGGATTAATTATACGATCCAGACTAATATACGAATTTTCTACAGTTATTACGTGACGGACTGAATTTTTCCAACTACCTGGGGGAACATCATTAAAGCATTTTCGTATACACTAGAACTTAAAGTCGGAGAAATATTTTCAGACCTAACCAGTGATTTTAACTGGTGCCACATATGCTCTATGGCATGGGGTTAAAAATGCAATAATAGGGTGGGAGTCGTAGCACTGTATGTCCAATTTCTTCTGCCAACGTGTCACAAACATATACTTTTTTTATACAAAATGTCTTTAAAACTTCTAAAAGATCACTTTTTTTTATAACTTTCTTCAAAATATATATCATTCGCCGCTATGTAGTTCTGAATCTCCAGTTTTGTATTATTTGAGCTTGGAGCTTTATGTAATTGGCGACTGTGATAGCTCGCATTGTCCATTACTATCACGCTATTCTGAGGAATGTTTGGTAAAAGACAATTCTTGAACCATTCCTCAAAAACTAACAAATTTTACCACAAAAAGATATTTAAATATAAATTAAGCAACCTAACCTACCTGATGTGCCTATATTTAATTATAATTATTACCATCCGGTCCTTTCCACATAATAATAACAAACGGTCATAAATAATGGGATGACCCAGGTACTTTTACTGCAGTCATTAAGTTATATCCATTTTTCGTGAAACAATCTTTACTAAGTGGATGATTATGACCTGAGGGCGACAGTCTTGCAAAGCCGAGGGCCTCTGGCCCGAGGGTTCGTAAGTCGCCCGAGGGTATATATCTATTAGTACCTACTAGTGCATACAAACTTTTATGTCGTACCAGTTCGTTTTAAATAATAAATATTTTTTTAAATTTAATTTAATTTACCAATGTTTTATTTTTACCTGCGATATTACCTTGACATTATTATCGCCTGCGTTGTTGTTGCTAGGGAGATAAGTATTCAAATGTTTAATGTGTCAAAGTCAAAAATCAAAAATGGAACAAGGTTTTGAAATCCCCGACGAAATTGAAAAAAGACTGAAAAGGCAACGCAAAACCTACAGACAAGGCCGCTGTACTGTACAACCTGTTGGAAAAAACGCATGTGGGAAAATTCCCTGTATTATTGCAAAATATTTGGGTTTTAACAACCCCGAAAAGTACACTGGTCATTGTTTACGTCGAACGTCGGCAACTCTTTTAGTAGAAGCTGGAGCAAGTATGACTACGCTGAAGCGCCATGGTGGATGGAACAGTACCACAGTTGCTGAAGGATATTTAGAGGATAGCATATGCTCAAAAAATGAGGTTTCAAGGATGTTGGCAGGAGTACCATCTGGATATCGCATTTCCTTATAGAAACTAGAGACCCAGACAATGAATCATGAGTCAACCATTGCTGCAGGAAATTTAGCTATCAGCGGAACCTTCCAGAATTGCCAGTTCTATGTAAATACAACCAAATAATATATAAACGTAGATTTATATTTTGTTAATAAAGAATAAGTTAATCGAAAACTGTTTTTTGCGTCTTGATGCCAGCGCGGGCCATAATGTGTAATTTATGCCCGCACGGGCATTAAGTAATTCTTTATGTAGATGGTATCTCAAGGTATAAAAACACAATAATGCACTGGTATGGCATAAAGAATATTTGTAGCCTTCATGGGTGAGATAGATGTTACCCTTAAAATCTTAAATGAGAAGGGGGTCAAGAGGCGCATCATTTTCACTTAAGATCGTTTTAAGTAAATCTCTTTCTAATAATACCTTAATTTAATATTTTTTACTACTTTACTTGCATTCTTGTGGCGCGATTTCTTGGTAGTACTTAAAAAATAGTAATTAGGGTATCATTGGAATTAGATTTAAATCGTCACGATGTGCCACTTCACACCCTCCCCATTTAAGATTTTACGGGGTACCATCTACCTCTCCCAGTGGGTTAAACCGTGAGGGCAGCAAATATTAATTCAAAACGTCCCCCTTCTCAATAAAATTCACATGTCTTTCAGTCTTTCTTTTAATATTATTTACTGAAAGCGTGAGGGTGTGAAGTTCATGCATAAACCGACTTACCTTCGTTGAACTTTCAGCAACTTAATCTTATGTTGAGCCAAAAATTTTTCGTTGATCTCTTCCAGGGCCATGTCAATGGCAGGCCCGCATCTTTCGAGATCGAAGGGATAGTTCAAGTTGGAGGCCATAAGGACGCCTACATTGTAGTAACGATAATTATCCTCTACTATTTTGACCGACGGTGTTGAAGGAGTAACGGTCCACTTGAAGACTAGAATCATTAGAACTTTGGTTGCAAACGTCGTCATATCGAAACTTATTGCTGAAAAAGACATTTATATTACTGAGATTAAAAATCTAGAAGTATAGAGGGTATCCTGCACATAATATTTAAAATCGGAATGATACGTCACGGGGGTTACCCTTAAAATTATAAGTAGGAAGGGGAATCATGAGGCAGATGATGATTAATCCTTAATTTGATATCATAATAATTTACGTAATACAAAATAACAGTCAGAGTAATAGAGGACACGAATTCTCTAACAACATGTTTATATGGTTTGTTCATATCCGGTAGAGATGTAACTTTCCTTATTTATACAGGGCGCTTTATCATAGCCCTAGCTGTAGGTTATAAACAAAGCACGCTTAACCTGATAAGATCCTAATGGTATGGCCATAATTTGATATCATAAAAATTGACGTAACAATAAAATAACAGTCAGAGAGTCAGAGTCATAGAGGACTCAAATGCTCTGACAAACCTTTTATATGGTTTACTCGTGCTAATATTTAATGTATTATGTTAATAGGTTAAACTGTTGAACTTTGCTTCAGTTTTCTTATATAACCAAAAAATATATATATTTTTAAAGTACCAGTTAGATATACACCAGCACGGTAACTAACATAGAGAGAGGAAAAACAAATGAGTGAGCAGAGTTTATAGGATCACCATGTGTCCCGGTACACCAGGACATGTCACCAGATTCAAGGGCATTATCCCGGTTTGAGCTTCAAATAGTCCCGGTCTGTGGCAGTCAGTCTAACTTAATATACAGGGTGTCCGGATATGATGAGCAAAAATTTTAGGGGATAATTGTAGACCGAAAATAAATGCTACCTCTTCATGTAACATTTTGCAGTTCTTTTGCCTTTTGCCACTCTCATAATATGAGAGTATGTTTGAGTGCAGAGCTCCAGACATGAAAGCAGTACTCTAGTGATGGTCGAATCTGGGCTTTGTATAGTGTCAAAAGTTGTTGAGGTGTGTACAACTTTCTGGTTCGGAAGCAATGATATTTAAGCGATTTTCTCGAAAACGGTTAGATTTATCGAGACAAAAGTAGTATATCTTTTTTATGTCAAAAGGTTAGGCGAATAAAAATATTCAATCAAAATGCGTATACCGTGTAGCACAAAAAAGTTGCGACCATTCAAATTAAAGTATAGGTTCGTATGTGGCGCCCTCTACAAAATACGAAAAAAACGGTGGCCAAATTTGTATTCCTCATCCCAAAAAGCACCATAAACGAGATTTCGTCAAAATATTATGAGCATGGCAAAAGGTATTGCAAAAAAACTGCAAATAAAATTATCTTTAACACCCTGTAACTTCGTTAATAATCAATTTTCGAAAAAATGTGATAGGAAGAGGTAGCATTTATTTTCGGTCTACAATTATCCCGTAAATTTGCTTATCATTTCCGGACACCCTGGTATATTCGGTTTCTTAAAATTAGATGAATGACCTCATTTTATTCTGTCATTCTGTCTGTGAATTTACACCTTATCGCAGGGATTTTTCTAGTATTTACTAAGCTAAATTATTAACCAGATTTAGCAGTATTTGCCCTCTCAGCCGTCTAGGGCCCGATAAAGCCTTAATCCGGCACTGTGTCATTTCTATTTTTAATATTTTTTACTGGAAGCGATATAAATATTAAGGGTGGAAACTTCCCAAATTGAATTGTATAATTAGTTTCACAAGAATTCTCAACTTAAAATAACTTTTATTTTACATATTATCTTTCAAGAACTGACATCGTAATGGAAAACACGATGACATTTTAATGCATTCGCAAAGAATGGGAGTAAAGAAAGCTCCAATCTTGACAGTAAGGCTAAAGCTTAAGGCTTCATTTGTTGTTTTGCCCAGGCGTCTGGATAAATACCTACCGTCAGTGACACCTTTATAATAGAAACGGCATTCATTATATCCAAACATTTTATGCCTCTCTTGCTTCCAGTGCATTAATCTTAACTGTTCGATTACAAAGATAATAGGGCAGTTATTCCTTTATGGCAAAATTTAAAAGTTAAGTGTTTCGGCAAATGATTTTGATTTTATGTGTCATTATTTCATATTATGGTGTTATAAAGGGGAACGTAATTAAATAATCTTTAATGGTTATGCTTTAAAATAACGTACTTATTGTTGTTTGTAGCTTATTAAGAGGATTACACTCCGTTTTTAGCATTTTCCTTGGACCAAATTACAAAGAACTAAGAAATATATTGTATTTTTTTTACAAAGATGGATAGATGGTATTTAAATGACTTACCTATTATACAGTGTATCCCATAACTGATGGGTCATAGACAGTGGCGGCTCGTGACTTATGATAGAGGGGGTGTGGTGTGGTAGTATGGTGAAATTATTTTTAAAATTTTATTTTTGTGTAACGACCAAACAATTACTTTCAAGGCATTTTAAATGTAGGAAGAAAAAAGTAATAAGAAAATGCGTTACGTAAAACATATTTCTATTTATTTTTTAAATTTAACACTTTTGGAAAATAAGAAAAGTTTTCTTAGTGTGTATAGTGTGTCCATTCTTCGGTTCTTAATTGTAGAAAATTGATCAATAACAGCCTCATTCAAGTTTGGAATACCCTCTATAAATTTTTTTCATATATTTAATTTTTTTTTATGATCAAACACGAGCACTATAGGAAAAATCCTTTAGGGCACTCTGGGAGTGGTGCGTGTGCGCAAAAAGCGATTCACGTTGGTTTTGAATCGTTGGAGGTTATATTCGTTGGGAAAAACGACCTCGGGAAGGTTGTTCCACAACACTTTAAAGTCCCTAGATTTACCCTTTGTGGCCTGCGTTAAATTAATTTCGGGTTTAGGTCTTCCCGCATTCTTCACTTCAATTTTTTGCTTCAAACTCAAAGAGCTTAAGTTAAGTTATTTTTTAAATAGTCCACCGTCAAACTATTCATTTTAATTTAATAAATATATAATATTAAAACATACACGCTCGAGTTTCTAACTAGATGCATAAACAGATAACGGCGCGGCGCACACTAAAATTGTGCGCCTTTCCCATGTTAAATCGCCATAGCCCCGCTATCCCCCGCTGTCTCCCGCCACCTGTTACTACAGAGAAACTGCATTATGCACCGCCCACATAATCGCACATGCGAGCAAGTCTCGTCATAATCATCATTAACCTCGACCGAGGCACGGTTGCCGGATCGAGAGCCTATAATATACAGTTTGGTTGACGGTATAAAATATTAGGGAGGGTCGGACTTTATACGATAATTGACGGTACGATAAAATATTAGGAAGGGTCGGACTTTATACGATAAATAATATTCAATGAATATAAATTAATATTTTTTTAGTCGTTTTGGGGGTGCACGTGCGCATGTGCTCCCGTGGAAGAACCGCCACTGGTCATAGAGCAACTGGATATACTTTTTTTATGAGTAAACACAAGCACTATAGGAAAACTCCTTTAGGGCATGTGCGAATAAAGCGATTTATTCACGTTGGTTTTGAATCGTTGGAGGTTATATTCTTTGGGAAAAACGACCTCGGGTAGGTCGTTCCATAAGGATGAAGTCCTCCAGATGAAAGAATTCTTAAATAATGAACTTCGAGGAGTACTAGGCTTAACCACACATGGATGGGCGGCAGTGGTTCGTCGTGTATTTCTGCTATTCGCCGCTCTGGGCGGAATTCAGAGGGCAAGGTCAGCCGATCACTTTCCATGAAAATATCTGTAAAAGAGAGTCAAATCCCCGATCTGTCTTCGATGTTTCAGGCTGTCGAGGTTCTTCGTCAGCTCGTGGTCTCCGATCAGACGAATGGCCATTCTTTCGATGGAATCCAGTAGTCGAAAAGTATGTATGTTTGGATGATAAGCTCTCAAACATGAGAGCAGTACTCTAGGGATTGTCGAATCTGGGCTTTGTATAGTGTCAAAAGTTGTTGAGGTGTGTACAACTTTTTGGTTCGGAAGAGTACACCAAGTTTCTGAGAAGCTATCTTGGCGATTGCCACAACGTGGTTATGCCAAGACATATTTCCTCCCAGATTGACGTCCAATAAATTAATAGATGAAGCCAGTCGGATTGCGTGTCCTTCATACTAAGCATCAAACTAGACCGATTAGTCATATAAGTTTTTTTCGAATTATTTTCTTGTTCTAGAAATACAGGGTTATGGGACACCCTGTATATGCACATAATATTTTTGCGATTTTCAGTTCAAAACTAAATTAAACAATGTGGTAAATTGGACGTGCAAGAATGATATTAAAATTTACATTTTAAATTTTCCGAGTAAAATGGAAAAACTGTAACCGTTTGCATTCGGAAATAATGTTAAAATTTTCAATTGACCTGGTTTTAATGTGAACTGAAATCGTGGCCCGATGTCGTTATATTTATGCAAAAAAATTCAAGACATCGTTGATCTTAAAATATAATATAACATACGTGTGACTTATTATACAGGGTGTTATGGAAATAACTTATTATATTTAAACCGGCAAATCCCGAGATAAAAATAAAATAAAGAAAAATATCCTTAAATGGCGCTTTGAAGTATTGTACTTTATATGAAATGTGCAAATTTACGTGGCCGCTACTGAGGACGTTCGCAATCAATAGTCTATTGAGGCGGTGTTGTCATATATTGCAACACAGAATGGTAAACGTACGTGTTCAGTTTTTGACAACAAGACGTCTTTGACCCGCGTTATCACTTCTTTTTCAAACTTTTTAGAAAAAAAATACTACAATTTTAAGGTACATACTCTCTTACCTGCGATCCTATAATCCGTTTTTTAATTAAATTCCATAAAAAAAATAACACAAAAGTATGTCTTGCAACAAAACCAACAGTAGGTAATATCACACAAATTTGAAATCACATCACAATATTTCTTATTATGAATTATTTTACAGCAGAAAAAAAATCGGGTAATGGCTACAACTAACAAAACGTTTAAAATTCGTACACATCAAGCACGTGGAAAACTCGACAGCGTCATTCCATCTCCGAGCTCGAAACATACTGAAGCAACGATAGTCGCGCGCGGCAGGTATTCAAGCAAGGGCGAAACATGCGGTGTGATCTGACAACACTGTTAGTGCGACAGTATTTTGGTAAGAAGGGCTTTTACCATAGCATTTAGATATTCGATAAAAAAAAAGTATGTAGACTTTCTCTAGGACACCCTAGGAGTGACCCATTTAAATATAATAAGTCATTTCCATAACACCCTGTATTTAAATGGGTGAGTGATACCTTGGGTGTCATAGAGGAAGCCTACTAGGGGTGCCAATCCGGGGATCTCGTTTAAAAATCAATCTCAAAAATGCCGCGTAAGCCTGTAATATAAGTATAACCACTAAGTATAACCACTAGTAGTCTGATTCCGAACGGATACTAGTCTGATTCCGAACGGATACTAGGTGAGGATGAAATAGTTAATTTTGTCAATTAACGATTTCATCCGTGTTATGCTTAGTGGACTGATTAAATAGCAATATTGTAACATCAAAGGTGAATGCTCGGAATACTTAGTTTTGGATGTATTGTAAATTAAACATGAATTATTAAAGAAAGAGTTTGAACGAGAACATCTTTTTATTATTTTAATGAAGCTCCGAGACGATTAGTAATACCAAAGGGAAAGATTATTACAAGCCCTCAAATCCCCTGATAAATTATATAGAAAAGTTCGTTAAAAATTAACTTGTTTTTTAAATCTTTATTTAAAAACTAACAACTTTATTGTAAATTATATTTTTTAATAAATACCTAACTTGGCAACATGTTTCGATAGCCTCTAATACAAATTTACAAGTTGCAAAATAGTGTAATTTTTTTAGCGTCGATTTTCAGAGTCAGAGATCACTAAAAAAAGAGAATTAATTAACGTCAAACCATTTTTACCGGGCTTTTAATAGTGCATTATAAACCTAGTGTAGTAAAATATACTTTGGCCACGTGTTTTTTTTTGCACTTTAAGATGGAATATTCATTCAGTCCTAAAATAATATTTGAAAAAATCAAATTTTATTTAACGGCCATCGTGAGGGATTATATTTCTTTTTAATCCCTCAAAGATTAAATTATTATCACTTAGGGATTAATAGTACATTATACACCTAGGGACTAAAGTGGTATTTTAAATCCCGAGACAAAAAGTTTATAGCCCGACCAACGGGAGGGCTATAATTTGTCAAGGGATTTAAAAACACTTTGGTCCTGAGGTGTGTATACTATTTTATGTACTTTAGGATAGGTAAAACGTTAAACAAAAAAAATATGCCATCATCGAAGCGGCTGATGTTACCATATCAACGACCAAATGACAAGTTATGACAAGTAACTAAGTAAAACAAAAGTCACTCGATAAATATTAGTCAAACACGCTACATCCACTGAAAGACGTTTATCGCGATGGAACAAATCGATAAGGCAGCTCAAGAGGCTGTAGGCCAATTATTACCAAGAAAATCTGGAGAACAATATAAAAAACAGTTATCTGAGTTTATCAAATGGTGCAAAGAACGGAACGTAGAAGAATTTACTGAAGAAAAGGTACTATTAGCATATTTCTTAGAAAAGTCAAAAAAGCTTAAAGCATCGTCACTGTGGAGTGTATATTCGCTGATAAAGGCCACAATTGCAATATAAGTTATTTTTTATAGTTTAATATATTTCTAAACACGTTACACTTTTGTTGCATCCATCTCATGTTATATTTACTAATAAAATTATTGAAAATAAATTTCGAAATTTATATTTTTTTTGCAAAGAAATTTACTTTAAATCCCTAGGGATTTAAAGTACCACTTTTTTGCCTGAAAATAGGGATTCAAATCCCTAAAGTACATAAATGTTTTTTAAGCCCATTATTTTGAGAGTTTAAGTGTAGGAACAGGACCCTGCTTCTCGTCACTAAGTCATACTTAGGTACAATAAGCTACGATCAAGTTTAGGAGACGACACACAGGTTGCACCGTTTTTTTTTTAGAAATTTTTAATGTGTTTTTTCATTTTGTTAACAGTAGGTAAGATTTCTATTTAGTGTATTTAGTAAATACAATCTTTCTCATTAAATTTTTTTTTGGATTTGCCCCGAGATCCAGGGATTAGATACTTTTTATCCCGAAAATCCCTGTATTGGAATAAAGGTTCGGGACTGGCACCCCGAAAGCCTACATATACTTCTATTTAATCGAATGTCTAAATACTTAGGTAATAGCTTCTTTATCCCAAGTATTGCCTCACCATACACATCTGTTTTCAGTTAACAAGTCCATGGAGGTCAGTAGACGAGCAGTGATGACAGATTACAATGCGGGCCTCGACCTCGGTCGTTAGAAATCGTTGATCAAATGCGACGCGGCGCGGTTACTTCAGTATATTTACTTCAGTATATTTCCACGTGTTTGTATACGAATTTTAAACGTTAAGGTAGGTATATTAATAAATAAGGTGTCAAATTTATCAGTTGAAGCATTATCGTTTTTTATTCTGTTGTGAAATAATTTATAATGATAAATGTGATATAATATCAAATTTGTGTGATATTGGTTGTGTTGTGTACATATATTTCGCTGTCATTTAAAATTGTGGAAAGAATTGTTAAAAAAGGTATGACAGAATGAAAAATGTTAAAATTATACTATTTTGCACAGTGTGTGACGTGTAAATAAGACAACACTGACCAACGTTCACTGATGTCTTTTGAGACTTGACCTCTACATTATTATATTGTTGACATCTCTTGCCAGTGCCTACCTCGTGGTTTTTCGGGTTTAACCTAACGTGGCTTATCTCGCTTATTAATTCATTTATGGTTATTTTTCTTCAGAATTTGCGGGTTTGAATCACATATATATAACCATTATATTGCTAATACCATCTGCAATTATGTCCCCGCTATGGTCATCGAAGGGGTAATAGTGAGTTTGCGCAGTTCGGAAATTTCCTTGTGAAAGTAAACATTCGACAGGACCGGATTTGTTCGGGTTTGTTTTTTTAATGTAAATTTCACTGGTTAGTTAGGAAAAATGTGGCAATACAAATTTCGATTAGTTCGATTTAAGACAGCGTTCCATGCATACGATTTCTGATGATATGATGGTCCGACGGTGCCTTGGTTGGTGTAAATTTTTGGTGCCAAATTCCGGCCGCATATTTGTAACAATCGACACGATGAGCTTTATTTTAACTTTCATCCGACGTCGTATGTTTCTTAACCTCACTTTTTTTCTAAACCAAAAATTAAGAATGAATGACTATATTGACTATTCGGGGAATTATTAGCAGCTACTAATGCACCAAATTAAAAATACATTAATTTTAAGGTTAGGTAGTGACCACATATATATTACATTGTATACGAGTGACACTCTCTTCTTTTTTTACAAGCATTTTAGTGAACTTCGGTTCCGAAGATCGGATAATGTGATAAGCAAAATATTTTCGTATATATGTACATACCTGAAATACTTTATACCTGGTATTGATCCACGACTTTTGCAAAAAAGCACCATGCACTTGTGTCCTTTCATCTTAAACAAAACAAGCCACTAACCTATCAAACCACAAATTAAAAACTTCTTCACAAAAAATTGTTGTTGGGTAATGAAAGTTTATTAGCACTAATATACCGACAACAATGTGGATGAACCACTTTTTATTCTGTAATTTGAAAAATCATCCAGAACCAAAGATGGCGACGAATAACATCAAACAAATAATGTCGGGCCGGCTCTGACGCGATCGATAAAATTTCCACCCTACTGCGCAAACTCAATAATACCACGCCCTCTCCCATAGCGGGGACACTTTTTGTATTTTGGAACGTTCGTATTCGCAATATAATGGTTATATATAAGTATTTTAAATATAATAAGTCACCCTGTTATTTAACTAGGAATTATAAATTTTCTTTTCTACGCCTTCCTACCTCCTACTTATTCTTGCATATTTACTAAAATACACAGACATCATATATCATAACCAACACACACAAAGATTACAAGTAATAAACTTTAATGTACTTAGAGTACAGATGGGAAAAGATAATAATAAATATATGGGGAGACGAAAACTGTGACATTTATCCCTAGCAAACTTTATTTAATTTGGTAACAAAGAGGAAATTGCAAAATTAGCTCTAGACGGATAAGTGAAGGTTTATAATCAGTAGCTTACATTCCTGGAGACGCTAAAATATATATTTTTTCGACCATCGTTATAAAAATTATATTTTTTTTATGGAAATGAATGCTAAAATGGATAATTTTTTAAAAATGTTAATTTTTTCATTTCTCTCCGATCGCTTACAATACCAAGTTGCCACGAAACACAAATGTCAATAATATTTGAAAACATCAAAAATGGAAAGAAATAATTCCGATTCCGAAGAAGAAAAGTCATTTTTATGCGGAGGAACTAATTAATAAAGCCAATGAAGCAATACAAAATTATTGCCGGAAAATTCGGAAGACGCTTAGATACTTGATACTGTATGCAAGTAATCGAATCGCATCGCGAGTATTGACCCCATTACTCCTGGATACGAAATACCAGTAAAGAATGATTACACAGCCCAACAAAACAATTTTTTTGTTTTGGTCATAAATTTTATCAAAAATTTAACTAATTCCAATACTAATGCCTTCTTAATTATACCTATTATTCATAAATAACTGGAAATACGTAATATTATATTGGCAAAAGGGCATATAATTGTTACAGATAAGAACTAATTTTTCCTTGAATTCTTTTGCACCTGCAGATTTCTTATTTTCGTATTTGCAATTAGCACACATTACATTAGAAGGCAATAAAAGAGAATGAAATTGTATACCGTGAACCTCATAACTTAATTCGTTAACTTGGTTTGTGTCCTAGGGTATTAGTACCTATACAGGGTGATTCACGACGAGGGTGCATTAGAGCTTTATGGAGAACTACTGAATATATGTTCCTGAAACTTTGGGGATTTGGGTTTATCGATATGTTCTCTTTAACTAAAATATTGACATGTTTCTGTCATTTCCGGTTATACCGGAAGTAGCAGCCAACTCTCGTTTTTTAAATACAACATGGTAATTTTTATTACATTTTTCGATTAAGCATGAAATACTAAGCACATTTTATAGAAAATGTTTTTGTCAGACTCTATTAGTTTTTGAGATATCTGGACTTTTTGTAATTATTTGGCAAATGCATGGCGATGAAATAATCCATATAATTTTTTTACCTTAGCGCTTGGACTAAAAATTTTTTCTCACCGAATAGCTAGAAGATCATCAAGTCTCAAAAATATTTCAAATTCAGCATAAAATGTACAGGGTGGTCACAATTCAAGCCTCATTGTGAAAGAATTCAGCCATTAAAAACTTTCTTATTTTAAATGGAACACCCTGTATATTTTTATTTAATTTGATGGCAAATTATTTGTTCTTTATAAATAGTATTTACTGTCCTATACCTATATCAAAGCGTTTTCTCAAAAAATCCAATTTTATTCCGAAAATACTATTTGTTTAAGTGTGCTATGAAAACAATTGTACTTAGGGGCTGTATACTGATGTCTATACGGAGGAAAAGTGATTGATTGCTTGAAAATACAATATTCTAAAGTGTTTCTTAATAATTTATAAATAAAATGCAGTTGATTCCTTTAAATTGTTTTAAATTTAATGGTTTAAATAATATTTTTTTAAAAATAGCAAGGAAACAAGTTTATAAACTTTAAATTCTTTAATTAAAAATGTGTTTGAAAATTATACCTAATATCTTTTGATTATATTTTTAAAATATGTTCGTAATGATTGCCATCTACTTCCAAGCATTTATGTATTCTTTTCATCATGTTATTTCTTGTAGCATTCCTAATTTCTTGTGAGAAATTGAAATGCTACCTTCACCCTTTCAATTAGATTTTCCTTCATCATGATGGGACGCGCGTAAACTTTATCTTTAATGGTTCCCCAGATGAAAAAGTCCAGTGGAGTTAAGTCTGGCGAACGAGCTGGCCAGTGGAAGGGACCTTGGTTTGCGATCCACTGGTCATGAAAAAGTCTGTTTAGGGCAGTCCTAACAACTTGAACGTTGTGTGCTGGAGCCCCATCGTTTTGATACCAATCACTTTTCCTCCGTATAGACATCAGTATACAGCCCCTAAGTACACTTGTTTTCATATCACACTTGAACAAATTGTATTTTCGGAATGAAATTGGATTTTTTGAGAAAACGCTTTGATATAGGTATAGGACAGTAAATACTATTTATAAAGAACAACTAATTTGCCATCAAATTAAATAAAAATATACAGGATGTTCCATTTAAAATAAGAAAGTTTTTAATGGTTGAATTATTTCACAATGAAGCATGAATTGTGACCACCCTGTACATTTTATGCCGAATTTGAAATGTTTTTGAGACTTGATGATCTTCTAGCTATTCGGTGAGAAAAAATTTTTAGTCCAAGCGCTAAGGTAAAAAAATTATATGGATTATTTCATCGCCATGCATTTGCCAAATAATTACAAAAAGTCCAGATATCTCAAAAACTAATAGAGTCTGACAAAAACATTTTCTATAAAATGTGCTTAGTATTTAATGCTTAATCGAAAAATGTAATAAAAATTACCATGTTGTATTTAAAAAACGAGAGTTGGCTGCTACTTCCGGTATAACCGGAAATGACAGAAACATGTCAATATTTTCGTTAAAGAGAGCATATCGATAAACCCAAATCCCCAAAGTTTCAGGAACATATATTCAGTAGTTCTCCATAAAGTTCTAATGCACGCTCGTCGTGAATCACCCTGTATAATCCCCATATGCGGAATATTGCCTGCATGCATTTGCAAAATTTAGTTGAAACTTGAGTTTCATTGGAAGAGTGTTTTTTGAAAAAACGTATTTAAACATGGCTTCTACAAGTAGGAATATTTGATGGACCTCAGATCAGAGAGCTCATAAAAGATACACATATTACAAAATCGATGACCGAAACTGAATTTAATACATGGTGCTCTTTTGTTAAAGTTGTGCAAAATTTTCTCGGAAACAATAAATCGGAAAATTACCGAGAGATAGTGGAAGATATACTAAACAACTTTAACCAACATTCCACTCGGAGCGATTCCCAGATAATCTTGGCGCCCTTAGTGAAGAACAAGGGAAACGATTCCACCAGGATATAAGAACTATGGAAGAGAGATATCAGGGTAGATGGGACATGCACATGATTGCCGATTACTGCTGGAGTCTTCAACGAGACTGTCCTTTTCAATCTCATGCGAGAAAATCTTATAAAAGGAAGTTTTTGGCTGATGCAGATTAGCTCATATTTATTTATTAGTTTAAGTTGATTTAAATTAATAACTTAAGTTAATGTTATTGACAGATAACACTGGGAAACAAATTTCAACTTTTTTTTTGTTTCCTGAACAAAACCTATTTTTTTGGATTCAACTGTACCCAAGTAACTAAAAAATACCTATTAAAGATTTTAGTTGGCTCGCAAAAAAAAAATCTCAATTATTTGTTACAAAATTTTAATTCATAGGCATATACAATGGACATACAAAATACAGATAACAATATATTGTTGGTTCAACAAAAGCAACTAAATAGCACATTTTTATCATTGAATCCAAAGTTTAGACACTCATTTTGCGCTTCTTAGCTTGCCTTTTGAAAGCAGCCTCTGGGGCATCTCTCGTAATAGTCCAGCAGTAGTCGGCTAACATCTCACAGTTCCATTTTCCCTGATATCTTCTTTCCATGTTCGAAATATCCTGGTGGAACCTCTCACCGTGTTCGTCACTTACAGCACCACAATTTTCCGGAAAGTAATCCAGATGAGAATCCAGGAAATGAATTTTCAACGACATATTACACCCTAGGTTTTGGTAACACAAAAGAAGTTGGGCAACCAGGTCTTTATAATTTTCTGCTTTTATGTTTCCCAAGAAATTTTTTGCAACCATTTTAAAGGCATCCCAAGCGTCTTTTTCCTTGCCTTCAAGTATGGAATCGAATTGCGCATCTCCGAAAAGTTTCCTAATCTGGGGACCCACAAATATTCCCTCTTTAATTTTAGCGTCACTGATTCTAGGGAACTTTTCTTTTAAATAACTAAAAGCACGGCCTTCTTTGTCCATTGCCTTCACAAAATTTTTCATAAGTCCCAATTTTATATGAAGTGGCGGTAGTAAAATCTTTTCTGGGGCAACTAATGGCGCGCTGGTCACATTTTTCTTTCCTGGCTCAAAAGACTCTCTCGGTGGCCAAATTTTCTTTCTGTAGTGATCCGATCGTGCTCGACTGTCCCATTCGCAGAGGAAGCAGCAGTATTTGGTATAACCTAGCTGCATTCCAAGCAAGATCGCCACAACTTTTAAATCCCCACAAATTTGCCATTTATATCTTTCATATTGTATGGTCTCAAGTAACAATTTCAAATTGCTATATGTTTCTTTCATATGGACTGCATGACCAATTGGGACTGAAGGCAATTTGTTTCCATTATGGAGTAACACAGCTTTAAGACTTACTTTTGAGGAATCAATGAAAAGTCTCCAGTCTTTTGGATCATAGTCCAGATTTAAAGCTGCCATTAATCCCTCAATGTCCCTACAGGCTACCAAATTGTTATCCATGTTAAAAAATGGTGTTAGGTTTTTCTGACGGCTTCGGTACACAGAAACTTTTACTTCATCTTCAAGTAAATTCCATTGTTGCAATCGAGAGGCCAATAGTTCTGCTTTTGTCTTGGGCAGTTCCAAATCCCTTATAAGGTCACTTAATTCACTTTGACTTATTTTGTGAGGCTTTTTACTTGGAAGTTCACAGACAAAATCGGAGTCTTGCGAGGTTGATGGGCCGGCGACATTTTCCGGTACACTACCGTTTGAATCCTCTTGATCATCATCAGAATGAAGGGTATATTCCTGAGGTGGATTAGGTATAGGCAACTCGTCACTATGAGGCACCGGGCGTATGGCGGATTGTAAATTTGGATACTGTATCGCAGACCTTTTTTTCTCTGAAAAGCCTTTTTTGATGGGAGGTGTCAAACAAAAGTAACAGTCAGTAACGTGGTCTTTCGGTTCTCGCCAGATCATAGGAACAGCGAAGGGCATCTTACGGTTTTTTCCACTTAGCCAGCCGCGAATGTTGGACGCACATTTGTAGCAGCAGATATGGGGAGCCCAATTTTTATCCTGGTCTCCAACTTTGCAGCCAAAATACAAGTGGTAAGCCTTTTTTATTAAAGGGCTAAGCGTACGTTTTTGTTTCACAAAAGTCATTTCACCACATATATAACAAAAATGATCCGGCTTATTTACACAAACTCGCGACATGTTGCTCAAAACTCTCTAATTTCTCAAATACGAACAGCTCTCGATCAACTGGTGGTTGAAATACAACTAACTAACAATTTAGGATTGTATGTATTGTATGTATTTAAACCCCTTATAAAGTACACCTGTTATAATAAATCCAGGTATTTCTCATTTAATGGTGAAATTTTCCCATATATTAAGGGCAGGTAGGTAAATTATCATAATTGGGATGGATCTATAAAACCGGAGCCAACTGAGCCTTTTGCAAGACAGATTGTTAATTAGTATAATAAAATAAGTAAGATTTTGCTATTTTGGTCTCGGAAACATTTTTGCTGTTCCCCAGTGTAATTTTTGTATTTGTTGTGGTGTACAATAAATATGTGTCTTCCATTCCTGAGTTGTTTTTTTGTAGGTAGCAGTAATACATATATAATTATGCGATATAGAATACCCTTAATCTCGAAAATATAGCTTATGGCCCTTGTTTTTGAAAACTATCTGATCTGGAGCAAATCTGAGTTTTTTTTAGGTTCAGCAAATTACCTAGAAACAGTAACAAAATTGCCGGTACCAAATTATGTGTTGAACAGTGTAATTAATACTAATTAATATTAATTAACATGAAATGATAATGAATATTTGATTGTCATAGTCGTAAGAACATATCGATACATGCATCGAATAACATTGTAAGTGGCAAATCGTGTTTTTACAGGAGAAGACATAACAGGTTCGGGTATATTACTTTACCATGATGCTACAGGCAAAATACCAAAATAATCAGATACAAATGGGACGAAAGAGGCATTTAAAAAAAAATTAAGCTAAAGAAACAAATTTTAGGTTTGAAACATTGAAATATATTTTGAACTCTGAAATTGGTCAAAATGTCACTTACAATGTTATTCGATGCATGTATCGATATATAGGGTGTCAATTTAAAAACTGCCCACCCTTAATGTCTCGCTTCCAGTAAAAAATATTAAAAATCGAAAAGACACGTTAATTTTATTGTGAAGGGGGGTGCTTTTAAAGAGGATCTGCAGCCATCGTGGTTTAATCATGTCGGAGGTGTAGATGTTACCCTTAAAATCGTAAATGGTAAGGGGGTGTCATGTGGCACATAATTTTAAAGATGAATTAAATCTTTTTCCAATAAAACCATAGTTTATTATTTTAGAGTAGTAGTAGTAAGGACCAATTGCATGAGCCGCCACTGGCAAGTTATAATCGATATAAGGTTTACCTGTATGTATATAAATATGATTTAGAGTTAGGGAAGAAAAGGGAGTTGAAATAAGCATTTTATTACCTATTAGAAACATGCCAGATCTACTAGATGTTAACGTACTTAGACAAAAAATTTAAAAAAATACGAAGGGTACTTTTCCGGTTTACGTAATTTAATCACGTGCTTATTCTTTTATAGGAAAAAACGTTGTTTTTTTTTATGAAAAAAATGTCCCTTAAATAGAAACCTTCCTGATGTTATTTGGACGTTGTGAAACCGGAAACATCAAGACACAATCTAACAAATACCGGGTGATTAATTTTTAAAGAATTTCACCAGGGGCTGCGATTAAAAAAATACATGAGGTGGTCAGTGGCGGCTCGTGACCACAAGTATGGTGAAATTAAACCAAACAATTACTTTCTAGACGTTTGAAATGTAGAAAAAAAAGAAGTAATAAGAAAATACGTTAGGCAAAACATATTTTTATTTTTACACAAGGAAATACAACTTTTGGAAAATAAGAAAGGTTTTCTCAGTGTGTATAGTGCTTAAACGTAAAGTTCGTTCTTCGGTTCTTAATTGTAGAAAATTGATCAATAACAGCCTCATTAAAGTTTGGAATACCCTCTATAAATTTTTTTTCATAGATTTAATTTTTAAACTTTCTAATGAAGTCACTAGATTTACCCTTTGTGGTCTGCGTTAAATTAATTTCGGGTTTAGGTGTTCCCGCATTCTTCACTTCAATTTTTTGCTCCAAACTCAAAGAGCTAAAGTTATTTTTTAAATAGTCCTCCGTCAAACTCCCGCTGTCTCCCGCCACCAAAGAAACTGCATTATGCCCCGTCTACTTAATCGCACATGCGAGCAAGTCTCGTCATATTAACCTCGACCGAGGCACGGTTGCCGGATCGAGGGCCTATAATATACAGTTTGGTTGACGGTACGATAAAATATTAGGGAGGGTCGGACTTTATACGATAAATAATATTCAATGAATATAAATTAATATTTTTTTATTCGTTTTGGGGGTGCACGTGCGCATGTGCTCCTGTGGAAGAACCGCCACTGGAGGTGGTTCATTAACCATAAAATGTACAGCGTACTGTCGGTAGGACTTTGCGCCCCTTTGCTTTTTGTTTAAAATACCCTATTCGTTGCTGATGAACAAACCCAAACAAATTAAGGTAAAACACCCAATTATTGATAATAAGAAATATTTATATCTGAAATGAAAAAATGAAACCCTTTGGGACTGCAATCTGAGAGCCTTGTCCATGTTCACATTTTTTTAACAATGTGGCGGGATGACTGTTAAGGCTGTTTTTGAAGCTTAGTTCATTAAGTAGGTGCTACCTATTTGATTCCTAAGATGATGTTTTAAATAATATACTATACTACTAATATTCACCCCTTTTCTTTGGTTGCTAGCCTTATTACTTACTAGTTCTATATATTTTGTAAATTACGAATAAATCGGTAAAAAAAGCAATAAATTGTGTTTCATTATTGGGGTGTCAAATTTTGGGGCAACTTTTTTTTCGGCCTCAATTTAATAATTTTAGAAAACAACAACTAATCCTTTTTCTGTAATTAACATTTTTTTAAATATTGGTGTTTTTTCAACATTCAACGATTTATATCTTCTATGATTGGCATATCGTTGTTAAATACTTGATGATTAATTTGGTAAGAAATGTCTCTAAAACCTGTCAGTCATTGGGTGTTTTAACTTTAGTCTATTTATGGCATTTATTCACTTTTTTGCTCCAAGGGTTTGTTCGTTGGTGCTGCCATTACTCACACTTTTTACGCAACTTTTGATGTTTACAACGTTGTTGTTGTCTCAATTTTAATTTCTTCGTTTGCTGCCAGGGCCTTTTCCGAGGGAAAATACAGCTTAACGTGGGTTCCGAACCACGATCCTCAGTCATACGCTACGTCCCCCAAGGGATATCAACCATAGCGTTGTGATCGCTCGAGCGAAAAACCGCTTGAGTACTCGATTAATACAATAACCGACATCGCTCGATTATTAAAAAAACTGCTCGAATTATAAATTCAAGCGAAAATCGTCGCTTGTTACTTATTACCTTTTCACTCGATACCCGGGCTTCGCTCGTACCGAGTATGAATCGGTTTCCCGGCCGCTGGAGGTCCCAATTTGTAGTAAGTCGACTTACTATAAAATAGAGTAGTAAGTTTTTAATATTTATTTAACTGTTTATTTGTTAATAAAAATCAATGATTTTTTTGGAAAATGAACAATGTGACAAGAGCTTACTGTGTATAAAATTTTAGAACAAAAAATTAAATATTAAAGAAGTTGTGCAATTTTTAAATGGAATGTCTTAAAATTTACTTTTACGACTTACTAGGTTCTTATATTGTACGGCATTACAACGTTATTTAAGCTGCAAACACACTATTATCACGTGAGATCACATGCTATCACGCAATATCACGGCATACCCGAAATATCTGCAAGGCGGTTTATGCGTGCTTATAAATAGGTTTAGAAATACACTATAGTCACCTCATGCAGCTCACGGAAAGTCATACTTGACAGTACAATTTTATTTCTGCCAATTTACATATTCGGCATGCGTGATAACACTGTGTCAGAGTTTAAGGCTAGAAGGCTACAAGATCCACTTGCGATCTTGTCAAACACAAAATTTGTGATAAAAATGATCTGCAGTGTACGTAGTCTGTTTCTAAGCCGTGACAGCATGTGCTATTTTGCCGATATGACATCACGTGAATACACGTGACGTGATAATAGTGTGTTTGCGGCTTTAAGGCTGTTTTTGAAGCTTAGGTCATTAAGTACCACCTATTTGATTCCTAAGATGATGGTTTAAATAATATACGCCAATATTCACCCTTTTTCTTTGGTTATTAGTATTAGTATTCTAGTTCTATATATATTTTGTAAATTGCGTATAAATTTGTAAAAGAAAGCAATAAATTGTGTCAATTATTGGGGTGTCAAATTTTGGGAGAACTTTTTTTCTGTCTGTCCATTTAAGGATTTTAGAAAACAACTAATCGTTTTTCTGTAACAAATTTTTTTTTAAATATTGGTGTTTTTCAACATTCAACGATTTATATCTTCTATGATTGGCATAACGTTGTCAGTCATTGGGTGTTTTGCCTTAATCTATTTATGGCATTTATTCACTTTTTTGCTCCAAGGGTTTGTTCGTTGGTGCTGCATTACTTACACTTTTTAAGCCACTTTTGGTGTTTACAACGTGGTTGTTATTGTCTCAATTTTAATTTCTTCGTTTGCTGCCAGGGCCTTTCCCGAGGGGACATACAGCTTAACGTGGGTTCCGAACCACGATCCTCAGACATACGCTGCGCCCCCCAAGGGCTATCAACTAGTGTTGTGATCGCTCGAGCGAAAAACCGCTTGATCACTCGATTATTTAAATAACCGACATCGCTCGATTATTAAAAAAACTGCACGAGCTATAAATTCTGGCGAAAATCGTCGCTTGTCACTTATTACCTTTCATTCGATACCCGAGCTTCGCTTGGCGCCGACCGAAATGTGCTGCTTGGTAGTGTGATCGCTCGAGGTAAAAAACTGTCGTATATTCGAGCAGTTTTTCGCTCGATAGGAAATACTACTCTAGATATAAATTCAAGCGAAAAATCGAAAATCGTTGCCTTTCACTTGATACCCGATTTTCGTTCGAAGCCGCGCGCGACGCGAAACGTTCAGAAGGCTGACACGACATACGTCTTTGTTAAAGGCACATAAACGATAAGGTGCATACAAAAAAGTTTGACAAATCCCTTAGTGGACTCATCGCGACATGGGTTTCGTTTTGACTAGCTAGCCAGCGGCGATTGTAAATTTTTAAAAAATTAAAGGATATAATTTAAAAAAAAATCAGAATCAACTGTTCCTTAATAAAAACCCTAGACTAAACTTCTAAAACTTACAAAAACTGCTCCTGGTGTTTTATCAACACATTCTTCTTTGTCATCAAAATTTCAATCGCTCGAGCGATTCCCTCGCTTATTAAAATTGCTCGAGTATCAAGTACTCGATTATTAAAATCATCAGTTTTTCCCAACACTATTTATACGGTCTCTATTTTATCATCAAGAACAAAATAATGGTTGTAACTTGCATAAATTCAGGGACTATACAGCCAGCTGGTAGACAATGGCTTCTTAAAGTCTAATAATCAATCGAAACACGGGCATCGTGTACTGGGGCAACATATTGTATGCAATTTTTTAACTACACTATCGTAAAATTATTTCGATTCGAATTGGAGATGATACAAATCTACCTAGAGCGAATCGGTTTCCCGGCCACAGGATTGAACCTGCGAACTATCGTCCTGGAGGTCTCAATTATTGCCGCTTTAACCACACCACCAGAACCGGTGTTTACAACGTTATTTAGCCTCCCTTTGTATATTTTTAGACACGCTACGTTTTCTGGCATTAAAATAAAAAAAAAAAACACTGAAACAAGAGTTTTCTCAGTCGTATAATTCTGTATTTGTTGGCTTATAAATCGACCTAGTTATCTTATCGTTCTTCGCTTCACGTCATAATGCCTCGAGTTATTTATTATGAAAAATTGTAGTTCCAATTTTTGTTTTCTATCTTGTTTTCTTCTGTATCTCTAGTGTGCGGCTGGATCCATAGTCAATTAGATAGAAACTGTCAAATTTTGCTCACATGTGAGAGTGTGGTTTCCCATATATTCTCTCTCTTCTCTTGTCAAATTATATAGTAATTAAATAAAATTATGTAGCGTATGGTTTAAATTTTGTGGAACTTGTTGTGGAATGAAGTTTACCAAGTAAGTCGACACAGTAGTAGTATACAGGCTGTCCGGGAAAATGTGGGAAATCTCCCGGATATGAAAAAAACAAGTGAAAAGAGGAGTACTTACTACAAGTTGTTAGAAGAGTTTTGGACTTGCATTGTCTTTATTTGTTATAAATCACAACGTTTCAACTGGTAAGTCGGCTTCAGGTGAATACTAAATAAGAGAAGTAACTACAGCTCTATTTATACTAGCTATGTGCACTGGAGCATAACTGAGATGGGTGCAGTCATGCGTTCAGTTTTGCGCGATATTAGTAATTCTAAGCTTACATCTACTTAATAAAGGTTTCCAGACCTTTCTTAAATCTAATGAAGGTTTACTAACAACCTGGGTTCTGGTGTATGGTAGAAGCTTCCTTGAACTTCCTCTTCCTCCAGTGTGTTTCTTTGAGCAGGATCTCGGCTTCTGTCCACCTGATGTGATGGCCGTATGTCCAAGCATGGTCGGCTGCACCTGATTTTTCAGTCTCTCCTTTTTGAGTGTTGTTTCTGTGGTCTTTAATCCTTGTTTCCAGTGGTCGTAGTGTTTCCCCAATATACGATCGGCCAGATTCGTAGGGGATCTGGTAGACACAGTTTTTCTTATGTTTTTGGTTAGTTGGTTTCGTCTTCGTTAGATGGCTTCTTGAGGTGTCTCTCGAGCTGAATGCCGTTATGATGTTGTATCGTTGTCCTAGTCTTCTAATTCTCTCGAATATTCCTTTGACATATGGAATGTTGAGTGTTGGTTGAGCCTCCTTTGTCTCTCCTTTTTGTGTATTCGGCCGAGTCTTTCAAAATTTTGTCAACAAATTTCGTGGGATAGCCATTTTAGTCGAGGTCCGTCTTGATGTAGTCAGTTTCTTCTTTGAGGGCTTGATACAAATGGTAATTGCTCTATCCATAAGCGTTCTTACGATCCCATGTTTTGTGTTGTTTGAGTGATTTGATGTGTAATTCAGATATTGATCTGTAAACTGAAGTTTGGATGATGTTGCCATTTTTCTTTACATTGACATCTAGGAAAGGTAGTTGACTGTTGTCTTGGTGAATTTGATTGTCGGTGCGAAGCTGTTAATGTGCTGTAGGAATTCCTCGAGTTCATCATCGTTTCCATTCCAAATAATAAAGGTAACATCTACATATCTCAGCCACGTTTTTGGTTTCTTTTTTGCTTGTTTTATTGTTTCAGTTTGAAAACCGAGCTGAGCCCATCGGTAGTCCGTCTAATTGGCTGAAGAATATATCTTTTCATATAAACTTTTTTCGTATAGGCCTCTCCTCTTCGGAGATATGGGCTCCCAAAGAGCTCCAATAGAATCAAGTTTTTTACACATAATTATTGAACCACCAGTGATATTTAAATATTTTTTGAATATGATGTATACCAGGTAAGAACCTTCAAATTACTATACAAGAAAAAGTTGTGAATTACTCACGCCTGCAGGGACGGACTAGCTGTGACACTCATGGCCCCTATTTTTAATGCCGTGTATGATAATAACTCTGGACAACTATTGACTAAAAATTAAGTACTCTTCATTGATGTCGCTAATCCTAACCGTTTTCGTGAAAACGTCATTTTATTTACACTGAGTCCCCCTAACTTCTCACTGGTTAAATATGAAAAATCGTCATTTTAATATTCAACATTTTGATAGGAACAAAGATGCATCTCTTACCGAGATACGCCAAATACATGATGTAATTAAAATGTCGTTTTTTCGAAAACGGTTAGGATGAAACATGAATGAAAAGTACTTAGTTTTTAGTCAATAGTTAAAGGTATGTAAAAAACGTTGTCCAAAGTTCTTATCAGATCAGTAGATTTTGGTTTTCCAAGACGAAGATATCTTAGGAGTATTTATGTTGAACACTGCAGTTTTTCCAAAGATTTAGGCTGCGGAAAACTAAAGTACTTGCTGTACTTGTAGAAATTGAAAATATCTCTATCTTTGGTCGTGAGGTTTGGCTGACGCTGTCTCTTCATAGTTAATAATTAAAAAGAAATGAATACCACTTTTCTTTGACACAAGCGTCACAAAAACTGACTGGAATTGGTCGGTTCTGCAGATCCTACCGGTACTAGCACTTTTGTTGACATGAGGACAGTAGGACGAAAGCTCTAATTCAGATTTTGTTAATCCCCTAATTTTTGTGTTGGTGCAAATAAAAAAATACAGTGAAACCTCTCTTAGGCGGACACCTGCGGGACCGTCTAAATTCGTCCGCCTAATAGAGGTGTCCGCCCATGGGAAATTTGTTATTAGGTAATATGTAAATGCAAAATTATTAGTATGTATTTGTACATATGTACAAATAAACATAACATAACAAAAATACACTGGTTTTAGTTAGGATGTAGTACTAAAAAAAATCTAATAACGTAGTTTGAAGTGTTTGCGTTTTATACTTGCAAACTAGAAAATGTGATAAGTCTGATAACAATTCCATTGCTCTAGCTAGAGTCACCTCTATTCTTTGCATACTCTTATTCTTTTACCATACTAATGGCTTGTTGATAATTGGTGACATTTGTTTGATTACAGCATTGAACTTCTTCATCAGTGTCGTCAGATAGTGATGTGGTTTCTGTTTGGACTACATAATCGGTAGGAATGGGGTCACTATCATCTTCTAATAGCACATTGCTATCAATGTTAATGAACTCGCCCAAATCATTGTTATCAAACTACAAACTTCCACATCAATATTCTCTTTCAGACTCAAGACGCGACATTTTTGTGCCATTGTTTACGATTTTAACCTTACAACTCACAAATAAACGACGGACAGCTGTCGGGGAATCCACATACTTTCATTCGGCGAAGTCCCTTCGCGCGGCCACGCATACGCGCGCCGGTCTGTCTTCGGACAGTTTTTGCACCGTACTTATTCGTCTTCCAAATACTTTTAAGAAATATTTTCCCGTTAAAGGAGGGTTTTCGCACTCTTTGTATGAAAACAGCCTGTCCGCGTCCGCACAAAGGAGAGTCCGCCCAAGAGGTTTTAATGTAATTACCTAATCCCGTATTAATTCGAAAATGGTGCGAATAGGTCTAATAGACCGCCTGCACTGACCAATCACTGTGATATTTATATTCGGTATTATTGGCGGCCATTTGTAATTCGGGGACTTTAAGCTGCTTAGGAAAACCCGGCCAAACAATTTCTGCATTCAGCAGAGCCCATCGATTTATAAGCGATTTTTAATCCGTGATGTCACGATGCGCATCCATTTATAGTTCAGCTGAATGCATTTTGTTGTCAGTTTTTTCTTTGGTTAGGATCCCTCCTAAATATCTTCATAAAATGTTACATTTTTTTCTGTACGAAATGGATAGTTTTATTTTTAATGTTCCTCTTCACAGGCTTAGACCGTGTATAATAAAATGTTTTTATAATTATAATTCACTTCTTTCGTAATTTTTTATAATTTTCACTCAACCTCAACCTGACAAACAACACTGACATACATCGCTATCAAATCACAAATCGCTTTGCAAATTCTATGGAAAAAATGGCGTCCGATTTCCCACTTACTTATAAATTACTAATTACTAATAAATGCTTTAGGTTTGCGGAACGGTGCATACCTACTACCCCATAGTAATTTATTAATTAATAAGGGTACAAAATCTGGTCCAATTAGGGACCAGAGATAATTAGTTTTTTTATATGGTGAAATTGGCAAGTGGATTTCTGTTTAGCTTTACATTTTAAAACAATTGATGTCCTATGGTTTGAAAGACAAAGAAATAATTGAAATTTAAGCTTCTGCTCTGGAATAAATCCAGTTAATTTCGATCGCCTGTCGTACATCTTAGTTGAAGTCGAAAGACTGATGCAAAAAATATTTTTATCAATCATATAGGTAAATCGATTTTAAATACAGTGAAATCTCTCATAACGGACACCTCTGATAAGCAGACATCTCTATTAAGCGGACATTTTTTTCATAGTCCGGAACTAGGTATATGAAATTCCATGAAAATCAACCTCTCTTGGGCGGATGCGGACTGGCTGTTTTCATACAAAAAGTGCGAAACCCTCCTTTAAGCGGACAAAAAAATTTTAAAAGTATTTGGGAGACGAATAAGTACGGTGCAAAAACTATCTGAAGTCAGACCGGCAACCAATCGCGTATGCGTGGCAGCGCGAAAGGACTTGGCCGAATGAAAGTATGTGTGATTCCCCGACAGCAGTCCGCCGTTTATTTATGAGTTGTAAAGTTAAAATCGTAAACAATGGCAGAAAAATGTCGCGTTTTGAGTCTGAAAGAGAACATTGATGTTGTGGAAGTTTGTAATTTGATAACAATTGTGCATTAACATTAACATTGATAACAATGTGCTATTAGAAGATGATAGTGACCCCATTCCTACCGATTATGTGGCCCAAACTGAAACCACATAAATATCTGACGACTCTGATGAAGAAGTTGAGTGCAATAATCAAACAAATGTCACCAATTATCAACAAGTCATTAGTATGGTAAAGAAATTATAAGGGTATGCAAAGAATAGAGGTGACTCTACAGCAATGGAATCGTTATCAGACTTGGAATTACATTTTCTAGATTGCAAGTATAAAACGCAAACACGTCAAACTACGGTATTAGATTTTTTTAGTACTACATCCTAACTAAAACTAGTGTATTTTTGTTATGTTATGTTTATTTGTACATACATATACATAGTAATAATTTTGCTTTTACATATTACCTAATAACAAATTTCCCATGGGCGGACACCTCTATTAGGCGGCCACATTTAGACAGTCCCTGAGGTGTCCGCCTAAGAGAGGTTTCACTGTATAGACCATTTTTATATGGTTAATTAACAGACATGAAAACAAAGCTTGATTTAAAATGTTGATAAAAATTACAAAAAAAAGTTTATACAGGGTGATCCAAGGTCTATGGTAGGTTAGAGGCATGGTAAAATTTATTATTTATACCATGGGTTGGATGTATAGGGAAAATGAGTAATAATAGGAGCGTTTCACAAACATACAGTGATTGTCAAAAAGTTATGGGAAACTGTTTTATTATTGAAAATGTAAAAACTTTTACGCCGATTGCGTCTGCATGACTGGTAACCTGAAAAAGTATTTTGACATTTGTCACGTGACTATTCGTTTGGCTGGAAAATTGGACAAAAATTTATTTTGTCATGGAAATCTGGTATTTGATAACGAGATATCGAAAAAAGTTATTTGAAAAAAGTGTTTAGATTTTAATATCTACTCTACTCTACTCTTTTGCAAAATTCGGAGCCAAAATTCCAAAGAATATATTTTTCAGAAAAATATTCAGTAGTTTCATGTCATATCCCGAGTAATATAATGAAAATTTGCTAAATGAGCCGAAAGAAAAGTAACAATATATTATTTAAACATTTTTGTTGTTTTTAAAAATTCTATTTGTTAAATTTTAAAATTTAGGCTTTTTCCATGTAACTGGGTGTAATCTGGTAATCATATTGACCATTTATAGTTATTTCTGGAAGAAAACAAAACTTTCCTCATCGTTTGTCTCATTAGCCTAGGAAATCAAATTTGGTCATCCTATGGCATGCCCCGTCGTTGTAGTAGCGATTGACGGATTTCTCTCAGACACCTTCACCATCAATGCCGGTGTTCCTCAAGGGTCCATATTGTCTCACATTACTCTACATTAACGACCTCCCAGTGAAAACGAAAAACCCGATATTTAGTTTTGCTGACGATAGCACACTTATTTCATCTTCCTCTTTGAATGCACAAACATCGGCTGCCGACGCACATCTTCGCAGACAGCATGAAGTATCACGCCTCAACAAAGACCTGGAAGAAATTTTGGCTTGGAGTGACAGTAACCAAGTCGAATTTAACGCTAAAAAAACCCAGGCAGCAGTTTTCTCTAAAAAGGTTAACATTACAGAACCGGATATAGTCATGGACGGACACGCAATCCCACTGGCTTCATCTATTAATTTGCTGGGTGTCAATCTGAGAGGAAATATGTCTTGGCATAACCACGTTGTGGCAATCGCCAAGATAGCTTCTCAGAAACTTGGTGTACTCTTCTGAACCAGAAAGTTGTTCACACCTCAACAACTTTTGACACTATACAAAGCCCAGATTCAAAATATACTCTTCGGCTACGGGATTCCATCGAAAGGAGAGCCATTCGTCTGATTGGAGACCACGAGCTGACGAAGAACCTCGACAGCCTAGACAGGTTGTGGATTTGACTCTCTTTTACAGATATTTTCATGGAAAGTGCTCGGCTGACCTTGCCCTCTTAACTCCACCCAGGGCGGCGAATCGCAGAAATACACGATGGACCATTGCCGCCCAACCATATGTGGTTAAGCTTAGTACTCCTCGAACTTCATTATTTCATCTGGAGGACTTCATCCTTATGGAACGATCCTTATGGAACGACCTTCCCGAGATCGCTTTCCCACCGAATATAACCTCCAACGATTCAAAACCAACGTGAATCGCTTTTTGCGCACACGCACCACTCCCAGAGTGCCCTAAACGATTATTCCTATAGTCGTTGTGTTTGATCATAAAAAAAAAATTTACGAAATAATCCTTACGAATAAATGTATTCAATACCATGAACAAAAATGTTTTCTAGAGGTTTAACAAAATGCAAAAAGTTAATGGCTGATGATTATTAAATTCGGTGTGCTCCTATGATTTTAAATTCTGAACAATTTTTCTTAATCAAATTTTTCGATATTTTGTAAAGAAGAGGCGGTTTACCTAGACAGAAAATAAATTATTTATTATTTTATTAAAAATCAAAATATGTCAGACTTTATTATCTAACAAGCAGGCATAGATTCCAAATGGTCAAATTTCAATTCGATCATTTTTTGTTATTGTTATTTACACCGAAGTTCATTTGGGACACACTGTATATGATATTATTTATTTTGAAAGAACGCGAACAAATCTGAAAAAGGTGGAAAATATTCTTTAGCAGAGCGTATTAACAGAAATTAAAGATAATCCTGATTAGAAAAAAATATTTAATTAAATCCCGATCCTTTCCAGATAAAGTTATCCTAATTAGATTTTTTACTTAGCCGCAACGACACTTAATAAAAAATTGTTTTTAAGACAATTGATTAGGGTGCGAAAAAGAATTTCTAAGGAGGAAGGCATATCGTACTACGTTATTTTAATCATTATTTCTCATGAAGGTATACCATATTATTTCATTTCGATCATTATTTCTGATAAAGGTATACCATACTAGTTTGTTTTGATCATTATTTCTAATAAAGGTATACCACATTATTATTTCATTTCGATCATTATTTCTGATAAAGGTATACCATACTACTTTGTTTTCATCATTATTTCTAATAAAGGTATACCATATTATTTCATTTCGATCATTATTTCTGATAAACGTATACCATACTACTTTGTTTTGATCATTATTTCTAATAAAGGTATTCCATATTATTTCATTTCGATCATTATTTCTGATAAAGGTATACCACACTACTTTGTTTTTATCATTATTTCTAATAAAGGTATACCATATAATTTAATTTCGATCATTATTTCTGATAAAGGTATACCATACTAATTTGTTTTGATCATTATTTCTAATAAAGGTATACCATATTATTTCATTTCGATCATTATTTCTGATAAAGGTATACCATATTATTTCATTTCGATCATTATTTCTGATAAAGGTATACCATACTACTTTGTTTTGATCATTATTTCTAAAAAAGGTATACCATACTAGTACATACCAGTATAGCTTAATTTTTTCTAATTAATTAATTACGACCCTGTTTAAACATATTTTTTAATGATCAATGTTTTCAATAAAGGTATTTTTTTTTATTTTTTTTTTATTTATTTTTTATGATCAAACACATGCACTATAGGAAAAATCCTTTAGCGCACTCTGGGAGTGGTGCGTGTGCGCAAAAAGCGATTCACGTTGGTTTTGAATCGTTGGGGGTTATATTCGTTGAGAAAAACGACCTCGGGAAGGTCGTTCCATAAGGATGAAGTCAGGTACCTATATCATACTACCTTGTGTTGTTCTTTGTGTATTAACAGAAATGTTACGGAATTAAAATACGTCTACTAAAATAATATCTAATATTTTATTTATTATTTATCGATACTATTTTAGTGAAATTCTCTGTAGTGAAAAAATAATTAATTTGAAATTAATGTCGAGGAAAATACAATTCCAATTTTTAAGTGTTTATTTCTATCAAAAATCTTGATGTTTTTTTTATAAGGTGATTTTTTTACTTTTTAAATTCCTCGTATGAATGATACTTGCGGTTGCTCAGCCAAGGGGGGGTTGGGGGTGGAACCCACCCCCCATTCCTTTTATTTGTTTGTTATAAACATTTTTAAGTTAATGTAGCATGTAACACTATATGTTTACTGAATACACTAAACAGAAATCTTGTTAACAAAATTTATAAAAAAATTAAAGATTTATAAAAAAAGAACGTAAAAGAAACAGTGCATTCAGTGTGTCGTCTCCTAAACTTGATCGTAACTTTTTACCAGTATAACCTGCTGACGAGAAGCAGCGTTCTGTTTCTATACTTAAACCCTCAAAATGAGAAATTAAAAATACTTTTATTCCCTAAGGAATACTAATTTGATTCTTTAGGGATTAAAAAAAATTAATCTCTAAAAATTAAATTTATTACTCGTTAAATGAAAATCATTTCTTTAAATAATTTTAAGACTAAATTTTCCTAAAATGCATAAAATAGTACATAAACCACTAAGTGGGGACTAAAGGGTCTGTTTAGTCCCTAGGTTTATAATGTGCCATTAAAACCCCGGAAAAAATGGTTCGACATTAATTAATTATCTTTTTTAGTTATCTCTGAAAATCGGCGCTAATAAATTACATTATTTTATAAATTGTATATATTTTTTAAGGGCCATCGAAATATAATTTACAATAAAATTGTTAGTTTTAAAATAAATATTTAAAAAATTCTATTTTTATATAATTTATCCCGGGATTTGAGGGCTTAATCCCGGGATTTTCGAGATTGATTTTTCCTCAAGATCCCGGGATTTTGATGTCGGCGCCCCTAATATTTATATAAACCGCAAATTTAATAAAACCCCCTGAAAAAAAAATGGTTAATCTTGAAATGAAACTTACCCTTAGTAGTCAAATATCATCAGCATTACCTCTTCGACGACGTCTTCTGGAGTCCACCAGGTCAATGTCAGCGGTCAGTCCCGCACGGACGCAAAAACAAAACTAGCCCCGAAAGACGCGACCACTTGCTGATTTCACCACGTGCAGAGAAGAATGCAGGACACAGGCGCTAAATCTCTACCGCTGATTGCTGGTACACGACAGTAAAATCCTGTTGAAGACGAGCAACAGGAGATGGTTCAACGGGCCAAGTTCAAGGACTGCATCACTTGATTAAATTATATGATATGATTGACTCTATCTTTAGAAAAATGTATCGAAAACCATCGAAGTCAAATACTATACATTTCACAACTCATCATATAAATATTAAAAAGCTGAATAAACATATTTCAATGTTTTAAAGTAAAATAAATATGTTTTTCTACGATCGTTATAAAAACTATATTTTTTGATGCAAAATAAATGAATGCATTAAAGTTGATAACTTTCAATGAGTGAAAAAAAAATAAATTAGCGTTAAAAAAGTTCCCTAAAGTGTAATTTTTTTCAGTTTCCTTGTTTACTGTAAACGACTTATCGTTGTCAAGTTGCCATCTATCGTTACCTTACAAATATCAAATTAAATATTTGAGAACATCAAAAATGGAACGAAATAATTCCGATTCCGAATAAGAAAACTCATTTCAAATGCACTTGAGACAAAATAATACTGCCAATGAAGCTACACAAAATTTGTTGCTTGAAAAATCGAATGAAGTTTACAGAAATCAACTTTACAAGACAAGAAATTAGAAGGATTATAGATTAGTTTTATTCGTTATTGCTTAATAGTACATTACGTCATATACAGGGTGGCCCATCGAAAACAGTCCAGCAAGGTTTACGGCTGTGTACGTGAAAATTTAAAAAAAACCTCGGACCCGTAAACTTGTGTTTTCAGGGGGACACGTTTCACTATTAATTTCATCCCTGTAACCTCAACCCCCCTAGCGGGGGCGGCTACTGCCCTTGTTTTTTCAAATGGGAATGGGTATGTTGTGCTGCATCTTTTTAAAGGGCATTAAATTCTCTTTAAAATGGCGCTTTCTTTTGTAAATTTGAGCTACGCGCAGCCGAGAAATTGCGTTTTAAAAAATGTGATTTTATTGAGTAATACTTACATGTTAACTTATTAAATGTTGAAAATGTCCGCCATTCACCTCCATACAATAGTGCAACAACTGTTACTGTCAAACCACTTTACTGAAGATAAAGTTTAATTTACTGATACTTATTACTTTAAAAAAAATTGTATACGCACAAATCTGTGTACTTGATAAGAGGTGCATTGAAATGTCTCAAATTCCGTTGCTCGGCGGCGCGTAGCTCAAATTTACAAAACGAAGCGCCATTTTAAAGAGAATTTAATGCCCTTTAAAAAGATGTATCACAACATACCCATTCCCATTTGAAAAAACAAGGGCAGTAACAAGGGCAGTAGCCGAGGGGGGTTGAGGTTACAGAGATGAAATTAATAGTGAAACGTGTCCCCTGAAAATGCAAGTTTAAGGGTCCGAGGTTTTTTTAAATTTTCACACGTACACAGCCGTAAACCTTGCTGGACTGTTTTCGAAATTATTGACTGGGGACACGTGACCGGCGATACATTTTAAAATTCAAATTTGAATACTGCAGCTATAATCTAAAAAAAAAACTTTTAAAATTGCTTTCTAATGCAAGAAGTAACATATATTTCGCAAATAATAATCGTTTCTACAGGCAAATAGTTTATTTTAGTAAGTTATATGCTAATGACTGAAAGTTGCCTGTAAAAAAAATTTGACCCTCCAGCTTTTTCTGTATGGATCATCTTTGCTTACGTCGTTCATGCATTCATTTTTAAAAAATAGTATTTGTTCCCTTAACGATTAAATCCCCCAAAAAAAAACAGCTACTTGTTAATTATCTAACATAAATCTCTGATGATAAACAACAACAGTAATCATGTTAAAGACAAACTCAGCAGGAGTAGGTTCACTAAACCTTAGAGATATCCTATTCTAATTGACCGTTACAGGCACATAAAGGGTATCGCTGTCGCTCTAATTGCTGTAGGTGGAAACAAAGGACAAAGTCGATATTGACAGAATTATTTACCTGCATAAAATAATACTTTTAAATAAAATTAATTTAAAATAAAGTAATAACGATCGGACGAATGTATTTTTAAATTGCTACACAGAAAAAAACTAAAAATAGTTAGAGAAACGGTGACAATAGGGGGTCCGTGAAGTGGAATATCAGTAATTTGGGTTTTCGTGAAGTTTAGGTCTCCCCCTACAACTTTTATATCTGATGAAATGCCGTAGAGCGTTGCTGAGAGGCGCTATATCGCTTTAGATTGGAAATTCTCAATAAATTCAAAATTATATCGAGCCATGTCTGAAAATTAATTTTTACAGCATCTGCGTGACTTTGCCGAGCGTGTCAAAAAAAATGAAAATTAAAAAAAAAAATAAAAAATGCGAATTTGAAGTTGAAACTTTCTGAATTATATGTTAAAGATTATGTGAAAAAAATTTTATCGATCCAGGTCTCGCCATTTCATTATTGGAATTTTTTAAAAATCTCCTCGGAGGAAATTATGTTTAGTGTTGGGAAAAACACATGATTTCAATAATCGAGTACCTACTTGATACTTGAGCAATTTTAATAATCGAGTGAATCGCTCGAGCGATTAATTACTTGACATTTCTATGACCTAGTGCAGGGGTCGGCAGCCTGCGGCTCTTTCGATGTCAAGTTGTGTCTCTTTCCATATCAAATTAGGGCCGTTAGTGGCTCTTTAAAAACTGAGAAATTGTGTAAATTATAACTTTTGGCTCTTCCGTCTCAAACTTTTGGCTCTTCCGTCTCAAAAGGTTGCTGACCCCTGACCTAGTGTATGGCCACAACGGCGCACCGCACAGCGCCCTCGCTCATAGCCTGGTACCGCACAGTGGTGTCCACAACGGCGCACCGACCCTCGCTCATCGCCTTGCCTGTCATCTTATCATCTCCTTCCGATGAAGGCTATATTACATAAATTACGTTCAGAATTTGACGTGAAATTGGAAAATCAGTTAATATACAGGATGTCACATTAAAAAATATGTTTAAACAGGGTCGTAATTAATTAGAAAAAATAAGGTATACTGGAAAATGTTTTAACATTTAATTGTTGTTTTAAATAGTGTTGTCCTACATAAAAATCCAAGTAACGATATAATCAAAAATATCTATATGCATTCTCATATGTTCAAAAAAGCGTTGGGAATATTTCCTTAGATCATTATAAAGGTGATAAAATTCTCCATTGAATCTTGGCTTTACGTTAATGGGATGAACTGACAATTTTGATTTTTGTTTAAGCATATAAGTACCACTTTGTTATATTAGAGTCCAAAACAATATCTTCTTCATCAAAAGAAAATAACAACGCACAGTCCATGTTTATATCTCGATGTCGAGCGAGTCTTCGAAGCTCAAACGAGGCTGCGGTGCTATGGTACAAGGCTATGGGCGAGAGTCGGTGCGCCGTTGTGGACACAGACTAAGAAGAATGTGTTGATGAAGCACCAGGAGTTGTTGTTGTAAGTTTTAGAAGTTTAGTCTAGAGTTTTATTAAGAAAGAACAGTTGATACTGATTTTTTTTTAAATTATATGCTTTAATTTTTTTTAAATTTACAATCGTCGCTGGCTAGCCAGTCAAACCAAAACCCATGTCGCGATGAATCCACTACGAGATTTGGCATACTTATTTGTATGCACCTTCTCGTTTATGTGCCTTTAAGAAAGACGTGTGTCGTGTCAGCGTTCTGAGCATCAAACTCGAACATCGTCAATCGGCACATTTCGGGTGGCGCGCGAAGATCTGGGATCAAGTGAAAGGCAATGATTCGATTTTTCGCCTGAATTTATAACTAGAGAATTTCCTATCGAGCGAAAATCTGCTCGAATGTCGGCGTCAAGCGAAGCTCGGGTATCGAGTGAAAGGTAATAAGTAACAAGTGACGATTATCGCTTGAATTTATAATGCGAGCGGTCTTTTTAATAATCGAGCGATGTCGTTTTTTTCCAATAATCAAGCGATGTCGTTTTTTTCCAATAATCGAGTACTCACGCGGTTTTTCCAATAATCGAGTACTCACGCGGTTTTTCCAATAATCGAGTACTCACGCGGTTTTTCGCTCGAGCGATCACAACACTAATTATTTTCACGCATACAATACGCTTCTGGAGTTTATTCGTGCTCGTTGATATTTCCTAAATGCCATTCCACCACCAATTTTATGTAGCAAATCTGGTGTTATTATTCACATAGATCTCCTTTATATGATTTTAGACGTAGACGGTCTTATAATTATTAGGGTAACTTTTCTTTTTGTTACCTTTTTTTTTGGTCCACTATTTTGGTGGGGCCCGTCTATTAGGGTAACGCCTGTGGCGGCTCGTGACCTATGATAGAGGGGGTTCACAAGCATGGTGAAATTATTTTTAAAATTTTATTTTTGTGTAACGACCCATCAATTACTTTCTAGGCGTTTTAAATGTAGAAAGAAAAGAAGTAATAAGAAAATGCGTTAGGTAAAACATATTTTTATTTATTTTTTAATTTTACCCAAGGAAATACAACTTTTGCAAAATAAGAAAGGTTTTCTTAGTGTGCATAGTGCTTAAACTCCATTCTTCGGTTCTTAATTGTAGAAAATTGATCAATAACAGCCTCATTAAAGTTTGGAATACCCTCTATAATTTTTTTTTCATATATTTAATTTTTAAACTTAACTAATAAAGTCCCTAAATTAATTTCGGGTTTAGGTCTTCTCGTATTCTTCACTTCAATTTTTTGTTCCAAACTCAAAGAGCTAAAGTTATTTTTTAAATAGTCCACCGTCAAACTATTCATTTTAACTTAATAAATATATAATATTAAAATATTGAAACATACACGCTCGAATTTCTAACTAGATGCACGAACAGACAACGGCGCGGCGCACACTAAAATTGTGCCCCTTTCCCATGTTAAATCGCCATAACCCCGCTGTCTCCCGCTACCTGTTGCTACAGAGAAAATGCATTATGCCCCGCCCACTTAATCGCACATGCGAGCAAGTCTCGTCATAATCGTCATTAACCTCGACCGAGGTACGGTTGCCGGATCGAGAGCCTATAATATACAGTTTGGTTGACGGTACGATAAAATATTATGGAGGATCGGACGAAAAATAATATTCAATGAATATAAATTAATATTTTTGTATTCGTTTTGGGGGTGCACGTGCGCATGTGCTCCTGTGGAAGAACCGCCACTGGGAAACGCCCGGGGGGGCCGGCAACACAACGAACCGCCACCTGTTGATGGGTGGGCGATAGATTTATCCAACAACTTACAAATTCCACCAATTATTAAATAACTTGCAAATTGCATCGCTGAAGTTCCTCTCTGGCAACTTTCCGATTGTTCGTTTTCTAATTGCTTTTGTACTTGGTAATTAGTGGCTGTAAATCATCCCGCTTCATTTAACTAATAAATATGGATTTTAAAATTAAACTAGACGCTAAAATTCCTGGGAACAGCTTGGAATATAAAGTTCCAATGTAACAAGTGCACAATCTGTCTCATGTGTCTCACTTATAATGGAAACAAGCTAATATTATCGATATTTCTGAATTCATTGTTTTGAATTGGTTACGTACCAGGGCGCACTTTTCTATTGCTTAATATTTTAGTTAACTCATAGGCGTACGGTTTTATAGGGGTTTTAAGATAATTATAAGAGTAAAGTACCTTTATACAGCGATTGTTTTATTGCAAAACGAATATCAGAAGTCGATTTGGCATCCCTCAAAACGACCAAATACGAAGTTTCAATAAATTGACATAACCAGTGGCGTACGTATGACCAATTTTATTTTGATTTCTTTGTAAAAATTTTTACATCTAAAATATGCGGGATAAGTACGAAAAATGTTGACTGTTTAACTGCTTCATCTAAAAAACGCTATTTGTTAAAAGCAGTAGCGTACTGTATTTTCTGCTATAAAATCAAATTTTGTTCATAGGATATCTAATAATTTATCCTTGCAATTGTGAAAAATTAGAAAAGAATCAAACAGGCATATAAATAAGAAAATTTGATATCGTTGCCCATGTAAAGAAAATATTATTTACACGTCAACGAGAAAATTATTGTTATTGTAAAAATACAATATTAGGTGTCCTTTGTACAGGGTGTCCCATTTTCGACACTTTTATAGGGTATCTCCATAGTTGTTAGTGCTATCAAAAAAGTAATGTAAGTGTCATGTGCTCTTTTTGGGTCAAACTTAAAATGGTAAAATTAAAATTAGAAAATTTTTGCTCGCTTAAGAGATATGGGGGAAAAATCAAAAAATTGACAATTTCTAAATTACCCTATATCTTTTTAGTTAAAAAAGACACAGAAAAATGTTTTATACAGAAGTTTCTTTATATTGATTGTTGAATAGTCTGCCGTTTTCAGAATAACTATACGAGGTTAGGTAAAAAAGTTATCGGACCTAACCTCATTTTTTGAAATGGAACACCCTGTATATTTTAATCTAAAAATATACAATTTTAAATTATTCAAATATATAACAAACCATGGATGATATTGGTATCCTAGGCGATTTATTTAAACTTTATTACTTTAAACTACAGTAGACCATGAAACAAAAACTAATATCTTAGACGCAACTATGTTGACTATTAACATTTAACGTCAATTTAATTTTTACATCATCATTTGCGAAAATGACCTATCAACATTTTGAAAAGTTTGATATGATATCAGTTTATATTGAAAGTGGAAAAAACGAAGAAATGGCGCAAAAGGTAGATTTTGTTCGCTATTCGGAAAGACGGTAACCATTTAAGGATATCCCCGAACATTTGCGATGATTCCCGTTATCTTTTCGTTTCAAAGTAATAAAGTTTAAATAAATCGCCTAGGAAACCAATATCATCCATAGTGTGTTATATATTTGAAAAGAGAATTTAAAAAGCTATTTTTTTAGATTAAAATATACAGGGTGTTCCATTTAAAACTCTTAGGTTAGATCCTATAACTTTTTTACCTGACCCCGTATACTTATTCAGAAAACGGCAGATTATTCAACAATCATTATAAAGAAACTTCTGTATAAAACATTTTTCAATCTCTTTTAACTGAGAAAATATAGGGTAATTTTGAAATTGTCAATTTCTTGATTTTTCCCCCATATCTCTTAAGCGAGCAAAAATTTTCTAATTTTAATTTTACCATTTTAAGTTTGACCCAAAAAAAAGTACATGACACCTACATTACTTTTTTGATCGCACTAACAATTACGGAGATACTCTATAAAAGTGTCGTGTAAGTGTAAAAATTCCAGCGATTCTCTTGGGATCAGTGGACCCACTCCGCAAAATTTCTTAGATTACCCAACCCTAGATCGAAATAAAACACATACATATTATTAGTAAATAAATGTATATTCACAGTGTATCAGGCACATTAGAACGAAAAACATATAAACGAATAAATAAAGTAGTTTTTAATCTGGAAAATTACTAAGAAAGTATTACAGTAGTAATAATAATTTACAACAATAATACTACGTTCGTACAATCTATACACAATTAGTATGCAATTTTAAAAATATTATTTAAGAAAGCGTAACAGCCTAAGCGGTCTTTCCAAATCTAGGAAATAGAGTCGCCATAGTTTATGAAAAATTTTATTTCGTGCAATAAAACCGATTAATAAAAATTATCACCCTTATTCACTAACTACGATTGAATTTAGCCCAAAAATCTAAATATTTAGATCTTATAGTCGCCCAGTTGGGCGGTGTTGACCAACACCAACATTGAATTTAGAAAATTGAGTAACTGCGTTAAAATAACCTTTGAATATCGTAGGTTAAAGAAAAACGGATCATTGTAAAAATCTGACCACATAAACAACGTGTCCAAGAGATAAGGAGGGCCAGTACAGGGATCTCGGAAACCGTAAGAGATACGAAGTCGGTTAAATGGAGGTAAAGTTGCGCATTTACGTGCCTAATAATATGCCGTTTAGAAAGTTTTAAAATTACTCCGGAGATATCCGGAAAAAACCGAAATTCTGAAAAGTCGTTTCATTGTTTTCCTGGGGTTTTTGAGATCGAATTATAAAGTAAATTGCACTTTTGTATTGCCACTTGTTCCGCTCTATCTAACAGCGTTAATCGTTTTATAATCCGGCGAGTCGTCTTCGAAGGGCCATTATCAAGTTTATTTTTTTAAATACGGTCCTGTTTTCCTGATATTGGAATTTGAGAGCTTTTTTTCTCCCGAATGCCACGATGTATGACACGTTGTGGTATCCCAAAATTTTCTGATGTTGTTCAAAAAACCCTCGAAACGTAATTAAACTACAATGTGGCATACATCGTTGCATTCGGAAGAAAAAAGCTATCAAATTCCAATACAGAAAAACAGGACCGTATTTAAAAAAATAAAGTTGATAATGGCCCTTCGAAGACGACTCGTCGGATTACAAAACTATTAACGCTGTTAGATAGAGCGGAAAAAGTGACAATGCAAAAGTGCAATTTACTTTAGAATCCGATATCAAAAAACCCAGGAAAACAATAAAACGATTTTTCAGAATTTCGGTTTTCTCCGGATACCTCCGGAACTACTCGGAATTTTAAAACTTTCTAAACGGCATATTATTAGGCACGTAAATGTGCAACTTTACCTCCATTTAACCGACTTCGTATCTCTTACGGTTTCCGAGATCCCTGTACTGGCCCTCCTTATCTTGGACACGTTGTATTTGGAGACGAACTCCTTGTTTACACGAACTTCGGTCTATCTCCGACATAAACAAATCGGAACGCCCGCTGAAGTCTTGTCGATTCTGGAATTCAACATATCGTGAATTGGTCATGTGCCAGGTGAACTTAGAAAATCCCATGTAATTTTTGAGGTGACTGAATATTGGCTCCCCTGGTATGTCCGTTTTTCTTTAGTTCGAGATTCAAAAGTAGACGTAAAGGAAGTAAGCAAACTTAGTTTTTTAATTAAATGAAGGGACGAATTACAAATGGAAATGAGCAAACCCTGTCCCGTCCGGCCAATGTAACATGCATGCAAAAGTAACTAAGTTTAAAATAATACGACCCACACGCCGTACCCTTTTTAAATTGTTTTCTGAGATCAAAGGTCTAAATAATCTTAATACAAGAGAAGGAATTGGAATTAATAAGGAGTGCACATTTCAATATATGTATAAGGTACAGGATGTCCCATTTTCGACACTTTTATAGGGTATCTCCGTAATTGTTAGTGCTATCAAAAAAGTAATGTAGGTGCTCTTTTTGGGTCAAACTTAAAATGGTAAAATCAAAATTCGAAAATTTTCGCTCGCTTAAGAGATACGGGGGAAAATGTAAATGCAAAATTATTACTATGTATATGTATCTACAAATAAACATAACATAACAAAAATACACTAGTTTTAGTTAGGATGTAGTACTAAAAAAAATCTAATAACGTAGTTTGACGTGTTTGCGTTTTATACTTGCAATCTAGAAAATGTAATTCCAAGTCTGATAACAATTCCATTGCTGTAGAGTCACCTCTATTCTTTGCATACTCTTATAATTGTTTGATTACTGCATTCAACTTCTTCATCAGAGTCGTCAGATAGTGATGTGGTTTCAGTTTGGACTACATAATCGGTAGGAATGGGGTCACTATCATCTTCTAATAGCACATTTATATCAATGTTAATGATCTCGCCCGAAACATTATCAAATTACAAACTTCCACAACATCAATATTCTCTTTCAGACTAAAAACGCGACATTTTTGTGCCATTCTTTACGATTTTAACCTTACAACTCACAAATAAACGGCGGACTGCTGTCGGGGAATCAAACATCTGGTTGGAATATTTAAAAAAATAAATTAAAGAAATCGATTTCTGAATTATATCTTTCCATAATTTTATTATTAACAGCATTGTAATTTGAATACAATAAAATTCCATGTAATTATAGAGCTGTAATTATTCAAATTTCAAAAATAAGTTTAACAAAATTTTGGCCACTCTATTAACAACATGTGAGAAACTAGTCTTACGTAAAAGTTATACAGCATTAAACTCCGATTAAATTAAAGATTTAAGCCCAATAAATCTAAAATTGCACAAACAAAGAAACTGCTGACAAGTCTTGAAAAACTTTAACAATTTATCATAAAATTTTTAATAAATACAATCCAAATTTAAATTACAATAAGTACAAATATATAACAATCTAATACAGTCCATTTTCCAATATACATTTTACATTTTCCCTTATTTTTTTTTATATCTATTTCTATAGAAGGTAATTCGTCATACAAATCATGGCACTGAGAAAAAAATCATGCTCATCATTTTAGAAAGTTAAAAAAAGCATCTACCGCGATTTTTAAATGAACATTTTCCCTCGTGTCTATTAAAGCTACAGGGTGTTGACATTTTGTTATATCTCCGAAATTACAGGGTGTCCATTATTCGGTGGTTTTACGGGGTATCTCCGTTATTAGTAAAGATAGGAGGATGCGGTTTCGGCAACACGGTGCTACTTTTTTGGGAAACAAAAGATGCCCCAATTAGAAATTTTCTAGGCCGCCTCGTTTTTTGATATACGGGATGTTTCTGTGATTTTACATTTTGGGATGCCCCCCCCCCCCTCCCCCTCCCCATATTTCGGTTACCCTGTAACTTATCAAAAAGAAATAAGATGTTCTCTTTGTAGTTTTTTACGTGGAATCCAGAGTGAAGTACTCAGATTTTTTCTACTTTTAATAGTTTTCAAGAAAAAAAAATTTTAAATGGGTCACCCTATATATTTTTTAATAATGTAATTCAGCTTCTCAGAAATATATAATACTTTATTTTTACTCTTAATATTATTCCCCAAATTTACGAAAAACAATTAAAAAAAGAATACTGTCACTTGTGTCAGTGAAAAATTTGTGTCATAATGAAAAATTCTTCTGTTTGTCTGAATATCCAGGTTCGCCAAGTTGTTTTATAATTTCTAATTAATAAAAAGAAATTAGTTTGCCCTAATTATCACAGCCAATGTAAACTAAAATATGACATGCTCGTTTGCTATATCCAGTGTAACGAAATTGCAGATAGAGCATTAGAAGTGTATTTCACTGGTAAATATAAGCCTTTTCGTAGTATGTAATTATATGAAATTTATTGAATTACTCGTAGATATCTCGAAAGATGACAGCCGGACCAGTAATTGTTTTTTTTTAAATATCCGTCAATGGCCTACTTGTTAAAACTGAATTACATTATTAAAAAATATGCAGGGTGTCCGGGAACATGTGGGAAATCTCCCGGATATGAAGAAAACACGTGAAAAGAATACTATAGGTTCATATAAACTTCTTTCGTATCGGTCTCCTCTTCGGAGATATGGGCTCCCAAAGAGCACCAATGGAATCAAGTTTTTTACACATAATTATTGAACCACCTGGTATATTTCAATTATTTTTTAATATGATGTATACCAGGTAAGACCCGTCAAATTACTATCCAAGAAACTGTTGTGAATTACTCAAAGCTGCAGGGACGGACTAGCTGTAACACTCATGGGCCAATTTTTTTTACGCCCTGTATGATGAGAACTTTGGACAATGTTTTTTACATACCTTTAACTATTGGCTAAAAATTAAGTACTCTTCATTCATGTCGCTAATCCTAACCGTTTTCGAAAAAACGGCATTTCATATACATCATGGGCTTCGGGTATTTCAATAAAAGATACATCTTTGTTCCGATCCAATGTTCAACTTTCAAGATTCCGCTTTTTCATATTTATCTCATGAGCAGTTAGGGGACTCAGTGTAAATAAAATGACGTTTTCTCGAAAACGGTTAGGATTAGCGACATGAATGAAGAGTACTTAATTTTTAGCCAATAGTTAAAGGTATGTAAAAAAAATTGTCCAAAGTTCTCATCATACAGGGCGTAAAAAAATGGGCCAATGAGTGTTACAGCTAGTCCGTCCCTGCAGCTATGAGTAATTCACAACAGTTTCTTGGGTAGTAATTTGACGGGTCTTACCTGGTATACATCATATTAAAAAATAATTGAAATATACCAGGTGGTTCAATAATTATGTGTAAAAAACTTGATTCCATTGGTGCTCTTTGGGAGCCCATATCTTCGAAGAGGAGGCCGATACGAAAGAAGTTTATATGAACCTATAATATTCTTTTCACGTGTTTTCTTCATATCCGGGAGATTTCCCACATGTTCCCGGACACCCTGTATAAAGTGACCCATTTAAAAAAAAGCTAATTTGTTATTTTTCTAGAAAACTATGGAACATAGAAAACATCTTAGTATGTCACTGGGTTCTACGTAAAAAACTACGAAGAGAACATTCTATTTCTTTTTGATAAGTTACAGGGTAACCGGAATATGAGGGTGTCCCAAAATGTAAAATTCTCAAGAACATCCCGTATATCAAAAACGAGGGACATCGTTTTTCACAAAAAAGTTAAGGATTATTTTTCTGAATCGCCTGGTTAATTCTACATGAAACTGGTCTCTAGTATTTTCCTGGTTTGTTCGGGTTAAAACAATTAAAGTCAAATTGAAACTCAACATTATTAACGTTGATACTGATAGACTTTTTGCGGCCATTTCCAACTTATACAGGGTGTTATGGAAATGGCTTATTATATTTAAATGGGTGACTCCTTGGGTGTCCTAGAGAAAGTTCTACATACCTTTTTTTTAATCGAATATCTAAATACTAAGGTAAAAACCTTTTTTGTCTACATGCTGTCGCGCCGCTCCATCTGGTTTCAGTTAGCAACAATGTAGGTCACTAGAGTAAACTACAGTGATGCCAGATCACACCGCGTGCCTCGCCCTTGCTTGGATAACCGTCGCGCGCGTATTTATATGTTTAACCTTCGGTATCGTTGCTTACTATAGTTCGTTGCTCCAGTATGTTTCGATACTCGGTGTTGGAACGACGTTGCCGAGGGTTCCACGTGCTTGATGTATATGAATTTTAAACGTTTCATTAGTTGTAGCATTACCCGATTTTTTTTCTGTTGTGAAATAATTCATATAATAGATGTGTACTGTTGGTTCTGTTGCAAAACATACTTTTTGTGTTTTATTTTTTTATCTAATTTAATTATAAAACGGCTTATTTTCAAATAAGATCGAAGGTAAGAGAGTATGTACCTTAAAATTGTAGTTTTTTTTTTCTAAAACGTTTCAAAACAGAAATGATAACGCGGGTCAAAGACGTCTTGTTGTCAAAAACATGTGCCTTTACCATTCTCTGTTGCAATATGACAACATCGCCTACAATGCGCTGACCTCTTTTGAAACTTGAGACTGCCTCAATAAATTATTGATTGCGAACGATGTCAGTAGCGGCCGCGTAAATTTTCAGATTTCATATAAAGGGTATATTTCGCTTAATAATTCAAAGCGCCATTTATGGTTATTTTTCTTTAATTTATTTTCATCTCAGGATTTGCCGGTTTAAATATAATAAGTCATTTCCAGTCCTAAGGTCTAAAGTAAGAGAATGAGTAACCCAACTAATATTATAATAATAGCGAGAATGTTCATGTAAAAATCTAATAAAATTTTGACGAAAACTGTCTTTAATGTTAAACTTTTATAAGGTTTAGAAATTTACAAGGTAAAGAAGGTGGTGTAAAAAGCCAAGTTACAAATATTATATAAAACATGTCATAAATAATTTTGAGATATTCAGCGAGTATATTGACTTTGAGGTCTATGTTTAAAGTATTCCGATAAATATTGACTTTCATTTCAATATTGGAAAAAATTGGTATGCAGTAACGACACTTGCCTAAAAATTATTGAAATTAATATCAAGTTCACATTTGCCAAATGGGTAAATTTGTTATAATTATAAATTAGACAGTAGTGTGTATATTATGAAGATTTCGTTCATAAAATATAAAAATGTTAAAAAACTGTAACGCACACTTACCGAGAGCAGATTAGTTGTTGCTTAAATTTTACACGAGTATAAAAAAATTATGTTTTCTTGACACCTGCCTGGAGTGGGTGTATCTAATTCAGGGATTTCTAAAGGGGGCGCTGTGGCGAGTAAGCAGGGGGGCGACATCGCCGCGAACTGAAAAGGTTTGGGTTTGTTCGGGATTTGAATTTTCTTTTGAAGCAATTCGACTAACAAAACTCCATAACAAATTCATTTTCACGGAAATTTGTAGAATCAAAAAAATTAAATAAAACACACTCCCAAAACAATTTTATTTAAGGTTCCTAAATTTCAAGTTCGCACCGGGCGGCAAGTTTTCGTTTACATTTAAAACTCTTTACTTTTGCAATTTTGACTTGACCTTAGCGCATGGCAATTATTTAAATTTAGTAGGTCACTTGAATTTCAATTTCTTGAAACCTATTAATTCAAATATTGGGCGCAGTCAGCAGAACGCATCGATTTGTAAGCGATTAGTTATTATCTGCTGAATGCACTAAAAAAAATCCATTTCACAAATCGATGGGAATTCGGACGCCATTTTTTCCATCGAATTTAAAAAGCGATTTGTGATTTGACAGCGATTTATGTCAGTTTTGTTCGTCGGGTTGAGGAGTAAAATTTATAAAAAATTACGAAAGAAGTGATAGAGTATAATTATAAAAACATTATGGACGATCTCCGCTAGTGAAGAGGAGCATTAAAAATAAAAGTATCCATTTCGTACAGAAAAAACGTAATATTTGATGCAAATATTTAGAAGAGATCCTAACCAAACAAAAAACTAACAATAAAATGCATTCAGCAGAACTAAAAATCGATGCGAATCGTGACATCACCCATTATAAATCGCTTAGGTAAGGCCGTATTAGACTAGGCAATTTTTTCTCTTGCGCCGGCAATTATAATGGCACGTATTCATGCGCAGTAAACCGTTTTCGATCAGCTGGAGCATTGTCAACGGTCAGAACAGCAGTGGGTACTGTCGAAATCCCTAAAATATCCCCAGAATTAGAGATGTGCAAACCTGTTCGTTTTGATTACCAGTTAAAGCAGCTACTGCTATTTACAAATAGGAGATGCAAAAAGTTGCTGAATTAGCAGTCCATAAGTTTAATAAACAATGTAAAGTGCTAATTTAAGTACCAGTGGGTTTAAATGGCCATTACCTGTTCATACCTGGTTCGGCCAAATAATAAACAGTTAAAAATAACAGAATAATCCATGTCTACCCAATTGCGCCGGCAAGGGCAATTAAAATGGCGCCTGCCCCATTTCTGGTAATGAGAGACAGCTGATCGGGAACAGTGTACTGCGCATGAATCTGTGTCATTTTAATTGTCAGAAGAGTAGAATTTCTGACTGTAGTACGGAGAACGGTGTACTGCGCCTGAATCCTTGAATTATAATTGCCATTGCTGGCGCCATAAAAATTCCCAAGTGTAATCAGGCCTTTAAAGCCGTTTTACAGTCGGCAATTCTAGTCTTCTGGCAATTAAAATTGCACGGATTCATGCGCAGTACACCGTTCTCGATCAGCTGTCTCGCATTGCCAGAAATGGGGCACGCGCCACTTTTATTGCCATTGCCGGTGCAAGTCTGGGTAGAGCTAGATTATTCTGTTACTTTTAAATGTTTATTAGTTGGTCGAAGCATCTATGAACAGCTAATGGTTATTTAAACGAACTGGTACTTAAATTAACAGTTCACATTCTTTATTAAGCATATATACTGCTAATTCGTAGCAACTTTTTTGAACTGCTATTTGTAAGTAGCAGTAGCTGCTTTAACTGGTAATCAAAACGAACAGGTTTGCTCCTCTCTAATTCTGGGGGTATTTTAGGGATTACGACAGTACCAACTGATGTTCTGACTGTTGGCAATGCGCCAGCTGATCGAGAACGGTTTACTGCGCATGATTATAATTGCCATTGCACCGGGAATTTTTATTGCCGACTCTAATACGGCTTTTATAAATCGATGGGCTCTACTGAATGCAGCCATCGATTAGTGCCTGCCTGCGTATCAAACTGACATTTTTTATTGAAATTTCTGTCAAATATCGTTTTCATGTCATAATTTCAACCTTGAAATCAAGTCAAGAAGATGAAAAACCAATTATTTTCCTATTTTCCATCAAATTTTGAAAGAAATGACAATAGTAAAAATATAAAATATATGAATATTAGTAATTAAATAAAATGTTGGTACTTTAAACTGTTTTTATGGTTGCTGTAAATATCTCAAAAGTAGTTTACAAAGAGCCTTGTTTTAACTTAATTATATTTTTCTGATACACATTTAAGTATCATAGTTAAGTATAGATACATATTATTGTTTACACTACATGGTGTTTTAAACGAAATATTATTTGTCGACATCTACGGTCCCTTTTTGTGCGTGAATTAGCTAGACATAGCGGACGCCAAAAGTTTACTGCCAGTTGTGGACACCGACCTATATCTACGGATAGCCAAACTCTAAAAGCAAAAGTGGCAAAGTGGCCTCGCGCATACAAACCAAGCTGATCGTCAGATGTCATGCGCAATGCCGACTGATAAACTATTTACCTTAACCGGCGAACAAAAACGTACTTCGCCCTTAATGGAAATGATTGCACGGCGATATTTTGGCACATCAAGACCTTCCTTACTGGGAAATAAACAATCTATTTTCTCGCATAAAAGAGGGCCTTGTGGCCATCTCTGAAAAGCCACTTTTAGAATTAAATTTGTCCACGTATCGATAGATTTTTTATATCGTTACATCCCTCCAGTGACTGATTTCGGTTCTGGATGGTCGTCGTTGGTTGGCAACCAAACAGTCACCAATGCCGGCGGGGTTGCCTATATGACGGCGACAACATTGTACGCAAAACAACTGACGAGCAACCTTTAAAAATATGATATGACCGGTAAACCGTGCGCACCACTCAATTTTTTTGACTCGTAAAATTTGACTACGCATCCCCATAAGTTGTACGTATCCACAGTTATAGGTCGGTGGTTGTGGGTGTATAACATAACTGCGGAGGTGTCGTTAGAAGTTGAAAAACAAGGTGTCAATTTGAAAAATTCCCACCCTTAAGGTCTCGCTTCCAGTAAATAATTCTTTATAATTATAGTTTTGTTTTCTTGACCGTTTGTTAACAAATTATAGGTAGTTTGTTCCTGGTCTCGGCCACTTATGAAATGAAAATCCAATTTTCAGTCAACGTTTCGGTTCATTTTATTTAAACCATCGTCAGAACTATTTGAACATAAATAAAAAGCCGTATAAATAAAATTAGAAAGCAGCAACTTTTTTTGATGGTGCTAAGAGCAAAATTCCTATTTTATGAATAATAGAAAAGTTTTGGACTTCCATTGTCTTTATTTCATTTAAATCACAACGTTTCAACTGGTAAGTATCTCCAGTCGTCTTCAGGTAAATACTAAATAAGAAAAGTAACTACAGGTCTATTTATACTAGCTATGTGCACTGAAGCATAATTGAGATGGGTGCAGTCGTGCGTTCAGTTTTGCGCGATATTAGTAATTCTAAGCTTACATCTATTTAACAAGGGCTTCCAGATATTTCTTAAATCTAATGAAGGTTTACTAAAACAGCCAGGGTTCTGGTGTATGGTAGCAGCTTCCTTGAACTTCCTCCAGTGTGGTTCTTTGAGCAGGATTTCGGCTTCTGTCCACCTGATGTGATGGCCGAGATTTTTCCGTTTCTCCTTTTTGAGTGTTTTTTATGTGTTCTTTAATCCTTGTTTCCAGTGGCCGTAGTGTTTCCCCAATATACGATCGGCCAGATTCGCAGGGGATCTGGTAGACACAGTTTTTCCTATCTTTCTGGCTAGTTGGTTTCATCTTCGTTAGATGGCTTCTTAAGGTGTCTCTCGAGCTGAATACCGTTCTGATGTTGTATCGTTGTCCTAGTCTTCTAATTCTCTCGGATATTCCTTTGACATATGGAATGTTGAGTATTGGTTGAGCCTCTTTTGTCTCTCCTTTTGGTGTATTTGGCCGAGTCTTACGATTTTCCAAAATTTTATCAACTAATTTCAGACCCCTGCCAGACGAAAAATCTGGTGCAGCTGACCATGCCTGGACACACGGCCATCACATCAGGTGGACAGAAGCCGAAATCCTGCTCAAAGAACCACACTGGAGGAAGAGGAAGTTCAAGGAAGCTGCTACCATACACCAGAACCCTGGCTGTTTTAGTAAACCTTCATTAGATTTAAGAAATATCTGGAAGCCCTTGTTAAGTAGATGTAAGCTTAGAATTACCAATATCGCGCAAAACTGAACGCACGACTGCACCCATCTCAATTATGCTTCAGTGCACATAGCTAGTATAAATAGACCTGTAGTTACTTTTCTTATTTAGTATTCACCTGAAGACAACTGGAGATACTTACCAGTTGAAACGTTGTGATATATAACAAATAAAGACAATGCAAGTCCAAAACTTTTCTATTATTCAAGAAATACCATTGTCTACAACCTTCCTATTTTATGTTAGAGTTAGTCATGTTTAGAATGAAAACAAGAAAATGTATAAACGACAGAATGGACATACGTTGTACAATAATTCTCATCCACTTACACTAAGATAGCATTGAAATTAGAAACATTTTGTCACGTTGTTTAATAGATGTGAACTAAACTGTTTTAGCAGTAAGGCAGGTTAATATTTAGTTACAATAAAATAGAAGGTATGCATATTTAAACAATTTATATTTTGGGCTTTTGGCCTGTTTATACCTTTACAATAGGGTTTGGGAATTCCTATATTAAAATTATTTGGTGCCATCAGTGCTCCTTCTATGATGGTAAAAATTTGCATTTAGTTTGATGTGATTATATTATTGTAAATATTACTAAGGTTATCTGTATCAGTTCTAAAATTAATCGAATTATTGTTCTTTTTTGATAAAATCTTTTCTTTGATGTTGCGTTTTTTGTAATTTGTTTCGTTAATCTAATACTTGAACTTCGTCGAAATTAAAATTGTGAAGGTAATCTAATGATATTACGAATATAGAAGAAAATGTTTCATATAGTAGTTTCATAGTGTGTAAATAATTATTGAACAATTTCAATTTTTCTATTAAATCTGTAGGCTGTACATTAAGACGTAAGAAACCGAAATAAATATGTTCATTTTTCACTGAAGGGTTTATTCCTCTCAGAGTAATATGCAATATATAGTTTTTTTTATTTTGCTTAAACTATCATTGCGATTTGGTTTACTAAATCTACTATAATTCTTCAGATTGATTTCTAGTATTTTAAAAATACCACTGAAGAGTTGCTGGCTCTCAGGGTAACGTTTAAGTTTACAGTTTAGACATTTTCTTCGTTTCTTTGACAATCAAAATATGCGCAAAACGTATCAAATTTTTCATAATTTCCGTAAACCATCTTATCTAACCGTGAAACACAGAGCTCGAAACACGTTGCAATTTGTCATTAAATAAAATGAATTAAGTATAATTTTTTTTCCATGTTAGCTAAATTTGATCTATAGCCTACTATTAAACTATACCTACTATTTAAACAGGTATTCTTATGCATGCGTATGATAATGCAGAAAAATTAAGAAAACGTTTTAAACTTGTGATTTGCCCATTACTCTGAGCATCCCTTCAGTGAAAAATGGGATATATTTATTAAGAGAAACGCATTTTTTGGTTAAACATATACAGGGTATCCCATTTAAAATAAGAAAGTTAGGTCCGATAACTTTTTGATCTGATCCGGTGATTTTTAGGTGGCATCCTATTCGACTTAGCACTATTATGAAACATTTTCTTGTATTATTAGTAATAAAAGATATAGAGGACAAGTTTAAAATCGACAATTTTTCAATTTACCCTCGTATCTTTTAAACCAGCGAATATTTCTAAGTTTTGTTTTCATCATTTTTAGTTTCTCCCAATGTACATCAGTTTTTTGAACAATCTATTTTATATATAAGATTTGTTTGATTTAATTTTGGTTCTATGGGTTTTAATTTATTAAAAAGTTTTTTGTTTGGTTATACGGTTTTTCTGCTATGGTTATGTTATGTGGTTTAAGTACCTTTTTGATTTTATTAACCTTAGTAAAATTAGAACAAACCCGAACAAACACATAGAACCGAAATTTAATCAAACAAAACTGATGTATAAAATAGATTGTTCCGAATGTCCTAAAACTTACATTGACCAAACAAAACAATATCTCAAAAATAGAATAAAGGAACATAAAACCAGTCTACGCCATACGAATCAATCCAAAACTGCTCTATCTTCACAACTTTAATTTCGACGAAGTTCAAGTATTAGATTACGAAACAAATTACAAAAAACGCAACATTAAAGAAATGATTCTATCAAAAAAAAAAACATAATACGATTAATTTTAGAACAGATACAGATAACCTTAGTAATATTTACAATAATATAATTACATCAAACTAAATGCAAATTTTTACCATCATAAAAGGAGCACTGATGGCACCAAATAATTTTAATATAGGAATTCCCAAACCCTATTGTAAAGGTATAAACAGGCCAAAAACCCAAAATGTAAATTGTTTAAATATGCATACCTTCTATTTTAATGTAACTAAATAGGTTTGTTCCAACACCCTATTTTTGTATCGTTCTAGAACCGTCACGAAACTGTTGGAATCGATTTTGTGCGCATGCGTTAATTTTGCACTGTTTGTTGCCGATGCACAAGGGAGGCAAGGTTGGTACGTTTTTGTGACCATTCTGTATAAAAATCTCAGCTGATCGCCCGTCTGATTCTAGGAAAGAATTTTAGTAATTAGTTAATTATCATAACATTCATAAATCACAACCCTACTTTTGTTGTTTTGATTTCTTCGTCTAAGCTTGATTATTATCTTTTTTCGTTCCGTTTTGTTGTATTTAATAATCATGAAAGAGAATAACGTTTAATGTTAAGAATATCTTGTAGGTTTGGGAACCGGATTATACAAATTTAATAAGAATAAATTAAATAATCAAAATATTAAGCAACAACTACTACAAAACAAGGCTAAAAGAACTGAATGAATACCAGGAATACAAAAACAACGGTTAAAATTCTTAGAGCGCAAGTCAGTACAAGCGGTTCCTGGTCTTGGCCATGTATCGTTTTTACCGTTCAGGAACTGGTTTGCGAACGATCACAATTTGGTTGGAACACCAAAGGGATCGCCAGCTACACCGTTTTGTGTCGGTTGGAACGCCTTTCGACTACTACTACATTGTACGATTTTTAGGGTGGTTGGAACGAACCTAAAATTAACCTGCCTTACTGCTAAAATAGTTTAATTCACATCCATTAAAGAACGTGACAAAATGTTTCTAATTTCAATGCTATCTTAGTGTAAGTGGGTGAGAATTGTACAAGGTATGTCCATTCTGTCATTTATATATTTTCTTGTTTTCATTCTAAACATGGCTAACTCTAACTTTTGCTGTTAACATCATCAAAAAATGTTGCTTCTTTCTAATTTTGTTTATACGCCTTTTTTATTTATGTACAAATAGTTCTGACGATGGTTTAAATAAAATGAACCGAAACGTTGCCTGAAAATTGGATTTTCATTTCAAAAGTGACCGAGACCCAGAAACCCGAACAACCCCCCCCCCCCCCCTTCACTATAAAATTTACGTGTCTGTTCGAGTTTTCAAATCGACACCCTGTATACTACGTATTTAAAAACTGGAATTAATTTTTCCTGGCCGAAATTAACTGAAAAAAGGATTATTGTTGAAACATAGGCAATTTATATTTAAATAAGAAATGACGAATTTTTTAAAGGTTATAAGTACTGTTGTATTCATAAAAAATTAGTCCCGCCTATTACCTGTAATGGGCTTTAAACAAACGGAATAAAATAATAATAAATATTTAACTGTAAAAACAATATTTGTTTTCTTTACGTTTGATTCCGCATATTAAAATATTATTAATGTACGTACAGATTATGCCAAATTGCAGCTTTGATGAATGCTTGACCTGACTTGGACTGTACTGTATTAGACCACAGTACCCATCAGGGGCTCATTCAAACGCCTCGGCGGCCGATGGTTCGTTCATGTTCCTCGCCAAAAAGTATTTATTTAAAAATAATTACTTTAAGAGATAAAGAATAGAAATCTAACTTTATCAGCCGAGTTCACGCAAATATAACGAAAGTCGCTCTTTTCTATGAATACAACTGTAATAGTGAATTATGTTTTATACCATATTTAGGAAAGTAGAAACATTAGGGTTAACAGTCTGGTATAAGGCAAAGCGTATTTAATAGTGCCCGATAAATTATTGGGATTGTATTGAGATGATTAATTATTCCTTGCAAAGGTTGTGAAAGAAAAATCTAGCAAATGTGAGTAATCATTTCGATTTTATATTGAACCCTTAAGGGCGTGTAAATCTTTATATGCACTAGCCCCTAATTGTCGAATATTCAAAAATACCCGGCCCAATTAATTATCACGTTTATAATGAACCAATTTTAATAATTTTTGTTTTTTTAACCTACAGAAAACAGATTCTAGAGTTTAGGGCAGACTAGTTACTAGCACTGGTACGTCTATTTGCACGGGGTAGCACATAAATACATGCTAGATGCATGTAAAATGTCCTAAAATATAAATTTGACATAAATCTTACATAAAAATTTATTTTTTAAACTAAATCATTTAGGGATATATCTGGGTTGTTAGACACTCGCCCAAAAGTATCGCCATACCATTCGAGGTAACAATAGAAGGGTCTAAATGTACAGGGCGGTGCATCGTTGAGTTGAACATAGGAAATCCAATGTAATTTTTGAGGTGGCTGAATATTGGCTTCCCTGTACATTTTATAGAAAAACTTGCACTATAACTTCTTGAATAGCCGATATGGTGAACCCATATGACGACTTTGAATACATTTCGGTGAGCCAATCCTAAGCTATTCAATTAAACGTGATGGCAACACCACGAAACTCTAATAGTTCAGGTAATACAGCAAACACCGGCAAATAATTTCTATGACGCTATTGCCAAAAATCGACGTAAACCCAGTCCGGTAAGACTTATAAGGGGGATCGAAACACGTAAGAAGGCCATGGAAATGATGCTAAGCCTACTCTGCTCCATACGCTCACAAGTAAACTACGTTAATCTTTATATATTAGTATGCATTAAGTGTCAATATCAGACTTACGTAGTTATATCTGGATGTCATAAAGTGGGCGTGTTTAATGAAGGCGATTTGATCTTGGCCATACTTGTCTCACTTTACCAAATCGGGAAAGGTTGATGCAGACAGAGACAGACATAAAATGCGAACAGGCCGAGTTGTTAAATAATTTTACAAGTCAATTTTCTTCGTCTGGCATGGAATATAATCAAGCAACATATGAATGATATGTAAAGTGAATGAAAAGGGCGAAAGTTAAATTAAATTCTAAAATAATTTTTATTTTTCTAATCTTTTCACGAGTAACGTCGTTTCCTTTTTGGTGAAAGTGAGTAATTTGTAATTGAAATATTCATTTAGTTATCTTTACTGAGAGTAAGCATCAATAATAATTTCTTATCATAAATCATATGGGGCCCAAAAATATGCTCGAACTGGAAACCTGAAATATTTGCTAGGACCTAGAGCCCAGTTGAAGATGGTAAAATAGTGGCGTACCATGTTTTTTGTAAAAAATATCAGAGAATATGTTTGCAGGGACGCCACTGGTGGAACAATTGAATAATTTTTCTAACTTGAATTTGTGGTTCTATTTTCTACTAACACATACCAAAATTGAAAATAATATCTAAAGTACTTTCGGAGATATTAAAAAATAAAAATTCAACACCCTGTAGCAAACAATTTAAGCCGTTGCGGACATATGCTTATATGAACTTTTCTATATAAAATGACCTAAGGAATCGCACCCTGAAATATTAGCACGTCATTAAGGAACACCCTGTAATGTATTTAGAAGAAATGGTAATTTTTGTGTTCGAGGGCACGGCGATACTTTTGGGCGTTTAGTTTAAAAATTAAATTAAATTTGTATACGTAAGATTTATGTCAAATTCAAAATTTAGAACATTTACATGCATCTACATGTTATGCGCTACCCCGCATCAGGACGTAAAGGACGCCCTAAACTCTAGAGTCTGTTTTCTATCAGTTAAGAGTTCATTATTAACTAAATAACAGCTTATTAATTAGGACGTGTCTTTTTGAATATTCGATAATTAATTGAAGTATGGTATTATGCGGGATTTTTTTTTTATTCTAATGCTTAACACTATCCAGAATTGTAGGCTAGTAAGAAACTTTTTCGGTAAGTACAGGGTGTCCCTTTTTTGGACACTTTTATAGGGTATCTCCGTAAATGCTAGTGCTATAAAAAAAGTAATGTAGGTGTCATGTGCTCTTTTTGGGTCAACCTTAAAATGATAAAATCAAAATTTGAAAATTTTCGCTCGCTAAGAGATACGGGGGAAATTCAAAACATTTCAAAATTACCCTATATTTTCTCACTTAAAAGAGAAAAATGTTTTATACAGAAGTTTCTTTATAATGATTTTTGAATAATCTGCCGTATTTAGAATAAGTATACGCGGTCAGGTAAAAAAGTTATCGAACTTAACCCCATTTTTTTAAATGGAGCATCCTGTATAATTTAATATGAAAATATAGCATTTTAAATTCTCTTTACAAATATATATACACACCATGGATGATATGGGTTTCCTAGGCGATTTATTTCAACTTTATTACTTTGAACCACAGTAGGCCAGGAAACAAAAGCTAATATCCTAGAGACAACTATGTTGACATTCTAGTTGTTATTAACATTTAACGTCAATTTCAATTTAACATATTCATTTGTGAAAATGACTTATCAACATTTTGAAAAAATTAATATGATATCTATCATCTATGGTGCGTTATAACTTTGAAAAGAGAGTTTAAAATGCTATCTTCTTAGATTAAAATATACAGGATGTTCCATTTAAAAAAATGAGGTTAAGTCCGATAAAATTTTTACGTGACCCCGTATACTTATTCTGAAAACGTCAGATTATTCAACAATCATTATAAATAAACTTCTGTATAAAACATTTTTCTGTATCTCTTTTAACTAAGAAAGTGTAGGGTAATTTAGATATTGTGAATTTGTTGATTTTCCCCTGTATCTCTTAACCGAGCGAAAAATTATGATTTTACCATTTTAAGTTTGACCCAAAAAGAGCACATGACACCTACATTACTTTTTTGATAGCACTAACAATAACGGAGACACCCTATAAAAGTGTCGAAAATGGGTCACCCTGTACTTTTGTCTCTACATTGTTCGTGCATACCTTCAAAGTAGCATTATTCACAACTTGCAAGATCTTATCTTTTCCGTAAATTAAAATGGTCCTAAATTTAGTGAAATATTAGAAATATTCTCCATATTCTTCCCTTATATTTAGTTCCATCCATAAATATTAGATATCATGTTTGCGAATCCTAATCACGTAATTTGTTGTTCGATATTTACGTCACTAGTGACATAATAATATTACACATTTAGTTATATAATAAACTCTTTACGTCACTAGTGACGTAATGATAGTTACACAACCAGTGATGTAACGAACTCATTATATTACTAGTGATGTAATAAACATAATGTCACTAGTGATGTAATGAACTTATTAAATCACTAGTGATGTAATGAACTTATTACGTCACTAGTGAACTAAAGAATCGGTGAACAATTTTCTAATATTTCACAATAAGTGTTCGCCACTTCGAATCAATAAAACCAATCACTTTTTTTTAACAAATACAATACTTTATTGGATATTTCAGTTACTATTGCGATGCATAATTAAGCATTTGTTAGAATAAACGAAAATGTGCGCAAGATTTAAAACTTAAATCACAATATTGAGCATTATTGATGGCTAACTTAACAAAGTACACGGATATCTAAACCTAGAGCCGACGGAGGCGAGGTTGATGAAAAATTTCATGAAAACAACAATTTATCCAGTTGTCGTTGTTTCCTGTTACAACCCATAAAAGTTGGAAAAAAACGGAACTTTTAAACTAAGGGCGGATATCTGAATTTTACCTTAAGTTAGACCTTAGATAAGGTAGCCTTAACGTTAAGCTAAACCTTTAAGTGACGCGTTAAGTGCCTCTTCTCACCAAAGCAACTGGCAACCGCAACGCAGTTGCTCATGCGTTCCCACTGGAATTAAAGCAACCGCAACCAAAGCAACTGGTAACCGCAACGCAGTTGCTCATGCGTTCCCACTGGAATTAAAGCAACCGCAACGCAACTGCAATGCGACCGCAACTTCAGTTGAGTTGCTCTGGGGTTCCCACTGGAATCAAATGGTTTGAAGTCTCTTTTGACATGAGCAGTATGCCGGGCATTGAGCGGTATGCCGGGCAACTCATAAGCAACTATAGTCTATTCATTTCCAAGATAGACCGATTAACAACAAACGCACGTGATCGGTGAAACTAACAGTGAACAGGGCAGTGCTTATAATATTATAATTATAGAAAATTATGATCGCAATATTGTTGAATACAATTTTGAAATATCGGAATGTAAATAAGTATTCATGGTAAAATATAAAATAAATTAATAAATACAGGGTTTCCGGAAAATACGTGTCGATGTACATTTTGTCAGAATTGTCAATTTATTCGAAACGAAAGAATCCGTGATCCAAATTGTTATTAAAAAAATTCTGTTTACTGATGAAGCCGTACAAGATCCGAATTCACCAACCTGTATATCTTATTGATCCGATTATGATGAAATTATTCGGATAAGTTTGAGGAGTTATCATCGTCGCTTAAGTCTACAGTAATACCGAATTAGTCGTTCAACTTGTATCTCGATAATATTATCGAGTTCCCACATTCTGGTTTCTACTTTTTGTTGCACTAATACATTTTTGACTCTTCTCAGGTGTAATAGTTGCTAAGGCACGGTCAAAAAGGTCTTTCATATCGACAAACTTGTAGGTTGAATTATTTTGGCAACAAAAGTCTTAAAAATTACCTCTTTCATTTCAAAACTAAAATGATTTTTCTTGTGACGTTTCTTAGATGGACTCAAATTAATATACACTTGGGCTTCGTCCATTCCTTTAACAAATATACTAAGGTAGCTATGTTGAGTAGCACTCACAACAACAACAAAAAAAATTAAAGGACAAAAATAAAAATGGAATAATCACAACCAACGAACCAACACTAATTTCCTGATTTCAACTCTGTAAAAATTATAAGCCCCGCCCCCCGTTCGCACCATATCGAACGGCCAATGAGAATACGCATGCGCGGAGGCTGCTCCTACTCAATTGATGATCATGCGCAAACAGTGTTTATACCTATTCTATCTTGGAAATAAATAGACTTTAGTTGCGTTGCAGTTGAGTTGCCTTAAGTCAGTGGGAACACGCGTATTTAAACATAGTCCTGTGTCGCGTTGATGTTACGTTGCGGTTGCCAGTTGCTTTGGTGAGAACAGGCACTTACAATCTATTCCTTTAGATGAGAGTTAAGAAGAACTTTAATATACGGTCAAGTTTGTGTTAAGGATGGCTTATGTCATTCTGTACCTTAAGGTGACGTTGAAATTTGGCCAAAACAAAAATGATCTTAATGGAAAAACATATCGGCCATCGGCCCTAGGTTTAACGGTAAGATAGCGTAAAAAATGAAAAGGAACATCTTACCTTATTTTATAATTCTTATGTAAGTAAAACAGGTATTGCTGGACAGCCTAGTAAATCGATGTTTAACATATGTCTACATTTTTCTTAACATTAAAATAAAAAAGGGTGTGTGTTATTTAGTAACGGCTACGGTTTCTATTTGCCGGTGGGTGGTAGACCGCCCGTTTTGTAGTTCCTAGAAATAAGAAGAAACTTATCATTTTGAAAAAGATGCACAACAGGCTCATTGTGCAACGTGTTTCATTTGCACACTGCAGCTTAAGATAATAGAAAACGTATTTTCTCTACTACCTTGTTAGAAAACGTCATTTTCGACACAGAAACAAGGGAGATAAATGGCTATTTTCCACCCACTTCACTTTCCAAGAGCTTTATGAATGGATTATGGGATCTGTAGTTTACAATACCTTTGGATGAAACATATAATGATGAAAAACAGTCCTAGGTATTTTCTTTCACTGTTGGGGGGGGAGAAGAGCTTTCTAGTACCCTTCTTCATACGATTACATGGGCCGAAATGAAATACACTTAATAATTCTGTGGATTCGTAAGGTGGCGTCGTGTAAATTGGGAATTAGTTTTACTTACTTGGACTTCCGGCCCTTATTATTATGAGATCTATTATCTGAACTTTGTGTATTTGGTTGCCTATTCTGGACCACTGGCGGTGTTTGTCGGTAGACATTCGGCTGACCTCGTCCTACCAACCGTGGATCTGCTAATGTTTAGAAAAAAGTTTCTTTCATCAAACGAATTACATGCCGTTTATTAAATCTAACCAATAAAACAGCTTTAAATGAAAAATACCTCCTTCAAGAGGCCCTGGAAGCTTTTCTCCTTAAGGTGCATATCCACCAAGCGCGCAAACTGTTGTGATTGTTAGCAACCCAAGTAGCATTTTTAGACACATTATGGTAAATGTATCGTAACTATCGTTTCCGTTTCCGATCAAAATTGGAAACTGTTGGCAACAAAAATGGAAATATTTTCGAAAAGTATACATTTTAAATGGGACATTACACGTGTTTCCAAGTGGTTGGTATTAGCTGTGACCTTCGCTGCTTCGATGCACAATCGAAACTTTTATCGAAAATGTTCGAAAATATTTCTAAACTGTTACTTATGTTCATTCAAAAATGACAGTATAAAGGGGCGGAGCTATGTTAAACTATGCGCAAAACAATTAGGATACCGTCACTGTTGTAAAATAAAAGAAACAATAGTTTCGCCATGATGAATTCGTTATAAGTATATTTCCTATAAGATATTTTATTTCATATACCTAGTTATTGAACATAAAAACCAAAAAATCATTGTCGCAGTAATTTTTTTCGTGCAGTTTAGTAATTTGGCTTTATATTTTTAATGCGCCCTCGATTTATTTTAATTTACAGAAAAAAATATACTTTGTCAAAAAAATGAAAATTAAAATATTATCAATTTTTATTTATTTCTTTTATAAATCGACTCAGCTAGGAAAATGGAACTTATCTAACAACTTTTGGCTTTGCAAGAGATGCAGGCTCATTTTAACAAAATAAAATTGATTACCCAAAATGGCCGCTAGAAAGCAATAAATTATTCTGGTCCAAAATGGACTCGACACACAATTTCTAGTCTTTGGCTTCTATAATGTTTCCATAATGCACAGAAAAATAAAAGGTTTGTTAAGGTGATGGTGAATGCCACAGAAAAAAATGTTTGCTTGTATGCACATAAAACAAAGGTTGGGTATGGACAGCCTAAGTCTGACGTCACGAGAGGCGTGGTTTCAAAAACCTCTCCAAACTAAAATTACATTGAAAATCCCATAAGAGATTTTTTAAAGCATCGGTACACGTTTATAAGGGATAAATAAGCAATTTCCTGATGTTATTTCTATATTAGATATTATTATTCACTCACTTTCAGAAACAGATTGACGTAAGTGTTTCTTAAAGACTTTTAATCAACATCTTGTTTGAGGTGATATTATTATTGTTTGCATAGGGAGATTTAAATTGTTATTTTTGTGTTAAAAACAGCTTATTGCACTGTATTTATCAACATAGAGTATACCCACCCTATAACCACACTTTATGTTGATAAATACAGTACAGTAAGCTTTTTTACAGAAAAATAACAATTGATATCTCGCTAAACAATAACATAACCTTAAACTTGTTCAGATGGTGATTAAAAATCTACCTAAAACACTTACTTCAATCTGAGGTTGAAAATAGATCAATAATAACAGCTAAAATATAAATAATATCAAGAAGTTGCTTATTTATCGTTAATAAACGTACACCGATGCTATAAAAAATCTCTTATGGGAAATTCAATGCAATCTTGTGTCTTACCAAAACATAAAAAATTTTAACTAAAAATTTTTCGAAAAATATTTATCTCCGCGTGTCGTTAATGTATCGACACTATGGTTTGTAAAATATTTCGAAACAGACACATCTTTAAGTGTTTCTAGTAACTGGATTCGAAAATGTCTCGCAAAAGTTTCGTAACACATAATATGTCGATACAACTTTATAATTTTAATCGAAAATGTTTCGAAAGGTTTCTCAGCAAAGAATGTGTGTCTAATTTGTGTCATGGACTCAACACACAATTTCTAGTCTTTGGCTTCTATAATGTTTCCATAATGCACAGAAAAATAAAAGGTTTGTTAAGGTGATGGTGAATGCCACAGAAAAAAATGTTTGCTTGTATGCACATAAAACAAAGGTTGGGTATGGACAGCCTAAGTCTGACGTCACGAGAGGCGTGGTTTCAAAAACCTCTCCAAACTAAAATTACATTGAAAATCCCATAAGAGATTTTTTAAAGCATCGGTACACGTTTATAAGGGATAAATAAGCAATTTCCTGATGTTATTTCTATATTAGATATTATTATTCACTCACTTTCAGAAACAGATTGACGTAAGTGTTTCTTAAAGACTTTTAATCAACATCTTGTTTGAGGTGATATTATTATTGTTTGCATAGGGAGATTTAAATTGTTATTTTTGTGTTAAAAACAGCTTATTGCACTGTATTTATCAACATAGAGTATACCCACCCTATAACCACACTTTATGTTGATAAATACAGTACAGTAAGCTTTTTTACAGAAAAATAACAATTGATATCTCGCTAAACAATAACATAACCTTAAACTTGTTCAGATGGTGATTAAAAATCTACCTAAAACACTTACTTCAATCTGAGGTTGAAAATAGATCAATAATAACAGCTAAAATATAAATAATATCAAGAAGTTGCTTATTTATCGTTAATAAACGTACACCGATGCTATAAAAAATCTCTTATGGGAAATTCAATGCAATCTTGTGTCTTACCAAAACATAAAAAATTTTAACTAAAAATTTTTCGAAAAATATTTATCTCCGCGTGTCGTTAATGTATCGACACTATGGTTTGTAAAATATTTCGAAACAGACACATCTTTAAGTGTTTCTAGTAACTGGATTCGAAAATGTCTCGCAAAAGTTTCGTAACACATAATATGTCGATACAACTTTATAATTTTAATCGAAAATGTTTCGAAAGGTTTCTCAGCAAAGAATGTGTGTCTAATTTGTGTCATGGACTCAACACACAATTTCTAGTCTTTGGCTTCTATAATGTTTCCATAATGCACAGAAAAATAAAAGGTTTGTTAAGGTGATGGTGAATGCCACAGAAAAAAATGTTTGCTTGTATGCACATAAAACAGAGGTTGGGTATGGACAGCCTAAGTCTGACGTCACGAGAGGCGTGGTTTCAAAAACCTCTCCAAACTAAAATTACATTGAAAATCCCATAAGAGATTTTTTAAAGCATCGGTACACGTTTATAAGGGATAAATAAGCAATTTCCTGATGTTATTTGTATATTAGATATTATTATTGATTCACTTTCAGAAACAGATTGACGTAAGTGTTTCTTGAAGACTTTTAATCAACATCTTGTTGAAGGTTATGTTATTATTGTTTGCATAGGGAGATTTATATTGTTATTATATTAGTTATTATTGCACTGTATTTATCAACATAGAGTATACCCACCCTATAGCCATACTTTATCTTGATAAACACAGTACAGTAAGCTTTTTTACAGAAAAATAACAATTGAAATCTCGCTAAACAATAACATAACCTCAAACTTGTTCAGATGGTGATTAAAAATCTACCTAAAACACTTACTTCAATCTGAGGTTGAAAATAGATCAATAATAACAGCTAAAATATAAATAATATCAAGAAGTTGCTTATTTATCTTTAATAAACGTACACCGATGCTATAAAAAATCTCTTATGGGAAATTCAATGCAATCTTGTGTCTTACCAAAACTTTAACTAAAAATTTTTTCGAAAAATATTTATCTCCGCGTGTCGTTAATGTATCGACCCTATGATTTGTAAAAATATTTCGAAACAGGCACGTCTTTAAGTGTTTCTAGTAACTGGATTCGAAAATGTGTCGCAAAAGTTTCGTAACACATATGTCTCGATACAACTTTATAATTTTAATCGAAAATGTTTCGAAACGTTTCTCAGCAATGAATGTGTGTCTAATTTGTGCCTAAAAATGATACTTGGGAACTATATGCAAACTCAATTTTTTGTTTGGCGAAGAAGTACGTTTGGTCTATACGAAAAAAGTTTATATGAACTTGTAGTAGTACTCTTTTCACTTGTTTCCTTCATATCCGGGAGATTTCCCACATTTTCCCGGACACCCTATATAGAGTGTTCCATTTGAAAAAGCAAGTTAAAGTCGACTTCCGGTACAACCGAATACTTACATTGTACAATGTACGGCATAGGCACCCCCTGGTAAAAATTCGGCGGAAACGTAAATCTCTGTCTTTCGAAATGTGTAATATCACTTGCTGGGGTGGGCGATCGGCTACTCCTGGCTGTCCCCGGCGTCGTCACCCTTTCCCCGCTCATCTGGAAATTAAACTAGATGCACTAAAGCGAGTCTACAATAGCTCCGTTGCAGGCAGCAGCGGTTAGAATCCGTCAGCAAGGCGTTCGTACACGAACACATCTCATGGTATAAATAACTAAACAGGTAAAGCCCTGGTTTTTAGTACATTCCGTTACGAAATATTTCGGTGGATTGGAACGGAAAAGTTCGTCGTTGGTCATTTGGTCACATGTGTGGTTTTTACTGCAGTACAAGTGCATGGTTAAAAATGGACGATATTAGTAGATTCATTTGTACAGGGTGATCACGTATTATGTCCCCCTATCTTTACCTTTTTATTTTACGTACTTGAGAAAACTATACAAGGTTTTTAAAGTAGTATTTGCAATGGGAACAAATATCATTTAGATCTGTTGATTTATAAGTAGGGTTGGTTTTACTCAATATGATGTTGAGGCCCTTTGTTAGACATCTATATTATAATATGCAACCAAGTAATTTACGAAATAACCTACAGAGTTATGTACAGGATACCCTATAAGACGACACTAACTTGTGATCGTATGATATTAGTAAATCATAATAAATTACTTTTAATAATAATAATAATAATAATAATAATCTTTATTGTCTAACAGAGTAAAATCCAATTACAAGACAATATGACCTGTAAAAAAAAAATTATACATAAGCAACAAAAAAATCCGAGATAGGAAAAAGAAGGAAAAAAAAAGAGAGAAAGATAATGGTTGCATCAAGGTAACAGTTTATGCTTTATAAGTTTAGTAAATTGGGTATTGGACGAACCGAATACATCAATGTCATTAAGGGTATTATTGAAAATCAACATGGATTGGTATACAGGTGTTTTAATCAGAAAGTTAGAGGAGGGAGTAGGGAGATAAAAGACGGGATGGTGCCTAACTGAACGAAGAGGAACATGGAAAAGAATACAAGACAGCAGCTCCGGGGAATCGATGAGCGAACAGCAAATACGATACAAAAACTGCATAAACATGAGGTATCTGGTATCTGCGGTTGAGGAGCGATGGCATCTGGAATCCAGATAACAGTGCATTCTGGTTAGTGCCCCGGGTAGGATATATACCATCTTCTCTATAGGCGATAAACTTGACAAACTTTCTTTGTACGTTCTCTAATAAAATAATATATTTATGAAAGACCGGATGCCAAATAACACCACCATACTCCAACTTAGACTGCACAAAACTGTAATAAAGGGTTTTCAGGGTTTTGGTGTTTGAGAAATCAGTCGAATTCCGTAGGATAAATCCCAGGGCCTTCATCACACTGCTGTGAATGCTCCTAAAGTGGTGGGGGAAGGGAAGCTTATTGTCGCTTTTGCATAACTTATTAAGGAAAAAACATTGTTTGAAGTGATAAGGGACCCCGAATTGCGTAACGGGCCTAGGGCCCCCTATAACCAAAATAGGCACATTGTATATTCCGATTTATTAATAATAATAAAGTCGGTAGAAATAATGAGCGCGTTTAGTTAGGCCGATCTTTATTCTGTCGTAGATTTTCTTGCCCTGTTGCCAGTGTGAGGCACCGCACGCCTTATTTAATTTGTCAATTTAAAATCGTATTGTTTATTTTAAGCTCTTTTATTTTTTGGTTCTTTTCGAGGCCCCATTAAATACGAGGCCGTAGGCTAGAGCCTAGTATGCCTAGTGATATATCCGAAAACAAAGTTGTTCCTATTGCAAATACTACTTTGAAAACTTTGTATAACAATCGTTTTAATTTTCCTCAAGCACGTAAGATAAAAAGGTTAAGGTGGGGGGACATAATACGTGATCACCCTCTACAAATGAATGTAGTAATATCGTCCATGTTTAACCACGAACTTGTAAAAAAACACATACGTGACCAAATGACCAACGACGACCTTTTCCGTTCCAATCCACCGAAATATTTCGTAACGAAATGTAGTAAAAAAACAAGGCTTAAGGTTCCACGCCGATGGAGGCGTGGCTTATGATGTCACCGGGTGAGTGATTTTTAAATCTCTTATGTATATTGCTGCCAGCGTTTTTTACTCTCTTTTACAGGTATTAAAAGGTTTTACGCATTTAATAGTATGTGAAATGAAAGAATAATATAATGGTATTTAGGTATATTTATTTCATGAACATATACAGGGTGTCCGGGAACATGTGGGAAATCTCCCGGATATGAAGAAAATACGTGAAAAGAATACTATAGGTTCATATAAACTTCTTTCGTATCGGCCTCCTCTTCGGAGATATGGGCTCCCAAAGAGCACCAATGGAATCAAGTTTTTTACACATAATTATTGAACCACCTGGTATATTTCAATTATTTTTTAATATGATGTATACCAGGTAAGACCCGTCAAATTACTACCCAAGAAACTGTTGTGAATTACTCACAGCTGCAGGGACGGACTAGCTGTAACACTCATGGGCCCATTTTTTTTACGCCCTGTATGATGAGAACTTTGGACAATGTTTTTTACATACCTTTAACTATTGGCTAAAAATTAAGTACTCTTCACTCATGTCGCTAATCCTAACCGTTTTCGAGAAAACGTCATTTTATTTACACTGAATCCCCTAACTGCTCATGGGCTAAATATGAAAAAGCGGAATCTTGAAGGTTGAACATTGGATCGGAACAAAGATGTATCTTTTATTGAAATACCCGAAGCACATGATGTATATAAAATGCCGTTTTTTCGAAAACGGTTAGGATTAGCGACATGAATGAAGAGTACTTAATTTTTAGCCAATAGTTAAAGGTACGTAAAAAACATTGTCCAAAGTTCTCATCATACAGGGCGTAAAAAAAATGGGCCCATGAGTGTTACAGCTAGTCCGTCCCTGCAGCTGTGAGTAATTCACAACAGTTTCTTGGGTAGTAATTTGACGGGTCTTACCTGGTATACATCATATTAAAAAATAATTGAAATATACCAGGTGGTTCAATAATTATGTGTAAAAAACTTGATTCCATTGGTGCTCTTTGGGAGCCCATATCTCCGAGGAGGAGGCCGATACGAAAGAAGTTTATATGAACCTATAGTATTCTTTTTACGTGTTTTCTTCATATCCGGGAGATTTCCCACATGTTCCCGGACACCCTGTATAAAGATTAAAGCTAAAATACGACCTAAGTAGTTATAAACAAATTAAACTATTTTTTTAAATAGTCCATCTCCCAGTGGAGTGAAATTGTGAAGAGGTAAAGAAACTCATAGTCTGCTTCAGTAGTTAAATAAACAATATTTTAGTTTCCATGTTTCGAATGCATATACCCTCATCAGCTTCAGTGGAAAATACTTAAGAAGTAAATGTCAACCCGAACAAAACCGTATCCAATTTTTTAGCGGAAAGCGAACAAACACCTTATATTTCTATCAAATTTCTCTGCCTGGTTATCCATATCACAACCGAACACAGCGCACCTCATTTTATGAAAATTCAGACATTTATTTTAATAAACACACACGACTAAAGAAGAACAAATTCTGGTGAACTTTCAAAATTTCCATGGAAAACTACGGCAAACGGCACTCACTACTCACTACGTGGCGACCAGTGTTGCCAGAAATATTTGATCAAAAGTAATAGCTGCACGGTTCGAAACCTAATATAATAGTAAAAAACGGTGTCAGAGTAAGAAAAAAAGGTCGTTACTTTCCTATGATATGGGTGGCCACCTTCAGATTGAAAATACATTTTATATGGGGAGCCCCACAATAAGATTAAACATCTCAAAACTTGTTAAAATAGTAATGGATATATCACAATTGTAAAAGACTGACAACGCTGGTGGCATCGAGCATGGCCGGCCGAGCAGCTTCGGCTATCGTCGACAGATTCCAATGGCGCTGCGGATGTTTTAAAAATTCGTCGGAATCCTTTCTTATTTTAGTGGCATTTTAGCTGTAACGTGTGTTATATTCCTATGAAATTAATATACGTTAATACTTGTCATATATTATTCTTTCATTTCACATACCATTAAATGCGTAAAACCTCTTAACACCTCAACCCATAATTATCCTTCTGACAATAAATTGTCTCATATCTATTTACCTGAATCCCTAATTATTATACCATTTTAAATAAGCGTTAATTCAAAATAAAAATAAATCAATTAGCGATATTTTCAACCCGATCCTGCACCCACTTATTGCGGTTTGAAGATGTCGGAATCTACACGAACGGGGTTAAAACAGATAATTGATTTATTGCAGTAAAAGGACAACCGTACTAAACTAACCAACCTGTCTAAAAAGCCTGGGCGCCATCGGGTAGCCGGGCTGATGAAAAACGAATTGCGGCGTAGGCGGAGTACTGGGCGGAGGCGTCCTGTACTGTCCGGGAGCGCCGACGGTCGGAGGACAGTACCCGGCGGCCACCACCGTCGCGGCAGGAGAATTGGTTCCGGTGCTACTCTGACTCGAACACATCATGAAAGAGCGCGGCTGTTTTACAAAGTTCGGGGGCGGCTTCGTGAGCGAGCCGCGTCTCGGGTCGAACTGTTGCGGACCTGGAAATAACATTTATATGTTAATTTTTTTATGGGCCTGTATCAAATATGTAACTTATTAATAAATTCAGTAAATCCACCCAAGTAACCATTTATAAGACAGTTTTCATTTATTTATGGATCGAAAGTGCTTTAATATCTCCCTGTTTGGCCAATCTTTACACTTTAGTTTATACACACCTGATTTTCTATTTTTGTGATTTTTTATATATTTCCCTAAGAATACAAGAACATTATAATAGTTACATAAAAGATAAAACAGATTCTAATTATTTCAACCATTTAAAAGAAAAACAACATAATTTTGATTCAAATTTTAAAATCTTACATACTGAAAACAAAGGCATAAAACTTAATCTGTTAAAATCCATGGAAATAAATAAACTTAAAAATATCTGAATGATTAAATAGACCTTAACAATTCTCCTTTGTTAAATTTATTTCAGCAATCCGCAATTACTTGTATAAATAAATCTATAAAATAATTTATATAATCGCTATACTGAGCATTTGGAAAATCCCATCGTTACTATTATATCCCCTACACCATCTTTATACCTGTAATAATATTGTAAGATTGTACACTTTGTTAGATATAGAAAAATATTCATTCATTCTCAATCTGAAGAAGCGACAGTGATAGCGAAACATGCCATTTTTAAGAATATAGTGGAAAAGAAATATAACATAGTTTTATTGTTTCTCATAATATTAGTTATGGATTTCCACCAAGTATCGGCTGAATCAATTAATTTTTTTTTTTTTTTAATAATAATAATAATGTTTATTCCCAACGAGCTATTGTAGTCCATTACAGGGAATATTATAACATAGAACATAAATAAGTAATTAATCAATAAAAAAATTCAAAATAAAAAATATTATAAATGGTTTTTTTTTAAGTAATTTGTATGTTTTCCAGAAAAAAATTCTTTCCTTTTTTTTTAAACAATTTTAAATTAAAATTTTTTGTTAATACTTTAGGTAATGTATTATAAATATTTATTCCATCAAATAAAATAGATTTCATCCCTATTCTACTTTTAATTTAATTTTTTTTAAATGGTCAATATTTCTGGTATTATGATTGTGTATATCAGTTAATTTTACAGATTTGATACAAGATTTTTTATTTTTATTATTAATTGCATGAATTAGTATACTGACTTTTAATTTATATAAACTATTCAGATCTAGATATCCTCTTTGTTTATATAAATTTGCCGTCGGTTCCAAAATTCCAGTTTATGAATACATTTTATAATTTTGTTCTGTAGTCTTTTTAAAGGGTTTAATATTGTGGCATATGCAGATCCCCAAACCGATATTAAATATTGAAATTTTGAATAAACTAATGAATAATAAATATTTTTTAAATGTATTAAAGGTATATAATCTCTAATTTTAAATAATATTCCAATGAGTCGTGATACGCTTTTTCGAAGATTTTCAACATGTTTTCTCCAATTTAAATTTTCGTCTATTATAAGCCTAAAAACTTTACGGATTTTACATACTTTATATTTTAAAAAATACACGTCCGTATTTAAAAAATTGAAGTTGATCATGATATCTAAGTTATAAAAAACGACATCAAAAACTGAAGTTCTCATTTAAAGCACGGATTTCTAAAATCAAAACCTTTCGAACTATCAAAGAAATTAATTTTAGACGTTTTTAACAAATGGCGTTGCATCTCATGATCAAAAACAATTAGAAAACGTTTACAGTCGGTACCGTATATGAAGTACGTTAAGCAATACAACCGCTTGAACAGGGTAGTCGGTGGCTCTCAAACAATAAATTATATTTTAGGTATTTTCTAAATAAAATAATTTAAAGTAGGTAAATAAAAAATTAGTTAAGGTAAAGAAAAATAATTATTTTTTAGCGTTTATAGCATTTTTCTGTTGTTCGTTTTTTATATTTGAAGCCCATATCTTTTAAAATGATGCACAAACTGGTAGTTCCAATATCACAAAGTACTTTCTTCCTTATCTTTTCAAGAATAGCTTTGAGGGTAACATATCCCTACGCTTAATACATATCATAAACAACATTCCTAATCAATAGTTTTATCCCTTGGGATAAATCAAAGGTTTTAGAATGGAGTCGAACCCTTTTATATGGTCTGTCCAATTCCTCTTCACTCTTTTTTCGAAGTCTGAAATGCCGCAAGCATCAGACCTATTGCCAAAACATACACTAACGGGCCCGAGTTATCTTTTTCTAAAGTAAAATAACGTTCCACTTGTAATACCAAACGGCGTTCACCTGGAGATAAACACCTTCTAGGCGTTGTGTCACCTTGCTGAACATTTTGTATAACTTATTTGAGCTGGGCTGCATTCTTGGTGAAACGTAATTTCCATTGTGCGGAAGGTAAAAAAAGAAGAACTAATTGTTATGTTTCACAGTTTTTATTTCAGTTGCCTGATACGCGTATTTCGACCTTTTCAGGGCATTATCAAAGGAGTAATTGATAATGCCCTGAAAAGGTCGAAATACGCGTATCAGGCAACTGAAATAAAAACTGTGAAACATAACAAGTAGTTCTTCTTTTTTTTACCTTCCGCACAATTTTGTATAACTTTGCTTTATAACTGCTTTTAATTCACACCGCTGATTTCGCCCAGTAATATTTGGCCGAATACAGTGAACCAGTGGAATGTTCGGTACGATCAAGTATAGCGAAGGTATTGTTAACTTAGCCGTCTTACTGTTGAAAATGCGACAACATCTTTTAACGATTTAATCCGATATTGGACTTCATAAAACGAACCGACTTTATACCGTTCTCAAAAAGCTTTAGAAACGGCACATTCTCTCTAAATTAACCAACTTCGTAGAAATTACCGTTCGTAAGATGGTGGTCAATTAAATAGATGCCACCTTGTATATGTCAACATTTTTTTAAATCGTGTTGGTGTAATGAACAATGAATGTAAACAAACCCCCACGGAAAAAAAATCACAGTCTAAAGTCCTCTGAAGCCTCTCCCGTATGGTAATATCCACAGGGCCAACACTCCATTCATAAATCTGTTGGAAAGTGAGTTTGTGATTGTTTGAAATGTTATTGAAAATCAGTAATGGGTGGAAGAGTGACAAAACATGTTGGTCTCGCCAATGGCAACAATGTTGAAGTCTGGTTAAATCAAAGATCTTACAAGGTTAAATCCAATAACGTTTAAAAGGTTATGGAGCGGTCTTCATCGTTTCGGAGCGGAGCTAGTCTGGGCAAAAAGCCCAACAAGGGCGTATAATTTACTTTGAGATTCTTTACGTTTAACTATATTTTCTATTCAAAAAGTGTAGTTTCGAATATTGGATATTTATAAAAAAGATAGAAATATTGATCCAGTTTTTATATACCGTGTATCCAAGGATGGATTTAACTATTTATGCTTAGCATCAATATTTTTGGTGTATTCATTACTGGATGATACTCTCCAGATATAAAAGTGTAGATTTCTAGCCAGATTGTCATATTTATCACTAAGACATCTTGCAAAATCCCAATTAAAAATTTGTAAATTTGACAATTACAACTGGTTTAAGGTTAATCCGCAATTGCTCTTAAAATAAGTTTATTTCTAATAATAAAACTGTGAAAAGCATGATTCTTTAAAATAATGTTATTATACTTAAAGGTATCAAATAAATCGTGAAATAATCCAACTGCACTCTGGTCATCTATCTTTAGTTTATTACCTGCTCACATGCATTGGGTGTGGCCAATTAGCAAGGAGGGAGAAACGGAATGGGTGATGCAAACTCAAAATCAAATTTCTAAATATATTTACTAACCTGTGAAATTTTAATTTAACACCATTGCATCTTCTAGTGAAGTATTTTATGGCCGCACAAGACTCAACCATCTTGTAAATGCAAGATTTATATTAAGAAATAAACCAACTCGACTGCTTTTTGCCCGGACTAGCACCACGGACCGGTCCATAACCTTTTAAACGTCAATGGTTAGTCAGAAATCATATCAATACAATCATATTAAAACATAACCATACTTACCGAAGAAAAGATAAATCCTTGCTTAAATGATCCACTCTTTTACAAACTATACATGAATGCACCATCATTGTTTATAATAAAGACGATTTTTCACCAATACTCACAAAAAAAATAAAAACAACCAAGTATATAAACACTCCCTTAAAAGCGGTTAGCAGCGAGTAGCAACAGTGCATTCTTCTTCCATTGATAAAGTTTGATCGTTTGCCGTCGAGCGTAGTATCTTTTAACTTGATGTTGTCAGAGTGCAGTCGGTTTATTTCAAACTTTTATGTATAATAATAATATTTTTTTTCTAAATCTCTCAAGGCCTATTCACAATTTATATTAAAATTATTGGGAAATAAATTTATTTTAAAAGCAATTGCGGATTAACCTTAAACCAGTTGCAATTGTCAAATTAACAAATTTTTAATTGGGATTTTGCAGATACCTTAGCGATAAATAGGACAATCTGGCTATGCTGCAAGCATAACAGCAAGGTGGGGAGTGCACGTTTACAATCCTTACGTCGACTTCAAATGTAAACAATTCTATCTGGAGTTTGTAAGATCTTTGGTAATATCATTTAGACTGAACTTACACCAATACACGTAGCATCTCCTGTACTTACATTTAGTATTTACAGGCACAAACCCTCTCAGCGTACCAGGATGCGGTCCCAAATTCACCTGGTGCATACTCTGCGACAATTGCACGAAACCGTCCGGATTGTTCGGCCCAAACGATGCCGCAGATACCGAAGGGGTCCCGCTGGTCGGCGTCGGTGTGTTTTGGGGGTAAGCACCGGGTATATTTTGAGTTTGGTAAGCTGGAAAAAATTTTTCAATAAAATGAGTATTTGTTCGGAAAAAGAGCCTTTGGGAGTGGTTATCAATAATTCGAAACTAGAAATAATGACTTTTACGTTTTGGGCGCCATATAAGTAAGAAAAAATCGTATATTACCGGGTGTTTGATAAAGTGCTGGACTGTGAGTATAAATTAAAGACGGCTGGTTCTGATAAATAACGGCTCCATTCGGTTGGTTTGGTGGATAAACCATTTGGACTGGCTGATTGGGGTACATCGGTAGTACCTCGGGGTTCTGCGCTTGTGGCGGCGGCTGCTGAGGCACGTAATTCATCGCTGTTGGAAACCCAGCAGGCATAAAAGCTGTAACAAGAGACATTATCTAGTTACGATTGATTTAAATCCAAATTAAAGGTTAAAGGCAAATATTAAGTAGAACATCTGTGACGCTGTGAGATCGAATAGTCTTCTAGGAAGCTTTTCAGCTTCAGCGAACCCGCTCTCATGTTTTGTCAAACTATAGTAAAAATCTGGCGGCTCTAGCCAAAATATAAAACTATAATGTCTAATAAGAACAAACCGCACACTTTTTAACAATGAATTTTTGATAATTTGAGGGATTTTCTCTTCTCATGCTTCAAATTTAATATCAACAATTTAATTGTTTAAATAGTCTTAACATGCTCGCCCCCAACTTCAATTAATTTTAAAAAATACCATTTTGTTCTTTATCCTCTTATCTGCAAAACCCATTTTACGAAAAAGTGGCTATTATATCGGTAGTTCTTAAATATTTTCGATCGCAAGTCACGCAGAGCGTGTGGTATGCCCTTGCGCGACGTGTCGAGAAATCTACAATCGAGCTCGGTGCAGTGTGAATCATTAATATTTCCATCCCTTGCGTCGTTCGAAAGCGTAGTTCTGCCAAGCTTCGCGCGATGGGTGACTTGTTTTCCTATACAACGCGTCCAAGATAAGGAGGGCAAGTACCGGGATCTCGGAAACCGTAAGAGATACGAAGTCGGTTAAATGGAGGTAAAGTTGCGCATTTACGTACCTACCTAATAATATGCCGTTTAGAAAGTTTTAAAATTCCGAGTAGTTCCGGAGATATCCGGAAAAAAAACGAAATTCTGAAAAATCGTTTTATTGTTTTCCTGGGTTGTCTTGAGATCGAATTCTAAAGTAAATTGCACTTTTGCATTGAATTCCGCTCTATCTAACAGCGTTAATTGTTTGTAATCCGACGAGTCGTCTTCGAAGGGCCATTATCAACTTTCTTTTTTTAAATACGGTCCTGTTTTTCTGATATTGGAATTTGATAGCTTTTTTTCTTCCGAATGCAACGATGTATGATACATTGTGGTTTAATGACGTTTCGAGGGTTTTTTGAACAACATCAGGGAATTTTGGGATACGGTCCTGTATTTCTTCTAATTTTATAAATAATATCTCATAAGTAAGCTCTAAATTTTTACGTATGTTGGACTAGTTCAATAAATAACAAATAATTTAATAATAAACCACAAATAAGTGAACAAAATAAGGAAACAATATTTCAAACTTCTGTTGATTCGGGATTTAAAAGAAAAGTAAGGAACATAAATTTACAAATGCTAAAACGTTTGATATCCTATCGCATGCTTTATTTTATCTCAAAAAAACTGTTATGTGGCAGTTAGAAGATGTTATTTGTGCTTAGAGAATAACGGAAATCATTTTGAACACCTGATTGTGTAGTTCCTTACTTTTTTCGTTTTTTGCTGTTTTGGAATGATTTTTGTTCACTTATTTGTGTTTTATTATTAAATTATTTGTTAATTATTGAACTTGTCCAACATAAGTAAAAATTTAGAGCTTACTTATGAGATATTATTTATAAAATTAGGAGAAATACAGGACCGTATCCCAAAATTTCCTGATGTTGTTCAAAAACCCTCGAAACGTCATTAAACCACAATGTGTCATACATCGTTGCATTCGGAAGAAAAACAGCTCTCAAATTCCAATATCAGGAAAACAGGACCGTATTTACGAAAAGAAAGTTTATAATGGCACTTCGAAGACGACTCGTCGGATTACAAAACAATTAACGCTGTTAGATAGAGCGGAAAAAGTGGCAATGTAAAAGTGCAATTTACTTTAGAATTCCATCTCAAAAAAACCTAGGAAAACAATAAAACGATTTTTCAGAAATTAATTTTTTTCCAGATATCTCCGGAACTACTCGGAATTTTAAAACTTTCTAAACGGCATATTATTAGGCACGTAAATGCGCAACTTTACCTCCATTTAACCGACTTCGTATCTCTTACGGTTTCCGAGATCCCTGTACTGGCCCTCCTGATCTTAGACACGTAGTATAGATCGAGGCGGTTCCCAGTGGGACACCCTGTATAACTAACATAAAAATTGAAAAATATATAGAGTCGTCTGTGGCGCAATTTATCCGGCAAGCGAAAAGTTCCAAGTTCAACACCCCGTTTGAGACGTAAAACTTTCGAACGCTGTCACAGAGAAAACGAAACGCTGTCGATTGGAAACAATACCTGATTGTCCCTGCGGAGGCATCTGTACCGAGAACCGCTGCGGTGGCGTCTGACTAGTAGGCTGTGGCGTGTTCGGATAGAAACTGACCGGCTGCTGGTTCCAGAAAGGAGCCGGCGGCTGCGTTTGGTAGGTGATTGTTTGTGTCGGAGGAGGGTTAGCGCCTTCCGGTACGTAGTAGGTTGTGCTAAGTTCCGGCATATTGGGTTGATCCTGAAAACGTGTTATTTTTTTAGCTCCTAAGGTCGAACGGGGTGCAAAATTTCTGTACAACTGTTAGCTGGTGAGATGCGTACGTATACGAGCTATAACGTGAGGCGAAATAGTCTAGTATAGTAGTAAGACCAGAAAAATTCCATTTCTGGACGTGTAATGAACGATATTTTTTATTATACATCTGGGAACAAAATCAACAAAAAAAATTTTCAATTTTATTATTCTTCAAAATTGTGACTACGCCGGATACCGGCCTTCTTTTTAAATATCCGGTTCGGCCTGATTTTGCACCGGATCCGGCCGTAAGGGATTTTAGATAAGCGAATTGTAGAAATTATGAACAGAACCATAACGACACAGTAGAGCTGTTTTATTTAACGAAACCAAGATGAAAAGAAAAAACAAATGCCATAATTAAATATAATAAATAACAAATAACATTGGACACATTAATATTTTGAATTATGAATTAGCAGATTATGGCGCAGAAAAAAAAAATTTTCCCGTTACTTGCAGAGAGTTTTTTTTTCGTATACATCGCAGGGCTCCGAAAAAAGTATTTCACTAAAACTAACACTTGTCGTAAGCGCATATAAGTATTTTTTTGCGTTTTTTTGATACGAATGAAAACTTTTCTTCGTATTTTATTGTAAAACGTTTCGTTGAAAATACCGGATCCGTTTCCGGTTCGGGATCCGGTCAACAATGTGGCCGCCGTTGGTTCCGGTATCCGGCATTTTCAAATAGTAAATCCGGTAGCCTCACTAGTGAAAAAGTACAACTAATTACTTGCAGTTAGGTAATTCTAAGAAGAATCAATTTTGATCGAAACCCTATACAAGGTATTAGGGAAGTGACTTATTATATAGGGTGTTATGGAAATGACGTGTTATATTTAAATGGGTGACTCCCTGGGTGTCTTAGAGAAGCGCTACATATTGTATTTTTTTTAAATCGACTGTTTTAAAAGTGGGGTAATAAACACTCTTACTCACAGGTCAGTCCGCGCTACTGTACAACATTTCACCCAGAGCCAATGGCAATGTTGTCAAACTTAATGTAAAACTGAAATTCCATATAAAATTATAAAAATAAATTATTTTCTACCTACTTGTATTTATCTTTATACCTAAAAAGCGAGGAAATCCAGGCACAAACACACTCAGATTTTTTCCTTTTCGTGGGAACACTCCTGTAAACACTTTATGTACACACAGTAATAGTGAAACAGAACCGATAGTTAGCTTTTGAAAATAAAATAATACAGAATATTAGATTTTATTACACGCGAAGAAATTTGACGTCCAGGAGAAACGCGTCAATAAAAACAATATTCAAAGATTATTTATGGACGGGCAAGATACAAGCGTAAACCGAAAACATAGAGGGGATTGCTGAGAGTGTGATCGACGAGACACAACGTATCCGGCTGCTGGTTGGTCTTCAACTAACAGACCGCAAGCGTTCGGCGCTATATGAAACTACTTCGCTCAGCCGATGTAAGGCGTCAAGAGCTAATTGGCATTTGACCTAGTAACGTACGTGGCAATTACTATTCCATGTTTTTTCGGGTTGTTTAAAACATAGTCGTAAATGTTCTCCAATTAATTGTACAAAAGGTATTACATAATGGAAAAGTGTTTAAATTATTTTATTTAGTCTCTAAAGAGTTTAAGGTGTACATATGACAACACCGGCTAGAATGCCTTGATTGCTTACATGTATCGCAGCGCCACACAGGTGTTTTTCTGGTTTGACGTCTGGTAACTTTTACCGCTGAATGAATTGAAAGCGCCATTTATGGGTATTTTTCTTCAATTTGTCTTTATCTCCGGAATTGTCGATTTAAATATAATACGTTATTTCCATAACACCCTGTATTACCTGCAAATATTGGCCGCGACTGGCGAGAGACGTACATAATCAATACTAGTCCTAGGTTAATTCTCAAAAGGGTCGGTGAATGATAGTCGGTGTTGTCATATTTACACGGCCAACACTTAGAAAGAAATGCTATATAATTTTAAAACCTTTTAATTCTGTATTTTTTGCAACGTTGTTTTTCAACACAACCTATAGTAATATCATATGGCAACATTTATTATTATAAGTTATTTCACAACCGAACAAAAAACGACAATGATACAGCTGGTAAATTTAACGCCTAATTTCTTAAGCCAGAAATATCTGAACGTTAAAATTCGTATACAAACATGTGGGATTTCAAGGGAATGGCGCGCGAAATGACGTGTCTCTTCTTTCACGCATCAAACCAGACTGAAGAACGACCCAGGACCATCGTAGCTGCGTTTGAGTAACGCTTTCCAATGAGACACGCGATGCGATCTGGCATCACTGTTGCCCTACTAACCTACATATACTTGTTAACTGTCAATATTGTTAACATTCAATTTAAAAAAGTATGTAGGCTTTCTCCAGGACACCCAATTAAATATAATAGGTCATTTCCATAACACCCTCTGGATAATATTATAGTAGGTAATCTACTTTTTTCTAACTTACCATTCTACCATCATATTGCTGCTGTACAGGAACACCATAAGGAGTAGTGTAGACAATGTATGACTGTGGCTGAGGATAAACAGGAACATTTCCGTCCGCCGGGGGATTACTGTAGTTGGGAAAGTGCTGCTGCTGGGGTAGATTCGAAACGTTTTCGCACGAATTCACAACCTATAGTCAACAATAGTTATTAATAGCAATTAGAGAACAAGCCCATAACCTGTTGACGATATGCAACTCAACATACAACAACTAATTTAATATTGAATTTAAATAACCGGTCCAAAGGTCACTGGTAAATTTGTTCCTGCCGGAAGGTTACGTTTATCGTGGGCAGGGATCATACTGTTATTCTCTTCATTCTTTCATCGGTTCAACTGTATATTAGAAAGAGACTGGAATTTTCCTTTATTTATATGGGTTTTGGAAAAAAAGGTCATATTTAAAACAATCCTTACCTGTAAGTAGGGGTAACTTCGACTAATTGGTACCCCAACTGAAGAAGACGTAGACAAGGGCGGCGAAAAAGGCAAACTTGGACTCGTAGCAGTGTTTGTAAAGCTGGATTTTGATTTTGCAGGTGACGGTTTCGGGGGCGGCCTTTTCTATAAATAAAATAGTTAAGAGTCCCATTTCGTTTGTTTATCATTATTATCTTATTTTCTCGTTTATCCTAAAAGAGCTGAATTTTATGACAAACAATAGAACGCCTTCTTAATTTTAATTTTTTTCCCGAAATTATCAGCTGTTTTTCGAAATACATATATTGGTACGCTAGGTTAGGTATTACAATGTTTATGAAAGCAGTCTTTGTTTTGATATTTTTCTTATGCTAAATTTTGATTCGTTTGATTTTAATGACGTATAAGTGATGACGCACTTGTCAAAATCAAGCGCGGATCCAGGGGGTGGTCGTGGGGTCATGACCCCTAGGGTGGCCCATCTTATGCAACCTAGGAAAAATTAAGCTGCCACCACTCAAAATGGTTCCATTTGATGAAAAAACATCCCCACTAAAATTTTATTTTGATCGGATACCAGGAAGTCCCTGCAACGTTAATTCTGATAAAAATTAATTATTACCTAATTTTGCAAATCTGTTGTCTTTGTAAAGGCAAAATGTATTACAAGCAATATTTTTAAATTGCATGTTTGGTCGTTCCCTTCCCCAGACCAGTTTCGCCTTATCACGGCTCATCAGTGAAGCTAGGATCTGATGAAAGGAACGATGTAAGAGTCTATAATGACCCTAAAGTGATTGATGAGATGCAACACTTTGTAGCACTTTGTGTTGCATCTCACCAATCATCAAGAACAATATTTGTTATCCTGAAAGGACAAGAGCAAGAAATATATTCGCTATTAAAATAATAATAATACATGTATACTTTCTCAAATTTGGAGTGATATATTTATAAAAAAATAATTGAACAACAATTTGTACATTAAGTCATACAAGTTTACTTAATAAGACTATTCTAAGACCTGCAACATAGCTCAAGGGCGTTTGCGTGGGATAATATCAAATAAATCGTTCATCTTTTCCACAAATGTTTGTTCTTTTTGTTTTGCACTTTCGCTCTTTTTCTTAGCTGACTTTTGTAACGCTCTCCACTCTGCGTTAAGTTTTTCCAGTTTTTCAATACAGTGGCTTTCTTTTCATACTGGTATGCGAGCTTTGTCCCAAAAAATAGAAGCTTCTTTAATAGTTAGCGCAGCACTATCACGTAAACTTAGTTTCACTTCACGCATGTTAAAGAATAAAACATGCAAAACTTGTTTATTTGAAGGCAACTTATTACCAATAATTTGAGGTGTATAATGTCCAATTAAGTACACGATACTATCTTTCCGTAAATTTCGATTTCCAGACATCACGATGGTTTTTAATTTCACAAAGAAAATACACAGACAAACTTAATTTATCTCTAAGAAGGTCTGTTGCATACTAACATAAGTAAGATATTATTAATAGGGGGTTACTGGCCAAGCCGTTTAAATACACAAAAATTCCAAGAAAACAGCTACCCGTAAATGATTAGGGATATTTTTAGAAGTGACCAATTTGTTAATAAATATTTTAATTACAGGCAACAAAACAATCTGACACCGATCTACCCCGCAATGGCTAATAAAATAAGGATTATTTAATAAAATATTGTATGTACCAGGTACCTACCTGTACCTAATATTTTGACCTGCTGGCGGCACGTGTTCCTGTTGTCGGATTGGATTGAATTTTTGGTGGTTTTATTTTTTAATATAAAGGAACATTTTCACAGGGTGGCCTGGTAAGAATTTTCAAAACTTTTTTTCACCCCTATGGAGATGGGCCACCCTAATGACCCCCCCAAACAATTTAACACGAAAAAGACCATACATATACACGGTGTTCGTTAAGTAATGGGACATGGAAAAACCACAGACTCCTTACGTAAAAATAATAGGATTTAATTATACTTACCTATATCCGAAAGTTGATATTAACCGTGTTAAAGTTAAAACTTCATTTTTATTTTTCTCTAATAACTTTGACAAAAACCATCGGTTTTTGCAAAATTTGACACTTATGGTTTTTTTAGGATGAGGAACTGATGTTTTTGGTGGAATTTTAATGTACAATTTTGCACATTTATTAGGTCATAACTTTTTTGTGCCTCCGTGTATTTAAGTTTTTAATGAAAACAATACTTAATTACAACAATTTATTACGTAAAAAAGGTACACTAATTTCAGGTCGACCAGAGTTACCGTTTCGGAGATATATGCATTTATATAGTTTAGTGCCTGTTATTAATTTGCAAACAATTTTTTTTTTAAAAGTAAAATCTATGAGAAAATAAATGAAATTTAGAGATACAGTTGCTATGAAACCTCTATGTTGTTATTTGCTAGTTTATTATTGTAAAATAGCTGCGTAAAAAAATGTTTCATTTTTCAGTATATCCTAAGTTAAGTAACAATGCCGAAACTAATAAAAGTGCAAAAAATGCCGCAGGCAGCGCCCCCTGCATTGTACATTAAAATTTCACCGAAAAATCAGTTCCTCATCCTAAAAATCCATAATTGCCAAATTTTGTAAAAACCCATTGGTTTCTGTCAAAGTTAATAGAGAAAAACAAAAATGAAGTTTTAACTTTAACACCCTGTATCTCAGTTAATATCAACCGGATATAGGTGAGTATAATTAAATATATAATATTTTTACGAAAGGAGTTTTCTTTTTAAATTTTATGATCAAAAGTCTGTGGTTTTGTACATTACTTAGCGGACATCCTGTATATATACCGGTTTGACTAACGGGTATTACTCTTCGTAACTTTTCCTTGTATCCCCCCAGACCGAAGTTCTGGATCCGCCCGTGGTAAAGATTTACGTACAGATAACACTTAGTACTTAGCAGATACTTTTTTTATTTACCTCATGTTTTGGTGATGATGTCGGTGTCATTTCTTTTTGAGGGGTGGGTGGCCTTTCGTATTTTTCTACTGGCCGGGGCGACGGTTCAGGCGGCATGAGGTGGGGCGGTGGCTTGCTCGGATCGAAGTAGTAGATCGAACCATCGTCATTTTTAAAAGGTTTGCCGGTCTGAAGAAACAAAAATATTTTTACCAATCTTCAAAGTTCAAAATCCCGTGAAAATTTTTTTTTTTTTGGAGTAGACGGCTTTCCTCGATGGAATGACACCGGCTTGTAAATTATAAGTCATTCATCAATAATTAATATTTTTCAACACAATCTTCTTTGAATTAATTATTTCTTACACTGCTTTACAGCATATCAATTACAAAAAGGTAGAACTTCTTTATGATACACTTCAAAAGTTTGATGTTTTGTAACTTTTTACTTTTGTATTGTTGTGATCGGTCGAGCGAAAAACCAATACTTACCTCAGGATTAATAATAATACTTCCCCTCGGAACATTGCTCAGATCGGTCACAGCCCAAACGACAGGGGTTCCCCCCTTATTGCCACATCCCCTATGATCATCGGCACCGTTGGACTCCCCGGGGGGGTGGGGCGTCGACGTGGGACTAGGCGTCACCGATTCAGACATTTGAGATTGAGATTTGTAGCCGGAACTCGAGGGGCTGAGACGCCATGATACCGAACTGGCTCCAGAATCTGAAATTTACAAAAAAAATTACGAAACCGTATAGAATTTATTGTTTTCTATGGGTTTGTTCAGATGGAAATTTCCAAAAAAAAAATTACCCCTTAACAGTGTTGCCAGCTTATTTTTAGTGATTTTCTAACCTGCTTCTTTTCTTCATTGCCTATTTTTTGGGCTAAAATTCTTCAATAATTATCAATCACTGGCTCGGACATTTATTTTAAAATCGATCAAAATGGGGTAGATCGCTTCACCAGAGCAGCCGCGAAAAGTAGGCAGTGGCCCACGGGACGACCTGAACCCCTGCAAAAATTCGAACTAGGGATGTGCGGTACGGTACGATATTCTTGTGTACCGGTATTTTTCTTACCGATACTTGATATTTTGTACCGGTATTTTACTGTACGGTACGGTCCGATACGCTAAGTTTTTACCCAGTACCTATCGTATTTGTATGGTATGTAAATAATTATTTATTAAAATTATATATTATATTTTGACTAATCCAGTTCGTGCTAGAAAACGGAATGCATTCTCGAACGCAGCTCACAGTTACGGCTAAACTATTGCGAAAGAAGAAGATTTTATATTGAACGCGCAATCCCGAATAAAAGAAGAAAACGAACTGACTGGTCTCGTCTGAGAATAGGTGATTCCCCAATTGTGCATTTTAAAAAGTTTGTTTTTTGTTAATTTTTTATCATGCCGCCTCGTCCCATTAGCGATGTATGGAAAGTTTTTATTAAAACCAACAGTGGAGGTACCTGCAAATTATGTCTTTGTGAGGTCAAAAATTCTGAAGGAACGACAAATTTAAGGAAGCATATTGCACGACGACATCCAAAATATAGTTTTAAAAAAAATGAGAAGGAATCTTGCAAAAACGAGGTATGCATATATAGTAAAATTAACATTAAAAGTGTTTGTGTGTACTAAATACGAGTCTAAATATTATTCAGCTATTTCGCAGTTTGTCCCTACTTGTGCTGTTAGTCACCATTCTATCAAGAATTATATAGAAGAAAATGTAATTTTAGGCTTCAGAGAAAATTAATGAAACTATGGACATACAACAACAAGCTGGACCTTCTCAAGAAAAAAGTGACTCGGAGAGTGAGAGTACAAATTGACAGAGAAGATGAGGGCATCTTTCCTGACTTAAAAGCATATTTAAATCTATCCACCGAGCACCTGGACACCACGGATGTTCTCTTATATTGGAAAAATGTTATGGCAAGCACCATCCTAAAAGAACCTGCATTTAAATATTTATCAATAGTAGGGACTTCAGTTCCATCAGAAAGACTATTTTCAAGAGCTGGCGCGGTAATGCATGAATGCCGAAATAGACTACTTGGAGATAGACTCTGTCTAAATTGTTATTTTTAAATTCATTAGAATTAAGTTACTGGAATTTATGATTATTTGTTAGAGGTTTGTGACAAAAATGTATTGATTGATATTTATTATTATTTTGTTACGTTGTCAAATCTAACAAAATGTACATCATTACATTTTGTTCGGGTTGATTGATATTTATGAAGATTTTCTTAAGTTTGTTGATTTTTGTTTGTGGATTTAATTTCATTGTTTATATTTGTTGTGATATTGAGCGATAACTGTTTAATAAATTTTGTTTCGACTGTGATATCTAAGTTGAGAAAAATTTAACATTTTTAAACAGTTTATGTGTCATAAATTATTGCTTTTACTTTTGATCTCCGATTTTTTAAAATATCATAGGTATTAATTACCTATATAAAATGGGCGATTACAACAGATCAGGTCAGAATCTAAAGATAAGACAAGTGGTTGTTAGTAAGCAGGTTTTGTTATACGAAAAACTGTCACTTATCAGAAATAAGCTGCTTATGAACAACCAGTTGTCTTACCGAAGTTCAAGTCAGTTTCTGACCTGATCTAAGTTGTTTGTTCGTACGAGTACGATTTATTTTAAAATTAACTTTTAATCGCCTATTTAATATAGTTAATACCCATGATATTTTAAATGATCGAAGATCAAAAATAAATTTATGGAACATAACTACATAATCTGTTTGACAGTGTTTGAAAATGATAAAACGTCAAATTTTGCTCAACAGAAGATGACAGTTGTGACAAATCTTACGTGCTGCGTTATTTTCTTGAAGTTAGGTCAGAATTTGTGCTGTTCGTAAGCAGCTATTATCTCCAAGAGCAATATAATTTCAAAAAATATTTTTATACATTTTTAATATACTCATTTCATAAAACAATGTACCGGTACTCATTGTACCGGTACTTTACTTAACGATATTGTACCAGACCGGTACTTCCACGTCGGTACATATCGATCCACGAATACCGGTACTTTTGGGAGTATCGCACATCCCTAATTCGAACTAGGTTCGCTAGTATGTAAGCCAAGCGTCACCAAGGCTCGTATATTTTCCTTACTCATTAGTTTAAGGCACGAAGAAGCAGTCGGTAAAAATGCTCTTTAACGAACTATCGTAATGTTTCTATGGCGATCAGAAACATCAGACGCCATCTTTAAAGGAGAATTGCAACCTTGGTCATGGACAAGAGCTTTATTCTTGAACACGCGTAATTTTTATTTCCTCGCTGCTAGGAGGTGGGGCCAAAGTTTATGTGAACTGGACCCTAGCAAATTTTCGGGTCCAAATATGACTTTTGAAAAGTTCCTCAGTGGCGTATACAAAAAGTGGTTCTGGGGGTAACTGGTTTTTTTATAAAAACAGTACAAAAAATGTTATGACATATACAGGGTGATTCAAAAAACGTACCATCGCTCGTGTTGTGATTTTTATTGCTAAAACACATGCTACTTTAGGTGCAAAGCCCAAATTTCACTAAAATTAAAAAAGTCGTTTCGGAAATACATAATCTTGAAAACACCGAATTTTTTTTTAAATTTTAATACCCTGTATCTTTCAAAGCATCTATAAACCCTTGTTGATTGGAACTATTTGTCCGTATATATGGCCAGTTCCATTTGTAAAGAAACCATTAAATAGGCATGTTTTACCTTCAGAAATAAATACTTGTAGAAATAGGTAAACAAATTTAGTATTCATCGAGACCAAAGGGCTATAAATCTTCTCCAGACGCTTTGATGTAATAAGATAAAATTTTCGGGGATAGGAACTCGGATTTAAGCAGGGTCGGCGATTTATCCTTTTGGGTGCTTTTTTACAGATTAAAAGAATGTGTATCAAGTAAAGCGTGAAGATTTCCTTGGAGAAAAATATAAATTCCGACCGTTAAGCAGCTTTTGGGAAAGATACCGATCTCCTTAAGCTCTCTTACTGGCGTTTTGAGCAATTTTAAAATTATTATATGGGACGATTCACGATAGTAGTTACAAACGGCCAAAGGCACGCGCATTTAGTATAAAGTGTTCACAGAAACAAAATCTGCGACCGCTGAGAACATTAAATTGCAATGTTAAGGAAATCATTGTGGCAACGCTGTATGGTCCCATGTTAGAGTAAAAATGACCCTGTAGTTTACTATTCTCATTCATTTCTCGCCGTCGGTGTTGTTAGCGATTATTCGCTGCTGCTTTTGTGATTGTTTGTGTGGTCTATTGTGTTTGGGATTCATTTTTAGTGTTTTTTCGAACTAAAACTATTTAGAGCTATTTATTAGCTATCTACAATGGTTCTTCAGTGCGTGGTCTTCTTCTAACTTATTTGAAGCTGTAGAACTGTGAATGATTGTAAATAAATTATATTTTATGAACGGAATGTTTTGTCTTCCCTTTTTTATTACAGGGTGTTATAGAAATGACGTATTATATTTAAATGGGTGACTCCTGGGGTGTCCTAGAGAAGCGCTACATATTTTTTTTCAATTCGTTTAAAAAGTGGGGTAATTCACCCATAAACCCACAGGTCACTCTTCGGCACAATCATATTACACTGAGCAGCTGTGTAATAAACAGATGTTCTGGCGCGATGTTGCCAAACTGTGTAAAAATTTAGATTCTTATAAAAATAATTATTTAGCTACTTAGTATCCAAATAGAAGTGAATCCCTGTGCCAGTACTCTAGCAAGTAATCCAGGGCACATATATCTTCAGTTTTTTTGGCTTTAGTGGGCAAAGCTTAAACCCCACTAAAACCCCTTCGGCGTTTTTCTTCCAATCTCAGAACATGACCCTGTATATCGTCAGAGACACAGAACACATGGTGAAACACTGAACAAATTACCATAAATCACTTAAAGAAACACACACATGTTTCAAATTAGTTTTTTGAAGATACACCCTTGTCACACAAAATAGCTACACACTAATGTTTTCTTTAACAAACACACAAATAGGAGATAGGACACAATTGGCACTTTATAAACTAAAACGTTCAGCAATTATTCTATCTGCTGCATCCAATATCTTATATCGCTGATCCATATCTTCGACTTTATCAACTATTTCTTTATTCATCGTACCCCATAGAAAAAATTGCATGGGGTAAGGTCCGGTGACCTTGCGATTTCCAGTCTCTTACTAAAGGAACATTTGCTAATATGCCTTCGACATGATTTTTCTGTATGTACTAAACATTTTCACACTTACTCGCACTGTTACAGTTGATTAAATATCCCGAAAAAACTCTTTCGCGCGAAGCCGCAGAGGAATATCTTGTTGTCAAGCAAATGTCAACTTCAAACCTTCTGTCGATTTATAGTAGAGATGGCTAATCTTTGGTTTTAAAATCCCGCTGTGAAACGATCGATTTAATTTCTTTAAGCTTTTCGAATTGAAAAGAGCACCAGAGCAGCGATTAATAAGTTTTTTAATCTTTATTGGTATCTACAGCAGTGAAGGAAAACAATAAATAAGTGCTGTAGATTATTACAATTATTCATTTCAACCTTTTTTGGTGAATGCGCTGGAATCTACCGGAAAAACACGCATTGCAATAGTACATCTCTACTTTTTGACAGCTCGTGTTTTAAATGTTTCAGTTCAGATCATTTTTGATTCAAAGAAATGTTATTTACATTTTACAATGTGTTTTTTAATTAAAAACAAAAGTTCATACAAATCTAGGCGAGACAAGCCAATGTTAATAAAAATGTCTCCAAGTGAATTTTGTGCAGTTTTATGGCCAGTGTTCATGTGAAGTTTTGCGATTATGGTTATGGGTTATGTGATGTGCCGGTTTCTTTACTAAAACGCTGTATAAGTTTTTATCGAAACTGACACTAATTTTTAAATAAGACCGGTAAGTGTATGTGTGTGGCCTAAATAAAATTACATTAAAAAATCCGTCAGCCAATCACTCAAAAGTCAAAAGGTCATTGACATTTGACCTAGTTACGTAGTTGCGTATTTCAAACTTAAAGAGTGTAAGGTGTAATTCTGACAACATCGGCCAGAATTCGTGGTTTGTTTACATGTATCGCAGTGCAGCACGGGTGTTTTTCTGATTTAACGTCAGGTCATTTTTACCGCTGAATGAATTGAAAGCGCCATTTAAGGATATTTTTCTTCAATTTGTATTCATCTCAGGAATTGCCGGTTTAAATATAATACGTCACTTCAATAACACCCTGTATATGTTTATGGTTTTTACCGATTCGTTTTATTTTCTTTAGTTTTGGGTAAAATTACTTCCCACTTTGAATATCAGGTTAGAATAAGGTTGCGTTTACTTTTCAATTGTTTTATCAGAAAAAATGATTCCTGTAGGTCTTAAAAATAGGCTCATCCGATTGGTTTCGTTTGGAAAATCAGACGACACCAAATCTGGAATATACGGCGGACTTGTTCGTGTCTAGTTCAAGAAAGTTACACTTGCGGATGAATTGGCGGTTTTTGTGAATTTGCGCATTATCTCGTAAAGAAGTAGGATATTTTCTAGATGCAATCCAGTATGTTTCTGATGGAATAAGGTCGTTGCGGCATAGGTGGCGTAAGCGCATTCAAGTTAAGGGAGGTTATGTGGAAAAATAAAATTTTCTAGTGACCCTATAGTATTTTATAACAAACCTTGTTTCGTCAAGAGCCTGGCTCCCGGCGCGCTGTGCGTCGACATAATGGAATCCCCGCGGGTCAGTATGGATACATTTCCCCCATAACCTCCGAAACTATAACTCTTTGCTACGCATGGGCGCATCGATTGTTCGGTTTCTTCAGAATGAACCTGAAAAAATAACATATTATAACACAGAGTGTCAATTTATTGAAAACATCCCTCCCACCCCAATATCTCGCTTCAAGTAAATGGTATTAAAAATCGGAAAGACACGTCAAATTTATTGCGAAGGTGGGGAATATTTGCAGTCTTCGTGATGTACCCTTAAAATATTAAATGGGAAGGGTGTCACCAGGACCGCATTCTACTAAAAGAGGACTCAACACAATAATGGCAGACCGTTCTTGATTAAAACAATTAAATTATATCCAAATTTTAATTACAAATAACTTTAATTACCTTCAACAGGCGCCTGAGCTGTCTACTTTGAAATTCCGGTGGCTGTAGCCGGTACCTTGCATATTCGCTATCTGTACTGGACCACGCCTGCATTTCTGACCAACCAAAATCTTCCGACGATCCGTCGTGTAGCTGCAAAGTAATAGATAATATAATTTTCTTTGTGATATTATTTCTGATCTAAACTAATTTTTTTTAATTTGAACACCAGCGATATCTGTGAAATGTGAATGGAACTAAAAATAAAAAGTTGTCGAGCTTAAAACGTAATTAAAAGTTTGTAATGATTTTTTTTGCACATGAGTGTAATTCCATCTTAGAAAATCGGACAATAGAACTGTTATGGCCTTAAGCTCATGTAGGTGATCAAACACATCTTTTGCTCGAACGTTTCAATTGTTGCAAAATTATTTCATAAGACATTATCTTAGTAGAGCATGCCTACACGTACAAGTGCTCTAATTGTCTTATGAACCGTGTATTTTATAATACTTTTTCTATTTGGGCTTTAAAGTCTGAAAAACTTTTAAAAATTAAGTAGATTTTTTCCATTTGAATTAATATTTTCCTTTTTGGGTTGGCAATACTTTTACAATTTAATAAAATGTTACAAGTATCAAATATGCCATGATAGAAACAATTGAACAAAACAAAGCTTCTTCCCATCCGGCATAATTAAAAATAAATATATTATTAAAGTTAATAACAATGAGTCGGGAAGAAAGTTGTATACTAGATCAGAAATACGAGAAATTGCAAAAAATAACCTAGAAAAACTTTTAAAAAGAATATGCTAAACTTTGAGTCATGGCGCGAGCAGTTCAAAGTTCAAAATATTGAACAAAATAATAAATAATACTATCGAACAAAATATTGTGTCGACACAGAATCTGACAGGAATAAGAATTAATGCCCAGTCTACAGTAACTATAAATATGTATATATAAAGTAATATGTACCTATAATACTTGTACCTATAATACTATATTGAATTAAAAATAAAAATAGTACTTTTTGAATAAAGCTTTAGAAATACTGGAAGATATTTCTATTATTTTTAGGTTATGTTGTTTTATAGTTGTGACTAGAAATTAGTTGACGGACACCGTCAGCATGTTATATTGTTGACAGTTGACCAACGGAAGACACTTCGAATATTTACTTTAGAAAAATTATTTTTAAGTTCACCTAACTGTTTTTTCGATAAATAAGACATTTTTAAAATAATTTTATTCTTTGTTTTCTCCATGACTTTTTCCACTTTTCAAATTTTGAATGAGAATATCTCCAAAACGCTTGGGCTAAGGTATAGCACATGCTACATGAAAAATGTTTAGGATTTTCCGAAGAATCCGTACATGTAACCCAAATAGAAAAAACCCTAAAAATAAAAAAATAAAGGTCGGTGATGTATTTTCTTACCTCCCCTCTAAATATCCTTCTCCTTGCTTTCTCATATTCTTCTTCTCTCTCTTCGATACTCTTGCTTCGTCTGCCCTCTAGACTATATCCTCGCTCTGGACTCTTAAAGCAATAGTCTTCTATACTGTTTGAATCCCTTTTTAATATCGACCTAAAAAACCGAATCTTATTCAAAATATTCGGAAATAATTATAATTTGTACTACCCCTTAGAAACCGACCCGATTGCTATAATAGTTTTATAAATTATATTCAATGTCTTTTTTAATACAATACATATTAAAAATATATATAAATTCCTGGACAAAATTAACGCACCATCATAAATTTGCCATATTTTTGATGTTATTTTTTTTTTCTGAATTTATGATCCGATTTGAATAATTTTTTTTCGCATTGTAGATTGGTTCCTTGACAATGTCATAGTTTTCGCTGTTTATGATAAAAATTTAATTTTCGATTTATACTGGGTGACTAAAAATGCTATGTTTTTTTCCGAAAATTCGCATCACCCTGTGGAGTATATTAGCAACCGAAACATATTGCAGTTGACATTAAACGGTAGGTCCATCTTCCCCCAACATTTTCGTTTTTGATTTACTTCATTATCTCTGTTATTAAAGGAAATACACCGTTTTATAGCGTAACATGTTTTTATAGACTTTAATATTCCAACACATTCATTGTTAAATGTTTTCGAGTAGACTATGCATTTTTTCTGACATTGCAAGCGATGTGACAGCAGATGTGTGTTTTAAAGTTACAAAGGTCAAGTAAAATTCGCCATACTGATAAAAACTGTTCGGAAACTGTTCATTAAACGTTCGTTTCGCATGCCCAGTTGATCGGCGAGTATTTTAATCTTGAAACCTACTTGAAAACATTTAACAATGAATATGTTGAATATTAGAGCCTATAAAAACATGTAACGCTATAAAACGGCGAATCTCCTTTAATAACAGAGATAATGAAGTAAACCAAAAAAGAAAATGTTGGGGAAAGATGGACCTACCGTTTAATGTCAACTGCAATATGCTTCGGTTGCTAATATACGGTGATACGAATTCGAATTCGAAAATTAAATTTTTATCATAAACAGCGAAAACTATGACATTGTCAAGGAACCAACCTACAATGTAAAAAAAAATCATTCAAATCGGATCATAAATTCAGAAAAAAAATAGCATCAAAAATATGGGAAATTTATGATGTTGCGTTAATTTTGTCCAGGAGTTTATGTATGTCATAAAAATTTTGTGAATTTTTATGTCTAAATTTTCTAAATTAACCGTATGTGAAATTTCGTCGCGAAAATTCAGATTTAGTTTAATTCCTCCTGAGTTAAGGTAAATTGCAAACCTTTAAATTGATATACAGGGTGTAAGAAATTCGCCCTACACCATTGGGATCCAAAAATAAATTTCACTTTCTCATTGCTACTTTCTATTCACCATAAGATGCCATCATCAAATGCGACGTTTCGTCTTTGGCTCACCATCATCAACTTAATTTTTTTAAATGCGGGCCTGGATTCTTTTGTTTAAATTATAAAAGAGGTTGGTTTACACTTGGTTTTTCCGACATTTTGTTCCTTCAATTGACCATAAAAAGGCATAGAGTTTTACAGTTTCGAATTTAATAGAATTTTTCGAAACAAAAGTTAATTACAGGAACGTACTAGGGGGTTCGTTCGGGTTTGTTAATGAAGATGGTCAATTTAAGGAACGAAACGTCGGAAAACCAGTAAGTGTTATACAACTGAACGTAGATTTAGTTCCTCTTTCATAATTAAAAAAAAAAAATTCAGACCAGTATTTAAAAAAATTAGGTTGATGATGGTGACCCAAAGAAGAGACGTCGCATTAAAGATTTGATGATGCCACCCTGTGTAGAAAAAAAGTAACAATGAGAAAGTGAAATTAATTTTTGGGCATCATCTCTTCGACAAAGCCAGGAAAGAATAAAAACCGAAACGCAAAATTTTTGATTTTTTCAAATATTTCGAAAGCATCTGTATTTGTTTTAGCTTTTTTTGCGGCATATCATTGGGCCCATAATTACGGAGCTTTGCCCTAATTTAACCGACTTCGTATCTCCTCCATTTCCGAAATACCAATGGTGAAGGGCAAATTTGTTACACCCTGTATTTGTAAAACATTATAGTGCTGTGTTCAGCTTTAAAAAAAAGTAAACTTGATAGATGCGAGGTTAGTTTAGTAATTATTTCTGCAACCAAACATACATGTGTGTGCCCCATAATGTTGTCTGTGGTAGCCTACCTACCTCCTGGGCGGTTCATCGTTGAACATTTCCTTTATGTGTTCCTTAAATCTCACATCCGGTATCCGCGTGTTCTTGGTTTTATTCACCACCACGCACTTCCCCGACTGCTCAATATTGTGATCCATGCCAAAGTAAGCGGCGCATCGATGGACCAGCATCCGATGGTAGCTCGACATTGGTGGAAATTTGTAGTGAGTCTGACTATAAAAGGAAACGAGCTCATTTAGATTTTTGTCTTTCGTCTTGAAAGACACGAATTTATTTGCTTTTTGTCGCTCTATGCTCGATTTCTATTGTTAACAACAACCCAAGTAGCGTTTTAGACACAAATTGGACACACATTCTTTGCTGAGAAACGTTTCAAAGCATTTTCGATTAAAATTATAAAGTTGTATCGAGACACATGTGTTACGAAACTTTTGCGACACATTTTCGAATCCAATTACTAGAAACACTTAACGCCGATCACCATATAGCTTGAAATATTTTTTATTATAGATTCGAAATCTGAAAAAATGGTTACAATCGGGTACGAAACACAATTATTTTTGCAGATTTTCAATCTATAATAAAAAAAATATTCCAAGCTATATGGTGGGTATACTCTATGTTGATAAATACAGTGCAATAAGCTGTTTTTAACAGAAAAATAGCAATTTAAATCTCCCTATGCAAACAATAATAAATAACATAACCTTAAAAATCTTCAAAAAACACTATCCATTACAAACGTGTACCGATGCTTTAAAAAATCTCTTATGGGATTCTAGTTTGTTTGGAAAGGTTTTTCCTCTCGTGACGTCAGACTTAGGCTGTCCATACCCAACCTTTGTTTCCTGTACATACAAGAAAACCTTTTTTTCTGTGGCATTCACCCCTAATAAACCTTTTATTTTTCTGTGCATCATTCGAAACATTATAGAAGCCAAATACTAGAAATTGTGTGTTGAGTCCATTTTGGACCAGAACAATTTCTTGCTTTCTAGCGGCCATTTTGTGAAATGTATTTTTATTTTGTTAAAATGAGTTTTAATGAAATTCCTGCATCTTTTTAAAAGCCAAAAGTTGCTACATAAGTTCCATTTTCCTAGCTAAGTCGATTTATAAAAGAAATAAATAAAATTTTGAAAATATTTTTATTTTTATTTATTTGACAAAGTATATTTTTTGCTGTAAATGCAAATAAATCGAGGACACGTTAAAAATATAAAGCCAAATTACTATACTGCACGATAAAATTTACTGCGACAATGATTTTTTGGTTCTTGTGTGCAATAACTAGGTATATGAAATAAAATAACTTATAGGAAATATACTTATAACGAAGTCACAGCTAGTACCAACCACTTGGAAACACGTGTAAATGTCCCATTTAAAATGTATACGTTTCGAATATATTTCCATTTTTGTTGCCAACAGTTTCCAATTTTGATCGGAAACAAAAACAATAGTTACCGTTACGATACATTGACCATAATGTGTCTAAAAATGCTACTTGGGAAGGAAATGATCGATGCGGCCGTGACGTTTCTACAACATTAGATTTCCACAGTTACGCCACGTGTAAGCAAGATACCGGCATCATATGAACAATACTAAACATGTTTGGCTATATTGCCGGGCCATCCGAAATATATTGCAATATATTTCTACTTATGGCTGGCAATTTTTCCGGCAACAAGCTATACTATTGCGGCCACACGTTGCCGTAAAAATGTTGCCCGTTTAGAAGCACCTTTGCCATAACACGTAAAACATTTTTAAGCTAGAAATGTTTAAGTATAAAATATCTTAAAACCCAATCGGTGTTATCCGAATTAGACCAGGCAGTAAACTAAATTCGAAATCACTTATTTATAACGTTTGAGGTAAGCGGCAGAGCGTTTTGGGTTTGATTAATAATTGATGTTGAAATGGATAGGTTGTTAAATTCTACAACAAACTAACGCTGGTTTTAAGTTACAAAATAATTTATAATTATTTAGAATGATAATCATAATGTAACATAAATTATATTAATCATTTTCAAACAAACCGGAACAAAAAAATAATAATAAATATTAGACGTGATAGACTTAGACTCAAAAGTCAAGCCTTACCTTCACGTTGGTGAACCCTGTTTCCACAAACAAGGCTCTGGCGACCGAGTCGAGGCGGTATAACCTCCAACGCGGGAGTGGACAACGACCCAGAAGGCGGAAGAGACTAGGAAGTCCAACGGCAGACAGGGCGGAAGATCCATGATCCATGTCATAGGGCAGCAGCTGTGACATTACTAAACCAAGACTATCGACAAATAATGTCCCTAAAGGCTTGGGACAGGCAGTCACAGGCGACAATCATATATAGATTTCATCGGCTGTGGCACTGCGGTGTAGAAAGCAAGGAGAAACTACTGCACTATAGATTCTCAAGAATAGCCACAATGATAAGTAGTGAAAGAGAAACGGCCCCGAGTCCCCGGCGTCCCTTTAATGGGACAGGGGTGCGAAGAATCCCCGGGTGGAATAGAAATAGGAATAAGAATAAAAATACGACCTTGAACCGTGTAGCAACATGGAATATCAGAACTCTCTATAAAGCTGGGAAAATAACAAACGTTGCCCTAGAGATGCGCAGAATGGGCATAGAGGTCCTAGGTCTTAGTGAAGTGAGATGGTCAAACGCAGGACAATGCAAGCATGACGATGTGGTGCTGTACTACTCAGGATGCAACAGCGGAGAACACAAGCACGGTGTAGGCATTATGATCAGGAAAGAGCTTCAACAACACGTCACTAACTTCGTACCCTACAATGAGAGGATGATGTTGATTCAAATATGCACCAGCCCAATAAATACGAACTTCATACAAGTATATGCTCCTACAACCGACAGCGATGATCAAACTGTAGAGAAGTTCTACTCGGATTTGGATGAATTAACCAAAAACCTGAAGAAGCACGAACTCAATATAATCATGGGGGATTTTAACGCCAAGGTTGGTAGGGGCAGGGTTGGGAATGTTGTTGGAGATTTTGGTCTGGGAGATAGGAATGAAAGAGGCGACAGGCTCATACAGTGTTGCCAGGAAAAAGAGTTGTTATTACAAACACCTTCTATCAACTACCCCCTCGGCGACTCTATACCTGGACATCACCAGGCAACAATGATAATAACGTTATTAGAAATCAAATAGATTTTATATGTGTCAACAGGCGGTTTAGAAACAGCATAAAGAGTGTAAAAGCCTATCCAAGTGCAGACGGTGATACCGACCACAACTTGCTGTCAGCCAATGTAAAAATGAGATTGAGGAAACTGCAACGATCGATAAGACCAAAGAAAGTGAACTTGGAAAATCTCAAAAAAGAACCATATCAAACGCAGTTTAACGAACTCATTGCCAGGGACTTGTCCGAGGCATCAACAATAAATATTGATACTGCCTGGGACAGACTTAAAACAACAATGCTGAATGTGGGGGAGCAAATCGTGGGCAGAAAGGATCAAACAGCGAAAAAGCCATGGATGAACCAGGATATCATTAACCTTATGGAAGAAAAGCGTAAATACAAAAACACTAACAAAGAAAAATACAGACAACTAAAACGACAAATACAACATGACATAAGAAGGGCCAAAGAAGAATGGATGGAAGAAAACTGCCGTGAAATGGAGGAGCTAAATATCAGGCACGATGCCTTCAATATGCATAAAAAGCTAAAAGAACTCACAGGACATACGAAGAAAAAAATACCAATGGTTACAAGAAACATACACGGAGACATTCAGCTGACAGCGGAAGATAAAGAGCGAACCTGGGAAGAATACGTGACAAACCTGTTTGCAGCGCAACGAGAGGATTCAATGGAGGAGGATGGACAGGTGGATCATTTGGGTATTCTTAAATCGGAAGTGGAGTATGCTATTAAGACCGCAAAAAACAACAAAGCTGTAGGACCCGACAATATTCCGATAGAAATGTGGAAGGCATTAAACGACAAAAACCTGACCAGCCTTACAGAATTTCTAAATGTAGTATATGAAACAGGTGAAATTCCAAGAGAGTGGCTTAAATCAGTGTTTATTCCGCTACCTAAAAAAAACAACCCCAAATCATGTGACGAGTATAGGATGATCAGCCTGATGAGTCACACGTTGAAAATCCTCTTAAAAATTATCCAACAGAGAATATACCGCAAATGTGAGGAACAGTTGGATGGGATGCAGTTTGGTTTTAGAGAGGGATTAGGAACTAGAGAGGCTCTGTTCGCTTTGAAAGTAATGCTGCAGAAGTGCAGAGAGTACAATAAAAATGTATTCGTCTGCTTCATCGACTTCCAAAAGGCCTTTGATCGAGTTCAACACGACAAACTTATCGAGAACCTAAAAAGTATTAACCTGGAGTGCGGGTTGAAGATATGGAGACGAACGAAATCAAAATCCAGAAAGGCGTCCGACAAGGCTGCGTCCTGTCCCCGCAACTGTTCAATTTGTACTCCCAGTTTGTGTGTTCGAAAGGCGCTGGAAGAGAGAGGAGAAGGGGTGAATATTGGAGGGACACTAATTAATAATCTTAGATTCGCGGACCATACTGCAATAATGGCGGAAAGTGCAGAAGAGCTACAAACACTATTAGAGAGAATTAACCAAGCGTGCGAAGAAGTAGGACTTATCATTAACATCGAAAAAACGAAATTCATGGTAATAAGTAAAAACCCGAATATTCACCCTGTTATCACAGTAAATGGAAAACAAGTAGAGCGGGTTCAAAAATACAAATATCTCGGAACAATAATTAATGACCTACTAGATCCAGATGAAGAAATCAAGATCAGGATAGAAATAGCTCGAAAGACATTCATTGCATACTCTTCAATGTTCACAAATAGAAATCTGTGTCTGCGGATTAGACTGGGGTTCGTGGAGTGTTATGTGTGGTCGGTGTTACTGTACGGGGTGGAAACCTGGACCATGAAAGCCCAAACTATCAAAAAGCTTGAAGCGTTCGAGATGTGGATATATAGGCGCATGCTAAAGATACCTTGGACACATAGAATTACGAACGAAGAAGTACTAAGGCGCATCGGACATGAAAGGAAGCTATTGAAAATTATCAAGATACGTAAAACAGCATACATAGGTCATATTCTGCGCAACGACAAATATATACTGCTGCAAAACATAATGCAGGGAAGAATAGAGGGCAAGAAGGGAATAGGAAGAAAGAAAAAATCCTGGCTCCGCAATATAAGGGATTGGACAGGAATGAATGTTGAAGAATTGTTTCATGTGGCACGAGACAGAGACGCATTCAGAAATGTGGTCGCCAACCTTCAATGAGAAGACGGCATTAGAAGAAGAAGAAGATAGACTTGGATTGAGAATACAAAGTGGAGTTAACAAAGCATAAAATAAAATGTTACTATTATTTAAAAAAAAACATATTTGATGATGGTTGGGAAAAAACGAAACGTCGGATTGAAAATCGAATTAAATTGTTTCCCATTCTGATATACAGTGAGGACGTAAAGTAAGGAATAAATTCATTATCTCGCAAACTACAATTTTTAAAAAAAATCGCTCGGACCCTTCGAGTTTGTTTTTCGAACGCGCATATTCTGACATAAAATGTAGATATACAGGGTGTTGCAAATAAGAGTGACACAAAAATTTTTTTTTCTTAAATAGAACCCACTGTATATTATTGCATGTACGGATTCTTCGGAAAATCCTAAATTTTTCATGTAGCATGTGCTATACCTTATCCCAAGCGTTTTGGAGTTATTCTCATTCAAAATTTGAAAATCAGATATTTCGCAATCAATCAAGACTTGCATTGATTCATGCACGCTGAGGAAAACCTGTAGGCAGCATGCGTGAAGCGCAAGAAAAGTTAAGTAGGCTTTGGAGTTATGATGCAAGAACCGAAAGAATTAATGTCAATAGTTACTGTTATTGTCAGTTTTATGTGTATTTTCCTAACGTTTTACTAGTTTTCAAAAGACTCATTTCGTTTTTTCATAACTAAATTAAATTAAAATGCGGCTCACTGAGAAACAGCGCATAGAGGTTTTGATGATGATGGGCTACGGTGATAGGGTTAGAACACAGCAAGAAACTTGTGAGTTATTTAATCAAAAATACCCCAATCGTCCGCCAATATCACAATCAACAGTAAGCAAAATTGAGTACAAGTTTAGGCAATTCGGCCATGTAAGAGATGTCCCTAGATTTGGTCGTCCTCAAGTTGATGAAAATCAACAATTAGAAGTCTTACTGGCAGTTCAAGATAACCAGCATGTGGTGTCTAGGCAGGTAGCAAGTGACGTGGATATTGGAAAAACAACAGTTCTTAAAATACTGCATACAAATAAATACCATCCTTATAAAATGCAAGTTCTCCAAGAACTTTTGGAAAGGGACTTTGAGAGGCGCCTTGAATTTTGTGAGCGTTTACAGGATATGTGTTTCGTAAACAGAAATTTTGTAAAAAATATAATTTTTTCCGATGAGCCCACATTTTGCTTGAATGGTGACGTAAATACCCAAAATTATCGATATTGGTCCGATGTAAATCCACACTGGATGAGGGAAGGACACACACAATTTAATCAAAAGATCAATGTGTGGGCTGGCGTTGTCGATGACATTGTTATAGGGCCTTTCTTTTTTGACGGAAATTTAACAGGCGAGAGATACTTGAGTTTTTTAGAACAAGAACTTGTTCCATCCCTGGCCACCCTTTTTCCTGAGTTAGAACGTCCCGATTTGCCACATCATAATACTGGTTGCAACAAGATGGTGCTCCCCCACATTTCGCTGTGGGAGTTCGTACATATTTGGACGATACTTTTCCAAACAGGTGGATTGGAAGAGGTGGTTTTATTGAGTGGCCGCAAAGGTCACCCGATTTAACACCACTCGACTTTTTTTTATGGGGATACTTTAAGGGAAAAGTATTCAAAAGCCAGCCTGCAAATTTAGATGATTTAAAAGATCGCATCCGGCAAGAAATTCGGCAAATTACACCCCAAATGGTTCGAAATGTTCAGCGAGAATTTGTAGATCGGTTAGGCTATTGTCAGTTGACCAACGGAAGACACTTCGAACATTTATTTTAAAAAAATTATTTTTAACTTCACCTAACTGTTTTTTCGATAAATAAGACATTTTTAAAATAATTTTATTCTTTGTTTTCTCCATGACTTTTTCCACTTTTCAAATTTTGAATGAGAATAACTCCAAAACGCTTGGGCTAAGGTATAGCACATGCTACATGAAAAATGTTTAGGATTTTCCGAAGAATCCGTACATGCAATAATATACAGTGGGTTCTATTTAAGAAATAAAAAAATTTTTTGTGTCAGTCTTATTTGCAACACCCTGTATATCTACATTTTATGTCAGAATATGCGCGTTCGAAAAACAAAATCGAAGGGTCCGAGCGATTTTTTAAAAAAATTGTAGTTTGCGAGATAATGAATTTATTCCTTACTTTACGTCCTCACTGTATGTAAAAAGTCGACGACAGATTGAGAAAGCCGACATAAATAAACTTACAATTTGTCATTGGCAAGATTGACTAGCTCTTCTTCTATCCTTAACATTAGTGCTCTGTCTTTGGGATTGCGGTTAAGCGTTTCAGGTATGAACTGTTCGAGATCAACTCCAGTCGTGTCAGTATAACATTCTGAACTACTATCTGAAAATAAAAATTCTGATTTACCCAACTTGATAAGTCTACAAACAAAATAACGAATTGCAATTGATATATTGATGTAAGATCTATTTGCATTCAACCATGCAGCATAGAAAGCAATAGAGGACCTAATATTAGTCCTTGTGGACCAACAATTATTATTCCTCTCCTTCTTTTATTTAATCAATAAGGGTGTTTCGTTGGACTTACCTCTGGATAAACATGGACTATTTCCCGTCAAACTATCAAAACTCAAACTTGTCTGAGAAGACCTCTGTTGCTTAAGTTTACCTCGTGTTTTATTTACATATAACATGTTGCATAGAAAGCACTACAGGCCTAATATTAGTCCTTGTGGACCGCCAATTATTATTCCTTTCCTTCGCTTATTTAATACTAAGTCCATAAGGGTGTTTGGTCGGACTTACCTCTGGATAAACATGGACTATTTCCCGTCAAACTCTCAAAACTCAAACTTGTCTGAGAGGAGCTCTGTTGCTTAAGTTTACCACGTGTTTTATTTACATATAACATGTTGGCCCCACCCATTACGTTGTTGTTCATGTTGCTGTGGTTATTGTTGTTACCCCCTTTATCTTTTAAGCACTTGATGCAGTTTTGATTTTGGCAGTCGCAGTATTTTTTTCTGAAAAATAAAATAAGCTTTCAGATATTTACCACGAGACGTACAGGTTATGATATATGCTACCAGTAATACTGCAAGGGTTAGTTAAATTAGATAATATTTGTCTAATTTGATGATCCAAGATTTGATCACATTTATCATCATCATCACAATATCATTCTTGAATTTGTTTACATTTGAGTCAATTTAGACCTAAGCATTGCCATACAGGGTGTTATGAAAATGACGTATTATATTTAAATTGGTGACTCCTGGGGTGTCCTAGAGAAGCGCTACATATTTTTTTTTTAAATCGAACGTTTAAAAAGTGGAGTAATTCACCCCTAAACCCACACACAACTCCTCGGCACATTCATATATGAACATATTACATTGCCCAGCTGGGTAATCGACAGATGTTCAGGCACAATGTTGCCAAACTATATAAAAGTGTAAAACTTTAGTTTCTTATAAAAATAAATATTTAGCTTACTTAGAAAGTAAATCCAGGACGCGACTAAGGAATCCAGGGCACAGACACCTTCAGTTATTTTCTCTATGAGAAAAGCTTTATGCTCATCACGTGTTTTGATGATAGTGTGGGAGTGCATAATAAGCTTATCACTAAACCCCATTCGGCCTCTTATTTCCAATCTCTTAACATAATCGGCATATCGTCGAAAGAAAAATCACAGTGAGACAGAACAAATTGCCACTTAAAGAAACACACAGAGACCCACGAGTTTCAAATTAGTTTTTTGAAGATATGCACCTATTATCATACACTAAACACTAATGCATAATTACACTTTACAATAACACACATAGAACAAGAGCACTTAATCATTTCGCAATAGAAATAATAAAAACGCTAATTTGCTAAAGATAAAATGAAACAATTGTGTAACTACCCTTTCAAATAATAATGGGCCAGTCCAAACTTTAAGATGCTTCCTTTCTCCGAAAACTGGTGGTAGCGCGGTTGCCATTTCCGAGACTATAATTATACAGGAAAGTAATATTATAGAAGGAAATTCGGCAATTTATGATAGTCGCTTATAAAACATCGAAAGTGGCAACGCTGTATTTTCGAATATTAACCGCTGCCGTCAAGCCCGATTGTCCAAAATCAGCTGTTTAAAAGCCGGCCGATATCGAGTAACTAACCAACGTATTATTTATTTTTAAAATTTTTAGATGTTAAATACATTATTTCCCAGACAATAAGGGCGTATTTTTGTCTACACAGTCACACTTTAAAATACTAATTCAGATTGAACGGTACTTAGATATGTTGTGACGCGAAAACTAATGTGATTTTGTGATGTGAGTACTTGGTGTTTTTTATAAATTAAGTTGGTTTTAAATAAGTCCGAAAAGGTAAATAAATTTGCATTTTTTTTTCCTAAAGGGTAAGTGGAATTTATAAACTTTTAAGTTGTCTAGATCGGGGGTCAGGTGTCAAACCCGAATTGAACAAATGAGAACATACCTGACCATTTACAAACTCCGCGGCGATTCATTCGAGTCAGTTCAAGTTTATAAATTAGAGATTGTTTCCCAGCGAACTGAACGTAAAAGTTCATAATAATGTACCCTGAAAAATAAACAACTTGAAATCTGTCAAACGGTTATCGACTTTCTAAAGAGTTTACCCTGAAGATATGACAACACTGTTCAAGATTCACTGCCATATGTTGCTTTGTTTACCTTCCGGACAGGGGCACCACGTGGTAATTTTTGGTTTGACATGAAGGTCATGTACATGGCATATTAAATTAAAGCACCATTTTTGGATATTTTTCTTCAATTTGTTTTCATCTCAGGAATTGCCGGTTTAAATATAATACGTCATTTCCATAACACCCTGTATAGTTTAGTTTTTCTATTCTTTAGAAAGCAGCAACACTTATACCTATTCCCTTATTAGTGCAGAAAAATACAATTTGGTGCTTTACACGCGCAGCAAATCTATTTTAGAAGTAAACGTAGCGTTTCTTACCCTTTCGAACCAACTTGACTAGACTTATTGTTTTGTGATTTGTCGGTGGACGATCCATTTTTGCCGTTAAGGTACACGGGACTCGGCGGTAAATCAGCCTCGACTGGGTGAAGCCTTTCGCAGGCCTCATTGTTTTCGCAGTGAGGAGAGCACCTAAAATGACAAAGGAGCCGTATTAATAAAATACGATTATTAAATCTATGACGTTCCTTACTTATCACTCATTATAAATAAAACAGAAGAAGCAGCAGAAATGTGTCTTGTAACCTCCTATTTCCTAATGACTTTTTAATTAGGGGTTAACATATTTGCTACATTTGCCAATTCAAACCCTGAACTGTCAATTTAGGATTATTATTATAAATTTAAAACAATGAATGGTGACGTCACCACGCTTTAAATTCCATTCCGTAAATGAATCTCAAAAATAACAATGGTATCAGCCGCAAAGTAGACAACTAACTAACAGTTGGCAACAGCGCGTCTCTTCACGGCCCGTCTAGAGAAGGCCGTGGCTAGGGAACACCCGCTTATGAGTACCTTGAATTTGGAGTAGCCACCAACGTCGCCGGAGATACATTCCCGCTTATCCTTCCGATTGTGGCCGCTTCTTCGTCTGCGGGTGAAGGACTCAACACCACCGTCGGAGGTGACTGAAGGTGCCCACCGGGCGGCTGCTGATATTCGTCGCAGGATGACGGCTCTCGTGGAGGAGACTGCTCTTCCCGCATGGCATGGCTTCGGCCGAGGACTTTGAGTTTGGAGGTCGGCTAGAAACAAAAGAGTTTAAAAAATTTAGGGTTAAGTTGATACATTCAAGGCTTTTTATTAAATGTAACAAATTGAAAAATTGTTAAGCCGGTAATATTATGAGAAAATTGAAAGTTTCTGTCAATTATTTTATACAATACAGGTAAGTGGTCGATTTTAGAAACATGACGAGGAAGTTGCACTTTTTGACGTCATTGTCACCCATATTTTAATTGATCGGTACAATCGAACAGACCCGAACAAACCGACTAAATTAGCCAATTGAACAATTTTAGTTCTACCGAATTAAAACGATATTATTTCTTGTACCCATAAATCTTGACCTGACAAAAAAGTAGAGCTAGGTAATTTATTTTCGAAAAGTAGATCAGAGTAATAAATGGCATGTTGAAAGTACTTTATTCAATAAAGTAACTGGTTTTTTTCTATTTATAAATTTTGTACATTTGCAATTTAGAAATGCGGTGAACTCGACAATACGATCGATCAAATTACGAATCTATTTTTTATTGCTCGTTTTTATATATTTATGCTGCAATGAACTTTTCAGCAAGATTGATTTAAAAATACTAGTGTTATGATTAGCGTTGGGAAAAACCGATGATTTTAATAATCGAGTACTTGATACTCGAGCAATTTTAATAATGGAGTGAATCGCTCGAGTGAATTGCTTGAAATTCCAATTCACCAAGTGATGACGTCACCGACTGCTCCACCGGCAGCCTAGCCGGTTACATATGATCAGGTAGGGTATGTAGCAGGAACGGTGGGCACAGGTTTAGCTAAAAAATTGTAGTAGCCACCAAAAAATTCCAGAAATTTTTTTATTTGTGAATAATGAATTTTTATCACGTGTCTTGATACCAAACAAAAAAACTCCAAAAAAATCACCCAAATATATATTTCTTGTTCGGTTTTACTCTTGTGCTTTTTTAAAACAAAAAGTATTACCAAGAGTTATTTTTCTTCACATCTTTCTCAATCTACGAGCATAAAATAAGTAGACATTTAAAATGGCTTGTCAAATTCTTCCACTTTAAATTATCAGGTGTGCCCTTCAAAAATGTAGGCTTAGTTACGCGACTGGCAAAATAAGAAAACAGGTCATTATTATTTTAAATTCATGTTTATAGTTACCTAAAAGTTCCTGTATAAATTTAAGAATGTTTACTTTTGGTTACCAAAAAATTTGTCGATACCTAGGTTTTGTTAACTATTTTGCTCGTTTTCTTATTTTCAATTAAAATTTTCTATAATGTATGTTATTTTTAAGAAGTCTTCTTGAGTTTAATAATAAATAGTTCCTGTTTAGATTTAAAAATGTTTACTATAAGATAACCCACGAATTTTTCTATATATTTTGTTAACCATTTTGTTCGTTTTGTTATTTTTCATTAACAATTTCTATTATTATGTTATTTTTGAGAAGTTTTCTCGAAGTTATAGTAAATAAAAATTTTAAAATTATATCCTTTAATTTTTTAATATTTACAATCGGAGACCTAAACTACGCCGCTGGCTAGCCAGTTAAAACAAAACTTTACAAAACCCATAAAGGGTGACTCCGCTAAGGGATTTGGCATACTTTTTTATATGCACCTTCTCGTTTATACGCTTTTAAGAAAGACGTATGTCGTGTTACCTGCTCAGCGTCAAACTCGAACGTCGCCAATCGGTACAGTTCGGGTGGTACGGCGCGTAGAACGAAGGTCGGGTATCAAGTGACAGGCGATTATTTTCGGTTTTTCGCTTGAATTTATAACTAGAGTATTTGTATTTTTATTTTTTCTAAAAAGTTTGAAAAAGAAGTGGTGACGGTCAAAGACGTCTTGTTGTCAAAAACTGAACACGTGCGTTTACAATTCTGTGTTGCAATACACAGCCTCAGTAAACTATTGATTGCGAACGTCCTCAGTAGCGGCCACGTAAATTTTCAGATTTCATATAAAGTGTATATTTCGAACAATAATTCAAAGCGCCATTTAAGGTTATTTTTCTTCAATTTATTTTCATCTCAGGATTTGCCGGTTTAAATATAATAAGTCATTTCCATAACACCCTGTATATATTCGACTTAAAACTGATCCAGAAATCGACCATTAAAATTAAGTAACACTCTGTATCTTTTGTATGTTTGATACGGTCAACTGCAGCTTCACAAAGGTTATAAATAGATTTTAAACATAATGATTAATGGTTATCGAGTCGCATTTTAAACAATAAAATTTCTATTTGAAAATCTACGGAGGGACCCAATCTTATAACTAGGTTAAGTTCCAGTCAGCGAAAGGATATTATTTTAGCTGTGCATGTGACTATTGTAACGGAAATGACACAAGAAATCACACTGTGACTATAAGTACGCCATTAGGGAACACCCTGTATAATAATCAGGTTGGGGGCAATGTAAACGACATATTTTACATTAATAATCCGTACCAAAATAATATTGTAGATACAAATAATTTCTAAAAAAGTATAGTTAATATTTCTAATAAATTTAATACAATCGAGTAAACACTAAAATATATTTTAAATTTTACAACGAATGTAAGTGAAAATAATTTATTTATAGCTCCAGTAGTTAAATCTATTAAACTGTATGGTACATTTTACTGACGACTTTTATTGTACTCACTGGTAAAATCATAATTAGAAAATTTTCGCTCGCCTAAGAGATACGGGGGAAAATCAAAAAATTGACTCTCATTGACTCATTGTTTTAAATGGAACACCCCTGTATATTTTAAACTAAAAATATACCATTTTAAGTTCTCTTTTCAAATATACAGGGTGTCCCATAACTAATGGTACACAGGAAAACTGCAGATTCCTTGGGTAAAAATACTGCGATTTGGCCATACTTAGTTTAGTTCAATAGCTGGCAATTACCGAGATACAGGGGGTCCAAGTAAAAATTTAATTTTCAATTTTCCTAAATAACTTATTTCTGAATTAATATTCTCGCAAAAAATTTTGTGACTAGGGTTTTTTTGGGGAAAGGAATTTGAATTTGTTAATAATTTTCATGTAGATTGTAGGGGCGCTCTCTGCGGTACTCTGAATACATAAAAAGACGAGTAACTTTCTTGGGCCTTAGTATAATTATTTTTTTATTAAAAATATCAGTGTTTCCGTCATTTTTAAGCAATAAAGGTATACTTTGTAAATGTCGCTCCGACTAACCGTTTTCGAGATATTTTCAATTACAATTTCTAATGCGCCCGTTTAAATTTTGATTTATAAATGTGAAGTTTGTCACAGTAGGCTTTGGTAAAAACAAATACAATGAAAGCACTTTGAAACCTCATTTCTGTCAAAGTTTATTTTCATTTGTCAGCATTGTGGGTGTTTTTAAGGAGTTTTTGAAGATATTGTTATTAAAAATTAAACTAAAAATGCCGCGACATAACTGTTTTCTAACGGATAAATGCGAGACATGGTATGTCTATACGCACAAGAAAATTTTAACAGACGCGGGGAACATCGGAGGGATTTGGAAATGTATCCAAATAGAACGCAGCCAGATTTTAAAATTTTTAGAAGCCCATACGGGCTGGGAGAAGCAGGATCCTTGCGTCCAAAACGAAAAATGTAGCGGCATTTTTAGTTTAATTTTTGATAACAGTATCTTCAAAAACTCCCTAAAAACACCCACAATGCTGACAAATGAAAATAAGACAGAAATGAGGTTACAAAGTGCTTGTAATTGTATTTGTTTTTACCAAAGCCTACTGTGACAAATTTCACAATTATAAATCAAAATTTAAACGGGCGCATTAGAAATTGTAATTGAAAATATCTCGAAAACGGTTAGTCGGAGCGACATTTCCAAAGTATACCTTTATTGCTTAAAAATGACGGAAAAACTGATATTTTTAATAAAAATATCATTATACTAAGGCACAAAAAAGTTACATTTCTTTTTATGTAACCAGAGTACCGCAGAGACCCTCTATAATCTACATCAAAATTATTAACAAATTCAAATTCCTTTCCACAAAAAATCCCTAGGCACAAAATTTTGTGCAAAAATATTGATTCAGAAATAAGTTATTTAGGAAAATTGAAAATTAAATTTTTACTTCGACACCCTGTATCTCGGTTTATTACCAGCTATTGAACTAAACTAAGTATGGCCAAATCGCTGTATTTTTACCCGATGAAACTGCAGTTTTCCTGTGTACCATTAGTTATGGGACACCTTGTATAACACACCATGGATGATATTGGTTTCCTAGGCGATTTATTTAAACTTTATTACTTTCAAACGAAATAAAAGATTCAGATTAGGGTAAAAAATAACGGGAATCATCACAAATGTTCGGGTTTGTTCTTAAATGTCCTTAAATGGTTGCGAACAAAATATAAATTTTGCGCCATTTCTTCGTTTTTCCACTTTCATTTAGAGAATCCAATCCCGCAATTGACATTGCGGGATTAAACGTGCGGGATTCGCGGGATTTGCGGGACTCGATGTGGGTGCTGTATGTTAATAAAAAGTTGTTTTATGTAATTAGAAACAGTAGAGTAACAGGAAAATATTTATTGTATATAGGTACAATACAATAGTACTACTAGTTTAACGGTTACATGTTACATTGATTTTGAGAGTATTTTCAGAGAAAAGATAACATGTTTAATGTTTCATCTTTGAGATTTGATCTTATTTTATTGCACATGTATCCTGCGGCTGAAAACGCACGTTCAGCTTCGACACTTGTCGGTGGAATAGATTTTACACAATTTGTGACTCTCTGATTCGAATAGTTGGCGCATATCGGTCGATGTGATAAACTTTCCAAAGGGTATACCATCTTTAGCTACCATTCGAGACAAGCTTTCCTCCTCGAAACTTTTTTCCCAGATGAAAAAAAATCTGTAATTTTCATTTTCTTAGGTAGCACAGAAGAACCACTAACATCTGAGCACTTAGCAATAGAACTAAACGAACTACTCGAACTGCTGGTACTAGCTTTCATTTCCGGTGTTATTTTATCAATATCAACACTACCGCTGCTGCTCTGGACTTTCAAATTAATATTATGCTTGTTTGTAAGTGGGTGTGAAGACCTTTGGCGGAACGAGCAGAGATATTGATAATGCTAGGGCATTACTTACATTTAGCTGTACGACCATCTTCAGACGTTAAAAAATAATTCCAAACTAAACTTGAACCTTTATTGTATTTGTACACTACACTGACACTCATTTTTGTGATTGCTGTTTAAATTCCATGTATTATATTCAACCACTTGATAAATGTCACTAGATACTAGTAGAACAACGCCCTTACTTTCGCAGGTACGCAAGAAAACTGTTCTGTTTAACGTATTTTCAATAGCCCAGCATGGCGGGGAATCCCCGACGCGTCGACCAAAAATACCGTAGTTCATTGTTTGCTATCCCGCAAATCCGCGGGATCGATGGGCTCAATCCCGAAAGTTTGCGGGATTAAAGTTTGGGTGCGGGATTGGATTCCCTACTTTCAATATAAACTGATATCATATCAAATTTTTCAAAATGTTGATAAGTCATTTTCACAAATAAATATGTAAAAATGAATATCTTCCATGGTGTGTTATATATTTGAAAAAAGAATTTAAAATTCTATCTTTTTAGATATGAGGCTAGGTCCGATAACTTTTTTACCTGACCCCGTATACTTATTCTGCAAACGGCAGATTATTCCACAATCAATATAAAGTGTCGAAAATGTGACACCCTGTACAATAAAAGTCGTCAGTAAAATGTACCATACAGTTTAATAGATTTAACTACTGGAGCTATAAATAAATTATTTTCACCAACAAATAATTGGTGGAGAACTTATACCGGGAACATATCATCAATCGAAGAAGTCAAGTGGCGAAACGCGAGGTTACCACTTAGATGGGCGACCGCTTGGGAGACCGCGTATGTCAAAATTTTTACAAAAGATTTTAGTAAATTTTACGAAAGATTTTAGTAAATTAAAAAAAAAATCACATATAGAGCCATAAATTATTATGGTTTTTATAGTAAATTTAGGTTTTTCTTTACGTGCGGCGTTCCATAAGGACTAATATTAGGTCCTTTAGTGTTTTTAATTCGGAGGAATAATTTTTTTTTAATAAAGTAAACACAGGAGGCCGTTGTTTTGTTTCATTAGGGAGAAAACTTTGCCAATGCACCTGGACGCATGTTTTGCATCTGGGATTATTGATTTCCTGGCAACGCCACCTTTTTGGAGCGAAATCTCGCCACTTTTTAATTGATTTTCGTATAAAACTCGATTCAACGCCATTATTGGGCTGCTTTATTGCTTCACCGGAATATGAGTATATTTGATAAAGCATTTATTGCTGCGAAATAATTTAAAGATTTGATGGTTATTTGATAACAATAAAATATGAAATGGAAAAATATCAAGAGATTTTATAAGGAATTGAAATGGGTACGCTGATTATAATCGGCACAAATAAACCATAAAATATAGTGTTGGGAAAAACCGATGATTTTAATAAACGAGTACTTGATACTCGAGCGATTTTAATAATCGAGTGAATCGCTTGGACAGCCTGGATAATTCTGCCCTTCAGCACTTCAATATCATTTGGTATTGCGGTTGCAAAAACAATTTGCTTTAAACGGCCCCATAAAAACATATCGGCCAAGGTTAAGTCGGGACTTCTTGGATGCCACAAAACTGGGCCATTCCTGCCAATCCACCTTGGACCAAATCTGCGGTCAAGCCAGTCTCTAACCTCACGAGCGAAATGGGCTGGACAACCATCTTGCTGAAAATACATATTTTCTCATCATTGAAAAATGTATCCAGCATTTCTAAATATGATAATCTATTGCACGTGGCCTATAATGGCCAATATGGCCCTATAATGCCCTGGATGGATATCGCACACAGCACGTTCACTTTTGTGAAATATTGTCTCCTCGTCATAATTCTGAATTCGGGATTTTCTAAAGACCAGTACCTAACGTGCTGGGTTGCAACGGTCCATTTGTTGAAAATATACTTTCATCACAAAACATGATACATTTATAAAAATCAACATTTCCACTTAAAATTTTGTCTCTTATCCACAGGCAAAAATTAAGTCGTTTCGCGGCGTCTCCCGCTCCAATCTCTGATTAAAGTGCAGTTTATACGGATTCAATTTATTTGCTTTAAAGATCTTCTGAATTTGACTTTTTTTCACAACTTCCAACTGAGAAACACGATTTCTAAGAGACGTCATAGGATTTTCTTCAACAGAATGAAGAACTAAGACTGTAGCAGCATCATCATGGTCGTATTTCTTCTTTTTTTTTTGAGGTCCAAAACCGAACCAGTTCTCTTGAACTTTTTTATTAACTTGCTGCCATCCTAGTTATTGGGATTCCTACAAATTTCTCGGTAAATTGTTCAATGATGTAGCGGTATGAAACTTGACCATCCCCATAACATTGTATTAATAAAAACTCGTTTTTCAGTAGATATTTATCGTATTCTTTTCATGTTAATAAAAATGTTCGTATTATTTTTATTATTATAATTACTTCATTAAATAAAGACATTGACAACAAGTATCACCTATTCATTATTCAAGTAAAAACGTTTATTAAGAGTGACTTTTTTTGGTATCTTTCCAAATAAAGTATGTCTTAAGCAAAATAACATTTTTGCAGTTTTTACCCACCCTGTTTCTTATGATGAATCGTATTTTCTAGACATGAAAAAACGTTTATTAAGAGTGACTTTTTTTCGTATCTTTCAATTTTTAGTCCATTTGTCCTCTTGTAAACCCCATCCGTGGACATACTGTATATAGGGTGTTCCATTTAAAATAAGCAAGTTGACCCCGACTTTCGGTATAACCGGAAGTGATAGGATACGTCAAAGTGTCTTCACTAAAAAGATCAGCATCTTTTCTAGCGAGTATCACTATCTCAAACAAATATCTTTTTCAACTCCCGAGATATTTGAATAGGCCACACGCCGTTAAACACCCTGTATAATGAGAAAAAACTTAACCGTGTTCGAGCGTAGGCGTGCGTTTGACGGACGAACGGAATATAAAGCAAATTGATTTTGTCGATATAATCTATTTTTACTTTTTATTAGGAGTATTGGACCGCGTTAAAATCCAGTCGGTTGTAGCCAACTTTTGTCCAAAAACCAAGCTATACAGGGTGTCCGGTAAGTATACGGCAATATTTAGCCAGCGTACAGGATCTCCTTTTTTCGGGATATCTCCGTTATTAGTGAAGATAGAACACAAGCCAATACGAACGTCCCAAAATACAAAAAGTGTCCCCACTATGGGAGATGGCGCGGGCCTATTGAGTTTGCGCAGTAGGGTGGAAATTTTATCGATCGCGTCAGAGCCGGCCCGACATTATTTGTTTGTTGTTATTCGTCGCCATCTTTGGTTCTGGATGCTTTTTCAAATTACAGAATAAAAAGTGGTTCATCCACATTGTTGTCGGTATATTATTGCTGATAAACTTTCATTACCTAACAACAATTCTTGTAAAGGAGTTTTTAATTTGTGGTGATTCGATTCGCTGTTTGGTAGGTTAGTGGCTTGTTTTGTTTAAGATGAAAGAACACAAGTGCAGGGTGCTTTTTTGCAAAAGTCGTGGATCAATACCAGGTATAAAGTATTTCAGGTATGTACATCATCGGAACCGAATTGCACTAAAAAGCTTGTAAGAAAAGAAGAGACTGTCACTCGTATACAATATAATATATATGTGGCCACTACCTAACCTTAAAATGAATGTATTTTTAATAATTCCCAAAATAGTCAATATAGTCATTCATTCTTAATTTTTGGTTTAGAAAAAAGTGTGGTTAAGAAACATACGACGTCGGATGAAAGTTAAAATAAAGCTCGTCGTGTCGATTGTTATAAATAATCGAACGGAATTTGGCACCAAAAGTTTACACCAATCAGGACACCGTCGGCGTCGGATCATCATATCGTCAGAAATCGTATGCATGGAACGTTATATTAAATCGAACTAATCGAAATTTTGATTGCAATATTTTTCCTAACTAACCAGTGAAATTTACATTTAAAAAGTTGAAATCCGGTCCTGTCGAATGTTTACTTTCACAAGGAAATTTCCGAACTGCACAAGCTCACAACGCCCCGTTCGATGCCCATAGCGGGGACATAATTGCAGATGGTATTAGCAATATACTGTTTTATATACATGAGATAGAATTATGCGGTTTTCGCAAACCTCGTGTTGATATATTTTGAGAATTTTGCATTTTGGTACACCCTCCCCCCCATATTTCGATAACCCTGGAACTTATCAAAAATAAATAAAATGTTTTCTTTGTAGCCTTTTACGTAGAAATCAGTGACGTACTCAGATTTTTCGCGTTCTATAGTTTTCAAGAAAAATAAACAAAATTTGCTGTGTTTTAAATAGGTCACCCTATATATTTAGCCAGCGTACAGGGTGTCCTTTTTTCGGTGGTTCTACGGGTTATCTCCGTTATTAGTAAAGATAGAATTATGCGGTTTTTGCAGACCTCCTCGTTTTTGATATACGGGATGTGTTTGAGAATTTTGCATTTTGGTACACCCATACGAGAAAATATATACACAGATAAAGATTGTTTCATGAAAAATGGATATAACTTAATGACTGCGGTAAAAGTACCTGGGCCATCCCATTATTTATGACCGTTTGTTATTATTATGTGGAAAGGACCGGATTGTAATAATTATAATTAAATATAGGCACATCAGGTAGGTTAGGTTGCTTAATTTATATTTAAATATCTTTTTGTGGCAAAATTTGTTAGTTTTTGAGGAATGGTTCAAGAATTGTCTTTTACCAAACATTCCTCAGAATAGCGTGATAGTAATGGACAATGTGAGGTATCACAGTCGCCAATTACATAAAGCTCCAAGCTCAAATAATACAAAATTGGAGATTCAGAACTACATGGCGGCGAATGATATATATTTTGAAGAAAGTTATAAAAAAGTGATCTTTTAGAAGTTTTAAAGACATTTTGTATAAAAAAAAGTATATGTTTGTGACACATTGGCTGAAGAAATTGGACATACAGTGCTACGGCTCCCACCTTATTATTGCATTTTTAACCCCATAGAGCATATGTGGCACCAGTTAAAATCACTGGTTAGGTGTGAAAATATTTCTCCGACTTTAAGTTCTAGTGTTGTAGAATTAATACGAAAATGCTTTAATGATATTCCCCCAGGTAGTTGGAAAAATTCAGTCCGTCACGTAATAACTGTAGAAAATTCGTATATTAGTCTGGATCGTATAATTAATCCAATTATAATTAATTTTGATGAGGATAGCGATAGCGAAACAGAACTATCTATAGAATAACATTATAAATGTAAATAAATATGACTAGTAATATTAAAAAAAAATGTTATTTCATTTGATTACATTAATATAATCATATCATTACTTGTTTTCCTTAGTCCGTCCCTTCATACTTCACTTGTTTATTGCCAAGCTCTTATCGACACAATGGGACCGACCCAGGAAATCATTAAGTCGTATCCAATTTTCGTGAAACGTACTGTACCAGCTTCCGGCAGTTGCAGGGAAAACACTCGACAGTTCACAGCTGGTCGTGACTGCCAGACGTTGCTGTCAGTAGTTTTACCGAAACCATATCTTTAGACATGTTTCCCTCTCCATTATGCCTTAGACATGTTTCACGCATAGTTATTATTTATTACTATAATAGGATTTGATTCAATTGAAGCAAAAGTATCGTTATTTCATCAGTCTTTGCGATTTTTCTTATGGCAGATTTTAAGGCGAGGTTTAGAAAATGAACCTTGTTCAATTAAATTAAATGAAGGGGTATCCAGTAATTTACTTTTTTGGCTTTAACTTTTGCACCGACCTGTATAATTTAATGAAATTTTAATATTTTATAAAGAGTCATTAAGCCAGTAGATGTTTTACATCGTCATGAACAGAGGTGAAATCTGATTTTCTAAATACTTTGGCCATTCAAACAATAAATTAGATCAGATAAACTTTTATTTTGTAAACTAGCAAATTAAACTCGAACAAACGAATACATTTCATGTATCATATGTTACAACATGATAAAATTATACTTACTCGACCCCTGGAAGGAGGTATGGCCCCCTGGTCACCCTCTTCTCCGCCCTCCATGCTGGCGCCGAAGGAGCCCCGTTGTTGCATTAGTGTTAACTGAATCCCCTGTACGCGGAGCAACTGTGGAAATTCAAATAAATAAAAATAATTATTTTATTTTGATATGACGGGTATTTTCAGCATTACTGACCACAGTTTATTCGAAGATAAAAAAAAATCAATTGACGAATTACCTGATTATTCCATATGAACTTACCGATGTATTATTCTGATGTCCATTCGTGGAAATTTTCGTTTGTTCTTAAAATAGTCGACCTAGCCTGAAAAAAAAATATTGTCTATTAATTTTCTAGAATATAACAGAATATTTATAGACGATTGTTTTATTCCCCGATGTCCAAATATGGACATTCATTCATTAATCAATCCCACGAAGTGCGTGTCCTGTCATGACTAAATTCGGTTCTGCAATGTTAACCTTTTAAGAGAAAACTGTTGCCTGGGCTTTTTCAACATTAAAATCGACTATGTTACTGTCACCTCAAAATAAAATTTCTACAATATTCTATTCATTTGACCAATTCAGGAGCATAAACAAACATCAGCGCGTGATCAGCCACACGTTCGATGCATAAACTCATTGCTTTTGGTCAAACGGGGGCTATTGGTCAAACGGCGATAGAACTTCCGATGATGGCGAGAATATGGTCATTGTTCGGTGTAGGCTATTCAGGTCTATTCGTGGATCGAGATTGTACTGTTATATTGTAGTTAAGGCGACCCTGTGTGCTGTTCACGTGCTCGTCGCATGTATTTGTCTTGGTCTCTGAATTGGGAAAATTAATAGACTATAGGTCTTTGTTGAGGCGTGATATTTCATGCTGCCTGCGAAGATGTGCGTCAGCAGCCGCTGTTTGAGAATTCAAAGTAAAAGATGAGAAATATGTGCTGTCGTCAGGAAAGCTATATGTATATTGGATGTATGGTTTTTACTGGAAGGTCGATAATATACAGGGTGTTCCATTTTCGACACTTTTCTAGAGTATCTCCGTAATTGTTAGCGCTATCAAAAAAGTAATGTACGTGTCATGTCCTCTTTTTGGGTCAAACTCAAGATGGCAAAATCAAAATTTGAAAATTTTCGCTCGTTTAAGAGATACGGGGGAAAACAAAAAATTGACAATTTCAAAATTACCCTATATTTTCTTAGTTAAAAGAGATACAGAAAAATGTTTTATACAGCAGTTTCTTTATATTGATTGTTGAATAATCTGCCGTTTTCAGAATACGTATACGGGGTCAGGTAAAAAAGTTATCGGACCTAACCTCATTTTTTAAATGGAACACCCAGTATAGTAATCTAAAAAGATACTATTTTAAATTCTCCTTTCAAATCTATAACACACCATGGATGATATTGGTTTCCTAGGCGATTTATTTAAACTTTATTACTTTGAAACGAAATAAAAGATTCAGATTAAGGCAAAAATAACGGGAATCATCGCAAATGTTCGGAATATGTCCTTAAATGGTTATCGTCTTTCCGGATAGCGAACAAAATATACATTTTGCTCTATTTCTTCGTTTTTTCCACTGTCAATATAAACTGATTCATATAAAATTTTTCAAAATGTTGATAGGTCACTTTGACAATAATATAAATAAAAATAAATAATTGATATTAAATGTTAATAGTCAATAGAGTTGTTTCTGGATATTAGCTTTTGTTTCCTGGTTTACTGTGGTTTAAAGTAATAAAGTTTAATAAATCGTCTAGGAAACCAATATCATCCATGGTGTGCTATAGATTTGAAAGGAGAATTTAAAATAGTATCGTTTTAGATTAAAATATACAGGGTGTTCCATTTTAAAAAATGAGGTTAGGTCCGATAACATTTTTACCTGACCCCGTATACTTATTCTGAAAACGGAAAATCATTCAACAATCATTATAAAGAAACTTCTGTATAAAACATTTTTCTGTATCTCTTTTAACTAAGAAAATATAGGGTAATTTTGAAATTGTAAATTTTTGATTTTACCATTTTAAGTTTGACCCAAAAAAAGCACATGACACTTACATTCCATTTTTGATAGCACTAACACTAACGGAGAACCCTATAAAAGTGTCGAAAATGGAACACCCTGTACAGTAACAATTCATATGATTTATTTGCTTTTTATTTATTCTTTATGGCACATCGCCATATGAAGTCGGGATTAAAGAACAAGATAAACCAAAATAAGAATAAATACCTTCGTCTGAAGAATGTCAGCAAGCCTATAAAATATGAAACAATGTGGTTTCGTGACCTCAAAAAGGGTAAAAAGAATGCCGCCCTTTAAATTATACAAGCAAAGTTACCATATCGATCTATCTGTCTTTCTTTAACCTTAACCTAATGCTATATTGGCATTTTCATTCGGAAATGCCACGTTCTCCGGAAGAACGTAGTAACACTTCTTGTCGTCGGAAGTATTTAAATTTTGAAATATTCGAGAAAAATTATAGTCGATTTCGTTAATAACGCATCTGCCACTGCCAAAAGATACTAGAAATTTATAAAAATTGGTACAATTTAAGAGCTGCGTATAATCCGAGGTTGCCAAGCAGGCACTATTTTATGCGAACGTTTAGTCAAATATACTTAATTTTTTTCTAATCTAAAACTGGATTCGTAAAATTAAAGGATTGGAAAACGCTATGAAAAAATTGCGTTAAAAAATATAGGGTTATTTTTTTTTATGATAAAACACAAGCACTATAGGAAAAATCCTTTAGGGCACTCTGGGAGTGGTGCGTGTGCGCAAAAACCGATTTACGTTGGTTTTGAATCGTTGGAGGTTATATTTGTTGGGAAAAACGACCTCGGGAAGGTCGGTCCACAAGGATGTAGTCCTTCAGATGAAAGAATTCTTAAATAATGAAGTTCGAGGAGTACTAAGCTTAACCACATATGGATGGGCGGCAGTGGTTCGTCGTGTATTTCTGATATTCGCCGCTCTGGGCGGAATTAAGAGGGCAGGGTCAGCTGAGCACTTTCCATGAAAATATCTGTAAAAGAGAGTCAAATCCCCAACCTGTCTTCGCTGTTCTAGGCTGTCGAGGTTCCTCGTCAGCTCGTGGAAAGACGAATGGCCCTCCTTTCGATGGAATCCAGCAGTCGAAAAGCATGTTTGGGCGCAGAGCTCCAGACATGAGAGCAGTACTCTAGTGATGGTCGAATCTGGGCTTTGTATAGTGTCAAAAGTTGTTGAGGTGTGTACAACTTTCTGGTTCGGAAGAGTACACCAAGTTTCTGAGAAGCTATCTTGGCGATTGCCACAACGTGGTTATGCCAAGACATATTTCCTCCCAGATTAACGCACAGCAAATTAATAGATGAAGCCAGTGGGATTGCATGTCCGTCCATGACTATATCCGGTTCTGCAATGTTAACCTTTTTAGAGAAAACTGCTGCTTGGGTTTTTTAGCGTTAAATTCGACTTGGTTACTGTCACCCCAAGCCAGAATTTCTTCCAGGTCCTTGTTGAGGCGTGATACTTCATGCTGGCTGCGAAGATGTGCGTCGGCAGCCGATGTTTGTGCATTCAAAGAGAAAGATGAGATAAGTGTGCCATCAGCGAAACTAAATATCGGATTTTTCATTTTCACTAGAAGGTCGTTAATGTAGAGTAAGAAAAGAGTGGGAGACAATATGGACCATTGAGGAACACCGGCATTGATGGTGAAGGTGTCTGAGAGAAATCCGTCAATCGCCACTTGCAGAGAGCGGTCCTTAAGAAAGCTAGACAACCATGCACAGAATCGACTTGGCATACCATAGGATCGCAGTTTACTTAGAAGTCCCTCATGCCAAACACGATCAAAGGCTTTGGAAATATCCAGTGCAACAGCCCAAGACTTCCCATGATGTTCGATTGCGTTGTTCCAAAGATGGGTGACATAAGCTAGAAGATCTCCAGTTGATCTGGACTTCCGAAAACCATATTGATGATCGCTGATAATGTTGAAGCCTTCCAGGTACTTTAGAAGATGTTGGTTAATAGCTTTCTCCATTACTTTTGATATAACTGAAAGCTATTGATAGTTGCTAGGCAGGGTTCTCTTACCTTTCTTTAGTATAGGCTGGACTCGCGCCGTGTTCCAGCACGATGGAAATATTCCTTGTTTGTAGGATAAGTTAAAAAGTGTACAAAGTACTGGTGTTAGTTCATCGGCGCATCTCTTGAGAACTATAACAGGAATTTCGTCTGGACCAGAAGCTTATAGTAAGAAGAAATATAATAGTATAATAGTAAAAACAATTTCAAATATGAACAATTTTTTCAATTTTTTGTCACAGATATTCCTTAAACTTGTTGATACCCCAATCGACATGTCAGACAATCTAAATATCAATAAATTAACTAAAAAAACTTTATTATAAACGGCTAAAACTTCACGAAAAGAGATATTGATCAGCTGATGACTCTCGCCTCTTTCTAACCTGCCAAAAAGCGGAATATTATTTAATTAAATTGATGCAACATAGATGGCTCTGATTGCTAATTTGGGATCCTCATCTTAAGTAAAATAAATATTTTACTACTATTATGCAACGTTGCTTTTACTATCTGCATATAATACATCAAAATATTACATTTGTGAAAACACTGTAGACACACAAATGTGAAAATTGGAAAAAAATAGAATAGAGAGAACGTGTCATTTTTAAGAAAAAAAAATTATGTCTATTTCACCTGGAAAATTAATCACACAAGATAGCGATGTCAAACATTTCGAAAAAAAATGTTGTTCTTTTAACACGAAACAGCGCAAATATTACACAAAGAATGACTAATAAAAATCAAAATTTAAATTTTGGTGACTCCAGGCTATTTAAGTGTTGTAATAATGTGATAAAATATACAGGGTGTTATGAAAATGACGAATTATATTTAAATGGGTGACTCCTGGGGTGTGCTAGAGAAGCGCTACATATTTTTTTTTAAATCGAACGTTTAATAAGTGGGGTAATTCACCCCTAAACCCACACACAACTCCTCGGCACATATATGAACATATTACAAACCCAGCTGGGTAATAAACAGATGTTCAGGAACAATGTTGGCAAAATGTTTAAAAGTGTAAAACTTTAGTTTCTTATAAAAATAAATATTTAGCTTACTTAGAAAGTAAATACAGGACGCAATTAAGGAATCCAGGGCACAGACACTTTCAGTTCTTTTGTCTATGGGAAAAACTTTATGCTCATCACGTGTCCTGATGATAGTGTGGGAGTGCATAATAAGCATATCACTAAACCCCAACACTAACGCATAATTACACTTTACAATAACACACATAGAACAAGAGCACTTAATCATTTCCCAATTGAAATAATAAAAACGCTAATTTCTATGGGCCATTAACCCTTTACTAAAGATAAAATGAAACAATTATGTTAACAATTGATAGGAACTACCCTTTGAAATAATGGCCTAGTCCGTCTTCGGACCAGTCGTCGAACTTTCTTTCCGAGAAATCTCCGCTCTCTAGAGCCAGCGCGGTTGCTATTTCCGAGACTATAATTATACAGGAAAGTAATATTATAGAAGGAAATTCGGCAATTTATGATAGCCGCTTATAAAACATCGAAAGTGGCAACGCTGTATTTTTAAATATTAGCCCGATTGTCCACAATCAGCTGTTTCAAGAAGCAAGCCGATATCGATCGAGAGAACCAACGTGTTATTTATTTTCAAAATTTTTAGATGTTAAATACATTATTTCCCAGACAATAAGGGTGTATTTTTGTCTACACAGTAGCGCCAAGCAAGGGCGAAACATGCGGTGTGATCTGACAATACTGTTAGTATACTCTCGTGACCCACATTGTTGCTAACTGAATCCAGATGGAACGGCGGGACAGTATGTGGGTAAAAAGGGTTTTTACCTTAGTATTTAGAGATTCGATTAAAAAAAAAAGTATGTAGACTTTCTCTAGGTCCTAGAGAAAGTCTACATACTTTTTTTTAATCGAATATCTAAATACTAAGGCAAAAACCCTTTTTACCCACATACTGTCGCTTCGTTCCATCTGGATTCAGTTAGCAACAATGTGGGTCTTGAAAGTATACTAACAGTGTTGTCAGATCACACTCGGGGATGGGAAAACCCTGCCGAGGGTTCCACGAGCTTGATGTATACGAATTTTAAACGTTTTGTTAGTTGTAGTGTCCTAGAGTCTAGGACACCCTAGGACTCTCCCATCTAAATATAATAAGTGATTTCCATAACACCCTGTATATGTGATAGTAAAGTGTAGTTACATTGTAAAGTTTATTTTTAACAACAATTGATTGCGGAATCTAAAATTCCGAACGACTTTGACCATCTATTTTTTGTGCTTACCAACGACACGTGTTAGAGGCCAAGATAAACTTTGGCAATAAAAATAGTTTGAAACGTCAGTTTTATGGGTACGGTCAAAATGTTTTATGTCGTAATTACTTTTTTTGATCTTTTAAAAAAAAATTGACTAGGCCGTTTCGCCACCGATACATTATTTATTTGTGTGCTGTCGTCGGCAAAACTATACAGGGTGCCCAAGATAAGGAAGGCCTCTATGGGGTTCATTGTTAAGCCCCCTCCACACATAAGATTTTACATGACGTCTTAGGTCTTCAAAGGTTCGTTCCAATCACCCTAAAAATCGTACAATGTACAGTTACCGTCACAAAAATCCGGGCAGCAGTTTTTTTCTAATGTAAGCCGACCTTTATACATCTTGAATACCTAAAAATTACCTGTTTTAATGATATTGACAAAAATTGTCAACTGAAATTTATTTACGGCTAATGTTGCGGAAAAGGCCAAAATTGTGACACTGCTAGAAGAAGGATGGTCAGAGAGATGGGTGGCTCAAAGATTTCAAACGCCAAAAAGTACAGTTCATGATATCAAAATAAAATGGATGGAAACACATTCGCTGGAAAGAATAGAAGGAACAGGCCTTAAAAGGGCATGGACAGAAGAACATGACAATAATCTAATTCAATACCTAAGGGAAAATCCTTTTAAAACGGCTGTTTTAGCTCACAATGTAACTGATTTTTTCTACTACTGTATAAATAAATCAACTTTCGGGCCGTAGCAACACGAAAGGAAACGAAAGTAAATGTTACAGTTACCTGAATATTATCCGTTGCTAGCTACGAAAGTAGGTTGCTAGCTACGAAAGTAATACTTTCGGTGCCAGGACAAAAAAACAGGAATAAAATTTTTTTTTGTATTTATTCAAGCGAATTAAAAAAAAATCTTACTTAATAATAAAAAGTTTATATTTATTGAAAAAACAAGTGGTATAATAACAATAATATAAAACTTAAATAACACTAATTTTTATTTATTGTCATTAAGGTTAATAGTGAAATTTGAACAGTTAGAAATATTAATTGATGGAATATTATTCAATTCAATACCTTCGCCGCTTCTTATTAGAGACTCGTTATTATCCTGGACTTGGACCATACAACTATTTGTCACTCTCGCGTCGTTAGATGGAATAAAAGTAGGAGATCGATTTAAGATCTTTTTGGAAATTTCGATTTTATTTGTATACGAATCACCAATATATCCCTCCGCAACGGACGAAGATCTCCAATCGCCATGTCTTTTTAAATCCAAAATATCGATACTTGGAGCATTTGCAAGAAAGGTAGTTGATGTTCTTCTAAACGAGTGACCAGTGTATTTATTTATATCTTGAAGTTTCAAAAATTTGGCAATTTCTTTGGGAACATTTGAAATAGTGTGTTTTCCAATCACCTGATTCACACACCTACCTCGTTCATAGCGATATAACAAGCGTTCGTCTTGTGCATTATTTGGCCTAAGTTTAATATAATCTTGAAGTAACCTCATAAAAGAAACTGGACCTCCATCATCGGCTATCACAAAACTTCTTTGAACCTTGTTTTTGCTCTGGAGGATTTTAACAATAGCTACATCATCCTTGATTTCGATGTCGTTCAATTTCATTTTATAGATCTCATCTGTCCGGCATGCTCCAGCTATCCCCATTACTGCTATCACTTTCATATATAAATAGCTATGATTAGGAGCGTCAAGTAAAAACTTTATTATTTCTTCTTTTGTGAAAATTTTAGATTTTTTAGCTTCGTAACCATCATTTTTTCGTTTAATAAATGCAATAAGTTTCTTAAACTGCGAAATATCTATATTTTTGTTCACAGAAATAGTCAATTTAAGCATGGAATATTGTGACCATAAGGACGGAGTGATAGGGCTTCAGATTTCTCTTGGAAGTACGCTAGCATTACATTTTCGTCAATTTGTGAAAGGTTTTTCTCCACGAACCATTCTAGAAACAGGTTGTACGTTTGACAGTACCTATCTTTCGACTTTACGGGTAAGAGTGAGGCACATGCCAACTCAGCCGCCTTCTGTATAGCTTCGTTTTGGTCTTGAAACAACATTTTCGACAATCGAAATTAAAAAATTCGAACTGACAGACTTTGACAGTACTCAAATAACTAGTTGTCATGGATTATTTTACAGGTGTATTTTATTATAATTTGAATAAAATCAAAGTTCATTACTTAATAATATAATTGATCAAAGAACAGTAGTAGAAAAAGTTTAATACATTACACGCTGCAAAAGCCCTTTCAGGTGCTCGGAGTTTTTTAAATAGGCGAGGCGAAGCGTAGCGAAGCCGAGGCTATTTAAAAAACACACCTCGCACCGAAAAGTAAACTTTCGCAGCTTGTAATGTAAATAACTATTCCCGGTTCCGTTAGAACCGCACAACGAAGAATAAGAGATGGTTCAAATCTTCGCAATCACCCTGCAGCTAAAAAGCCTTTCCTAACGGTAACCAACAAAGGGCAAAAGTGGGTTATGCATTACAATATTACGGAGGTTGTATAAATGCTTGGCAAAATGTAATTTTCACAGACGAAAAGATTTTCCAATCATGTTACAGCGTGAGAGTAAGGGTCTATAGACCACCAAATACCCGGTTTGATGAACGTTACACTCCAAATATTTCAACAAGCGGCCGTTTTTCTGTCAACGTTTGGGGGTGGATGAGTGCACAGGGTATAGGAGTTTGTACGCGCATAAAAGGTAGATTTAATGCACAAAATTACATACAATTATTGGAGAACGTGATGTTGCCATCGGTTAATGATAGGTTTCCCAATACTAATTACATTTACCAGCATGATAACTGCCCTGTTCATACTGCCCACGCAGTATCTGATTGGATGCAACAAAGGGATATTGAAGTATTACCCTGGCCTTTTAGGAGTCCAGATTTAAATCCGATGGAAAATGTTTGGGGTTACATTACATCAAGAGAATTAACAAATATACTGATTTTCGGCCAGAAAATCGAGAACAATTGTGGCTGAAAATACAAGAGACTTGGAATCAACTAACACAAGAATACTGTAATGGTCTGGTGGCTTCAATGCCTAAAAGATTAACTTCAGTTATTCAAAGTAATGGAAGGGCAATAAAATATTAAATACTATTTTTTTTTATTTCCTCCTCAGTTTATTTATATTGCCATAGTAATCTATGGTAGTAAAGGTAAAAGCCTGAAGAAAATTTGTGCACTGTTAGACAGGCGACCAGGTTCGCTTCTAACATACTTAAAGGATTCAACAGAAGGAAACACACAGGAGCCGTGCTGTTTGACATAAGCAAGGCGTTTGATAAAGTATGGCACAATGGGCTAATACTAAAAATGATAAGGCTAGGAATGCCTAACTATCTGATAAAGCTAATAGCCTCTTATCTAGAAGATAGATCATTTCAAATATATATCGACGATGAACTGTCTACATCCAAGAACATAAGAGCTGGCGTTCCACAAGGTTCAGCAATAGCCCCCCCTACTTTTCAACATCTATACAGCAGACATTCCTCAGTTTCCTCTGAACGAAAAATACATATACGCGGATGATACGGCCATGGCAGCGACATCAAAGAACCCCTAGGATAATAATGTCCAGGCTCAAAAGGAACATAGCCATTCTACAAAAATGGCTAAGCAAATGGAAGATCAAAATTAACCCTGACAAGATCCAGGCAATTTTTCCCGGAAGGGAAAATCAAAGTTGGAAACAAGGAAATAGATTGGAGACAAAGTGTCAAATACCTAGGTCTACACGCTGACAGAAGGCTCAAATGGAAATGAATACAGCTAACATACTAAAGAAGGTTGCGGCGCAATCTACAGTTTGCTTAACAAGCGCAGCAAACTAAACCTAAGGACAAAGGTCACAAAACCTTCATCAGATCAGCGATGACATATGGAGCACCAGCATGGTGTACTATGAGCAAGTGGGACCTGAAGCGGGTGCAAGTGATGCCTAACAAGGTACTAAAAATCATAGTAAACACTCCACGATACACTAGAAACGACATAGTACACAGAGATCTCGAAATTGAAACAATTTCCGAGTTTCTCGACAAAACTATCGCTAAATACCACACTAAGGCTAACATAGCCAACAACAGTAAGATTCTTTTATCTCACATACACGCATTGCCAGACGCAACATACACACTACCTAAAGACTGGATCAATCGCATTCGTGATTGACCCTAAAACAATTCTGACCCAAAAACACTAATACCTTGTCTAGCATAACTAAATAACACGCAACAAACCAATAAGACAACCTACGCCTACCCTCTACCCTATACGTCGGGAGCTCTTAAATTTTGCTCATTCGATTAAGTTCGATTGGGAAAGATTCAAGAGCTGGCACCCAACATAAATGTATAGCTTAAAAGCTAAATCTAATCACTCATACATGATGCAAAAATAACACACTCTAGTGAAAAGGAGTCAAAGGTTTCTAGCCTGGCTCACACGGTGAGTTTAGTCGGTCGGCCCGTCCTCCTTCAGAGGCGGTTCTTTTCCCTTAGAAAAGAAGATATTGATGGTTTGGTATAATCCCCACAAGTTGCAGAAACCCGACACTACCTTGCAGCCGCGTCTGTAAGGTGTCTGTGTGCAGATTATCATCGGCTGTCTAAAAAAAAAAAGCCTGAATTACCGAAATTCAGGAAAAAAATACTGTCAGATTAGTGCCCGGATTTTTGTGACGGTAACTGTACGGTCACGCACATGCGTAGTAGTCGAAAGGCGTTCCAACCGACACAAAACGGTATATCTGGCAATCCCTTTGGTGATCGTTCGCAAACCAGTTCCTGAACGGTAAAAACGATACATGGCCAAGACCAGGAACCGCTTGTACTGACTTGCGCCGTAGGAATTTTAACAGTTGCTTTTGTATTCCTGGCATTCGTGCAGTTCTTTTAGCCTTGTTTTGTAGGAGTTGTTGCTTAATATTTTGATTATTTAATTTATTCTTATTAAATTTGTATAATCCGGTTCCCAAACCTACAAGATATTCTTAACATTAAACGTTATTCTCTTCCATGATTATTAAATACAACAAAACGGAACGAACAAAGATAATACTCAAGCTTAGACGAAGAAATCAAACAACAAAAGTAGGGTTGTGATTTATGAATGTTATGATAATTTTTACAGAGATTGGTCACAAAAACGTACCAACCTTGCTCCCCTAGTGCATCGGCAACAAACAGTGCAAAATTAACGCCTGCGCACAAAATCGATCCCAACAGTTTCGGGACGGTTCTAGAACGATACAAAAATAGGGTGTTGGAACAAACCTTATGTAAGACTGTCAGGCAAAACGGTTATAATAGCCCGGTCTACACATGAGGTTTTACCTGACGTTTTAGGTCTTCAAGTGAGATTGTCAGACAAAACGGTTTTAAAACCCGTATCTACACAGTGTTTTTATTTTTGCCCGCACTCTTTCTATCAAGACAGATTCGTAATAAGACGGATGTCTTGCCTGAACAAGTAAAACATCAGGTTAAGCCTGTGTGGACGGCGCTCTAGGGAGGAAATGTTCCTAGTTCCCCATGTAGCAAACGTAAGTATGCAACATTGCACCGTGCAAAAAACATATTTTACTAAATACCTAACTTAAATTTGATTTTCGATTAAACCCGAGTTAAAACTAAACGGAATTTTAATTTTAACCGGCCATAAATTTCGTGCCAATAGCTAATGGACGCGTAAGACGTCAATATACAAGTTAATTTAAATTTTATTCGAGTTTATCCGTCAGTTGCCAGTAAAAAAGTTTATTTTAACAGTTATTTCAAGTTACTAATTTTCCCAGCGTTACGAATTAATGTATAAACCGCGTATAAATAAAAAAAACCGCTTTAATAATTTAATATTTATATTCAAATATGTAAAAATAAACAATTTGCCGGGTTGGTTTAGTCAGGTTAGTATTTAAATAAAATAAAGAAATACAACCGGGAAATATTTTTACGATATACAGGGTGTCCGGAAAAAACATCAGCCATCATCATCAACCATATATTCTTTGAGCAGCAGTAATATGTTTGTTCGGGGCAATTTTTTCGAAACTACAATGAAACCTCTAATAACGGACACCTCTGATAAGCGGACATCTCTATTAAACGGACATTTTTTCGTAGTCCGGAACTAGGTATATGATATTCCATGAAAATCAACCTCTGTTGGGCGGACGCGGACAGGACAGGACAGGACAGGGTGCGAAAACCCTCCTTTAAATGGACAAAAAATTTTTTACGTATTTGGGAGACGAATAAGTACGGTGCAAAAACTCTCTGAAGACAGACCGGCAACCAATCTACTTCGCCCTTTCGCCGAATGAAAGTATGTGTGATTCCCCGACAGCAGTACGCCGTTTATTTGTGAGTTGTAAGGTTAAAATTGTAAACAATGGCACAAAAATGTCGCGTTTTTCAGTTTGAAAGAGAATATTGATATTGTGGAAGTTTGTAATTTGATAACAATGATTTTGGGCGAGTTCATTAACATTGATAGCAATGTGCGCTATTTGCACGTGAAAGTACCGGGCGCCTTAATAGTTTTATTTTATCACACATTGATTGCGCAGGAATTTGGAATTTCTATAACAATACCTTGACACCCAATGAATCTTAAAATTTGGCAAATTTGCCAAAACAATTTAAAAAATATCAAGTGTTATTGGTGTTATTTATCTTTCTATTATCTTAGATTTTATGAAATAAGGGCATTATTTTTGTTAAATAGGTTAACAAAATACAATTTCTGGCCAGCATTGTTTACATTTCCAAGGCACCAAATTAAATAAATACGGCTCTGGTGACTACGTGGTTAAAGGGTCCCCGGGGAACTCTAGGACGATAGTTCGTAGGTTCAAACGCTACGCCCGATAAACCGATTCGCACAATACCTCTATTTATTTTACCAATTCAGGAACATAAACAAACATCAGCACGTGATAGCCATGTGCTCGATGCATAAACTTATTGCTATTGGTCAATCGGCGAATAAACTTTCTATGCGAGCCGCCCTGCATTTATACAGGGTAGTAGTTCAGTGTAGGCTATTATTTCAGGTCTATCCATGCGTGGTTCGAGATTGTACTGTTAAGTCGTATTAGAGTCGGCAAGTTTTTTCTTGCGCCTGCAATGGCAATTATAATTGCACGGAATCATGCGCAGTACACCGATGTGGATCAGCTGACGCAATACTTCTTGCATTGCGAGCGCAATTAGAAAATGGAACCCGTATTACAGTCGGCAATTCTACTCTTGCGGCAATTAAAATTGCACGGAATCCTAGGCAGTACACCGTTTTCGATCAGCTGGCGCAATTAATCATGCATAGCCAGAAATGGGTTGTGCGCCATTTTGATTGCCATTGCCGCTGCAAGTCTGGGTAGAGATGGATTACTCTGTTATTTGTAACTGTTTATTTGTTGGTCGAAGCAGCTATGTACAGCTAATGGCTACTTAAACTAACTGGTAATTGAAATAGCAGTTCACATTCCTTATTAAACATATGTAGTGCTAATTCGTCGCAACTTTTTCGAACTGCTATTTGTAAGTAGCAGTAGCTGCTTTAACTGGTAGTCAAAACGAACAGGTTTGCCCATCTCTAATTATGGGGGTATTGTAGGGAGTTCGACAGTACCAACTGCTGTTCTGACTGTTGGCCATGCGCCGGCTGATCGAGAAATCAAACACAAGCACTATAGGAAAAATCCTTTAGGGCACTCTGGGAGTGGTGCGTGTGCGCAAAAAGCGATTCACGTTGGTTTTGAATCGTTGGAGGTTATACAGGGTGTTATGGAAATGACGTATTATATTTAAATCGGCAATTCCTGAGATGAAAACAAATTGAAGAAAAATATCCAAAAATGGCGCTTTAATTTAATATGCCCTGTACATGACCTTATGTCAAACCGAAAATGACCATCTGATGCCCCCGTCAGGAAGGTAAACAAAGCAACATATGTAAACAGTGTTGTCATATCTTCAGGGTAAATTCTTTAGAAAGTCAATAACCGTTTGACAGATTGCAAGTTGTTTATTTTTTAGGGTACATTATTATAAACTTTTACGTTCAGTTCAGGTCGCTAGGAAACAATTTCTGATTTATAAACTTGAACTGACTCGAACGAACCGCCGCGGAGTTTTTAAATGGTCAGGTATGTTCTCATTTGTTCAATTCGAACGACACCCGTTAGATCTGGACAACTTAAAAGTTTATAAATGCCTATTAATGCCACTTACCCTTTAGAAAAAAAAATGCAATTTGATTTACCTTTTCGGACTTATTTAAAACCAACTTAATTTATAAAAAACACCAAGTACTCACATCACGAAATCACATAGCTTTCGCGTGACAACACATCTAAGTACCGTTCAATCTGAATTAGTATTTTAAAGTGCTACTGTGTAGACAAAAGTACGTCCTTATTGTCTAAATAACACGTTGGTTCCGTCGATCAATATTGAACTGCTGGACTGGGGCACTGCCGTCGCGAAAAGAACAAATAACTTAATAATTTAAACTCGGGCCGGCTAATTTTGGAGGAACAACTGATCTTGTAGAAACGGTTGCATATTCTTACCGGGGTTGATACTTAAAAATACAGCGTTGTCACTTTCGATGTTTTATAAGGTTATATTCATAAAACGAAGAATTTCCTTCTGAAATACTTTTCTTTATAATGATAGTATCGGAAATGGCAACCGCGCTAAATAGACGAGACTATTTATTTTAAAGGGATGGAAGGGTCTATCAACATAATTATTTCATCATTCTTCTTCAGTAAAGGATTAATAAATTTGATTAGGCCATTAGAAATTAGCGTTTTTATTATTTCTGAATTTCTATTGCGAAATAATTTGTATCCTATAGTGCTGTTGTTTTATGTGTACGGTAGGTTATTGTAAAGTGTAATTATGCGTTAGTATTTATTGCCTTTGTGTAATCTAATAATAAGTGCATATCTTCAAAAAAACTAATTGGAAACTCGTGGGTGTCTGTGTGTTTCTTTAAGTGATTTGGTGCAAATGTTCCGAGAGATTGGAAATAAGAGGCCGAATGGGGTTTAGTGGGTATACGCTTATTATGCAGTTCCACATTATCATCAGGGTACGTGATGAGCATAAAGCTTGTCCCATAGAAAAAAAACAAAAACCTGAAGATATCTGTGCCCAGGATTACTTGCTAGTGTACTGGCACCTGGATTCACTTCTATTTGGATACTAGGTAAACTAAATATTATTTTTATAAGAATCTAAAGTTTTACATTTTTTACACAGTTGGCAACATTGCTTGAACATCTGTTGATTACACAGCTTGGCAATGTAATATGATCATATATGAATGTGCCGAGGAGTAACCGTGTGGGTTTAGGGGTGAATTACCACACTTTTTAAATGTTCGATTTAAAAAAAATATATGTAGCGCTTCTCTAGGACACCCCAGGAGTCACCCATTTAAATATAATACGTCATTTCCATAACACCCTGTATTCGTTGGGAAAAACGACCTCGGAAAGGTCGTTCCCATAAGGATGAAGTCCTCCAGATGAAAGAATTCTTAAATAATGAAGTTCGAGGAGTACTAAGGTATCATTAGAATGAGATTTAAATGAACTTTAAAATGATATGCCATTTGACCCCTTCCCATTTAAGGTTTTAAGGGTCACAGGGGGTTAAACCACGAAGGCAGCAAATATTCTTTAAGAGCGCCCCCCCTTCGCACAATAAAATCGACGTGTCTTTACGATTTTGAATATTATTTACTGGCAGCCAGATATTAACGGTGGGAAGTTTTGATTGACGCCCTGTATATAGCAAAACGATTTCTCACCAACCTGTTTATATTTCCAAGGTTTCAAATATAAATACCGGCACGTGACGAGCGTCGAACTCAGACTACACCAACGTCGCGAAAATGTGGAAAACTCGCGCCGGGACGGAAAAACGCGCGCGGTGACTAGATTTTCGGCTACTGAATCCATTCAGATTCGCGGGTGCATCGTCTGGTCGGCCGGCGTTGCCAAATATGACACAACGATACTTAATCTTCAACACTCGCAAAAAAAACCCTGATAATACCAGGTTTGATGGTAAATGTAATTATTATTATACAACTTTGGTCTATCTAGGTTTCATAAGGTCTACTTTATGCAACGGGAATGAATTTGTTTGGTTTGTTGTAAACGACTCAAAAATGACTAGGCAACTGAAATTTTTTTGACATTTTCCATTATTTTGAACTTTAATTAACGAAACAAGTTCTTGTCATGTTTTGTAAGCAATTGGTTACCTTTGTCAAGAAATATTATTATACAGTGACACCTCTCATAACGGACAAATCTAATAAGCGGACATCTCTATTAACCGGACATTTTTTCATAGGCCGGAACTAGGTATATGAAATTCCATGAAAATCAACCTCTCTTGGGCGGACGCGGACAGGCTGTTTTCATACAAAGAGTGCGAAAACCCTCCTTTAAATATATATAAAGTATTTGGGAGACCAATAAGTACGGTGCAAAAACTGTCTGAACAGAGACCCGCAACCAATCACGTATGCGTGGCAGCGCGAAAGAACTTCGCCGAATGAAAGTATGTGCGATTCCCCAACAGCAGTCCGCCGTTTATTTGTGAGTTGTAAGGTTAAAATCGTAAACAATGGCACAAAAATGTCGCGTTTTGAGTCTGAAAGAGAATATTGATGTTGTGGAAGTTTGTAATTTGATAACAATGATTTGGGCGAGTTCGTTAACATTGATAGCAATGTGCTATTAGAAGATGATAGTGACCCCATTCCTACTGATTATGTAGTCGAAACTGAAACCACATCACTATCTGACGACTCTGATGAAGAAGTTGAATGCAGTAATCAAACAAATGTCACCAATTATCAACAAGCCATTAGTATGGTAAAGGAATTATAAGAGTATGCAAAAAATAGAGGTGACTCTACACCAATGGAATTGTTATCATACTTGGAATTACATTTTCTAGATTGCAAGTTTTAAAACGCAAACACTGTCAAACTACGTTATTAGATTTTTTTAGTACTACATCGTAACTAAAACTAATGTATTTTTGTTATGTTATGTTTATTTGTACATACATACATATACAGGGTGTCCCATAACTAATGGTACACAGGAAAACTGCAGATTCCTTGGGTAAAAATACTGCGATTTGGCCATACTTAGTTTAGTTCAATAGCTGGTAATAAGTGGTCCAAGTAAAAATTTAATTTTCAATTTTCCTAAATAACTTATTTCTGAATCAATATTTTTGCACAAGATTTTGTGACTAGGGTTTTTTGGGAGAAAGGAATTTGAATTTGTTAATAATTTTGATGTAGATTATAGGGGGCGCTCTCTGCGATACTCTGGATACATGAAAAGAAATGTAACTTTTTTGTGCCTTAGTATAATTATATTTTTATTAAAAATAACAGTGTTTCCGTCATTTTTAAGCAATAAAGGTATACTTTGTAAATGTCGCTCCGACTAACCGTTTTCGAGATATTTTCAATTACAATTTCTAATGCGCCATTTAAATTTTGATTTGTAAAAACAAATACAATGAAAGCACTTTGAAACCTCATTTCTGTCAAAGTTTATTTTCATTTGTCAGCATTGTGGGTGTTTTTAAGGAGTTTTTGAAGATACTGTTATCAAAAATTAAACTAAAAAATGCCGCGACATAACTTGTTTTCTAACAGAGAAATGCGAGACATGGTATTACGCACAAGAAATTTTTGTTATGTTAAGTTTATTTGTATATACATATACATAGTAATAATTTTGCATTTACATATTACCTAATAATAAATTTCCCATGGGCGGACATATCTATTAGGCGGACGCCTTTAGACGGTCCCCTAGTCCGCCTAAGAGAGGTTTCACTGTATTTTGTACAATAAATCATATTTAATTACATAAAATTGAAAATACGTATTGATTAATTTTTTACTTTAGTAGTTAGTAAAAGTATAAAATTAATTGTCTTAAGAAAACGGCAACAGAGCGAATTGTGCCTGGCCATAAGCCAAAGATCGAGCTGATGACGTAACGACGTCGGGACGTATACCTTGAGAATTATTCGGCCGACGCCGAGCACGACGACAAAAGCGTCGATGCGAATTTTGGCAAGAAAATGGCAAATAATTAGTTATACAGTGTTGGTACCTATTATTTGTCATCGTAATAGCAGTGTTGCCAATCTGAGTTTGTGAAATAACACAATTAGATGGACAAATTACACATTCTTACACGTTTTAAGTCACACAAATACACTTTTTAACACACCATTTATAATACAGTCATACAGTTCTGGGATAGTTTTGATTTCGTCAAATTTATATATTTTAGTTAAAAAAGGTCGTCTTCGTCTAATATCAAATAAATTTATTTATTTGTGAAACAAAAAAGACTGCAAAAGGCGACCCAAATATGTATTTATTATTCGGGTTGATTCTTGTGCTTTTTTAAACCAAAAAGTATTACCAAGAGTTATTTTTCTTCACATCTTTCTCAATTTACGAGAATAAAATAAGTAGATATTTAAAATGGCCTGTCAAATTTTTCGACTTTAAATTATCAGGTGCCCACTGTGTGCACTTCAAAAATGTAGACTTAGTTACGCGACTGGCAAAATAAGAAAATAGGGGATTATTTTTTTAAATTCATGTTTACAGTTACCTAAAAGTTACTGTTTAAATTTAAGAATGTTTTGGTTACCAAAAAACTGGTCGAAACCTATGTCTTGTTAACTATTTTGCTCGTTTTCTTATTTTCCATTAACATTTTTCTATAATGTATGTTATTTTTAAAAAGTCTTCTTGAGATTAATAATAAAAAGGTCCTGTTTAGATTTAAAAATGTTTACTATAAGATTACCAACGAATTTTTTCGTTTTGTTATTTTTATTTACAAGTTCTATTATTATCTACGTTATGTTATTTTTGAGAAGTTTTCTCGAGTTTATAGCAAATAAAAATTTAAAAATTATATCCTTTAATTTTTTAATATTTACAATCGGAGACCTAAACTACGCCGCTGGCTAGCCAGTTAAAACAAAATACGGTAAGAGACATAGTACTTAAACCTGTTAATCCTAGAAAAAATCGGAGTCATTCTGGCACATTTAGAAGCATCAGCTAAAAACATAGCAGATTCTTCTTTAGATTACCATCAAGATACCGACGCACAACTTTTTGAAGATTGGTTTGAACATAAACTCCTTAAAAATATACCTGAAAATAGCGTCATTGTAATGGACAATGCTAGTTATCATAGTGTCGGCAAGCAAAAATCATTCCCAATTCTAATAATACAAAAGCTGAAATTCAAAATTTTATGATTGAAAATGATTTATATTTTGAAGAAACTTACAAAAAACGAGAACTGCTAGAAGTAGTAAAAGCTTTTAAAATAAATAAGGAATACGAGTGTGACAAACTTGCAGCAGAAAATGGACATACAGTGTTGCGTCTTCCTCCGTACTATTGTATATTCAATCCTATTGAGCTAAGATGGCACCAATTAAAATCCAATATTAGGAGAAATGATATTTCTCCTACATTAAATGCATCTGTAGTAGAATTAATTAAAAACGAAGTAAGAAAAATTTCTGCAGACAGCTGGAAAAACTGTGTACAGCATGTACTTAAGGTGGAAAATTCTTACAATAATTGTATGATTACAAATGTTCAACCCTTAATTATAAGTTTAGGCTTAGATGAAAATAGTGATAGTGATAGAGTTAAATTTTGAATAAATTATCAATAGTTTCTTAGAATGTAATTAATTTTTATTGTACTTGTTATCCTAATAGTTATACTTTTAAATTACCTATATTATTTTCAATTATCATTAATTGTTATCATTATTTTACATTTATTAAAGGTACCTAAAACTAAAAATACCTATCTATTTATTTTAAATTATAAAAATAAATCATGTGGTGTGGTATACATTTTCAAGCCGGTCCTGATCCCATTTATTGAGCTTTGAAGGTAGTTTATTTATGGCAGTAAGAGTCAACGGTATAATTCTGCAACAGCTATACTTGGCCAATATTTCTTACTGACGTATACTTACTTAAGCATCGTGTGAATGGTAGAATTGTCAATTATTGTACAAGTAAACTATTTACGGGACGTGGCAAGTATACGCCAGTAATAAATATTGGCCAAGTACATCAGTCGTCTGAGCCCGGCTTTAAACAAATAAATCTCGACAAGAATGTGATTTTTTGTCATGCTATAAAATATGACGTTAAGGAGCCCATAAACGTCAGGTCAAACGGGGAATAATTAATGGGCACGAAAGTCCCTGAAGAATCATTAAAAATAGTTTGTTTTAAAGTCGAGTTAATAGGGTTTGTTATAGGATGAATAAGTATAGCAGATTTTTTGCTTATAAATAGATCGGAAGAAATTTAACCTACGAAAATGAGAAAGAAAGCATCGCTAACTGGACTAGAAAAAGTCTTACAGCACACGCGTGTTGAAGTATAGTATATTACGTACCGAGGTGGAAAGTGTTTCATTCCTGTTCGAGGCGCGAAGCGGCGAGGTCGACCAAATCTCGAGACAGTAATGAAACTTTTCACCGAGGTTTGTATACTATTTTATTTACAACCACATCTAACATCCACTTCTTATTATTTTGAATTAAAATTATTAATAAAAGATAAATGTCATTTTGACTTTTCCATGGAAAAATTAGACATAAATTTCAGATAACCGCATGTAGTAAAATAACGTAGGTAATAATACACATCAAGATGGCAAATATCATTTTTTGAATATGGTTTCCATGTCACTAAACAATATATTATTTTAACTACAGAAAAATGCTATCAGATGAGGACTTTGATTTTGCTGCTACTCCACCAGAAATTCGAGAAGCAGCAAAAATAGTAGAAGATCTTCTGCCACTAAAAGCCGCCCGAGATATGACAAGGCATATAACTGTTTCAAAGAATGGTGTACCGGAAACAAAGTTCAAAATCCTGGTTCTGAGTCGGCGCTATTAGCTTATTTCAGTGAAAATGTCAAGACAAAGGAGATATCAACGATTTGGTCACAATATTCAATGCTGAGGACCACTTTATCAATTAGGGAAAAAGTAGACATATCTAAACACGCAAAGCTATTAGCATTTTTAAAAAAGCAAACCAAAGGATAAAAGCTGAAAAAATCGAACACACTGTCTATGGAGAATATTGAAACTTTTTTGGAACCAGCACATATGGAATTTCTTGTTCAAAAAGTATTTTAGGCCAAAAGGTTGACCATTTCTATATTAACTTGTTATTTTATATATTTGTATGTGGAGTTGGTTATTGGTGTCTCAGGCGTCTGCCGATCAGATGAATTATACAAAATGAAAACAACAGACGTTAACTTTTTAGAAGAAAAGGTCGCAATTGATATATCAAATAGGAAAATGTACCAGACACGATCATTTATGATAACTGATACGAAATGGATTGCACCACTTAAGGAGTACATACCTTTTCGGAACAATATACAGGATGGAAAGCATTTTATGTAAATAAGATATGGAAAAATTGCTAAACACTTTAAGTCAGTTTCCAAAAAAAATTGCAGCCTTTCTGAAGCTGAATATTGAAGGTTTTACTGGCCACTGTTTCAGAAGAACTACTTTGCTCCGAAATAACGGTGGCGACCTCATGCCACTTAAGAGGTTAGGAGGCTGGAAATCTAGTACAGTAGCTGAGGGATACATAGATAAAGTACGCACAGGGGATCTTTACCCTGACGTCATCGCTAACAAATAGATATCCCGACATATTTCATATCTCTGCATCTTTGTTTGGTACAGACATAAAGGCGAATAAAAATTGTATATTATACGTCGTCCGGAATTAAACGTGTTAGACAGAGAAAGAATTATAAAGAAGAGTTGCCATATAATTATTTTGACTTACGCAGTACTACAAATTACAAAAACGTCATTGTGACATTGATTCACAATTTTTTCGTTTTTATACATTTTTGTGCATTAAAACTTCATTTACTCCTGCAAACAGTTCTTTTCAGAGATTTTGGTATCGCTTTTTTGTGTTAGTGGTAAGTACATATTGATATTTATTATTATTTATTTATTGTAATAAAGTATTCCTAACCCTAAAAATTGTGGATAAGTCTCCGCTCCGCTATTTTGCCATCCCAAAAACGTAAAAACATGTTTTTTTAGTTTCGAAAAAAATAAGTAAAATCGCCCGAATTTCAAAACGCAACGTATATGTATCGAAACTAGAAGGTTCACAGAACGTATTTCGGGCAAAATAAAATCTGAAATCGCCAAATTAAGTTCACAATCTCGTCTCAAAATGTGGTAAAAATTGGTCGAAAAATACAAATATGACAGTTCAATAAAATGCGCCATATCATAGTTTGCTTAAAGAAAAACAACCCTCTACTGCTTCCACAAAAGCACAAATCATTTTTTGGTTAGAAAGCAATAATATAACTTATAATGAACAACTTTTGAAACCAGAACTATTACAGTTAGCAAAAAATAATAGAAAGGAAAATGTATATGTAATTGACGAGTTGATACGGGAGCATGGCCATGAAGTGTTACGACTTCCACCTTACCATTGTGACTTTAATGCTATAGAATTAATTTGGGCCCATGCTAGATCGTATTATAACAAACACATTGGTAGAGATGGATATGGTGATGATAAAGTTCTAAGCATGTGGAATGAAGCATTGGACCAATGTTCTGCAGAAATTTGGAAAAATTGTGTAGAACATACTGAAAAGTTAATTGAAGAATGGTTCAATCGAGAACAACATTTAGTAAATATTGAAGTCGAACCATTGATTATAAATGTAGATGAAAGTTCAGATTCCGAATGCGATGATGACTTGTAATTTAAATTTAAAATAAGTAAACCAGCTTTAAGACTAAGTTTTTCAATGATAGGTAGGTAAATTGTAGAACTTATTGTACCTATTCTTTGTTAATTTTGTCAACTCTAACTTTGATTTAAATAAATAAAATAAAAATTTAAAGAATTTTTGTACACAGGTTAACCCGCCGGCGCATTGTAATTCTAATAATTGTACTGTGTCTTGTCCAAGACAGTGCATGATCATTATTGCTCATAGTATCTGCACGGTGTATTTTCTAAGATGTGTTCATTATAAATCTAATTGCATGGTGTTGCACTTTTTAATAAATTAATTCAAATGATCTCTGTTGGTCAAATCAAAAATTAAACTTTCTTTGATGGTTTTTTAATCTATGTAATCAAAATTTCACATTCAAACCGAGTTTATCATTTTGTCAAATAAGAAGTAGGTACATAACTGCCAGTAAAAATTCAAGAATATCAAATTTATACCTACATATTCCTAACAATCTATTTTATGTAAGACCGACTCAAAATTTTGATTCGGAGTTTTAAAGAAATTTTTAAAAATCCGTATATGGGAACGTTATTTACGTCAATTAAAATGTTATGAAATTAGTTTTTGTTTTGACAACTTTTCTTCCGCGTAATTTTGATTTGATTCATACGATTTTTATGACGTGTAAGCGATGACGTCAGGGTAAAGATCCCCTGTGCGTACTGTAGTTATGTCTCTATTCAAGTTAATATGGCAAATTTGATTTCAAAGCCAAATTCAAATTTTACTAACACTACTTTAACTTCAAATAATCATGAACTAAACCTTTCAAAACAAGATTTTCAGCAAGGTTTTAGCATATCAGTGACTTCCTACAATAATGCCAATGTAATATTTAAAGTAAAACTTTTTTATTTTTTATAAATGTCATTAGGTTTAAAAAATAAAAAATAAATTCATTGTCGTTAAATTTGTGTAATGTTGGTGTGTCCGTATATTATTTTGAGATATCGATTTTTTTAAAATTACAAATAAATAATTTACTTTCCACCCGGGTGGAAAGTAAAAGTAAAAAAACGTCAACTTTCCACCTTTCAAAGATAGATGAAATGTCATTATTACATGCATGGTTGTAAATAATAGTTATTTACATTACAAGCTGCGAAAGTTTACTTTTTGGTGCGAGGTGTGTTTAAATAGGCGAGGCGAAGCGTAGCGAAGCCGAGGCTATTTAAAAAACTCCGAGCACCTGAAAGGGCTTTTGCAGCGTGTAATGTATTAAACTTTTTCTACTACTGTTCTTTGATCAATTATATTATTAAGTAATGAACTTTCATTTTATTCAAATTATAATAAAATACACCTGTAAAATAATCCATGACAACTAGTTATTTGAGTACTGTCAAAGTCTGCCAGTTCGAATTTTTTAATTTCGATTGTCGAAAATGTTGTTTCAAGACCAAAACGAAGCTATACAGAAGGCGGCCGAGTTGGCATGTGCCTCACTCTTACCCGTAAAGTCGAAAGATAGGTACTGTCAAACGTACAACCTGTTTCTAGAATGGTTCGTGGAGAAAAACCTTTCACAAATTGACGAAAATGTAATGCTAGCGTACTTCCAAGAGAAATCTGAAGCCCTATCACCTCCGTCCTTATGGTCACAATATTCCATGCTTAAATTGACTATTTCTGTGAACAAAAATATAGATATTTCGCAGTTTAAGAAACTTATTGCATTTATTAAACGAAAAAATGATGGTTACGAAGCTAAAAAATCTAAAATTTTTACAAAAGAAGAAATAATAAAGTTTTTACTTGACGCTCCTAATCATAGCTATTTATCTATGAAAGTGATAGCAGTAATGGGGATAGCTGGAGCATGCCGGACAGATGAGATCTATAAAATGAAATTGAACGACATCGAAATCAAGGATGATGTAGCTATTGTTAAAATCCTCCAGAGCAAAAACAAGGTTCAAAGAAGTTTTGTGATAGCCGATGATGGAGGTCCAGTTTCTTTTATGAGGTTACTTCAAGATTATATTAAACTTAGGCCAAATAATGCACAAGACGAACGCTTGTTATATCGCTATGAACGAGGTAGGTGTGTGAATCAGGTGATTGGAAAACACACTATTTCAAATGTTCCCAAAGAAATTGCCAAATTTTTGAAACTTCAAGATATAAATAAATACACTGGTCACTCGTTTAGAAGAACATCAACTACCTTTCTTGCAAATGCTCCAGGTATCGATATTTTGGATTTAAAAAGACATGGCGGTTGGAGATCTTCGTCCGTTGCGGAGGGATATATTGGTGATTCGTTAAACAAATAAAATCGAAATTTCCAAAAAGATCTTAAATCGATCTCCTACTTTTATTCCATCTAACGACGCGAGAGTGACAAATAGTTGTATGGTCCAAGTCCAGGATAATAACGAGTCTCTAATAAGAAGCGGCGAAGGTATTGAATTGAATAATATTCCATCAATTAATATTTCTAACTGTTCAAATTTCACTATTAACCTTAATGACAATAAATAAAAATTAGTGTTATTTAAGTTTTATATTATTGTTATTATACCACTTGTTTTTTCAATAAATATAAACTTTTTATTATTAAGTAAGATTTTTTTTTAATTCGCTTGAATAAATACAATAAAAAATTTTATTCTTGTTTTTTTTGTCCTGGCACCGAAAGTATTACTTTCGTAGCTAGCAACGGATAATATTCAGGTAACTGTAACATTTACTTTCGTTTTCTTTCGTGTTGCTACGGCCCGAAAGTTGATTTATTTATACATTAGTAGAAAAAATATTGAACATCACTGTTGAAATAGTGCTTTTCCTCCCGCGGATAGTTTATCCAAGGGAGGAAACTTATTTTCCTAACCACCCCAACACTATAAGGGCATACTTTTGTCTAACACTGTGCGACTTAAAATACGAATTCAGATTGAATCAGATACTACCACGAATGGAAAGCCTTCTCCATGAGAAGCAAGCAGGCTTGTTCTTTGAATTGATTCCGGTCCCGACGGGTGCTCAGATTGTGTGGGACTACTAAGAGATGGCGCTACTTGATATATTTTCCCGACTAAGATAGCTAATACAGCTTGAATTAAATTCATTTTGATATCCGTTTTCTTTCAATGTGAATATTGAAAATTGAATTGAATTGAATTATTGCTGTTTACTTTAAGCGCTTTCAAAATGCAGCAATCGTCGCTGAGAGAGAGGGTATGTTGAAAAGAAAAGAGCCTTACCGCGCTTGGTGCAGCGCTTACGTACCATAACTGGTTACATATGGAATGTTATGGAAATGACTTATTATATTTAAACTGGCAAATCCTGAGATCAAAATAAATTGAATTCGAATTATTGTACGAAATATACACTTATATGAAATCTGAAAATTTACGTGGCCGCTACTGAGGACGTTCGCAATCAATAGTTTATTGAGGCGGTGTTGTCATACATTGCAACACAGAATTGTAACCGCACGTGTTCAGTTCTTGACAACAAGACGTCTTTGACCCGCGTTATCACATCTATTTCAAATTTTTTAGAAAAAAAATACTACAATTTTAAGGTACATACTCTCTTACCTTCGATCTTATAATCCGTTTTATAATTAAATTTCATAAAAAATAAAACACAAAAAGTGTGTTTTGCAACAGAACCAACCAACAATACGTAATATCACACAAATTTACAATCACAATCAATATTTCTTATTATGAATCATTTCATAACAGAAAAAAAAAATCGGGTAACGCTACAACTAACAAAACGTTTAAAATTCGTATACATCAAGCCCGTGGAACCCTCGACAGCGTCATCCTATCCCCGAGTTTCGAAACATACTGAAGCAACGATAGTCGCGCGCGCCAGGCATCCAAGCAAGGGCGAAACATGCGGTGTGATCTGACAACACTGTTAGAGTATACTTTAGTGACCCACATTGTTGCTAATTGAATCCAGATGGAACGGAGCGACAGTATGTGGGTAAAAAGGGTTTTTGCCTTAGTATTTAGATATTCGATTTAAAAAAAGTATGTAGACTTTCTCTAGGACACCGAAGGAGTCACCCATTTAAATATAATAAGTCATTTCCATAACACCCTGTATACTGGTAGTCAGAGACCCTTTCTAAATATAAACATTTATTATAGGTAATAAACAACAGTAAAAATTTGATTATATTAAAAAGCTCGTTAAACTCGAGTGCTGCAAAACCCTTATCCAGCTCAAAGAACCCATTAACCATTAAACTATGAATGGAAGTGATGGTTTTAAAGACAGAATAATAATTTTAACTATGCAGGGTCCGTCGAGAGGAACAGACTAAACTCCAGGAGCGTATTCTATATGTGAAAATATCCTAAAAAGAACTCCCTATCAGATTTTAATTTTTTTGCAAGTTATACGTATACGTGAGGTGTGGTATGGTCCATAGTTATTTATTTAATTGACCCGTTCGTTTTGGAGAATGGCCTCATGGAAGAGCACTCACCACGCACGAACAAGGATTACTGGAGGATGTTCCTGTAAACATTTTTACGAAAGGTCTTTAGGACTTTAGATTGGCCGCGGTGGTTGGCCTCCAAGACCTCCAGATCTTACACCAGTAGATTTTTGTTCAAAAATTAAGTTTTTCGACGATATAACGTATATAGCAGAAATGGTAATGTTTGGTTACCGAAAGCGGCAGATACTTTTCGACTAGTGTCTAACCCAGATATATATCTAATTGATATGGTTTAAAAAATAAATTTTAGGAACTCACATGCATCTAGATGTTATGCGCTACCCCGTAGATGTACCAGGACGTAAACTGCGCTACCATAAACTCTAGAATTCTTCTATTTTTTAAAAATCTATCAGTTAAAAAAATTATTAAAATTGGTTCATTATTAAATAAATAATAATATTAATTTGGACGTGTATTTTCCAATATTCGAGAATTAATTGGGGTAGTTTATACAGGGTGTTCCTTAATGACGTGCTAATATTTCAGGGTGTGATTCCTTAGGTCATTTTATAAAGAAAAGTTCATATGAACATATGGACGTAACAGCTTAAATTTTTTGCTACAGGGTGTTGAATTTTTATTTTTTAAATGTTTTTTTTTAATATCTCCGAAAGTACTTTAGATATTAATATCAATTTTGGTATGTGTTAATAGGATAGAACCACAAATTTTAGTTAGAAAAGATATTCAATTGTTCCACCAGTGGCGTCCCTGCAAACATGTCCTCTGATATTTTTTACAAAAAAGATGTTACGCCACTGACATTTTTCCATGTGGATATTTTTTCTGATTAGCTTGAACAATTCTACATGAGAACGGTCTCTTGCGGTTTTCTCGTCGTCCACCCGTTCTTGATTAAAACCACTAAATTTATATTGAAACTCATAATTATTAACATTGATAAAATAATTAATGATAAATTTTGTTTTATAAAAATTGTTGGCATGCTTCCGCCCGTCTTCGAATCGAATTGCCCACTCAAACATTTTTTATAAAACAAAATTTATCATTAATTATTTTATCAATGTTAATAATAATGGGTTTCAATATGAATTTAGTGGTTTTAATCAAGAACGATGCGTCTGACGAGAAAATTCAGGGGACCGTATTCATGTAGAATTGACCAGGCTAATCAGAAAAAATATCCATATGGAAAAATGTCAGTGGTGTACCATCTTTTTTGTAAAAAATAACAGAGGGCATATTTGCAGGGACGCCACTGGTGGAACAATTGAATAACTTTTCTAACTAAAATGTGTGGTTCTATATCCTATTAACACATACCAAAAGCGCTTTCAGAGATATTAAAAAATAACCATTTAAAAAATAAAAATTCAACACCCTGTAGCAAAGAATTTAAGCCGTTGCGGACATATGTTCATATGAACTTTTCTTTATAAAATGTCCTAAGGAATCACACCCTGAAATATTAGCACGTCATTAAGGACCACCCTGTATAAGTTAGACAATGTATATCATACCCCTTAAGTAACGAAGCAAATCTCCCTACAGAAAAATGTATCTATCTAGTACATTCCTTTGTTAAAGCCTAGTCACTTTTAATGTTCTGAATCTCCTAAAATAAAACATGCATATAAACTGCTGGCCATTTGCTTTCGAGCAAGAAAAATTTCGCGTAAATTTAAAAGTTAATATTTTCTGAACCAGATATGACATCGATCTCCGGTTTTTAATGGTTGATAGATTTGTCCCTTAGGAAACAATTGCCAAAGTTGGATTGTCTTAAACTGGCAGAAAATTTTATATACAGGGTGTTAAAGAGGGCGATGATTTTTGCTCCAATTTCAATAGCATGTAACTTTCACAATAATATTTTTAAATTTTATCACTGTACGTCAATTGAATCACTGGTTCATAGCAAAGAAAGTAATCTGTCAAATTTTTGATATCTGCTATATTTTAAGAGATACCGATTTTTTTGAAAAACTTTGCTTTTTTCAACTTTTTGTTAGCTAGATCCCACTGTGCGTTGTATCGTGTAAACTTTGCAAGTGATTATTATACCTTATGAAAAGCTTGTTTATGTTCAGTAACAACAATTGTACCTATAGTCTATTCATTTCCAAGATAGACCGACCACAACAAACGCACGTGATCGGTGAAACTAACAGTGAACAGGGCAGTGCTTATAATATTATAATTATAAAAAATTATGATCGCAATATTGTTGAATACAATTTTCAAATATGTAAATAGGTATTCATGGTAAAATATAAAATAAATTAATAAATACAGGGTTTACGGAAAATACGTGTCGATGTACATTTTGTCAGAATTGTCAATTTATTCGAAACGAAAGAATCCGTGATCCAAATTGTCATTAAAAAAATTCTGTTTACTGATGAAGCGTGTCGGACAAGATCCGAATTCACCAACCTGTATATCTTATTGATCCTATTGTGATGAAATTATTCGGATAAGTTTGAGGAGTTATCGCTGTCATCGTCGCTTTAGTCTACAGTAATACCTAATTAGTCGTTCAACTTGTATGTCGATAATATTATCGAGTTCCCACACTCTGGTTTCTACTTTTTGTTGCACTAATACATTTTTGGCTCTGCTCAGGTGTAATAGTTGCTAATGCACGGTCAAAAAGATCTTTCATATCGACAAACTTGTAGGTTGAATTATGTTTGGCAACAAAAGTCTTTAAAATTACTTCTTTCATTTCAAAACTAAAATGATTTTTCTTGTGACGTTCCTTAGATGGACTCAAATTAATATACACTTGGGCTCCGTCTGCAGTATCGATGCTAGATATTCCTTTAACAAATATAGGTATGTTCAGTAGCACTCACAACAACAAACAAACAAAAAATTAAAGGACAAAAATAAAAATGGAATAATCACAACCAACGAACCAACACGAAACTTGGCCTCAATGACCAACGGACCGACTAATTTCCTGATTTCAACTCTGTAAAAATTATAAGGCCCGCCCCGTCCCACGTTAGCCCAATATCGAACGACCAATGAGAATACGCATGCGCGGAGGCCCCTCCTACTCACTTGATGATCATGCGCAAACAGTGTTTATGTCTAGTCTATCTTGGAAATAAATAGACTTTAAATGTTGTGATGTGCAGTGGCGTACTTATAATCACTTATATGTCTATGCTTTATGAGTATCTCACAATTTTTTTGTATTGGAAAGTACTCGCCACCTAGATTAGGCAAGTTTTTCCTTATTTTTTAGTTTTTCATATCGCGCTACAGGTATATTATACGGTGTCTACAAAATTTTAAAAAAGAATTTTTTTATTTAATTGTTTGAAAAAATTTATTTAAACAAGCTTTTCATAAGGTATAATAATCACTTGCAAAGTTTGCACGATACAACGCACAGTGGGATCTAGCTAACAAAAAGTTGAAAAAAGCAAAGTTTTTCAAAAAAATCGGTATCTCTTAAAATATAGCAGATATCAAAAATTTGACAGATTACTTTCTTTGCTATGAACCAGTGATTCAATTGACGTACAGTGATAAAATTTAAAAATATTATTGTGAAAGTTACATGCTATTGAAATTGGAGCAAAAATCATCGTCCTCTTTAACACCCTGTATATAAAATTTTCTGCCAGTTTAAGACAATCCAACTTTGGCAATTGTTTCCTAAGGGACAAATCTATCAACAATTACAAACCGGAGATCGATGTCATATCTGGTTCAGAAAATATTAACTTTTAAATTTAGGCGAAATTTTTCTTGCTCGAAAGCAAATGGCCAGCAGTTTAGTCCTAAGAATAAAGAGACCAAAAATATAAATTCGAAACAATATCGTACATTTTTCTCAAAAAGATCCGATAGCTTACGCTCAAGTCTCGGTTTCACAAAATATTTCACCGAGAAATAGAAAGTAAACGCTATAAGAAGCCTACCCCAACAAGCTCCCTCGGAGCCGTAAAGCGACAATGAAACCGGAGCGTCTCCAGGGAAAACTTAAGATTACGACCTAGGATATTTCACAAGGGTAAAAGTAGCCCAAATCACAGTATACGGAAGAAATGCGAGTCATACTCCATTAAGTAATGAAACGAATCATCCGCCAGACAAAGTGCATATCGTACCTTTTCCGGTTGTAAACAAAATTATTCACAAAACATTATCGGGCCTACGTAAGTAAATTACGAACAAATGTAGGACAAATCTTCTTACCTGAAAACACATAATTGAAACTATAAACACTCGACAGGTATAAATACGCGCGGTTTGGTGAGTTCGAAATTCGAGTTGGCGTCGTCTGAAGTCCCAGACCAGCTGGAACGACCCTTGCCCGACTCGATGAACCCACTGAACTAATTTCAGCGAGAGTCGGCCGAACTTGATGTTGGGAGGAAATCGATCAAAGAGCGGCGCGTGCATGCCTTCGTTTGGCGCATCGATTAGGAAATTCCGCGAAATTTCTTTTCGATTTCTCGGAATTTGTTTGGGTTACGGATGTAGGCTGTTACGTAATTTGGGTAATTTATGTTATTGTGTCAGAGGAACCTTTGAAAACCGTTACCAGGAAACTATAGGAAAACCGACTGAAGTAGGAATTAGGAATGAAGGCTGGTGTCGAGTTTAAAAACATCTTGACAACAACTATCTTAAATATAATATTAATAATAAATTAAAGACAGGATAATAATAATAAAAATTACAGTGCATTCTTCGGTATGCTCGAAAAGATATACAGGGTGTTCCATTTTCGACCCTTTATAGGGTATCTCCGTAATTGTTAGTGCTAGTGTCAGGTGCTCTTTTTGGGTCAAATTTAAAATGATAAAATCAAATTTGAAAATTTTCGCTCGCTTAAGAGATACGGGGGAAAATAAAAAAATTGGTTCATCCACATTGTTGTCGGTATATTAGTGCTTATAAACTTTCATTACCTAACCACAATTTTTGTAAAGGAGTTTCTAATTTGTGGTGATTCGATTCGTAGTTTGGTAGGTTAGTGGCTTGTTTTGTTTAAGATGAAAGGACACAAGTGCATGGTGCTTTTTTGCAAAAGTCGGGGTCAATATCAGGTATAAAGTATTTCAGGTTTTGCGAACAGAAAGATGTAATCGGTCAGCCAAAATGGCTAGTTGGTCAGCAACTTATGGACAGCAAACATTTCTGAATCGTGACAGTGCCCTGGGAAAACAAGTGAAAACCCGCCCCCGCTACACCTTTTGTAGCCGATTTCCATCTGTATTCGACAAAAGAAAACACAAGAAAGTTACATAAATTGACAGTGCCCTCGGACCTCTGAAGTAAACTGCTTCTAGACATGTTTCTTTCCACTGACCAATTGTAAACTCTTGCTGACCAAGTAATCATTTCGCAGCTCTACTGTTAATAACGGCAAACCATTTAATTACTTCTCAATATAATATACAGTGTCACCATTAAAGTCCGCACCATATGGAACTTTTTTTTATTAATGAGGTTAGTTAAAATTAAATTTCGACAATCGTTTTTGCTTCAAATTAGACTAAAAATTATATAATCAAATGTCACCATCTGTCATTCGGTATCTGTCAAAAATTACATTCTAATCAAAAAATGCTGAAAAATGGCATTGTTTTACCGAATTTCAAAAAATTTTATTAGAAAAAGTTGTTTCTAGTACAATTCTTGGCCTAAATACAAAGTTTCAGTTTTCTAGCTCAAAGTTGATTTTTTTGATATTTTTTCTAATTAACTTTTTTTTTATTTAATGTAAGTTCGCTTAATGGATATTAAACTATTTGCTTATACCATACTCAATATTTTATTTAGTTTGTACGAGCTTTTTTTACTAGAATGCCATTTTTTTTCGAAATTTAAAATTAGAGGCAAAAAAATTTGACACAGGTGGTGCAAAGTTATCCTAATTTAAAAATTTTAACAGATAGACGTCAGATATTCCATTTTTTTGATAGTACATACACCTAAGAAGTTTAAAAAACTTATAATAAAATTCCCAGATATCAGATTAGTTCAAAATTTAGACACATTTTCTTTTTATCCACAATAAAATATCAAGGCAATTTTGAATTTTATAAGTAGGCTATGGAAAAAAACGAATTAGAGTGCCGAATAAATAAAAGAAATGTCATAAATGTGAATATTTTCGCAAGTTATAGTTTTCAGTGTTATCACCAATGTTGTCCATTCAAGAAAAAATAGAAATTGTCTTAATTTGTGGAGAGAATATGCCTCACCGGCAAGTATCTGCCATTTTTAATGAGAGGCATCCAGAAAAAAATTTGCAGCATAGCACTGTTTCAAGAATAATGTCAAAATTTAGAGAAACTGGATCTGTTCGAAATAATTTTAAGAAACCTCACGCGGCAAGTAAATACGATGAAGCAGCACAACTTGATGTTTGTTTAACTGTTATTGACCACGGTCAAACTAGTGTAACCAATATAAGTGATGCAACAGGGTGCAAGAGGTTTCTTAAAATTATTTCGAACAGATCCAGTTTCTCTAAATTTTGACATTATTCTTGAAACAGTGCTTGCTGCAAATTTTTTTCTGGATGCCTCTCATTAAAAATGGCAGATACTTGCCGGTGAGGCATATTCTCTCCACAAATTAAGACAATTTCTATTTTTTCTTGAATGGACAACATTGGTGATAACACTGAAAACTATAACTTGCGAAAATATTCACATTTATGACATTTCTTTTATTTATTCGGCACTCTAATTCGTTTTTTTCCATAGCCTACTTATAAAATTCAAAATTGCCTTGATATTTTATTGTGGATAAAAAGAAAATGTGTCTAAATTTTGAAGTAATCTGATATCTGGGAATTTTATTATAAGTTTTTTAAACTTCTTAGGTGTATGTACTATCAAAAAAATGGAATATCTGACGTCTATCTGTTAAAATTTTTAAATTAGGATAACTTTGCACCACCTGTGTCAAATTTTTTTGCCTCTAATTTTAAATTTCGAAAAAAAATGGCATTCTAGTAAAAAAAAGCTCATACAAACTAAATAAAATATTGAGTATGGTATAAGCAAATAGTTTAATATCCATTAAGCGAACTTACATTAAATAAAAAAAAAGTTAATTAGAAAAAATGGCAAAAAAATCAACTTTGAGCTAGAAAACTGAAACTTTGTATTTAGGCCAAGAATTGTACTAGAAACAACTTTTTCTAATAAAATTTTTTGAAATTCGGTAAAACAATGCCATTTTTCAGCATTTTTTGATTAGAATGTAATTTTTGACAGATACCGAATGACAGATGGTGACATTTGATTATATAATTTTTAGTCTAATTTGACGCAAAAACGATTGCCGAAATTTAATTTTAACTAACCTCATTAATAAAAAAAAGTTCCATATGGTGCGGACTTTAATGGTGACACTGTATATGTGGTCACTACTTAACCTTAAAATTAATGTATTTTTACTTTGGTGCATTAGTAGCTGATAATAATTCCCAAAATAGTCAATATATTCATTCTTAATTTTTGGTTTAGAAAAAAGTTAGGTTAATAAACATACGACGTCGGATGAAAGTAAAATAAAGCTGATCGTGTCGATTGTTACTAATATTCGGACGGAATTTGCAATATACTGTTTATACAGTTATATGGGCTAAAATATGGAACAAATTCATTTAAAAATCAGGTATTAATTTTTTGTAAAAACGCTCGGACACGTCGATTATAATTTTTTCTTCCGGATTTTTTGCCTCAAAAAGAAATTATACTGGGTGTGTCAAAAAGTAGATGTAGGTATAATTTTGAAAAATTATTTTATTAAGTGTTGGAAATGCAAACCATTAACTTCTTGACAATATGCCAATCTACTTAAAAACCCTTCTAAAACATTATTTACAGTATTTTCATTAATTTGCCTAATTTCATATCTAATTTTAAATTTTAAGTCTTCCAAATTTTGTGGTTTATCCTTATACACTTTTGATTTCAAATAACCCCAAAGAAAGAAATCCATTGGTGTAAGATCGGGAGATCTTGCAGGCCATTCTATGGGTCCTCTTCTACCTATCCATCGTTCGGGGAAAATAGTATTCAAATACTCTCGTACTTGTCGAGCAAAATGAGGCGGAGCACCATCCTGCTGAAACCAAATAGACGCTTCTGGTAGATTAGGCTGATTCGGATTTGGAAAATCCGCTGCTAGTGTGGGAATTAATTCATTTTGAAGAAATTGTAAATACCGGTCTCCTGTAAGATTTCCATCGAAGAAAAAAGGTCCAATAATTCTATCATTTAATATCCCTGCCCAAACATTTACTTTTTGTGAGTATTGCGTATGCTGTTCTCTCATCCAACGGGGATTATTTGTACTCCAATACCGAAAATTTTGTCTGTTTACGGAACCATTCAAACAAAACGTGGCTTCATCGCTAAAAAGTACGCTGCGATGGAAAAATAGATTTAAGTTGCAAATTTCCATCATAGTTTCACAAAACTGTAGTCGGCGGTCGGGATCATCTTCGTTTAGCTCGTGCAGCAACCTAATTTTATACGGATGGTGCTTTTCTTGTTTCAATACCCGCAAAACAGATCGTCGGCTAACATCATTATTAAGGGCTACTTCAGTGGATGCACTATGGGGATTATCTTCAACTTCTAACAAAATGTTCAATTTTGTGTTTTCACTAATTTTTGGACGACCTGGCCGTAGACGATCCTTTACATTCCCTGTTTCCCTGAATTTTTTCTCAATTTTACTCACTGTAGATCTTGTAATCCGTCGTTCTGGATACTTAGCGCTAAAGAAGTTACAAACTTCTTCTTGACTTCTTGTTTTGTCTCCACATCCAATTAAAATTAAAATTTCGATTCTTTGAGTTTCATTTAAATGCACCATGATCACCGTTTTTTCAAAATTATACTTAAAATTCTTTTTGATTGACACATGACTTGCTATCGTAGTAACAATTAATTTAAATTTACCTGTTTACCTTTAAGTAGGTACATGTACCTTTTTTTAAAGAGATTTCTTTTTTAAGATGTAATTTTTCTCTAAAACCGTTAGAGATAAGGATAGAGTATGCTACATGAATTATGCTCAGAATTTGACGTAGAATTTATGTGATAAGTAAAAATACAAAAAAATTTTACAAGATCTACTTTTTGACACACCCAGTATAATTTCTTTTTGAGGCAAAAAATCCGGAAGAACAAATTATAATCGACGTGTCCGAGCGTTTTTACAAAAAAATAAAACCTGATTTTTAAATGAATTTGTTCCATATTTTAGCCCATAGTCACATGTACCTGTTTACCGGTACCTGGTTACCTATACCCAGGTATACAGGTAGGTTGTTTACTTAATACTGTAAAGGTTAGACGCTCTAATAGTTCGTGAAAGTTAATGTTTAAAAAAAAAATTTTAAAGGAAAAATTTTGTAAAGGTTTGGTAAATTTGCAAAAATCAGAAATGCTCATTTTGAAAAAAAATTAATTTCTCTCTAAAACTCTCCTATTAATTTTAAATTATTACCAGCCACAAATTTTGATGGAAACAATTACACTTGACGTATTAAAATATGAATAAAATATAAGTTTGAAACAGGGACGTAGCCCATTTATTTCGTGTATAACATTTGCATAATAACCTCGAAACCATTCTTTTCACAGATATAATTTTATATTTCATTTAGTTATCTTGCGGCGCTGTCGAATTTTCAACAAGAATGAACCATATCCGATCGGTTATGACACTCATAGCCTTCAATAAAGCGATAAACGCCAACTGAAACAAAAAAAAATTCGACCATGACCTTAGTTTGTTGCTACCGCCCGGCGATGCCGAATAAAAAAATCACGATAACAAATCCGACCAATCATCGCGTTGACGTACGAAGGCCGGCTCCCCGCAAGGGCAAGGCCGCCCCGAAGCGATCGGCGGAATTTTAGGGGTGCGTTTCTCGGAATATCGATTATATAATTATGGAATATATTTTGTACCGGGAAACAACGAAATCTGTCGTTTATTGATTGTTATCGTTTGCTTGTCGTCGATAAATTGTTCGCGTTTTAAAAAGAAAATAAAATGGAGAAAATTCTTTAAGGCCTTATTACACTTGGGAATTTTTATGGCGCCAGCAATGGCAATTATAATTCAAGGATTCAGGCGCAGTACACCGTTCTCCGTATTACAGTCGGAAATTCTACTCTTCTGACAATTAAAATGACACGGATTCATGCGCAGTACACTGTTCCCGATCAGCTGTCTCTCATTACCAGAAATGGGGCAGGCGCCATTTTAATTGCCCTTGCCGGCGCAATTGGGTAGACATGGATTATTCTGTTATTTTTAACTGTTTATTATTTGGCCGAACCAGGTATGGACAGGTAATGGCCATTTAAACCCACTGGTACTTAAATTAGCAGTTTACATTCTTTATTAAACTTATGGACTGCTAATTCAGCAACTTTTTGCACCTCCTATTTGTAAATAGCAGTAGCTGCTTTAACTGGTGATCAAAACGAACAGGTTTGCACATCTCTAATTCTGGGGATATTTTAGGGATTTCGACAGTACCCACTGCTGTTCTGACCGTTGACAAAGCTCCAGCTGATCGAAAACGGTTTACTGCGCATGAATACGTGCCATTATAATTGCCGGCGCAAGAGAAAAAATTGCCTAGTCTAATACGGCCTTTAGGAACAAAACAGGGTGAAGCACGTAATATTAAGCTTGAGAGCAGAAACCTACAGTTGAACCGGACGAAACTCTCATAAAGTCGGTACGGTGTATGAAGTCCGCTAAGCGCAATAAAACCCCTCGACCAGGGTAGTCGGTGGCTCTCAAACAGTAAATTATATTTTAGAAGGTATTTTCTAAATAAAATAATTTAAAGTAAATAAAAAATTAATTTAGGTAAAGAAACATAATTATTCTTATTTATTATATTTATTTAGGCAAATTACTTTTGCGAATTCTTTTTTTATTAAGTTTTGGTTCTAAAAAGAACCAATGTTGTAGTCTTGCGACATACCCCATATCAATTCAATTGCATTGTAATGGCAGTGGTAGGGTGGTAATCTCACGGGTATAGTATTTGCAGAATTATACCGTTGATCTTTTGACTGCTATAAAACCTCATTATCCCTTCGACCATAAAATAAATCCCAAATTTTAAAACCTTTTCGAGCAGAGCCGGACCAGGTATACAAATTCAATTTATACCTATGCCTGATGCATATATAAATACAAAGTGATTTTTAATAATATTAATCTTTAGTGGTTTTCCGGCGAGTAATTTTTAGTTAGGCTTATTAGTGGTAGAATGTGGCGTCCTAGGAATTTTGCTGATAGGGGGGCATCTTGAAGTGTCATTTTTAAAAGAAAGCATCTAATAATTAAAAATGTGTATCAATCGTTGTTGAGTAGAAATTTTAATTCGATGGATGCTTTAGCAGAGACGTCTACTTTGACAAAAAACTCCTTTATCTTCGGTAAGAGACATAGTACTTAAACCTGTTAATCCTCGAAAAAATCGGAGTGATTCTGGCACATTTAGAAGCATTGACGAAAATGACATGGATTTATTAAGAAGAAAGATTTACCAAATGTATGAGGCACAAACTGTACCCACTTTGATTTCCCTCAAAGAGCGGTTGATAAAGACGAAACAAATATCTCTTGTAGCCTTTCAAGCCTTAGGAAAATATTGCGTAAAATGGGTTTCAAATACCGAAGCATTGATAACAGACAAACATTAATGGAATCTCAACGTTTACGGGAATGGAGACTTAAATATTTAACAGCTGTTAAACAATTTAGAGAAGAAAATCGTCCAATTATTTACCTTGACGAAACATGGTTGGATACCCATGACACTCCAAGAAAAGGTTGGGATGATTCTTCCAAAAAATGTCAAACCAAGGAACCATCAAATAAAGGCAAAATAATCACAATATTACATGCTGGTTCAAAGAACGGGGTTGTTCCAAATTGTCTGTTGCTTTCAGCTAAAAACAGCAGATTCTTCTTTAGATTACCATCAAGAGACAGTAATGAAACTTTTCACCGAGGTTTGTATACTATTTTATTTACAATCACATCTAACATCCACTTCTTATTATTTTGAATTAAAATTATTAATAAAAGATAAATGTCATTTTGACTTTTCCATTGAAAAATTAGACAGAAATTTCAAATAAACGTAGGTGGTAAAATAACATAGGCAATAATACATATCAAGATGGCAAATATCATTTTTTGAATGTGGTTTCCATGTCACTAAACAATATATTATTTTAACAACAGAAAAATGCTATCAGATGAGGAATTTGATTTTGCTGTTACTCCCCCAGAAATTCGAGAAGCAGCAAAAATAGTAGAAGAAGATCTTTTGCCAACTAAAAGCTGTCGGAGATATGACAAGGCATATAAGTGTTTCAAAGAATGGTTTACGGGAAACAAAGTTCAAAATCCTGGTTCTGAGTCGGCGCTACTAGCTTATTTCAGTGTAAATGCCAATACAAAGAAGATATCAACGATATGGTCACAATATTCAATGCTGAGGACCACTCTATCAATTAGGGAAAAAGTAGACATATCTAAACACGCAAAACTATTAGCATTTTTATAAAAGTCTGTTCGTATATTATTTTGAGATATGGATTTTTTTTTAAATTACAAAAAAATTATTTACTTTCCACACTGGTGGAATGTATAATATAGCTTTCTTGAAAAATGTTACTTTATAAAATAATTAAGGAAAAACACAATAAATGGATCTACAAACTGAAAACAGAATCATGAAAATCGCATGAAAAATAAAGAAGTTATAAAATATCAAACTTGACCAAAATTTCAGGGTGGCGAAATTTTGTGCCGGTGAGTGTATTTGACACAAAATATCGGAAAACAAATAAAACCTATATCAGACGATGTTTTTCGCTTATTTATTGGAAATTACACTCAATAAAATAATGGTTAAGAAATGTTAATAAATTAGAGGATTATTTATTATCAGAGTGCATGTGAAACAACATATCTGAACCATAATATACCGCTTATAAATAGTGGTAGTCAAACGAAGTAATAAAGCAACAAACACCATGCCGTTTGCGTGCCGCCACGCGATACAATCTGTGGAATTCCGTCAAAATGAAACAAATCTAGGTCTGGATTTGACGTAATTAACAAGACAAAGAGTGCTACTTAAAAGATAATTGTATTTTATAGATTTTGGTCATTTTAATGTACCAATTAAAAACTCAATATTATTAGTTTCATGCAAGAGATTGGAACTTTTTTCTCACGTTAGAATATTATAAGCAACAAAACGGAAAGAAAAACTTATTTAAATTTACTATAAAAATAATAAAACTAACCGTAATTTACGACTAGTATACAGGGTCTTTAAATGGGTGACTCCTTGGGTGTCCTAGAGAAGCGCTATATATTTTTTTTTTTTTAAATCGACCGTTTTAATAGTGGGGTAATAAACACTCTTACTCACAGGTCAGTCCGCGCTACTGTACAACATTTCACCCAGAGCCAATGGCAATGTTGCCAAACTTAATGTAAAACTGAAATTCCATATAAAATTATAAAAATAAATTATTTTCTACCTACTTGTATTTATCCTTATACCTAAAGAGCGAGGAAATCCAGGCACAAACACAATCAGTTTTTTTCTTTTTCGTGGAAACACTCCTGGAAACATTTTATGTACACACAGTAATAGTGAAACAGAACCGATAGTTAGCTTTTGAAAATACAATAATACAGATTATACTACAGATTATTAGATTTTATCACACGCGACGAAATTTGACGTCCAGAAGAAACGCGTCAATAAAAGCAATATTCAAAGATTATTTATGGACGGGCAAGATACACGCGTAAACCGAAAAAACAGAGCGGATTGCTGAGAGTGTGTTGGTGATCGACGCGACACAACGTATCCGGCAGCTGGTTGGTCTTCAACTAACAGACGAAAGCGTGCGGCGCTAAATGAAACTACTTCGGTCAGCCGATGTAAGGCGTCATGAGGTCAGTGGCATTTGACCTAGTGACGTACGTGGCTATTACTATTCCATATGTTCTTTCGGGTTGTTTAAAACATAGTCCATCGTAAATGTTCTTCAATTAATTGTACAAAAAGGCATTACAGAATGGGTAAGTGTTTAAATTATTTTATTTTGTCTAAAGAGTTTAAGGTGTACATATGACAACACCGGCCAGAATTCCTTGATTGCTCACATGTATCGCAGTGCCACACAGGTGTTTTTCTGGCTTGACGTCAGGTCTCTTTTACCGCCGAATGAATTATTTGAAAGCGCCATTTATGGCTATTTTTCTTCAATTTGTCTTTATCTCAGGAATTGCCGGTTTAAATATAATATGTCATTTCCATAACACCCTGTATATTATGACAGGAATAACTTTTTATTAAGAAATGCCATTAAATTAATTATAGCAAAATTTTAACCTAAATTTTTAAGAATAATTACAAAAATATGTAGTAAGTCCAAATGCGGATCCGGGGGGGGGGGGGGGGGGACCCCCCCCAACCCACGAAAAATACCATATATACCGGTTTGACTAACGCGGCAGGGTATTACTTTTCGTAACTTTTCCATGCGTGATAGAGGTTATACTCGTTGGGAAACACAACCTCGGGAAGGTCGTTCCATAAGGATGACGTCCTCCAGATGAAAGAATTATTAAATAATGAAGTTCGAGGAGTACTAAGCTTAACCATATATGGATGGGCAGCAGTGGGTCGTCGTGTCGGTCAGCCGAGCATTTTCCATGGAAATATTTGTAAAAGAGAATCAAATCACCAACCTGTCTTCGATGTTCCAGGCTGTCGAGGCTCTTTGTGAGCTCATGGTCTTCGATCAGACGAATGGCTCTCCTTTCGATGGAATCCAGTAGCCGAAGAGTATGTTTGGGTGCAGAGCTCCAGACATGAAAGCAGTACTCTAGTGATGGTTGAATCTGGGCTTTGTATAGTGTCAAAAGTTGTTGAGGGGTGTACAACCTTTTGGTCCGGAAGATTACACAAAGTTTCTGTGAAGCTACCTTAGAGATTGCCACAACGTGGTTATGCCAAGACATAATTCCTCCCAGATTGACGTCCAGCAAATTAATAGATGAAGCCAGTGGGATTGCATGTCCGTCCATGACTATATCCGGTTCTGTAATGTTAACCTTTTTAGAGAAAACTGCTGCCTGGGGTTTCTTAGCATTAAATTCGACTTGGTTACTCAAGCCCCAAACCTTGGTCACCCCAAGCCAAAAACACTACTTGTTAAGAATTCCTTAAACATGTTTTTCAGATACATTCTGTATAGACAACCTTAATCCCCTCGGACATTCCAAAGGTATGAATCATTTCAGTTGTGAACTTTAGTATTGATTTACTTTACATTAAAATTTCAGCCTGGAATGCGAGCTTCCATAGAACAGAAAAAAAGGAAATCATTAACGTTCCAGAAAGGTGAATAATTCCAAATATTGACGATTAAAGTTCGGAATGTGGGCGCTTCCGAAAACTGTTGAAATTATTACCGTTTTTATTGCTTCCTGAAATAATGTATTATATACAGGGTGTAACAAATTCGTCCTTCACCATTGGGATTTCCGAAACGGTAATAGATTTCGTATCTCGATCGGTTAAATTGGGGCAAAGTTGCATAACTATGGGCCCAATAATATAAATACAGGGGCTTTCAAAATATTTGGAAAAATCTAAAATTTTGCGTTTTGGTTTTTATTTTTTCCCAACTTTGTTCGAAGAGATGTCTAAAAATAGATTTGACTTTCTCATTGCTCCTTTTTATTCTCCACAAGATGACATCATCAGATCTTTAATACGACGTTTCGTCTTTGGATCACCATCATCAACTTAATTTTTTAAAATGCGGGCCCGGATTTTTGTTGTTTACATTATGAGAGAGGAACTAAAGCTAGGTTCACTGGTATACACCACATACTGGTTTTCCGACGTTTTGTTCTTCTAATTGACCATCTTCAATAAAATACCTCTAGTACGTGCCTGTAAAGTTTTTTATTTATAAATGTAGTGCCTGCAGAATAAATGTTTCTGATGAAATATGCAAGCTGTACTTTAACTTTAAAGCAAACGGTTAAAACAAAATAAAACCCTATTTCCGAAAAGTAATAAAATTCTAACCCTTGTTATATTTAAAGGAAAACGTTATCTCTCCATTTCCCAAAATGCTTCTTTTCTTCCGTAATTCGCTCCTATAAATCAAGCCGTTAACGAACCGTTATGTGGATGAACATTTCCGAATTCGGAAGAGAATAAATTGAAAAGCAAATATTCGAATAAAATCGAGCATTTTCAATCAAACTAAACAGGAACACCGGTTTGCGGGTACATTTATTAAAGAGGATGCTAATATTTCTAGATAAATAAACAAAAAATAAACTTATATTTTCTTATAAACTAGAAAGAAGACGTTTTAATTGCAAGACTTGCTTTATATTATTCAATGCAGGGTGTTATGGAAATGACTTATTATATTTAAATGGGTGACTCGTTGGGTGTCCTACAGAAAGTCTACATACTTTTTTTTAATCGAGTATCTAAATACTAAGGTAAAAACCCTTTTTACCCACATACTGTCGCGCCATTCCATCTGGATTCAGTTAGCAACAATGTGGGTCACTAGAGTAAACAACAGTGATGCCAGATCACACCGCGCGTCTCGCCCTTGCTTGGATAACCGCCGCGCGCCTATTGATATGTTTAACCTGCAATATCGTTACTTCAGTATGTTGCGATACCCTGTGCGTTGCCGAGGGTTCCGCGTGCTTGATGTATACGAATTTTAAACGTTTTGTTAGTTGTAGCATTAGCCGATTTTTTTTCTGTTGTGAAATAATTCATCATAATAAATGTTGTGATGTGATTTCAAATTTGGCTGATATTATCTACTGTTGGTTCTGTTGCAAAACATACTTTTTTTATGGAATTTAATTATAAAACGGATTATTTTAAAATAAGATCGAAGCTACCTTAAAATTGTAGTTTTTTTTTTTCTAAAAGGTTTGAAAATGAAGTGATAACGCGGGTCAAAGATGTTTTGTTGTCAAAAACTGAACACGTGCGTTTACAATTCTGTGTTGCAATATGACAACACCGCCTAAAATGCGCTGGCCTCTTTTGAGACTTGAGACTGCCTCAATAAATTATTGATTGCGAACATCGTCAGTAGCGGCCGCGTAAATTATCAGATTTCATATAACGTGTACATTTCGCTTAATAATTCAAAGCGCCATTTATGGTTATTTTTCTTCAATTTATTTTTATCTCAGGATTTGCCGGTTTAAATATAATAAGCCATTGCCATAACATCCTGTATAAGTATTTCACATAATATTTATACATTATTTTGATTTAAAAATGCATGTTATAAACACGCGCGGCCATATGATTCACCGGTAAACCCTCGAAAAAATTCGCCAGCCAGGACACGCGTCCTACGACATTATTATTGTTGTTTACTATAACATAACCAACGAAATTTTCTATATATGTTGTTAACAATTTTGTTCGTTTTGTTATTTTTCATTAAGAATTTCTATTATTATGTTATTTTTGAGAAGTTTTCTCGAGTTTATAGTAAATAGAAATTTTCAAATTATATCCCTTAATTTTTTAATATTTACAATCGGAGACCTAAACTACGCCGCTGGCTAGCCAGCTTTCGGATCACGCGGCGTGTAAAACAAAGGTCATTATAACAGTTGATTTTTTCGGTTTTTCGCCTGAATTTATAACTAGAGTATTTCCTATCGAGCGAAAAACTGTTTGAAGATACGAGCAGTTTTTTAATTCGATCACGCTACAGCGGTAAAATTCCGTCGGCGGCAAGCGAAGCGCGGATATCGAGTGAAAGATAATAAGTTACGGGCGACGGTTTTCGCCTGAATAGATAATTCGAGCGGTTTTTTTAATAATCGGGCGATGTCGGTTATTTCAATAATCGAGTGATCAAGCGGTTTTTCGCTCGAGCGATCACAACACTAATTATTATTCTTTTTAAACCAGTAGAGATGAGCTTAGCCGCGAATATTCATTCGCAAGTATAACTGCGATTGCGATTTTTTATTCACTGCAAATATAAACTGCGAATGACCTCATGATTGTGGCGCTATATTCCACGACCTCATCATACCGCGATTGTATTAAAGCTGCGTCGTGTAAAAGTAACTTCGTACCTACCTTAAACAGCACCAAACTCTAGCATCTGTTTTTGACCGGTTAAAAAGAAAATTATTAAAATTGGTGCATTATTAACGAAATAGCTCATTAATTTGAATTTTTGAATATTCGATAATTAATTTTGGTAGTGTAGTTAAAGTATGTTCGTTTTATGAAGTCCGATATCGGATTAAATTATTAAGGGTTGTTAAACAGTAAGACGGTTAAGTTAACAATACCTTCGATATACTTGATCGTACCGAACATTCCACTGGTTCACTGTAGTCGGCTGAGCAAAATCAGCGGTTCCAAAACAAAATTATCTTAGAATTATGTACCGAGATAAATATTTTTATCTAGTTTATTTTTCACTCCTAGTTTTTTTTTATTTATCAAATGAAAAAGATTTTGCGTCAATAAGTTAAAGATTTTCCCAGGTACTTTTTCCTAGAGTTTAGTTCTTTGGGATCATTATAGTTAAATCTATATAATAATCACTATTTTCCAAGAAATAATTAAAATTTGCTCAATTGCAGGATGGTATGTTCTATTTTAAATAAGTAGTTATGCTTTTTGCATTTAGTTTGTTTCTCATTATTGTGTGTGAATTAAAAGCTGTTATAAAACAAAGTTATGGAAAATGTTCAGCAAGGTGACCCAACGCCTAGAAGGTGTTTATCTCCAGGTGAACGCCGGTTGGTATTAAAAGTGGAACGTTATTTTACTTTAGAAAAAGATAACTCGGGCCCGTTAGTGTCTGTTTTGGCAGTGCAAAAACGAACGGCTGATGCTTGCAGCATTTCAGATAAGACCTTAAGAAGACTTCGAACAAAGAGTGAAGGGGAATTGGACAGACCATATAAATGGGTTCGACTCCATTCTAAAACCTTTGATTTATCCCAAGGGATAAAACTATCGATTAGGAATATTGTTTATCATAATAATATGTATAAAACCAAGGAATATGTTACCCTCAAAGCTATTCTTGAAAAGATAAAGAAGAAAGAACTTTGCGATATTGGAACTACCAGTTTGTCCATCATTTTAAAAGATACAAAAAAACGAACAACAGAAAAGTGCTTTGCGAGCTATCCAATAACGGTTCAAAAAGATGGCGACATCGGTTCTTTTTAGAACCAAAACTTTATAAAAAAAGTATTCGTAAAACTAATTTGCCTAAATACTATAAAAGCTAAAAAATAATTATTTTTCGTTGCCTAAACTAATTTTTTATTTACTTTAAATTATTTTATTTAGAAAATACCTAAAATATAATTTATTGTTTGAGAGCCAAAGACTACCCGGCTCGAGAGGTTTTATTGCTTAGCGGACTTCATACACTGTACCGACTTTAGTAATTAGGCGTGTGCCGGCACCGGGCTCAACTACCAGTGGTGGAGCGAAAACCTTTTATTGTTATGGTAGTATTTGATGGGGAACGGTGATTCGAAATGAATTTTAGCACGCCTATGCTTGGAAGACAATTTTGACTACTTTTTGACCTTGCTTCCCCTTCCGTCCCTGTTTCAGACTCCTGTGTCGTACTGTACCGACTATGGTTTCCTTGTATTCGTTTTAATGCCGTAATCTGAGGCACGAAAACCGTAAAATATAGGAATTCATGTCTCGGTGTTCTTTCTAGGTTAAGTTCCAAGAACAAGCCGACCTCCTGCACGTCATGTAGTCAATTATATCCCGCCGGCACTCGGTAATTGTTAGTAAACTATTATGTTTGCCCCGAGAATTGGTAATTGTTGACAAAGTTTGAATGTGAGCAGCGCGTGGCTTTGATATCACGAAAGCATAATATACATAGTTCATGTTATACATAAAGAAAATATAAATATGTATTAAGTTTGTGAAATAGTCCATCGCGCAGTGGTGTGGTGAAAGTAAAGTGAAAATAATGCCGATTTTCATTTGCTTTCTGGTTATAGTACGATCATTTGGTGCTCAAAAGGGGGGTTACCTGAAAAGCTCCGAAAGTTTTGAAAATTGGTATCTTTAAGGATTTCGACGTGCTCCTTTCCTTTGCCGCTCGCGCCACCTTATTGAAAAAATGGCACACAAAAGCAGTTTTTTGGCGATATCTTCTTTCCTACTAATTTTACGATGAAAATAGTTATGTGATAATTTAGACTAGAGAAATTTTCCTATAATTATTTTTATATTTTTGTAAACTGAATGGTTTCAGCGTACGAGCTGGCTAAAATAGATAGATAATATAATAGATAGGTACAGTACGTTTCACGAAAATTGGATACGACTTAATGATTTCCTGGGTCGGTCCCATTGTGTCGACAAGAGCTTGGCAATAAACAAGTGAAGTATGAATGGACGGACTAAGGAAAACAAGTAATGATATGATTATATTAATGTAATCAAATGAAATAACATTTTTTTTAAATATTACTAGTCATATTTATTTACATTTATAATGTCATTCTATAGATAGTTCTCTTTCGCTATCGCTATCCTCATCAAAATTAATTATAATTGGATTAATTATACGATCCAGACTAATATACGAATTTTCTACAGTTATTACGTGACGGACTGAATTTTTCCAACTACCTGGGGGAATATCATTAAAGCATTTTCGAATTAATTCTACAACACTAGAACTTTAAGTCGGAGAAATATGTTCAGACCTAACCAGTGATTTTAACTGGTGCCACATATGCTCTATGGGGTTAAAAATGCAATAATAGGGTGGGAGCCGTAGCACTGTATGTCCAATTTCTTCTGCCAATGTGTCACAAACATGTACTTTTTTTTATAAAAAATGTCTTTAAAACTTCTAAAAGATCACTTTTTTATAACTTTCTTCAAAATATATATCATTCGCCGCCATGTAGTTCTGAATCTCCAATTTTGTATTATTTGAGCTTGGAGCTTTATGTAATTGGCGACTGTGATAGCTCGCATTGTCCATTACTATCACGCTATTCTGAGGAATGTTTGGTAAAATACAATTCTTGAACCATTCCTCAAAAACTAACAAATTTTACCACAAAAATATATTTAAATATAAATTAAGCAACCTAACCTACCTGATGTGCCTATATTTAATTATAATTATTACAATCCGGTCCTTTCCACATAATAATAACAAACGGTCATAAATAATGGGATTACCCAGGTACTTTTACAGCAGTCATTAAGTTATATCAATTGTTCTTGAAACAATCTTTACCTGGAAAGCTCCGAAAGTATTGAAAACTGACATCTTTATGGAATTCGACGTGCTCTTTTGGAAATTTCACTTTGCCACGTCGTATCTTTGTCACAAAAGCAGTTTTTTTGATGATATCTCCTTTCCTACTCATTTTACGATGAAAATAGTTATGTGATAAAGTAGACTAGAGAATTTTTCCTATATTCTAACCCTTTTTTGTAAAATGAATAGTTTCAGCGTACGAGCTGGATAAAAAAACTCATTTCCACACCAAACAATTTTTCAAAAGGGTATGGTTTAATGAAAAAGTGTTAAAATTATAGAACAACGGCCAACATAACGTTTTTTAAGGCTTAATCTATTACAACTGTTCATGTGCATCTCTCGCCAGATATTACCAATCTTCAATTTGTTCTTATCTCAAGATTTGAGGGTTTACATATTATTCTTCATGGCCGGACACGCAATCCCACTGGCTTCATCTATTAATTTGCTGGGTGTCAATCTGGGAGGAAATATTTCTTGGCATAACCACGTTGTGGCAATCGCCAAGATAGCTTCTCAGAAGCTTGGCGTACTCTTCCGAACCAGAACGTTGTACACACCTCAACAACTTTTGACACTATACAAAGCCCAGATTCGACAATCACTAGAATACTGCTCTCATGTCTGGAGCTCTGCACCCAAACATACTCTTCGGCTACTGGATTCCATCGAAAGGAGGGCTATTCGTCTGATCGGAGACCACGAGCTGACGAAGAACCTCGACAGCCTAGAACATCGAAGACAGGTTGGGGATTTGACTCTCTTTTACAGATATTTTCATGGAAGGTGCTCGGCTGACCTTGCCCTCTTAATTCCGCCCAGAGCGACGAATAGCAGAAATACACGACGAACCACTGCCGCCCATCCATATGTGGTTAAGCTTAGTACTCCTCGAACTTCACTATTTAAGAACTCTTTCATCTGGAGGACTTCATCCTTGTGGAACGACCTTCCCGAGTTCGTTTTTCCCAAAGGATTTTTCCTATAGTGCTTGTGTTTGATCATAAAAAAAAAAAAAAAAAAATTCTTTACAGGATTTCCCATTTTCGACATTTTGTGGGGGTATCAGAGATATTATCAAAGATAGAATGTTGCGGTTTTCACGTTAGTGTCAAATAAAAGATTCAAGTGTCATAACTGTCATGGCTCTCTTAGTTTTTAATCTACAGGATGATTTGAAAAAAATCTTCGCTTTTTAGACACCGTATTTCCGTTACGCATTAACGTATCAAAATGAGAAAAACTGATCTTGTTCGAGAATTGAATGTAAAGTTCGGTGGCGTAGCCAGTTCTTATCTAAAAAGTTTCGTTTTTGAGATATTAACAAAAATAAAAAAATTTAAATGGGATACCCTATATATAATTTTTTAAATTAATTAATCTTACTTTGGGCTTTACAAAAATGTATAGTTGTTGATATTTATATTAAAAAATAACCTAAAAATGCGATATTTTTAATAATTTACGTTACTTACAGCAGCAGGCCATGGTCAATTTATTAGAAACAAATGCAAATGGTCAAAAATTGACAGACCTCTCATATTTTTATTATTTATGAAATACCTATTACGTGAGAGTTTTTATACTATGCCGATCATCATCTATTGTTATAAATAACGCAAATAATTAAAAATATCGCATTTTTAGGTTCATTTTGAATATAAATATAAACAACTAGGTATACATTTTTATAAAACCTAAAGTTTGCTCAATTAATAAAAAAAATAATATATAGTATGCCCATTTAAAAATTTTTACTTCTGTTAATAGGGATATAACTGATCTTTTGAATAGCGAACTTAAAATAATGTATCACTGGCTTTGCCAAAATAAATTAAAACTGAACACATCAAAGACAAAGTGTATGATAATAGGTTCAAAAGTAAATTGTAAGAAGTATGCCGAATTAGGATTAACCCTTAACATAAATGAGTCTGAAATTAGTTTAGTGTCGGAAATAAAATATTTGGGAGTCTTTTTGGATCCTCAGCTTGGTTTTACGAATCACGTTGATTACCTTTGTAAGAAATTAGGGAAAAAAATTGGTTTTTTCTGTCGCGTTTCGGATTGTTTGTCCCAGTGGGCCAAGACACTGGTTTATAATACAATCATCTTGCCTCACTTTAATTACTGTTGTTCTTTATTAATATCTTGTACTCAGGAAAATATACACAGGCTGCAGGTTCAACAAAATAAGGTTATGCGAATTATTCTTAAATGCAACAGGTATATCCCGGTAAGAACTATTACAGTTACAGAGGTTGAATTGGCTGTCTGTGGAACAGAACATTAGAAAGGCGAACTTGGTTTTAATATATAAAATTGAACATGAGCAGCTACCAATATATTTTAATGCTTTTCTTAAAAAAAGATCAAATTTTCATAGTTATGACATTCGCTCTGGGCAACATTATAACATTGAGTCAGTTAAAACCACATCTCTACAAAAATCGCTATTTTTCGAGGGAGTTCGTCTTTTTAATGACCTCCCTGAGGGCATTAAGGAGGCAAATGGGTTAAATGTTTTTAAAAGAAGATTGTTTCTTTATTTGAAGGATATGTAGAGTAGAGTAGGATTTATCATTTTTGTAACTGACATATAAACACTGTTTTGTAACTTGTATTTTTTAGTAATAACTAGCCAAGTGCTAAATAAAGATTATTATTATTATTATTATTAATACTTAAAAAAATTAACTTTTTAGAGAAAAACTGGCTACGCCACTGAACTTTACGTAAAAATCTCGAAAAATATCAGTTTATACCTTCTTGATAAGTTAACACGTAGCGGGTTTATTCGGGTTTGTTGCTAAAAAGCGAATATTTTCACAATCGCCCTATAGATTAAAACCTAAGAGAGCTATAACAAATTTGACACAGGGATCTTTCTTTCCGTTAAAACGTAGACACTAACGTGAAAACCGCAACATTCTATCTTTGATAATAACTCTAATACCCCCAGAAAGTGTCGAAAAGGGACACCCTCAATATTAGTGTTGTGATCGCTCGAGCGAAAAACCCAAAGATCTTACAAACTCCAGATAGAATTGTTTACATTTGAAGTCGACGTAAGGACTGTAAACGTGCACTCCCCACCTTGCTGTTATGCTTGCAGCATAGCCAGATTGTCCTATTTATCGCTAAGGTATCTGCAAAATCCCAATTAAAAATTTGTTAATTTGACAATTGCAACTGGTTTAAGGTTAATCCGCAATTGCTTTTAAAATAAATTTATTTCCCAATAATTTTAATATAAATTGTGAATAGGCCTTGAGAGATTTAGAAAAAAAATATTATTATTATACATAAAAGTTTGAAATAAACCGACTGCACTCTGACAACATCAAGTTAAAAGATACTACGCTCGACGGTAAACGATCAAACTTTATCAATGGAAGAAGAATGCACTGTTGCTACTCGCTGCTAACCGCTTTTAAGGGAGTGTTTATATACTTGGTTGTTTTTATTTATTTTTTGTGAGTATTGGTGAAAAATCGTCTTTATTATAAACAATGATGGTGCATTCATGTATAGTTTGTAAAAGAGTGGATCATTTAAGCAAGGATTTATCTTTTCTTCGGTAAGTATGGTTATGTTTTAATATATGATTGTATTGATATGATTTCTGACTAACCATTGACGTTTAAAAGGTTATGGACCGGTCCGTGGTGCTAGTCCGGGCAAAAAGCAGTCGAGTTGGTTTATTTCTTAATATAAATCTTGCATTTACAAGATGGTTGAGTCTTGTGCGGCTATAAAATACTTCACTAGAAGATGCAATGGTGTTAAATTAAAATTTCACAGGTTAGTAAATATATTTAGAAATTTGATTTTGAATTTGCATCACTATGAAAATTCGGTTTGTTTAAGAATGTACCAAATGTTTATCCACTTCGTTAGGATACTAAAGGGCCGTAGCCTACGGCAAATTTGGATACATGCCCTTAGAAGGAATAATTATAGTCCAGGTGATACAACAGTTATTTGTGAGAAATACTTCACAAAAGAAGATTATGTAGGTAATGTACATGGGAATAAAATACTGAAGAAAGGAACAGTCCCGTCAAAATATTTTACATCTTTATTTTTCTATATTTAAACAACGTTTGCAGTGTAACAAGTACGTGAAGACAGGTTTTATATAATTTATTTATTTATTTTTATATATTTCATCTAACTTGTTTAGGTACATAATATTTTAATTTACTTATTTAATTAATCACTTTAGTGTACAATATGCCTTAGTGGCTTGTGTGTGCATTACTAAAGTAATATGGTACTATAACTATATGTAACATCGTTTCACAATATATTATTACTTTATAAATCACAGACACTGTTATTTTATAAATTACAGACAGTGGAAAACCAGTTATACACCACAATGGTAACATTCATCTACCCTCAAAAAATATCAAAGTATCGTATATCAATCTGCAATAGCCAAATTATTAGAAATAAACTTATTTTAAGAGCAATTGCGGATTAACCTTAAACCAGTTGTAATTGTCAAATTTACAAATTTTTAATTGGGATTTTGCAAGATGTCTTAGTGATAAATATGACAATCTGGCTAGAAATATACACTTATATCTGGAGAGTATCATCCAGTAATGAATACACCAAAAATATTGATGCTAAGCATAAATAGTTAAATCCATCCTTGGATACACTGTATATAAAAACTGGATCAATATTTCTATCTTTTTTATAAATATCCAATATTCGAAACTACACTTTTTGAATAGATAATATAGTTAAACGTAAAGAATCTCAAAGTAAATTATACGCCCTTGTTGGGCTTTTTGCCCAGACTAGTGATAGCGATGAAGACCGCTCCATAACCTTTTAAACGTTATTGGATTTAACCTTGTAAGATCTTTGATTTAACCAGACTTCAACATTGATGCCATTAGGGAGACCAACATGTTTTGTCACTCTTCCACCCATTACTGATTTTTCAATAACATTTCAAACAATCACAAACTCACTTTCCAACAGATTTATGAATGGAGTGTTGGCCCTGTGGAAAAACCGCTTGATCACTCGATTATTGAAATAACCGACATCGCTCGATTATTAAAAAAACCGCTCGAATTATCTATTCAGGCGAAACTTATTATCTTTCACTCGATACCCGCGCTTCGCTTGCCGCCGACGGAATTGTACCGCTGTAGCGTGATCGAATTAAAAAACTGCTCGTATATTCGATAGGAAATACTCTAGTTATAAATTCAGGCGAACAACCGAAAAATATCAACTATTATAATGACCTTCGTTTTACAAGCCGCGCGATCCGAAGGCTGACTAGCCAGCGGCGTAGTTTAGGTCTCCGATTGTAAATATTAAAAAATTAAGGGATATAATTTGAAAATTTTTATTTACTATAAACTCGAGAAAACTTCTCAAAAATAACATAATAATAGAAATTCTTAATGAAAAAATAACAAAACGAACAAAATTGTTAACAACATATATAGAAAAACTGGTTGGTTATGTTATAGTAAACATTTTAAAATCGAAACAGGAACTTTTTATTATTAAACTCAAGAAGGCTTCTTAAAAATAACATACATTATAGATAATGTTAATGGAAAATAAGAAAACGAGCAAAATAGTTAACAAAACATAGGTATCGAGAAATTTTTTGGTAACTAAAAGTAAACATTCTTAAATTTAAACAGGAACTTTTAGGTAACTATAACCATGAATTTAAAAAAATAATCAGCTACTTTCTTATTTTGCCAGTCGCGTAACTAAGCCTAAATTTTTGAAGGGCACACAGTGGGCACCTGATAATTTAAAGTGGAAGAATTTGACGGCCATTTTAAAAATCTATTTATTTTATGCTCGTAGATTGAGAAAGATGTGAAGAAAAATAACTTGGTAATTCTTTTTGTTTTAAAAAAGCACAAGAATAAACCCGAGCAATAAATACATATTTGGGTGATTTTTTGCAGTTTTTTTGTTTGGTATCGAGACACGTGGTAAAAATTCATTATTCACAAATAAATAAATATATGGAATTTTTTTTGGTGACACTATAATTTTTTAGCTAAACCTGTGCCCCCCGTAGTTACGTGCCTGCTAAATACCCTACCTGATCACATGTAAAGGGCTAGGCAGCCCGTTAAGCAGTCGGTGACGTCATCGCTTGGTAAATTGGAATTTCAGGCGATTCACTCGAGCGATTAACTCGATTATTAAAATCGCTCGAGTATCAAGTACTCGATTATTAAAATCATCGGTTTTTGCCAACACTACTCAATATTCCTAAGAGCTAAAAATCGCATTGACGTATTTTTTACCGTTCTAAAGAAATTTAGATAATAATACCACACCACTGATATCAGTATTCTAGGTGGAGCTCGACAAACAAGAAAAACCGGTTATCCTCACGGTATCTTTTGAAGGTATCAGATTCACCTGAAGGTTACCTGTGACGTAAATATCCTTTCGTGATTATTCTAACTTTAGATATTATAAAAACGATGCGATAGGTATCAGTAGACCGAAAATAAAAGCAAATTAAAAAGTTAAGCATGACAAAAGGTCATTAATAACATTTTGCTAAAACCATGAGATCAAAACGATACAACGATTTTAACAAATAGCGCAAATTATTCCTGTAACGAGTGTAAAATTTAGTCCGCTATGAAATTAGGAACTTTTAGTTTCCCATTAATCGTGCCCATTTAATTCGACATGGGTATTCTGGCCAATAAGAAGCTGAAGTCGCGAGTAAGAGTAACAAATGTGACGAAACTTTAATGTTTTTTGCATATTTTTACATATTTTATTTCACCTTGAATTCTGCGATGTCTAATGATTTTTTTCCATGGACAATAGAGGAACTGGTCCGAATATGGACCCCCTTTTTATTTTTTGGAATTTCTAACGTGTTTTGACTAAAATGAGAATGTAATGTAGTAAAAAATCTAAGCAAGAACATTAAGTAAGAGATTTTTAAAATTATTTTTGCTTTATTCAAAATTTTATAAATTTTAACATTTATATAAATTTTAGCAACGTTGCCAAATATATTGCTAAATTCCTTAAATTTGTGAAGAAACAATCAACGAAATGTGTACAATTTTGTAACTACAGTGTGTGTGGTAGAAAGTGTAAAAAATGGTCAATTTTTGTTATTCTTCATTTGATCGAAAAAAGTTACTCTTGCTAAAAAGTTTTGCTTGGTCGAAAACCACCCTGGCCATAGCCGAATATCCGAAATATTGTGCAGAGTGGCCCAAAAAATGTGAAATTGATCTAAGAGATAAATTGATTGGTTCAATATTTTTTAAATGCAACTTCTCTCTCTAAACATGCTGGCCTATGAGATATAATTATCTCTCAAATACTATAGTTAGGAGTTCTAATAAATTGTATATATATTGTAAATTTTACAACGAATGTGTACGATTTCCTATAAAATATTGTATTAATTACAATTTTCATTATTAATAATCCGTACCGAAATAATATTGTATACATATAATTTCTAAAAAAGTATACTTAGAATTTCTAATAAATTTAATAAAATTAAGTAATTACTAAAATATGTTGTAAATTTTACAACAAATGTATACTGAAAATTATTTACAGTGAAACCTCTCATAACGGACACCTCTAATAAGCGGACATCTCTATTAAGCGGACATTTTTCATAGTCCGGAACTAGGGCGGACGCAGACAGGCTGTTTTCATACAAAGAGTGCGAAAACCCTTCTTTAAACGGACAAACAAATTTTTGGGAGACGAATAAGTACGGTGCAAAAACTCTCTGAAGACAGACCGGCAACCAATCGCGTATACATGGCAACGTGAAAGGACTTCGCTGAATAAAAGTATGTGTGATTCCCCGACAGCAGTCCGCCGTTTATTTGTGAGTTGTAAGGTTAAAATCATAAACATTGGCAGAAAAATGTCGCGTTTTGAGTCTGAAAGAGAATATTGATGTTGTGGAAGTTTGTAATTTGATAACAATGATTTGGACAAGTTCATTAACATTGATAGCAATGTGCTATTAGAAGATGATACTGACCCCATTCCTACCGATTATGTAGTCCAAACTGAAACCACATCACTATCTGACCACTCTGATGCAGAAGTTGAATGCAGTAATCAAACAAATGTCACCAATTATCAACATGCCATTAGTATGGTAAAGGAATTATAAGAATATGCAAAGAATAGAGGTGATTCTACAGCAATGGAATTGTTATCAGACTTGGAATTACATTTTCTAGATTGCAAGTATAAAACGCAAACACGTCAAAACGTTATTAGATTTTTTTAGTACTACATCGTAACTAAAACTAATGTATTTTTGTTATGTTATGTTTATTTGTACATACATATACATAGTAATAATTTGGCATTTACATATTAGCTAATAACAAATTTCCCATTAGGCGGACACATTTAGACGGTCCCGTAGGTGACAGACAACAGCGCGGTGCACACAAAAACTGTGCGCCTTTTCCATGTTAAATCGCCATAGCCCCGCCACCCGTTACTACAGAGAAATTGCACTACTTAATCGCACGTGCGAGCAAGTCTCGTCATAATCGTCCTTTACCTCGACCGAGGCACGGTTGCCGGATCTATACAGTTTGGTTTGACGGGATGATAAAATATTAGGGAGGGTCGGACTTTTTTAGTTTGACGGTACGATAAAATATTAGGGAGGGTTGGAGTTTATACGATAAATAACATTCAATGAATATAATTAATATTTTTTATTCGTTTTGTTTTGGAGGTGCACGTGCGCATGTGCTCCTGTGGAAGAACCGCCACTGTTCCAGTCACATATAGAGCCATAGATTATTTGTTAGTTTTACTATTTTTATAGTACATTTAACTAAGCTTTTTTTCCGTGTATGCTATAATATAAACTAATATTACGGCAGGAAACAGTTGAAGAAATAACCCCTTTCCTGTACATTTGGTATAAAAGTATTAAATAAACACAACCGTTCTTTCAAATTATCCAATAACCTTTTCCGTGCAATAAATACCCATCTTTAATCGAGAATCCAAGGTGGGGCTCTGTTCAACTGATAAATGCACTTTCGCCCAGCCAGCACCATCAGTTAGTAAAAAACACGCGAAGGCTACCCATGACGTCAATGTCTTTAATATAAATTTATTAGATCCTTGTATTGTTTTATGATCAAATACAAGCACTATAGGAAAAATCCTTTAATTCACTCTGGGAGTGGTGCGTGTGCGAACAGCGATATCAGTCGAAAATTTGCCATGGAGATTGATAGATAGACCAACCCTGTCTTCGATGTTATAGGCTGTCGATGCAATATACAGTAGCCGAAGAGTATGCTTGGGTGGAAAGCTCCCGATATGAGAGAAGTATTCTAATGAAGGACGAATCAGGCCTTTGTAGAAATCGGGTTTGTTCGGAAAAGTCCGGAAAGTAGATAAAGTTTCGGCGAGGCTGCCTTGGCGATTGCCACAATCTGGTTACGCCAAGAAAGGCATATTTCCCCCCAGATTGGCACCCGTCAAATTAATAGACGAAGCCAGTGGAATTGTGAATCCTGTCATGGCTATATTGTGCAATGTTAACGTCTTTAGAGAAACCGTAAGAGATACGAAGTCGGTTAAATGAAGGTAAAGTTGCGCATTTAAGTGCCTAATAATATGCCGTTTAGAAAGTTTTAAAATTCAGAGTAGTTCCGGAGATATCCGGAAAAAACCGAAATTCTGAAAAATCGTTTTATGTTTTTTTCTGGGATTTTTTGAGATCGAATTCTAAAGTATATTGCATTTTTGCATTGCCACTTTTTCCGCTCTATCTAACAGCGTTAATTGTTTTGTAATCCGACGAGTCGTCTTCGAAGGGCCATGATCAACTTTCTTTTTTTTAATACGGTCCTGTTTTCCTGATATTGGAATTTGAGAGATTTTTTCTCACGAATGCAATGATGTATGAGACATTGTGGTTTAATGACGTTTCGAGGGTTTTTTGAACAACATCAGGAAATTTTGGGATATTGTCCTGTATTTATCCTAATTTTATAAATAATATCTCATAAGTAAGCTCTAAATTTTTACTTATGTTGGACTAGTTCAATAAATAACAAATAATTTAATGATAAACCACAAATAAGTGAACAAAAATCATTCCACAAGTTTTTTTTTAGATAAAATAAAACATGCGATAGAATATCAAACTTTTCAGCATTTGTAAATTTATGTTCCCTATTTTCTGAAAAATAGAAAACCTCTTAAAACGCTCTCAAACGATCACAATGGGAATGTCAAGTGAAACAAATCACGTGTCACCATCTTAATGTTTTTGTTTCAAGCGCCTACTTTTCTTTTATATCCCGAATAAACAGAAGTTTGAAATAATGTTTCTATATTTTGTTCACTTATTTGTGGTTTATTATTAAATTATTTGTTATTTATTGAACTAGTCCAACATAAGTAAAAATTTAGAGCTTACTTATGAGATATTATTTATAAAATTAGGAGAAATACAGGACCATATCCCAAAATTTCCTGATGTTGTTCAAAAAACCCTCGAAACGTCATTAAACCACAATGTGTCATAGATCGTTGCATTCGGAAGAAGTAAGCTATCACATTCCAATATCAGAAAAACAGAAACCGTATTTAAAAAAATAAAGTTGATAATGGCCCTTCGAAGACGACTCGTCGGATTACAAAACAATTAACGCTGTTAGATAGAGGGGAAAAAGTGGCAATGCAAAAGTGAAATTTACTTTAGAATTCGATCTGAAAAAAAAAAACAGGAAAACAATAAAACGATTTTTCAGAATTTCGTTTTTTTCTCTGGATATCTCCGGAACTACTCGGAATTTTAAAACTTTCTAAACGGCTATTATTAGGCACGTAAATGCGCAACTTTACCTCCATTTAACCGACTTCGTATCTCTTACGGTTTCCAAGATCCCTGTACTGGCCCTCCTTATCTTGGACACGTTGTATATGCTTATAAGCAAAAACTTGTCGTATCTTACTTAACACAGTTAGATATCAAAATAATAATTCATAAGTGAATGGCACCACCAAGAAAAAGAAGTCATTTCCATTGGTAGGATATTTTTGTTTTGTTTGCGAACGAAAAAAACGTGTTTCTGTTTCATTTTTAAGGAAATCACAGTCTCAAATATTAATTAAACCCTGTATAATGACTTCTACAAAATATTGCAACGGAGTGTGGTACGGAGCCACTCCTCACGCGAGCTCGACGGACACTTGACCCATTTTGATCGCTCATCAGCCCTACCGACAATGCACTTTTGCCCCAGGCAGCCGCCATCGGAAAGCCGTCGAAGACACGCGAAGGCCATTCATGACGTCAATGCCCTTAATGAGATTAAAACGCGATTCGCCCTTATTTGGGTTAGGGCGATAAAATGGGGCCCGTTCATATCTTTTTGAAATAACTTATCGAGATATTCGCGGAGAACAATAAGGTGCAAACGTTATAAGAAAATGTAAATCATATTACAAAAAGTTGTTGAAAAATGTAATACGAAACAGAAAGTGAGAATCATATTCAAACAAATTGTACAGACAAATCTGGTAACGAACAAAATGTTACCTTTAAAAAATTAAGGAGGAAATAACAATGGCAGAACATACAACAAATACCAGTTATATTATAAAGAAACTAAATTAATTTGTATTTGTATAACTATAAAACAAATGCTGGTTACATACATACAATGAAGCGATACAAGTTGCAGTCTAAACCATGGAAGTTTCGTGGTTTTGTCTTTTGGCTCACTAAAATGTATTCAAACTAGGCACATTGGCTTACCATGTCGGCCTCTTCAAGAAGCTATAATACAGCTCTTCTATAAAATGTACAAGGCAGTCAATATTCAGCCAGTTTAAAAATTACATGCGATTTCTTATGTTCAACTTAACGATGTATCACCCGGTATAGTATTTATTTATTTAATCAGTTTCCTGGGGAAACTAAACTGCTGGCCATTTGCTTTCGAGCAAGAAAAATTTCGCCTAAATTTAAAAGGTTATATTTTCTGAACCAGATATGACATCGATCTCCGGTTTTTAATGGTTGATAGATTTGTCCCTTAGGAAACAATTGCCACAGTTGGATTGTCTTAAACTGTCAGAAAATTTTATATACAGGGTGTTAAAGAGGACGATGATTTTTGCTCCAATTTCAATAGCATGTAACTTTCACAATAATATTTTTAAATTTTATCACTGTACGTCAATTGAATCACTGGTTCATAGCAAGGAAAGTAATCTGTCAAATTTTTGATATCTGCTATATTTTAAGAGATACCGATTTTTTTTAAAAACTTTGCTTTTTTTCAACTTTTTGTTAGCTAGATCCCACTGTGCGTTGTATCGTGCAAACTTTGCAAGTGATTATTATACCTTATGAAAAGCTTGTTTATGTTCAGTAACAACAATTGTACCTGAATGTTGTGATGTGCAGTGGCGTACTTATAATCACTTATATATCTATGCTTTATGAGTATCTCACAATTTTTTTGTATTGGAAAGTACTCGCCCCTAGATTAGGCAAGTTTTTCCTTATTTTTTTAGTTTTTCATATCGCGCTACAGGTGTATTATACAGTGTCTACAAAATTTTAAAAAAGATAATTTTTTAATTTAATTGTTTGAAAAAATTTATTTATTAATTTCTAACTTTCTAACAAGACACTATTCCTAAAATTAAACTTACATTGAAAGGCACTTTAATATTAAATATCACTAGCTGCCGTCAAACCAAACCCCGTCCATCCGAGTGTATTAATTTGAATCGAGATTATCACGAAAAAAAAACAATATCAAGTCAGCCATGCTAATGCGTTTTTTTTTTCAAACAATTAAATAAAAAAATTATCTCTTTTTTAAAATTTTGTAGACACTGTATAATATACCTGTAGCGTGATATGAAAAACTAAAAAATAAGGAAAAACTTGCCTAATCTAGGGGCGAGTACTTTCCAATACAAAAAAATTGTGAGATACTCATAAAGCATATACATATAAGTGATTATAAGTACGCCACTGCACATCACAACATTTAGGTACAATTGTTGCTACTGAACATAGACAAGCTTTTCATAAGGTATAATAATCACTTGCAAAGTTTGCACAGATACAACGACAAAGTTGAAAAAAAGCAAAGTTTTAAAAAAAATCGGTATCTCTTAAAATATAGCAGATATCAAAAATTTGACAGATCACTTTCCTTGCTATGAACCAGTGATTCAATTGACGTACAGTGATAAAATTTAAAAATATTATTGTGCAAGTTACATGCTATTGAAATTGGAGCAAAAATCATCGTCCTCTTTAACACCCTGTATATAAAATTTTCTGACAGTTTAAGACAATCCAACTTTGGCAATTGTTTCCTAAGGGACAAATCTATCAACCATTAAAAACCGGAGATCGATGTCATATCTGGTTCAAAAAATATTAACTTTTAAATTTAGGCGAAATTTTTCTTGCTCGAAAGCAAATGGCCAGCAGTTTAGTACAAATCCGCCCCGATTGGAGTCGATTTTCCAATGTATTTAATTTTAGAAATAAAGTGTCCAATTGGCATATCTCCTAAGGGTCTCTTTGAACAGCACCCGGTCTCTTAGGTGCGCAAATCACCCTGCCTTTAATATTGCGAGGGTTAAATGCTGAATTAGTCCGTTTCCATCCAGATATGTCCTTCCTTGGGTACTTGAATGCAAAAAAGCACTACTGTAGGTCATATTTTTAAAAGTTGAGTCTATTAAAAAAAGTTGTTGACAAATTGAAGTGTGAGTTGGTTCAGCTTAATTTATCAGTACAAGAAACGTAAACTGTAATCGCAAAGTCTACGCTTTTCGCAATATAACGGCGACAAACTAAATCAATAGTCTTTCAGTTCAGAAAAAGATATTAAAATAATTGGATATCGAACTCAGACCCTCTCGGTTGTCACTTTCCTATTCAATGTTTGATAATCACCCAGTAAAGATTGACTAAACAGAACTACTGATAGTGAAAGTAACCCTGTAACTACTAACCTTGAGGCACCCATTGATTGAAAATGATTCACTTTACCTTGGCCAATGACGGGTCTAGGGTTAATAAATCCGGATTCAAGGTTCGTGGAGCTGGTAACTTTATCTCGGTTAATAAATCTTCTGACTTCCGGGGATTACACGGGTTGATAAGACCACTACACGAAAACAGTAGATAACCGGTAGTTTTAAGAGGTTCATTTCAATGAATGATGAAAATAATTGTGAAATATTTAACAATGTGCGAGTCACATTTAAATAAATTGTGTAGGAAATAAAACAAACGGTAAGTCATATTTAAAAAGTTGTGGTGTAATAATAAGCTACATCGTTATTAACTGTGAATCGGGATGGGACTTTTCTTTGGCAATTCCCGTACCTTTCGGAAAAAGGAGCGTAAATAAAAAACAACAGTTCTCGGACAAATTCACTTTGCGTTCGCCAATGATTGGTTTCAAGTCAGTAAATCTAGATTCGGCGTTCATGGAGGTGAAATCTCAGTTAATGAATCTTCTGGCTACCGAGGTTTGTAAATAACATTTTTAAGGGGGCTTGTTCTTGATATAATTTTACAAAACGACACATTCAAATTAACTAATGCTAGAAATAAATAACCATCTCATAGTTTTTCAACTTTCGGGCGACTGGAAAGATATAAATTAAAAAAACACAGCGAAATAAGTAGGAAAAATTGTGTAGGAAATACAACAAAACGTAAGGTAAGTAAATGTAAGAGTTTTTGCTGCACAGGATGCTTAAGAAAAGTTGCAATAAATGGAAAACTTTTTCATTAGGTATTGATTTCAAAGAAAATGTTATTCTTGATACCACTAATTATGTAAGATACCACTTATTATACAGGGTGTTATGGAAATGACGTATTATATTTAAACCGGCAATTCCTGAGATGAAAACAAATTGAAGAAAAATATCCAAAAATGGCGCTTTAATTTAATATGCCCTGTACATGACCTTATGGCAAACCAAAAATTACCACGTGGTGCCCCTGCCAGAAAGGTAAACAAAAGAACATATGGCGAAAAACGTGAGTGAATCTTGAACAGTGTTGTCATATCTTCAGGGTAAACTCTTTAGAAAATCAACAAACGTTTGACAGATTTCAAGTTGTTTATTTTTCAGGGTACATTATTATAAACTTTTACGTTCAGTTCAGTTCACTGGGAAACAATCTCTGATTTATAAACTTGAACTGACTCGAACAAACCACCGCGGAGTTTATAATGGTCAGGTATGTTCTCACTTGTTCAATTCGAACGACACTCATCGGATCTGAACAACTAAAATGCCACTTTACCCTTTAGAAGAAAAAAATGCAATTTTATTTACCTTTTCGGCCTTATTTAAAACCAACTTAATTTATAAAAAAAATACCAGGTAACCGAACAAAAACCGTCACAAAACACCAAAACAAAGTCAAATAAATTCACATCGCGCATCTCTGGAACACATCTAAGTACCATTCAATCTGAATTAGTATTTTAAAGTGCTATCGTGTAGACAAAAATACGCCCTTATTGTATAAGATTTTATCAGCTGGTAGTCTTTATTTTATAAGATTTTATCAGCTGGTAGTCTGGGAAATAATATAATTCTTTCATACAATGGTATTCAACATCTAAAAATGTTGAAACTAACCTTTGAACCTGTTCCTATCTTCACGTGTCTTTTTTGTTTCTATCTAAAAAATACAGCGTTGCCACTTTCGATGTTTTATAAGATTATATTCATAAACTGCCTAATTTCCTTCTATAATATTACTTTCCTGTATAATTATAGTCTCGGAAATGGCAACCGCGCTGGCTCTAGAAGCGGAGAGTTCTCGGAAAGAAAGTCCAAGGTGGACTATACCATTTATTTCAAAGGGTAGTTCCTGTCAATTGTTAACATAATTGTTTCATTTTATCTTTAGTAAAGGGTTAATGGCCCATAGAAATTAGCGTTTTTATTATTTCTATTGCGAAATGATTAAGTGCTCTTGCTCTATGTGTGCGGTAGTTATTTTAAAGTGTAATTATGCGTTAGTGTTTAGTGCTTTCGTGTAATCTGATAATAGGTGCATATCTTCAAAAAAACTAATTTGAAACTCGTGGGTGTCTGTGTGTTTGTTTAAGTGATTTAGTGCAATTTGTTTTGTTTCACTGTGGTTTTTTCTTTCGATATGCCGGTTATGTTAAGAGATTGGAAATAATATGCCGAATGGGGTTTAGGGATAAGCTTATTATGCACTCCCACACTATCAGGACACGTGATGAGTATAAAGTTTCTCCCATAGAAAAAAGAACTGAAGGTGTCTTTGCCCTGGATGACTTAATCGCGTTCTGGATTTACTTTCTAAGTAAGCTAAATATTTATTTTTATAAGAAACTAAAGTTTTACACTTTTAAACAGTTTGGCAACATTGTGCCTGAACATCTGTTGATTACCCAGCTGGGCAATGTAATATGTTCATATATGCATGTGCCGAGGAGTTGTGTGTGGGTTTAGGGGTGAATTAACCCACTTTTTAAACGTTTGATTTAAAAAAAATATGTAGCGCTTCTCTAGGACACCCCAGGAGTCACCCATTTAAATATAATACGTCCCATAACACCCTGTATATGTATAAAACATTTCTTAAGTAAGCCGGGAGATACAAAAATGGTTCAAGAGTAAACTACCTTTATTTTTGAAAAAAAAAATTATTGTAATTTTTACAAACATTTTCTTTTTGAAGTAGTCCATCTCAAAGTGGAGTGAAATGATGGGGAAAGAAACTCAAAATCAGCTCCACTCTCTCTCTCTCTCTCTCTCGGCCATTTCCTGTTGTCCACTCCTGGACATAGACCTTTTTCATATTTCTCCATGCCGTTCTGTCTTGTACTATCTGAAACCATTTATTTCCTGCTAGTTGTTTAATACCATCAAGCCATCTTCTTTGTGGTCTTCTCACGCTACGTCTTGTCTGTCTTGGTCGCCAGTGTGTCAGCTCCACTAGTTTAATACTAATATTTAAAAGATAAATCATTCCATACATGTTTCGAAGGCATAAACCTTCATCTTCAGTGGAATTAATTTTAAAATGAGAGAACTTATGAAATTGCCACAGAAAAAGAAAATTATAAATCAATAGGTTGGAAAACATTTTAACTTCGGATTTTAATTCTAGTTCTCGAAAAAAACTTGAAAATCAAAAAGCAAAAATTATTAGATGGGCACACAAGATGGTGTTAACCCAAAATGGAACTTTATTTTCTAAAATACATTATGTTAACTGTATAGTGGATATATTAAATCGGTTTAAGATCAAATTAGACTTAAAAAGAGGCGATAATATTTTTGAATCAAGACAAGAGTCGGTTACTTCTGTCTGAAGTTATTTGTACGGTCGTGACAAGATACTATTTCTCTCCTGCTATCCGATAACAACATTCGCAGTAAGTTTATAACACTATTAAACTAAAGGGATTTTCGCATGCAATCCTTATTCATGTAATTAGCGATGATGCCAAAATTATCGATGATTAAGTCGACGGATTAAAGTTGTTCTAAACAAGTTAACACAAAAGTACGGGGTGTCCCATTTTCGACACTTTCTGGGGGTATTACCCCTCATAGGCATTAAGCGGTGTTACAGGGTTATGATTAGTATTGGAAGAAACCGATGATTTTTAATAATCCAGTACCTTAATATTTCGGAAACGGTTGAAGATAGTTATGGGAATAATTTATGAAAAATGTTTAGAATTGATTGTAGAATGTGAATTCTTAAAAAAAAGAAGTTGATTCAAGCAGCATATTTATGATACTACAGGGTGTTATGGAAATGACGTATTATATTTAAATGGGTGACTCCTGGGATGTCCTAGAGAAGTGCTACATATATTTTTTTTAAATCGAACGTTTAAAAAGTGGGGTAATTCACCAATAAACCCACAGATACACAGATTATTAGGTTTTATTACACAGGTCACAGATTTCGCGAACAAAAGCACATTTCAACACGATATTTAGCAATACTTAGTAGATACACATAATAAAAACGCTGATTCTGTACAGGGTGGCCAACTAAGCGAGGTAAGCGGCTATATCTCGGAAACCGTTCACCGTACAGCTTTGGGAAAAAAATATTTATAGGAAAAGTTGCCAAGAGAAATTGCTGGAAATTATTTGCAAGTTTGTAGGCCGGCCGCTAGGGGGCGTAACACGAATAGTAATTTGTTGCCAGTCGATTTCTCTACAATTGGCATAGGTAAGGTATATTGATAATACTTATAAATAAATCTCACTTGTATCGTGAACAACTTTGCTTAAACACTTTTTTCTCTAGCCCTGCAAATAAAGTGGTGGGGGTAACGCAATCATCGATTTGCAAAAAATGCAATATCTCAGGAACGCCTCATTTGAAAATATTCAAATTGGTGTTATTTGAAAGAGCTCTTCTTGCTTTATTAGCTACACTTCAAGCGATGTCTATGTCATTTTTACTGTAGTCGCTAGATGACCCTTTCAACAGATTTAACATATTTATCGTTTTTCTCGAAAAATTTAAATGCAATGGTAAATTTGTTATTACACCAGTACAGAGAGGAATAAAGGCCAGACCAATCGGTGAAAACCGCAGTTTCTATCTTTTTTCTAACCGGAGATATCAATGATAAATTAATTTATATCCTACTAAATCTCCCGCCCGGTACTTACATATGTTGCAAAAAATAAGAAGGCTTTGGAAACAAAATACATATTATATATAATAGGAGTATTGGGAAGAAACGTTCATTTTATAAACCAAAAGAAACGTATTCCTTAAATGCTCAAACTGTCTGCGATCCTGGCCCATACATTGTCTGAGCTTTCCTATAGTAGAAAGAACAGCAGCTTCCACTTCCGCTCTTGGCAGGCGAAGAATTGCATTTTGGATTTTGTTCTTCATATCTTCCCTGGTCGTAGGCCTAGCTTGAAATAAAATATCTTGTAATCGTCCCCACAAATAAAAGTCCAAACAGGTCAAGTCAGGTGACCTGGCTGGCCACGAAAAAGGCTTCCTCTTCCTATCCGTCGGTCTGGATATGTCTCTTCAGGTATTCTCGCACATTAATTGAAAATGTGCTGGACAGCCATCTAGCTGCATGAACATATTTTACCTGGTTTTAAGAGGCACATCTTCTAATAAAACACATAATTCATTCCTAAGGAACTCCAAAAACAGGTTCCCATTTAGTGATTGGTCAAAGAAATAGGGTCCAATAATTGTACCCCCTATTATGCCACACCATACGTTGACACTCCAACGTCCTTGGTGCTGAACTTCTCGCATCCAGTGAGGGTTTAAGGAAGCACTAGAATACGTTTCGTTTGGTTTATAAAATGAACGTTTGTTCCTAATACTCCTATTATATATAATATGTATTTTGTTTCCAAAGCCTTCTTCTTTTTTGCAACATATGTAAGTACCGTGGGGAGATTTAGTAGAATATAAATTAATTTTTCATTGATATCTCCGGTTAGAAAAAAGATAGAAACTTGCGGTTTTCACCGATTGGTCTGGCCTTTATTCCTCTCTGTACTGGTGTAATAACAAATTTACCATTGCATTTAAGTTTTTCGAGAAAAACGATAAATATGTTAAATCTGTTGAAAGCGCCATCTAGCGACTACAGTAAAAATAACATAGACATCGCTTGAAGTGTAGCTAATAAAGCAAGAAGAGCTCTTTCAAATAACACCAATTTGAATATTTTCAAATGAGGCGTTCCTGAGATATTGCATTTTTTGCAAATCGATGTTTGCGTTACCCCCACCACTTTATTTGCAGGGCTAGAGAAAAAAGTGTTTAAGCAAAGTTGTTCACGATACAAGTGAGATTTATTTATAAGTATTATCAATATACCTTACCTATGCCAATTGTAGAGAAATCGACTGGCAACAAATTACTATTCGTGTTACGCCCCCTAGCGGCCGGCCTACAAACTTGCAAATAATTTCCAGCAATTTCTCTTGGCAACTTTTCCTATAAATATTTTTTTCCGAAAGCTGTACGGTGAACGGTTTCCGAGATATAGCCGCTTACCTCGCTTAGTTGGCCACCCTGTACAATAGACATTTGACAAGCCAAACGACATAACTGTTGAATTTTAAAAGATTAAATTGAACACTTTTATAAACATTTTATTTAGTAAAAGCGTAAGTAACAACCTGACCTTCTCTGCGTTTCTTAAAGACACTTTTTTATACATGTTTACGCATGGCGCCCTCTATTAAAACATATCTTAACTATACTACAGAAACTAATATAAAATTATACATTTCGTCTTACTTCTTTAAGTTGTCGTATGATGGCGCTACCTTAATTACTACCGAGTAGAGATGGGTAAAATCTGTCTGCTGTCGATTTAATTTTTGTAAGCGTCTCGAATGAAAAAGGGCAGCAGAGCAGCGAATAACAAGTTTTTTATTCTTTATTGGTACCTACAGCAGTGAAAGAGAGTAATAAATTGTTACTGTAGATTGTTATTTATTTCCACCTTTTTGATGAATGCGCTTTTTTTAAATACGGTCCTGTTTTCCTGATATTGGAACTTGAAAGCCTTTTTCTCCCGAATTCAACGATGTATGACACATTGTGGTTTAATGACGTTTCGAGGGTTCGTTTGTTTGTTAGTTCGTTCGATCACATGGTCATGTCATGTAATTTTTAATTCGAAGAAATCCTATAAAAAAATGTGTATTTTTAAGTCAGCTCAGAACAAAATGCATACAAATCTATGCGAGAAAAAAGATATTAATAAAAACGACGTCCCATCTCAATTCATGCAGTGCGGCCAGTGTTTTTGCGTTAAGTAGGTTATGTGCCGGTATTGTTACTAAAACGTTTTGGTAATTTATAGACATTGTGACACTAATTTTTAAATAAAACCGACAAGGTAAGTGTGTGTGTGCTTAAATAAAATTGCATTAAAAAATACACAATGAGGAATCACTCAAATGTCAAAAGGCCATTGACATTCGACCTAGTTACGTACGTGGGCATTTTAAACTTGTTTAAAACTATTATTTGTAATCTTTTTAATGTAAAAAGCATTGTATGTAGTAAGTTTTCTTAAATTAATTGCACAAAAAGGTATTACAGAATGGAAAAGTGTTTAAATTATTGTATGTACATATGACAACACTGGTTAGAGTTCGTTCTTTGTTTACATATACCGCAGTGCAACAAGGGTGCTTTTCTGGTTTAACGTCAGGTCATTTTTACCGCTGAATGAATTGAAAGCGCCATTTAAGGATGTTTTTCTTCAATTTGTCTTCATCTCAGGAATTACCGGTTTAAATATAATACGTCAAAGGCTGATCCGTTGCTTTATCACTCACACTCATCAATTTCACTGTATTTGTAAAATATTATAGTGCTGTGTTCAGTTTTAAAAAGAAAGTAAACTTGACAGGCGTGAGATTGAGATCATAATTGTTTCTGCAACCAAACATACATGACCGCATTAACAACCTTTAAAAAAGAAAAAAACGGTTTCATAAAATGCTCAGTTCGATACTGAAAACGGTATCGAACCGGCCTTTATATGAAATCAAAATAGGAAAAAAAATTATGAAATATACTAAAGAAAAATGAATTTACCTCAACCCAGTTCACACAAGATATATTGCGACTTTCGGTTATAAACATGCCCTGCACCAGAAGCCCGGACACTAAACGGAGTCAGTCGGTCTATCTAACACAAATTTGCAAAAGTAAGGCACATGGACGGCTAGTTTCTATTGGAAACGGATGTTGCATCAGTGGTGGGGAATAATATCCTGTATAACGAGCATGAAATAATGATCATTACTTCAATATAAAAATTCGCCTTTAGATGATGTCGATCATCCTCATACAGGGTGTTATGGAATTGCCTTATTATACAGGGCGGATAATGCATCAGGATACCTGGAAGTGAATCTACATGTTAAAATGAAGGTAGAAGGTAAGATAAGGAGGGCCAGTACAGGGATCTCGGAAACCGTAAGAGATACGAAGTCAGTTAAATGGAGGTAAAGTTGTGCATTTACATGCCTAATAATATGCCGTTTAGAAAGTTTTAAAATTCCGAGTAGTTCCGGAGATATCGGGAAAATACCGAAATTCTGAAAAATCGTTTCATTGTTTTCCTGGGTTTTTTTGAGATCGAATTCTAAAGTAAATTGCACTTTTGCATTGCCACTTGTTCCGCTCTATCTAACAGCTTTAATTGTTTTGTAATCCGACGAGTCGTCTTCGAAGGGCCATATCAACTTTATTTTTTTAAATACGGTCCTGTTTTCCTGATATTGGAACTTGAGAACTCTTTTCTCCCGAATGCAACGATGTATGACACATTGTGGTTTAATGACGTTTCGAGGGTTTGTGAACAACATCAGGAAATTTTGGGATACGGTCCTGTATTTCTCCTAATTTTATAAATAATATCTCATAAGTAAGCTCTAAATTTTTACTTACGTTGGACTAAATAATTTAATAATAAACCACAAATAAGTGAACAAAAATCATTCCAAAGCAGTAATAAAACGAACAACGAAAAAAATAAGGAACCACATAATCAGGTGTTCAAAATGATTTGAATGTTTCTGTATTTTGTTCACTTATTTGTGGTTTATTATTAAATTATTTTTTATTTATTGAACTAGTCCAACATAAGTAAAAATTTAGAGCTTACTTATGAGATATTATTTATAAAATTAGGAGAAATACAGGACCGTATCCCAAAATTTCCTGATGTTGTTCAAAAACCCTCGAAACGTCATTAAACCACAATGTGTCACATCGTTGCATTCGGAAAAAAAAAATTATCAAATTCCAATATCAGAAAAACAGGACCGTATTTAAAAAAAGAAAGTTGATACTGGCCCTTCGAAGACGACTCGTCGGATTACAAAACAATTAACGCTGTTAGATAGAGCGGAAAAAGTAGCAATGCAAAAGTGCAATTTACTTTAGAATTCGATCTCAAAAAACCCAGAAAAACAATGAAACGATTTTTCAGAATTTCGGTTTTTTCCGGATGTCTCCGGAACTACTCGGAGTTTTAAAACTTTCCAAACGGCATATTATTAGGCACGTAAATGCGCAACTTTCCCTCCATTTAACCAACTTCGTATCTCTTACGGTTTCTGAGAACCCTGTACTGGCCCTCCTTATCTTGGCCACGTTGTAGTGTGGTTCAAGATATACCGATGACTTTTACTGCAATAAATCAATCTCTATTATGTCTACCCCTAAATCTTTAAACAACAATAAATGGGTATAGGGTCGGCTTGAAAATATAGCTATCTACCAAGGATTTTAAATCGAGGAAGATACGGCTTTGGCTCGCAGTCTTTGAATAATAAACAATTCACATTCTTAGGTAGGTTGTAAACAAGTTTCCAGAAAAACAATCGGGGAGCTCTGAAAATTAGTATAATTTTTCCTTTGTCGTTTTATGTCAATTAGACAAAAACGTTACGTCGCCTTCGAGCGCTCGGAACGTACTTTTTATAAAACCCTTATTGGAACGGCCGTCTTTCATACCAGCTTTCACGTTTGACACGACCGGATTCACAACTGTCATATTTGTTGTTATTGTTAAATACAATTTCTTGTTGTTTTTCAGTGTTCGTGTGTTAAATTTGCGTGTTGAGAAATAGAAATTCTTAACTCAATATGGTAAGACTGTGCCAAGTCTGCCCTAAACTGGATAAAACCCATAGACTTTTGAGTCACGTCCGTCGATTGCTTGTTTTCCTAACAAGAACATATGAAACCGGTTAGAGGTTAGAATGGAGACTAATTAATTAAATACTTTTCGAACTTGTAAAATCTCTTTTGTCTTATGAAACTAATGTGAAAATTTCAGCTTTCTAGCTGTAACTGCTAAAAAGATATGACTTTCCTTTCAGGTCCCGATACGACGTTTAAAAAATCACAGGATTATTTATAATTAAAAAACTATTATAGATAGGTATATGCAGTGGAGGGTGTCCCAGAATATGTGGGCAATCTCCCGGATTAAGATAGAACACTTAAAAATAATAGGAGAAATTCCTATAAATTTTTCTTCTTACGGGCCTCACCTACGGAGATACGGACCCATAACGGACGTCCCTGAAAATCGTTGTTTTTTAAATAATGTTTTAAGTACTATGTGTAATTTAATATTTTTTTAGTATAATAGTTACTAGATGAGTCTCCTTAAAATTCGCCCTTTTGAACACATTTGGCTTATTTAGTTTGCCAGGGACGGACTAGACGTAACACAAAAATTATTTTTTCTTGTACACCTTGTATGATGAAGGAACGACAATAATATTTTTGGATACTCTAAACCTTAAGCTGAAGAAAAGGCACTCTTGATCAATGTCGATAAAATGAACTGTTCGAGAAAAAAAAAAAATTGTCCATACATTAAATGCATGTCAGCATATTCAGTATACGTAAATTCCATTACTAAGTTAGTATCTAATAAGACAAAGGAAAAAACCGCAAATTTCAAGACACTACCATAAACTGACACTCGCATAAATATAAATAGTCTTATTTAAATCGGTATATGTGAAAAAATCCATAGCAACAATGAGGGAATTTTATGAACATGAAACAACAACCAATATTGAACAAAAATATATTTTTTTCGAAAACAGTTCATTTTATCGACATTGATCAAGAGTACCTTTTTTCAGCTTAAGGTTTAGAGTATCCAAAAATATTATTGTCGCTTCTTCATCATAAAGGGTGTAAAAAAGAGCATTTTTGTGTTACGTATAGTCCGTCCCTGGCAAACTAAATAAGTAAAATGTGTTTAAAAGGGACAATTTTAAGGAGACTCATCTACTAACCATTATACTAAAAAATTATTAAATTACACCTAGTAATTAAAAAATTATTTAAAAAACGATTTCCAGGGACGTCCGTTATGGGCCCGAATCTTCGTAGGGAAGGCCGTAGGAAAACAAATTTATAGGAACTTCTCCTGTTATTTCTAAGTATTTTATCTGAACCCGGGAGATTGCCCACATATTCTGGGACACCCTGTATATGCTACATTTACTTAAAAATGTCTGACAACGAATTTGGGAAGTTGATATTATACAGGAAACGGTTCTAGAATTTTACCTAGATTCAAAAAAAATATATTTATAGTAATCCCATGAAATTGCTGCCACTTTCAATATTCAGTTTCAGTATGATCCGGCAACACCGCTTCATCGAAAATATTCTATAAACGTAGAAAACCATCTCTTATACTGACTGAGTTGAAATAGGATTTTATTTTAGTAGTTAGATATATGTTATTAGTGAATTTGACATAGTTAAAGTTTTTTTAGCTTTAATTTAATTATATTTATTTAGTTTTATATGTGAATTTTAGTAAGAATGAAAGATAATTTTAAATAATTTTTTATTTAGGATATTCGCAGTAAAGATTTTTAGTTGTTTTAGTAATTTAAGATTTATTTAAAATATAAAGTATTAACAAAATTTGTGCCAGCAGTTGCGGTTATACAATGACTCAGTAAATCTACCGCAAGTGCCATATGTCATTTTAATTAAAATTCATTCTTCAGCTTCTGTCAAATAAGGACACCGCTTCTTCCCAAATACTTAAGAAAACGCAAGTATCTACCAATCGCAATATATTATAATTACAATTATAGACGAAATAAATTAAGTAAGTAAAATGACAACTACTTTGCAAGCGTTCAAACTTTAAAACGCGATTTTCTCGAAAGCATAATAATCGCACATGCGACAGTCTTGTTTAGGACGATGGCAGCTTAGTAACAGTCAAATTTTCAAAGTAAAATCTCATTTAGTTCTCGAGATACTTCTAATAGGCCACTGTTCTTGGTGTACCCTGTATATTATATATTTATAACTACTCGAATAAAGTTTGAATTCCGGCTCTGCCCGAAAAGATGTAAATTTTATGGCCACAAGAGTAATTAGGGTTTTATGGCAGTCCAAATATCAACGATATATTTTGAACTAAACTATAGTTATGCGCATCCGGAAATATATAAAGTTCCTGTCCCCGTAATTCTCCGCCAGTGGAAGCTGCACGCGCCTCCTCCCTTGGGGGATCCGGGACTCGATGTCGGGGTGAACTTCGATATAGGTCACTCGGTTACGAACTGAATATAAGGTGGATGACCGCGTCCCACTTTCCTCGAGCAGATCATTGGCTCCTGCGGGCGCAGCCTGCAGTCGTAGCCTGACAATCGGGAACAGGCCTAGTGCAACAAGGGTTCGATTAATAATCGAACCTTTATTAGGATCAAAAACGTTCGTCCAGCGCCTATTTATATCAATAATGAAAAATGTTTTCGGCGTTCAAGTTTTTAAAATTGAAAAAAGTTGTATGGCTCCGTTGGGAATCGAACCCTCAACTCCTCCGACTACGCTACGACCCCCAATGTTTCCAAAGCAATTCAATTTTGATGTTAGTTGAATACGACATTTCTCAGTGGTGCCTTGTGGGCGAAAATATAGAGGAAGAGCCAAGCAAAACACACATAATGAAGTATAATTACTTATTATATTTAAATGGGTGACTCCTAGGGTGTCCTAGAGAAAGTCTACATACCTTTTTTTAATCGAATATCTAAATACTAAGGAAAAAACCCTTTTTACCCACATACTGTAGCCCCGTTCCATCTAGATTCAGTTAGCAACAATGTGGGTCGCTAGAGGATACTAACAGTGTTGTCAGATCACACCGCATGTTTCGCCCTTGCCTGGATACCTGCAGCGCGCGACTATCGTTGCTTCAGTATGTTTCGAGACTCGGGAATGGGATGACGCTGTCGAGGGTTCCACGTGCTTGATGTATACGAATTTTAAACGTTTTGCTGGTTGTAGCATTACCCGATTTTTTTTCTCTTGTGAAATAATGCATAATAAGAAATATTGTGATGTGATTCAAATTTGTGTGATATTACCTATTGTTGGTTCTGTTGCAAAACATACTTTTTGTGTATTATTTTTTTATGCAATTTAATTATAAAACGGATTATAAGATCGAAGATAAGAGAGTATGTGTTAAAATTGTAGTACTTTTGTCAAAAACTGAACACGTGCGTTTACAATTCTGTGTTGCAATATATTACAACACCGCCTCAATAAACTATTGATTGCGAACGTCCTCAGTAGCGGCCACGTAAATTTTCAGATTTCATATAAAGTGTATATTTCGTACAATAATTCAAACCGCCATTTAAGGTTATTTTTCTTCAATTTATTTTCATCTCAGAATTTGCCGCTTTAAATATAATAAGTCATTTCTATAACACCCTGTATATCGTAACTGTTCTGCTGCTGTTGCTGAATGCACTAAAAAAAATCGATTTCACAAATCGATGGGAAATCAAGCCATTATTTCCATCGACTTTAAAAAGCGATTTGTGATTTGACAGCGCTTATGTCAGTTTTGTTTATCAGGTTGAGCAGTCAAATTTATAAAAAATGACGAAAGGAGTGAATTTTATACACGATCTCCGCTAGTGAAGAGGAAAAATAAAATTATCCATTTCGTACAAAAAAAGGTAATATTATTAATAATAAATTGATTTGAAAGTTTAGGAAGCGAAGACTATAAAATATATCGTTATGAAGCACTGGAGTACAGGCCAGAATTCAACAATTTTCTTAATAAGAAATAGCAACTAAGCAGTGTTGCCAACCCGTGAGATATCCCATTTAGTGGGATTTTTTAGGTGACTGGGACAAAGGGTATTTAGGTGAATTCGTGGGACATTTTAATAGCTCATAAATTCCTTTTCCTTTTTGTCATATGTACCAGACAAGTGCCGTGTACCGGTCATCGCTTTTCCTAATTTTCAAATTATATTTAAATTACATGTTTTTTGGTATTTCGGGCAGAACGTGTACCGCCTACAAGTTTTGTGGGACTTTCTAAACAAATATGGGGACATTTCGTCCTCGTACTTGGGATATTATTCATTGTAAGATCATTTCTGCAATACAGGATGTCTTAATAACATGCTAATACAGTGAAACCTCTCATAAAGGACACCCCTAATAAGCGGACATCTCTATTAAGCGAACGTTTTTTCATAGTCCGGAACTAGGTATATGAAATTCCATGAAAATCAACCTCTCTTGGGCGGACTCTCCTTTGGGCGGACGCGGACAGGCTGTTTTCATACAAAGAGTGCGAAAACTTGGTATTAGGGAGACGAATAAGAATGGTGCAACAACTATCTGAAGACAGACCGGCAACCAATCGCGTATGCGTGGCAGCGCGAAATGACTTTGCCGAATGAAAGTATGTGTGATTCCCCGACAGCATTCCGCCGTTTATTTGTGAGTTGTAACGTTAAAATCGTAAACAATGGCACAAAAATGTCGCGTGTGAGTCTTAAAGAGAATATTGATGTTGTGGAAGTTTGTAATTTGATATCGATGATTCGGGCGAGTTCATTAACATTGATAGCAATGTGCTATTAGAAGTTTATAGTGACCCCTTTCCTACCGATTATGTAGTCCAAACTGAAACCACATCACTATCTGACGACTCTGATGAAGACATTGAATGCAGTAATCAAACAAATGTCACCAATTATCAACAAGCCATTAGTATGGTAAAGGAATTATAAGAGTATGCAAAGAATAGAGGTGACTCTACAGCAATGGAATTGTTATCAGACTTGGAATTATACTATCTAGATTGCAAGTATAAAATGCAAACACGTCAAACTACGTTATTAGTTTGTTTTAGTACTACATCCTAAATAAAACTAGTGTATTTTTGTTATGTAGTGTTTATTTGTACATACATATACATACATAGTAATAATTTTGCATTTACATATTACCTAATAACAAATTTCCCATGGGCGAACACCTCTATTAGGGGGACACATTTAGGCGGTTCCGTAGATGTCCGCCTAAGAGAGGTTTCACTGTATTTAAGGAGGTTATTCTTGATTTCATTTTCAGAAATTGACTTCATATGAACATAATGTCCTAAACGTCTTAACTTGTTAAAGATATTCATGTTTTTTTAATAATTTGTTAAGGTTAATGACTTAAATATGTGACAACTAGACTAGGTAGACAACTGCTAAAACTGTTTATGCTTACAAAACAAAATATGCTTCTTATCTAGTAAACGCTATTTTAATCTTTGTTAAAAATTTCATAACAGAGTGAAAATGAATGAATGAATTTTATTTAAAAAAAAAAGTGGCGTACCATTCTTTTCTTCAAAAATATCGAGGGCAATTCCCTCACGAATGCCCCTGATGAAAAAAACCATTTTATACATCATAAAATGTCTCTTGATGAATAGAAAATGTGTACCAAATTTCACAAAAATATCTAGAGCGGTATCACAGATATTAATGAAAAAACGGAGATTTTTGAAAATCTTTAACACCGAGTGTCTCAAAAGTTAAGACGTTTAGGACATATGTTCATATGAAGTTTTTTTCTGAAAATGGACCCAAGAATAACCTCCTTAAATATTAGCAGGTTTTAAAAAACACCCTGTATATATTTTTTTAATTTCCCGTCCGACCCCTAAAGATTACCACCACTGATTAATGTTTTTGGGATTTCCGAATGCAAAAACGATTGCCAGAATCGGCTCTTCTTGAAATCTAACAACAAAAAATGTTACCATATGCTGCGTAAATTCTGCCTGTCACTGTATAAAAATCCGTCAAAATCAGATGTTTTCAATTGCGTAATTTACACAATAGTATTTTCACGGTAAATATAGAGAAACATCCAAAACACACCTGCCTTCTGTATTCGAAAAACCGACAATTCCAGGAATATTTTGTAATTGGTGGTATATTGGCTCAGGTACACAATGCATAATTGAAATGTTTCTGGAAAAGCGCTCTGTTAAATATGGGAGAACGTAAATTGGGGTCTTACGTGGAATCGGGTGGAAATTTGCAATTTAATTCTTTGGTAGATCGAATTATGATTCTTTGCTTAGAAAATCGCTTTTCATTTTGAAACTCCTAGAAGTCCTAAAAACTGTTTCGTACTTTTCCATATCACTCCCATTTTTAATATACCTTATTATTTAATTTCATGTTTTTACGTAGTGTTGTGATCGCTCTAGTGAAATACCGCTTGAGTACTCGATTATTGAAATAACAGACATCGCTCGATTATTAAAAAAACTGCTCTAGTTATAAATTAAAGCTAAAATCGTCGCCTTTCACTTGATACCCGATCTTCGCACGACGGTGCGTACTGCATGCATGCTTTGACTAGCCAGCGGCGATTGTATATTTTAAAAAATTAAAGGATATAATTTTTAAAAAAATCAGAATCAACTGTTCTTCCTTAATAAAAACTCTAGAATAAACTAAACGTGATTATTTTTAATTTCAAGTGATTATTTAATTTGAAATGATTATTTTTCATTTATTTTATCCTTAGGAAAGCGGAAACACCTTATATTTCTGTCAATATGCATGGTTATCCATATCACAACCAACGACACACACGACTAAATAAGAAACAGTTCTAGCGGACCTTCAAAATCTACATGGAAAACTACGGCAAACGGTACTCATCAGTACGTGGCGACAAGTGTTGCCTGAGATCTTTGTTCAAAAGTAATAGGTTGACGGTTCTAAACCTAATAGAATAGTAAAAAACGGTGTTAGAGTAAAAAGACTACGAGATAAAAGTTCGTTACTTTCCTATGATATGGGGGCCACCTCCAGATTGAACATAAATTGCATATGGGGATCCCCACAACAAGAATGAACATTTCAAAAATTGTTCAAATAGAATGAACCGGTGACCGAACAGCTTCGGCTATCGTCGGCCGGCTCCAATGGCGCGGCGGATGTTTTTAAAGTTTGTCGCAATCTTTTCTTATTTTAATGGGTTTAGTTTTCTTATTTTAGTTAGTGTTTTCTTATTTTAGTTAGTGTAAATACTTGTCATATATTATTCTTTCATTTCATATACCATTACATGCATAAAACCTTTCAATACCTTTAAAATATAATTAAAAACGCTGACAGCAATACAGAGTGTTATGGAAATGACGTATTATATTTAAATGGATGATTCCTGGGGTGTCCTAGAGAAGCGCTACATATATTTTTTTTAACTCAAATTTTAAAAAGTGGGGTAATTCCCCCATAAACCCACAGGTCACTCCTCGGCACAATCATATATGATCTATTACCCATGCCCAGCTGTGTAATCAGCAGATGTTCAGGCACAATGTTGCCAAACTGTGTAAAAATGTAAAACTTTGGATTCTTATAAAAATAATATTTAGTTTACCTAGTATTCAAATAGAAGTGAATCCAGGTGCCAGTACACTAGCAAGTAATCCAAGGCACATACATCTTCAGGTTTTTGTTTTTTTTCTATTGGAAAATTCACCCACGTTCAAATCACGTACCCTGATGATAATGTGGAACTGCATAATAAGCTTATACCCACTAAACCCCATTCGGCATCTTATTTCCAATCTCTCGGAACATTTGCACTAAATCACTTAAAGAAACACACAGACACCCACGAGTTTCAAATTAGTTTTTTTGAAGATATGCACCTATTATCAGATAACACGAAAACAGTAAACACTAAACAGCACTTAATTATTTCGCAATAGAAATAATAAAAACGCTAATTTCTATGGGCCATTAACCCTTTACTAAAGATAAAATGAAGCAATTATGATGACATAGGAAGTACCCTTTGAAATAAATGGTCGCGTCCAAGGTGCTTTCTTTGTGCACATTCCGAGAACTAACTTGAGCTAATGCGGTTGCCATTTCCGAGACTATAATTATGCAGGAAGGTAATATTATAGAAGAAAATTTCCGCAATTGATGAATATAATCTTATAAAACATCGAAAGTGGCAACGCTGTATTTTTAAAAATTAACCCCAGCCGCTGCCGTCGCGAAAAGAACAGGCAACCCGCCCGATTGTCCAAAATCAGCTGTTTAAAGAAGCCGGCCGATTTGCACACGCGTTATTGGTTTCCTACTGTTTTTACCAAGTGTCAAACAGATTTGTGCGTTAAATTGTGTGTTAATACTTAAACCCGAGTTTAAATTATTAAGTCATTTGTTCTTTTCGCGACGGCAGTGCCCCAGCCCAGCAGTTCAATATCGATCGACGGAACCAACGTGTTATTTATTTTGAAAATTTTTAGATGTTAAATACATTATTTTACATTGTGCCCGGTTTGTTTTTGTTCGGGTTACCTAGGTACTTGGTGTTTTTTTATAAATTAAGTTGGTTTTAAATAAGTCCGAAAAGCTAAATAAAATTGCATTTTTTTTCTAAAGGGAAAGTGGCATTTATATACTTTTAAGTTGTCCAGATCTGACAGGTGTCGTTCGAATTGAACAAATGAGAACATACCTGACCATTTATAAACTCCGCGGCGGTTCGTTCGAGTCAGTTCAAGCTTATAAATCAGAGATTGTTTCCCAGCGAACTGAACTGAACGTAAAAGTTTATAATAATGTACCCTGAAAAATAAACAACTTGCAATCTGTCAAACGGTTATTGACTTTCTAAAGAGTTTACCCTGAAGATATGACAACACTGTTCAAGATTCAGTGACGTTTTTCGCCATATGTTGCTTTGTTTACCTTCCTGACAAGGGCACCACGTGGTCATTTTTGGTTTGACATAAGGTCATGTACAGGGCATATTAAATTAAAGCGCCATTTTTGGATATTTTTTTTCAATTTGTTTTCATCTGCAGGAATCCGAACAAACCCGATTACTACTTCCAACCTATTTAAGGGAAAAGTGTCGAAAAATTCATCATAAAAACGCACGCCAAAATTATTACTTCTATTAAAATAAAAACACGCACCTGACCTAGTACCTCGATTATAGTATCCTCGTTTAAACCTAAAACATATCAGATGCCCTATCCCTAACCTATTCACGCGGCCCTCCCTCCCCACCACCGCCGCCCCGTTGTTCCCGGAAAAGCGCTTTCCGGACCGGCACGGGGAGCCATTTCGCAGAATCCCGAAACTGGTGACCTGGTTTAATTCTCGAGCTCCGGGGAAAAATGAGCCGACATTAGAGAGGGGTCCTGATAATATTCATTTACATTGTAGCCACTAATTTACCTAATGATTTATTAATGAAATATTTCTTGAGGCGGATTCTGATTAATAATATTTTCCTCATGTAGAAATAACGACGTACAAGATTGTTTACCGAGTAGGAAATACCCAACATTCCTGGACGACTGTGAAGATTATATTATAGCAATACAGGTCCTACGAGGTAAACATACTATCTTTCCGAAAATCGTTTAAATATCGGCAGATATTGGATTAATTTTGAAAAAATCGCGAATAATGTTATTCACAAATAAATGGTGCTTTGAAATTCGTAATAAAATTGGTTGCGTTACTATGGAAACGTATTAATGTTGAATTGTCAAACTTGACGCATATAAATTTAATTGTTGCTCTCTCCGAAAGCAAAACAGTATAAAATGATAAGTAATGATGCATTTTCCATTTCTGGGACTCCTCCAGAGCTGGTTGAGGCGGTGAATACTGTTGAATTTGAATTATTGCCAAAGAAATCAAGAGAAAAGTACGAATATGCTCATAAACGTTTTATGGACTATCGCAAGAGTAAACACACGAGTTCTTTCTCGGAAAATGTTGTAATGACATACTTCCTAGACCTTTGGTTAAAGTAGAAATCTTCAACATTATGGGCCAATTATTTGAAGTCAACCCTTGCAATTAAACACAAAGTAGATAATAATATATCTACATATTCAAAACTTCGTTCTTTATTGAAACGGCAAGCTCAAGGTTATAGGGCAAATAAATCTAAGATTTAAATGAAGGAAGAAGTCGACAAATTTATCCAGGAAGCTCTAGACAAAGAAAGTTTAATGATTAAGGTAATTTACAAGGTTTTAATTTCTATTTAGATTACACATTAATTTATTTTTTAGGTGGCTTTAATATTTGGTATTTCTGGGGCCTGTAGAATGGATGAGTTAGTCCGAATGACACTACACGATATAGCCTAGAATCTAAGCTGTTAATTAGCATACCAGATTCGAAGACCAGCAAACCAAGATCATTTGTAGTTAATCAGATGTACTTGAATGTTTATCGAAAGTATGTTTCGTTAAGACCAGAACATATGAACAGTGACCGATTTTTCTTTAAATATCAAAGCGGAAAGGGTTGTCGACAAGTGGTAGGAATACATCAATTTAGAAAAATGCCTAAAATAGTTGCTACTTATTTGAACTTGGTAAATCCGACAGGATATACTGGTCACTACTTTCGTAGGTCTTCTGCAACAATATTGGTTGACTCTGGTGCCAACATGGTTTAAAGAGGCATGGCGGATGGAAGTCATCAAACGTTGCTGAAGGATATATGGAAGAATCTCTTAACAATAAGGTTGAAGTGGCAAATAAAATTTTCACACAGTACAAAAAAATTCAACAAAATAACCCTACTTACTCCCTCGCATGTTGTCCAAAATGTTTCTCATAGTCTCTCAAACTAATTTCAAAAAAATGTATTCTGAAATGCATAAAGGCCGTATTAGACTAGGCAATTTTTTCTCTTGCGCCGGCAATTATAATGGCACGTATTCATGCGCAGTAAACCGTTTTCGATCAGCTGGAGCATTGTCAACGGTCAGAACAGCAGTGGGTACTGTCGAAATCCCTAAAATATCCCCAGAATTAGAGATGTGCAAACCTGTTCGTTTTGATTACCAGTTAAAGCAGCTACTGCTATTTACAAATAGGAGGTGCAAAAAGTTGCTGAATTAGCAGTCCATAAGTTTAATAAAGAATGTGAACTGCTAATTTAAGTACTAGTGAGTTTAAATGGCCATTACCTGTTCATACCTGGTTCGGCGGCCAAATAATAAACAGTTAAAAATAACAGAATAATCCATGTCTACCCAATTGCGCCGGCAAGGGCAATTAAAATGGCGCCTGCCCCATTTCTGGTAATGAGAGACAGCTGATCGGGAACAGTGTACTGCGCATGAATCCGTGTCATTTTAATTGTCAGAAGAGTAGAATTTCTGACTGTAGTACGGAGAACGGTGTAATTCCTTATAACAACGTGTTTTCAATCAGTAGAACATGTAGAACAGTAACAACTATAAGGAAATATCACTTCCTTACAGTTAGGAAATGAATATTTCCTAACAGTTATTTTCCGTTGCCTAGCAACGACTAAGTGTAGGGAAATATTGACTGTTTCTTTCAAAAATGTTATCAAAAATGCCAATATTTCCGAGCGATTTTCGGAAAAGTAATTTCTCACTAAATTACAAATTACTTAGTTCAAAGCGAACATAAAATTCACTTCAAAACGACATTAAGAAATAAAACATTAATTTTTTAAATTTCCTAACAAAACATACATACAGTCGAACCGGGGAAAGAACAAACGAGCGTCATCACCTGTAGCAGTATGATTCAAATCGAGATTATGTAGATCAAATAAGACAAAACCACGTCTGCAGCTAATGGAGCTAATTAACACTATGATGGCCGTAGGTACTTATATAAGAAAAACTTCTTTAAGGCTGCATTCCAGTTGACAATTTTTTCTGCAATTGCAATAAACTTATAGGAAGGCATGCGCATTAACGAGCCAGCTGATTTATTTTTGCAATATTCTTACAACTTGCAAGACATGCCAAAACACGGGTCTGCTCGATTTCTGCTGCTCGATCAGCTGGCGCATTGCCAACGGTCACAATAGCAATTGGTACTGTCGAAATCCCTAAAATACACCCAGAATTAGAGATGGGCAACAGCGTTCGTTTTGATTAGCAGTTAAAGCAGCTACTGCTACCTACAAAAAGTTGCGACGAATTAGCAGTACCTACATATGCTTAATAAAAAATGTGAACTGCTAATTTAAGTAGATACCAGTTAGTTTAAATAGCCATTAGCTGTTCATAGCTGCTTCGACCAAATAATAAACAGTTAAAAATAACAGAATAATCCATCTCTACCCAGACTTGCAGCGGCAATGACAATTAAAATGGCTCACGACCCATTTCTGGCAATGCACTAAAACTAAAACGATTTGCATGACATATTGCTTGCAATTCTCATGCCAAAAATTAACTTGCAGCAACAAAATTGATAAAATATGACTCTATTTGTACTAAACTAAAAATCACATTTTAAAATTTCATTTAATTATATCAATCCAAAAAATATGATTTATTGTTTAAAATGTAATAAAAGTTCTTGGCAAAGATAACCAATTGCTTGCAAAACGTTTCAATAAAATGTTTCATTACTTGGAATAGATCATATGATAAAATAAGTAAAAAATTGAGATCGACGTCTTTTTTGATTTTCTCACGAATAAAATGTACGATTTTTTAGAAAAATTAGAGTCTTCCCCCTCTATGTAACATAATTTTACATAAAATATGTACAATTTTCATTTCTTCAGGAATTGCATCAAAAATCAACCAAATAGCACTTTAAAAAAGTGTTTTGCCAAAAAAAAATCACAACAGTGAGGTGGAAACAGACTTGTTCCAGATTTCATGCTATAAACACTTTTCAAAATTTTAGTATATTTCATTGTACTGGTGCTATTACATCTCGCCAATTCATTGTAAGAGATAATTAGATAACTTGAAAAGCTTAATTTTGAGATACGGCCAAAAATAGTTTTAAACATTCTTTTAGAATTTGTTTTAGGCCTTGGATGCAAACAAAAAATGAAAAAAAAAATACAGTATTTTGTGGTTATTTTATAATGAAAAAAAAATTATTATACAGGGTGTCCGGGAACATGTGGGAAATCTCCCGGATATGAAGAAAACACGTGAAAAGAATAGGTTCATATAAACTTCTTTCGTATCGGCCTCCTCTTCGGAGATATGGGCTCCCAAAGAGCACCAATGGAATCAAGTTTTTTACACATAATTATTGAACCACCTGGTATATTTCAATTATTTTTTAATATGATGTATACCAGGTAAGACCCGTCAAATTACTACCCAAGAAACTGTTGTGAATTACTCACAGCTGCAGGGACGGACTAGCTGTAACACTCATGGGCCCATTTCTTTTAACGCCCTGTATGATAAGAACTTTGGACAACGTTTTTTAAATACCTTTAACTATTGACTAAATATTAAGTACTCTTCATTCCTGTCGCTAATCCTAACCGTTTTCGAGGAAACGTCATTTTATTTGCACTGATCCCCCTATCTTCTCACGGGTTAAATATGAAAAAGCGGAATTTTGACGTTCATCATTTCATAGGAACAAAGATGGATCTCTTACCGAGATACGCCAAATACATGATATAATTAAAATGACGTTTTTTCCGAAAACGGTTAGGATTAGCGACATGAATGAGGAGTACTTAATTTTTAGTCAATAGTTAAAGGTATGTAAAAAACATTGTCCAAAGTTCTCATCATACAGGGCGTAAAAAAAATGGGCCCATGAGTGTTACAGCTAGTCCGTCCCTGCAGCTGTGAGTAATTCACAACAGTTTCTTGGGTAGTAATTTGACGGGTCTGGTATACATCATATTAAAAAATAATTGAAATATACCAGGTGGTTCAATAATTATGTGTAAAAAACTTGATTCCATTGGTGCTCTTTGGGAGCCCATATCTCCGAAGAGGAGGCCGATACGAAAGAAGTTTATATGAACCTATAGTATTCTTTTCACGTGTTTTCTTCATATCCGGGAGATTTCCCACATGTTCCCGGACACCCTGTATAGAGTCAAAAATACTTGGAATTACAGCTGGTCAAAGTATTTTTTTTTCTCATTCTTAACATCTTGTGGCTAGCTTTTAACCTATATAACATAAGTTGATATTTAGCACAGAGACTCTGCTTAACGAATAAAGGCCGATTATCAATATCGTGCTCGGCAACGGCAAGGCACCGGCGCGGCAAAATATATTTATCATTGAATCTTATGGATTTTGTAGGTGTAAATTCACACTATGCGCGTCTCGGTAAGAGACGGCCCGTCAAAATTCATAAGACGCAATGATTAACCTATTTTGCCGAGCCGGTGCATTGCCGTTGCCGAGCACGTGCCTTGCACGATAAGGAGGATGAGCCTTTATTCTGTTATAAAAATATTCCTCTACTGTACCACCAGAGGTTACCTGAAATTCCAACTTAATTTTTGGCCTATGTTTCTTGTCTTGACAGTTATTGGAAAAAAAAACATGCCATTTTAAAGATAAAAGACTGCCTAGTAAAAGGGTACTCTTTGTTATTAAATAATTAAAGTTTTTGTTCGGGTTTGTTAGAAATAAAACCAGTTTTTCAAATGGAAGAAAAAAGTATAGAGTTTTTGACTTTTGTTATGTGACTACCTTTATTTTAACACATATAATCACCTCTCCAAGTATCCTGGTGCATTATCGGGACATCCTGTATATCATGTTAAAACTACTTAGATATCTTTAGTTAGGTACCCAGTTCATGCTCTAACATGGAAAGTTAAGAACACGCTATTTCAAGTTATTTATTGGACCAAAGGAAATCTGTCTATTTTCTCATGTACTTTTTACATTGATCAATAGATATTCTCTGATTTTTAAATAAAGTCATAAACTCAATAACAAAATTTCAAGTTACCAGAATGTGTGTCAATTATGGACATTTCGTCAGATATGGATTGGCATCCTCAAAGCAAAAATCACTCGACCAACTGCAGTGTATGGACTCTTAATGGATATGGAGCTTACCAGAAAAAATTGAACGCTTATGCATAGGCATAAGACAAGGAGATGTTAAGAAAAGAAATTCAAAACGGTTTACATTTTGGATAATAACTCCTGGAAAATATTATTATTCAAGTATTGACAAGTAAAGTTGTCGATAAGGGTACAAAGCCCTATAAAAATGTTAAATGACCCTTACAAGTTGAAGAATGTTAGGGATATATCTGCCTGTCATGCTTATATTTATCTAAAGTTAGTTAAATAATTTAATATTTTTTTATAAAAATTCTAATGGAAACTACAGGACCTGAAATAGTGTATTTTGTAGCCGTTGCATAAGTGATATACATACTGTTATCCCTCTTGATGGACGTTTTCATGGAGGTTTTCACATTGTTTATTAAATTTGGTAAAAACTGTTAAATCCTAGGCCCAAAATAACTTTGTTTGACTATTTTTCTACTGACTATTTTTATACAATAGGTTGTAAGATTACAAACCCGAACAACTCTTAAAAATCTTTGGGTTATTGAATACTAGTGCTCCTAAATAGAACTCATTTACTTAACTTAAAATAAAACTGAGATACAAATCCTTGATATGACAATATAGGTATTTAGAAGCGAAGACAGATAGAAAATTCTTTTTTCAACATAGTGTGAAATAAAATTTATACATTTTGTCCCCGGTGAACCTGTTCAATATGAACTGGTACTTCTCTGAAGTTAATGTCTATGTTTTTGACTATAAATTACACACTAGACTAGCATAAAGTGAACGATAACGATAGGTATTTCGTACTTTCTTCATGACTTTTTGCATCAAACCTGTATTAATATTTGAAAGATACTTAATCAGTCAAGTCAAGACTTGAAATCTATTCAAATTGAATGGAAGTACATAACAATAACTTGTATAACAATGCTTATGCTGATAAGTTAGTTATCTTTGTGCAAAAATTGTAAAAGATTTCAGGGTTGTATACATGCAATAAGTAAATACAAAATTAGCTAACCTCAGCATAATAAATATATAATCAAACGAATAAAAGCAGTAAACTTACCTAATACAGCCGAAGTAGTTTGCGAATACAGCATACAATCTGTAATTTGGCAGTTTATTTATATAACAAAATTTTGCAGTTCAACGATAACCAAATGGAAAATCGATCAAAATAACCTATTCTTTCCGAAATTTCCGCTATTTAAACACAAAATTGGCAAAAAAATATACCGACGATTTACTATTTTACACTACTCTTTCTGTTTATCTAAAATCATTCGGAAGCACAATGATTTTCTACTCGAAAACGAAAATTTGGTTTTGCAACTTCTTTTTTGCAAAAAAAAACACCGACAAATGCCAAAGTCAAAACTGAAAACTGAATATGGGATTATGGGAGAGTTTTCCATAAGAAATGTTCTGGCTTATAGGTGCACTATGTTGATCTCTCATTGTCGCCACGAGAGAAAGAAGGAAGGAAATAGCACCGCTCGGAGTCTCGATTAAAATACGAATTTGGAAATATCCACAGTAACTATATAACGAGATAGAAGCGACATGAGACAAAAAAAATACTTTTTTGCAATATACGTAAAAATTGTTTTACCTTATCGACCTAATTTCGATTATTTATATTTGGGTGCATTTGATTTGTGTACAACGTAAATTATGAAGATGATATCAATAATAAAAGAAAAACGCAGGCGGCGGTTTCTTATTGTACAAATAATAAAATTACTACAGCTCCTTGTATAATTCCTTTGATATAATTCTGTTTATCTAGTGCCATCTATTGACGAGTTGCGAAATAAAAACTACTTCCCTGTTTCCTCTGGCAAATTATCAAAATTTCATATGAACAAAGCGACCCTAACCTTCCTCTGTGTTTCAACATGAAATAACACTTTAGATAGATGGCGACAAAAGCTACTGGGGAGCCTATTCCTGAACTAATCAAAAATTGAATGTCGATGAAATCGCAAAGAAATTATGAAAATCATCAAATGAATAAAAATGCACTGTCGATTCTGAAATGAGTATGCAACCAATGCAAAATATATGGATTTGTTTTAACTCAAAAAAAAAACAATTTTCAAATAATATATTTTTATATTATATAATAAAAGGTACATAATAATAAGAAAACGGGAATTAAAAGTAACCCTAATTTGAAATATTGAAAGATAAATGTTAATTATTATATTTTAACATTATTTCGGATGTTATAATCGATATTATCGGTTTATCAAGAACAAATCTCCGAATATGTGTCTCAAATATAAAAAAACGATTATATCTATGATAAGAACTATACAGGGGGCTCAAGAAAGTTTCCAAAATGTAAAAGTTTTTCATTAGTTATCAGAAAATTTTATTCTTAATAAAAGTTGGTGATTATGTTAATAGAATATTTTTTTAGTAAGGCGGGACAAACAAAAATGGCTTAAGTCAACTGCCCTTGTTTTTAAAAATGCGGAAAAATTTTGCTTTTATTATACTTTTCAAGTAACATTCTACAACACTTTTGAAGTAACTGTCAAAAATAAGGGTAGTTTACTCTCGAGTTATCAAGTTAGTTTACTCTGAGAAATCAATAATGATAAAGTTTTCTATTTGTTGCAAACTTTCGTGGCCACCCTGTATACAGGGTACAATGACAAATTCGTCCTTTCAACATTGGGATTTCGGAAACGGTAAGAGACACGAAGTGGGTTACATTGGGTCAACGTTGCGTAATTATGGCCCAGTAATATGCCGTAAAAAAATCTAAATTAAATACAGAGGCTTTCAAAATAGTTGAAAAAATAAAACATTTTGCGTTTCGGTTTTTATATTTTCCTGATTTTGTTAGAAGAGATGTCCAAAAATAAATTTCACTTTCTCATTGCTACTTTTTATTCTCCACAAGATGACATCATCAGATCTTTAATGCGACGTTTCGCCTTTCGGTCACCATCATCAACTTATTTTTTTTAAATACGGATCTGAATTTTTTTTGTTTAAATTATGAACGAGGAACTAAATCTACGTTCAGCGGTATACAACACTTACGGGTCTTCCAACGTATCGCTCATTAAATTGATCGTCTTTATTAAAATACCCAGTACGTTCCTGTAATTTACTTTTATTAAAAAAAAGTCGGTGTAATTCGAAACTGTAAAACTCAATGTCTTATTTAAAAAGTCTTAAAAAATTGCTTAGTGTTGTTAGTGCTATCAAGAAAGTAATGTTGGTGTCATGTGCTCTTTTTGGGTCAAACTTAAAATGGTAAAATCAAAATTTGAAAATTTTCGTTCGCTAAGAGATACGGGGAAAAATCAAAAAAAATACAATTTTTATATTTTTTTTAGTTAAAAGAGATATAGAAAAATGTTTTATACAGAAGTTTCTTTATATTGATTATTGAATAATCTGCCCCTTTCAGAATAAGTTTGCGGGGTCAGGTAAAAAAGTTATCGACCCTAACCTCATTTTTTTAAATGGAACACCCTGTATATTTTAATCTAAAAAGAAACTATTTTAAATTCTCCTTTCAAATCTATAACACACCATGGATGATATTGGTTTCCTAGGCGGATTATTAAACTTTATTACTTTAAACCACAGTAGACCATGAAACAAAAGCTAATATCCTAGAAACAACTATGTTGACTATTAATATTTAACGTCAATTTCAGTTTTACATCTTGATTTGTGAAAATGACTTATCAACATTTGAAAAATTTGATATGATATCAGTTTATATTGAAAGTGGAAAAAACGAAGAACTGGCGCAAAATGTATATTTTGTTCGCTATCCGGAACGACAGTAACAATTTAAGGACATAGTCCGAACATTTGCGATGATTCCCGTTATTTTTTACCTTAATCTGAATCTATTATTTCGTTTCAAAGTAATAAAGTTTAAATAAATCGCTTACGAAACCAATATCATCCATGATGTGTAATATATTTGAAAGGAGAATTAAAAATAGTATCTTTTTAGGTTAAAATATATAGGGTGTTCTATTTAAGAAATGAGGTTAGTTCCGATAACTTTTTTACCTGACCCCGTATACTTATTCTGAAAACGGAAGATTATTCAACAATCATTATAAAGAAACTTCTCTATAAAATATTTTCCTGCATCTCTTTTAACTAAGAAAATATAGGGTAATTTTGAAATTGTAAATATTTTGACTTTCCCTCGTATCTCTAAAGCTAATATTCAAAGTTTGATTTTACCATTTTAAGTTTGACCCAAAAAGAGCACATGACACCTACATTACTTTTTTGATAGCACTAACAATTACGGAGATACCTTATGAAAGGGTCGAAAATGGGACACCCTGTACAAGGGATATTTTAATGACGATGGTCAATTTAAGGAACAAACCTTCGGAAAACCGTTAAGTATTGTATACCTCTTTCATAATTTAAACAAAACAATTCAGAGCCGTATTTAAAAAAATTAAGTTGATGATGGTGACCCAAAGACGAAACGTCGTCACATAAGGATCTGATGATTCCAAAAAAGTCAGGAAAAAATATTTTTTAAGCGCCAGTATTTATTTTTGATTTTCTTGCGAGAAATTATTGGGCCCATAATTGTGCAACTTTGCTCCCAATTTAACCGACTTCACATCTCTTACCGTTCCCGAAATCCCAATGATGAAGGACGAATTCGTTACACCCTGTAAACGTATACCTTCCTATCTACTATTACTCTCCCTCAATTTCATTAGAAGTTCAAACCTTCTATTGCCTCTTACTTCTCTCAGTCGATACCGATTCTCTTCAGTTCTGTTCGTTACTAATCGAGATTTCAAAGAAACGGCCTTAATCTGATCGGCTTTTGTTATATTTTTTTTAGTTGTTGGCAATTTAAAGCCAAATCTCGTGAAGCCTTTTCCTTCAAGCTCGTTTTTTCCAAATGCGTTGATTTTCAAACGCATATGTATTTTATTTTCAGCTTGATTCTTCATTTTGCCCTTTAACGTCTTTTTCTTCAGCATGTGTTGCAGCGGCTTTGACATAATCTGTTTAGCCGTGGCAACTAAGGCAGGTGGATTCGGCAGATCGGGCTTGCACGACTTTCCAACTATAGGCATTTTGGTTTTCGGTTGATATTTAAATCCTCCTGACGAACCGGCACTTGCAGCAACTAGTTTACTAACACATAAAAAAAATAATTAAAGGAACTTGGGGGTCGTCCAAGTATAACGTAAGAGTATATTTTTGTTGGATTTTGGACACCCTCAACCCAAATAACAACTTCAGAAACCGCCCTTCTCGGTTAAGAGAGATTTACGATTTGTTATTCAAGAGAGCCGACAGAATATGTTGCAAGGGGGGGGTGCAAAAGTGCACGCAATCCAGGAGAGCGCCGGCAGGACATTTTGCAAGGGGGTGCAAAAGTGCAAGCAGCCCAGAAGGGTCGTATATGTAAATTTAAAAAATCCAATTAAAAATAATAATAAAAGAGCCAGGGGGGTGCAAGCAACAACTCCTTTGTTGGTGTAAGCCAGAGCTAGGGGGTTCAAGTCTTGCACCTCCTGTCGGCGCACATGATTCGAAAGATCTTGCATAAGGCTGGGTTCACACGGCAATATACTGCACGTTTATCAGATTTTAACCGAATAAACAGCGGTATTGTGTTCACAAAATATATTTTCATTCCTGTAAAAAAAACGAATAACCGCAGTTTCATCCAGCCGTCACCTGGAGCAGACTTATGTAGTTGTCGTAGGTATGTATACAGTGTGTCCGCTTGAGTTCTGTACAGGGCGATTACGTATAATGCCCCCCCCCCCCCCGCCCTCTTAAATTTCTTGCTTTTCATTTTTGAGAAAAATTTAAAAGATTGCTATACGGTGTTTTTCAAGTAGTATTTGCAAGGGGGTCAAATATTATTTTAGATCTGTTGATTTGCTGCGTTTTTTTTTAAATGGGACATCCTGTATGTTAACTGATTTTTCAATTCTACGTGAAATTCTAAACGTAATTTATATACCGGAATAACTCCGGTGCATCGCATTGCAGCGGAAAATGTCTGGGGAAAAAGTTGTTTGGTTTTGAAGGAGGAATAGTTTGCAATTTAAACCACCCCCTCAACCCCCGAGCGCGGATGTGGGTAAGTTAAGATTTTCAAATGGAACCCCATATTTTTTATTGGCGTATCGTGTTCTCCGACCAAAAATAAACATGTTTTGTCAGAAAAATTTTTTTATTTGGGCCCATCCTTCACCAATAATCACGGGCATTTTTTAGTACAAGACAGAGAAAAAGAGTATTTCCGGGATAAAACTTGATGATTTTAAAACGGTTCTGATTTTTTGTCTTTCTCATGATGATTATTGGTGAAGGATGGGCCCGAATAAAAAAATATTTCGGACAAAAGATGTTTATTTTTGGTCGGAGAACACGACACGCCAATAAAAAATATGGGGTTCCATTTGAAAATCTTAACTTATCCCCACCCGCGGCCGGGGTTGAGGGGGTGGTTTAAATTGCAAACTATTCCTCCTTCAAAACCAAACAACTTTTTCCCCAGACATTTTCCGCTGCAATGCGATGCACCGGAGTTATTCCGGGGTACCGACATTTTTTCAACACGGTGTACCCTATACCCAAATTCAACTGTTTTCGATATATTGACAATTGAAAATTGGCAAGATCCAATTTTAACAATATCTAAAAATGCAGGAATGAAACATAATCGAGATTGCTATGAAAAACAAAGACCCGATAATCCGTCTCACTTTTGTTCTCCATAGCAATCTCGATTTTCTTTCTCCCCTAACGGTAAGTTCACAAAATTGTAAAAATAAATAGATTAAGAGTATAAACTGATATAATTTTTAATGCCAAGCAACATTTTCTTATTGCATTTTGCTCTAAAATTAAAATTAAGGGTTTCTCTTCGGTCAATTTTGATATTTTTAAATTTTGACTACCCTATACATACTAGGTATCTCAAGTTTGAATAGTTTAATATTAGTTCCTCTGGAAGCGGAACATTTTATAAATAGTCACTTTTTTCGTAAAATTAATAATAAAAAAGTTCCCCGTGTGTACGGAACTCGCGGACACATGCATATTGGTATCGAAGACGTCGGCAGTATCGCCGCTGGTATAGCCGAAGATTTTGGGTCTATCATATGAAACAAGAAGCAGTACGTAATATTTCAAAATGTATACAAAAAGTTGAGAAACAATGAAAACACTTTTTTTTTTCTTGGAAAGTACATTTTCGTCCCATTTTCGACACTTTTAGAGGGTATCTCCGTAATTGTTAGTGCTATCAAAAAAGTAGGTGTCACCTGCTTTTTTTGGGTCAAACTTAAAATGGTGAAGTCAAAATTTGAAAATTTACGCTCGCTTAAGAGATACGGGGGAAAATCAAAAAATTGACAATTTCAAAATTACCCTATATTTTCTTAGTTAAAAGAGATACGGAAAAATGTCTTATGCAAAAGTTTCTTTATATTGATTGTTGAATAATCTGCCGTTTTCACAATAAGTATACGGGGTCAGGTAAAAGAGTTATCGGACCAAACCTCATTTTTTTAAATGGAACACCCTGTATATTAATTAATATAATATTGATAAGTCATTTTCACAAATGAATATGTAAAAATGAAATTGACGTTAATGTTAATAACATCTAGAATGTCAACACAGTTGGTTCAATGATATTAGCTTTTGTTTTACAGTCTACTGTGGTTTAAAGAAATAAATCGCCTGGGAAACCCATATCATCCATGGCGTGTTATTTATTTGAAAAGATAATTTAAAATGCTATCTTTTTAGATAAAATATACAGGGTGTTCCATTTAAAAAAATGACTTTAGGTCCGCTAACTTTTTTACCCGACCCCTTATACTTATTCTGAAAACGGCAGATTATTCAACAATCATTACAAAGAAACTACTGCATAAAACATTTTTCCGTATCTCTTTTAACTAAGAAAATATAGGGTAATTTTGAAATTGTCTATTTTTTGATTTTCCCTCGTATCTCTTAAGCAAGCGAAAATTTTCGAATTTTGATTTTACAATTTTAAGTTTGACTCATAAAGAGCACATGACACCTACATTACTTTTTTGATAGCACTAACAGTTACGGAGATATAACGGAACTATAAAAATGTGACACCCTGTACTAGTCAAAAAAAAATAAATCATGGTATTATTGGAAAGAGATTTAAACGACCTTTAAAATGATGGGCCGCTTGACCCCCTTCCTATTTAAGATTTTAAGGGTAACATCTACCTCTCCCAATATTATTTAAAAGCGTCCCCCCCTTCACAATAAAATTGACGCGTTTGTTCCGGTTTTTAATTTACCGGAAACGATATATTCGGGGTGGGGAGTTTTCAAATTCACACCCTGTATACTGTTTATTATTAATGTCAACTACAAGAAGTGATGTCTGTCTTACGTAATACTCGAGCGGTCCTTTACGTGCAATCGTAATTTATTAAAACATAACAGTAACGTCACGATAACAATTTAAATAAGACTGAAAAAAATCACATAAATCTAGTTTCTGAATTCGCTTTATTGAAAATATATGATGTATAAACCGTTCAAAAATCTAAAAATGGCACGCTAACCGTATAAAATATAATTTTATGGACAACAGCCTACTAACTAAAATATTTATAATATTAATAAAATCGAGAATAAAATAATACCAATACGAAATGGGCAGGGACAAAAATTTTACCAAAGTAGAGTAGTCCCCTGATAAATAGCCATGTTGCAAAAATTACAGGTACATTTTTTGTGTCTATAAAAGCGAATGATATTTCGATGAAACCCTGTACATGGGAAGTTCTGTACATATTTAAAAAAAAACATATACTATAAACGACGCCGATCTTTTTAATGAACATATTTTGACGTATCTGTCACTTCCGGTTACACCGGAAGTTAGCCTTACAATTGATATTTTAAAAATAATGCACTGGATATTTTGTCATGTTACGATTCAATGTAAGAATGCAAGTAACTTTTGTTAACAATTTCCTATGGCCATCTCCAACTGTTTCTGAGATAAAATTCATCAAAGAATATTATTTTACAAAAAAACATATCAAAGGTAATTTGACCTTATACATTGTAACTAGATTTAAAAATTTGAGTAAAAATTAGAAAAAGTACATTTTCGACACTTTTATAGGGTATCTCCGTAACTGTTAGTGCTATAAAAAAAAAAGTAATGTAGGTGTCATGTGCTCTTTTTGGGTCAAACTTAAAAGGGTAACATCAAAATTCAAACATTTTCGCTCGCTTAAGAGATACGGGGGAAAATCAACAAATTGACAATTTCTAAATTACCCTATATTTTCTTAGTTAAAAGAGATACAGAAAAATGTTTTATACAGAAGTTTATTTATAACGACTTTTGAATAATTTGCCGTTTTCAGAATAAGTATATGGGGTCAGGTAAGAAAGTTATCGGACCTAACCTCATTTTTTAAAATGGAATACCCTGTATATTTTAATCTAAAAAGATAGCATTTTAAACTATCTTTTCAAATTTATAACACACCATGGATGATAGATGTCATATCAAATTTTTCAAAATGCTGATAAGTATTTTTCACAAATGAAATGAAATATGAAATTGACGTCAAATGTTAATAACAACTAGAATGTCAACATAGTTGCCTCTAGGATATTAGCTTTTGTTTCATGGCCTACTGTGGTTTAAAGTAATAAGGTTTAAATAAATCGCCTAGGAAACCAATATTATCCATGGTGTCTTATATATTTGAAAATAGAATTTAAAATGCAATCTTCTTAGAGTAAAATATACAGGGTGTTCCATTTTAAAAAATGGGGTTAGGTCCGATAACTTTTTTACCTGACCGCGTATACTTATTCAAAATACGGCAGATTATTAAAAAATCATTATAAAGAAACTTTTGTATAAAACATTTTTCTGTATCTCTTTTGACTAAGAAAATATAGGGTAATTTGAAATTGTCAATTTTTTGATTTTCCCCCGTATCTCTTAAGCCAGCGAAAATTTTAAAAATTTGATTTTATCAGTTTAAGTTTGACCCAAAAAGGGTACATGACACATACATTACTTTTTTTTATAGCACTAACAGTTACGGAGATACCCTGTAAAAGTGCCGAAAATAGGACACCCTGTACATAAAAGTACTCCTTAGTCAATTATTAATACCTATCTACTAAAACTACTGAAGATAGTTCAACTAGATTAAGAATGAGGTAATAGCACATCAAAATACAGGGGGGTTCATTTTAAAAAATGACTTATGAGTATTTATTATATTCTACCAGAAAAGTATAATTTTAAAATGCCTTGTATAAAAAAAGTGTGGTATTTTAATGAAATAAAAGGACCCGTATCTTTACTAAATTTTCTCAAATTTTTAAATCTCTTAACTAAAATTAGCTACTAATAGGTCAAAGTATTTGACTGGTTATTTATCAAATATTCTTTTAATGATTTTTATCTTGGAAACGGTTGAAGACGGGTATAGGAAATTTTTAATAAGTTTCTTGGATTTTCATATAGAATCGACATATGGCAAAATATACAGGGCGTTCTAATTAAAATAACAGTGTTAAGTCTAACTTCCGGTAGAACCGGACGTCAAAATATCGTCATTAAAACGATCGGCATCTTGTATAATGAGTACCAAAAACATTTAATTAATAAATAGACAGAATTGTTTTTATGTCAGAATCATACAAAGATTTAAACAGTAATCAATGATGCCAAGTCTGTACTGAGAGTCCTAAATCTACCGCCATAATATCAATTATATTGAATGCATTTCTCATGTGTACCTATCAAGTATAAATATTGTACTAAATATGTATGTATTTTCAAAATTTTCTACTTGTAAAATTATTTATAGTTTCTCAACTTTCAAATTCCAATGTTCCAGGGAAACTACCGTGCCAACGCTGTACGCACGTGCTATCGATTATACTACGATTATTACGTGCGTAACCCTGAAGTTTAGGTCTTTTATTAATTTTTTCGAGCGCGCTGTTGTTTTTGTTCATTCTCTACTGCGTTCGTTGTCATCTATTGTATTTTTGAATAAATTCTTACTATTTTTTCGAACTAGAACTACGTATTAGCTATCTACAATGGTTCTTCAGTGCGTGGTGTGTAAAAAAATTCGACTATTCTAACCGCGGATTAATATTTCGTCGGTAAATGGGATTAATGAGGTTATGTTTTTTTTAAGTTGGTGTAGCCAATTCTATATTTTAAGTAAATGTTGCCAAAATATAGATTTTTTCTTCATATTATTTCAATTTCTATAAAAAATACCTACAACGATTACCGATTATGACTAATGCTACATCGAAATTAGCTAAACGCGTACCTTATTACAGCGTTGCAATGTTTTAAAACTGTAGATCTGTGCATTGTTGTAAATAAATGGTGTTTTGTGAATGGAATGTTTCGTCTCCCCTTTTATATTATATGTTTATGGTAAGTATCAATATTTCAAAACCATTCACACAGACAAAAATAATATATTCAGTTACACATAAGCAATAAACCACAACAAATACTTTTGACGTCAAAAGGGATATATAGGGTGTTGAAATAAGGTCGGTACCCCGGAATAACTCCGGTGCATCGCATTGCAGCTGAAAATGTCTGGGGAAAAAGTTGTTTGGTTTTGAAGGAGGAAATTACACAATTAGCTGAGAAATTACACACTGTTAGTCACACAAATACACAAACAAAGCAATGAAAATACACGCAAATCGTGTAGTTATACGCTTATTGACAACACTGACATGTTCATTATATTACTGGGAATATAAAACTTATGAAACTAATATTGGGAATTTTTCAGAAAAATACAATTTTTGGAATTTTGACTTCAAACTTTACAAAATAGCAGATTAATATCTAACTAAACACGATTTTCAAATAACATTTTTCGATATCTCGTCACCTAATACCAGTCTTCCATGACTAAATATATTTTTTCAATTTTCCAGCCAAACGAGTCACGTGACAAATGTCAAAATACATTTTAAGTCATGCAATTGGCGTGAAAAGTTTTTTCAATATTTCAATAAAAAAAAGTTCCTAACTTTTTGTCTGCCACTGTATATTAATTTTTTTAGATTGGGCATTTTACCTCTATGACGTCGTTGTCACCGTCCCACAGGGCCATGGTATAAGTAACTATAGGTATGATTGCACGCCGATGATCACGTGGCTTGGCGAGTAAGTTTTAAATCTCTTATGGAAGTTTACATTGCTGTCATCTTTTTTAACTCTTTTTTGAATATATTAAAACGTTTTAAGCATGTAATGATATATGAAATGAAAGAATAATATATGACGAGTATTTACGTATATTAATTTCATAGAAATATAACCCACAAATACCACTAAAAAAAGAAAAGATATTAGACAAATTCTTCGCGCCATTTAAGCCGGCCATATGGCCGGCCATGGTACCGGCGACGATAGCCGAAGCATGCCGAAAGCTGCTCGCCGACCACTGCTGGTTTTGAAACAGTGTTGCCAGACTTTTACAATTGTAATAGATCCACTACTATTTAAGATTCTTGTTGTGGGGCTCCCCCCCATATGAAATTTATGTTCAATCTGGAGGGACCACCTCCAGATTGAACATAAATTTCATCTAATAGGAAAGTAACGACCCTTTTTTTTCGTACTCTTTTTACTCTGACACCGTTTTTTACTATTCCTAGGTTTCGAACCGGCACTCTATTTCTTTCGATCACGGATTTCTGGCAACACTGCTGCATGGTTGCCGTAGTTTTTGGTGGACATTTTGTAAGTTTACCAGAACGTTTTCTTAGTCTTGTGTTTATTAAAAAAAATATCTGAATTTTCATAAAATGAGGTGCGCTATGTTCGGTTGTGATATGGATAACCAGGCAAAGACATTTAATAGAAATATAAGGTTTTTCCGCTTTCCTAAAGATAAAAACAAACAATTAAAATGGATACAGTTGTGTAAGCGGAAAGATAATTAGGTCGTATTTTAGCTTTAATCTTTGTTGTATGTTCATGAAATAAATATTCCTAAATACCATGATATTATTCTTTCATTTCACATACCACTAAACGTAAAAACTTTTAATTAAAACGGCGTCAGAGTAATAATAGTACGAAAAAAAGGTCGTTACTTTCCTATTAGATGGGGGACCACCTCCAGATTGAACATAAATTTCATATGGGGAGCCCCACAACAAGAATGTTAAATAGTAGTGGATCTATTACAATTGTAAAAGTCTGGCAACACGCTTCGGCTATCGTCGCCGGCTTAAATGGCGCGAAGAATTTGTCTAATATCTTTTCTTTTTTTAGTGGTATTTGTGGGTTATATTTCTATGAAATTAATATACGTAAATACTCGTCATATATTATTCTTTCATTTCATATATCATTACATGCTTAAAACGTTTTAATACATTCAAAAAAGAGTTAAAAAAGATGACAGCAATGTAAACTTCCATAAGAGATTTAAAACTTACTCTCCATGCGCACGGCAGACGAAATTGGGACGGTTAGATATCCTACCTTTAGTTTATTGTATCATGCCACAGGGCGACTCTGTTGCGAGTGAATCGAAACGGGCAAATCACCGACAGCGTACATAACCTCAACGATAAAATCTCCAGCATCTCCGAAATGCACGTGCTCCACGATACGCTTTATTTGGGTTCCCCTTTCAACGATTACATCGCTAGGATTCCTTTGGCCAAAGTCGGCTGGGAAGATTTGAAGGTAAGGATCGTTGTATGATATAGAAACGTCCAGAGATCTTGTAAAACTTCAGATAGAAAAAATGTACATTTCTAGCCTACGCAACGAATACAAACAGCGTTTCCCACCTCTTTCGGTCATTATTGCAGCATAGCCAGATTGTCATATTTATCGCAAAGGTATCTTGCAAAATCCCAATTAAAAAATTTGTTAACTTGGCAATTACAACTGGTTTAAGGTTAATCCGCAATTGCTCTTAAAATTAATTTATTTCCCAATAATTTTACTATAAACTGTGAAAAGGTGATGAGAGATTCCTTTAAAAAAATATTATTATACTTAATAGTATCAAACGAATCTTGAACTAATGAGTGTTTATATATTTTTATGGTTTTGTGTTTTTTTGTGGTTATTGGTGAAAAATTGTCTTTATTATAAACAATCATGGTGCATTCATGTCTAGTTTGTAAAAGAGTGGATGATTTAAAGAAGGATTTATCTTTTCATCGTTAAGTAAGGTTATGTTTTAATATTTAACCATCTGATATAACCAGACTGCAACATTGTTGCCATTCAGCCAACAAATATGTAGTTCTCTCAATGATTTAAACCACCCCCTCAACCACCGGGCGCGGGTGGGGGTAAGTTAGGATTTTCAAAACTCCATCTTTTTTATTGGCGTATCGCGTTCTCCGACCAAAAATAAACATCTTTTGTCCGAAAAATTTTTTTTATTCGGGCCAATCCTTCCCCAATAATCACCGTGCGAAAATCAAGTTTTATCCCGGAAATACTCTTTTTCTCTGTCTTGTACTTAAAAATGCCCCGTGGAATACAAACAACTTTTTCCACTGGCATTTTTTAGTACAAGACAGAGAAAAAGAGTATTTCCGGGATAAAAATTGATTTTCGCACGGTTTTGATTTTGTCTTTCTCATGGTGATTATTGGTGAAGGATGGGCCCGAATAAAAAAAAATTTCGGACAAAAGATGTTTATTTTTGGTCGGAGAACGCGATACGCCAATAAAAAATATGGGGTTCCATTTGAAAATCTTAACTTACCCCCACCCACGCCCGGAGGTTAAGGGGGTGGGGGGGTGGTTTAAATTGCAAACTATTCCTTCTTCAAAACCAAACAACTTTTTCCCCAGACATTTTCAGCTGCAATGCGACATGCACCGGAGTTATTCCGGGGTACCGACCTTCTTTCAACACCGTGTATGTAAAAAACCGATTCATCAAGCCTCTCATTTATTAAAATTATTGTCCCCGCCTCACAACGCACTTTAAAGCATCCAAATTCCAAATCAAACTCTCCTTACTTTTGACTTTCTCTCATCTTCATCAGCAGCTCGAATCTCCGATTGCTCCTCACTCCCCCCAATTGTTTTCGATTCGTCTCCGTTCTGTTCACCGCTATCTTTGACTTTGTGGTCACCGCCTTGATCTGTTCGTCTCTTGTTACGTTCTCCTTCCCCGTAGGTAGCTTAAAACCAAATCTAGTGAAACCTTTTGGTTCTGGTTTTGCTATTGCTATCGCCACTGGTCTAGCGATAGCAACAGGAACCCTGCTTTTTGTTTCTTTTTTCTTTTTTTCCTGCGAAACCCTTTTATGCAACATGTGCCGCTGCGGTTTGGATAACTGCTTCGAGGTGTCGGGCTTACCCGCCCTCGAGGTACTTGCGTCATGAGCCACTTCATTCGGTTCCTGTTTTTTCGGACTGAACTTTAACTGTTTCCGCGATTCTTTTCCGGCAACAACTTTCGGCGCACTGGTGTTGACGGGAGGTTTGGAGCCAGACAACAAAAACTGAGCTCTGGCCGCCTTTCTTTCTTGCATTTCCTTTAAATTTTCCATTTTTTCGAATTGTCTTTGATGGATTTTCGAAAAGTTAGGCATTTTAGATCTGACCGAGTTCTTGCCGACGCTTTTCAGCGATATATGTTTTTCGGATTTGTTTTTCTCACTGGTTAGAACCGTTTGAAGTAAACTGACGTCCTTTTTTCTTACGTACGGTGTGCTGGTTTTTTGGGGGGTAAGTTTGCCTGTAAAAAATTAGGTAATAAACAAATATCCATGGAGGTGGCGGTTTTTATATTTTATTTTCAAAATAATCAATTATACAGGGTGTTATGGAAATTACTTATTATATTTAAATGGGTGACTCCTTGTGTGTCCTAGAGAAAGTCTACTACTAAGGGAAATACCCTTTTTGCGTACATACAGTCGCGCCGCTTCATCTGCCCAAGTAGCATTTTTAGACACATTTTGGTACATGTATCGTAACTATCGCTTCTGTTTCCGATCAAAATTGGAAACTGTTGGCAACAAAAATGGAAATATTTTCGAAACGTATACATTTTAAATGGGACAATTACAGGTTCGTTCCAACCACCCTAAAAATCGTACAATGTACGGTCACGCACATGCGTAGTAGTCGAAAGGCGTTCCAACCGACACAAAACGGTGTAGCTGGCGATCCCTTTGGTGTTCCAACCAAATTGTGATCGTTCGCAAACCAGTTCCTGAACGGTAAAAACGATACATGACCAGGACCAGGAACCGCTTGTACTGACTTGCGCCCTAAGAATTTTAACCGTTGTTTTTGTATTCCTGGCATTCATGCAGTTCTTTTAGCCTTGTTTTGTAGGAGTTGTTGCTTAATATTTTGATTATTTAATTTATTCTTATTAAATTTGTATAATCCGGTTCCCAAACCTACAAGATATTCTTAACATTAAACGTTATTCTCTTTCATGATTATTAAATACAACAAAACGGAACGAAAAAAGATAATACTCAAGCTTAGACGAAGAAATCAAAACAACAAAAATAGGGTTGTGATTTATGAATGTTATGATAATTAACTAATTACTAAACTTCTTTCCTAGAATCAGACAGGCGATCAGCTGAGATTTTTACACAGAATGGTCACAAAAACGTACCAACCTTGCCTCCCTTGTGCATTGGCAACAAACAGTGCAAAATTAACGCCTGCGCACAAAATCGATTCCAACAGTTTCGTGACGATTCTAGAACGATACAAAACTAGGGTGTTGGAACAAACCTTACGTGTTTCCAAGCGGTTGGTACTAGCTGTGACTTTCGCTGTCTCGTTGCACAATAGAAACTTGTATCGAAAATGTTTCGGAAATGTTCGCATATATTTCGAAACTGTTACTTTATCTGTTTAAATGACAGTACAAAGGGCGGGGCTATGTTAAACCATGCGCAAAACAATTAGGATACCTTCACTGGTGTAAAATAAAAGAAAAACAATATGAAACAATAATCTTCCTATAAGTTATTTTATTTCATATACCTAGTTATTGCACATTAGAACCAAAAAATCATTGTCGCAGTAAATTCTACCGTGCAGTTTAGTAATTTTGCTCTATATTTTTAACGTCCCTCGATTTATTTTCATTTACAGAAAAAAATATATACTTTGTCAAAAAAATAAAAATTAAAACATTATCAAAATTTTATTTATTTCTTTTATAAATCGACTTAGCCAGGAAAATGGAACTTATCTAACAACTTTTGGCTTTGCAAGTGATGGAGAAATTTCATTAAAACTCATTTTAACAAAATAAAAATTAATTTCCCAAAATGGCCGCTAGAGAGCAAAAATTATTCTGGTCCAAAATGTTTCCATGATGCACAGAAGAATAAAAGGTTTGTTAAGGTGATGTTGAATGCCACAGAAAAAAAAGGTTTCCTAAAGTCCGTTTTGTTGCAGTTGATAGCTCATATCGAGGGTTGAAGCCATAAAACAACCGTAAACCATAGGCGTTGCCAATAGTAATTACCTTATTTAATAAGAAAATTGGCCTCTGTCCATTGTTAAGTAGGATTAGGGTTAAAGTAGGTACAACAGGGGTAATTAATTTACCTATTTTTGCCTGCTTTAGGATGTTATTACGCCATTTGATGTGCGTTTGTCAAACTATGTATTTAGTTGTATTTAGATACTGCATTATCTCAAAGTTGAATTATTTCCTATACTTGTAACAATGGCTTCAAGTTTTTCGCCAACGTGTCTTCGTCAAATTAGCAAGAGTGCATATTCTCTCCGAGAAAAGACATTAATATTAAACGTGCATGATGCTCTAGTGTACCAGAAACCTGCAAGTGATGTTCGTAGCATCATTGCAGAGTGTGCCAATATGGTAGGAGTTGGAGAGGCTACTATATATAGGTTCTTGCGTGAAAGAAAATCTAAGAACCTCAGTGAGCCAAAACCACTCCCAGGAAAGAAACCGTTAGAAATTGACAATTTCATTAAAAATGGTATTAGAAGAAAAGTACATAGTTTTTATTTTGCCAAGGAAATACCAACTATAGACAAAATTTTACAAGCCATTAACTACGACGAGGACTTACCACAGCTATCACGAACGAAACTATGGAAAATACTTCATGATATGAACTTTCGATGGGAGAAGCAAAACAGAAAATCTTTTCTTATTGATAGAGCAGATATTATTTGCTGGAGACGTCAATACTTAAGGTCCATCCGAAAATACCGCAGCGAAGGCAAAAACATTTTCTATTTGGATGAAACTTGGCTGAACGAAGGGCACACCGTATCTAAAGTTTGGCAAGATAAAAATGTCCTAAGTTCTCGACAAGCTGTCATGGAAGGCTGGTCAACAGGACTTAGACCACCATCTGGAAAGGGACGCAGACTTATTATAACTCATATAGGAAGTTCAAATGGCTTTTTGGATCAAGGATTATTACAATTCCAGTCGAATTCTACTAAAGACTATCATGAAGAAATGACTGCTGATGTTTTCGAGGAATATTTTAAGCAAATGATAGAATACATTCCCGCTAATTCTGTAATAGTGATGGATAATGCCAGCTATCACTCTAGGCTAAAAGAGAATATTCCCACAACTTCATGGAAAAAGGCGGAAATCGTAAACTGGTTACAACGAAAGGAATTGAGTTACGATAATACCATGGTAAAAAAAGAACTTTTGGATATTGTTAGGCTACATAAATCACAGTATAAAAAGTATGTTATTGACGAGATGGCAAGAGATCGAGGTATTATAGTGCTCCGTTTACCACCTTACCATTGTGAGCTAAATCCTATCGAATTAATATGGGCTCAAGTAAAAGGATATGTTGCTAGAAATAACAAAACTTTTAAAATGCAAGAAGTGCGACACCTCTTGCTTCATTCTTTAGCAAATGTGTCATCAGAAAATTGGCAAAACGCCATAAAACATGCTATAGTAGAGGAACAAAAAATGTGGGAACTTGACAACGTAATTGACACAACTATGGAAATTGAGCCTTTAGTAATAAGCGTAGGACATGATGACTCTTCAGATTCTTCTGAGGACCATTTTATCGAGTTATAATTATTGAAATTGTCAATATTTTTTGATCTGTAAATAAATTAGTTTTCTTGTAAATAAATTCATAAAATCATAAAATCTATTACATTTAAATAAAATAATAAGCGGTTACATTAAAAACCCAACTCTCCGACCATGATGGGCCGTTTTAATCATTATCCTTTCATTTCATTTTATGGCTCTATTGTTACTTTATCTGTTACTCGGTGGAATAGGTCAAAATTTCTTCATCTTTATGCTAGATGTACGTAAAAAGACCATTTTATAGGTAAAATATTTTAGGCCACCGGGCCCTTGTTTTGAATCTTTAATGAGGGTATCGAGCTATCAACGGCAACGAAACAGACTTTAGTATGCACAGAAAACAAAGGTTGGGTATGGACTATTCAAAGGTATGGATAGTCTGACGTCACGAGAGGCGTGGTTTCAAAAACTTTTCCAAACTAAAATTACATTGAAAATGCCTTAGACAACTTCCCTTGTCTAAGGAAAATTCCATAAGAGATTTTTTTAAAGCATCGGTACTCGTTTATAAGGGATAAATAAGCAATTTCCTGATATTTCAGAAACAGATTGACGTAAGTGTGTTTTGAAGGTTTTTAATCAATATCTTGTTTGAGGTTATGTTTGCATAAGGAGATTTAAATTGTTATTTTTCTATTAAAATCTCGCTAAACAATAACATAACCTGAAACTTGTTCAGATGGTGATTAAAAATCTACCTAAAACACTTGGTTTGTAAAATATTTCGAAACAAGTACGTCTTAAGTGTTTCTAGCAACTGGATTCGAAAATGTGTCGCAAAAGTTTCGCAACACATATCGTCGGTCCAATGCCAAAGTCGCGAATGTGCATAATTACTGTTTTGAGAAAAACGCGTTTTAAACATTGGAGACATTGCTAAAAATAGAAATTTCATCTTGTGGTACTTTACCAGAATTGAAAGGTTTGCTTTTGTAAAACATTAAATAATGTCGGTTGTAAATTTTAATTTTTTGTAAAATTTTTCAAAAAAATACACATTCGTTGTTTTGGCTTTGCAAAATTTAAGATATATTACGTTTCGTTAACACAAATAAAACCATAATAATTAGGAAAATTAACCATAATTTTATTGAGAACATAACTCAATGTTTTCAAAAACTGAACAAAATAAACAAACATCAAATTCCGCTACAGAAAAAAACTTAAATAGAATATTATCGTTTAGTCTTTCAAAAAAATAAAAAAGTCAAATTCCTGGACAAAATTTTTTTAAAAACATTAAGTTTAGACTTCGTCACTATCGGACTCTTCACCAATGTCTGGTTCCGGTAAATTGTCCCTCACCATGTGATTTCTTTTTAGGGACCGGTAAAAATCATGGTAAGCTTTTGGTATTGTTAAATCCTTGCACATTTTATCCAAGTCTTTCCATTTCGCCTCGCTGATGGGCAAGTCATTTTGATAGGCCATTTTTAAGTCGGCTTTTTTTGAACGACCTTGGGTTTTTTTGCAGTCTACTCCAATGAAAACGTCGGTAAAGTTTATTTTGTAAAGAACTTGTATGGATTTATTTTCTTTAATAATATACTGAAGGCAGCAAAGTTTTCTCCAGGGAATGTTATTGAGATTAAAGGAATTATTTTTTGAAAATGTTTTAAAATCTAAAATGTCATCAAACGTCAAGGACTTTACAGCAAAAGGACAAGGTGTGATACGTGCACCCCTTATAAGTTGTGCCCACGCCTCGGGGGTATAAACGGGTACATATTTTGCTTTTTTCTCTATTTTCGAGTGAATGGAGTCGCACTCCATTTCAGTGTGCCCTGTTTCGAAAAACCGATGATGAATTACTTTCAATGACGGATGTTCCGCAAGAAGTTGGATGCACATAGCTGCAAATATTGAATTTTTTTGCTGGCCTCCACAGCCGTCAGACATCATACGGACCTCCTCGATCTCAGAATGGCTCATAATAAAATCATATACACAGGATGCAATTTCGTTAGCCCCTCTTTTTCCCTTTGTTTCGTCCCAAAGGTAGCACATAACATTTTGGTTTCCTAAATTGTAAATAGTGAAATTAAACACAGCCAGTTTCCTCAAATAAAATATTTGTCCAGCGGATCCTTTGGGCGTTGTTAAGACCGCCTGCAAATCGAAATTAAATGCCAAAACCTTAGGATTCTCTTTTGCTATTAACTTATCCTCATCGCGTGCTTCTCTAGCTTCATTTTTCCTATTGAGATGTTTTTGATACTCTTCATCTTCTGCCCTTTTCTCTTCTTCAGACATACTTTTGTATGCCAAACATTTCTTACATTGGTCTTTTTTGGGCTTAAAGAAGCCCAAGTTGTATTCGGAGAATATCTGGCGATATTTTTCAAATGTAACAATTTTGACATTTTCAGTGTGGCACAACTCTTTGTACATCCTGTACATTATTGATATATTAAGGGATGAGTCAAGGTACTTCTTTTTACTGGATTTGCGACAATAATGAGATTCTACCGCTGGAAAGGATAGAATATGGTTTCGTATAAATTTGTCAACATTCTGTGGTAATTTGTTTACTGGTTGGTGTTTCCCGCGCTTATCTGGTTCTAAAACTCCATTGAATGAGAGCTTGTTCGCGGCACTTCGCATAAGGGCGTCTGTCACATTTAATGTCGCCATAAAAAATTCTCTACATACTGTATGTTTAATTCCATCGACCGTCAGACTATACACACAGGTGTAGTTTTTTCTGGAATTTACGATACCTCTTGTGGTCCGTTTTTTGGTTTTTTTTTCAATATGATTGTGTAGAAATTGACGTTGCACATCAATGCAGCTTAAATTGCGAAAATCATTATAAATCCTGATTCGGTTGGGCTCGGCAACTGAAGTTGAACATTTATGTTTTGGCTTATTGAGACAAGGTATCGGCAAAAGAGGGCGTGAAGGTTTCTCGATTCCCCTATGGCCAATATAAGACTCACCTTTAAGCCTTTTAAGTTTCCTAACATTTTTCTTCCATATTTTATCGTTTCTTTTTTTTTTGGTAGGGACCTTTTCACGGTCAGCAAAACCCTCAACATCGCTTTCCAATGAGCTCTCATTTTCTGTGTCTGATGAACCTGAAGGTTCATAGAGATCCGAAGATGAACTAGAAATAATCAAATCTTCTTCTAGTGTTCGTGGTGAAGCTGGGGGCAGCTTGTTAGGTTGGTCAACCAGACGAGATGTTGATGGGTGCTGGTCAAATTTACTGCACTGTTGCTGTAAATCTGGATGCTCGATGATGTTTTTTGAAGGTACTTCGTTAAGCATAGCATCATCTAGAAACAGAAAAAGAAAATACTAAAAAACATAACCTACGAGTTTGTGATAAAAAGTAAAGATTTTCGTCTATAATTCATTATGCAAAGAGAGGGTCAAAAGGTTTTGCATAGGTACAGCAAAACAAAACAAAAACTTAGGAGGTACTCAGTTTAGCAAATAAACTAAAATCATTATTTTTCATTCAAAAAAAATTGTGTTGTATGAAAAGTTGCAGATAAGGATTACTGTTATTTTCTTTTTATTACACAAATAATTTCTTACCTTGAGCTTGTAATTTTCGGCAATTTTCCATTATTCTTGTTGTTCGGGAACTCATCTTTTACCAAGATCACTACAATCACGAATATCTTAAAGCACAATTGTTTACACTGCCAATACAACGAATGTGGCACATTCGTTATTTTGGATCTTAAAATAATAAAATAATTTGCAACGGCAAAAGCACGAACGTGGTACATTCGTGTTTTCAGTATGGCAGCAAATCTCCAACTGACGCTCTCGTGGAATGCGACCCGGCTGGGAGGGGGAGACGGGCTAAGCAAGCACTTTTGCGCTTTTGGCATTGCATACTATAAATAAAATTGCACATGCTGCTGCACATAGGTCAAAATGGGCAAATTGGCACATTCGTGACTTTGGCATTGGACCGACGATATGTCTCGATACAATTTTATAATTTTAATCGAAAATGTTTCGAAACGTTTCTCAGCAAAGAATGTGTGTCCAATTTCTGTCTAAAAATACTACCTGGGTGGTTTCAGTTAGCAACAATGTATGTCACTAGAATAAATTACAGTGATGCCAGATCACACCGGTGTCGCCCTTGCTTGGACAACCGCCGCGCGCGTATTCATATGTTTAACCTTCAGTACCGTTGCTTTAGTATAATTCGATATTCGGTGTTGGAAAGACTTTGCCGAGGGTTCCGCGTGCTTGATGTATACGAATTTTAAACGTTTTGTTAGTTGTAGCATTACCCGAATTTTTTCTGTTGTGAAATAATTCATAATAATAAATGTTGTGATGTGATTTCAAGTTTGTATGATATTATCTATTGTGGTTCTGTTGCAAAACATACTTTTTGTGTTTTATTTTTTTATGGAATTTAATTCTAAAACGGATTACTTTAAAATACGATCGAAGGTAAGAGAGTACCTTAAATTTGTAGTTCTTTCTTCTAAAAAGTTTGATAAGGAAGTGATAACGCGGGTCAAAGATGTCTTGTTGTCAAAAACTGAACACGTGCATTTACAATTCTGTTGCAAAATGACAACACCGCCTACAATACGCTGACCTCTTTTGCGCCTTGAGACTGACTCAATAAATTATTTATTGCGAACGTCGTCAGTAATGGCAACATAAATTTTCCGATTTCATATAAAGTGTATTTTCATTTCAGGATTTGCCGGTTTAAATATAATATGTCATTGCCATAACACCCTGTAGAAGGTGTAACAACATTAATTAATTTCAAAATAAAACAATTTTATGTGATTGACTATGCTACCAATCAGAAGCATTACAATTATTCAATTCATATCTAACTGATAGAACACAGCAAGTGAAAATTGAAGGGGAATATAGGAACCGCTACCGGTGGAGTTTGGTGTGCCCCAGGGTACGGTCCTTGGACCAATTCTCATTGATATACACATTAATGATATATCTAAGGTAACTAAACAAACGAATGGTGCTAAGATTAAGAATATTAGCTTCGCAGATGATACAGTGCTGTTAGTTAGTTCTGCAACATGGAATGAAACTTATGATAAGGCAGAGAAAGCTTACTTACTCTAATTGCCCAAAAAACCTATTTTGTAACTAGTACATGGTCAAATCGACCGGCTTATGAAAGTATTCAAGCAATTTGTGTGATTGTGAATTGTTTTTCGCTTATTAGGAATTCAACGGAAAACTTACCGACACAATTTCCGGACAAGATACTGTTGTCTGGTCCCCTAAAGTCCGGCCCGGGGGTCTTCCTCATCACCAACGGCGAATGCAGCCTTATCTTCGGAGTTTTCACTGGCGTCTCTATCTTAACAGATTTCATTCCTTGTTTCGCATTCTTGGCTCCACTGGGTGTGGTCCTAAGCGAATAGTTTCTCGGTGAGAAGGGTGGTGTGCTTATCCTTACCGATTTTGACTTGTTAATGGTGTTCTCCAGGGTGGTACCGGTCGGTTTTGCTATTTAAGAAGAAGTAATCAACTGATTGATTAGATGGGGGTTACCTATACCACAAATTAGTGATCGGCCGATAAGGATTTTTTTGTTGGTACCGTTATTTTAGTTGCCGATTGGCCCCACCACATTTTTAAAAGATATGGAACTATTTAATATACAGGGTGTCCCACCGGGAACCGCCTCGATCTATACAGGGTGATTCACGACGAGCTTGCATTAGAACTTTATGGAGAACTACTGAATATATGTTTGTGAAACTTTGGGGATTTAGGTTTATAGATATGCTCTATTTAACTAAAATATTCATGTTTTTGTTATTTAGAAGAGCTAAAGTTATTTACTTCTTAAATAGTCCACCGTCAACTATTCATCTTAACTTAATAAATATATAATATTAAAATATTAATACATACACGCTCGAATTTCTAACTAGATGCACAAACACTGTGCGCCTTTTCCACGTTAAATCGCCATAGCCCCGCTATCCCCTGCTGCCACCCGCCAGCTGTTACTACAGAGAAACTGCACTACTTAATCACACGTGCGAGCAGGTCTCGTCATAATCGTCATTTACCTCGACCGAGACACGGTTGCCGGATCTATACAGTTTGGTTTGACGGGATGATAAAATATTAGGGAGGGTCGGACTCTTTTAGTTTGACAGTACGATAACATATTAGGGAGGGTCGGACTTTATACGATAGATAATATTCAATGAATATAGATTAATATTTTTTATTCGTTTGGTTTTGCGGGTGCACGTGCGCATGTGCTGCTGTGGAAGAACCGCCACTGCTTCAAATATTAAGACAACTTACATGGGTCGCCTTTCGGCGTCTTATTAAATATCGCAGTTCTCTCCACTTCAGACCACCGTTTTCTAGTCGACTTTCTGCTCGGCGTGGCAGTTTTCTTCTCTTCCTCGTCTTTGGACACTCTGGACAACCCCGACCCGACGGTCGCATCGATCTCGTCCTTGGTAAAAGTCGAGCTCGGTCTCACAGAGACGTTCGAGTCGTTTAAGAAGGACCGGCCCACGATTAGTGATTCTCCACTGCCGATCATATCTAAGGATAAGAGCAAAAATCATTATTATCCATAAAGTGGCCAACAAAAAGATGAGCAAGCCGGGTTTTTTACCATCATTTTTAAAATTCTATAGAGTGAAAGGCGCTCGACCGATTTGAATAAAATTTTATGACTTTTATTCATGGTTTTGTGCCGATTCAGCGGCGGGGAACGCTTTTGACCGAGGACGGCTTTTCGCTATCATACAGGGCGAAAAAGAGAGTGACGTAAGAAAGTAAAAATTTTGTCAAAAAACATATTTCACATAAAAGTAAAACATCCTTTTAAGGCTTATAGTGGAGTCGATCCGGTTTACGAAAATCCCTGACGAAATCGAGTAATTTTTTCCCCAATCGATACAGTAGGATCCTCTCGACATTCTGACATGATTTGTAGGGGGCGTCGCATAGGAGGGGGGCACGCCCCGTAAATCTAACCGACCACGGATTTTCCTAGATAACTCAGCCGGTTCTGATGCTACAAGAAAAATGTGAAGGAAGTGCAAAATTGAAGAGCTTGACAGAGCGCGTAAGCTCGAACAAACCTGATCCCGATATCTCAATGAGTTCGCGAATTATAGCGATTTTTAACTGCAAAAACAATAAAATTTTATTAATCATATCTCGAGAAGGGGCTGAGTTGGGGCATCAATTTTTCGCGAATCAACGGGTGACACCGAGTACTTTGATGGGCCCGAGGCTGGGGTTGGTGGGCAATTAGGAGGGGAGTAATTGGGGGGAAAAATATTACATAAATGCTAATAAGTAGTTTATTAATCGAGCTACGGGATCAGGCCAATCCCCCCCCCCCCCCCCCCCCTCTCGTAGCTGATAAAAAAATGAACAAATTGAATCCGGCCTGATCCCCGTAGCTCGATTAATAAACTACTTATTAGCATTTATGTAATATCCCCCCCCCATAACTTTACTCCTCATTGCCCCACCACACCGAGCGTCCGGCCCATCAAAGTACTCGGTGTCACCCGTTGATGCGCGAAAAATTGATGCCTCAACTCCGCCCCTTCTCGAGATATAATTAATTAAATTTGATTGTTTTTGCAGTTAAAAATCGCGATAATTCGCGAACTCATTGAGATATCGGGATCAGGTTTGTTCGAGCTTACGCGCTCTGTCAAGCTCTTCAATTTTGCCCTTCACATTTTTTTTGTAGCATCAGAACCGGCTGAGTTATTTAGGAAAATCCCCCAATGCGGCGCCCCCTCCAAATCATGTCAGAATGTCGAGAGGATCCTACTGTATCGATTGGGAAAAAAATTACTCGATTTCGTCAAGGGATTTTCGAGCCGTTTATTTCGCCAGAAGGACTCCACTATTAGATAAATATCTCAAAACAGGCGGTTTTTTGTTGAATGCGTTGTGGAAAAAGTTATCGAATTTAATATTGGAAATCCAAATAATATTTCCTTATAGAACAGAAATAAATATTTCCCAGCAGTAATTTTCCATTGCTAGGTCAAAAATCGATAAAGGCCGTATTACACTTGGGAATTTTTATGGCGCCAGCAATGGCAATTACAATTCAAGGATTCAGGCGCTGTACACCGTTCTCCGTACTACAGTCAGAAATTCTACTCTTCTGACAATTAAAATGGCACGGATTCATGCGCAGTACACTGTTCCCGATCAGCTGTCTCTCATTACCAGAAATGGGGCAGGCGCCATTTTAATTGCCCTTGCCGGCGCAATTGGGTAGACATGGATTATTCTGTTATTTTTAACTGTTTATTATTTGGCCGAACCAGGTATGAACAGGTAATGGCCATTTAAACCCACTGGTACTTAAATTAGCAGTTTACATTCTTTATTAATCTTATGGACTGCTAATTCAGCAACTTTTTGCACCTCCTATTTGTAAATAGCAGTAGCTGCTTTAACTGGTGATCAAAACGAACAGGTTTGCACATCTCTAATTCTGGGGATATTTTAGGGATTTCGACAGTACCCACTGCTGTTCTGACCGTTGACAATGCTCCAGCTGATCGAAAATGGTTTACTGCGCATGAATACGTGCATTATAATTGCCGGCGCAAGAGAAAAAATTGCCTAGTCTAATACGGCCTTAATAAGAAATATTGGGATCATTCCGCAGAACCCATCGATTTGTAAACGATTAGTAATCATCTGCTGAATGCACTAAAAAAAAAATTGATTTCACAAATCGATGGGAAATCGGGCGCCATTTTTTCCATAGAATTTAAAAAGCGATTTGTGATTTGACAGCGATTTATGTCAGTTTTGTTTGTCAGGTTGAGGAGTAAAGTTTATAAAAAGAGGAAAGAAGTGAATTATAATTTTAAAAACACACTATACACGATCTCCGCTAGTGAAGAGGAGCATTAAAAATAAAATTATCCATTTCTTTTTTTTTATGATCAAACACAAGCACTATAGGAAAAATCCTTTAGGGCACTCCGGGAGTGGTGTGTGTGCGCAAAAAGCGATTCACGTTGGTTTTGAATCGTTGGAGGTTATATTCGTTGCGAAAAACGACCTCGGGAAGATCGTTCAACAAGGATGAAGTCCTCCATATGAAAGAGTTCTTAAATAATGAAGTTCGAGGAGTACAAAGCTTAACCACATATGGATGGGCGGCAGTGGTTCGTCGTGTATTTCTGATATTCGCCGCTCCGGGCGGAATTAAGAGGACAAGGTCAGCCCAGCACTTTCCATGAAAATATCTGTAAAAGAGAGTCAAATCCCCAACCTGTCTTCGATGTTCTAGGCTGTCGAGGTTCTTTGTCAGCTCATGGTCTCCAATCAGACGAATGGCCCTCCTTTCGATGGAATCCAGTAGCCGAAGAGTATGTTTGGGTGAAGAGCTCCAGACATGACAGCAGTATTCTAGTGATGGTCGAATCTGGGCTTTGTATAGTGTCAAAAGTTGTTGAGGTGTGTACAACTTTCTAGTTCGGAAGAGTACACCAAGTTTCTGAGAAGCTATCTTGGCGATTGCCACAACGTGGTCATGCCAAGGCATATTTCCTCCCAGATTGACACCCAGCAAACTAATAGATGAAGCCAGTGGCATTGCGTGTCCGTCCATGACTATATCCGGTTCTATAATGTTAACCTTTTTAGAGAATACAACTGCCTGGGTTTTTTTAGCGTTAAATTCGACTTGGTTACTGTCACCCCAAGCCAAAATTTCTTCCAGGTCTTTGTTGAGGCGTGATACTTCATGCTGTCTGCGAAGATGTGCGTCGGCAGCCGATGTTTGTGCATTCAAAGAGAAAGATGATAAAAGTGTGCTATCATCAGCAAAACTAACTATCGGGTTTTTCGTTTTCACTAGAAGGTCGTTAATGTAGAGTAAGAAGAGAGTGGGAGACAATATGGGCCCTTGAAGAACACCGGCATTGATGGGTGTCTGAGGTGTCCGAGAGAAATCCGTCAATCGCCACTTGCAGAGAGCGGTCCTTAAGAAAGCTAGACAACCATGCACAGAATCGACGGGGCATACCATAGGATCGCAGTTTACTTAGAAGTCCCTCATGCCAAACACGATAACGAACTAAAAATCCAGTGCAACAGCCCGCGACTCTCCATGATGTTCGATTGCGTTGTTCCAAAGATGGGTGACATAGGCTAGAAGATCTCCAGTTGATCTGGACTTCCGAAAACCATATTGATGATCGCTGATAATGTTGAAGCCTTCCAGGTACTTTAGAAGATGTTGGTTAAGAGCTTTCTCCATTACTTTTGATATTTCGTAGAGAAAAAAAACCTAATAATTGATGAAAATATTTAGAAGGGATCCTAACCAAACAAAAAACTGACAGCAAAATGCATTCAACAGAAGTACAAATCGATGCGCATCGTGACGTCACCCCGATGAAGGAACGACAATATTTTTTTTGGATACTCTAAACCTTAAGCTGAAAAAAGGTACTCTTGATCAATGTAGCTAAAATGAACTGTTTTCAATGTCGGCATATTCAGTATATGTACAGCTTGTCGTTTCGTTCTGCGGCTACCAAAACTATTTAAAGAATGCAGACGAAATATTATCAATGTTGTCAAATTACTTACCAAGAATCTAGTAGGATTTATGAAATTTATTATTTATACCTCCTTTGAATACAGAATTTAACCTAATCGTTAAAAATATAAATATTATTATTCAGACTGAAAAACTGAGAGGTATTTTGAGTTTTAAGTAATATGTTCACACCTGCTTAATTTTAATTGCCGGACAAAATTAAAATATTAATTGAATTATCCATTTCCTAGCAAATCTGACAACATGTGAATATCCATTTACTCCAAACATTTAGTCGATTAATAGGATCACTTCCGCCTCTATTTTGTTTCACGGCATTAAACAGAGATGAAAATATAATATGCGATTGACTTGGACACGCCTCCGCAGACATTCGCCAGACACATGGCACTGCCATGCTCCAGACACGCTTTGATTTTTGACCAGCGACAGCGCGTTGTGGATGTTACACGTATAGTATAATTAATAGGGCAAATAGTAAAATAATGATTTTCCATATGGAAAAGACGCTTTGCATAAACTTTTAAAAGCCAATGGGTTTTATTTTCGCAAATGCCAAAATAAACGAAAATTGTTGGTTGAAAAACCAAATATTTTACATATGAGATATAGGTATGTGGTATTAGGAAATTTGACCTTTTTGAACTTGTAAAATTGCACAAGCCTGGAGGTGATAAAAAAAGTATGTCATTGATAATATCATAAAACAGGCTGGCCATATTCCCCTTATAACTCCCCCCTACATGTGTGAGCTAAACCCAATTGAGTTGGCATGGGCTCAAGTCAAAAGGTACATACGGAACCTAAACACAACAGGGGATTTCAGTTTAACCAAGCTGAAAGAGGTCTTAGATGAGGCCATAAGGTCAGTTACACCATCTGACTGGGAGAAATTTTGCCAGCATGTTATTAGTATTGAAAATAAATTTTGGGAGACAGATTACATGATGGAAGAAATAGAACCCATCATAATTACACTCGGCAATGATGACATTGAGTCCGACTCTGAAGATAGTGAGTCTGATAGTGAAGACGATAAAGACATAGAGTAGAGATCAATGATTATATCGTTTTTTTTTTGTTATTTTATACCTACTTTATGACGTTGAAATTTGGGAGTTTCTCAGAAATAAATTGTTGCATTCCTGTTTCTCCCAAGACTTTTCGTTCATATTATTTTAACATTTAGTACCTAGTTACTCCTTTATATTCACAAAAAAATTAACATATTAATATTTTTATATTTAATTTTACAATATAAGCACGACCATGGATTGTCCTTGCGGCCTGTTACCTTCCCTTCCCCTTACGGATACCGCGTAGCCGCAGATCCAAACGACAAGCTATAAATTCCATTACTAAGTTAGTAACTAATAAGACAAAGGAGAAATACCGCAAATTTCAAGACACTACCATAAACTGACACTGGCATAAATATTCTTATTTAAATCGGTACATGTGAAAATTATCATAGCAACAATGAGAGAATTTTATGAACATAAAACAACAATCAATGCAAAAAACCATATTGAGCAAAAATATTTTTTTTTCGAAAACAGTTCTTTTATCGACATTGATCAGTATCTTTCTTTCAGCTTAAGGTTTAGAGTATCCAAAAAAAATATTATTGTCATTCCTTCATAAAAAAAAGCATTTTTGTGTAACGCCTAGTCCGCCCGGGCGTAGGAAGAAAAATGTATAGCTTGTCGTTTGGATCTGTGGCTACGCGGTATCCGTAAGGGGGAAGGAAGCCAACAGGTCATAGGGACAATCCATGAGCGTGCTACTATTATTTCAAAATTAAATATAAAAATACTAAAATCTATAAAACAATGTTGTTTATTAATTAAAAGTCTAAACAAACCGGATTTTTTTTGTAAAGAATGGGTTTGGGTCTTAAAATCAATCATAAAGAATTTTTCCCCTTGGCACACTGTATATATATTTGACGATAGGCCTTAATAAATTCATGTTTTCTTCTTAATTCGGTATTTAATTTGATAATCGTAATCGTAACAGTTAATATTTTTGCAAGTAGTACAAAGTATTTTATTATATATATTAATTAAATTTCCATACCTGTTTTAAACTCTAGATATAACTTTTCGATAATGCGTCTTATTACATTAAAGTCAAATTTTAATTTGTCTATAACTGATAAACGAGACCTTTTCTTGTCGGTAGACGATAACAACTTTTCAGGATTATTTGCTTTGCTTCATCTTCCTTATGAATTTTTTTAATCATGCTAATACCAGCTCCTGTATACATGGAGACCCTGTCCAAATTTCGTTTTAACGGCAAATTAAATGCATAATTTCTGGCTTCCTCATCACAAGCATTATAAAAATTAGCAATAATTTCCCAAGATTAGCCCTGCAAAGTTTTTCCACGAATATATGCCATTGCAATACAAAGAAAAACGCACAGAAGTTTTTTTTACTATTTGCGCCATTAATTATATAATACACGTAACCTCCACCACTCGCTGCCGCTGGTCAAAAACCATAGCGCGTCTGCGCATAGCAGTGCCATGTGTCTGGCGTATGTCTGCGGAGGCGTGTCCAAATCATTCGCATATTATATTTTTGTCTCTGTTTAATGCTGTGAAACAAAATAGAGGCGGAAGTGATCCTATTAATCGACTAAATGTTTGGAGTAAATGCGTATTCACATGTTGTCAGATTTGCTATTAAATAGATAATTCAATTAATATTTTAATTCCGTGCGCTAATTAAAATTAATGAGTTGTGAAAATATTAATTAAAACTCAAAATACCTCTCAGCTTTTCAGTCCGACTAATAATATTTTCTAACTTTTTCACGATTAGGTTAAGTTCTGTATTCATAGGAGGTATAAATAATAAATTTCATAAAACTTATGAGATTTTTGGTAAGTAATTTGACAACATCGATAATATTTCGTCTGCATTCTTTAAATAGTTTTGGTAGCCGCAGAACGAAACGACAAGCTGTATATGAACTTCTCCTATTATTTTTAAGTGTTCTATCTGAACCCGGCAGATTGCCCACATATTCTGGGACACCCTGTATATCATTTTTGGAAAATTAGTATGTATACCTCGTACGAAAAACCACCTTCCTGAACTCCGTATTGCGAGTCTTAGATTGCGCCTCGACACGCAATCTTTACGGTCGTCTGGCAATGTTCAGCTTTTCCTACTAGGTTTACAATATACTATTAGTATTATTACCTAATTTTTTCGTCGGTGTCTTGGAGACAAAGTCGAAAATATCACGCGACGGCTGAGTTTCCAATGTGACGATCGGAGTGACCTCAGAAACAAGCGAAACGGTGGGATTTGTTTCGGCGGGTTTCTTCAGGAGGCTGTCGTAAACGTCGTAAAATTCTTCCGCTAATCCGAACGTGTCCCGATTTGAGTTCCGAACAGCCGTTCCCATCGACTTCTTCAATATGCTCTTTTTCGCAGTCGGTTCTCTTATCGGTTCTGTGGCAGAGTGAGCGAGTTTTGGTGAGCTCTTATCACTTAAAACTAAAAAATAATAATAATAAGTATATGCTGAAACTATGTGGTTAACGATTTCTAGATGAATTTAGGTCATTTGACTAAACCATCTGATGTACCGTTAATGAAAGTAAGTTAAATGTTAACTATTAAATCGAATTTACGAAGAATTGACCATAGCTCTCGCTTAAAAGAAATATTTGGCATACAGTGTCCCACCGCGAACCAATTCGATGTATACACCGTGTCCAAGATAAGGAGGGCCAGTACAGGGATCTCGGAAACCGTAAGAGATATGAAGTCGGTTAAATGGAAGTAAAGTTGCGCAATTACGTGCCTAAGAATATATCGTTTAGAACGTTTTAAAATTCCGACTAGTTCCGGAGATATCCGAAAAAAAACGAAATTCTGAAAATCGTTTTATTTTTTTAATGGTTTTTTTATATATCGATTTCTAAAGTAAATTGCACTTTAACATTGCCACTTTTTATGCTCTATCTAATAGCGTTAATTGTTTTGTAATCCGACGAGTCCTGTTCGAAAGGCCATTATTGACTTTCTTTTTTTAAATACGGTCCTGTTTTCCTGATATTGGAATTTGAGAGATTTTTTTTCTCCCGAATGTATGACACATTGTGGTTTAATGACGTTTCGACGGTTTTTTGAACAACATCAGGAGATATTGGGATAGGGTCCTGTATTTCTCCTAATTTTATAAATAATAACTCATAAGTAAGCTCTAAATTTTTACTTATGTTGGACTTGTTCAATAAATAACAAATAATTTAATAATAAACGACAAATAAGTGAACAAAAAATAATGCAATAATAAAACGAACAACGAAAAAAGTAAGGATAATCAGGTGTTCAAAATGATTTCCGAAGCACAAATAACATCTTCCAACTGTCGATTCTAAAACATTTGACAACATTTCTGGCGTAATACTTTGAAAAGCTTCAAGCACAAACCTCATAAGTTCGTCTTCTGTTTCGAAGTTATGTTTATAAACATACTTTTCGATATACCCCCAGAGGAAAAAATCTACCGGTGTCATATCAGGGGAACGTGCTGGCCATGGTGTTTCAGAATACGTTCCAATCAGTTTTCCAGTAAATCCCGAAGCAACAGAAGTTTGAAATAATGTTTCTGTATTTAGTTCACTATTTGTGGTTTATTATTAAATTATTTGTTATTTATTGAACTAGTCCAACGTAAGTAAGCTTACTTAAAAAAAGCTCTCAAATTCCAAGATCAGGAAAACAGGACCGTATTTAAAAAAAAAAGTTCATAATGGCCCTTCGAAGAGGACTCCTCGGATTACAAAACAATTAACGTTGTTAGATAGAGCGTAAAAGTAAAAGTACAAGTTACTTTATAATTCGATCTCAAAAAACCCAGGAAAAAAATAAAATGATTTTTCACAATTTAGTTTTTTTCCGGATATTTACGAAACTACTCGGAATTTTAAACGGCCTATTATTAGGCACGTAAATGCGCAACTTTACCTCCATTTAACCGACTTCGTATCCCTTACGGTTTCCGAGATCCCTGTACTGGCCCTCCTTATCTTGGACACGATGTATATGGAAAACTATACATAGAAAAATTTTGAAAATTAGACAGTATGCTAGTCTTTATGTGGGCAGTTCGACTATAATATTTTCAATATGATGGCACTTCCGGTCATACCGGAAGTCGGTGTCAACTTGCTAATTTTAAATGGAACACCCTATATAAACATATTGACATTTTTGACAGATTTCGTATAGCATGTCCTATACCTAAGTCTAAGTAAGTGCGTTTGTTCGGGTTTGTTAGTTTGCAGACCTTAAAATAATTATTAATTTTTCCTATAAGAAGCCTTAATTATTTAATGTGGGTTGGATTCCGTGTGAAATGGACCTGCCTTTTTATATTTTTTTACAATATTTTGATAACTATTAATATAGGGTGTTCAAACAATAAGATTTTCAAAATGGAAAATTTTATAATTATTTTCTATTTAGCATTAAAAGTAATGATAGTTTGTCTATTCCGAAATTTTGTATTTTTCGAAATACAGTGAAACCTCTCATAACGGACACCTCTAATAAGCGGACATCTCTATTGAGCAGACATTTTTTCATAGTCCGGAACTAGGTACCTATATGAAATCATGAAAACCAACCTCTCTTGAGCGGACTCTCCTTTGGGCGCACGCGGACAGGCTGTTTTCATTCAAAGAGTGCGAAAACCCTCCTTTAAACTTTAAACGGACAAAAAAATTTTCACAAAGTATTTGGGAGACGAATAAGTAAGGTGTAAAAACTCTCTGAAGACAAACCGGCAACCAATCGCGTATGCGTGACAGCGCGAAAGAACTTCGCCGAATGACAGTATGTGTGATTCCCCGACAGCAGTCTGCCGTTTATTTACGAGTTATAAGGTTAAAATCGTAAACAATGGCACAAAAATGTCGCGTTTTGAGTCTGAAAGAGAATATTGATGTTGTGGAAGTTTGTAATTTGATAACAATGATTTTGGAGAGTTCATTAACATTGATAGCAATGTGCTATTAGAAGATGATAGTGACCCCATTCCTACCGATTATGTAGTCAAAACTGAAACCACATCACTATCTGACGACTCGGATGAAGAAGTTGAATGCAGTAATCAAACAAATGTTACCAATTATCAACAAGCCATTAGTATGGTAAAGGAATTATAAGAGTATGCAAAGAATAGTGGTGACTCTACAGCAATGGAATTGTTATCAGACTTGGAATTACATTTTCTGGATTGCAAGTATATATATTGCAATATACGTTATTAGATTGTTTTAGTACTACATAGTAACCAAAACTAGTGTATTTTTGTTATGTTATGTTTACTTGTACATACATATACATAGTAATAATTTTGCATTTACATATTACCTAATAACAAATTTACCATGGGCGGACACCTCTATTAGGCGGACACATTTAGACGATCCCGTAGGTGTCCGCCTAAGAGAGATTTCACTGTATTGTCAATTTAATATTTCTGTACGGCGATTTTGCTTCGGATTTTGAGTTCAGTTATTCCTAGTTCGCTATGACGGCTTCGAAAATCGGTAGAATGCTAAAGAAATGTATGAAGCTGTCACCATTTCAAAATTTTTAATGATCATGTCGGGGCGGTTAAATTATACCAACAAAGATTATTTAAACTTATTTAATAATAATGGAGAATGTGATAAAGTCATATCAAGAACATATGTCACATTTCCAGTTGAAAATGAACTTTTTTTGCAGATTTCTCAATTTCATTTTTCATTTCATTGTTTGAACACCCTGTATTAATGGTTATCGAAATATTATAAAAAATATATTAAAGCAGGTTCCTTTCAATAAGAAATTCAACCCTAGTTATATCATAAATAAAAGTTTATCTGTAGCTACGAAAGGAATGAAGGCAAAAAAAAATTCTGGGGTTAACAATGTTGTCACATACAGGGTGTTTCGGGAGGAAAGGGAAATATTTTGGGAACATGTTCAGAAGGTCAAAATAAGAGAAATTAACCTATATGTTTTAATCCGATTCTTAACCGTCTATGAAATAATCGGTTCTAAAGTTTTTTTTGTAAAGTTTTGGAGTAATTAAGAAGTTTTGTATTTCTAACTCCAGTTTGTAGGTATTTCATTGCTTGTCAATACCTAATTTAATTGACAAGCATGGTTGTCAGTTTGATTTATTCGGAGCGTTTCGACTCGAAAAGAGAAAAGGTTCCATACGTAATGCCTCACACATTCACCCATAGCGAGTATGCTGACATGATATTCGTGTATGGTTTCTGTAATGGTAGCGCATTACGGGCTGTTGATGAATACCGACGTCGTTTTCCAAATCGAAGAGTTCCTAATCGAAAAGTGTTTCAATAAGTTTTTGCAAATGCTCAGGAAACAGGAATGTTTCCAAGCGTAAGGATTGATTCTGAACGAGCGGCGGGTCTAAATGTGGAAAATGAAGAGAATGTTCTGGATATGGCTGAAGAGAACCCAGGTGTTAGTACGAGGCGGAATACGAAAGAACTTCGATTAGAATCACATGTGGGCGTTTGGAAGACATTTAGAAAAAACGGTTTAGAGCCTTTCCATGTTCAACCGGTCCAACATCTTCAAGAAGGTGATTATGGCTTAAGGGTTCAATTTTGTGAATGGATCCAACAAAATCGAGGCCTACATAAATACATTTTATTTAGTGATGAAGCTCAGTTCACCCGCGATGGAATCAATAACTGTCACAATGGACATCGGTGGTCAGATGAAAATCTTCATGCCACGTTTGAACGAAACATCTTACTGGAGATGGATATTTACGGTTTTTGGAAGACCATTAAACACACATGTTGGATGATGTTTCGCTAATTGTTCGACACCGAATGTTCTTTCAGCACGATGGAGCCCCACCTCATTTTAGTCGCCGGACTCGCCGGGTGCGTAATTTCTTGAATAATCGTTTTCCTGATCGTTGGATTGGCAGAGGAGGACCTCAAGCTTGGCCACCGAGGTCACCAGACCTAAACCCACTGGATTATTGCCTCTGGGGGTGGATGAAATCACTAGTATACGAAACACGAGTAGAAACCGTGGAAGGACTCCACAATCGAATTTTTAATGCTGCAAATATCATTATAAACAATCCCCAAGCAATTCAACGCGCAACACGAGCGATTAACAAACGTGGTGCAGCTTGTATTGAAGTTGGCGGGGGTATTTTCGAAAACATTCTAAATTAGTGGAATTTTGTTGTTTTACTAGTATCTATTGGTGTTGCTTTTGAAATAAAAAATAGTTACAAAAAAAACTTTAGAACCGATTATTTCAGAGACGGTTAAGAATCGGATTAAAACATATGGGTTAATTTCTCTTATTATAACCTTCTGAACATGTTCCCAAAATATTTCCCTTTCCTCCCGAAACACCCTGTATATTAGATTGTAGTTTAATAAACTCTTACCGATAAAAACCTAAAATTACATTTACGCATTTAAAATAAATTGTAATAAGAAACTCTATTTTAGTTTGAATATTATTAAAACTTTCTTTTCATACTATTTATTTGTTTAAATGCGAAATAAAATATTTTTTTGATTAAACTACTTTTAATCTAAAAATATAGCAACATAGCGCGTTGTCAACGGTTACAGGTAGCTAGCGCTAATTTGATTGGTTATATCCCAGACAGTTGAGCACGTGCGTCTCGTGAGACACCCGATGGGCCATCGGGCTTGTTCGCCGACGTCCGATATTTGAAGGATATACCCACCCAGTTGCGTAGTGATAAAAAGGATAATTTATTGTAACCTTAATAAAAATAGTTACCTACCTTCAAATATAAAATGCAATTACTGAAGAATTTCCTAGTTTTTATTATATTATTTAAAATAATAATAGCACGCCCATGACTAGAACATGATTTAAGCGATATTGCTTTCCCCTTACCGATACGTCGGAGACATAGATCCACTTGTTAGACTTAGGACATGAAATACGAAATATGCCTAGAAAAATGTAATGATATATAGGGTGTTCCATTTAAAATAAGCAAGTCGACACCGACTTCCGGTATAACCGAGACTGCCACCATATGCAAAATATTTTAACTGAGTTGTCCCAATCAACAGTAGCATACTGTCCAATTTACAAAATTTTCCTATATAAACTGCTGGCCATTTGCTTTCGAGCAAGAAAAATTTCGCCTAAATTTAAAAGTTAATATTTTCTGAACCAGATATGACATCGATCTCCGGTTTTTAATGGTTGATAGATTTGTCCCTTAGGAAACAATTGCCAAAGTTGGATTGTCTTAAACTGTCAGAAAATTTCATATACAGGGTGTTAAAGAGGACGATGATTTTTGCTCCAATTTCAATAGCATGTAACTTTCACAATAATATTTTTAAATTTTATCACTGTACGTCAATTGAATCACTGGTTCATAGCAAAGAAATTAATCTGTCAAATTTTTGATATCTGCTATATTTTAAGAGATACCGATTTTTTTGAAAAACTTTGCTTTCTTCAACTTTTTGTTAGCTAGATCCCACTGTGCGTTGTATCGTGCAAACTTTGCAAGTGATTATTATACCTTATGAAAAGCTTGTTTATGTTCAGTAACAACAATTGTACCTAAATGTTGTGATGTGCAGTGGCGTACTTATAATCACTTATATGTCTATGTTTTATGAGTATCTCACAATTTTTTTGTATTGGAAAGTACTCGCCACCTAGATTAGGCAAGTTTTTCCTTATTTTTTAGTTTTTCATATCGCGCTACAGGTATATTATACAGTGTCTACAAAATTTTAAAAAAGAATTTTTTTATTTAATTGTTTGACAAAATTTATTTTTTTAAAATTTTGTAGACACTGTATAATATACCTGTAGCGCGATATGAAAAACTAAAAAATATGGAAAAACTTGCCTAATCTAGGTGGCGAGTACTTTCCAATACAAAAAAATTGTGAGATACTCATAAAACATAGACATATAAGTGATTATAAGTACGCCACTGCACATCACAACATTTAGGTACAATTGTTGTTACTGAACATAAACAAGCTTTTCATAAGGTATAATAATCACTTGCAAAGTTTGCACGATACAACGCACAGTGGGATCTAGCTAACAAAAAGTTGAAGAAAGCAAAGTTTTTCAAAAAAATCGGTATCTCTTAAAATATAGCAGATATCAAAAATTTGACAGATTAATTTCTTTGCTATGAACCAGTGATTCAATTGACGTACAGTGATAAAATTTAAAAATATTATTGTGAAAGTTACATGCTATTGAAATTGGAGCAAAAATCATCGTCCTCTTTAACACCCTGTATATGAAATTTTCTGACAGTTTAAGACAATCCAACTTTGGCAATTGTTTCCTAAGGGACAAATCTATCAACCATTAAAAACCGGAGATCGATGTCATATCTGGTTCAGAAAATATTAACTTTTAAATTTAGGCGAAAGTTTTCTTGCTCGAAAGCAAATGGCCAGCAGTTTAGTTTTCCATATATAGATCGACTGGATACCCGGTGGGGGACACCCTATACAGGGTGTTATGGAAATGACGTATTATATTTAAATGGGTGACTCCTGGGGTGTCCTAGAGAAGCGCTACATATATTTTTTTTAAACCGAACATTTAAAAAGTGGGGTAATTCACCCCTAAACCCGCACACAACTCCTCGGCACATTCATATATGAACATATTACATTGCCCAGCTGGGTAATCAACAGATGTTCAGGCACAATGTTGCCAAACTGTTTAAAAGTGTAAAACTTTAGTTAGTAAATATTTAGCTTACTTAGAAAGTAAATCTAGCACGCGATTAAGGAATCCAGGGCACAGACACCTTCAGTTCTTTTTTCTATGGGAAAAACTTTATGCTCATCACGTGTCCTGATGATAGTGTGGGAGTGCATAATAAGCTTATCACTAAACCCCATTCGGCCTCTTATTTCCAATCTCTTAACATAACCGGCATATCGTCGAAAGAAAACAACACAGTGAAACAGAACAAATTGCACTAAATCACTTAAAGAAACACACAGACACCCACGAGTTTAAAATTAGTTGGCAGTGCGGTAATGCACCTATTATCAGATTACACGAAAGCACTAAACACTAACGCATAATTACACTTTACAATAACACACATGGAACAAGAGCACTTAATCATCTCGCAATAGAAATCATAAAAACGCTAATTTCTATGGGCCATTAACCTTTACTAAAGATAAAATGAAACAATTGTGTAACTGCCCTTTCAAATAATAATGGACCAGTCCAAATTTCAAGATGCTTCCTGGTGGTAGCGCGGTTGCCATTTCCGAGACTATAATTATACAGGAAAGTAATAATATAGAAGGAAATAAAACATCGCAAGTGGCAACGCTGTATTTTTAAATATTAACCACTGCCGCGAAAAGAACAGGTCGTCAAGCCCGATTGTCCAAAATCAGCTGTTTAAAGAAGCCGGCGATATCGATCGACAGAACCAACGTTTTTATTTTTAAAATTTTTAGATGTTAAATACATTATTTGCCAGACAATAAGGGCGTATTTTTGTCTACATAGTAGCACTTTAAAATACTAATTCAGACTGAACGGTACTTAGACAGATGTGTTGTGACGCGAAAACTAATGTGATTTTGTGAGATTATTGTGTCAGTTTTTATTGGGTTACCTAGGTACTTGGTGTTTTTTATAAATTAAGTTGGTTTTAAATAAGTCCGAAAAGGTAAATAAAATTGTTTTTTTTTTCTAACGGGTAAGTGACATTTATAAACTTTTAAGTTGTCCAGATCTGACGGTATCGTTCGAATTGAACAAATGAGAAAATACCTGACCATTTATAAAATCCGCGGCGGTTCGTTCGAGTCAGTTCAAGTTTATAAATCAGAGATTGTTTCCCAGCGAACTGAACGTAAAAGTTTATAATAATGTACCCTGAAAAATAAACAACTTGAAATCTGTCAAAAGGTTATTGACTTTCTAAACAGTTTACCCTGAAGATATGACAACACTGTTCAAGATTCACTGCCATCCGGACAGGGGCACCACGTGGTAATTTTTGGTTTTGACATAAAGTCATAGGGCATATTAAATTAATGCATCATTTTTGGATATTTTTCTTCAATTTGTTTTCATCTCAGGAATTGCCGGTTTAAATATAATACGTCATTTCCATAACACCCTGTATATACAAACGTAGACAGCCAAATTTAATGTCAAAAAGCTGCTATTTTAAAAAAGTTGATAATTTTAACCTAAAGTTTTTCAACCTGATATCTTGTAACTGGAGAATAACAACCAATATTTCGAAAACCATAATACTTACCAATTCTCGATCCATTCCAATTGAGATTTTCCAAATCCTTAAAACTTTTCAAACCACCCTGTCCACTTCCACTATTAGATTTGTCCGGGGAATTCCCCGTATCAAAATCAATCATAGTGTGGCATTCTCTTCGTTTCCTTAATGTCACAAATTTACCTCTCGACTTGGTATCCTCGCTATCGGTCTCCGCCGAATATTTGAAGCCGTTAGAAGATTTTTTCTTAGAACTCTTTTTCCTAGAATCTGTCCTGGTTATGTTTAAATGGTCTAGAATAGCCCCGTGGTTCTTTTTGGCATTAAAACTAACTTCAAACGAACTTTTTCTTCCCTCTAGTTTAGGGCTTTTATTTACGCGGAGTCGCAGATTCTTGTTGGGACTAGATCCACCGTCTTCATCTACAGATTCCGTCAAATCAATGACAGTTTCGTTTTTCCTGTGGTCTTCCTCCGAATCAGACGAAACAGTTTCCTTGTCACTTTCTTTTGACTCAATTTCCTCGGATTCTGACTCTTTTCCAACTATATCAATTATATCAAATGTAGATCTTCTTGAAACTCTACTGGACACCTTTGTACCCTTCGATATTTTCAAACTGGGTGTGGATTCGGATGTTTCCTCGTCACTTTCTTTTGACTCAATTTCCTCGGATTCTGACTCTTTTCCAGCTATATCAATTATATCAAATGTAGATCTTTTTGAAACTCTACTAGACACCTTTGTACTCTTCGATATTTTCAAACTGGGTAGGGATTCGGATGTGAAAGTTCCATCAACTGCACTGGATGGTGTTCTAGAAGTTCTTAAGTTAGTACCATTTGAAGAGATTTGAGATTGATCTTCCATAGTACGATTCGAGGCACGATTTCTAGTAGATCTGCGATTGTGTTTCAACTGACTATCTTGATGTATATCGGAAATTTCATTCAGATTAGAACATATAGGATCAGGTATAGAGTTGCGTGATACTAGACTACTTTCATTCAACCAAGACGCGTCTTTTCCATTAGAAGATCCTTCCCAATTTGATGGTATATCAAAAGTAGCCCTTTTTGAAGATTGACGATCTCCATGTACATCTGAAATATCGTCTATATTGGAACGTATTTCAACAGTGCCTGTTCTCGAATGTTCTGTCCGCAATGACGTTGTGGTATTTATATTGTTCAACGAAGACGTTTCTAAGCCATCAGAAGAAGATATATCAAAAGTAGCTGTTTTTAAGGAATTTTTGATAGATTCCTCATTATCATTGTTTTGTTCTCGACACATTTCAGAATGCGGAAGCATGGATTCATCATCAAAATCGCTGGTGTTACCGGTTTTATTTAAAATATTAGAAGCGTCATTGTCCAAAACGTTAAAAGTACTTCTTTTTTTCTTCCTTTGCCCCTTCACAGATTTATTTACCTCAGAGTTGTTCATTAAGATACTTTTATTTGGAGAAACTTCAAAAGTTCTTCTTTGTACTGTGTTTGGTTGATCAGATGTTTGGTCTTTGGAACTGTTATTTTCTGCTACTTCCACAACTTTAATAGAAACGTCTATATTCAAATTCGCAATGAAACTATCACTTCTACTTGGTTCTCTTATATTTTGTGTATCTTTTTCAGAAGAACTGTGTTCATCATTCTCAATGGTTGCCTCCACAACATTCTTGCAAATTTTTGAGTTATTTTCATCCCTTGAATGCATAGATTGTCTAGGCCCATCTAATGGTGCAGTCCTATTTTTGTTGTCATCATGTACAATACTTTTTTGCATTTGCTGGGGTGAGCAATTATTGTTCTTATTCTCAAGATCATTTCTTGTATGTTTTTCATTACTGTCACATATCTAGAATTACAAAAAGCTATGTATAAATAATTTAAGGTGCGTTTATGTTGGAGCTGTGATAAACGAAAAGGGTGTCGATATTTAACTGATCACGTAATCAGGGCACGTGAACAGAACAGAACTGTATATTTTAACATGAGTCAATGCTGAAGAAAACGTAGAGAATATTTTTTTTTGAAGAATCTTCCGGAATCGACAGTGGTCCAATATAAGGTCAAATAATTTCAAAATTAATTAGGCAGAAAAATAAAATATACCTATCTATACTCGATTCATTTTACCAATTCAGTAGAATAAACAAACATCAGCGCCCGATAACCACGTACTCGATGCATAAACTTATTGCTATTGGTCAATCGGCGATAAAACTTACGATGCCGGAGCGCATTTCTAACAGGGTCGTAGTTCAGTGTATGCTATTATTTCAGGTATACGTGATTCGAGATTGTACAGGGTGTCCCATTTTCGACACTTTTATAAGGTATCTCCGTAATTGTTAGTGCTATCAAAAAAGTAATGTAGGTGCCATGTGCTCTTTTTGCGTCAAACTTAAAATGGTAAAATCAAAATTTGTTCGCTTAAGAGATACGGGGGAAAATCAAAATATTGACAATTTCAAAATTGCCCTATATTTTCTTAGTTAAAAGAGATACAGAAAAACGTTTTATGTACAGTGAGTCCCAGAAGAAATGTCTAAATTCATTTAAAATTCAGCGGTAAGTTTTTTCAAAAAACGCTCGTACCCGTCGATTTTCATTTTTTAATTTGTTTTTGTGGTAATTTCATGTATACAGGGTAGCTCAAAAATAAGTTACGACCATCAACTTCATTTTTTCAAATGAAAACATATATTTTTTATTTCATTTTTTAATTTTGCATTGAATTCTAAGCATGTTTCATGTACCATGTCCTATACATAAACTCAACAGTTATTGAAAAAATTAGGATTGAACATATCATTTAGGGAATCCAACGATCTATCAAATCTTCTGGCAATATGGCATTTTGGGCTCCATAATAAGTAAGAGTGTACTGTCTCACTGTCACCGTTTATTTCCATAGAAACTGTATGACAATTGTATTTCAAATAAGTATAATTATTGTCAAGCGTAGTTTCAAAGTTGCGGTTTTCACAATAATGGTGAAGTTAACGGAACGGGAAAAAAATTGAAATTCTATGCATGGTTGGGTTTGGTGATAAAACACGTACTCAAATAGAAACAGCCCAATTATTTAATGAAATCCATCCTGATCGTCCTCCCATATGTCAAAAGATGGTGAGTAGAATAGAGGCTAAGTTTAGAGAATTCGGTCATGTTAGAGATTTGCCTAAATCTGGTCGTCCTACTCGAGATGAAAATGAACAACTTGACGTTTTGCTTTCCTTGGAAGAAAATCCATGTACTCCCCTGTCGCACATTGGGGCCGATTTACACATGCCGAAATCTGTTGTTCACCGAGTAGTTGAAAAGCACAAATATCACCCATACAAAGTTATTCCAGTGCATGAGTTATTTGAAGATGATTTCGATAGGCGAAGTGAGTTTTGCGGACGCATGCAAAATATGTGCAATCTAGATAATAATTTAGTAAAAAATATTATTTTTTCGGATGAAGCTACGTTCTATTAGAATGGTAATGTGAACAGACAAAATTGTCGATATTGGGCAACAGAAAATCCGCATTGGATGATAGAGGTTCACAGCCAGTACCCTAAGAAAATAAATGTTTGGTGTGGAATCGTACGCGAAAGAGTAATTGGTCCATTTTTCTTTGAACAGTCTTTAACTGGACAAGTATATCTCGAATTTCTCCAACTAGAATTAATTCCAGCATTAGTGGCTTTATTTCCGAATCCATTGGATCCAAACTCCCCTGACGAAGAACTGATATTCCAACAAGATGGTGCTCCTCCGCACTATGCGGCCACTGTGCGCACATTTTTGGATGAAACCTTTCCCAATCGGTGGATTGGAAGGAGAGGACCTATCGAATGGCCTGCTAGGTCGCCAGACCTAACTCCGCTGGACTTTTTTTTTGTAGGGTTACCTCAAATCAAAATTATTTGTTAACAGGCCAAACAATATGCAGGAGTTGAAAGAAAGGATCCGAAGAGAAGTGCGTGTCATAACTCCGGAAATGGTTGGAAACGTGCAAAGAGTTTATTGATCGTCTTGGATATTGTCAAGCCGTAAATGGCGCACATTTTCAACATTTAATTTGATTTTGTTGTGTTTTTTTTTAATAAACAGGTCTTACTTATAGATATGTTCAATCCTAATTTTTTCAATAACTGTTGAGTTTATGTATAGGACATGGTACATGAACATGCTTAGAATTCAATGCAAAATTCAAAAATGAAATAAAAAATATGTTTTCATTTGAAAAAATGAAGTTGATGGTCGTAACTTATTTTTGAGCTACTCTGTATACATGAAATTACCACAAAAAAAAAATTTTAAAAATCAAAATCGACGGGTACGAGCGTTTTTTGAAAAAACTTACCGCTGAATTTTAAATGAATTTAGACATTTCTTCTGGGATTCACTGTATAAGCTTCTTTATACTGATTTGTTGAATAATCTGCCGTTTTCAGAATAAATACACAGAGTCAGATAAAAAAAGTTATCGGACCTAACCTCATTTTCTTAAATGGAACACCCTATATATTTTAATCTAAAAATATACTATTTTAAATTCTCCTTTCAAATATATAACACACCATGGATGATATTAGTTTCCTAGGCGATTTATTTAAACTTTATTACTTTGAAACGAAATAAAAGATTCAGATTAAGGTAAAAAATAACGGGAATCATCGCAAATGTTCGGAATATGTCCTTAAATAGTTACTGTCTTTCCAGATAGCGAACAAAATATACATTTAGCGCCATTTCTTCGTTCTTTCCACTTTCAATATAAACTGATATCATATCAAATTTTTCAAAATGCGATAGATCATTTTCGCAAGTGAATATGTAAAAATGAAATTGACGTTAAATGTTAATAGTCAACATAGTTGTTTCAAGGATATTAGCTTTTGTTTCATGGTCTACTGTGGTTTAAAGTAATAAAGTTTAAATAAATCGCCTAGAAAACCAATATCATCCATCAAACTGTCAATATTTTGATTTTCCCCCCGTATCTCTTAAACGAGCGGAAATTTTCCAATTTTGATTTTACCATTTTAAGTTTGGCCCAAAAAGTGTACATACATTACTTTTTTGATAGCACTAACAATTACGAACAAACACTATAAAAGTGTCGAAAATGGAACACCCTGTACTGTCATATTGTTCTTAATGCGAGCCTGAGTGCTGTTCACGTGGTTGTCGCGTATATTTGTTTTGGTCTTCTGAATTGGGAGAATGGATAGACTATAGGTTATTAAATATTTAATAAGATTTTATATCTATATATATCTGTTTTGGTTGAAGTAGTATGGGAATTAGGACGATAGTTCATACACGCAAAATTATTTTCGAGTTGTGTAATATGAAAAATTATAATATTATACAGGGTGTTTAGATAATGCATCAGGATATTTGGACGGGTGATTATACATGTCAAAATGAAGTTAGTGCTAAGCCATATGTCAAAAAGTTGCACACTCAATACTTTTCGAGTTACAGCCCGTTAATGAGCAACTTTTCTTAATATAAATTTTCGATATTTTGTGAAAAATGTAAAATTAAATTTTTCCAATTAAAGAAAACTAATGAGGATTTTACGTTAGATTAACATAATCTTTCAACATGCATCATCAGCAAAAATCATGAGAACGCCTTTGCTGGCAGGCAGGAGGCGAGACGGCAGTCGATGTCGGGCTCTCGGCGCGGTCAACCGCCGATTGGGATCCCCAAATCGGTCTCACCAGCGATTTTATTTTTTCCAAAAAGTGCTCGACACCAAATATTCCAAGAAGAGTCAATTTTATTCCAAATACTCGAGTGTTTCAGGCAAGTTTTAAATAACACTGAAATGTCTTCAAACACTCGTGTATTTTGGGCCGAGTATGAATAAAACTTAAAATTCATTTTGAAAACTCGTAGCTGTCCGTACGAATATAAATAATACTGCGATATCTTCGAACACTCGTTTTGGTGCGAGTATAAATAATTTCAAATAAATTCGTTAACGCAACGTGGGAGATAAACTCGTATTTATTAATATAGAGTAAAGAGCACCATCGATTGCAGTTCAACATTTTCCAGAGACTATAAACCTCGTTGTCTACAAGAAGTGACGGTAATAAGAAGTCCATGAAATATCTTAAGTTAGTATTAATAAGCCTCTACCGCGTCTTCTAAATATTTTGGAAATGACAGGATAGTTGAGATCCCTTTAGTTGGGAAAATATTAGCTTAGGACAATTTTCTACTGTAAATAATGTAAAAACCTAAAATTTAAATAAGTACGTGATAGAAGATAGGTTGGGTTGAAAGAACAGAATGTTAGCATAGGTTAATTGTTCATTGTAAATAATTAACTAAAGACCTAAAATTAAATAATAAAAGCCCCTCCGTGTTCAATATAACAAAATACTATTGTTGTTATATTTTAATTGGACTTTCCCGTGCCAATACAAAAACAAGTATAATCTGAACAACAGTTAGGCCTCCTCCTACGTTCAACTAACTATACTTTTAAAATTAAAGTCAAGTCATTTACTTCTTATACACAATTTTTGCCCTCATTACTTAAATTGCGCTCTGGTGGACTGCTGACAGCTTCCAGTTAGCGGAGAAAGGATGGTGGGCCCACTTAAAGACCGACGGACACGTAGTTGTCCCTCGGCTGGCATCCCTGACACAAAAAACTCGAAACGAAAAATCGTAATCGGAAAACTTAGCGTAGGAAAAAATATAGTTAAGTAGGTATGCATTAAGTTGCGATGAATTTTTCATTACTTACTAAGATTGGCGACAGTGTCGTCCAGTTCTTAAATATTCAAATCAAAGGATTCAACAGTTAGATTGGTATTAATAAATAATTCCTGGGTGGGGGAATACACCTTCTGGATGGAAGCCAAATTGGGGCAAAATTAAAATTAGCCAATTACCATCTAAATTCTAACTAATAATCAAGTTCAATTAAATTCAAATCAAATTGGTAAATTGGTTATACAGGGGTTATCAAAAACGTCTTACGTAAAACGCGCCGTAGGAGAACGCTTAGAGCTACCTACCTTTGATTAAGCGCAAAACGGACGGACGTTACGGGTTACGTACGTCGCTTATATCACGTATTGTAATTTCGTATTTTTTCAAATAAGGTGATAACAAGAGGCACTTTACCTACACAAAAAATAAAAACAATGCTCCGGTCAAGGACTGCTTGATTTCATAAAAATCAAAATATGCTTAATTTTCTAATCAAGCAGGCCTAAGGTCCCAAATCCCAAATTTTTTTGTCATTTACATCTATAGGTATCTCATCACTTATCCTGGGACACACTGAATGTTTGAAAGTTTAGTATTATGTAAAACACTTTCTCAGAAAGATTTGCAATCATTCAATGTGTACTTACTATTTTTTCATCTTCAGAAGTTTTCTTCTTAGTTCTTCTTGTTCTACGTCTTGTTTTGTTTTTAATACCCTCCTCACTATCCGTAGTGTCAGTGTAATTTTCTTTATTGTCCAAGTTTAAATTTTCTACTGCTTCTGTCTTATTTAATTTCTTACCATTATCAATTATGTCAACCTATTAAAATAAATCCAATAAATAAATAAATGGGGGGGAATCCAACCAAAATTAAACTGCCCCCATCTACTTTAGCATACATACATAGAAAAAGGCGGTTCACGGTGGGACACCCCATATTTTTTAGTAATTCACCCTGCATTGAATAAACTCCAATTACTACATAATTATTTTTCTAAAGAAATATTTTAATGCCGATTCGTATTGGAGAAGTATCTGGCTTAAATTATTTCCAATTAAGATGAACTAAATAAGATCTTCATATGAGGAAAGCCAAAAACTTACTGGAGGTAGAAAACTAGGACGCCTAGCCTTCTTCGTCTTCTTCGCTCTAGTCCTAACAGATATGTCGGAGTCACTTCTGTCATTTGAAAGGATGTTTAAGTCTTGAGTGTATCGAATTTTCCTTTTCTGTTTTGCTATTTTGGTAACTGCTCCATCTGACAGATCAGTACTATCAGATTTAAACGAAAAAGCATTATCTGGTAGGGTAAATATAGGTTTTTTCTTTTTCCTGTTACTTCTAGAAGCTGATAAGGGAATCTATAAAAACAATTAACTTTTGCAGATACGATTTTCAAAATATTTCGTATAAGCTAAGCTCTAGAGATGAAAAATTTGTGAAACCATGCCACTAAAGTATAAAACTGAGATAATATATTTATTACCAAAAATATGAATTAATACCTCTGTTAGAATATTTTTACTCGCACTCTTAGTTGCATCTGAACACTCTTCAGTTTTTCTAATTTTCCTTGACCTACACGACTTTTTCTTTTTGGTTTCCGTACATACTTCACTATCTGTAAATACTGATGAAATGGAGCTGTTTAAGGATTCACATTCGAACTCAAATGCTACAGAATTTTTTGAGTTTATCCTTGCAATGCTGGGAGTTGCGAAGGGGGAGTTTCTTGTTGATGATTTACGAGTTCTACTTAACATTTTTCTCGATCTAGCAGACATCTAAAAAAAAGATGCCAACTATATTGAAAAATACCATACCACATGTTCTCTTTTATCAGTTATCAACATGAAAAAGTTAAAGGAAAAGATCCCATAGTATATTTGGCAAAAACCGGCAAGTAACAAGGATTCTGGGATTCAGACAAAATACAAAACCAATGTTAAAGGATAATGTTACTAATGAAATGACTTTCAGAAACAATCAAAAGCCATTCATCCTACTTTTCTGTGTAAAATCAATATATTCTACATTTTATTGAGCTGCCTAACAATTAAAGGTAGAAAAAAATGTCTTGAACAAAAGTTTTGTGATCTCTACTAAAATTTGATACCTTATAACCGAGAGTGAAGAGATATATCCAGAAAAATGTTTTCCTGGTCGATTTTTCCGAAAATGATAACTAACCCACCTTTTGTATAGTGAGGCATTTTATTTCGTACCCTCGTTACTAAAATATGGTACAAATCTAGAACAAGGTACAAAAATTTCAAATTTGCAGTTTTTAACCTAAAAACTATTTTGCTTCATCCCCGTTTTGCGTAAATTCTGATACTTACCTTTTTAGTAAATATTTCAATGGAACTGCACTAATTGCATTAAGTTTACACACCACCAAACAATTTCCGACTAAACTCCAAATTAACGATTCTGACGGTTATTTAAAATGACAAACACAAACAGACTCAAATATTTTTAATTTTTTCAGAAATAAAAAATGACATGGTATAAGTAACAATAGGTATGATTGCACGCAGATGATCACGTGGCTTGGCGAGTAAGTTTTAAATCTCTTATGGAAGTTTACATTGCTGTCATCTTTTTTAACTCTTTTTTGAATGTATTAAAACGTTTTAAGCATGTAATGATATATGAAATGAAAGAATAATATATGACGAGTATTTACGTATATTAATTTCATAGAAATATAACCCACAAATACCACTAAAAAAAGAAAAGATATTAGACAAATTCTTCGCGCCATTTAAGCCGGCCATATGGCCGGCCATGGTACCGGCGACGATAGCCGAAGCATGCCGAAAGCTGCTCGCCGACCACTGCTGGCTTTGAAACAGTGTTGCCAGACTTTTACAATTGTAATAGATCCACTACTATTTAAGATTCTTGTTGTGGGGCTCCCCCCCCATATGAAATTTATGTTCAATCTGGAGGGACCACCTCCAGATTGAACATAAATTTCATCTAATAGGAAAGTAACGACCCTTTTTTTTCGTACTCTTTTTACTCTGACACCGTTTTTTACTATTCCTAGGTTTCGAACCGGCACTCTATTTCTTTCGATCACGGATTTCTGGCAACACTGCTGCATGGTTGCCGTAGTTTTTGGTGGACATTTTGTAAGTTTACCAGAACGTTTTCTTATAGTCTTGTGTTTATTAAAAAAAATATCTGAATTTTCATAAAATGAGGTGCGCTATGTTCGGTTGTGATATGGATAACCAGGCAAAGACATTTAATAGAAATATAAGGTTTTTCCGCTTTCCTAAAGATAAAAACAAACAATTAAAATGGATACAGTTGTGTAAGCGGAAAGATAATTAGGTCGTATTTTAGCTTTAATCTTTGTTGTATGTTCATGAAATAAATATTCCTAAATACCATGATATTATTCTTTCATTTCACATACCACTAAACGTAAAAACTTTTAATTAAAACGGCGTCAGAGTAATAATAGTACGAAAAAAAGGTCGTTACTTTCCTATTAGATGGGGGACCACCTCCAGATTGAACATAAATTTCATATGGGGAGCCCCACAACAAGAATGTTAAATAGTAGTGGATCTATTACAATTGTAAAAGTCTGGCAACACGCTTCGGCTATCGTCGCCGGCTTAAATGGCGCGAAGAATTTGTCTAATATCTTTTCTTTTTTTAGTGGTATTTGTGGGTTATATTTCTATGAAATTAATATACGTAAATACTCGTCATATATTATTCTTTCATTTCATATATCATTACATGCTTAAAACGTTTTAATACATTCAAAAAAGAGTTAAAAAAGATGACAGCAATGTAAACTTCCATAAGAGATTTAAAACTTACTCTCCATGCGCACGGCAGACGAAATTGGGACGGTTAGATATCATACCTATTGTTACTTATACCATGAAAAAATGACAAACGGTTTTAAAGGAAGGAAGGTATTATGGTATTTATAAGAGGTTAGAAAGAAATAAAACATTATTTTCTCTCTATTGGTTGAATTTAATTTGACCAATCATAAGACCGTATGGTCAAATACAACGGATATTATATTCGGGAACATGGGAAACGTTACAAGCACCAACAGGCGGGTTCAACCTGTTATTCTTCTGTGCAAAAACCAAATGCAGCACGAAGCGCCATAGTTTACGGTTATTCGGCTTATTCAGAGATAGCGCTATCTATGTTACTGTTTCTTTAGTTGCCTATGGAAGAAAGTTTAAGTAGTTCCATGGAGTATTTGTCGGGAAATCCCCGAACGTCGGAGCTCAGGGCACCATCATATTTTTCTAAGAAACGCTTCTTCATTCTCTTAGTTTCGGATTTTTCAAAAGTTTGACAGGTTCGATTAGGGTTTTAAGTTTCTCTGTTGTCACCTCTCTTTTTTTGGATCCCTCCGTCAATAGACAGAGAGGACTCGATTTTGTATCTGCCGTCGTCCTACCTATACACGATTCTCATCAGCCCGGTGAGACTGCTTATGGGGGAGGTCGAAACACGTAAGAAGGCCTTGGAAGTGATGCTAAGCCTACTCTGCTCCATACGCTCACATGTAACCTACTTTTATCTATCTATTTCACTCTATCATTTAAGCGTCAATATCAGACTTACGTAGAGTTAATATGGAAAGCCCAAAAGTGAGTGTTTATGCAGGCGACTTGATCCTGGTCATATTTGTCTCACTTTACTGAATTAGGGAAGGTTGCTGCAGACAGAGACAGGTATAGAATGCGAACAGCACGAATTGTTAAATAGTTTAACAAGCTAACTTCCTTCGTCTGGCGGGCATGGAAATCAAGCAACATCTGATATGATTTAAAATGGTGGAGAAGTGGAGAAGACGCATCTTTAAATTTTAAAATAATTTTTAATATTCTAATCTTTCACGAAAAACGTCGTTTCCTTTTTGGTGCAAGTGAGTAATTTGTAATTGAAACATTCATTTAGTCATCTTTACTGAGAGTAAGCTTCAATAATAATTTCTTTTCCTAAATCATATGGGGCCCAAAAATATGCTTGGACTTGAAGCTTGAAATATTTGCTAGGACCTAGAGCCCACTTGAAGATGGTAAAATATTTTATGTAAATTATGATTTACTTCCTATTTTTTAATAAAACTACTTACAAGCTTATTTCTGAAGTTTAATTTTTCATTTGTAGTTACGTTATTAGTTTAAAAAAATGAGTGTGTAAGGATTATTTTAAAGTGATATTTACAGCTTAAAACATGTCAGAATCCTAATATTTGATTTTCACTACTTAAGTAAATCAAATAAAAGGGTTTGAATGTTTTTTGTTGGTTAAATGTCACTTTAAAATATTGACAGTAATAAAAATTTTGACAAAAGTGACATTTGAAAAGCACGTGCGTTTGTCAGCTGATTCCAGACGGAATGGATGCCTGGTTTGTTCGTTTGTTCATACTTGCTTCGATGTGTTAACACGGCTGTTTGTCTTCTTCCTGTTTATAAGTATTCGTTGATTCTCATCATAAAAGTGAGCCACACCACAGGGAACTAAACTCTATTAACGATCTGTATTTACCATCAGTTGTAGCCAAGAAGCTTAAAATTTAACTAATTCTCCATCACTTTACTAAAAATACAAATTGGGACACCCTGTGTACCTACCTTATTATTATTACTGTTATTTATGTTGTCCTAGAGCGATGATATTTTCGTGGGTACGTAAAGAAATCGATAAGGCCTAATCCATTGATCTATTCCTCTATAATAATTATTTAATTTGTTATACTGCGGTTATCATCAATTGGGGATATATTTCCTGATACCTGGAACAAACATCACCATCATATTTGGAATGTTGATCTTGATCTCTCTTAGGCCGATATTAGACTATCAAATATATTTGACAAAGATCTTTTATAAAATATTTTATAGCATTTCTTTGATAATATTTCTTTTATAAAAGTTTTTACTAGTATTACACTGTCAAAGAACTTTGACAATTTTTGAAGGGACTTGTCAAGTTTGTACAATTAAAAATGAACGATAGACGTGCATTAGCTTGTCTAGCGTTAAGTGCTGCCGTGATTACAATGTGTTTAGTATTAAAAAAAGAAAAAAAAAAAGAGCCAGGCGCCTTTGGGTAAGGCCCTTGGTGGCAAGACGTAATTTAAGGGGTGTCCACCACAATCTCCTTCAGGAGTTACGAGTTGAAGGTATTAGGAGTTATAAAAACTATTTAAGAATGGATGAGGAAACATTTAACTTTATTGTTTTAAAGATATCAACATTGATATCCCGACAGAATACACATTTAAGGAATTGTATCAGCAATGAGGAACGCCTTATGGTTACCCTTCGGTTTATGGCAACAGGAGAGAGTTATGCTAGTTTACAGTACAGCAGTCGCATACCTCAATGTACCCTTTCAGGCATAATCCCAGAAACTTGCAAGGCAAAAAATGAAAATAAATAAATAAATATATCCAGTCTTTTATTTCGGTTTTTGTAATCCGGGTGTTGATGGTTGTACAATATTTCGAACCTTTCATACTCCGAAATTAGCAATTTTGTTGTTGAAATGCACCAGACAAACTTATTTTCCGCCATGGTATTATATACCAATACCAGTCGCAGTCAATGTCAAATTTATGCCTTATTGTCAGAAAATGAGGTTACTACCGTTACCAATCAACTATAAAATCTTTTATCAAAGATAATAGTAGCGGCGATAAGGATATTCGGACATCTGCATGGTAACACTAGTGGGGCCTCCCCGCATGGATGGGGAACGTCGCCAAAATGTAAATCAATTACATATAGTAACATAGCTAATAGATTGTTAGTTTTAATTATCATGTTTGTTACTATTATAGCGGCATTACAGGACCCTAAAATAATTAGTACCACAAAATTCTGAAAAAAAATATGGTATTATTCTTTCGAGAGTAACGAAAAAGAGTCGTATCGCTCATCTGAAGCACTACCCTCATCCACTTTAAATCTTGAATGGCTACCCCAACTTGTGACACCGCTCAGGAAAGTTTATCGATATTGATTTTCAGCGATACCACAATTAATGAGATTTGAAGTACGAAATGTTAGCAAAATTTTAACGAAAAATTAGAAAATAAACGTAAAGGATGAAAAATGATGCCAATTTCAGCCTAAATTAAAATACTATTATAAGTGCTAAAACTACACGTAGCAGCAAAAAGAACGCCCAACCAAAAATTATGCTCAATTTCAAACTTGATTTTCTGGCGAACCGATAAATCGATTTCGCTAATTTTTCTTTTGAACTGGAGCTTTTTGCTTTGGTAATTGCACTGTGATAGAATTGTAAGAAGATAATTTGAAGATGTAAGGGATGATGGCAACATGAGTATATATCTATACTATGCCAATCCAAATGACAACCTCACCTGCTCGCGGTACATCCTGCTAGATAACTAACGAGGCTCTGTCGACCGAATGACTGCCGGAATATGCAGTCCCCCTCTTATTGGCCAACAGCTTTGGGTGGAGGAGCTAATAAGAGTAAGGGCACTTTCTTGTCCAGGGATTGAGAAACCGGTCCTAAAGGCGGAGGAACAAACAAAAGTCAACGGCATGAAGATGCAGAAGGCCAAGAGAAACCACTGCATTAAAGATCCATAAGGATATCTCTAGTATAACTAGCATGATTTTAGTACAGAATACACAACTACCTACTACTCATGGGATTCGGAAACCAAGAGTCGGCAGGGGAAGTAAGACAACATATCGCAGGGCTTCCCAGGTCGTCATCCAGAGAAATCCCTGCAATTCAAAAAAGAAGCTATCCTTGGGACACTCAAAAATAAGGATTGGTACTTGGAACGTCAGGACGCTATATGAAGCTGGCAAAACCCATAATTTAATTCAGGAAATGACAAGGCTATCGACATACATAATGGGAATCAGCGAGATGCGTTGGCCAAACAACGGAGAATGCCGAGTCATGGATCATCACCCACACAGCACAAACACATCCCATGGATATCCAGTAAATATTCCTTTAGGACAATGCAGATATCTATAGAATATCCACAGATATTCTGGGGATATCCATAGGATAACCCAGTGGGAAAAAAATAATTATCTCATGGTGATCCCAGGAATATCCTGCGTGGTTTTACAGGATATCCTAAAGATGTTCTATAAATATTTTTAAGACAATAATCAAGAAAATTTTCAGGATATTTTATTATCATAGAATTTTAAAACTTTTAAAATAAGCAAGTTGTAGCTGGTTTAATTATTAGGATTCTTCTTCACCATTTCTGAGCTGCTCAGGATTTCCATCTGTGCTTGTTCTCGTTTTTTCAAGCTTAATGGCTCTAGCCGGAGCATGTCTCAGCCAAGTTTTAATTTTTTCCTCCATTTTGCAATCGGAACATTTTTCCAATGAATGAGTTCTCTGGGCAGCATCTATAAAAATATTGACAGGCTTAATATAGTATTTCAATGAAAAAGTGTTGAGTTTTAAATTGAAACTAGATAAAACCTAGAATTTGTTAAGGAAAGTATGTATTTTACATTCTTAAATTTTTAACTAAAGGTAATATTTTTAATTATTTCCTTAAATATATATGTTAAAAAGTATAAATATATGAATAAGAAGTATAACAAATTTCCAACTTTTAACAAGAAAACAAGGTTGCAAAGAACATAGTTCCGGGAATGAACTAAAAATATTGGATAAGCTCTGAATTTCATAACAATTGCAGCTTCATTCATTGATAAATGAAACACAAACCACAATTTTGAAATAATTTTCCAAAAGCTGTATGAGAATACTTTATAACACCAAAACTATGTTCATATTTTCGCGAGTATTTATCAACTATACAGTTTACATCCTGTATATATTTTTTTGTTATATTTATTTATGTTTACTTACCTTTAAGAGCCTTTGAAAAAATGGAAGCATTAAATGGGTTTTTTCCCTTTATGGCCAGTATAAGAATATGTTGAGCCTAATTTATCACTCATCACTCGGCTCATCACCCTTTTTATAAAATCATATGGGGTGTTACCACCAATTTTTACCATATAACGAACCTGTAAAGTTTAAAAAATACATTATAATTAGAAACTATTTTGATTTATCAACAAGGTAAATTTGTTAGTAGTGATAAGTTGAAAGGGTACATATTTATTTACACAGAAATACTGTACTTTAGAGGGGGATTCTCAGAGCTTCGTAGTGTCGCCAGCGCCATCATTCTGTAAACAGTCAGGACCGTTTACGTCATTATCCCTACCTCCCGATGGGTTACAGATGATGTCACTGGCGACACTACGAAAGCTCTGAGAATCCCCCTTAAGAATTAGAATTACCAATAAAAATACTTACCATTTTCTCATATTGTTCCTTTTCTTGAAGAGTTTTGTCGAACTCGTCAAATTCATTTTTGGAATAAAATGGAAAATTATATTCAGAGTCCATTATTACTTCATTTTCCTGCGGTTGTGGTTTCATTGCACAATTTTTTAAATCATATTTTAATTGTGTTATATCATCTGCAACTCCTTTAATGAGAAGTGTCAAATATGACACTCTATTGCATAACTTTTCCAAAATTACATCTGCAAATTATAACTTTTGGTTAAACTAATTTCTGTTACATAATGTTATGGTAGATACAAGTAGAAAAATAGTTATATCTTCTATACTTTCTAATAACCATATGTTTACTATTAATATTAAGTGGGAAATAATACATAATATTGGACAACCATTATATAAAAAAAAGGTTGGTTAACATTCAAAAATCAACCAGAAAATCCTAAAAGATTTTATTTGAGATCTAGTTCTATTTTCCGATTGATAAATCGTTTACAAATGAGCGAACGAAAAATAATTGTTTATTGAAGAATGGTCGACGTTATGCAAAACATTTTTTGGTCCATATAATGATCACAAATCAACTTACCTTTACCCAAGCCATGAGAAATTAATTCCGGTACCCCATGCGCACAGCTCAGAGAAGCTAAAATAAATAATTAGTTGTAGGCACAATAAAGATTTTAATTTTCTAATCAAAAATATTGCTGATGCTTGATTTTTCTGACTGCTATTTCTTCCAAAGTCTAAAAAAAGTAATTTAGGAACGTTATAATTCTATTTTAACTATTATATGGCCAAAAAAGGTGAGAGAGATGCTAATCAATGTTAAGAAGGAATAAAAATATCACTAAAAAATATTACCCTCACTAGAACCAGATGCCTGATTTTTTTCTATTTGAGTATTCTGACTGCTGTTCCTCTTTTCAAAATCTAAAAAAATAATAATTTATGAACATTATAACGTGACGATTTAAAATTGGTGAACAAAATGTGACTAGGTAACAACATTTGGCACCACTGCTCCATATGCTTAATGAAAAATTTAATAATAAAAATATTAAGCCTAAATGACACAGTGTTTTATCATCATCTTCTGTCATAAAAGTATTGATTAGAAAAAATAAAAATAACTTAAAAAATCCTAAATTACTCTACCATGTTGCGGTTTTGGTGGTGTTGGAATCCTCTTGTCCTCCTCGCATTCAGTACTACTGCTACTGCTCACTAAATATTTCCTATTTTTTTTTATCTGTCTTTTAGTAGTATGGCTACTTTTATATTCAGGTCCACTGTTTATATCAGATGTAAAGCAAGCTCTTTCTGCTGCCCTGGATGCTTCGTCATAATTGTCTAACAAATAAAAGTTATTAATATGATTTGATTGCACAACGACGCAACGTTTCTAACTCACCATAAACTTTGTTTCCCAAAATTCTTATTTTGACTACAGACCACTGTTTGTCTGGTTTTGAACCTTCTTTTATTATGGAACCAATAACTTTTCTTTTTTCTGAAGGCCAGTAACACAAATCTTTGTTAATAAACCAACATTTTGGAATCGCATCTACCCTGTTTTCTTCTATAAATATCACCACTTGCCATGCCATTATTTATAACCTTAATTGAATAAAAATATATACATAAATTTAGTAATATATAGCTAACATTTTAAAAACTATTTGATCAAAAGTCACAGTGTAGCAAAGGAAAAACAGCATTATCAGTAACGGTTAAAGTCAGTTTAACATATTTTATAGAAATATCACTTATTAGCCAAGTTTTTAAGGTATTGTCAAGATTTGATACCTTAAAAATGCCTAGTAATGATGACCTACATGGCTCGATATATAAATCAGAAACAGTTTGATATTTTTGTCCTAGAACTAAAATACTGCCGTTTCGATGTTTTACAATGTTATTAATTAAAATAATATCTCCGTTATTAAGTCCACAACAGTTATCAGGACACTTTATTTTTACGGTAAAATTTAAAATAGGGTATTCCCTATATTGGGGACCATCACAATCTTGAAGTATGGGTTCTGCCGAGTGATACTTAGGTTCAGGAGATTTATTTTTTTTACAAGAAATATCTATATTAGCATTATCAATTTCACTTAAACGGTTAATAATTTGATGCAGAGGCTTTTCAGATTTCCTTATTAATTTTTTTAAAGTAAATAAATAATTTTCAAAATTAAATGCACTGAACATATTCAGATTTCCAAATTTGAGACAATCGTTAGGTAGATGAAGAAGGTTATGTATATTATGAGACATATATTCCTTATTGTATAAGGTAGGAAATACTTGAACAAAATATATTAACAATGATCGAGCATAACCTATTTTCTCTACATCTAAATTGACACTTGCAAGAAGGGAAATAGCTACATGCAGTGACATGAAATGAAGATATCTAGCATCTTTTTTAAAAATTGGTTTTAAAACTATTGGTCCAGTATATAGAAGGAACTGTCTGTATTCAGTTGCCTTCCACCGTCTTATTTCAGTAAGTGACCTTGGTTTCCGACAAAACTCTTTGGGAATATTTTGTTTCTGCATCACCAGATTTTCAGATATCAAACTTATGTCTCTTGAACACAACTTAAAAGGTGGTTTCCCTGTTGTCCACATTAATAGAAGTTTCCTCATGACCCCAAGAAAAACTAGGTGCATTGGATCTAGTGGAAAAGAAGATACTAATCCAAAATTTGATATTTCTATCAAAATAGTTGTACCCGTGTGATGTTCCTCTTGGGTTTTAACCAAGAATTCTTCATCAGTACGTTCAGTAAACTGTATGTCCGGAAAACAAATACGATTATTAATATAGGTGCCTTCCTGATAACATTTTGCACATGAATTGTAACCTGTATGGCCTTTGGTATAACGTATAAATGATTTTGCCGGAGCATCACAAATAAATCCCATAATTCTAAACGGCAATGTTTTACTATCATAAATTAACCCATTCTTACATAATATTTTTGCTTCTTCGACAAAATCTAACATGAACAAGTTAGCATCTTTAGGTTTATCATATCCATGATAAATACCTACTTCAACCACATATTTTGATTTATATAGTGATATCAGAATTGGGTACAACTGACTACCTGAGCTTTTGCATAGCGGTAAACCATCAACATTGACTAATATGTCACAATGCGTTGTGCTTTCCTTCATAAGTAAATATCGTAATTGGTTCTCTAAGCCAAAGTGGTAATATTCTCCTCGTTCCAAAGATTTTGTTTTTCTAGAACGAGGGGTATGAAGTAGAGTTCTGGAATCTAAAGGCAAAGAAGGAATCTGTGGTTTTAGGACTTTAAGTAGGTCAGAGAGTGCAGAATTATTAATGTTATTTCTAACAGCCCACTGTCTTAACTGATTCTCTATCAAGTCTGAGCTTTGGTTAAGATTACACAATATAGGCTCTACTGACTCAATATTTTCAATAATTGTAGAGTCTTGCATATTAGTAGAAGTTAAAAAGGGTATTTTCAAAGATTGTCCAGTGTGATAATTAACATTCGACTCGCCTTCGCTAGAATCCAAACTATCGGAAAGGTGATGTTCGGAATCAAGACATCTAAATTTAGCAGGTGTCAGATCAGAAGCACTGCAATTGTTTTGTGCACTGCACTGATCATGTTGAATATTAGAATCGATGAACTTCCGTTTATTAGCTATAAAATTAAGTGGATCATCTTTCAGACGTCTGTAAAACGTAGATTTTCGGCTAGCCATATTCTGTAGATATGAGAAAATCCGATTAATCAAGGGAGAAAAATTAAATGATTTTACTTACCAAAGAATAACCGCTCTGCAGACAGCTCCAAAAATCAGGAAAAGCTGTGTACACAAACAAAGAACATATAAAAACCAACGAATACATAAAAACGTTCTCGACACAAAACGCATATTATGTCGCCAAAAAGAAAATATAGGTTAGGGAAACAGGTTATGTTATTTCGATTCACCGGTTGGGCTTCTTCGCCCATTATTCTTGGTATATCTTTTTCTAACCTTCGATAGTAGTAAAGGAGATCCGATTCACTGTGTGTACGCGTGCGAATAAACGACACATTCGATTTAACCAAATCCGAACAGTATTCTATGAGCAAGTTATCACATGACCATTGCATTTCATCTTTATCTAACATAAGAAAGATAAAGACGCACAGTGTCCGAGTTTTTCCTAGACTTGTATTTCCTATTTCCTGACATGATTGTAATAATGTTTATAAGTATTCGTTGATGATCATATGCAATTAAACAACTAATAATTATAGATTTTTGCTGTTTTATAAATGGAACAATAATTATTTCCATCAGGATTTATCGAACAAATGGAGAAAAATTTAAAAATATTTTAATATCCTAAAAAATATCCAGTAAATATCCAGTAAATATTCTAATGTGCTAATTTCGAGATATTTATTTTAAGTGTTAATTCAGGACATTTCAGATATTATATGGATATTTTAAAACGATATTTATGGGATATTTAAAAATTGGATGATTATAGGACATATAAATGTCCTATAAATATCTATTGGATATTTAAAAATGGGATATCTTATTTGTGGATATTAGGATTTTATATGGATATCCTGAGGATATACGGTGTTGTGTGGGCATGTATACTATTCAGGCAATCCAAATAACGAACATGTAAATGGCGTGGGAATGGTTATCAGCGGAAGAGTAGCAAAATATGTTAACAATTTTGTCCCACTATCAGAAAGAATAATGCTTATACAACTAAACGCTACTCCTGTCAAACTGAACATTATTCAAGTCTACGCTCCCACTGCTGACAAGCCGGAAGAAGTAATAGAGGAGTTCTATCACGACCTAGTAAACATCCTAAGAACCATCCCCAAGAAGGACATAACATTAATCATGGGCGATTTTAATGCGAAGATTGGTAAGGGTAGATGTGGTGACATGGTTGGCCCGTATGGATTGGGCATACGAAATGAACGGGGAGATCGATTAAATACTTTCGCAACCGAAGAAGAAATGATAGTCACTAACACTTTCTTTGAGTTACCTCCTAGGCGGTTATATACCTGGAAGTCTCCAATGGACACTCCTGGACATGTTGTTAGAAACCAAATAGATTTCATTCTTATCAACAAACGATTCAGAAATACAATAACATCAGTTAAAACATATCCGGGAGCAGACATTAAGTCAGATCACAATCCTCTAATTTCTACTATGAACTTAAAACTAAAAAAGATCAATCCTACAAAACAACCCATGTATGACTTAAGACAACTAAAAAACGAACAAATAAAACAAGAATCCCAAGAATACATAAACAGCAAAATCCCAATTCATACGCAGAATCTAGAGGATGACCTCAAAAAACTGCAAGAGATAAACAGGGAAATATTGGATAGACATCTGCGCAGAAAAAGGGTGAAAAGGAAGCAATGGATGACAGAGGAAATACTGGATATGATGGAGGAGAGAAGAGAAGTGAAGGAGAAGGACGTGATAAAGTATAGACAGATAGATAAAGCTATAAAACGGAAAATCAGACAAGCAAGGGATCAATGGTTCAGGGAACAATGCGAGGAAATTGAGGAACTAGACAACAAGTATGACAGCTTTAACATGCACAGGAAGGTCAAGCAGATGGCTGGACTGTACAAACACAAGCAAGGGGAATGCCTTACAGACACTCAGGGAAATATAATATTGGACACAGATCACAAAAAAGAAATGTGGACCAGGTATGTCAAAAACTCGTTTAGGGATGAGCGCAATGCGTCACAGCTAAACCTGCAATGCAACGATGGACTTGCTATTACACACGATGAGGTCAGAAACGCCATCAAGAAGACTAAAGACGGAAAGGCTACGGGACCAGATGACTTTCACTCTGAATTCCTAAAACTAATAAACGAGGATGGTGTTAAATGGATTACATCAATATTTAATAGAATTTACAACAGCGGGGAAATCCCACGAGACTGGCTCAAGTCGACCTTCATAACGATACCCAAAAAACAAAATCCGAAGAAATGTGACGAGCATAGAATTATTAGCCTCATGAGTCATCTATTGAAAACATTTCTAAAAGTAATACATCAAAGGATTTATAACAAGGTGGAAGCTCAGATAACCCGTACCCAATTCGGATTCCGTGACGCACAAGGTACAAGAGAAGCGTTATTCGCAGTGCAAGTACTGTTTCAACGATGTCGTGATGTCAACTGTGACGTGTACGTGTGCTTCATTGACTACAGCAAAGCCTTCGACAATGTCAAACACGATAAGCTAATGTCAATACTGCGATCCATTGGCCTGGATAATAAAGATATCCGAATAATACACCACCTCTATTACAACCAAACAGCCAATATTAGAGTGGGAAAAGAGCTGACGGAAGAAGTGACCATACAACGGGGGGTAAGACAAGGATGCATAATGTCCCCCCTACTTTTCAATCTCTACTCGGAGGAAATAATGAAGATGGCTCTGGAGGACAGTGAAATCGGAATTCTTGTTAATGGTGAACGACTGAATAATATTAGGTATGCGGATGACACAATCATATTCGCAGATAGCTTGGAGGGCTTACAGGTACTGATTACGCGCATAGCAGAGTGCAGCCAGCAATATGGCCTTGACTTCAACGTAAACAAGACAAAATACATGATAATTAGTAAAACTCACATCCCCTTCAACCAGATCACAGTAAATCAACAACAAATAGAAAGAGTAAGCAGCTATAAATACCTGGGCACAAATATAAATGATCAATGGGATCATTCTGTGGAAATAAAAATTCGTATCGAGAAGGCCAGAACATCCTTCATCAAAATGAAAAGGGTATTTAAAAACCGTGGTCTACCAATAACAACGAAAATACGTCTATTACGCTGCTATGTATTTTCAATCTTACTGTATGGAGTCGAATCATGGACGTTAACTAAAACATCGATGAGGAAACTTGAAGCCTTCGAAATGTGGTGCTACAGGAGGATATTGAGTATCTCATGGACGGACCGGATTACCAACGTCGAGGTATTGCGAAGGCTTCACTGTGAAAAGTGCGAGATCAACGATAAAATTAAACAAAGGAAGCTGGAATACTTAGGTCATATAACACCAAACGAAAATCGATATGGTCTGCTGCAGCTCATTCTTCAGGGCAAAATATACGGCCATAGAGGACCAGGACGGAGAAGAAACTCTTGGCTTCAAAATCTCAGACAATGGTTTGCCTTAACCACTACTGAACTGTTCCGTGCAGCAGCCAATAAGGTTAGAATAGCCATGCTAGTCGCTAACATCCGAACCGGATAGGCACTACAAGAAGAAGAAGAAGAATTCTTTATTCAGATTTCAGTTTTAATCTTATACAGGGCGCAAAAATGAGAATAGTTTTTTTACGTTAAATTTGAGACACCCTGTATGGAGCATTAACAGCAACAACAAGTGTATGATAAAATCATACTGTAGCCTCATGTTTTCTAAACATTTTGTTTCTTTAATTTCTCTGATATCTGTAATATCAAAGAAAATACACAGGTTTATACCAGAACATGTTTCTTTTTTAATTAAAATAACATTTTGACAACATTAAACTAAGAATAACACTAACAATAATTAACAATAAAAAAATACATTAATAACACGTGTTCCCACCTCTACTTCTAATGACTGCTTCGCATCTCCTCGGCATACTCGATATTAAATTGGATATTTTTTTGGTCAAGTTCATTCCAAATATCGGTAACCATTATTTGGACATCTTACAGGTTGGCAGGAGGGCGTTGAAGCTGTCTCAGTGCCCTACCAATAATATCCCATAAGTGCTCTATAGGATCTAAATCGGGACTGCGCGGTAGCCAATTTAGAGTTGAAATATTTACTTCATGTAAATATTCTTTGACGATGAGCGCAACATGGGGTCTTGTGCATGTTTCGTGCATTAGTAAAAAATTATTCCCAATATACGGAGCGAAAGGGACAACGTGCTGAGACAACATGTCACTGATCATGGTATAACTACTTATATCATGGTCACTGATATCTCTCTCGCTATTTAAAGAAGATAGTCGAGATTGCTATGGAAAACAAAAAAATAGTGTTGTGTTCACTCGAGCGAAAAACCGCTTGATCACTCGATTATTGAAATAACCGACATCGCTCGATTATTAAAAAAACCGCTTGAATTATCTATTCAGGCGAAAACCGTCGCCCGTAACTTATGATCTTTCACTCGCTTGCCGCCGACGGAATTGTACCGCTGTAGCGTGATCGAATTAAAAAACTGCTCGTATATTCAAACAGTTTTTCGCTCGATAGGAAATACTCTAGTTATAAATTCAGGCGAAAAACCGAAAAATATCAACTGTTATAATGACCTTCGTTTTACACGCCGCGCGATCCGAAAGCTGGCTAGCCAGCGGCGTAGTTTAGGTCTCCGATTGTAAATATTAAAAAATTAAGGGATATACTTTGAAAATTTTTATTTACTATAAACTCGAGAAAACTTCTCAAAAATAACATAATAATAGAAATTCTTAAGGAAAAATAACAAAACGAACAAAATTGTTAACAACATATATAGAAAAATTCGTTGATTATGTTATAGTAAACATTTTTAAATCGAAACAGGAACTTTTTATTATTAAACTGAAGAAGACTTCTGAAAAATAACATACATTATAGAAAATGTTAATGGAAAATAAGAAAACGAGCAAAATAGTTAACAAAACATAGGTATCGAGAAATTTTTTGGTATCCAAAAGTAACATTCTTAACTTTTAGGTAACTATAACCATGAATTTAAAAAAATAATCACCTACTTTCTTATTTTGCCAGTCGCGTAACTAAGCCTACATTTTTGAAGGGCACACAGTGAGCACCTGATAATTTAAAGTGGAAGAATTTGACGGCCATTTTAAATATCTACTTATTTTATGCTCGTAGATTGAGAAAGATGTGAAGAAAAATAACTCTTGGTAATACTTTTTGTTTTAAAAAAGCACAAGAATGAACCCGAGCAATAAATACATATTTGGGTGATTTTTTGCAGTTTTTATGTTTGGTATGGACACACTTGGCAAAAATTATTCACAAATAAATAAATTTCTGGAATTTTTTTGGTGACACTATAATTTTTTAGCTAAACCTGTGCCCACCCGTAGTTACGTGCCTGCTAAATACCCTACCTGATCACATGTAAAGGGCTAGGCAGCCCGTTAAGCAGTCAGTGACGTCATCGCTTGGTAAATTGGAATTTCTGGCGATTCACTCGAGCGATTAACTCGATTATTAAAATCGCTCGAGTATCAAGTACTCGATTATTAAAATCATCGGTTTTTCCCAACACAAAACAAACAAACAAACTTTTTGATCCCTCCTGTAAATCAACAGACCTAAAATGATATTTGATCCCCTTGCCCTCCAAAAAAATCTCAATTTGGGTGGCAATTTACAATGCTAAAAGATAATGCATACTATTGTTTTATTTATATCCCCCAATAAAAGTTATTTCCTGACATATTTCCCCAAACATATTCAATTAAATTTAGTCATCGGTATATTTAACCCTTACCTATACCTATCAGCTCTATTAGTTAACCGGTGTTATATAAACCTATTTAGTTTAATTACATATCTTTAATTGTTAGTTAATCCTAGAATTAACACAATGTCGATTACTTTTTCATGATGCAAATATTGACATCGGAATTTGCATCAATTAATCGATTGGCATATCTCAAATGGGGGAGTTGTTTTTGTCTCACGTTTTACGCGATTTACTAGAAAAATGGGTACGTATAAATAATACGTCTATAGTGATGTCATAATAATGCTGCTTGCGTGGGGACATTTGTTTTTTTTTAGCGTAGGTGTTAGGATAGCAGAATTATAATATACAGGGTTGCCCAGAAGTCCGGAATAAAATTAATATAGCCTTAACCTGTAACTTTTGGGGAAAACGCTCGGACACGTCAATTTAATTCTATATATGCTCACATTTTGACGTTATTCGTTTGTTTTTTATAGACATTTGTCAAAGATATGACGACATCGATCTTTTTTTTAAATAGAAACATACAGCTTGTGATACATCATTTGAAAGCTAATATCTCGTACAGTATGCTCATAAATTTTAGCGCGATTCTGTCAAGCTATTTCAAAACGGCGACTGTTAAAAGTTTTTAAAAAATCTCTATTTAAATAAGCCGAAATTATAAATCATTGATATTTTTTTACCTTTCAAGGTAAGAAATCTTCTGAACGCGACACAATGAAGATTATATAAATAATATAATATATAAAAATATTTAGATAATATAAAAGAAAAAAAGTAATAAGAAAATGCGTTAGGTAAAACATATTTTTATTTATTTTTTAATTTTTCACAAGGAAACGCAACTTTTGGAAAATAAGAAAGGTTTTCTTAGTGTGTATAGCTGTCAGATCTAAACGTAGTCGCATGCAACCCTCGTAACAATATTTATACAGTTCACTACTAATACTACTAAAGCCATCTACGAGCTATCAAGAAAACCGAATGATGTCCAATACGCGAGAACAATAGTTAACTGTTTTATGACGAGAACGAATCGAGCCACGAGACTGACAAGTTGGCATTCTTCATATTTTCAGTGTTTTTTAGTTTAAATCCTTAAATGGTTTAAAATCATATCGAGTATCATTTATCGAAATACACAACATTTATCGACCCTACACAATAGTGCTTAAACGTCAAGTCCATTCTTCGGTTCTTAATTGTAGAAAATTGATCAATATCAGCCTCATTAAGTTTGGAATACCCTCTCTTTTTTTTTCATATATTTCATTTTAAACTTTTTAATAAAGTCCCTAGATTTACCCTTTGTGGTCTGCGTTAAATTAATTTTGGGTTTAGGTGTTAACGAATTCTTCACTTCAATTTTTTGCTCTAAACTTAAAGAGCTAAAGTTTGTCTTAAATAGTCCACCGTCAACTATTCATTTTAACTTATTAAATATATAATATTAAAATATTAAAACATACACGCTCGAATTTCTAACTAGATGCACGAACAGACAACAGCGCGGTGCACACAAAAACTGTGCGCCTTTTCCATGTTAAATCGCCATAGCCCCGCTATCCCCCGCTGCCACCCGCCACCTGTTACTACAGAGAAACTGCACTACTTAATCGCACGTGCGAGCAAGTCTCGTCATAATCGTCATTTACCTCGACCGAGGCACGGTTGCCGGATCTATACAGTTTGGTTTGACGGGATAAATATTAGGGAGGGTTGGACTTTTTTAGTTTGACGGTACGATAAAATATTAGGGAGGCTCGGACTTTATACGATAAATAATATTCAATGAATATAAATTAATATTTTTTATTCGTTTTGTTTTGGGGGTGCACGTGCGCATATGCTCCTGTGGATGAACCGCCACTGGGCTACAGTATGATTTCATCATACACTCGCTGTTGCTGCTAATGCTTCCTACAGGGTGTCTCAAATTTAACATAAAAAACTATTCTCATTTTTGCACCCTGTATAAGACTAAAACTGAAATCAGAATAAAAAATTCTATCACAGTGCAATTACCAAAGAAAAAAAGCTACAGTTCGAAAGAAAAATTAGCGAAATCGATTTATCGGTTCGCCAGAAAATCAAGTTTGAAATTGAGCATAATTTTTGGTTGTGCGTTATTTTTGCTTGCTAAGTGTATTTCTTTGCGTGAGATTTATTCTCTTTGAGTACTATATTTTTAAACGAATTTTTTTTTGTGTGCATTATTAGTCCAGAAATCACCCCTTAAAATAAATACATATCATTTAAAAGTGCCTACCCTGCATGGGTTAAAAGAAGATATTTAAAAAAATATATTTTTATACGAAAGGCTAATAAATAAACTGTCAATCATCGAGTAATAATTGGACAAAATGTAATAATAGTGCAAGGATCTAGTAAAGTTAGATGAGAGATCAATACATTGCTTTACATGACTGTGTTTACTTGGCAACCGCCAGTTGATACACATTCTATGTTGTAAAGAGGGGCGAACATTCCAACAACAGGCCACGATATTTAATATATATTTTAATTGAGTTAAACGTTGACAGATAATATATGGCTATGATATCTACTAGAGAAAATTTACTTATCCGTCCTTGGCAACAAAGAAAATATGAATATCATAAAAGAAAGGTACGTGAATACATAATTGTACGGGGTGTCCCATTTTCGACACTTCTATAGGGTATCTCCGCAATTGTTAGTGCTATCAAAAAAGTAATGTAGGTGACATGTGCTGTTTTTAGGGCAAACATAAAATGGTAAAATCAAAATTTGAAAATTTTCTCTCGCTTAAGAGATACGGGGGAAAACCAAGAAATTGACAATTTCAAAATTACCCTATATTTTCTTAGTTAAAAGAGATACAGAAAAATGTTTTATTCAGAAGTTTCTTTATATTGATTGTTGAATAATGTGCCATTTGCATACTAAGTATACGGGGTATATTCTAGCTACTATCGATATAAATTTAGGCTGATCCATATCTATAGGTATCTACAATCTCTAAAGTCTTCTTGGGAATCACCTCATTTTTTCAAATGGAACACCCTGTATATTTTAATCTAAAAAGATACTATATTAAATTCTCTTTTCAAATATATAACACACAATGGATCATGTTGGTTTCCTAGGCGATTTATTTAAACTTTATTACTTTGAAACGAAAGAAAATATTCAGATTATCCTGTCTTTACGGATAGCGAACAAAATATAAATTTTGCGTCATTTCTTCGTTTTTTCCACTTGTTGATAAGTTAATTTCACAAATGCATATGTAAAAATTAAATTGACGTTAAATGTTAATAACAACTAGAATGTCAACATAGTTGTTTCTAGGATATTAGCTTTTGTTTCATGATCTACTGTGGTTTAAAGTAATAAACTTTAATAAGTCGCCTAGGAAACCAACAACTTCAATGATGTGTTATGTATTTGAATGGATAATTTAAAATAGTATATTTTTAGATTAAAATATACAGGGTGTTTCATTTAAAAAAATTAGGTTAGGTCCCATAACTTTTTTACCTGACCCCGTATACTTATTCTGAAAACGGCAAATTATTCAACAATCAATATAAAGTTACTTCTGTATAACACATTTTTCTGTATCTCTTTTAACTAAGAAAATAGAGGGTAACTTTGAAATTGTCAATTTTTTTGACTTTCCCCCATAAAGCAAGCGAAAATTTTCAAATTTTGATTTTAGCATTTTAAGTTTGACCCAAAAAGAGACACCTACATTACTTTTTTGATAGCACTGGTAAGTATACCCTGCACTTATTTTAAATGGGTAATATGAAAAGATAACCGGTAGTCAATTTGAATTTTGAAATATCGGCCCTAGAATTAAAAAATAGGTATTGTTTTGGCCTTCGAAATGAAACGATTTGATATGTGGACTGTATATATTTTCTTCCATTGGGATTTGTAAAGAGAAGCCGGTACAATGATTTGTTTTTCTGTCACCCATTTTCTGACTTACTGGTAGTTACAGTATTGTCACTTAACAGGGGATGGAACGACGCTGTTAAGTGTTTTAAACGTTTTGTTAGTTGTAGCATTACCCGATTTTTTTTCTGTTGTGAAATACTTCATAATAATAAATGTTGTGATGTGATTCAAATATGTGTGTTATTATATACTGTTGGTTCTGTTGCAAAACATACTTTTTGTGTTTTATTTTTTTATGGAATTTAATTATAAAATAAGATCGAAGGTAAGAGGGTGTGTACCTTAAAATTGTAGTTTTTTTTTTCTAAAAAGTTTGAAAAAGAACTGATAACGCGCGTCAAAGACATCTTGTTGTCAGAAACTGAACGCGTGCGTTTATAATTCTGTGTTGCAATGTGACAACACCGCCTCAATAAACTATTGATTGCGAACGTCCTCAGTAGCGGCCACGTAAATTTTGATATTTCATATAAAGTGTATATTTCGTACAATAATTCAAAGCGCCATTTATGGTTGTTTTTCTACAATTTATTTTCATCTCAGGATTTGCCGGTTTAAATATAATAAGTCATTTCCATAACACCCTGTATATGTATTATATTTTTTCCAGATTTCTTCCGCCACCCCAGTCATAGACAACAAATCGCCCCCTTTCAGAGGCCACGTGGCAGTCAAGCTAAAAAAAATTCAAAAAGAAAACGAGCGGTCCCAGGCGATTGAACGAGACAACTTAATCTTGCTGCAAAGACTGAACTATATCATGTCCACGCATTGGACGGACAACTACTTGCCTCCACAACCGAATTTCTTAAGCCGGGTCAGAGTCTACAGACAGACCGATTCTGGAATCGACGTAGAAGATTTAACAAGGAGTGCCAATTTAGATTTTTCGGTATACATATTTTGTTTTTATTTATTCAACTTAGGTCGGATATTTGAATGCTACCTTAAGTTCCACCTTAGCTAAGGTAGCCTTAACGTTAATGTAAACCTTAAAAAACTATGTTTCAAATTAGTTCGAGGGTTACTTGACGTGTTAAGTCTAAGATTACCACATCATAAAGGATCTATGTTTTTATATGAAAGTTAAAGAGAACTTAATATAGTCAACCTTGTGTTAAGGATGGCTTACGTCATTCTGTACCTTAAGGTGACTTTGAAATATCGGCCACGTCCTTAGTGGAGATGATCCTACTACTCCCCCTTTGACGTCACAACCCCCTCCCTGTACGAAGACGTCATCTCGAATAACTTGGGTATTAGCTACTTAGGCACTAACTACTAATAGTACGGCAAAAACGAGAAATAACATCCGACAAGTAAAACGGACGAGGCGTGATAAGTTGAATTCTCCGCTGTAAGCAAATTTCGATTTTTCTTAAACCGAAACTATTCACCGCACGGACAATATCAGTTACTATTATCATCTCCTCAAAAACATCACTCTGAGTCAAGCAATAAAAAGAACGGACGAGGCGCGATAACTATTACGACCACTTTCTTTTTAAATATGTCAAGATGATTCTCAATGATTTCGCAACGTTGCCAATGTCCGTTCTTGTTAATTTCCTTCTCAAGTCCTTATTAAATCACCAAAAAACTAAACAAACTTTAGGTCGTGATCAGTCTGAAATCCTGGTAACGGGCTGCCGTAGGTATTATAATGTATTAGCTATTTATACACTACCACGGCCTGTATTACCAACAGCTCATACAAAACAAGGAGCTGTTGGTATTACATACCCGTATATGTAAACCATTTTTACCATTGTAAGGGTGATATAGAATTATTATATTCTTTCTTTAATTCAAGGATTATGAAGAAAGTTTAGAAACCAAACAAAAATGTAGGAAATTAAAATGTGTTGCTTGCTCCCCACATAAATTCACCGAGAAACTACAGATTCCCGAAGAACGCGTTCCTTGGGAACCAGATAGAAAAGAGTTTAGAAAAAGAAGCAGGTTAACATTTTTTAACAATTATTTCTAATAAATTCTGTAGAGAAATAAGCTTATAATTATAGGGTGTTTTCCAAGTACTCAATTTTATTAATCAACTTTTAGATCTGTGCCACCGAAAAAATCTCCTGTGCCATTGCCCACCATCACAGAAAAGCCAAAATCCGCATCGTCTGTTGACACAGAGAAGACGATGCACGTCAAAATTGAAGAGACTGCCAAAACTGGACTTTCCAGGAAAAGAGAAGATAGACTGCTCCCTTCCGATTTATTAAAGAAACATCCTAACTCTATAAGTTTGTCCAGAGGTTCTCTGAAATTAGCAGTGAATTTTCCATCCGATACTGTCGTCAATTTCGAGAAGAAAAGGGTTGGAAAAAGTTTATGCCGATGTTTAAGAAATATTAGTTTAAAAGAATAAAATACTGTGAGCGTTAAGAACTGATCCGATCTTGGTACAGAGACGGCGTAGCTGGGGCCTTCTCGCCCGAAGGAGCATGTGTACCGTATGAGTATTCGTATCAGTATTAAACGCTAACTCATCCCTTTAATCCTTGCTATTTTATGGGATTCACAAGGGATTTGTCATTCCATCTTTTAAAGTTCCTTGGTTTTCTCTTTAATATCAAGAAACAAACAATAAACATAAATTGGCATAGAGTACTTGATGAATAAGTCTTTCATTTCAGTTGTATGTTGTGGATATACAGGATGGCCCATCGAAAACAGTCCAGCAAGGTTTACGGCTGTATACGTGAAAATAAAAAAAAACCTCGGACCCGTAAACTTGTGTTTTCAGGGGGGACACGTTTCACTATTAATTTCATCCCTGTAACCTCAACCCCCCTAGCGGGGGCGGCTACCGCCCTTGTTTTTTCAAATGGGAATGGGTATGTTGTGATACATCTTTTTAAAGGGCATTAAATTCTCTTTAAAATGGCGCTTCGTTTTGTAAATTTGAGCTACGCGCCGCCGAGCAACGGAATTTGAAACATTTCACTGCACCTCTTATCAAGTGCGTAAACAATTTTTTTTTAAGTAATAAGTATCAGTCAATTCAACTTTATCTTCAGTAAAGTGGTTAATCCAGATCTACATAGGTTATTTCTGTGCTATTATTTTCTTTTGATTTGATCATGACATAAAAAATGGTTTATTCTATTGAGGAGAGAGTGGAAATTATTGAACTGTATTTTATAAACAATCAATGTGCAAGAGTAGCGGCAACTTTGTTTAATGATCGACATCCAGATAGACACGTACATCATGGTTATATCCTAGAATTAGTGGCAAAATTTCGGCAAACTGGTTCAGTGGCAAATAAAAAGAGATCATTGAAAATCCGGTAAGAAATGAAGCAGTAGAAGTAGCTGTTCTGGGTCAAGTTAGTATGAATCCAACATTAAGTACCAGAAAAATGTCTGATGTAATGGGAATTTCGCGGACCACTGTACAGAGAATTCTGAAACATTATAAATGGCACCCATACAAAATTCAACTTCTCCTAGAAATGAGTGGAGATGATAATGACCGCCGTTTACACTTTTGTGAAGTAATGTCAGAACAAGTATTAAATTATCTGAACTACCTTCTTAACGTTTGCTTCTCAGACGAATGTTCTTTTTTTCTTAATGGCACTGTCAATCGACATAACTGTCGTTACTGGTCCGACACGAATCCAAGGATTTACCACGAGGTTCATACTAAAAACCCTCAGAAATTAAACGTTTGGGCTGGTATTTTCGGTGATCACATAATTGGACCATTTTTCTTACCGGGAAATTTAAATGGAGATACGTATTTAGACTTGCTGGAGAATGCTGTCAACCCAGCGCTGATGGAAATTATGGAAAACGACCAACGTTACCAGGAAGAAAATCCAATATTTCAACAAGACGGGGGGCTCCCCCCCAATTATGCATTACCCCTAAGCCACTTTCTGGATGAAACGTTTCCTGGTAGATGGATTGGGAGGAGGGGTGCTATTGAATGGTTCGCAAGATCGCCCGATTTATCTCCCATTGATTTCTTTTTGTGGGGACATCTAAAATCCAAAATTTATGCCACCCAACCCGAATCCTTAGAAGATTTACGGAACCGCATTACTAATGAATGTGAACAAATTACACCAGATGTTCTTCACAATGTCCGAGAACACTTTGAACAGTTGTTGTCCTATTGTATGGAGGTGAATGGCGGACATTTTCAACGTTTAATAAGATAATATGTAAGTATTACTTAATAAAATTACATTTTTTAAAACGCAATTTCTCGGCGGCGCGTAGCTCAAATTTACAAAACAAAGCGCCATTTTAAAGAGAATTTAATGCCCTTTAAAAAGATGTATCACAACATACCCATTCCCATTTGAAAAAACAAGGGCAGTAGCCGCCCCCGCTAGGGGGGTTGAGGTTACAGGGATGAAATTAATAGTGAAACGTGTCCCCTTGAAAACACAAGTTTACGGGTCCGAGGTTTTTTTTAATTTTCACGTACACAGCCGTAAAACTTGCTGGACCGTTTCGATGGGCCTATTACAGGGTATAGTCTAGTCATTTTCCCAATTCATAAGCCAAAACAAATACACGCAACGAGCACGTGGCAGCACACAGGGTCGCTTTAAGATCAATATAACAGTACAATATCAAACCACGCATTAATAGAGCTGAAATAATAGCCTATACACTGAACTACCACCCTGTTAGAAATGCATCTCCCCGGTATTGGAAGTGTTATCGCTGATTGACCAATAGCAATAACTTTATGCATCGAGTAGCGCTGATATTTGTTTATTCTCCTGAATTGGTAAAGTGAATAGAGTATAAATTCATTTACTTCTGCACTTCAACGAACAAACCCCCTTTAATGGAAGCATTTTTGAACAAAATCCTCGTCGTCACAAATGTACCTATAATACAGCGTCACACTTAAAGTTGGGCCTATATGGGAAAAATATTCATTTCCCGAATTTAGGTAAAATTTGAATTTAGTTTTTTCTTCAATAAAGACCAACAATAATTAAATGAGGCCATGCGGCTTTTGTTACCTGTCAAATTTGACATTTTGTCCAGAAAATATGGAAAAATGGCATTTACTAATCGAATTAAAAAAAAATGTATTTGGAAAAGTTGTTTGTATTGTAATTTTACGCCCACATACCAAATTTACATCACTTATTATAATTTTTAATTCCTAGCTATTTTTGGCCAATATCTATTTTTATTAAAAACGGAAGTCGACCCTACCGATTATTAACAACGACGACGCTATTATTCTGGTACTTAAATTAAGAGTGTACAGTACGTTCCACGAAAATTGGATACGACTTAATGATTTCCTGGGTCGGTCCCATTGTGTAGACAAGGGGTTTTCAATAAACAAGTGAAGTATGAAGGGACGAACTAAGGAAAACAAGTAATGATATGATTATATTAATGTAATCAAATGAAATAACATTTTTTAAAAATATTACTAGTCATATTTATTTACATTTATAATGTCATTCTATAGATAGTTCTGTTTCGCTATCGCTATCCTCATCAAAATTAATTATAATTGGATTAATTATACGATCCAGACTAATATACGAATTTTCTACAGTTATTACGTAACGGACTGAATTTTTCCAACTACCTGGGGGAATATCATTAAAGCATTTTCGTATTAATTCTACAACACTAGAACTTAAAGTCGGAGAAATATTTTCAGACCTAACCAGTGATTTTAACAGATGCCACATATGCTCTATGGGGTTAAAAATGCGATAATAGGGTGGGAGCCGTAGCACTGTATGTCCAATTTCTTCTGCCAATGTGTCACAAACATATACTTTTTTTATACAAAATGTCTTTAAAACTTCTAAAAGAACACTTTTTTTATAACTTTCTTCAAAATATATATCATTCGCCGCCATGTAGTTCTGAATCTCCAATTTTGTATTATTTCAGCTTGGAGCTTTATATAATTGGCGACTGTGATAGCTCGCATTATCCATTACTATCACGCTATTCTGAGGAATGTTTGGTAAAAGACAATTCTTGAACCATTCCTCAAAAACCAACAAATTTTACCACAAAAAGATATTTAAATATAAATTAAGCAACCTAACCTACCTGATGTGCCTATATTTAATTATAATTATTACAATCCGGTCCTTTCCACATAATAATAACAAAGGGTCATAAATAATGGGATGACTCAGGTACTCTTACGACAGTCATTAAGTTATATCCATTTTTCTTGAAACAATCTTACATTCTTTATTAAGCATATGTACTGCTAATCCGTAGCAACTTTTTTGAACTGCCATGTAAGTAGCAGTAGCTGCTTTAACTGCTAATCAAAACGAACATGTTTGCCCATCTCTAATTCTGCGGGTATTTTAGGGATTTCGACACTACCAACTGTTGTTCTGACTGTTAGAAATGCGCCAGCTGATCGAGAACGGCTTACTGCGCATGAATTCGTGCAATTATAATTGCCATTGCACCGGAAATTTTTATTGCCGACTCTAATACGGCTTTTACCAATTTTAAATGCTAGTCATGAGGAGCTATAAGCCCTCTAGCCCCGTAAATCGTCCCCGTTCCCGTAAATCCACCACTGACCATGAATGCTAAAAATATTCTATAAAAGCGCCACCTTCGGCCTTCACAAAATTAATGTATCTGACCGATTTTTTATATATTAACTGGACGCGAAATATTAAAAGTGGGAAGTTTTTAAATTAACACCCTGTAGTCCAGATTAGGCTTCGTTGCATAAATATACCATAATAATGTTCTTTTCGGACATTTTTTTTAGGGATTTCTATTGTTAAACTTTCATTGTTATTATGACAAACAGGTTAATTTCCCTCGGTTTCATTACTTTTTTAATGCACATTTTATGCCGATAAACCTATTCCAAGAACCCTTTTATATCAACTTGCAGCGTATTTAAAAAAAAAATTGTTAAAGAATAGCTCCAGTCGGACGTCATTAAACGCTATAATGGCCGGGGTTTTTAGAAAGAATACTCTTGTATGAATCAGGGGTAAAAAAATAAAAAGGAAGATAATTAGAACTGATGACTCAATTTATAAGAATAAAAAGTAGCTTAGAGTATATTTGCCGCCTCCAACGTTTTAAAATTACGTTGCGAATAAACACGAAAATATACAGATCGTTGGCATATTTGTTGAAGTAAGGAAAACGTTCGAGTCGTTTCTAGACTCAAATTTACAAAAAAACTAAGCACATATAGGATTTTTTTTTTATCTCCGATGTGTTATTTTTATGCAAACGGAATTTAAAGAAAAAATATAAGTCCTTTAAACCCGTTCATTAAATTTCTTCTTGTGAAATATAGGAAAACTCCAAGCACAAGCACTATAGGAAAAATCCTTCCGGGCACTCTGGGTTTGTTCTTGTGTGTGTTGTTGCGTATGCGAATAAAGCGATTCAGGTTGGTTTTGAATCGTTGGAGGTTATATTCGTTGGGAAAAAGAATTCTTAAATAATGAAGTTCGAGGAGTACTAAACTTAACCACATATGGATGGGCGGTAGTGGTTCGTCGTGTATTTCTGCGATTCGCCGCTCTGGGCGGTATTAAGAGTGCAAGGTCAGCCGAGCACTTTCCATGATAATATCTGTAAAAGCGAGTCAACTCCCCAACCTGTCTGCGATGCCCTAGGCTATCGAGGTTCTGCGTCAGCTCGTGGTCTCCGATCAGACGAATGGCCCTCCTTTCGATAGAAATCGGTAGCCGAAGAGTATGTTTGGGTTTGTTCGGGTTTGTTCGGTAGCCGAAGAGTATGTTTGGGTGCAGAGCTCCAGGCATGAGAGCAGTATTCTAGTTATGGTCGAATCTGGGCTTTGTATAGTGTCAAAAGTTGTTGAGGTGTGTACAACTTTCTGGTTCGGAAGAGAACCCCAAGCTTCTGAGAAGCTATCTTGGCGATTACTACAACGTGGTTATGCCAAGACATATTTCCTCCCAGATTGACGCCCAACAAATTAATAGATGAAGCCAGTGGGATTGCGTGTCCGGCCCTGACTATTTCAGGTTCTGTAATGTTAACCTTTTTAGAGAAAACTGCTGCCTGGGTTTTTTAGCGTTAAATTCGACTTCGTTACTGTCACCCCAAGCCAAAATTTCTTCCAGATCTTTGTTGAGGCGGGATACTTCATGCTGCCTGCGAAGATGTGCGTCGGCAGCCGATGTTTGCGCATTCAAAGAGAAAGATGAAAATTTTTTAGTTTTCACTAGAAGGTCGTTAATGTAGAGTAAGAAGAGAGTGGGAGACAATATGGACCCTTGAGGAACACCGGCATTGATGGTGAAGGCGTCTGAGAGAAATCCGTCAATCGCCACTTGCAGAGAGCGGTCCTTAAGAAAGCTAGACAACCATGCACAGAATCGACTGGGTATACCATAGGATCGCAGTTTACTTAGAAGCCCCTCATGCCAAACACGATCAAAAGCTTTAGAAATATCCAGTGCAACAACCCGAGACTCCCCATGATGTTCGATTGCGTTGTTCCAAATATGGGTGACATAGGCTAGAAGATCTCCAGTTGATCTGGACTTCCGAAAACCATATTGATGATCGCTGATAATGTTGAAGCCTTCCAGGTACTTTAGAAGATGTTGGTTAATAGCTTTCTCCATTACTTTTGATATAACTGGAAGCAATGCGACTGGTCGATAGTTGTTAGGCAGGGTTCTCTTACCTTCCTTTGGAATAGGCTGGAATCGCGCCGTCTTCCAGCAAGATGGAAATATTCCTTTTTTGTAGGATAAGTTGAAAAGTCTACAAAATAGTGGTGTTAGTTCATCGGCGCATCTCTTGAGAACTATAATAGGAATTTCGTCTGGGCCAGTAGCTTTTTTGACGTCGAGTCCTTTCAGGATTCGTTTGACGGGACGCTGACGGAATTATCAACAAGCCATTAGTATAGTAAAGGAATTATAAGAGTATGCAAAGAATAGAGGTGACTTTACAGCAATGGAATTGTTTTTTCTAGATTGCAAGTATAATACGCAAACACGTCAAAACTACGTTATTAGATTTTTTTAGTACTACATCCTAACTAAAACTAGTGTATTTTTGTTATGTTATGTTTATTTGTACATGCATATCCATAGTAATAATTTTGCATTTACATATTACCTAATAACAAATTTCCCATGCGCGGACACCTCTATTAGGCGGCCACATTTAAACAGTCCCGTATGTGTCCGCCTAAGAGAGGTTTGACTGTATAATTAAATTCGTGATCTAGCTAGGTTCCTATAAAAATTGCTAACGTACACGTAAACGTTGTGCTAATTTAGAAGAGCTTTCAGAATTTAACAGCTTGGCGTTATTAAAAGTCACAAGACGATAAAATTGTGCGAAAAATTATTTTAATTAAGCGGAATTAAATGAAATTGTGCAAACTTACTTATGAAATGTACAATTCTCTTTCGGCTTTATGTGTCCTTTAGAAACATGTCCCGTCAGTTTTAAGCAGTAATTTGCCGACATGCGTCGCGAATAATAAGACAGGTGAAAATGATAAGAGTAAGGTATATTTTCTCTGCGTAGGTGATTTAAGGCCAGTAAATAAAATACATAGAAACATGGAGGTAGGAATTATTAAAGTTCTTAAAAAAGCTGAACGGGACCCGCCCCCGTCCCTCAGACAAACTCAGGAGGGGCAACTGGAAATAATTTTTTTCAAAATTTTTTTTAACATATCAAATGGATTCCAGACTTTGGGGCAGAGTAGTTTACGTCCGGAAAATAAAGTCTAGATGCATGTATACATGGAAAAACCACAGACTCCTTACGTAACAATATTAGGATTTAATTATACTTACCTATATCCGAAAGTTGATATTAACTGAGATACAGGGTGTTAAAGTTAAAACTTCATTATTGTTTTTCTCTAATAACTTTCAGAGAAATGTTTTTTTTACAAAATTAGCCAATTATGGTTTTCTTAGGATGAGAAATTGATTTCTTTGTGAAATTTTAATGTACAATGTACGCTGTCTGCGGAATTTTCGCACATTCATACGGTCATAACTTTTTTGTGCTTCAGTGTATTTAACTTTTATTAAAAAAAATAATGCGTTTCTCATATTTATTACGAAGAAAAAAAGGTATACTAAGTTCAGGTCGCCAAGCGTTACCGTTTCGGAGATATTTGCATTTAAATTTCATTAAAAACTTAAATACACCAAGGCACAATAAAGTTATGACCTAATAAATGTGCAAATAATGCCGCAGACACATTGTACATTAAAATTTCCTAAAAAAATCAATTTCTCGTCCTAAAAAAACCATAATTGGCAAATTTTGTAAAAAAACGTTGGTTTCCTGCACAGTTATTAGAGAAAACCAAAAATGAAGTTTTAACTTTATCTCAGTTAATATCAACATAAGTAAGTATAATTAAATCCCAATATTTTGGGGTGAGATTTATGTTGAATAAAATTATCAAAAGAATCGTTTGAAGCCGCTGTTCCATCGTTAAAGTTTATGTGATTTTGGTGACTCTAAAGGGGAATATCCACTAGTGTTGGGAAATAATCGTTATATTCAGAATCGAGTACACAAGAATCGAGAACTTTCAAGAATTGAGTACTTATTCGAGTACCGAGTACAAGTACAAAAGTGACCGAAATAGAAATCGCCCACTACCAAAAAGATTGGATGTAATAATATTTTTAAATTCTAATTGTCATTAAATTTATTGCTTATTAAATTGATTAAATATAAGTATTAACAATTAAACAAGAATGTCCGATCCATCCTATTTAGTGTTGGGAAAAAACCGATGATTTTTATAATCGAGTACTTGATACTCGAGCGATTTTAATAATCGAGTGAATCGCTCGAGCGGATTAATCACTTGAAATTTTTATGACTAAGAAGAATGTATTGATAAAACACCAGGGGTTGTTTATGTAAGTTTTAGAAGTTTAGTCAAGAGTTTTTATTAAGGAAGAACAGTTGATTCTGATTTTTTAAAAAATTACTAGCTTTAATTTTTTAAGAATTTACAATCGCCGTTGGCTTTTTTTCATTTGAATTTATAACTCGAGCAGTTTTTTTAATAGTCGAGCGATGTCGATTATTTCAATAATCGAGTACTCAAGCGGTTTTCGCTCGAGCGATCACAACACTAATCCTATTCCATCCCTGTTTTCACTCGGCATCTTCTTCAGACGCAAAAACAGTTTTGGGTTTGCAGGTAAACTAGTTCCAAATCGAATAGACCAAGTGCATCTGAGTTAAAAGCGAAAAGTAGTGATATGTAGTATTGTTTGTATACATTAACTTCGTAGTCGATTCTCGAGATGAGTGTCCGAGTACAGCGAGTACATTAAAGAATCGATTGTACATCTTCCATTCTTGTACTCGAGTAAAGCATCAGTAATCCACCAAGCGCGCAAAATGTTGGTGTTTGTTAGCCAATATTTGGAAACTCAATAGGTTTATTCCAACACCCTATTTTTGTATCCTTCTAGAACCGTCACGAAACTGTTGGGATCGATTTTGTGCGCATGCGTTAATTTTACACTGTTTGTTGTCGGTGCACAAGGGACGCAAGGTTGGTAAAGATTGTTCCACGAAAAATGGATATAACTTAATGACTGCAGTAAAAGTACCTGTGGCGATCCCATTATTTATAACCGTTTGTTATTATTATGTTGAAAGGACTGGATTCTAATAATTATAATTAAATATAGGCACATCAGGTAGGTTAGGTTGCTTAATTTATAATTAAATATCTTTTTGTGGTAAAATTTGTTAGTTTTTATTTCTTGCTGGAAGAGTTTAGTTTACAAAAATGACGTCATGAGTATACAACTTCTGTAAGGAAATCCCGTTCTGAAAACCGTCCTATAATTTACCTCGACGAGACTTGGTTAGACACGCATCACGCACCATCCAAAGGCTGGTCTGATTCTTCCGATAAGTGTAAAACAAAAGCTGCATCAAATAAAGGAAAAAGAATAAGCATTTTACATGCTGGGTCAGAAAACGGTTGGGTTCCAAATGCCTTGTAGCATTCTGCAAAAAACATTAAAGACTCTTGTGTGGACTACCATGAAGATACAACGGCCGAACTTTTTGAGGAATGGTTCAAGAATTGTCTTTTACCAAGCATTCCTCCGAATAGCGTGATAGTAATGGACAATGCGAGCTATCACAGTCGCCAATTACATAAAGCTCCAAGCTCAAATACAAAATTGGAGATTCAGAACTACATGGCGGCGAATGATATATATTTAGGATAGCGATAGCGAAACAGAACTATCTATAGAATGACATTATAAATGTAAATAAATATGACTAGTAATATTTTTAAAAAAATGTTATTTCATTTGATTACATTAATATAATCATATCATTACTTGTTTTCCTTAGTCCGTCCCTTCATACTTCACTTGTTTATTGCCAAGCTCTTGTCGACACAATGGAACCCACCCAGGAAATCATTAAGTCGTATCCAAATTTCGTGAAACGTACTTTACGTTTTTATGACCATTCTCTGTATACATCACAGCTGATCCTGATTGCCTGTCTGATTAGTTCTTAGACTAGGAAAGAAGATTAGTTAATTATCATAAATCATAACCCTACTTTTCTTCTTAAGAATATCTTGTTGGTTTGGGAACCGGATTATACAAATTTAATAAGAATAAATTAAATAATCAGAATATTAACGAGGAGTTAAGCAACAGCTCTTACAAAACAGGCTAAAAGAACTGCACGAATGCCAGGAATACAAAAACAACTGTTAAAATTTTTACGACGCAAGTCAGTACAAACGGTTCCTGCTCTTGTCCATGTATCGTTTTCACCGTTCAGGAACTGGTTTGCGAACGATCACAAATTTCGTTGGAACACAAACGGGATCGCCCGATACACCGTTTTGTGTCGGTTGGAACGGCTTTCGACTACTACGCATGTGCGTGACCGTACATTGTACGATTTTTAGGGTAGTTGGAACGAACCTAATATTTGTTCGGTGGAGACGTAATAATGGGCATTCGCGAACGTTTTCAAGCATTAGTTCTTATTCCGACCGGTGATTTGTCGCTTGTGTGTGAGCTTTGCTATTTTAGTGGAGACGAATCTTCGAATTCTTAACCAGTAGTGGTCACCAACAACGCGGAATAGTCGGATCGATGACAAATAAATGTTCGCAAACGTGTGTTGCTTGTGAATATTTGGGTGTTGAAGCCGAGTGTCAAACAGTCATATGCAAACGCTTGCTGTAAATACTTTTATGGTGGATACGCATTAGGCGTCTTAACGGTTTGACGTCCACCATAACTGTTTGATCCCTAGGCTATCATTGAATTATGTCCATTGGGAATTACTCTTCTGCGTTTTTAGCAGTTTTTGGTGTAAAAGTCTCCTTAATTCTTTTATTTAATAAATGTTATAACACTCTATAACCCCCCTTTTTTATTATGGCCCAATGGCACATTAGGTACTTTCTATAGGTACAGGGTCAGGTTTTAATGGTAATTTTTATTGTAGAAACGAGAGAGCAATAATAAAACACACCCGATGTGATGTTTTGATGATTATGCGCACAGCATTTTTCACGAAGTGAGTTAAATGCAAAAATAAAACATTTACCCCATTCAAGTTATTTAGGAATTTATCACATGTGTTAGGGACCCATCTTTGTAAACCAAAACCGGACTTGTATTATCAATATTGAATACTGAAAACAAAGTGGTATTCACATTATTATGTAACTCACTTCGATATATTCGACAAAATACAGGGTGGTTCCTAATGACGTGCTAATATCTCATAGTCCTTATGTGATTTTATGAAAATAATTCATATGGCCGCAATGGTCTACATTTTTTGCTATACGGCAGGGGTTCCAAACCAAATTTATGTTCAATCTGGTGGAGGCTACCTTATGAAAGTAACAACCATTTGTTTTGGGACTCGTACACTTCTTTTTTTACCATTGACGCCCTTTTTTATGTTCAATCTGGTGGGGGTCCCCATATGAAAGTAACTACCTTTTTTGGGACTCTTACACTTCTGTTTTTACCATTGGCGACCTTTTTTTATGTTCAATCTGGTGAAGCCCACATTATGAAAGTAACAACCATTTTTTTTGGGACTCGTACACTTCTTTTTTTTACCATTCACGCCCTTTTTTTATGTTCAATCTGGTGGGGGTCCCCATACGAAAGTAACTACCTTTTTTTGGGACTCTTACACTTCTGTTTTTACCATTGGCGACCTTTTTTTATGTTCAATCTGGTGAAGCCCACATTATGAAAGTAACAACCATTTTTTTTTGGGACTCGTACACTTCTTTTTTTACCATTGACGCCCTTTTTTTATGATCAATCTGGTGGGGGTCCCCATATGAAAGTAACGACCTTTTTCTTTGGGACTCTTACATACACTTAGTTTTTTTACTAGTGCCGATCTTTCTTTTTCTGTTCAATCTGGTGGGGGCCCCATATGAAAGTAATTACCCTTTTTTTTTGGGACTCTTACACTTCTTTTTTTACTATTGACGACCTTTTTTGGTTCAATCTAGGGACGGTCCCCATATGACAGTAACGACCATTTTTTCGAGGACTTACATTTCGTTTTTGAACATTTTTTTATGTTCAATCTGGTGGGGGCCCCCATATATAAGTAACTATCTTTTTTTTGGGACTCTTACACTTCTTTTTTTACCATTGGCGACCTTTTTTTATGTTCAATCTGGTGAAGCCCACATTATGAAAGTAACAACCAATTTTTTTGGGACTCGTACACTTCTTTTTTTACCATTGACGCCCTTTTTTTATGTTCAATCTGGTGGGGGTCCCCATATGTAAGTAACGACCTTTTTCTTTGGGACTCTTACAAACACTTCGTTTTTTTACTAGTGCCGATCTTTTTTTTTTATGTTCAATCTGGTGGGGGCCCCATATGTAAGTAATTACCCTTTTTTTGGGACTCTCTGTTTTTTACTATTGACGACCTTTCTTGGTTCAATCTAGGGACGGTCCCCATATGACAGTAACGATCATTTTTTCGAGGACTTACATTTCGTTTTTGAACATTTTTTTTTATGTTCAATCTGGTGGGGGCCCCCATATATAAGTAACTACCTTTTTTTTGGGACTCTTACACTTCTTTTTTTACCATTGGCGACCTTTTTTTATGTTCAATCTGGTGAAGCCCACATTATGAAAGTAACAACCATTTTTTTTGGGACTCGTACACTTCTTTTTTTACCATTGACGCCCTTTTTTTATGTTCAATCTGGTGGGGGTCCCCATATGAAAGTAATGACCTTTTTCTTTGGGACTCTTACATACACTTAGTTTTTTTACTAGTGCCGATCTTTTTTTTTATGTTCAATCTGGTGGGGGCCCCATATGTAAGTAATTACCCTTTTTTTTGGGACTCTTACACTTCTTTTTTTACTATTGACGACCTTTTTTGGTTCAATCTAGGGACGGTCCCCATATGACAGGACTTACATTTCGTTTTTGAACATTTTTTTATGATCAACCATATATAAGTAACTACCTTTTTTTTGGGACTCTTACACTTCTTTTTTTACTATTGACGACCTTTTTTTTCAATCTGGTGGTGGCCCTCATATGAAAGTAACTACCTTTTTTTGGGACTCTTACACTTTTGTTTTTACTATTGACGAACTTTTTTTGTTCAATCTAGGGACGGTCCCCATATGAAAGTAACGACCATTTTTTGGAGGACTTACATTTATTTTTTTAACATTTGCGACCATTTTTTTATGTTCAATCTGGTGGGGCCCCCATATGAAAGTAACTACCCTTTTTTTGGGACTCTTACACTTCTTTTTTTACTATTGACGACCTTTTTTTGTTCAATCTAGGGACGGTCCCCATATGAAAGTAACGACCATTTTTTGGAGGACTTACATTTCTTTTTTTAACATTGGCGACCATTTTTTTATGTTCAATCTGGTGGGGCCCCCATATGAAAGTAACTACCATTTTTTTTGGGACTCTTACACTTCTTTTTTTACTATTGACGACCTTTTTTTGTTCAATCTAGGGACGGTCCCCATATGAAAGTAACGACCATTTTTTGGAGGACTTACATTTGTTTTTAAAACATTGGCGACCTTTTTTTTATGTTCAATCTGGTGGGGACCCCCATATGAAAATAACAACCTTTTTTGGTAGGTACTTATCTACACTTCGTTTTTTACTAGTGGCGACCATCTTTTTATGTTTCAAACTGGTGGGGGACCCCTATATAAATGAAACGAAATTTTTCGTGGAACTTACACCTCTTCTTGTTCCATTAGCTACCTTTATGTTCCATCTGGTGGGGGCCCCTATATGATTGTAACGACCTTTCTTTGGATTTTTGGACACACTTCTTTTTGTTCCAATATTTTTTTATATTCAAGCTTGTGAGGGCCCCCATATGAAAGTAAATATGTTTTTTGGGCCTCTGACACTTCTTTTTACCATTGGCGAGCTCTTTTTTGTTCAATCTCGTGGAGGCCCATATAAAAGTAAATACCTTTATTTGGTGCTCTTTTAAAGGGCGCCATGACAATATACTAAACCGTTAAGTGCGTCGCGATCTGAAGAATTTTGTAAACCCCTGGTATAGGGTCATTGACGGTTCTTCCACAAGAGCATATGCGCACGTGCACCCCCAAACCGTATGTTTTAATATTTTAATATTATATATTTATTAAGTTAAAATGAATAATTTGACGGTGGACTATTTAAAAAATAACTTTAGCTCTTTGAGTTTGGAGCAAAAAATTGAAGTGAAGAATGTGGGAAGACCTAAACCCGAAATTAATTTAACGCAGACCAAAAAGGGTAAATCTAGGGACTTTATTAGAAAGTTTAAAAATTAAATATATAAAAAAAAATGTATAGAGAATATTCCAAACTTTAATGAGGCTGTTATTGATCTATTTTCTACAATTAAGAACTGAAGAACGGACTTTACGTTTAATCACTATACACACTAAGAAAACCTTTCTTATTTTCCAAAAGTTGTATTTCCTCGTGTAAAATTAAAAAATAAATAGAAATATGTTTTGCCTAACGCATTTTCTTATTACTTCTTTTCTTTCTACATTTAAAACGCCTAGAAAGTAATTGTTTGGTCGTTACACAAAAAAAAAAATTTAAAAATAATTTCACCATACTTGTGAACCCCCGCTATCATAGGTCACGAGCCGCCACTGTATAGGGTGCGATTCAATGAAATTAATTAAACCCCCCTAATTTTAGCATTATTATTAATATTCATAATGATCAATTTTGTTTCCTCCCTAAAGATAGTCTACTACATTGTGTCAAGAAATGCATTTTCACAACAAACTGTTGAAAAAAAATTGATTCTCTGTTCATTTGGTTAACATATTATTTTATTGAAAATTTTCTTAAAATTTAAATAATGTGAAGATGGTTTTAGTCTATCTTCTTCCGGGTTCAGGTATATTGCAAACCCCTAAAATATACTTATTTGTAACATATTATAGTGTTGTATTGACAGGTGTAAGGTGAGATTAGTTTACTAATTATTGTTCCTGCAACTAAACATACATGACCAACCTTTAAAAAAGAAAAATATGGTTTCATAAATAGTATATTAAGTACCGAGGTGGAAAGTGTTTCATTCCTGTCGAGGGAGTCGCGGGGAGGTTAACTAAATCTCGAGTCAGTGAAACTTTTCACCGAGGTTTGTATACATTTTATTTACAACCACATCTAAAATCCACTTCTTATTATGTTGAATTAAAATTATTAATAAAATATAAATGTCATTTTGACTTTTCCATTGAAAAATTAGACAGAAATTTCAAATAACCGCAGGTGGTAAAATAACGTAGGTAATAATACAAATCAAGATGGCAAATATCATTTTTAGAATATGGTTTCCATGTCACTAAACAATATATTATTTTAACAACAGAAAAATGCTATCAGATGAGGAATTTGGTTTTGCTGCTACTCCACCAGAAATTCGAGAAGCAGCAAAAATAGTAGAAGAAGATCTTCTGCCAACTAAAAGCCGCCCGAGATAAGACAAGGCATAGAACTGTTTCAAAGAATGGTGTACGGGAAACAAAGTTCAAAATCCTGGTTTTGAGTCGGCGCTACTAGCTTATTTCAGTGAAAATGCCAAGACAAAGAAGATAGCAACGATTTGGTCACAATATTCAATGCTTTAACATATCAGTGACTGCCAACAATAATGCCAATGTAATATTTAATGTAAATAAGTAAAACAAAAACCATGTTAATTTTTTATTTTTGATAAATGTCATTAGGTTTATTTTAAAAAATAAAAAATATTCATTGTCGTTAACTTGGGTAATGAGTTGTATGTTGGTGTGTTCGTATATTATTTTGAGATATCGATTTTTTTTAAAATTACAAAAAAAATATTTACTTTCCACCCGGGTGGATTTCAAAGATAGATGAAATGTCATTATTACATGTATGGTTGTTAATAAAAACTTATTACCATACTGAAAACGATATCGAAATAGCTTTGATATGAAACCAAAATAGAAAAACTATTTTATTATTTCTTTATAAACAAAATCCTGACATCAAAATTGTATATAAGAGGTGTGTTCGAAATTTACTATGTTTTCGTAAAGCAGCGTTGGTAAACTTTGTAGTAAAAACAAATCATAAACATATCTTGGTTTGTTTAAAAAATTAACAAAATTTCCGCAAATTTTTATCGGCTTACTCACAGTTCACAAAATACGAATTTTCGAAATTTGAAAGCTTTATGATGAATCACTGTAGTTAAGGATGAATCCAAAAAAGGCTAACAAAGTATTCGTAAGTCCGTGTCCACAACGGCGCTTCGACCCTCTAGTCCCTCGACATCGAGATATAAACATGAAAAATTGGAAAATCAATTAATATACAGGACGTCACATGAAAAAAACCTTTAAACACGGTCGGATTTATCACTAGGAGAGACAAACTGATCGACAGGCAAGGTAAAGATTGTTCCACGAAAAAATGGATATAACTTAATGACTGCAGTAAAAGTACCTGGGGCGATCCCATTATTCATGACCGTTTGTTATTATTATGTGGAAAGGACCGGATTGTAATAATTATAATTAAATATAGGCACATCAGGTAGGTTAGGTTGCTTAATTTATATTTAAATATCTTTTTGTGGTAAAATTTGTTAGTTTTTATTTCTTGCTGGAAGAGTTTAGTTGTATTACCGATATTATTTTACCAAACGTATAAAAAACAGTATGTGACGTCCATGGCAAAACATTGATGGTGCTTCTTCTAGTGTTGCAGTGAAGAAAATGCATTTATCTCGCGATGCTAGGGAAATTGTAAAAAGAGTATATACTTCTTTACTCAACAGAGGACTTTATGCAAGTGCTGCTGCGACTGAAACGTCTGATTTGACCAAGGATACATCGGACTACAGTGAAAAGAATCGCGTCAAATCCAATTAAATCTAGAAAGAAGCGTAAAGATGCCGGTTTCACCAAATGTTTCGACGAAAGCGACAAGGACTTGATAAGGCGAAAAATCTACACCATGTACGAAGAGCAACGCGTACCTACATTAGATTCTCTGAAGCAACCAATGATGAAACCCAAATAAGTTGTAGCCGCACTAGCCTTTGGAGAGTTTTATCGGAAATGGGATTCAGATACCGCAAAATTGACAAAAGGCAAGTACTCATGGAATCCCACCGTTTACAAAAATGGCGTCATATAACTTCTGTAAGGAAATCCCGTTCTGAAAACCGTCCTATAATTTACCTCGACGAGACTTGGTTTGACACGCATGAAGCACCATCCAAAGGCTGGCCTGATTCTTCCGATAAGTGTAAAACAAAAGCTCCGTCAAATAAAGGAAAAAGAATAAGCATTTTACATGCTGGGTCAGAAAACGGTTGGGTCCCAAATACCTTGTGGCTTTCTGCAATAAACATTAAATACTCTTGTGTGGACTACCATAAAGATACAACTGCCGAACATTTTTGAGGAATAGTTCGAGAATTGTCTTTTACCAAACATTCCTCAGAATAGCGTGATAGTAATGGACAATGCGAGCTATCACAGTCGCCAATTACATAAAGCTCCAAGCTCAAATAATACAATATTGGAGATTCAGAACTACATGGCGGCGAATGATATATATTTTGAAGAAAGTTATAAAAAAAGTGATCTTTTAGAAGTTTTAAAGACATTTTCTATAAAAAAAGTATATGTTTGTGACACATTGGCAGAAGAAATTGGACATATAGTGCTACGGCTACCACCCTATTATTGCCTTTTTAACCCCATAGAGCATATGTGGCACCAGTTAAAATCACTGGTTAGGTCTGAAAATATTTCTCCGACTTTAAGTTCTAGTGTTGTAGAATTAATACGAAAATGCTTTAATGATATTCCCCCAGGTAGTTGGAAAAATTCAGTCGTAATAACGTAATAACTGTAGAAAATTCGTATATTAGTCTGGATCGTATAATTAATCCAATTATAATTAATTTTGATGAGGATAGCGATAGCGAAACAGAACTATCTATAGAATGACATTATAAATGTAAATAAATATGACTAGTAATATTTAAAAAAAATGTTATTTCATTTGATTTGATTAATATAATCATATCATTACTTGTTTTCCTTAGTCCGTCCCTTCATAATTCACTTGTTTATTGCCAAGCTATTGTCGACACAATGGGACCGACCCAGGAAATCATTAAGTCGTATCCAGATTTCGTGAAACGTACTTTACCAGGCTAGGAGCGAGGGCGAGGGTCGGCGCTTCGTTGAGAACATACACTATCATACATTTTGGATAAGTAGCATACAATAGCGTTAGGTATAAACCAACTAATATTGATACACGGTATACAAGGCCCAGAATCGACCATCACTAGAGTACTGCTCTCATGTCTGGAGCTCTGCACCCAAACATATTTCTCTTCGGCCACTGGATTCCATCGAAAGGAGGGCCACTTGTCTGATCGGAGACAACGAGCTGACGAGGAAGCACCTCCACAGCCTAGAACATCGAAGACGGGTTGGGGATTTGACTCTCTTTTACAGATATTTTCATGGAAAGTGCTCGGCTGACCTTGCCCTCTTAATTCTGCCCCAAGCGGCGAATAGCAGAAATACACGACGAACCACTGCCGCCCATCCATATGTGGTTAAGCTTGGTAGATACTCCTCGAACTTCATTACTTAAGAATTATTTCATTCGGAGGACTTCATCCTTACAGAACGACCTTCCCGAGGTCGTTTTTCCCAAGGAATATATCCTCCAACGATTCAAAAACAACGTGAATCGCTTTTTGCGCTCACGCACCACTCCCAGAGTGCCATAAAGGATTTTTAAGGAAAGTGCTTGTGTTAAAGAAAAAAAAGATAAATTAGGGTCATATCGTCGACAAAATCTTCAAATCGACAAAATTTTCAGTAATTTTTGACTAGTTTAGTATAAGTACAACAACTGATCCGACATGCCTACTTCCAAAAACATTTAATATAATGAAGAGAGAGAGAATTCCTAGATATTCTGTCAGAATCATACAAAGTTTTAAACAGAAATCAATGATGCCAAGTCTGTACTGAGAATGCTAAATCTACCGCCTATATTGAATGTATTTCTCATGTGAATCTATTAAGCAAAAATATTCTACTAAATATGTGTGTATTTTTTTAAATTTTCTACTCGTAAAGTTATTTATAGTTTCCCAACCACATCAAATTGCAATGTTTTAGTAAAATCACTGTGGCAACGCTGTATGGCTTTTTTTATAGGCTATAGTAAACATGACCCTGAAGTTTTTGAATTCTCATTTCTCGGCGGCGGTGTTGTTCACGCTTATTCGCCAGCTTTTGTGATTGTTTGTGATCTATTGTATGTTTGGAATCCTTTTTAGAGTTTTATCAAACTAAAACTACTTATTAGCTATCTACGTTGGTTCGTCAGTGCGTGGTGCGTAATAAATTCGACTATACTAACCCCGGATTAATATGTCGTCGGTAAGTATGTGTCGGTAAAACAGCGGTGTAGCTAATTCTATATTTTAAGTAAATATTGCAAAAATAGGGATTACTTATTTATGTTATCTAATTTTCTGAAAAAAATACCTACAACTATTACCTATTTATGACTAATGTTAGATCGAATTTATCTAAACGCGTACTTTATTACAGCGTTGTCATTTTTTAAAGCCATCTTCTTCTAACTTATTTGAAACTATAGAACTGTGTATGATTGTAAATAAATGGTGTTTTATGAATGAAAACTGTGGTTATTCGTTTTTTACAGGAATGAAAATATATCGTGTGAACATCCCACAGTTTATTCGGTTAAAACCGATTAACGTAATAAATGTGTAATATAATTGCCGTGTGAACGCAGCCTAAGTCATAGTTTAATTACTTCAGAAGCATTCTGGTATTAACTACTAGAACTGTTTTTCGATAACTGAATTACTATTTGTAAGCTTACATACTTGCTAATGATGGTTTTCAGTTGCTGACATTCAGCTTTAAGAATTGTAAGAGGAAAAGGAGTTTGCTCATAGTGTTTCCGAAAATAGACAACAGACAAGCCACTTTGCTTACTAATAAGGAAAGTACGAATTTCTTCTGCATTTCTATGATAAAATATATGGCACAACAAAGGTAAATTATTATAAATTCAGAAATCCTCTTAATATATACAGGGTGCCCCAAGTAATGTGGCCTATTAGAAGTATCTCGAGAACTAAATGAAATTTTATTTTGAAAATTTGGCTATGGCTATAAGAGATCGTTTTCTACGTTTATAAAATATTTTCGATGGTGCGGTGTTGCCGGATCATACCGAAAGTGGTAGCAACTTCGGAATTTTAAATGAATTACCCTATATATTATATTTTTTTGGAATCTAAGTAAAAATCTAGAACAGTTTTCTGTATAATATCATATACGTATCTTTAAGAGTTTTTGAATTATAAATAATTTTGTGATTTTTTAACGCCGTATCGGGACCTGAAAAGAAAATCGTATCTTTTTAGCGGTTACAGCTGGAAAGCTGAAAATTGGACAATAGTTTGACAAGACCATCACAATTTTGTAATTTTGAACAGTATTTAATTAGTTTTATACAGGGCGTCTCCATAACAATATTTTTGTGGCAGATGAATTATTGCAAAAATTTTCTTTTTTTTAAATGGGACACCCTTTATTTGATATGTTTTGCTAATGGAGGAATTTTCTATCTAATGATATTAAGTGTTCCTATACCTATCTTCAGTATTTTCGGACTTCGGGCGAAATTTAAAAATTATCTTCAAAAAATAAATTTTTTGAGAGTGTGGTTGGCTGTCGGATGGATTCATAGAAACAAAACAATGAAAAATCCACTTGACGTTGTCTGAGTTATTGTAATAAAAATGGCTAATTCACATTATTCGAGCTTAGATATTTTAAGTTTATTTTATATTCATGGGGAGTGTGGTAGAGCTTTTTCTAGAACTTGCAGAAAATTTAATGAACTGCATCCTGATGCAGCTCCTATGACTCCAAAAAAGTTGATTGGACGAGGCGGTCAATGGAAATGGCCCCAAGGTCTACGAATCTTACTCCATTAGATTTATATCTATGGGGTAGGATTAAAGAGATAGTATACAAGACACCCGTGACAACAAGGGAATATTTAGAAAATCGAGTACGAACAGCTTTGGGGTCTCTAGAATGAAAAAGGTGACAAATGAACATGTTACCTAGAGTGTAATGGAGATACTTTTGGGCCATAACAAATAATTTAATAATAAACCACAAATAAGTGAACAAAATGCAGAAACATTATTTCAAACTTCTGTTGATTCGGGATTCAAAAGAAAAGTAGGCGTTTGAAATAAAAAAAAATGAAGATGGTGACGCGTGATTTGTTTCACTTGACATTCCCATGATCGTTTAAGAGCGCTTTAAGAGGTTTTCTATTTTCCAGAAAATATGGAACATAATTTTACAAATGCTGAAATCTTTGATATTCTATCGCATGTTTTATTTTATCTGAAAAAAACTGTTATGTGGCAGTTAGAAGATGTGCTTAGAGAATAACGGAAATCATTTTGAACACCTGATTATGTAGTTCCTTACTTTTTTCGTTGTTCGTTTTATTACTATTTTGGAATGATTTTTGTTCACTTATTTGTGGTTTATTATTAAATTATTTGTTACTAGTCGAACATAAATAAAAAATTTAAAGCTTACTTATATTATTTATAAAATTAGGAGAAATACAGGACCATATCCCAAAATTTCCTGATGTTGTTCAAAAAACCCTCAAAACGTCATTAAACCACAATGTGTCATACATCGTTGCATTCGGGAGGAAAAAAACTCTCAAATTCCAATATCAGGAAAACAGGAACGTATTTAAAAAAAGAAAGTTGATAACAATTACCAAAACAATTAACGCTGTCATATAGAGCGGAAAAAGTGGCAATGTAAAGGTGCAATTTACTTTAGAATTCGATCTCAAAAAACCCAGGAAAACAATAAAACGATTTTCCGGATTTTAGTTTTATTTTCCGGATATCTCCGGAACTACTCGGAATTTTAAAACTTTCCAAACGGCATATTATTAGGCACGTAAATGCGCAACTTTACCTCAATTTAACCGACTTCGTATCTCTTACAGTTTCCGAGATCCCTGTACTGGCCCTCCTTATATTGGACAAGTTGTATAATTATGCGATATAAAATACCCTTAATCTCGAAAATATAACTTATGACCCCTAGTTTTTGAAAACGTTCTGATGGAGCAAATCTGAGATTATTTTTAGGTTTAGCAGACCCTAGTACCTAGTATCTAGAATCAGTAACAAAATTGCCTTCACCAAATTATGTGTTGACCATGTGTTGGTGTAGTGTATTTAAAGAATCTGAGCTTATTCGATTGATGTCCAATTATTAAATATTGCCTGAAATATTCTATATAAAGGTAGTGGTTGTTTTTGTTGAGAACATTTCTCTCCCGTCATTAATGTATTTAATTTAAAACCAAGATAAATAAATTAAGACGTAGCGAAATAAAATGTGAAAAAAATATTATCCCACGTGATTACAGTCACTACACAAGCGATTAGCATGGGAATTAATAGCGTCGGTGCATGAAACAACCTCTCTGGGCGTCGCGACGCTTATAAAACGCACGATGGCGTCGCACAGGCCTCTATTCAAGTCTACCTTTACCTGTTGAACAGCAACATCCTTCAAGGTCCATTCTTTAAGTGAGTTTGAACGTGATTCTATTTAGTTAGTGGCCTGGTGTTCCTGCGAAGTTTTGGAATTTCTGAAAATTTTCGAAGAAAAACCCGAATCGAAAAGGTAAGTTATTTTTATTTGTCATTCAGAACTTCAGTTTCAAAAACAATTGTAAATTGAATTATTTTTAAATTTTTGAATTTTTATTTGTATTTTTCTTTCTAATTCGAACTTTGAAGATGATTATTAAGTATTATTTATTTATTTATTAATCTTTGAGGAAGCAATATTTCGGTATGTAGTGCAATATTAACTAAAAATCCTTATATTTAAACTTTGTTTTCCTTTATAAATTCTAACCAATAAGCGATTTTACTTTGAAAGCATCGTCGTTTAATATACAGGGTATAACAAATTCGTCCTTTACCATTAGGATTTCGGAAACGGTAGATGATACGAAGCCGGCTAAATTGGAGCAAAGATGCGTAACTGTGGGCGCAATAATATGCCGCCAAAAAATCAGTAATAATCACAGAGGTTTTCAAAATATTTGGAAAAATCTAAAATTTTGCGTTTGGGTTTTTATTTTTTCCTGACTTTGTTCGTAGAAATGTCCAAAAATAAAGTTCACTTTCTCATTGCTACTTTTTATCCTCCACAAGATGGCGTTATCAGATCTTTCATGTGGCGTTTCGTCTTTGGGTCACCATCATCAACTCAATTTTTTTAAATACAGGCCTGGATTTTTTTGTTTAAACTATGAAAGAGGAACTAAATCTCCATTCAGCGATATATAGCACTTACTGGTTTTCCAACGTTTTGTTCCTTAAATTGACCATCTTCATTCAAATATACCTAGTACTGTCCTGAAATTTACTTTTTTTTAATTCGGTATAATTCGAAAATGTAAAACTTAATGCCTCTTTTCAAAGTCTTAAGAAATTGCTGGCTTTAAGAGTCAAATTTTATGTGTATTAATAAAATTAATTATTTTTATACGGACTCTAAGTCAATGGCGGCTTGCACAAGTATGGTGAAATTATTTTTAAAATTTTATTTTTGTGTAACGACCAAACAATTACTTTCTAGGCGTTTTAAATGTAGGAAGAAAAAAACTAATAAGAAAATGCGTTAGGTAAAACATATTTTTATGTATTTTTTAATTTTACACAAGGAAATACAACTTTTGGAAAATAAGAAAGGTTTTCTTAGTGTGTATAGTGATTAAACGTAAAGTCCGTTCTTCGTTTCTTAATTGTAGAAAATAGATCAATAACAGCCTCATTAAAGTTTGGTATACCCTCTATAATTTTTTTTTCATATATTTAATTTTTAAACTTTCTAGTCCCTAGATTTACCCTTTGTGGTCTGCGTTAAATTAATTTCGGGTTTAGGTCTTCCCGCATTCTTCACTTCAATTTTTTGCTTCAAACTCAAAAAGTTAAAGTTATTTTTTAAATAGTCCACCGTCAAACTATTCATTTTAACTTAATAAATATATAATATTAACATATTAAAACATACACGCTCGAATTTCTAGCTTAAAATCGTAAACAAAGGCACAAAAATATCGCGTTTTGAGTCTGAAAGAGACTATTAATGTTGGGGAAGTTTGTAATTTGATAACAATGATTTGGGCGAATTCATTAACATTGATAGCAATGTGCTATTAGAAGATGATAGTGACCCCATTCTTATCGATTATGTAATCCAAACTGAAACCACATCACTATCTGACGACTCGGATGAAGAAGTTGAATGCAGTAATCAAACAAATGTTACCAATTATCAACAAGCCATTAGTATGGTAAAGGAATTATAAGAGTATGCAAAGAATAGAGGTGACTCTACAGCAATGGAATTGTTATCAGACTTGGAATTACATTTTCTAGATTGCAAGTATAAAACGCAAACACGTCAAACTACGTTATTAGATTCTTTTAGTACTACATCCTAACTAAAACTAGTGTATTTTTGTTATGTTATGTTTATTTGTACATACATATACATAGTAATAATTTTGCAAGTACATATTACCTAATAACAAATTTCCCATGGGCGGACACCTCTATTAGGCGGACACATTTAGACGGCCCCGTGTCCGCCTAAGGAAGGTTTCACTGTAATATAAAAAGGAGCATTCCATTTCTTTGCAATCATACATACTTCTATAGTTTCAGATAGGTTAGAAAAAGATGACTTAAGAAAATGGCAACGCTGTAAAAAGCTACGCGTCATTGTTATCCTTATCAGTGCAGTAGATTGGGGTTTTATGTAACGTCCTGTATATTTTAAGATTTCCATTAAATGACAAATTCAATAATATAAAATTGGCTGGCTTGGCTATATTGCCAAACTAATAACTTATTCTTTTACAATAATTTTATTGTATCGTATTTGCAGAATTATACCGTTGATCTTTTGACTGCAATTAAACCTCATTATCCCTTCGACCATAAAATAAATAAAGAAATCCCAAACCTTTTCGAGCAGAGCCGGACCAGGTATACAAATTCAATTTATACCTATGCCTGATGCATATATAAATACAAAGTGATTTTTAATAATTTTAATCATTAGTGGTTTTCCGGCGAGTAATTTTTAATTAAGCTCATTAGTGGTAGAATGTGGCATCCTTGGAATTGTGCTGATAGGGGGGTATCTTCAAGTGTCATTTTTAAAAGGAAGCATTTATCTACCGATGCCAAACTAATAATTAAAAATGTGTATCAATCGTTGTTGAGTAGAAATTTTAATTCGATGGATGCTTTAGCAGAGACGTCTACTTTGACAAAACCTCTTTTATCTTCGGTAAGAGACATAGTACTTAAACCTGTTAATCCTAGAAAAAATCGGAGTGATTCTGGCACATTTAGAAGCATTGACGAAAATGACATGGATTTATTAAGAAGGGAGAGTTACCAAATGTATGAGGCACAAACTGTACCCACTTTGATTTCCCTCAAAGAGCGGCTGATTAAAGACGAAACAAATATCAAATGGGTTTTAAATACCGAAGCATTGATAAAAGACAAACATTAATAAATCCTAATAGTTAGCTTTTTAAATTAAATTATTTTCAATTATCATTAATTGTTATCATTATTTTATAGTTATTATAGGTACCTAAAACTAAAAATACCTATCTATTTATTTTAAATTATAAAAATAAATCATGTGGTGTGGTATACATTTTCAAGCCGGCCCTGATCCCATTTATTGAGCTTTGAAGAGGTTCAGGCGTATACAATAGGGTTTAATCAGGTAGTTTATTTATGGCAGTAAGAGTCAACGGTATAATTCTGCAACAACTATACCGTAATTAGAAAATTTCTAAAATGACACATAAATAGGCGTTGAAGGTATTTTTTACAGAAATTCAAATAACATAAAGAAAAAATATTTATATTTTTGCAGTATTTACTTAAAATATAGAATTAGGTACACCACGGTTTATCCTAAAAAAATAACCTCATTGATCTCACTTATCGACGAAATATTAATCCGGGGTTAGAATAGTCGAATTTCTTACACACCACGCACTGAAGAATCATTGTAGATAGATAATAAATAGCTCTAAATAGTTCTAGTTCGAAAAACACTAAAAGTTAGTTCAGAAATACAACAGATCACAACCGCAGTAGAGAATAAGCCCAGACAACACTGTACCCGAAAAATGAATGACATTCCTAAACTTCAGGGTTACACGTACTATGATCGGTAAAAACGTGTGTACAGCGTTGCCACAGTGATTCCCCTAAAACATTGCAATTTGATGTCGTTGGGAAACTATAAATAACTTTACGAGTAGAAAATTTAAACAAATACACGCATATTTAGTATAATATTTTTACTTAACAGGTACACATGAGAAATGCATTCAATATAATTAATATTATACCTTTCGGTTTCAAACGCAGGCGGTAGATTTAGAACCCTCAGTACAGACTTGACACCATTGATTTCTGTTTAAAATTTTGTATGATTCAAACAAAATAAAACAGTTCTATCTCTTTATTAGATTATTGGGTATAACAGAAACGTTTTTCCTTGGAAACGAAATACAATTCCAGTGTATTAGACGGATACAGGATGTCCCAAAATATGTGGGCAATCTCCCGGGTGCAGATAGAACACTTAAAAATAACAGGAGACCTCTAAATTTTTCTTCCTACGGCCTCGCCTACGGAGTTACGGGCCCATAACGGACGTCACAGGAACTCGTTGGTTTTTAAATAATTTTTAAGTATATAATGGTTACTAGATGAGTCTCCTTAAAATTCGCCCTTTTAAACACATTTGGCTTATTTAGCTTGCCTGGGACGGACTAGACGTAACACAAAATGCTTTTTTTATACCCTGCATGATGAAGGAACGACAATAATATTTTTGGATACTTTAAACCTTAAGCTGAAAAAAAGGTACTCTTGATCAATGTCGATAAAATAAACTGTTTTCGAAAAAAAAATATATTTTTGTTCAATATGATTTATATTCAGTAATTCCATTACTAAGTTAGTAACTAATAAGACAAAGGAGAAAAACCGCAAATTTCAAAACACTACCACTGGCATAAATATTCTTATTTAAATCGGTACATGTCAAAAAACCCATAACAACAATGAGGGAATTTTATGAACATAAAACAACTAATGCAAGAAACCATATTGAACAAAAATATTATTTTTTCGAACACAAATCACTTTATTGACATTGATCAAGAGTACCTTTTTTCAGGTTATGGTTTAGAGTATCCAAAAATATTATTGTCGTTCCTTCATCATATAAGGTGTACAAAAAAAAACATTTTTGTGTTACGTCTAGTCCGTCCCTGGCAAAATAAATAAGGCAAATGTGTTTAAAAGGGCGAATTCTAGCAACCATTATAATAAAAAATTATTAAATTACACCTTGTACTTAATAAATTATTTAAAAATCAACGATTTCTAGGGACGTCCGTTATGGACCCGTATCTCCGTAGGGGGGGGGGGGGGGGGGGTTGTAGGAAGAATCATTTATAAGAACTTCTCCTATTATTTTTAAGTGTTCTATCTGAACCCGTGAGATTGCCCACATATTCTGGGACACCCTGTATAATACTATAACATGCATATTCTCGATTTAAACAAAAATTTGTTATTTATAAGCGAGATATCAAAAAGATAACATTAAATGAAAATATTTTTACTTTAAGTTAGCGTGGGAAGTTGTTTAAAAAATACGTTTTAAACCTCACTAAAGTAAGAATTCGAAAACCGATATTTAAGTATAGGCTCTGGGGTATTCGAGGCATATTATGTACTATATCGAAGATCGAATTGCTCGATAGGATATATCAAATAAAAGAATACGTAGTTATATAAAAAAATACGTGGCAAAGTAACATTACTTTATGAAGTTGATGAAGTTCTATTTTTTAGATGTGGATTTCTGTCCGGACTTGGAGCCCAAATGTCCCGTTATTAATCCGACTATTACCAAGTTTCGGACGGCAATTCTACCGTGTTAATTCAAATATCTACTAAAAATTTAATTGTGAAATACAGGGTGTTCTTTAATGACGTGCTAATATTTCAGGGTACGATTCCTTAGGTCATTTTATAAAGAAAAGTTTATGTGAACATATGTCCGCAACGGCTTAAATTTTTTGCTACAGGGTGTTGAATTTTCATTTTTTAAATGGTTATTTTTTAATATCTCCGAAAGTACTTTAGATATACTTTTCAATTTTGGTGTGTATCATTAGGATATAGAACCACAAATTTTAGTTAGAAAAGTTATTCAATTGTTCCACTAGTGGCGACCCTGCAATAATTTCCTCTGATATTTTTTACAAAAAAGATGGTACGCCACTGACATTTTTCCATATGGATATTTTTTCTGATTAGCCTGGTCAATTCTACATGAAAACGATATCTTCAGTTTTTCTCGTCAGGCGCACCGTTCTTGATTAGAACCACTAAATTCATTGAATTTAAATATGATACAAATAAAAAGTTCATCTATAAAATAAATAGCATATCGATACTTTTAGGCCAGTGTCTAACCTAGATATATATACAGTGAACCTCTAATAAGCGGATATCTCTATTAGGCGGACATTTTTTCATAGTTCGGAACTAGGTAAATCAAATTCCATGAAAATAAACCTCTCTTGGACGGACTCTCCTTTGGGCGGACGCGGACAGGCTGTTTTCATACAATGAGTGCAAAAACTCTCCTTTAAGCGGACAAAAAATTTTTAAAAGTATTTGGGAGACGAATAAGTACGGTGCAAAAACTCTTTGAAGATAGACCGGCAACTAACTACGGAATACAAACAACTTTTTCCACGGGCATTTCTTAACTTACCCACACCCGCGCCCGTGGGTTAAGGGGTTGGAGGTGGTTTAAATTGCAACCTATTCCTCTTTCAAAACCAAACAACTTTTTCCCCAGACATTTTTCGCTGCAATGCGATGCACCGGAGTTATTCCGGGGTACCGACCTTTTTTCAACACCGTGTATATTAAAAGTATTTCTCGAATTATAATAATATTTAATTTAGGTTCTGGAAATAATCTTATCAAACTCGAGCGTCGTTTCAATTATCTATTAAATGTTTCATTGTTACAGTCAAAGTTTTGTTTTGTTTTTGGTAATTTTACTCAATGATAGTTTTTGCATTATTGTTTATTCATAGGTTAAATCACTCGATCTTCGACATTTCGTAAAATCTCCAAAAAAAAAAACTTATAAGGAAATGCTCTCTATAACATTCGATAAAATTTTCTGCACCAGGTAATAAAAATTTGGGAATTTTAACGAAATTTTAATCGAGCTCATAAATAAACAAACTGATAAAAGCAACCCCGAATCACAAAGCTTCACGCAAAACATAAATCTCTGCATGGAGGGGTGGATTGAGTTAAAAAAATTAAGATATTCATTTTAATGTCACAACGAGAAGCACGCCACAAAGAATCCATTAAGCTAATTTGCATAATTGGACGTTTTAAGCGAAAATAATATTATTCCTAATGCGTCTTGTTATATAAACTTTTCATTTATACTTAAAACTTAATAAAAACTTTGATGCTTCCTAGACACCGAAGCGGTTAAAACGGACGTGAGCCTTAATTAAGATTAAACACTTTTAAGTTGCGTTGCAGAAAGATCTCGAACAATAATTAATAAACCACTATGATTTTGACATTGACAGATATTGAGTATGAGAAATCACTCTGCCAATGGCACTGATAATTACTAAATTCAGTTGGGCCAACTTTGCCCCAATTTAAGCGACGACGTACCTCTTACCGTTTCCGAAATCCCAATTGTGCATATCTTCGCTTTTCTGTGATAGTGATCGCTGTTGCGAACGCCATCGCTATCGCCATCGTCATCGCCATCGCTGTCGCCATCGCGATCGTGGTCATGATCGCGTATATGTGTTATATTTATTTATATAGCAAAACTGGATTTTGTTAGTAGTAAAATTAGCCAGTTATTACGAAAATAAACACAACAAAAAAAGAGATGGGGTTTGTTCAGGTTTGTTCTGTCTAGTCATTTGCTCATTTTTATTATTTTGATTGCGATGAAGGTAGCTCCCCGGGATCGCATTTTCGGACCTCGGGCCCATATAGACTTTTGATCAGCATCGATTTTTAGATAATATTCCTGAGTATCAAAGTTTTTAACCGAGGGCCGATTCCCATGGGGTCCTCTAACACACAAACACTGAACGTCAACAACAAATTGTTTTAACAATGACGATAAATATGACAGCTATTAATCCGGCAGTGTCAAACGTGACAGCAGGTATGTCAGACGGCCGTTCCAATATGGTTCCAATAAGGGCTTTTTAGAAGTACGTTCCGAACGCTCAATAACCTATCTAAGAATGTGAATTGTTTAGGTATTCTTCAACAACTGTGAACCAAATTCCTTTTTGATTTAAAATCTTCTACTATTATTAATCAGTCACAAATTTATTATAACATCGACCTAAAAAAAATATGGACACACCTATATAACTGGTTGTTACCTAACAAGGGGTGAACTCAAAGTCACAGTCTCACAACTTATTTATAGTATATTAAAAAAGTTTACTTGTGGTTACATGTTTCGCCCAACTGGGCATCATCAGACCTTAAAATAAAAATTTACACCAGAACAAAATGTCGACATTTTAACATTCAATATTTATTTTATATTAAGTAATACATATTTTCTAAATTTTTTTTAAATGTAACTGCTTCTTGTGTGTGCAGTCATTTGTGTGGTTGTGTAAATTTTTCTTTTAACATCTGATGATGTCCAGATGGGCGAAACATGTAACCACAAGTAAACTTTTTTAATACAGGGTGTTCTGGAAATGACGTATTATATTTAAATTGGTGACTCCTGGGGTGTCCTAGAGAAGCGCTACATATATATTTTTTTTTAATCGAACGTTTAAAAAGTGGGGTAATTCACCCCTAAACCCACCCGGTTACTCCTCGGCACATTCATATATGATCATATTACATTGCCAAGCTGTGTAATCAACAGATGTTCAGGCCCAATGTTGCCAACTGTGTAAAAAATGTAAAACTTTAGATTCTTATAAAAATAATATTTAGTTTACCTTGTATCCAAATAGAAGTGAATCCAGTTGCCAGTACACTAGCAAGTAATCCAGGCCAGAGACATCTTCAGATTTTTGTTTTTTTTTCTATGGGAAAAGCTTTATGCTCATCACGTACCCTGATGATAATGTGGAACTGCATAATAAGCTTATACCCACTAAACCCCATTCGGCCTCTTATTTCCAATCTCTCGGAACATTTGCACTAAATCACTTAAAGAAACACACAGACACCCACGAGTTTCCAATTAGTTTTTTTGAAGATATGCAATTAGTATTAGATTACACAAAAGCAATAAATACTAACGAATAATTACACTTTACAATAACCTACCGTACACATAAAACAACAGCACTATAGGATACAAATTATTTCGCAATAGAAATTCGGAAATAATAAAAACGCTAATTTCTAATGGGCTAATCAAATTTATTAATCCTTTACTGAAGAAGAATGATGAAATAATTATGTTGATAGACCCTTCCATCCCTTTAAAATAAATAGTCTCGTCTAACTAGCGTGGTTGCCATTTCCGAGACTATCATTATAAAGAAAAGTATTACAGAAGGAAATTTTGCATTTTATGAATATAACCTTATAAAACATCGAAAGTGGCAACGCTGTATTTTTAAGTATTAACCCCAGCCGCTGCAGTCGCGTAAAGAATATGCAATCCGTTCCAAGATCAGCTGTTTAAAATTAGCCGGCCGGTTTCCTACTGTTTTCTCAAGCAGATTTGTGTGTTAAATTGTATGTTAATACTTAAACCCGAGTTTAAATTATTAAGTTATTTGTTCTTTTCGTGACGGCAGTGCCCCAGTCTAGCAGTTCAATATCGATCGAAGGAACCAACGTGTTATTGATTTTTTAAATTTTTAGATGTTAAATACATTATTTCCCAGACCACTCAGATAATAAGGGCGTATTTTTGTCTACACAGTAGCACTTTAAAATACTAATTCAGATTGAATGGTACTTAGATGTGTTCATGAGACGCGATTTTGTGAGATTATTGTGCCGGTTGGTTTTTGTTCGGGTTACCTAGATACTTGATGATTTTTTATAAATTAAGTTGGTTTTAAATAAGTCCGAAAAACTAAATAAAATTGCATTTTTTTTCTAAAGGGTAAGTGGCATTTATAAACTTTTAAGTTGTCCAGATCTGACGGGTGTCGTTCGAATTGAACAAATGAGAACATACCATGACCATTTATAAACTCCGCGGCGGTTCGTTCGAGTCAGTTCAAGTTTATAAATCAGAGATTGTTTCCGAGCGAACTGAACTGAACGTAAAAGTTTATAATAATGTACCCTGAAAAATAAACAACTTGCAATCTGTCAAACTGTTATTGACTTTCTAAAGAGTTTACCCTGAAGATATGACAAGACTGTTCACACATGTTGCTTTGTTTACCTTCCTGACAGGGGCACCACGTGGTCATTTTTGGTTTGAAATAAGGTCATGTACAGGGCATATTAAATTAAAGCGCCATTTTTGGATATTTTTCTTCAATTTGTTTTCATCTCAGGAATTGCCGATTTAAATATAATATGTCATTTCTATAACACGCTGTATACTATAGATAAGTTGTGAGACTGTGGTTTTGAGTTTACCGCTTGTTAGTTGCCAAACAGGCCTCTTGGAGAAAATGGACTTTTTCTTTAAACTGGTTGTTAGACAACCAAAAATAAAAAAAAACATACACCTACTTTTTGTTTACAATTAAATCTAATAGAACTGTGAGTTTGTTATTTAAATATATCCAAATATTGATATTTTTGTTAAATAATGTATGATAATATGTTTATTTTTATGTGCATCAAAACAATAAAATAACTCGACTCCCAACCCGAAGCTTGTTATCAAGTTTTACAATTAAATTATAAAATTATTATTTAAATATATGTCGCGTGGGTGAAATAGAGTTACTAGTTTGACAATTGGTTTATTTTTCAAACACAATTATTGGTGTTAAAAATGCGAATATGAGATTTTAATAATATTACTTTTATTAAATAAGTTTATACCCGGTGGGCCAAAAAAAGTGACAACATTATTCTTTCTTGAATACCGAATTATTTTTAAACATAATTTGCAGGAACCATTTATTTATTACTATTTTTAGTTAGTTGGCCATGGAAACAATGTCATAAAATACAACATAAATGATATTTGGATAAAAGAAATATGCTTCATATTTAATTTATTAAAAAATATGCGGAAAACATTATTTTGTTCTAGAATTTTAAGATTTTATTTCAACCTTTCGTTTTGAGACTTCTATTGAATAGTTGAATCGGTCACATACACATAATTTGTCATTTTCCTAGAGTAGAGGGTGTTTCCCATGGTATAAATAGGACCAGATAAGATACCACGTAGAGGGAGGCGTGGCTTTGCTCTCCCCATGACGTTAAAGACGCTGTTGGGGAAACACTGCCCTTTTCCCTCATAAATTCATTATAAAATACTTAAATTTGCATAAACTTATATTCAAAAACAAACAAAACACGTTTCAACAACTTTGGACAAAATACAAAAACATACGACGATTCTAATAGACAAAACTCATTTCCCAGTGCATTCCGTCCTGCACAAATACTCAAAACTTACTTCCGACATTTACTTCAACCCATATCATATGTTAAAACTACCATAATAAAAATCAATACTTCAAACCTTGAAATATTCACGACGTAAAAAAGAACTGTCTTTTTGGGGTATGACCACAATAAAAATGTCATATAGAACATATTAAATTCTGTAATAAACAAGCTACCGCTGGGCGAGTACTCAGGTGCCTTCTAACTATCAACTTGAATAAATAACATAATTACCTAATTGTACCATGCATACAACATATTAATTACATAAGTCACCCGACAATTATAACATTTCCCTTGCTGTTTGGCTATACACAATGGTACAGAAGGGAAAAACACCCAGCACCCAGCGCCCAGCGACAAGTATCTAGGCGGTGATTGGCCAGATAGACGTACGACGTCACGCTTCTCTCAAGAGAGTCTTTTACCACCCTAGAACTTTACTGTTGCTCGAAGACTCGTCCAAGGCAGGTCGCCGTTTTAGAGATTCGTGCAGACACGTCATTTCAAGGCCTTTGCGGCCGATCATCTATTTTAACTATTTAAAGTGAACTAAGTACATTATTACATTACTGTCGTTCAGACACGTTATTCTAGGCACCTCGTGGCCGATCTTCTTTTATAACTAAAAAGTGCAACATACAAGTGCAAATACAGTGAAACTACCGATTGCAGAGTCGTTCAAGGCGTAGGCCAATTTTAAGACAATGCAGTAAAAAGTCATTCTAGGCACTTCGCGGCCGATCTTCATTTCTAACTAAAAAGTGTATTATTATTTCACAAGACAATCATTGCCGATACGCATTATCGGCTATTATGTACCACAAAAACCACGGTAGATAAATAAACCGGGTTTTCAAACCACGAGTAGTGAATCGGATTAAATCGAACTTTCTACTTACCTACATCGAACTTTCTACCTTTCTTAAGTGAACTATTTACCATTCTACTTCGCGGCAATCCGACGGAACCGGGAACTTTGAACTACGTACTACAGCAAAGTGCATATTACCATGAACTATACATTAAACTAACTAAAGCAAATATCATTACTCGTAAACCGAAGCGTTAACAGTCAAAACAGGCAGGTTTACCAGCAAATATAAACCTCTTTTGTACCGTACCATAAATCTAACCGTTGAAAATAGATAAGTTATTTGTGATATATTTCTGTGTTTGTTCTTACGCCTAATTAACAGAACCAGTGAACTACCTATGCTACACAGTACTACAAAACCCGATTAGGCTTCAGGATATAACACCGTAGCCTAACATTTGGTCCATACAGAGCCGGATCAGGCAAAGGACAACCAAAAGCAGATTAAAATAACCTAGACAACGGAAAAATACACAGTCCAAAGGAGACAGGAAATAAAAATAGAAGAAAAATACCAGTGTCCAAGGTGAAAAACTGTCAGTGCCAACAAGGTCATGACCTAGTGATAAGAGACTTTCTTGTACCCTCTAACTAACGGGGTAATACAGCAGCCTGGTGATCTTCAAGCAGAACAGCAATAGTTTATTTTTCAGGGAAGTGTTCATAAAATATTATTTTAATTTTCAGGAATTTGTTGATATATTTCATTGTATTAATTTTATAACTGTGTGACAATTTATTACCAGGTATTTTCAGCATTTTTTAAGCAAAAACTAGTACTAATCTCAAGCTCATTTTTTTTGTGTGAAGTCATTATTCAGTAAAAATGGAAGAGTTAGACGTAGATGCTCTAGTGCAAATGCGTGGCACGGCCAAAGGCGCAATCACGCGGGTAAAAAGTTGGTTTGACCAACATAAAAACAATGCAGATAAAATAGTACAGGTCCCCGACAGGGAGGAATCTCTAAAGAATGCGTTTAAAAATTACTCAAACATTCAAGATCAAATCGAAATATTAAACATAGATGACCCAGACAGAAATGAGGTTGAGGAGAAGTATTACTCACTGTTGGCAGAGTTTAGAACCATTACAAATCGTAGTGTACAGTCAAGCGCCAATAAGGCAAATATTTCCACGCCACAGGCGCATGCGCACGTCAAATTACCAGATATAAAAATCACGCCGTTCAATGGTACGATCGCGGATTGGAGGTCATTCTCTGAAGTATTCAACGCTTTAATCACGCAAAATTCAAATCTTGGCAATGTCCAAAAACTAATATACTTAAAATCAGCATTGCAGGGCGAGGCTTTTAAACTGGTAGATTCGTTAGAACTAATAGGAGATAACTTCGCATTAGCATGTGACATATTGAAAAACCGTTATGAAAATATTACATGTGTTTTAAATAGTTACTTAAATCAGCTACTAGACGCGCCTGTTTTGACGAGATCAACTTCGGCAACCCTTCGCGATTTTGTGGCTACAAGCAAAAAGACCATCGAGTCATTTAAAAAATTAAAATTAACTGAAAAAGAACTTTTTGAATACATGTTAGTATATATTTTGGAAAATAAACTTGACTTCGAGACAAAACGAGACTTTGAGACACATAGAGACATATCTAAATTACCAATGTTGCCAGATTTATTTAAATTCCTTGAAAAAAGATGCATTGCTTTTGAAAATTTATCCAGCAGTGACAGGAGTCACAAAGTCAATACTAATAGAAGTCCTGTACTCACAGGCAATGATCAAAATATTCACAATGTAAATCATAATAATAATAATAACAGTAATTATTCGACAAATCAAAATATGAACGATGCACATATTCGGTCGCAGTCACCTGTTCAGAATTTTAATAATAATACCAGACGAGTGTCTCAAGATTCAGCGTGTCAAATAAATCAACATTTTCAGAATAGAAATTCACATAGTTCAAATCAATCACAGAGTCAATAATGAGTTGCTCTTTGCACCCTCTTGACCTTTTTCGACAGCCTTTTTGTTCCTCATCCAGCAATTTATTGACCTCCAGGTGGCGGTAAAGCTTTTCTGATAGCACAGAGGTAAGTATCTTGTACAGATTGGGGAGACACGTGATTGGGCGGTATTGAGCAGGATTCTCAGCGCTAGCTGAATTCTTGGGCAACAGGTAAGTAATCCCACTCAGCATGAATTGTGGAGCTTCTTCCGGATGAGCAAGAAGGTAAGTAAAACATTTAGCTAACTGTGCATGTGTAGCCTTAAACTGCTTATACCAGAAGTTCTGTATGTGGTCTCGTCCAGGAGCTTTCCAGTTCAAGGTTTTACTTATAGCCTGTGTCACTTGTTCTTCTGTAATCCTCCAGTCAAGCATTGTGCGGATATTAGCACTATTTTTTCTCTCATCACCTAGCCATTTTGCGGGTCTATGCTGAGCTGAGTTACCCCAGATATTCTCCCAAAAGGTTTTAATGCCTTGCGCAGTTGGGACCTGTTGTACTGGAGTTGAGTTATTAGTATTGGTGTTACTGAGGCTTTTATAAAATGATTTTTGGCTCGTGGCAAATTGTTTATTTTGTTGACGCCTAGCGTTACTTATTTTATATCTCTTGAGCCTTTTCGCCATTGCCGATAGTTTTTGTTTTAGGAGGTCCAAAACTGTTGCCATAGAAGGATTATCGTTATTTTTTTCCCTGTTGAAGATTGTTTCTGCGGTCTTAGTGGTTTTCCTGCTTGGGTTAGGTCTTTGGCACTGTGTAAGTATACCTATAGATTTTCTAAGTAGTTCTATTTTCCCATTGAGTCGTTTTTCCCATGGCGGAATAGCATCTGTGCCCTTCCTTACAGAGGTTGTGGGCAACAGCTTCTGCCCGTTTAACTGAAGTGCTGTACATGCTCCGGTATATATGAGACTATGCACTTGTGATATGGACAGTAGTTCAGTAATTTTTAGTGAAATGATGTTGTTTATGTTGTTTAATATTTCTACTGTTTTGGTATGGAAATGGAGTTTTGGCAGTCTCGGCTTGCTAAAAGGGTCCATACCATCATATTGCATATGAACTCTTTCGAACTCCAGCTCCGCCGGTGTTGGCTCTATTTCTGTGACTTGAGGAGCCCCTGTAGGTTGGATTATTGGTTCTGCCTGTGTCATACCTAACTCCAGTGATACTTCATTTTTAATTCTGTTAATAGTATCACTCATGAGCCGGTTACCAGTAAAGAGTGATCTACGCTGATCTAAGATATTTTGAATAGTTTTATTGTTTAGACTCGGGTACTTTTCTAGCATTAGTCTGTGCACTTCTTTGCTATAAGGGTTTTTTCCAGTTTCCAAACGAGTAATTTTCAGATAGCATCGAACCAGGTATTCGTTCATATCAGGTGTCCACATGGTTCTTTGCCTTTGTCTATTTCTATTTCCGGCTGAGGTGGGCTGAGGTATAAATTCCCCAGCAACACCGACAGCCTCATTGGAAGTGGAGGGTAAAGGTGGTATCGTTTCTTCCATTATTCGTAAGCCTTGTCGTTCGCGTTGGTCGATTGCAGGTAAATCATCCCGACGGTTCCGACCCGGGTCCTGCTGCCCCGGCCCGCCTGAGTATCTCTTATGCCTTGTGTTCACAGCGAGAGAAATCTCGTTTGGTGAGGTGCTAACACACCAAACGGTTTGTCACCATTTACCCCTGGTGACCCAGGTAACTCGGGACCGTGTGGTCGTCACTCCACAAATAATATGACAAGTCATATTGCCCCCGTGCGGGGAATAATAACAGTAATTATTCGACAAATCAAAATATGAACGATGCACATATTCGGTCGCAGTCACCTGTTCAGAATTTTAATAATAATACCAGACGAGTGTCTCAAGATTCAGCGTGTCAAATAAATCAACATTTTCAGAATAGAAATTCACATAGTTCAAATCGCGAGTCTCGGGAATTCACGACTAATCCGAATGAAGTTACATCGCTTTCCACGACTAGTACGCAGTCAAGCGCGCTATTAGCAACGGCGCAAATAAACGTGATGACTCACTCCGGAGACATTGTTACCGTTAAAGCCCTATTAGATAATGGCAGTCAGAGTTCTTTCATTACTCAACGACTTGTAGATAAACTACAAAGCAAAGTGTACGAACATAATTTAAATATTACTAGTATTTCGAACAGTGAAATTTCATCAAATAAAATGGCAGATATTTATATTCAATCTAAAAATCAGAATAAAGGCTATTCAGTATCATGCGTAATTTTGGATAATATTACGGCGCAGTTGCCACACCTCCCTATTGACATAAATAAATTAAATATTCCACAAAATTTGAAGTTACAGTTAGCAGATCCTACTTTTAACTTACCGTCGGGCATCGACATTCTGCTAAGCACAAACGTGTACTACGCGATTTTAAGACAAGGGTATTATTCTTTAGGCAAAAACAGACCCACTCTCGTAAAGACTACTCTCGGTTGGCTGATAGCAGGGAATATACCTAAAGCTTTTATTTTTAATGGCAATTCTGGTAAATCACAGGACGTGGTTTCATTTGTTATACAAACAAGTCAAATTGGTGACTCAGCCAAATTTCCGGATACAGGAGAACTACCCTCAAATCCAATTTTAAAGGCAGAAACCAAATTAAAGAAATTAAGTTCAAATAATAAACAAGTAAATAAGAATAAGTTCTTTCAAGTAACCAAGCAAGTCAAAATATTTCATAAGCAAGTTCAGCAAAACAAGTTTTCACCTGTTCTACAAATACTAAAAAACAATAAACATGCACAAGACGTTCCGCTGGTCTTACAAACCAGAGAAATAGATAAGTGTGTACAAGAATATCAGCCTAGTTGCAAATATAAAAAGTCAAGTTTTTGCCGACGTCTGTTCAGTGGCGTACGGAGTAAACAGTTTTATCCGAAATTAAATGAAATAAATTCAAAGTCATAAATAATTTTATAAATACTTTTATTAAGCGAAAACTTTTAAGAACAACTTTTTTAATAAAGATTTTATTTTTTCGTGGTCTTGCATTTTTTGCATAAATTTGGGTTAAAATACATTTTTAATGATAAGTATCGCCTGCTAACATCCAGAAACCAGAGGAGTACGGGTTTAAGTTCAACATTTTTTAAATTTGTATATGACATTTAAAGTGACTTTATAAATATTTTTGCAAATATCTTCCGCGTGTTAAAATACAATGAATGCTATTGTGTTTATATTACATTTTTTCCTACATTTTTTGGGCCTGGTAGGGTGCCCTTAAACTCTACTGGGAGCTATGGCCTGTCTCCCTGGGAAACCTAAAAAAGTCATTGATCTTTGCTGTTTTTCTTTAGCCCTTTGTTTCACACTGAAACATCGTACGAGTTAATCTAAGTAAATCCCTGAACAACTCTTTTAACCTACTGCTTACTGAAACGTAGTTCAGCCTTGCAACCTGGTCTACGATCTTCATGAGCATTCCTACCAAAGTTTTTGTTACCGAGTATTTGCCAAGAGTGCAAAATAAAAAGATGTGCCAAAAGTGCAACATAAAAACATTTATCTTAAATAAGTACACTAATTAAATTCTAGGTAACATGCCGCTTTAATAAGTTAGTGTACTGATTTCCTGCCCTAAGGGTATTTCTATCAAAGTAAAAGTATTTGCCAGAAGTGCAATTTACAAGTGTAACCTCATAAGTTATTTTTAACAAAAACATTTCTATATCTACCAGCCATTACTGGGCCTGGTAGGGTGCCCTTAAACTCTACTGGGAGCTACGGCCTGCCTCCCTGAGAAATCTAAATCTTCGCTTTCTTTGGCCCTTTGTTTCAAACTGAAACATCGTATCGAGTTCGGATAAGTAGAACCACTTAACAACTCTTTTACTCTTTTAGTCTTGAGTATTGATGAACCTTGAGTGGCCTTACAAACCATCCCTGGTCTTCATTAATATTTATCTTCTAAGTACACTAATTAAATTCTAGGTAACATGCCGCTTTAATAATTTAGTGTACTGATTTCCTGCCCTAAGGGCATTTCTACCAAAGCATTAATTCAAAAGTACTCTAACTACACTCTAGGTAATATGCCGCTTTAATGAGTTAGTGTACTGATTTCTTGCCACAAAATTATTTCTACCAAATTTGCCAACGAAGCAAATTAAAATAAAGTTACTTCCTACAAGCGCAACTTACAAGTTTTTCGCAATCACATTTCTATACATTTCTCAAACTACTTCTTGTGAATACATAGTTCAGCCTTACAACCTGGTCTATGATGTTCATAAGTACTCCTACAAAATATTTGCCAACGAAGCAAATTAAAAATAATTGCCATCAGTGCAAACAATAAGTTCTTCGCCATGAGTGCAGAAGATAAGTTACTACCCTAGTCAAAACTTTCTATTTACTACGCTCGAATCGAGCTTCCTACATATTACTTTTTACTTGTTCGGTGAAACCTGGATAGACTTACAACCTATCTGGTGCTTTCATTCACATTCAGAGTTTATCTATGATTATTATTTTTGTTAACGCCAAATACGGCATTATTATTTATTCTTACTCTCTTCAGTTGTATTATCTTAATAATACTGGTCCTTCGAGCATAACTTATTTTTAAATTATTCCTCATTACTTTGTCTGCCTCACAGGCCACTCATAAAGTAATAACTTGTTTATTTTCTCACTCCAACTTTACTTCAAAGCTTAAGGTAGGGTTCCGGTAGCGGTTGAGGCACTAGCGGTTGAGGCACTAGCACTAGCACTAGTTTCCTCAAAGGGGGGAGAATGTTGGGGAAACACTGCCCTTTTCCCTCATAAATTCATTATAAAATACTTAAATTTGCATAAACTTATATTCAAAAACAAACAAAACACGTTTCAACAACTTTGGACAAAATACAAAAACATACGACGATTCTAATAGACAAAACTCATTTCCCAGTGCATTCCGTCCTGCACAAATACTCAAAACTTACTTCCGACATTTACTTCAACCCATATCATATGTTAAAACTACCATAATAAAAATCAATACTTCAAACCTTGAAATATTCACGACGTAAAAAAGAACTGTCTTTTTGGGGTATGACCACAATAAAAATGTCATATAGAACATATTAAATTCTGTAATAAACAAGCTACCGCTGGGCGAGTACTCAGGTGCCTTCTAACTATCAACTTGAATAAATAACATAATTACCTAATTGTACCATGCATACAACATATTAATTACATAAGTCACCCGACAATTATAACATTTCCCTTGCTGTTTGGCTATACACAATGGTACAGAAGGGAAAAACACCCAGCACCCAGCGCCCAGCGACAAGTATCTAGGCGGTGATTGGCCAGATAGACGTACGACGTCACGCTTCTCTCAAGAGAGTCTTTTACCACCCTAGAACTTTACTGTTGCTCGAAGACTCGTCCAAGGCAGGTCGCCGTTTTAGAGATTCGTGCAGACACGTCATTTCAAGGCCTTTGCGGCCGATCATCTATTTTAACTATTTAAAGTGAACTAAGTACATTATTACATTACTGTCGTTCAGACACGTTATTCTAGGCACCTCGTGGCCGATCTTCTTTTATAACTAAAAAGTGCAACATACAAGTGCAAATACAGTGAAACTACCGATTGCAGAGTCGTTCAAGGCGTAGGCCAATTTTAAGACAATGCAGTAAAAAGTCATTCTAGGCACTTCGCGGCCGATCTTCATTTCTAACTAAAAAGTGTATTATTATTTCACAAGACAATCATTGCCGATACGCATTATCGGCTATTATGTACCACAAAAACCACGGTAGATAAATAAACCGGGTTTTCAAACCACGAGTAGTGAATCGGATTAAATCGAACTTTCTACTTACCTACATCGAACTTTCTACCTTTCTTAAGTGAACTATTTACCATTCTACTTCGCGGCAATCCGACGGAACCGGGAACTTTGAACTACGTACTACAGCAAAGTGCATATTACCATGAACTATACATTAAACTAACTAAAGCAAATATCATTACTCGTAAACCGAAGCGTTAACAGTCAAAACAGGCAGGTTTACCAGCAAATATAAACCTCTTTTGTACCGTACCATAAATCTAACCGTTGAAAATAGATAAGTTATTTGTGATATATTTCTGTGTTTGTTCTTACGCCTAATTAACAGAACCAGTGAACTACCTATGCTACACAGTACTACAAAACCCGATTAGGCTTCAGGATATAACACCGTAGCCTAACAGACGCTAAGCTGGATGTTTTACAATTTTACCGGAATTTTGCGTCGAGGTTCTTCGTCAGCTCGTGGTCTCCAATCAGACGAATGGCCCTCCTTTCGATGGAATCCAGTAGCCGAAGTGTATGTTTGGGTGCAGAACTCCAGACATGAGAGCAGTACTCTAGTGATGGTCGAATCTGGGCTTTGTATAGTGTCAAAAGTTGTTGAGGTGTGTACAACTTTCTGGTTCGGAAGAGTACACCAAGTTTCTGAGAAGCTATCTTGGCGATTGCCACAACGTGGTTATGCCAAGACATATTTCCTCCCAGATTGACGCCCAGCAAATTAATAGATGAAGCCAGTGGGATTGCGTGTCCGTCCATGACTATATCCGGTTCTGTATTTAAAGAGAACAAACCCAGGCAGCAGGCCTGGGTTTTTTTAGCGTTAAATTCGACTTGGTTACTGTCACCCCAAGCAAAAATTTCTTCCAGGTCTTTGTTGAGCCGTGATAATTCATGCTGTCTGCGAAGATGTGCGTCGGCAGCCGATGTTTGTGCCTTCAAAGAGAAAGATGAGATCAGTGTGCTATCGTCAGCAAAACTAAATATGGGATTTTTGGTTTTCACTTGAAGGACGTTAATGTAGAGTAAGAAGAGAGTGGGAGACAATATGGGAGACAATTGAGGAACACCGGCATTGATGGTGAAGGTGTCTGAGAGAAATCCGTCAATCGCCACTTGCAGAGAGCTTTCCTTAAGAAAGCTAGACAACCATGCATAGAATTGACTGGGCATACAATAGGATCGCAGTTTACTCAGAAGTCCCTCATGACAAACACGATCAAAGGCTTTAGAAATATCCAGTGCAACAGACCGAGACTCCCCATGATGGTCGATTGCGTTGTTCCAAAGATGGGTGACATAGGCTAGAAGATCTCCAGTTGATCTGGATTTCTGAAAACCATATTGATGATCGCTGATAATGTTGAAGCCTTCCAGGTACTTTAGAAGATGATGGTTAATGACTTTCTCCATTACTTTGGATATAACTGAAAGCAATGCGACTGGTCGATAGTTGCTAGGCAGGGTTCTCTTACCTTTCTTTGGTATAGGTTGGACTCGCGCCGTCTTCCAGCACGATGGAAATATTCCTTGTTTGTAGGATAAGTTAAAAAGTCTACAAAATACCGGTGTTAGTTCATCGGCGCATCTCTTGAGAACTATAACAGGAATTTCGTCTGGACCAGAAGCTTTCTTGACGTCGAGCCCGGTTATTTCGGATTGAACCGCAGGAGTGTTGGGTGGTGTTCTTCCCTGGAAATCTACAGTGGAATGCGAGGAAAATAGTTCAGCAAGTAAGTTTGCTTTATCTCCGGCTGTGGATGCTATTGTACCATCGGAAGGTGTTAGAGGTGGCAAATGTAATGTGTGTTATATTTTTATGAAATTAATATACCTAAATATCATGATATTATTCTTTAATTTCACATACTATTAAACGCGTAAAACCTAAAATCTTTAAGAGAATTAAAAACGCTAACAGTATATAATACAATATAAATCTCCATAAGAAATTTAAAAATTACACTCCCAGTGACGCCACTGTGTGCGACAAACGAAATTGGAATGGTTAGATATCTCACTTTGGGTATTTCCATACTTTAAAACAGTGGCGGTTCTTCGTGTTTGTTCGGGTTTGTTTTGGAAATGACTTATTGAGATGATAACAAATTGAATAAAAATAACCATAAATTGCGTTTTGAATTGATAAGAGAGCTAAGTCATCTTATATCAAACCCCGAAAAACCACAAGTTAGGTACTGGCCAAAGATGTAAATAATCAACATGATAGATCAGTTCAACTCCGTGGCCGTTTGAATGCTCGCCGGTGTTGTCATATTTACATTTAAAAAATAATACTATAATTTTAATAGTTGATTCTAAAAAAAAGTTAGTAGACTTTCTTTCGGACACCCAGGGAGTCCCCGAACAAACCAAAAATAATAAACCTTTTCCATAACATACTGTATGTATCAGTGGCGGTTCTTCCACAGGAGCACATGCGCACGTGCACCCCCAAAACAAAACGAATAAAAAATATTAATTTATATTCATTGAATATTATTTATCGTATAAAGTCCGACCCTCCCTAATATTTTATCATTCCGGCAAACCAAACTGTATAGATCCGGAAACCGTGCCTCGGTCGAGGTAAATGACGATTATGACGAGACTTGCTCGCACGTGCGATTAAGTAGTGCAGGTGGCGGGGGATAGCGGGCTATGGCGATTTAACATGGAAAAGGCTCACAGTTTTTGTATGCACCGCGCTGTTGTCTGTTCGTGCAGTGCATCTAGTTAGAAATTCGAGCGTGTATGTTTTAATATTTTAATATTATATATTTATTAAGTTAAAATGAATAGTTGACGGTGGACTATTTAAGAAATAACTTTAGCTCTTTGAGTTTGTAGCAAGAAATTGAAGTGAAGAATGCGGGAACACCTAAACCTGAAATTAATTTAACGCAGACCACAAAGGGTAAATCTAGGGACTTTATTAGAAAGTTTAAAAATGAAATATATGAAAAATAAAAATAATATGAGGCTGTTATTGATCAATTTGCTACAATTAAGAACCGAAGAATGGACTTTATGTTTAAGCAGTATTGTGTAGGGTCGATAAATGTTGTGTATTTCGATAAATGATACTAGATATGATTTGAAACCATTTTATTTAAGGATTTAAACTAAAAAACACTGATAATATGAAGAATGCCAACTTGTCAGTCTCGTGGCTCGATTCGTTGTCTTCATATCGTCATAAAACAGTTCTCGTCTTGGTTGCGCCTAATGACGTAGCCGTAGATGGCGTAGAGTCATTCGGTTTTCTTGATAACTCGTAGATGGCGGTAGTAGTATTGGACATCATTCGGTTTTCTTGATAGCTCATAGATGGCTTTAGTAGTATTAGTAGTGGACTGTATAAATATTGTTACGAGGGTTGCATGCGATGACGTTAAGATCCGACAGCTATACACACTAAGAAAACCTTTTTTTTTTTCCAAAAGTTGTATTTCCTTGTGTAAAATTAAATAATAAATAAAAATATATTTTACCTAACGCATTTTCTTATTACTTTTTTTCTTTCTACATTTATAACGCCTAGAAAGTAATTGTTTGGTCGTTACACAAAAATAAAATTTTAAAAATAATTTCACCATATTTGTGAACCCCCTCTATCATAGGTCACGAGCCGCCACTGGTATGTATGAATAAATATACTCGAGCAGTAAATAATCCACACTCTATTGCTGTGATAACTTCTGTCTGTTAATAAAATTAATTACAATAGCCGTAACGAAACATCGAACAAAAAACCATTTGGCAACTTTTGCCAATTGAAATTTTAAAAATTCAAAGTTTTTGTTGTTATTACACCATTAAATTTGTAATGGGTAGCTTTATATTACGTAACTAACGATATATTTATTCAATCTTCATATGAACGTCCGCAACGAACGATTTAAATTATACAGTGTGTATCCCAAATCTAATAGTACATACACAGTAAAACTTACGGGTAAAAATATTACGATTTGGCCAAACTTTGCTTAGCTCAAAAATTGCTAATATAACTTACTAATGTTTTCGCATAAAATTTTGACAATGAGGGTTTCTTGTGGCCAGGAATTTGAATTTGTTAATAATTTTGATGTGCGTCATCCATCGACATACATATATCTATGAATAGCCAAACTCTGGAAACAATCGTGACAAATTTATGGCGTCGCGCATGTAAACAAAGCTGATCGTCAGATGTCATGCGCAATGCCGACTGATAAACTATTTTTTCTATTTGGGTTTCATAATGGCTACATTATGAAATGCAAAAACGTTGAATAACTTGCCACTTTATGAAACTGAATTTTTTTTCATGTTGGTAACAAGTAGGGTTGGAATTTTGGGCCTACTTCGATTTCATTGAAATTAGTTTTCTAGGCATTATGGAATCGACAGAAATTTTTTACTTTAAAATACTAACCTTTAACCTAGCAAATAGATCATTTTTACTAGATATTTATTTGAAATACCTATACTCGGAAATATATAACATGCCGACGGTCTCCGTCAACTAATTTCTAGTCACAACTATAAAACAAGATAACCTAAAAATAATAGAAATATCTTCCAGTTTATGCTCTATTTCTAAAGTTTTATTCAATAAAGTAGTATTTTTATTTTTAATTCAATATAATAATATACATATTACTTTATATATACGTATTTATAGTTACTGTAGACATTTCCTGGGCATTAATTGTTATTCCTGTCAGATTCTGTGTCGACACAATATTTTGTTCATTATTTTGAACTTTGTTCTGCTCGCACCATAACTCAAAGTTTTGCATATTCTTTTTAAAAGTTTTTCTAGATTATTTTCCGCAATTACTCGTATTTCTGACGGAGTACAACTTTCTTCCTGACTCATTTTTATGAACTTTAATAATATATTTATTTTTAATAATAATGGCATATTTGATACTTGTAACATTTTATTAAATTGTAAAAGTATTGCCAACCCAAAAAGAAAATATTAATTCAAACTAAAAAAATCTACTATATTTTTAAAGTTTTTCCGACTTTAAAGACCAAAATAGAAAAAAAGTATTATAAAATACACGATTCATAAGACAATTAGAGCATTTGTACTTTAGAAAACTCCACGCTTCGCGGGTCGTTTCCTAAATTAAACGAGTGCTCTAAGATAATGTTTTATGAAACTTGTATCTTAATATCTATACCTTAAGCGGTGAACAGGACCGTCCTTCGCCCTTAATTAAACTGTTTACACGGCAATATTGGCACACCAAGACCTTCTTTACTGGGCAATGAACAATCTCTCTTCTCGCATAAAAGAAGGCCTTGTGGCCATCACTGAAACGCCACTTTTAGAATTAATGTTGATATCTATTGTCCACGTATCGATAGATTTTTAATATCGTTACATCCCTACGACTGATTTCGGTTCTGGATGGTCGTCGTTGGTTGGCAACCAAACCGACATCAATACGGCGGGATCGCCTATATGACGGTAACAACATCGTGCCCAAGACAACTGACGAGCAACCTTTAAAAATGAACTAAGCAAAGTTTGGACAAATCGCAATATTCTTAAGAATCTGCAGTTTTACTGTATATTATTAGCCCCCCCCCCCCCCCCCTATAGTAGGAGTTAACTTTTTTCTACTAGTTAATTCTGATATCTCCGGAAGGACTTTACATAAAAATGTAAGAAAATTTGAGACATCTTTGAAGGGACGCCACTGGTGAATCGATAAAATAACTATTTATTAATATGTAGAATCATCTTTGCTAGTATCCTGATGTATTTTCCGAACGCCCTGTACAGGCATCAGCTGGATCTAAGGATAACCTCACTCAGGATAAATGTCAATCCAGATCTTTTACGCACTAGATATTATCAATGAGAATTTTATAAAAGGCAGACGAAACGATCGAAGAGTAATTCCAATTTGGAGACAACGCGAGCTGAGAGTGAGCAACATATTGAAAATAAAAAATAATAAAGAAAATCATTTTAATTTCAAAATTAAAATCAACTATATTTTAATTTAAGAAAATTATTATTTGAAACGAAAAACAACGTTTTGCGTCTTCAGTTTTTTTTTTCAATCCTACATCATTACAGATTATTAAATAATCCAGAAATTTTGTTTCATCGTCGAAGCTAAATGCAGGATAATTATAAAAATAATGTAATCAAGAAGCTAAAGAAATTAATTGAAAGGGGTAATTGGGTTAATATAATAATTTCGGAGCTTGCTTCTTTAAAGGGTGTTTCCTGTGAATGGATGTACCCTCCCGATCTCTTTTTTGTCGTTCATTCACTAAAAGTAAAACTCAAAATACAAGCTAACATAATACGACGGGGCTAGGGAGGTGTTCCCTGTAACAATGGATATGATAATTCTAATCTTCCTCTTATTCTATCAGGGCTGGATTAAGGCTTTATGGAACCCAAAGTGACCGCCGAAGGCAAATAGTTTTTTGGACCACGCCCAAATATTGTTAAATTTGGTCAATAATTTAGCATAGTAAATACTAGAAAAACCGATGAGCTTGAGTGTTTGCATGTTTTTTAATTTTTTGTGTTAAATGCCCCAAGTCGGCTATTCCATTATTTGTTCAGGCATGCTCCCCAATGCCACGACCAAACAACAGTTAGTTGTGCTGCATCCTGGTCTGCATAAAATTTATTTCGGGTTAACGTTTTCCCGCATTCATCACTTCAATTTTTTGCTATAAACTCAAAGAGCTAAAGTTATTTTTAAATAGTCTACCAACTATTCATTTTAACTTAATAAATATATATATACTTAATATTAAAATATTGAAACATCCACGCTCGAATTACTGCACATGCAAGAAGACACAGACACAGGCGCACTCCAAAATTGTGCGACTTTTCCAGATAAAATCGCCATATCCCCGCTATCCCCCGCCACCTGATACTAAAGCGAAACTGCATTCCCCCCCCCCCCCCCCCCCCCTATATGAGCGTATATGCGAGCATATATCAATCAAATCAATGTGTCGAAACTACAATTTCTAATACCAAATTTACAATTACTTTACAGGGTTAGTCAGAAATAGGTAACACTTTTAATTTTTCGGATTTTGTTTAAAACAGATTTACGTAAAAACAAAAAACTATTGTTGCTTTCTTATTGAAATATAATTTTATATCTGGCCGAATAACGATTTTGTTGTAAGAAACCTGTTTTTATTTGTATTTTTATTATTACATGTCATATTTCTTTAATTCATTCAATTATAAATTATAAAATATTAAAATAAATAAAGTTCTATTCAAACGTGGTATCACCGAGTTCAGCGCATAGTTCAACTCGATACATATTCCCGATAACATTTCCTAATTTGCTGTATTGGGATATTTACAATTACTTCTCTTATTTTTTCTTTCAAGAGATCCAAGTTATTATTGAAATTGGTTTTATACACATGTTGCTTCAGATATCCCCACAAATGAAAGTCCATAATTGTGAGATGGGGACTCCTAGGTGGCCACTCATTCGGACCATACCTTCCAATACATTTATTCCCAAACTGATGATTTAGCCAATCACGAACAATTATCGTGGACAGCCGTCTTGTTGAAAGTGTAATTTTATTCGATCAGCTAAAGGTATACCTTGCAAATGATCATAAAAAAAGTGTTCAGAAGATGCAAATAAGTGTGTTGACTTAAATTGTTTTCAATAAAATATGGTCCAATTATTCCATTGTAAGAAATAGTATACCACACGTTAACTTTTTTGAATACTGTCTTCTAGAGCGAATACGAAAATTAGGGTTGTCACGGCTCCAATAGCGACAGTTTTGCGAACTGAATACCCCGTTTGTTTTAAAAGTGGCCTCCTCCGAGAAAATAATATTATTAACAAAACTTCTTTGTCTAAGGATATTTTTCCTTATCCACAAACAAAAATCCAAAAGCTTCATGTCGTCATTTTCTTCCGGAAAATGAATAAATTTAGGTTTGTACGGATGAATTTTATTGAATATTAATATATCTTCTACTAGAGATTTACTAACATTACCAATTTGATAAGATCTTTTTCTTAAAGACAGTTTCGGAAAATTTCAAACCGAATCCATTATCATTACAGTTACAGCATCTTCATCATACTTTTTCTTCTCCCTTTTTTTATTCAAAACACTACCAGTTCTCATGAATTTCATTGCAATTTTTTTTAATCCCACGTCCGTGAGAGGAACATCATCTCATCTCATAGCTTTTTTCATGTCCTAAACCATAACTTCGCACAATATAAATTCTTGGTTCTAAGCATTTTTTGTTTTCACTATTATGGAGATTTATGAGAAAAGTATGACACAACTGTCAATAATTTGAAACACACAAAGGAACTAAACATTTCATATATTTAGGACAGGCTACTTGATATTTTATTATTTTAGTATTAACTGTGAAATTAACCACTTTGAAAAAATGTTTGTTAGGTTTTTTGCACAATTGGTGAAATAAATCACGGGTTTGAAAATATTTTCATAAAATTTGAAAAAAATGATAATGTTATTTCTGACTAACCCTGTATAGTAATGGTAAATTTAGTATTAGAAATTGTAGTTTCGACACAAGCAGACGTTTTTATGAAGAATGACTTTTTTCTAAATCTACAAATAAAAAAGATTTTCCTCTTCCGAACTCTATCCGTGGACACATTGTAGAATAAACATAATAATTGAAAATTTCTTATTTTATTTCCCATCTTTTGGCCTATTGATTTTCTATAGATTTTTTTACTTATGTCTTTTGGTTTCAGATAAAAAACAATGTCGAGCAAGAAACTGATCATAATAGCATCCCTCCTGTCCTTCTGCCTATGTTTACCGCAGAAGAAAAGCTGCACGTACTCAGAATACAAGAATGACGTCGTAGAATATGTGAAATGTGTGAAAACATTAACCGGATCTATACCGTAAGTTTTATGATTGTTACTATATCGCCAGTATCCAGGCAAAATATCTATAAAATAATAGTCGTACAGGAGATAGAAAAACAGAGGTACCAATCATGTATTTCTTATGACCACTCGATTCACTCAATTTGCAGACTAATCAAGGACAAGAATTATATAATACCCACCTCAAATAAATGGCGACCATCAAATAAATGGCGAGACAAATTCAAAACCAATTTCTATGATACCTAACCGTTTCAATTTCGCTTGGAGCGCACTGTGACGTCATGGTGTGAGTTACTTTTAAATTACTTATGGAGATTCACGTTGTTGTTACCGTGTTTAATTATCTTCTAGAGGTTTTAAAATGTTTTATGTATTTGATAGTAGGTGAATTGAAATAATATAATGGTATTTAGGTATATTTATTTATAAATGCAGTGATACCTTGAGATACGAGTTTAAATCGTTCCGTAACCTAGCTCGTATGTCAATTTGGTTGTATCTCAAAGCAATTTTCCCCATTGAAATCAATTGAATTGTCATTAATCCGTTCCAGCCCCAAAAATGCTACCCCAATTGTTTTTGTTACGTGTTTTTGATTAAGAAAAAGATATTTATAAATTACAAATATTGTATAAAAACATAATAACTTACACACAACTTAAATGCTACTGTATGCTTAATTTTAATCACTGCTTTTCTCTTCACTGGTCTTTGCCTTTTTCGCCGGATTAATAAAAAACTGTCCCAGGAGGTTTGTTTCTTCCTCCCTTTCAGAATGCTGCGGAAATGAGTTAGGCAAGTGTCATTAAATAGCTCCGATGCACGACCTCCGGCAACTTTTTCGTGGTGTTTCTTTTCCACGATCTGTGAAACTCTCTCCCACAGTTCCAAGATCTCTTTTATCTCACTTGTAGAGATAGCATCGCAGCTGACCGTTCCTCGTATCTCAAATGTTGCTCGTATTTCAAAACAAAACTTCGCTAGCTCGACAGCTCGTATATCAAATAAGTCATATGTTAGGACACTCGTATCTCGAGGTACCACTGTATTTAAATTATTTTTCTGGTTATCCACACCCCAATCAAACGCAGCGCGCTTCATATTTTTAATTTTAGGACATTTATTTTAATAAATCTACAAATATTTGAGCAAATACCATTAAAATTAGAAAAAAGTTCCGGTAAACTTTCAATACATCAGTAGAAATCATCTTCATCATTTCTGCGCGGTATCATAACTTGTGTTTTTTGTATCATTGGCTTTGCCAACTCGCCCGCATTTCTCCGTAATTACAAAATAGTTTTGAGCTTGTTGAACCTTCCATTTGGATACTAATTTTCTCTCGAATTCTATGCTTTCAGGTATGGAAAACGATCAGTCCCACAACCCAGTCCATTTTTGCAAAAACTTCAAGAATTCTTAAGAAAATACGAAGAAGCCAACTATTCTGATAACATGCTCTATCGCCTATTAAAGACCGAACATGATGAATAAGTATTTCAATCTAATCATTTTTTTAAACTCAAATTTAAAATACTTTTCTTTATCTATTTACTTATATAGATGTACTTACTTACAAATAAACAATTCCTTATGACTTTTGTTTAGAGAACGTGTATTTGCTTCTTCTTAGAGTAGCTCTCTATGCTTTAAGCGCTAAATCTGACTTTACAAATAATGATATCAAATATAATTTTTTTTCTACGCAAAGAGCAAAATATTTTTCATTAAAAGAACTGGTGGGATCTAATTTTTTTTTTACGGAAAACGCAATATAATCCATAAAGGTGGCGAGTCAGCTTCCGTCGGTCGAAGAAATAGATGTATAAAAAAATATCCGGGAATGCTAATTATTAATTGCAAAGCCCTCTTTGATGCTAACGTAGATAGGGAACTTTTGTCACACATAAGTAAAAGTGATCTACCAAGAGGTAGAATTGTTGTAGACTTTGAGGTTATATTATAACATTACGACATGACTACCTAAATCGTCAAATTCTAATATTTTATTAATAGAGCAATAGTCAGAGGCATATAAACGATCCACTCAAGTTAACGATGTCCCATCTGTAAAGTCCCTTTTAGATCACATGTTCCATCCATCAAAAGGGCTGCTCTGGGTCCCCATCTACTCTCACTTCAAAGAAGACCTTCATTAATTGCTTTGGTGAAAACTCTACACAAAACGCTTGAACTTGTAAATATTAAATTGTATTCGTAAAGTACAAACTCAATTTAATATTCGGCTGAATATTCCAGCTGCGAATATTTTGGCTGGAATCTTCGCATCCGGAATAAGTTACGTTAAACGCTGCCAAAAATGCCAAGCCAAAAATCCCCACAAGAAATCTATTTGTTTTTAAAGCCTGTTTAAATTTGTGTTATTGTTCGTTTTCATTAATAATTGCCATTGTTATTTTCGAAATTATTCTTTCAAGTTTATTATCTCTTAATATATTTTTTATGCATAAAATTTAATTTAGGTGCAATTTATCACAATTGTCCAATAAATCATGTTTTTTTTAATTAATTTGCAATCGTATTTGTATGCATTTGTTTTCTTCCTTATTTATATTGTTAAAACAATTTTTGTACTTTTCTATTATCTCTTTTTGTAGTATTATGTTGTGCTCTAATTTTATGTGTTTTTTTGTGTTTTTATAATATGTATATTTACACTTATGTATGTAGATGTCGTTGAAACATTATTATTTTAATAAAAAAGTTAATCTAAGACGTATTGTGAATTTAATAAAATTATAAATTAATGATGTAATTGTGCACAATCTATCAGTTTATTTTTTTAAACAGATTAATATTTCACCTTTTACTCGCTGGATCAAAAACTGCTATGTTGGTTTCATTGCATAAGGTGCATATTTTAAAACTATTTTCGATTACAGAGGTGTGCAATAAAATTATTACCTTAGTTAAATTCGGCTCCACTGTCATTTTCATCTGCATTAATGACCAGTTACTACATATTATTAGATAATGAAAAATAAGAATCTTCGACGTTAATAACATGATTAATCAAATTTTATCCAAATTTTTATAGGCAATTCGTGTTACTTGTACAGTGTGTCCCATTTTCGACACTTTCTGGGGGATATTAGAGTTATCATCAAAGATAGAATGATGAGGTTTTCACTGTTCCATTTTTAACGAAACGAAAGGTTCCGGTGTCAAATTTGTAATGACTCTCTTAGTTTTTAATCTACAGGGTGATTTAGATATCCGGGTCATACGGAATCGGGTGAACAAGATCATTCGAAATCGAATTCACGCAGACTTTACAATTTTCAAATAAACCCCTTAAAATGAATAGTTAGTAATTTTGCGGGATCATCTTTTGATTCTCCTATAAATAATATACATGATGGACCAAAAAAGTGACCATATTATTCTTTTCAGAATATCTTTATTGTTTGAAATCATTTTTATATCAAATTTTCAGGAAATAATTACAAAACTATAAGTTTTTATAAAATTAATTTAAAATAAATCAGAAGAATATCAAACAGGGCTGGTTGAAATAAGAAATTACTTTAAACAAGTCGCAGAAACATGTTCTTTCTTTTATCAAATAATTGGGACTTATATTTTATATTATTTCTTCTATATTAAAAAAAATATATTACTTTTCATACTCCCCGATTGTTTTTTTTTGGACGTTATTTACAACCTACCTAAGAATGTGAATTGTTTATTCTTCAAATACTGTGAGCCAAAGCAAAGCCGTATGCTCATTGATTTAAAATCTTTGTTTTAAAAAATAAATTTATTCAGAAAAGATAAATTTTGTTGCCCCTCATGTATATAGAGTATTCATTTCCCAAAACTTTTAATTTTTTTTTTCAAGTTGAGAGCTTCTAATAACTTACGACTTAATGAGACGCGTTTTAACAGAAGCGCATTGTAAATAACCATGTACAAGTTACATCTTTGGGATACACTATTATACGAATATAGGCTGGAAACCATTTAGACTTGAACTATTAGGAATATTTTTTTTGTAAGAATAGTTAAAAATGTAATATTATTGTTCTTAAAAGTAGTAGTTAGAACAAACCAATAAATACGTATTCCATTTTAATACATTTTTATTTAAATTCATTACACCTCATAACCAAGACCAAAATAGCAAAATCTTACTTATTTTATTATACTAATTAACAATCTATCTTGCAAAAGTCTCAGTTGGGTTTGTTCGGGTTTATAGATCCTTGCTAATTATGATAATTGCCTACCTGCCAAATTATAAAAATATGCTGATTAAAGAAAATTTCGAAGAAAATTCGTTGGGAAAGGAAACGTAAGGTATTAGTTAATGATACTTAAAAGGAACATATTACGAAAGAACACCACTAAAAGTCAAACAAGGAGTGAAAGTATCTCACCGAGACCACTTGGCAGCAACAGCTACCTGCCGCGTTGGCCGGCTACCGTTGACGGCGGCCATCAGCTGCGCCACCGAAACCATACCTTTAAACTGTTACTTTTGATTGACAACTCCTATCGAAAAGGCTTAGCAGAGAAAAAAGTCATACGAGACCTCTGGTTGCCCAAATTCTTTTGTGTTACCAAAACCAAGGGTGCATTGTGCTGTATACAATTCATTTCCTGAATTATCATCTGGATTACTTCCTGGAAAATTGTGTGGCTGTAAGTAACGAGCACGGTGAGAGGTTCCATCGGGATATTTCAAATATGGAAAAAAGGTATCGCCGAAAATGGAACTGTGAGATGTTAGGCGACTACTGCTGGACTATTACGAGATATGCCCCAGAGGCTTCTTTAAAAGAACAGGCTAAGAAGTGCCAAATCAGTATCTAAACTTTAGGTTCAATGATAAGAATGCGCTATTTATTTGTTTCTGTTGAACCAACAATATATCGTTATCTGTATTTTGTATGTTCATTGTACAGTGAAATCTCTCATAACGGACACCTCGAATAAGCGGACATCTCTATTAAGCGGACATTATTTCATAGTCCGACACTAGGTATATGAAATTCTATGAAAATCAACCTCTCTTCGGAGGACTCTCCTTTGGGCGGACTGGCTGTTTTCATACAAAGAATGCGAAAACCCTCCTTTAAACGGACAAAAAAAATTTAACACTATTTGGGAGACGAATGAGTACGGTGAAGACAGACCGGCAACCAATCGCGTATGCGTGGCAGCGCGAAAGGACCGCGACGAATAAAAGTATGTGTGATTCGCCGACAGCAGTCCGCCGTTTATTTGTGAGTTGTAAAATTAAAATCGTAAACAATGGCACACAAATTTCTCGTTTTGAGTCTGAAAGAGAATATTGATGTTGTGGAAGTTTGTAATTTATTAACAATGATTTGGGCGAGTTCATTAACATTGATATCAATGTGCTATTAGAAGATGATACACAGGAATATTACTGAAACCACATCACTATCTGACGACTCTGATGAAGAAGTCGAATGCAGTAATCAAACAAATATCACCAATTATCAACAAGCCATTAGTATGGTAAAGGAATTATAAGAGTATGCAAAGAATAGATTTGACTCTACAGCAATGTAATTACTATCAGATTTGGAATTACATTGTCCAGATTGCAAGTTTTAAAATGCAAACACATGAAACTACGTTATTAGATTGTTTAGTACTACATCCTAACTAAAACTAGTGTATTTTTGTTATGTAATGTATATTTGTACATACATATACATAGTAATAATTTTGCATTTACATATTACCTAATAACAAATTTCCCATGGGCGGACACCTCTATTTAGCCGGTCCCGTAGGTGTGCGCCTAACCGAGGTTTCACTGTATATGCCTATAAATTAAAATTTTGTAACAAATCATTCAGATTTGGTTTTGCGAGCCAACTAAAACTAGGTCTTGTTAAAGAAACAAGCAAGAAAATTGAATTTGTTGCCCAGTGCAATTTGTAATTTTCGGAAAGACATGTCAATGTTATGTGCGAAGCCTTTGAAGAATATTTACATCCATGGTGGTTGAACTCCCTAGAAGGGGTGCGTATTTTATAAGATATACCCTTAAAATCTTAAATGGAAATGTGTAAAGTTGTTTCAAAGGTCGTTTAAATCTGTTTCCAATAATTAATACGATAATTAATTGTTTTTTGAGTTCATAAAATGGACGTAATTAGAACATTTTTGCATTGACTACGCTTTCAGTAGCATGATTTGGGGTCCGTAAGTTGTCGCTCCGGGTGACAACCCTTCCAATTCTTTACCAAGTCACCGTCTAAAAATTGACATTCCATTTTTGAAATGCGATATCGCGATTTGCAAACTACAACTCAAAACCTAATAAATTAAGGTATTATGGGAAGGAGTTTTAAAGACCTTTAAAATGATGATCCCCCTTCCCTTTTAAGATCTTAAGAACATCCCTCTCAGGAAGTATCATTCCGATTTTCAATATTATACATCGGCTGCCGACGCACATCTTCGCAGACAGCATGAAGTATCACGCCTCAACAAATACCTGGAAGAAATTTTGGCTTGGGGTGACAGCAACCAAGTCGAATTTAACGCTAAAAAAACCCAGGCAGCAGTTTTCTCCAAAAAGGTTAACATTACAGAATCGGAAATAGTCATGGCCGGACACGCAATTCCACTGGCTTCATCTATTAATTTGCTGGGCGTCAATCTGGGAGGAAATATGCCACGTTGTGGCAATCGCCAAGATAGCTTCTCAGAAGCTTGGAGTACTCTTCCGAACCAGAAAGTTGTACACACCTCAACATCTTTTAATACTATACAAAGCCCAGATTCGACCATCACTAGAATACTGCTCTCGTGTCTGGAGCTCTGCACCCAAACATACTCTTCGGCAACTGGATTCCATCGAAAGGAGGGCTATTCGTCTGATCGGAGACCACGAGCTGACGAAGAACCACGACAGCCTAGAACATCGAAGACAGGTTGGGGATTTGACTCTCTTTTACAAATATTTTCATGGAAGGTGCTCGGCTGACCTTGCCCTCTTAATTCCGACCAGAGCGACGAATAGCAGAAATACACGACGAACCACTGCCGCCCATCCATATGTGGTTAAGCTTAGTACTACTCGAACTTCATTATTTAAGAATTCTTTCATCTGGAGGACTACATCCTTGTGGAACGACCTTCCCGAGGTCGTTTTTCTCAACGAATATAACCTCCAACGATTCAAAACTAACGTGAATCGCTTTTTGCGCACACGCACCACTCCCAGAGTGCCCTAAAGGATTTTTCCTATAGTGCTTGTGTTTGATCATAAAAAAAAAATTTACAGGAAGCGATATATGAAGGGTGGGGAGTTTTCAAACTGACACTCTGCATTTAATTTATATATCAATCTGCAATTTTTTAATTCATCAGAATTTATTCTATCAAATTGTGTGCAAAGTGCAAATTGCATAAGAAATTAACCAAATTATTGCGAAAAGTGTCGACAACCGCATTCGTGCGAAAAACACCCCCTCCTTCGGGGGACACGGGGAACGAACTTATGCAGTTTTCACGCATCATAGTTTTTTTTAGATTGATCGGTAATAAGATACTACTGTTATTTGTATAAGGGATTGTAGTGTGGCGGTTCCTGTATACATGTTTAAACCTCAATTACAGGAAGGTTTACATAAGGTTTAATATAGCATTTATTTTGCAACAAAGAAACATATTTACTGCCGAATTCTGCTCAAATGGGAAGAGACATATGGGGATAATAAAATGCTCGTTAACAAACAATATTTTTTTATTGCATTGTATATTTACGCATTAATACATCAATAAATGACTAATTTTTTTATAGATAGAATAATAAATATCTATACAATTGTTATCGTGCAACATACTATGAATTTTTTTAGTTAGTTTATAGATCCTATTCCTAGTATGTATACAGGGTGTTCCCTAATGACGTTAATATTTCACAGTGGGACTCCTTAGGTCAATTTATTAAGAACATTTTATAATAAGAACATAATATGTCTGCAACTGCTTCAGTTTCTTGATGCAGGATTGGAAATTTAAAAAAAAATCGTTATTTATTTTGGTATGTGTTCATAGAATATACAAGGTTCTTCTTAATAACATACTAATATTTAAAGAGGTCATTTTTTGGGTTCATTTTCAGAACAAAACTTCATATGAACATATGTCCTAAACGTCTTAACTTTTCAGATACAGGGTGTGACTATCAAGAAATCTCCTTTTTTTATTAATATCTGTGATTGTGCTCTAGATATTTTTGTGAAACTTGGTACACACTTCCTATTAATCAAGAGGCATTTTATGATGTATAACATGGTTTTTTATTCCGACCAGTGGCGTTCGTGCGGGAATAGTCCTCGGTAATTTTGAAGAAAATAATGGTACGCCACCTCTTTTTTTTAAATAAAAATTATTTCTGAAATCCTCATTCCTTGCTGATTAAATGTCATCTCTTGATTTTTTGTCGTTTGACGTACAGTTTTGGTATAAAGAAATGAAATTCATTCATTTGCACTCTGTTATGAAATAAGGTATAACAAAGATTAAAAAGGATCTAGTAGGTAAGAAGCAGATTTGGTTTTGTAAACATAAATCGTTTTGACAGTTGTCTACTTAGTCTAGTTGTCACGTATTTAAGTCATTAACCTTAATAAATGATTACAAAAACATGAAAATCTTTAACACCGTGTATCTCAAAAGTTAAGACGTTTAGGACATATGTTCATATGAAGTTTTTTTCTGAAAATGGACCCAAGAATAACTTCCTTAAATTTTAGCATATTATTAGGAAACACCCTGTATATAACCGCATATTTTAGTTAATAAATACAAGTTAATCTATCAATCAACTAGTGGTGCCCTTGCAAACATGTCCTCTGATATTTTTACAAAAAAAAGTTGTACCGCACTGACATTTATTCATGTGGATATTGTTCCTGATTAGCCTCAGGTCAGGTCTACATGAAAACAGTCCCTTGCAGTTTTTCTCGTGATGCGTTTCTTGATAAAAGAAATAAATCAATTTGAAACTATTATTATGCATTAAAATGTATCATTTTAATTGTTAATAATAATTTTTTCCAATCCATCCAGTAGGATCCCCGCGACATTCTGACATAATTTGTAGGGGGCGCCGCATGCGGGGGGAGGGGGGCACGCCCCGTAAATCTAACCTACAACGGGAAATGGAATATAACTCAGCCGGTTTTGATGCTACACAAAAATGTGAAGGGCAAAATTGAAGAGCTTGACAGAGCGCGTAGGCTCGAACAAACCTGATCCCGATATATCGATGTGTTCGGGAATTATCGCGATTTTCAACTGCAAAAATAAAATTTAATTAATTACATCTCGAGAAGGGGCGGAGTTGGGGCATCAGTTTTTGCAAATCAATGGATGACACTGAGTACTTTGATGGGCCGCAGGCTGGGGTTGGTGGGGCAATTAGGAGGGGAGTAATGGGGGGAAAATATTACTTAAATGCTAGTAAGTAGTTTATTAATCGAGCTACGGGGATCAGGCCAGATTCAATTTGTTCATTTTTTATCAGCTACGAGGAGGGATTGGCGAAAAATTTATATTTTCCCAAATACGCGCTTAGCGCGGCATACAAGAAATGGAAACTTTTCAATATATCCGAAATTACTTAAGATATTGTTTTCCATTTTGGTATGTGTTAATAGGAAATAGAACCACAAATTTTAGTTATAAAAGTTATTCAATTTCTCCACCAGTGGCGTAACTGGAAACATGTCCACTGATATTTTTCCATGTGGATATTTTTCTGATTAGCCTGGTCAATTCTACATGAAAACGATCTCTTGAGTTTTTCTCGCCAGAGATTAAAACCACTAAATTCGTATTAAAACTCATTATTTTTAACATTGATAAAATAATTAATGATACATTTTGTTTCATACAAATTGTTGGAAATGGCCACCTTCACTTAAAAGGCATGCTTCCGTCCATCTTCGCGTAGAATTGTACACTCCAACAATTTTTATGGAACAAAATTAATCATTAATTAGTTTATCAATGTTAAAAATAATGAGTTTCAATATGAATTTAGTGGTTTTAATCAAGAACGAGAAAAACTCGAGAGAGCGTTTTCATGTAGAATTGACCAGGCTAATCAGAAAAAATATCCACATGGAAAAATATCAATGGCGTACCATCTTTTTTTGTAAAAAATATCAAAGGATATGTTTGCAGGGACGCCACTGGTGGAAAAATTTAATAACTTTTCTAACTAAAATATGTGGTTCTATATCCTATTAACACATACCAAAATTGAAAATAATATCTTAAGTATTTTCGGAGATATTAAATAGTGGCCATTTCTTCTATGCCGCGCCAAGCGCGTATTTGGGAAAATATAAATTTTTCACCAATCCCCCCTCGTAGCTCATAAAAAATGAACAAATTGAATCCGGCCTAATCCCCGTAGCTCGATTAATAAACTACTTAATAGCATTTATGTAATAATTTTCCCCCCATTACTCCCCTCCTAATTGCCGCACCAACCCCAGCCTCCGGCCCATCAAAGTACTCGGTGTCACCCGTTGATTCGCGAAAAATTGATGCCCCAACTTCGCCCCTTCTCGAGATATAATTAATTAAATTTTATTGTTTTTGCAGTTGAAAATCGCGATAATTCCCGAACACATCGAGTTATCGGGATCAGGTTTATTCGAGCCTACGCGCTCTGTCAAGCTCTTCAATTTTGCCCTTCACATTTTTTTTGTAGCATCAAAACCGGCTGAGTTATTTTTCATTTCCCGTTGTAGGTTTGATTTACGGGGCGTGCCCCCCTCCCCCCGCATGCGGCGCCCCCTACAAATTATGTCAGAATGTCGCGGGGATCCTACTGGATGGATTGGAAAAAAAAATTATCGATTTTGTCAAGGGATTTTCGTAAACCGGAACGACTCCACTAATACGAGAATTAACAAGTAAAGTACTTTCGGAGATATTAAAAAGGAACACCCTGTATAAACAAAAGTGGGATTATTTATAATATAACTCATTGAATAGTAATTCTTTGTTATGTTCCTAAGGGTTTTTGTTAACTTCGTTAAATGAAGTGAAATAAAAATTATTATATTTTCATATTTATATAATCTTGTAGCGTTAGATATTTACGATTTAACCTAATTCCAAATAATCTTTTCTGTGCTAATATTAATAATAATGTCTCAAATATTTTACATTTTGATAGACATTGTATTTATTCAACATCAAACCTATACTACTAAAATATTTTCCTTCTTATACATTAATCATGAGAATCGTGGTGATATTAATTCCGACGTGCACTTAGCATTTTGCGGCCAATCGCAAGTGAACCACTCAGGATTGAAATGCAGTTTTTCTGGACAGGACATCTCTACAGGCCCATTGGAATCACATATGATAAACTTTCGACAATCTTCTGGATGTGGCGAAATTGGGTTTACGCATAATTTCGTATTTAAAAATGCAGGAGTTGAGTCAGGAGTATTACTTGAGGATATTTCAGGAATTCGCATGGTCGAACTAAAAGGTTCCATGGATTCATCTTCGGTCGTATCAGTTGATATTAAAATATTTTCAGGCGTATAATTATCAGAACCATCTGTGGTTTCGGAACTATGTTCGGTAGTTGCAGTTTCTAACAAATTGTTTGCATTGTAAGTGGTTACATCATGCTCTAAATTATTTGAAAACATAAAAGACGTTAAAGTTGAAGCATCTTCTTTATATTCTGTTGACGCTGTAAGTTCTAAGGACATTTCCGGTTTTGTCTCATTTAAAAGCTCTTTACATCCAGCATGGAACGGAGAGTCACAAACTAGCAATACAGGATTGAAATGCATGCGATCGGGACATGGGACCTCTACAGCACCAGTCGAGCTACACATAAAGAATTTCGTGCAATTATCTGGATGAGGCCAAATGTTACCCTTACATAATTTAATACGGTCAATTATAGACGGAGTAATAGAACTGACAAATGCTGTTGCATCACTTTCAGTGGTCACCCGATTATCTGTAATTGTTTGATTGTTTCTATCGAACGATATTTTATTGTCCGTGGTTGTTTTATCTAGGTCTTCATTTTCAGTTATTTCTAAATATTCTGTTGTTACAATTTCTGTAGCTGACGTGTTGTCTGAAAGCTCGGTGGAAAGCATTTCGGGGCTACTTAAATATTCGTTATCCTGAACATTCGGAGGATTATTGCAAACTAACAATAAAGGATGAAAGTGTAATTGTTCTGGACAAGTCATCTCTACAGCTCCAGTGGCACCACACATAAAATATTTGGTACAGTCGCCTGGATGAGGCCAAATATTACCCTTGCATAATTCGGTGCTACCAATACTTTGAAATGTAGGTGCAATTTCAGTAGTAGTACTGCCAAACGCTGACGATGGGGTTTGTGTTGGGATTTCTTCTCTAATTATTGTCGAGTTAGTGTGTTCAATCAAGAATAATTTATTTTCTGTTATTAGTTCATCCAAACCTTCCATCACAGTAGTTTCTGAATGTTCCCTATCGAGGGATAAAGTCACTATCTCTGGTAAACCTGGTATAGTTTGAGTTGTTTGATCTGTTGTAACCTCTGTTGTTTCCGGGTATTCATCACATTGCACATTTAGTGGCTTATCACAAACCAACAATAAAGGATGAAAGTGTAATTGCTCTGGACAAGTCATCTCTACAGGTCCAGTGGCACCACATGTAAAATATTTGGAACAGTCGTTTGGATGAGGCCAAATACTACCTTTGCATAATTTGGTGCTACCCTCAGCGCATTCTGTAGTCGTACTAGTAAATTCTTGTGTTTCGATTTTTTCTGTAATCATTGTCGTGTTAATGTGTTCGAACAAGAATAATTTATTTTCTGTTGTTATTTCATCCAAACCTTCCATCACAATTGTTTCTGAATGTTCCCTATCAAGGGTAGAGATAGACTCTGTTGTCACCATTTCTGATAAACCTGGTGTAGTAGACTCGTCTGTTTCGTGGTATTCGTCACACTGCACGTTCAGTGGCCAATCGCAAACTAACAATAAAGAATTAAAACGTAACTGCTTCGGACAAATCATCTCTTCAGCTCCAGTGGCCCCACATATGAAATATTTATTACAGTCGTTTAAATGAGGCCAAATACTACCTTTGCACAATTCGATGTTACTCTCAAAGGCTTCATCAAAGCTTTGTGTAGCAATATTAGGTTCTTCTGTGGTAGTTGTTGATAAATACTCAGTCATATCGGTAGAATTAAAAGTATGTTCTGTCGATATGGTATCTGAGAATCTTGTGGGTATTTCAGTTGGCTCTGACGTCTCTATTTTAGGTTCTGTTGTAGTCATTTCACCTGTCACATTAGCTATACATCCAGCCTTATACGGCCAGTCACAAACTAGTAACAAAGGGTTAAAATGCATTGGTTCCGGGCATACTTGTTCTAGAGCTCCAGTGGAACAACATGTATAAAATTTAGTACAGTCTTGCGGATGAGGCCAAATATTACTCTTGCATAGATTGGCTCTGTCTGTGCTCTGAATCTCATTATATGCGTTATCATCAAAACTTTGTGCGGCAATACTATTAAGTTCTGTTGTTGTATTTTCTTCTGTAATTACTGTTGTTTCATCTAAATCTTGTATAGTGGTTGTTTCGAGATGCTCCAAAATAGCATCAGATTCACAAATATGCTCTGTTGTATCGGTTTCTGAACTTGTGGTAAGAAGAGTTGTGGCTGACAGGTTCTCTTTATGCTCTATTGTGTTTTCACTTGTACCGTTTAAAGTTACTGTACACCTAACATGATGCGGCCAGTCACAAACCAACAATGCTGGGTGAAAGAGCAGGTTCTCTGGACAAAACTTTTCTACAGGACCAGTTGATCCACACATGAAAAATTTTGCACAATCATTAGGATGAGGCCAAATGCTACTTTTACATAAGGACGTTGATTTGTCAGATTGAACTGTTGTTGTTATGGTTGATTCAGTTGTTTCTGGCATTCCCAACGTTGAGAAGTCATCAGAAAAAATGTCATTTTTCTCTGACGATGTTGTGACAGGTCTCTTTGTTGTTTTTCTTGTAGGATAACGCGAAGTAGATGTTGTTGCTCCGGCACATTTAACATTTTTTGGCCAATCGCATAGTAATTGTTGGGGATTAAACAAGAGTCCTCTCGGACATTTTTTTAAAGAAACTCCTGACGATGTACATAAGTAAAACTTTCTGCAATCTTTCGGATGTGGGTAGAGTGGACATGGCTGATGAAGGATACTTCCTAAAATATAATTTATCTATTAATCGAGACTATAATGAAAATTTATTAAAATATATGTAAATTTTTTGTTTTGTAGAGTAATAAAAATTATAAATCACGAGAAAACTTATTTACTTTATCAACTTAAACTTCCAGCATTAAAACAATACAAGGTTTTTGTTCCGCCATTGGTGGTTGACAGAAGTTCTGTGGCATGCCTGATTACAGGGTGCACTTGATATCTTTATCGATTGATATCTCTAAGATTGACCGATGCCGGTGTTGTCACTTTGGACGGCAAATTGTCGCTGTGGTGTCAGATTTACAATTTAACAAAATGTTTTAAATATATATCATGAATTTAATTCTACCAAATATTAATTATGTATAATCATTTTGCAATAAAAAAATTAATACGAATACAAAATATACATTGTGATCCTAGTGTTAAGGTATTTTAAATACGGTATTTTATTAATAAATCCGAATGAAACATCTGTGAGCCGCGTTGTCAGTTATTTATCAAACTATTTAGAAAAAAAAGGACAATTTTGAATAATATAAAATGCTGTTACCTGAATCTTCAAATCTCACACAACCAGCGTCTTCGGGCCAATCGCACACCAGATATTGTCGATTAAAATGAAGTCCCGTAGGACAATGCATCAAAACAGGTCCAAAAGGAGCACAGGAGTAAAATTTGTCACAGTCCGTTGGGTGCTCGTAGAGATCATTTTCTAAACATTCGCTATTGGCTAAAATAAAAATTTCCATCCATTCATTTAACCAAAACTTCTTAGAGGATGATTTAATTTAAATGTTTCCTTCATATACAGGGTGTCCGAAAAAATGTGGGAAATCTCCCGGATATGAAGAAAACAAGTGAAAAGAGTAATTAATACAAGTTCACATAAACATTTTTCATTTAGGCCTCCTCTTCGGAGATATGTGCTCCCAAAGAGCTCAAATGGAATCAAGTTTTTACACATAATTATTGAAGATTTTTTTGTTTAATATTGTAAATTTATACTTTAATAAGGTAAGACCTTTCAAACTACTATTCAAGAAAGTGTTGTAAATTACTCACAGCTGCAGAAACTTAAAATGGTAGAAGCAAAATTAGAAAATTTTCGCTCGCTTAAGAGATATGGGGGAAAATCAAAAAATTATCAATTTCAAAATTACTCTATATTTTCTTAGTTAAAAGAGATGCAGAAAAATATTTCATACAGAAGTTTCTTTATATTGATAAGTATACGGGGTCAGGTAAAAAAGTTATCGGACCTAACCTCATTTTTTTTAAATGGAACACCATGTATATCTTAATCTAAAAAGATACTATTTTAAATTCTCCTTTCAAATATATAACACCCCATGGATGACATTGGTTTCCTAGGCGATTTATTAAAGTTAATTACTTTGTGAAATAAAAGCTAATATCCTAGAAACAACTATGTTGACTATTAACATTTAACGTCAATTTCATTTTTACATATTCATTTGCGAACATGACCTATCAACATTTTGAAAAATTTAATATGAAATCAGTTTATATTGAAAGTGGAAAAAACGAAGAAAAGGCGCAAAATGTATATTTTGTTCGCTATCCGGAAAGACGGTAACCGTTTAAAGACATATTCCGACATTTGCGATGATTTCCATTATTTTTTACATTAATCTGAATCTTTTATATCGTTTCAAAGTAAGAAAGTTTAAGTAAGTAAATCGCCTAGGAAACCAATATTATCCATGGTGTGTTATATATTTGACAGAAGAATTTAAAATAGTATACTTTTAGATTAACATATACAGGGTGGTCCATTTAAAAAAATGAGGTTAGGTCCGATAACTTTTTTACCTGGCCCCGTATACTTATTCTGAAAACAGTAGATTATTGAACAATCAATATAAAGAAACTTCTGTATAAAACATTTTTCTGTATCTCTTTTAACTAAGAAGATATAAGGTAATTTTGAAATTGTCAATTTTTTGATTTTCCCCCTTATCTCTTAAGAGAGCGAAAATTTTCGAATTTTGATTTTACCATTTTAAGTTTGACCTAAAAGGAGCACATGACACCTACATTACTTTTTTGATAGCACTAACAATTACGGAGATACCCTATAAAGGTGTGGAAAATGGGACAACCTGTAGCTTCATTCATGTCGCTAATCCTAAAATAATGTTTTTTATAAAAAATTATTTTAATGAACCAGAACCAGTTGGAGATGGGTATAGGAAATTGTTAACAAAAGTTACTTCAATTTTCAAATAGAATCGAAAATTGCCAAAATATACAGGGTCATTCTATTTAAAATGACAATGATAAGGCTAACTTCCTGTGTAATCGCAAGTAATAGCGTAAAAACATCGCCATTAAAAAGATCCGCATCTTCTAAGGGGTGCACCAGTATTTTAGAAAAATATATTTTTAAGTTCCCGAGATCCTTTAAATAGGCCACTCACCGTGAATGACCACGTATTACCCATCAAGTCAAGAGCGATGGTAAATTATTTATTAATTAGGTACCCATACCTGTACGTATGGGTTTTTCGAGAAGTCGATCAAAGACCTGTAAATTAACAAGTTTCGGAATTGCTAGTGGATTTTAGAAATAAAAAACGTTCATAAAAAACGTCAATAATACCACTAAACTACGAGTTTCTTATGCCAAGCTTATTGATATCAGAGCAATCAGTGTCAGTTAATTAACCAGTGGGTGCTGCTGGTGTGGAGCCAATGGCCTTACCTGAATTATAGTTGATATTCAAATCTGTGATCGGATTCCCATGGAATTAAAAATCCTCTCTTGAATTATTTATTTATTTTCCATACAAAGAATGCGAAAACCCTCCTTTAAACGAACAAAATATTTTTTAAAGTATTTGGGAGACAAAAACTCTATGAAGACAGACAGGCGACCAATCGTGTATGCGTGGCAGAGCGAAACGACTTCGCCGAATGAAAGTATTTGTGATTCCCCGACAGCAGTCCGCCGAGTTGTAAGGTTAAAATCATAAACAATGGCACAAAAATGTCGCGTTTTGAGTCTGAAAGCGAATATTGATGTTGTGGAAGTTTGTAATTTGATAACAATGATTTGGGCGAGTTCATTAACATTGATAGCAATGTGCTATTAGAAGATGATAGTGACCCCATTCCTACCGATTATGTAGTCCAAACTGAAACCACATATCTATCTGACGACTCTGATGAAGAAGTTGAATGCAGTAATCAAACAAATGTCACCAATTATCAACAAGCCATTAGTATGGTAAAGGAATTATAAGAGTATGCAAAGAATAGAGGTGACTCTACAGCAATGGACTTGTTATCAGACTTGGAATTATATTTTCTAAATTGCAAACACGTCAAACTACGTTATTAGATTTTTTTAGTACTACATCCTAACTAAAACTAGTGTATTTTGGTTATGTTATGTTTAGTTGTACATACATATACATAGTAATAATTTTGCATTTACATATTACCTAATAACAAATTTCCCATGGGCGGACACCTCTATTAGGCGGACCCATTTAGACGGTCCCGTAGGTGTCCGCCTAAGAAAGGTTTCACTGTATTATTTTTTGCGAGCAGATATAACGAAGCGACGGCGCCTCCTGAACTAATTGGACCGATGCCGCCGTACTTGCCCAACCCCGTATGTAGTTAGCATTATAAAAATATATGTTTGTGAGTAGTAACTAAATTTTGACGAATTCTCGTTATATTTAATTTGAAAAGAGCGACATTTTTACTTAAGTCACAACAGACGAACAGAAGTAATTTTTTTTTCGAGGAGAGTTTTCCATTTTCTGATGATTTTTCACTTTTAAAACGATCCCGGTTTTACGCTATACAGGGTGTTCCTTAATGACGTGCTAATATTTCGGGTTGTGATTCCTTAGGTCATTTTATAAAGAAAAGTTCATATGAACATATGTCCGCAACGGTTTAAATTTTTTGCTATAGGGTGTTAAATTTTTATTTTTTAAATGGATATTTTGTAATATTTTCGAAAGTACTTTAGATATTATTTTCAATTTTGGTATGTGTTAATAGGATATAGAACCACAAATTTTAGTTAGAAAAGTTATTCAATTGTTCCACCAGTGCCGGCCCTGCAAACATGTCTTCTCATATTTTTTACAAGAAAGATGGTACGCCACTGACATGTTTCCATGTGTATATTTTTTCTGATTAGCCTGGTCAATTTACATGAAAAAGGTCTCTTGAGTTTTTCTCGTCAGATTAAAACCTCTAAATTCATAATGAAACTCTTGATTATTGACATTGATAAAATAATTAATGATAAATTTTGTCTTATAAAAATTGTTGGAAATGGCCACCTTCACTTAAAAGCCCATCTTCGCATCGAATTGCCCACTCATTCAAATATTCCCAGCGTATTCCTTATTGTTTTACAAGAGGTAATTATTTGCTCTCTTAAATCTTCTAAAGTGTTAATGGGAGTTTTATACACCAGAGTTTTAAGATGATCCCATGCCTATTTATAAAGCAAATTTTATCATTAATTACACTGGGAAACAAATTTCAACTTTTTTTTTGTTTCCTGAACAAAACCTATTTTTTTGGATTCAACTGTACCCAAGTAACTAAAAAATACCTATTAAAGATTTTAGTTGGCTCGCAAAAAAAAAAATCTCAATTATTTGTTACAAAATTTTAATTCATAGGCATATACAATGGACATACAAAATACAGATAACAATATATTGTTGGTTCAACAAAAGCAACTAAATAGCACATTTTTATCATTGAATCCAAAGTTTAGACACTCATTTTGCGCTTCTTAGCTTGCCTTTTGAAAGCAGCCTCTGGGGCATCTCTCGTAATAGTCCAGCAGTAGTCGGCTAACATCTCACAGTTCCATTTTCCCTGATATCTTCTTTCCATGTTCGAAATATCCTGGTGGAACCTCTCACCGTGTTCGTCACTTACAGCACCACAATTTTCCGGAAAGTAATCCAGATGAGAATCCAGGAAATGAATTTTCAACGACATATTACACCCTAGGTTTTGGTAACACAAAAGAAGTTGGGCAACCAGGTCTTTATAATTTTCTGCTTTTATGTTTCCCAAGAAATTTTTTGCAACCATTTTAAAGGCATCCCAAGCGTCTTTTTCCTTGCCTTCAAGTATGGAATCGAATTGCGCATCTCCGAAAAGTTTCCTAATCTGGGGACCCACAAATATTCCCTCTTTAATTTTAGCGTCACTGATTCTAGGGAACTTTTCTTTTAAATAACTAAAAGCACGGCCTTCTTTGTCCATTGCCTTCACAAAATTTTTCATAAGTCCCAATTTTATATGAAGTGGCGGTAGTAAAATCTTTTCTGGGGCAACTAATGGCGCGCTGGTCACATTTTTCTTTCCTGGCTCAAAAGACTCTCTCGGTGGCCAAATTTTCTTTCTGTAGTGATCCGATCGTGCTCGACTGTCCCATTCGCAGAGGAAGCAGCAGTATTTGGTATAACCTAGCTGCATTCCAAGCAAGATCGCCACAACTTTTAAATCCCCACAAATTTGCCATTTATATCTTTCATATTGTATGGTCTCAAGTAACAATTTCAAATTGCTATATGTTTCTTTCATATGGACTGCATGACCAATTGGGACTGAAGGCAATTTGTTTCCATTATGGAGTAACACAGCTTTAAGACTTACTTTTGAGGAATCAATGAAAAGTCTCCAGTCTTTTGGATCATAGTCCAGATTTAAAGCTGCCATTAATCCCTCAATGTCCCTACAGGCTACCAAATTGTTATCCATGTTAAAAAATGGTGTTAGGTTTTTCTGACGGCTTCGGTACACAGAAACTTTTACTTCATCTTCAAGTAAATTCCATTGTTGCAATCGAGAGGCCAATAGTTCTGCTTTTGTCTTGGGCAGTTCCAAATCCCTTATAAGGTCACTTAATTCACTTTGACTTATTTTGTGAGGCTTTTTACTTGGAAGTTCACAGACAAAATCGGAGTCTTGCGAGGTTGATGGGCCGGCGACATTTTCCGGTACACTACCGTTTGAATCCTCTTGATCATCATCAGAATGAAGGGTATATTCCTGAGGTGGATTAGGTATAGGCAACTCGTCACTATGAGGCACCGGGCGTATGGCGGATTGTAAATTTAGATACTGTATCGCAGACCTTTTTTTCTCTGAAAAGCCTTTTTTGATGGGAGGTGTCAAACAAAAGTAACAGTCAGTAACGTGGTCTTTCGGTTCTCGCCAGATCATAGGAACAGCGAAGGGCATCTTACGGTTTTTTCCACTTAGCCAGCCGCGAATGTTGGACGCACATTTGTAGCAGCAGATATGGGGAGCCCAATTTTTATCCTGGTCTCCAACTTTGCAGCCAAAATACAAGTGGTAAGCCTTTTTTATTAAAGGGCTAAGCGTACGTTTTTGTTTCACAAAAGTCATTTCACCACATATATAACAAAAATGATCCGGCTTATTTACACAAACTCGCGACATGTTGCTCAAAACTCTCTAATTTCTCAAATACGAACAGCTCTCGATCAACTGGTGGTTGAAATACAACTAACTAACAATTTAGGATTTATATTATATGTATTTAAACCCCTTATAAAGTACACCTGTTATAATAAATCCAGGTATTTCTCATTTAATGGTGAAATTTTCCCATATATTAAGGGCAGGTAGGTAAATTATCATAATTGGGATGGATCTATAAAACCGGAGCCAACTGAGCCTTTTGCAAGACAGATTGTTAATTAGTATAATAAAATAAGTAAGATTTTGCTATTTTGGTCTCGGAAACATTTTTGCTGTTCCCCAGTGTTATTTTATCAATGTTAATAATAATGAATTTCAATATGAATTTAGTGGTTTTAAACGAGAAAAACTCAAGAGGCCGTTTTCATTTAGAATTGACCAGGCTAATCAGAAAAAATATCCACATGGAAAAATGTCAGTTGCGTACCATCTTTCTGTGAAAAATATCAGAGGACATGTTTGTAGGGGCGCCACTGGTGGAACAATTAAATAACTTTTCTAACTAAATTTTGTGATTCTATATCCTATTAACACACACCAAAATTGAAAATAATATCTAAAGTACTTTCGGATTAAAAAATTACCATTTAAAAAATTAAAATTCAATACCCTGGAGCAAAAAATTTAAGCTGTTACGTCCATATGTTCATATGAACTTTTCTTTATAAAATGACCTAAGGAATCACACCCTGAAATATTAGCACGTCATTAAGGAACATCCTGTATAAAAAAAGAAACAGCTGAAAACAAACCAAAAAATTCCTGAATGTCCTGGCCAGTTGTATTTCGTATTTCCCGTATAAGTTTTGATTCATCTTAAATCAAAGGAAAGCTTCGCGTGAACAGAATCAAATAATCAATAAACTGTCAAATAGTTCTTGCGGGAACAATTTTGAATAGGATTAAAAATTATTTTTGGTTAATAAATCGAAAAAATTTAGTTCACTGTCATGTCCGACAATCTAGTTTTAATTTTATAAATAACGGGCCTAAAATTTCTGTATAAATTTGTTTATATAGAAGCTTCGGATTCGCTATATTAGATTTTTTCTTCGTTAGTGTTCGCTTCGATTAAGGGAAATATTTTCGAAGACACTATCCCACCATGCACCGCCGCGAATGTCGAATTTACTTTACGACTTTAAAAATACGTACCAAACTTGAAAAAAAATTGAAAAAATATCTTCTCGGCTAACGAAATAAAAAATTATTGATGTATAAAGTGCCCCGTCTGGCCATTCCCAAACGACGCCCATGATCTAGCTACGGGCCTGATTTAACATAATATCTGCAGAAACTGTTAACTTACCTATAGCTAAAAATGATTCCAGCACACCGCATAAAAAAATACAGCAAATTATACTTTTGGCGACCATTCTTTAGGTAGGTATCTACAAATAATATCTAAAGTACTTTCGGATTAAAAAATTACCATTTAAAAAATTAAAATTCAATACCCTGGAGCAAAAAATTTAAGCTGTTACGTCCATATGTTCATATGAACTTTTCTTTATAAAATGACCTAAGGAATCACACCCTGAAATATTAGCACGTCATTAAGGAACATCCTGTATAAAAAAAGAAACAGCTGAAAACAAACCAAAAAATTCCTGAATGTCCTGGCCAGTTGTATTTCGTATTTCCCGTATAAGTTTTGATTCATCTTAAATCAAAGGAAAGCTTCGCGTGAACAGAATCAAATAATCAATAAACTGTCAAATAGTTCTTGCGGGAACAATTTTGAATAGGATTAAAAATTATTTTTGGTTAATAAATCGAAAAAATTTAGTTCACTGTCATGTCCGACAATCTAGTTTTAATTTTATAAATAACGGGCCTAAAATTTCTGTATAAATTTGTTTATATAGAAGCTTCGGATTCGCTATATTAGATTTTTTCTTCGTTAGTGTTCGCTTCGATTAAGGGAAATATTTTCGAAGACACTATCCCACCATGCACCGCCGCGAATGTCGAATTTACTTTACGACTTTAAAAATACGTACCAAACTTGAAAAAAAATTGAAAAAATATCTTCTCGGCTAACGAAATAAAAAATTATTGATGTATAAAGTGCCCCGTCTGGCCATTCCCAAACGACGCCCATGATCTAGCTACGGGCCTGATTTAACATAATATCTGCAGAAACTGTTAACTTACCTATAGCTAAAAATGATTCCAGCACACCGCATAAAAAAATACAGCAAATTATACTTTTGGCGACCATTCTTTAGGTAGGTATCTACATATTGGACTAGGAACGTTCAACAAAGTAAATTAAATTTTTTAAAAACCCGTTCTTTTCTTTGATGCATTAAATCGATTATTAATAATTTTCTTGTCCGAATGTCGACCTTAATGATTTTAGTTTAATAGAAAATTAATTTGTTATTTTCGATAAAATAGAAGAATTTGACTTCGAGACCTAATTAAGATCAGTTTTTTGGAGTTATTTTTGTTCTCTTAATTATATGCTAATTTAGTATTATGTTCAGGCTTTTAAATAGTATACAGGGTGTTCCTTAATTACGTGCTAACATTTCAGGGTGTCATTCCATAGATCATTTTATAAAGTAAAGTTCATATGAACATATCTCCGCAAGGGCTTAAATTTTTAGCTATAGGGTGTTGAATTTTTATTTTTTAAATGGTTATTTTTTAATATCTCCGAGAGTACTTTAGATATTATTTTCAATTTTGGTATGTGTTAATAGGATGTAGAACCATAAATTTTAGTTAGATAAGTTATTCATCTTTTACAAGAAAGATGGTACGCCACTGACATTTTTCCATGTGGATATTTTTTCTGATTAGCATGGTCAATTCTACATGAAAACGGACTCTTGAGTTTTCTCGTCAGACGCACCGTTCTTCACTAAAGCTACTAAATTCCTATTGTAACTCATTATTATTAACATTGATAAAATAATTAATATAAAATAATTAATGATAAATTTTGTTTCATAAAAATTGTTGGAAATAGCCACCTTCACTTAAAAGGCATGCTTCCGCCCGTCTTCGCATCGAATTGCCCCCTCCAACAATCTTTAAAAAACAAAATTTTAATTATTTTATCAATGTTAATAATAATGAGTTTCAATATGAATTTAGTGGTTTTAATCTAGAATGGTGCATCTGACGAGAAAAACTCAAGAGACCATTTTTATGTAGAATTGACCAGGCTAATTAGAAAAAATATCCACTTGGAAAAATGTCAGTGGCGTACCATCTTTCTTGTAAAAGATATCAAAGGACATGTTTGCAAGGACGCCACTGGTGGAACAATTGCATAACTTTTCTAACTAAAATGTGTGGTTCTATATCCTATTAACACATACCAAACACATACCAAAATTAAAAATAATATCTAAACTCCTTTCGGAGATATTAAAAAATGCAAACATGTCCTCTGATATTTTTTACAAAAAAGATGGTATGCCACTGATATTTTTCCATATGAATATTGTTCTGATTAGCCTGGTCAATTCTATATGAAAACGGCCTCTTGGATTTTTCTCGTCAGACGTTCGTCGTTGATTAAAATCACTAAATTCATATTGAAACTCATTATTATTGACATTGATCAAATAATTAATGATAAATTTTGTTTTATAAAAATTGTTGGAAATGACCACCTTCACTTAAAAGTCATGCTTCCGCCCGTCTTCGCATCGGATTGCCCACTCGTTCAAATATTGAAATATTGAAAATAACCATTTAAAAAATACAAATTCAACACCCTGTAGCAAAAAATTTAAGCCGTTGCGGACATATGTTCATATGAACTTTTCTTTATAAAATGACCTAAGGAATCACACCCTGAAATATTAGCACGTCATTAAAGAATACGCTGTATAAATCTATGAGCGATAATGCTCATGCATAATATTCACAAATTATTTTGATTCGGTATATCATTTTATAGTAATTATTGCATTAATAGTACATTGCGTAACCAATGCTGTAAAATAGCATATTACACACGAATGGAAAAGTCCCATGAGTGCGTAATTGCATTACATCTCGAAACAACTACGATCATATCATATAAAAGTTAGTGCATACTTCTCTTCCTCCAGCGTTCGTGATAGCAGCCGGCTACGACTCTCTTGTTATTCTTCTATAAACTTAAGTACCCATGTGGAAAGGATAGCGTTGATATTCCAATTTATATGTATCTAGTCTCGTGAAAAATAATATATACTGTGCGATTTACTTTACAAAAACCGTGCAATTTACTTTTTCTACTCCTATATTAGTAAGAACCTCTACTTACGCACTGTCTACTGTTACGTAATATATATAGATTATATTACGTAACAGTTCCACAAATCACATTATCAGTAATATGCCAAAACCGTCAATATCTCCAATAGATTTCACGCAAAGTCGGCTGTGAATTCCATCGGGTCGCCTTGACAATGTAAATGTGAAGAAATTTTAAATGTCAACATTTTTAATGTGTATATTTGCGGGTAAAGTAAGAGTGACTACGATATTCAGATTGAGGGAACCCCACGGGAAATATTACAATCTGCTTCCGCAGCAAATAATTTATTACTAGAAAAATACAGGGAGTGGTATGAAAAAGAGTATCAAAAATATATTGACTAGATGTACTTCATAAAAATACTAGACGTTTTTTGTACAGGGTATTTTAAAAATTATACCTTCCTGGTATAGTATGATGCGATTAACTCTTTAGGAAAACAATCAGTTTTCATAAATACAATTCTGATCCCAGAAAAATTAGAATGAGTATAAAACAAAGATAAACTAAATTAATTAACATTCTTTATTAAAAATAATTTATTAACATTTTTCCGTTTTTACACTTCATACTAGCGGAAGGTAATTAACTGTTATGTTTCTTTTATAGTAATAGAATAGTAACTATTATGTTATTATACAGAATGTTATGGAAATGATCTATCATATTTAAATCCATGAATCTTTGGGTGTCCTACAGAATGCCTAAATATTTTTTTTAAATCGACTGTCAACCTAACATTACCTCATATACATCTGTTTTCACTTAACAAATAGGTTAATTGGCTAGTAGTGAGGTCAAATCGCAGCGTGCTTCGACCTTAGTCGTTGGAAACAGTTGCTTAAACGATTCTCAATTTTGATAAGCGAGAGGTACACGTCTTCGGCGCGGGTTTACCTTTAATTCCCGCGTGCCTCTTTGAATACGAACTTTAATCGTTAAGGTATTTATGGCTTGATAAATAAGGTGTTAAATTTATCAGTTCTAGCATTACCATTTTTCTGTGTGTATTATAATTTATTATAATATTTTTTCACAATTGAAGTGTGTTGCGGACTGTACCATCAAGCACCGCATCCCCTAATGATGCGTGAGCAACCATCGTCACCCGAAGGGCGCCACCATATGAACCATATATGAGAGACATAACATACTGTGTACATGCAACTTGTTCTGCAAGTCTTAATCTTATAATTGTTAAATACTTCTGTAATATATCGGAGTTTTCAGTTAAATAAGTGTTCAGTATTTACTTCTCCAACAAAACATTACATTACGTTACATTGGTCCGCATTCGAGACGGATAAGCGTGAAAAACTTTAAAAATTGCATTGTGCTTTTTAGTTTCTTTCACCGGCATCCGAAGCCATATTGTAGCCTCGTGTCAAGGCGCCATACACGTGTAGTGGGCGACCAATCGAGCGCGTGATAAGTTCTATCGTCGTCTCGAAATTTGACCCTCAAACGAGGCTAGTGGTACCCGTCCGCGTCATTGTCGACTGCCGACCCAGCTGACGCAAGAAGGAAGCAGAGACAGAGTTTTGAGTGATTGTGTTAACCGGGCTCATACAACAAGACTGTTTTTCATGCCGATTGGAAGAAAAGCGTCCTAGGAGAGTACCACGTTCAACGCACCAGGTCGTATAATCCTTTTATCACAGTTTTCCTGGCATTCAGCAATACTCCATCTGCACAATAAATAATACCTTAGTTTATATTGTATATCAATTTATCTAGTATTTCATTTGGTTCTTTAATTTAAAATGGAAGCTGAAGCTCAATTAAAGTTTTACAAAAGGAAGAGAGCTTCTCTCAAGGGTACATTAACACGATTTGAGAATTATATTGGCAACTTTAACGATGATTATGCTCAATTAACATTACGTTTAGAGTCATGTAAGAAAATCTTGCCAGAGTTTGAGGAGGTGCAAATACAAATAGAATTGCTCGATCACGATGAGGAAGATGAGGCAAACAATGACGAACGTACTACGTTCGAAAATACTTATTTTAAAATGATTTCACAAGCCTCTGCTATTTTAAACGCAAATTCTAGTACTATTTTGAATCAAAATGTTGCTCCTTCTACCACATCAAATGTTGGCATGCCACTAATTCCAGGTGTAAAGTTTCCAAAAATTGATTTAACCATTTTTTCGGGAGATTATGAAGAATTCATGAACTTTAATGATTCTTTCAAGGCACTTATTCACGATAATCCTACTTTGAGCGACTTTGAGCGGTTTCATTACCTTCGCAGCTCACTTAAAGGTGAAGCCTCTCAAGTTATATCGGGTCTTGAGACTACTGCTGCAAACTACCATGCTGCTTGGAAATTACTTCAAGAAAGATATGATAATAAGCGGTTGATAATACATAATCATATTAAAGCACTCTTCGACCTTTCAGTTATTCATAAAGAATCGCATATTGCCTTAAGACACTTATTGGATAATTTAAATAAACATTTAAGGGCTTTAGAAACCTTAAAGGAACCTGTCCAGCATTGGGATACGTTACTTATTTATTTGGTATGTTCTAAGTTAGATAATAATTCTAGACGTGAGTGGGAGACATTTGCTGAAACATTAAGTGTTCCTACAACAAAGAATTTTATCGAATTTTTAAATAAACGGTGCAATTTACTTCAAACAATAACTTGTAAGGGACCTGATAAACAATCTTTACCATTGTTTTCTAAACCTTTTAAAAACAATAACAGAAATCATTCTCAAGCAAGTTCTCAATCTTACGTGTGTGTTCAGTCTTGCCCAATATGTAAAAGGTCACATAAAATCTCAGTTTGTGACAAGTTTTTACAGTTAGATTCTAAAGCACGATACTTAGAAATAAAAAAACATAAGCTGTGTACCAACTGTTTGGGTACAGGACATATGTACCAGACTTGTAGTGTTGATAAAAATTGTAACATTTGTAATAAAAAACACCATTTATTACTTCATTTTGACAATAATGTTCGAACTTCAAATAATGATGGTGAATCTTCATCTCGTTCTGACTTTACATCAACGAAATTGGTGTCTGCTCATTCTACCTTCAATAACGACGGTCAGGTGTTGTTATCCACAGCTATTGTTTATGTTAGTGATGTCGTAGGAGGCCAACACAAATGCAAGGTATTACTGGATTCTGGATCACAGAGCAATTTCATTACGAAGGAATTTTGTGATAAACTTAAATTGAACAAATTTAAATTAAACGTGCCTATTTCTGGCTTAGGGCAAATTTGCACAAATGTGTCTTCTGGAGTACGTGCAACCATAAAATCCCAATTTAATAATTTCAATTCAGATGTTTCATTTCTGGTTGTCGACCACATAACAGAAAATCTACCGTTGAACCATATCGAATTTAAAGATGTTAAAATTCCACAAAATATTAAGTTGGCTGATCCCTTCTGCAATGTTCCTTCCAGGATCGATGCATTATTGGGTGCGTCCATATTTTGGAACTTACTGTGCATTGGACAAATAAAACTGCCAAACTCGCAAATAATTGCTCAAAAAACCAAATTGGGATGGGTTTTATCGGGCCAGGCATCTATTTGGCCTAAGCAGCCTCAAAATACCGTATGTCATTTTTCGACCACTCATAATATTCAAAAACAGTTAGAAAATTTCTGGAAAATTGAACATTGTGAACCCAAACAAAGATGGTCTCTAGAGCAAAGGGCATGTGAGGAATCTTTTGTAACCACTCACAGTCGAGAGGATGACGGTCGGTTTTTGGTAAATTTACCCCTACGAAATGATATATCCAAATTGGGAGAGTCAAGACAAATTGCTGTCAAGCGTTTCTATTCCTTAGAAAGGAAGTTGCAAAAGAATTCAGATCTTAAGCTTCAATATAAGATGTTTCTGGAGGAGTATGAGGCACTGGGCCATATGTCCGAAGTTCATCCAGAGAATCAATCAATTTTAAACTATTTACCACATCATTGTGTGGTTAAAGATTCTTCTTTGACGACAAAGGTAAGAGTAGTATTCGATGCATCTGCCAAGACGGATTCGGGAATGTCCTTAAATGACGTGCTTATGGCAGGACCTACAATTCAGCAAGACTTGTTTTCGATTGTACTCAGATTTCGGAAGCATCAGTATGTAATAACAGCTGATTGTACAAAGATGTATCGCCAAATAAATGTAATAGATGATCATCGGCATCTTCAAGCCATTTTATGGAGAAATGATGAGAGAAACCCATTGAAGTCCTTCATGTTAAATACTGTCACGTATGGAACTTCTTGTGCTCCTTTCTTGGCAGTTAGATGTTTGTATCAGCTAGCTGAAGAAAATGCTTCCAGGAATCCCCAAGTGAGCAACATAATCAAACAAGATTTTTATGTAGATGATCTTATTTCAGGCCATGATACCATTGAGGGTGCCTTACACATTAAAAGAGAAATTACAGAAATTTTGTCACAAGGACAATTTGAACTTAGAAAATGGAGATCAAATGATACGTCGATTATCCAACAGGAATCCATTCAATGTGAACAGTTGGAATTTTCTGAGAACCAGGAAACTAAGACCTTAGGTTTAGCGTGGAATAGTCAGAATGACAGCTTCTGTTACAATTTGCAAGTTAATGCTATAACATCCAAATACGTGACCAAAAGAACAATTTTGTCATTTATCTCAAAAATATTCGATCCGCTTGGACTAATAGGTCCCATAATAATTAAGGCAAAAATTTTACTGCAACAATTATGGCAGCTTTCTCTAGATTGGGATGAAAGTGTTCCAGTACAGATACATTCTAGTTGGAAAACCTATCAAGAGCAAATTCAATCGTTAGAACATATAGCTGTACCTCGACATGTTATTTGCAAGAATCCTACTAAAATTGAATTGCACACGTTTTGCGATGCGTCAGAGACATCTTATGGAGCATGCATCTATATAAGATCTGTGGATACTGGTGGTATTAATCATACAAATTTGCTATGTGCAAAATCAAGAGTAGCCCCGCTAAAGGTTATTTCCCTACCACGCCTAGAACTTTGTGGTGCCCTGTTAGCGGCAAGATTAAATAATGTCGCGATGAAAGCGCTTAATCTACATATAGATCGATTATTTTTTTGGTGTGACTCCAGCATAGCTCTTACTTGGATACTCGATGAACCTCACAAATGGAAAACCTTTGTTGGAAATAGGGTAGCAGAGATCCAAGAATTGACTGACAAACATAATTGGAAACATATTCGCTCTGAGGATAACCCAGCAGATATTATATCTAGAGGTATTAACCCATCAGAATTGATCGACTCCAAATTGTGGTGGCATGGACCTAAATGGCTAGAATATGAAATTAATGAGTGGCCAACTAGCATGCCAATTAAAATTTCTGAAGCACTTGAAAGAAAGGTTCCTAGTAAAGTTATGATTGCTATCAACCCAGACTTATCGCTGTTTTCAAAATTTTCGTCATTTTTAAAACTTCAAAGAGTAGTTGCGTATATTTTACGTTTTAAAAATAACGCCTTAAAAAAATCCTCTCAAGGTGGTCCATTAACACCTCATGAACTTAAGTTATCATTGAAATGTTTGGTCCAGCTTGCTCAATCTCAAAGTTTGTCCGAAGAACTAAGATCTTTAAAAACCAAGAACCTTGTAAGTAATAAAAGTAAACTTAAAAATTTAAATCCATTCTTAGATGACGACGGGCTATTGAGGGTGGGCGGCAGATTAAAGCGATCAAGTTTTGACTACGATCATCAACACCCTGTCATTCTACCAAAGCGGCATCTTTTAACAAGGCTTATAATAACCTATGAGCATCGAAAGTTGCTCCATGCAGGAGCTCAGGCATTATTAGCTAACTTAAGAACTCGTTTTTGGCCAATTGCTGGGCGAGATGAAGTGCGAAGGGTGCTAAAGGCTTGCGTTATTTGTTTCAAGGTGAAACCAATTACCACTGACACACTCTTAGGTCAGCTACCTTCCAATAGAGTAACACCTGCTAGACCATTTATAAATTGCGCTGTTGATTATGCGGGTCCTTTTCAAACCAAGGTGGGACTATCGCGGAGTAAGCAATCAGTAAAGACTTACATATGTGTTTTCATTTGTCTAGTGACCAAGGCTGTACATCTGGAATTAGTAGTTGATCTAACAACTAATACTTTCCTAAACGCGTTTAAAAGATTTATTTCAAGAAGAGGTAGATGCTTAAATATATATTCTGATAACGGTTCAACCTTTGTAGGTGCAAACTCAGAACTTAAAGATTTTCTTAATCTGGTTAAAAATCAAAATTTGTTCGCGGATTTTTTTGCGACTGAGAATATCACTTGGCATTTCATTCCCCCACGTTCTCCTCATTTCGGTGGATTGTGGGAATCAGCTGTTAAAGCTGTCAAATATCATTTGCGTCGCGTCATAGGTTTAGCTTCATTGACATATGAAGAATTCAATACAATTATTGTGCAGATAGAAGCTTGCTTAAATTCCCGTCCTCTTTGCCCCCTTTCAACCGATCCCGACGATTTGATCCCTCTTACCCCCGGCCATTTTTTAATTGGTAGTTCCATGTTGGCGTTTCCAGAACCGGACCTAAAAGACTTGAATACAAATCGTCTGACACGGTATCAACATATCACACAGATCACGCAAAAATTCTGGGTACGTTGGGCTAAGGACTATGTGACTGAATTGCAAACACGGTCGCGCCAAGGGTCTTCTACAACAACCAACTTAACTCCAGGTGCAATGGTTCTGCTGGTCGAAGACAATCTTCCACCTTTGCAATGGCACCTTGGACGAGTGCAAGAAGTACATCCAGGGGCAGATGATATTGTGCGCGTGGCAACTGTGAAAACTGCTAATGGACTATTTAAACGTGCCGTTCGTAAACTTTGTGTCCTACCAAACGAGAACTAATTATGTTCTTTTAAATTACGTGTTTTCTTTAACTCTGAAGAGTTCAAGGTGGGCGGTATGTTGCGGACTGTACCATCAAGCACCGCATCCCCTAATGATGCGTGAGCAACCATCGTCACCCGAAGGGCGCCACCATATGAACCATATATGAGAGACATAACATACTGTGTACATACAACTTGTTCTGCAAGTCTTAATCTTATAATTGTTAAATACTTCTGTAATATATCGGAGTTTTCAGTTAAATAAGTGTTCAGTATTTACTTCTCCAACAAAACATTACATTACGTTACAAAGTGTATGTACGACAACACCGGCTAATGACGTCGTTTGAGGGCGTAAAACTGACCTAGCACATACATTGTTTAGATCCAAAGGTATTTTAAACTACAGATCACATAATCCATCCATAAAACTCTTGGAACGTGACGCTGTGATTGTGTGAAATGTTATTGAAAATCAGTAATGGGTAGAAGAGAGAACTACCTACATGTTTGTTGGCTGAATGGCAACAATGCTGAAGTATGGTTATATCAGATGGTTAAATATTAAAACATAACCATACTTACCGATGAAAAGATAAATCCTTATTTAAATCATCCACTCTTTTACAAACTACACATGAATGCACCATGATTGTTTATAATAAAGACGATTTTTCACAAATAATCACAAAAAAAATCACTCAAAATATATAAACAATCCGTTAGATCACAGCGCCAACGTTGTAATGTTTACGAGATTAGTATTCATCCATATTTTGGCTCCTGGATCGTACCGCAGTAGTAAAGTAGAAATAGATGTTGCCAGAGTGCAGTTGGATTTGTTCAAAATTCGTTTGATACTTATAATATTTTCTTTAAAGAATCTCTCATCGCCTTTTCACAGTTTACCTTGAAATTATTGAGAAATAAATTAATTTTAAGAGCAATTTGCGTGTTTTAAGCAAGTTGTAATTGTCAAATTAACAAATTTTTAATTGGGACTTTGCAATATACCTTTCCAATAAATATATCAATCTGGCTATGCTGCAATAATGACCGAAAGAGGTGGGAAAGACTATTTGTATTTGTTGCGTAGGCTAGAAATGTATCTGTAGTTCGTAATATCTTTGTTTAGATCTCTCGCCAGTTCACTAACCACATAATAGTATGTGGTTTCATGAATTTGACATAAGGTTGCTTATATCGCTTATTAAGTCAAAGCTTCATTTATAGTTATTTTTCTGCAATTTGTTTAATTTCAGGATTTGCCTGCCTAAATATAATAAGTAATTTCTATAACACCCTGCAGTAGTTATATATTTAGTCGTTACAATTGTCCTCTCCCTGCGCACACTGTCCAATGTTAGAGTCAAAGTACTGTCCTAGGGGACATCTTAAGGAAATCGGGATTCCAGCGGTACATATTACAAAGTGATGACAGTCAGAGTTTAAATTAATTGGAAGTCTGAAAAACAAAATAAACTTATATATTACTTTTTACAAAATGTTTGCTTCCATAATGGTATATTACATGCAAGTTTTATAAAAGCCATATTCGAGTCGGTAAAGGCCGTATTAGACTCGGCAATTTTTTCTCTTGCGCCGGCAATTATAATGGCATGTATTCATGCTCAGTAAACCGTTTTCGATCAGCTGGAGCATTGTCAACGGTCAGAACAGCAGTGGGTACTGTCGAAATCCCTAAAATATCCCCAGAATTAGAGATGTGCAAACCTGTTCGTTATGACTACCAGTTAAAGCAGCTACTGCTATTTACAAATAGGAGGTGCAAAAGTTGCTGAATTAGCAGTCCAATTTAATAAAGAATGTAAACTGCTAATTTAAGTACCAGTGGGTTTAAATGGCCATTACCTGTTCATACCTGGTTCGGCCAAATAATAAACAGTTAAAAATAACAGAATAATCCAGGTCTACCCAATTGCGCCGGCAAGGGCAATTAAAATGGCGCCTGCCCCATTTCTGCTAATGAGAGACAGCTGATCGGGAACAGTGTACTGCGCATGAATCCGTGTCATTTTAATTGTCAGAAAAGTAGAATTTTTGACTGTAGTACGGAGAACGGTGTAGGTACTGCGCATGAATCCTTGAATTATAATTGCCATTGCTGGCGCCATAAAAATTCCCGACTGTAATACGGCCGTAATTGTTCTTGCGCCTTGCGCCAGCAATGGCAATTATAATTGCACGGAATCATGCGCAGTATACCGTCCTCGATCAGCTGGCCTAATAATGCTCGCATTGCGGGCGCAATGCGAGAATGGAATCCGTATTACAGTCGGCCATTCTACTCTTCTGACAATTAAAATTGCACGGATTCATGCACAGTACACCGTTCCCAATCAGCTGCTTCTCATTGCCAGAAATGGAGCAAGCGCCATTTTAATTGCCATTGCCGCTGCAAGTCTGGTTATAGATGGATTATTCTGTTAATTTAACTGTTTATTAGTTGGTTGAAGCAGCTATGAACAGCTCATGGCTATTTAGACTAACTGGTACTGAATTTAGCAGTTCATATTATTTATTAAGCATACCTATGTGCTGCTAATTCGTCGCAACTTTTTTGAATTGCTATTTGTAAATACCAGTGCTGCTTTAACTGGTAATCAAAACGAACAGGTTTGCCCATTTCCAGTTCTGGGGGTATTTTAGGGATTTTTGACGGTTGGCAATACGCCAGCTGATCGAGAACGGTTTAGTGCGCATGAATACGTGCAATTATAATTGCCTTTGCTGGCACAAATAAGAATTGCCGACTCTAATACGACTTTTAAAGCATCATATTTCAGCACGCGTCTATTTCTAAGGGCAGATATCCGTAAATCGTATTTTATTTTCTATTTTACGTCTGTTCTAATAAGAAAATTCATATTTAAAAAAATTTATTACATGTAAATTTTGTAAATTTTTTAGGTCTAAAAATGTGTTAATAGTTTCATATTATTATTTTATAAAAGCAACTTTGATTAACTATCCCTGTCTGCTATTTTGTCGCGAAGATTGAAAACATTCTTAAGAGCTGCGTTTAATCACAGGTTGCCAAGCAGGCACTATTTTATACTTAGTTTTTTCTAATCTAAAACTGGATTCGTAAAGTTAAAGGATTGGAAAACGTTAAGAAAAAATAGCTTTAAGAAATATAATGTTATAAGAATAATGATAACAATTTTCAAATTTTTGTCTCAGATCTTCCTGAAACTTGTTGATACCCCAATCGACATGTCAAACAATCTAAATAGCAATAAATTTACTAAAAAAACTTTATTATTAACGGCTAAAACTTCACGAAAAGAAATATTGATCAGCTGACGACTCTCGTCTCTTTCCAACCTCCCAAAAAGCGGCATATTTTTTAATTAAATTGACGCAACATAGATGGCTCTGATTGCTAATTTGGGATTGTTTGGGATCCTCACCTTAAATAATTAAACTATGATTTTAACACCTCCTGTGTTAAGGGAGGTGGAGTGGAGGGGGCCTGCGTTCAGCAACTTGTCGTTCGAGGTTATTTAAGTAGGAATTATTCCTGCAACCAAAAATACACGACCGCGTTACCAACCTTTAAAAAAGAAATAAACCGTTTCGAAACAAGTTCAGTTCCATACTGAAAACGGTATCGAACGCTTTCATATCAAACCAAAGTAGAAGAAGCTTATGACGATACTGAAAACGATATCGAAATAGCTTTAATATGAATCCAAAATCAAAAAAAGTTTGTTTGATGCAACGGAGATAAACTAAATGTTCAATTCCACTAGGCTGTCGAGCCCTAGCTTATAAATTGCCAAACTGAGTTCGTGCGATAACCTTTAAAACTCTTACCTCGCTCCTCCATCTCCACAGAGGTCGTTAGGATCATACGCTTCGAATCCTGAAAAATAAACGCATAATTAATAAGGATCGCACTCTAGCGTTTAGTAATTATATTCCGAATTTTAATCACTTCCAGGACTAACAAAAATGCACCCTAAGCGACATAACGAAAATTATCATTTTCATTAAGAGGAAGTACGGTCCTATTCGCCGGTTAAGTTGAATAGTCGGCATTGCGCATGACCCCTGACGGTCAGCTTTGTTTACATTTACTGAATGTAGCCAATGTTCAGAGCCCATCGACTAGTAATCGTCTGCTGAATGCACTAAAAGAAATCGATGACCAATCGGACGCCATTTTTTCCATCGAATTTAAAAAGGAATTTTGTGATTAGACAGCGATTTCTTTCATCGGTTTGTTTGCGTTAAGAAACAATTTTTCATGACTTTCTTTCTTAAAATGTTTGTGCCATATACACTTGTCGTCGTCCTGTACAACCACAAACCCTGCAAGACTTACCACTGACGCACAAAAAAGGATAAATAACCTTATTCATTCGATGCCACGAAGACGGCAAGCTGTCATTGCTGCGAGAGGAGGAAATCCACGATATTAGAATTAATATAGTGTTTGATTTTCTTAATAAAAATAGTCTTCAAATCATCGTTTCAAAAATTTGCAGCTCGCAGCAGAAATCATATAATGGAATGAATCAGAAAACGAAATGTTTAGAATACATCAAAGATGACAAGAAACAGTATGTAAATAAAATTGTCCACCTCAAATTTCCTACAGGGTGTTTTGAAATTACGACAAAAAACAACAATTTGATTTACTCCTGTATAATATAGCCTGAGCGAAAAATGTTACTTTATAAAATAAATAAGTAAAAACACAATAAATGGATCTAAAAACTGATAACAAAATCATGAAAATCGCATAAAAAATAAAAAGTTATAAAATATCAAACTTGACCAAAATTTCAGGGTGGCGGAATTTTGTGCCGGTGTATATTTAATTGGTTAAAAATTTAATTTCTGTTTTGTTCCTTACAGAACCAGATTATCTTAATGAATTCATTAAATTGGACTGTTCCAGGGAGTGATCCTAACGAAATAAAAAAACTGACCACAATATTTTGGGTTTTAGGTTAAATAACACGAACACAAATAAAGATTTTGATTATTCCTATAAATTTTATCCGAGTGTTTTGTAGTAAAATACTAATAATAGTTATCAACTGATAAACAACGATAGATTGATGTTTTGGTATTTCTTAACATAATATACCCTATTATATACTTACTTTTAGGATACACATATCCTTTATTAAACGCTTGTGATTCTTTTGCGTCTGTAGAAGTATCAGTTGCTTCTGTCGTATTAACTTCTGCTGCTGTGGCTATTTCCTCTGCTTGAACAGTGGCATTTAACTTTTCTGGGACTGCAGGTGGCTCTGTTGTTTTAATTGATGTATCATATTCTTCAGATGGTTTTGTAGTATCAGATTTTTCAGATGCTTCTGACACATTAAATTCTGCAGCTGGGGATGTTTCCTCGGATCGATCAGTGGTACTTGATTGTTTCGAGACTGCTGGTTCCTCTGTTCTTTTATCTGATTGTGATTTTTCAGGTTGATCTTCGGATTCTTTATCATTGATATCGGATTCTTCGTTATTCTCAGGTGTGTCTGGTTTCTCTTTAACCTATAAAATTATCAAGTTTACTATCATTTAGCAGACCAACAAACACAGATCAAATGAGGTGAGGATGTTACAACCAAAAAATAAAGTTCAGTGGAAATCGTGTTGATGACCACTAGGAATTAGGTTTTCTACTTGGCCAATTAGCTTCCTCATATGATTTAACTTACCTCAGCACTTGATTCACAATTTTCATCTACATATTCCTGTCCATCCTTTTGTGTGGTTGCAGTATCTGTTTCTATTCCTGTTGGTTCTGTAATGGTCTCAGAAATGTCAGACTCTCTTCCAGCAGCGCAATCCGATTGCCAGGAATGCACGCAAACGCCAATAGAAGGACTAAATTCTGTGCCTGGTGCACAAGGCCTTGCCATGGGTGAACCGTGCACACATTGAAGATACTGAGAACAGTTGGTGGGATGAGGATGTAATATGACTTGGTTTAGTGCGATAGAGCAGTCGACAGTGGCTGAAAAATAGGGTTATATTTGGAATGGCTTATGTATCTGATGATTTTGTATTTTTAATGTTAAGTAAATGAATAGATAACCGAGTGTGGCATGGCGATACGTTTGCGCCAGTGTCCAACCCAAATATACAGGGTATAAGAAATTCGTTCTTCACCATTGGCATTTCGGAAACGGTAAGAGGGCTCAATAATATGCCGCAAAAAATCAAAAATAACTACAGGGGCTCCCAAAATATTTGGAAAAATCTATAATTTTGCGTTTTGGTTTTTATTTTTTCCTGACTTTGTTCGAAGAGATGTCCAAAAATAAATTTCGCTTCCTCATTGCTACTTTTTATTCTCCACAAGATGCCATCATCAAATCTTTAATGTGGCGTTTCGTTTTTGGGTCACCATTATCAACTTAATTTTTCTAAATACGGGCCTATAATTTTTTTTTAATTATGAAAGAGGAACTAAATCTACGTTCAATGGTATACAACACCTACTGGTTTTCCGACATGTTGTTCCTTAATTTAACCATCTTCATTAAAATACCCCTAGTAAGTCCAGTAAATTACTTTATTTATAACCATGCATGTAATAATGACATTTCATCTATCTTTGAAAGGTGGAAAGTTGACGTTTTTTTACTTTTACTTTCCACACGGGTGGAAAGTAAATAATTTTTTTGTAATTTTTTTAAAAATCGATATCTCAAAATAATATACGACCACACTTTTTTAAAAATGCTAATAGCTTTGCGTCTTTAGATATGTCTGCTTTTTCCCTAATTGATAGAGTGGTCCTCAGCATTGAATATTGTGACCAAATCGTTGATATCTTCTTTGTCTTGATATTTTCACTGAAATAAGCAAGTAGCGTCGACTCAGAATCAGGATTTTGAACTTTGTTTCCCGTACATACAGAAGATCTTCTTCTACTATTTTTGCTGCTTCTCGAATTTCTGGAGGAGTAGCAGCAAATTCAAATTCCTCATCTGATATGAGTATTTTTCTGTTGTTAAAATTATATATTGTTTAGTGATATGGAAACCATATTTAAAAAATTATATTTGCCATCTTGGTGTGTATTATTACCTACGTTATTTTACCACCTGCGGTTATTTAAAATTTCTGTTTAATTTTTCAATAGAGTAGTCAAAATGACATTTATCTTTTAATAATAATTTTAATTCAAAATAAAAAGAAGTGGGTGTTAGATGTGGTTGTAAATAAAATAGTATACAAACCTCGTTGAAAAGTTTAATTACTGTCTCGAGATTTAGTTAACCTCGCCGCTTCGCTCCTGAATGAAACTCTTTCCACCTCGGTACGTAATATACTATTGTTTAAAAGAAATTCAGTTTAATTCCAAACTGTAATACTCAATATCTTTATCTTAAAACAGTGCTGGCTTTAAGAGTAAAATTTTATTTGTATTAATAAAATAAATTACTTGTTGGTATTTACAATAAATTAAAATTTGATAAAACTGTTAGTTTGAAATAATGAAAACCCAGTAGGAGTACCTAATAATAATAATTAAGAACAGAAATAGCAATAATAATTTTAGAATCTTCAGTTTCTTCGAATCAAAAGTAACGCACTAGGGGCATTTTAATGAAGATGGTCCGTTTAAGGAACAAAACGTCGAAAAATCAGTACGTGTTGTATGCCGCTGAACGTAGATTTAGTTTCTCTTTTATAATTTAAACAACTAGTCCAGGCCCGTATTTAAAAAAATTGATAAGGGTAACGCAGACGAAAGATCGCATTAAAGATCTTATAGATTTACCATCTTGTGGAGAATAAAAAATAGCAATGAGAAAGTGAAATTTATTATTGGACATCTCTTCGAAGAAAGTCAGGAAAAAATAAAAACCGAAAAGCAAAAACTTATATTTTTCCAAATATTTTGGAAGTACCTCAATTTATTTTTGATTTTCTTGCTCCATATTAGTGGGCCCATAATTACGCAACATTGCCCCAATTTGATCGACTTGGTATCTCTTACCGTTGCCGAAATCAAAATGGTGAAGGACAAATTTGTGACACCCTGTATATTCAATTTTGATGTAAAATTCAAATTTTAGGAAATTTACATGCATCTAGAATCTGAATTCCATCAGTTAAAACAAAAATTATTAAAATTGGTTCATTTTTAACGAATTAATAACTTATTAGTTTGGACTGGCATTTTTTTGATTAATCGATAACACTGGTCAACACATAATTTGGTGCCGGCAATTTTGTTACTGTTTCTAGGTAATTTGGGTCTGCTAAACCTAAAAATATCCTCAGATTTGCTAAATCAGATTAAGAGATTAAGTGTATTTTATGATATTATGGGAAGAAGTAAAACAGAGTTGAACTTCCACTAAATTACCAAATGGAACATAATATGTTTCGCTATACTATAGCTTCGTCAGATGACAGTAATGTAATAAAGATCTAATGAAAAAATGTACAATATATTCAAATTATAAAGAGATAATGTCTGGGAAAACCAAAATTATGGTCACTGTAATTGAATAGAGTTGATTGATTTACGAAAAATGGATATAACATAATGACTGCAGTAAAAGTACCTGGGGCGATCCCATTATTTATGACCGTTTGTTATTAATATGTGGAAAGGACCGAATTGTAATAATTATAATTAAATATAGGCACATCAGGTAGGTTAGGTTGCTTAATTTATATTTAAATATCTTCTTGTGGTAAATCCCGTTCTGAAAATCGTCCTATAATTTACCTCTACGAGACTTGGTTTTACACGCATGGAACACCATCTAAAGGCTGGTCTGATTCTTCCGATGAGTGTAAAACAAAAGCTCCGTCAAATAAAGGAAAAAGAATAAGCATTTTACATGCTGGGTCAGAAAACGGTTGGGTTCCAAATGCCTTGTGGCTTTCTGCAAAAAACATTAAAGACTCTTGTGTGGACTACCATGAAGATACAACGGCCGAACTTTTTGAGGAATGGTTCAAGAATTGTCTTTTACCAAACATTCCTCAGAATAGCGTGATAGTAATGGACAATGCGAGCTATCACAGTCGCCAATTACATAAAGCTCCAAGCTCAAATAATACAAAATTGGAGATTCAGAACTACATGGCTTCGAATGAAACGTTCCAAGTGGCTGTGAAGATAATTAATCTGAATGCTCATATATTTTGGTGCCTGGATAAAGAAGATTCTTTTCATTTAGTCTGGAGGCAAGTAACTTGGCAGACTCTTTTGGGAGGTTTAAATCTCTGACAAGGTCAGTTAGCTCCTCCTGAGTAACGTTTGAGGGACTTGTTAAATCTCCTGCAATATCGCTGTCATCCTTTTCAAATCAGTCACTTTGCAGCTCGTCTGATGACGTTTCGACTGTATCCTCAGGTAACGTAGGCAGGCTGCTTTATGTGGGAATTGGTATTTCTTCAAAATGCTGAACAGATCTTCTTGCTGGCTCCAGGTTAGGATAGTTCCACTTATGCCAATTGTTACGATTAATGGCCTTTCTTTTCACAAGATAAAAATAACAATCGTCAAAGTTGCTTTTTTGTTCCCTCCATACTATCGGAACAGCAAACTTTGAACACATTCTTTGTCCTTTTGTCCATTGTCGCAGGTGTTTGACACAGGTTTTGCATACAATATGCGGAGCCCATGGTTTATCTTGGTCTCCTAAGTGAACACCAAAATAGACTAAATAAGCTTTTTTCACAAAGTCACAAATCTCTACTTTCTTTTAAAATGTACCCGCCACAAGCCATGTTTAAATATGATTTTTCAAAAAACACACTCTTTACATGAAACTCAAGTTTCAACTAAATTTGCAAATGCATGCAGGCCATATTCCGCATATGGGGATTATATAGGTACTAAAACCCTAGGACGCAAGCCAAGTTAACAAGTTAATTTATGAGGCTTACGGTATACAATTTCATTCTCTTTTATTTCCTTCTAATGTATATTTTGTGCTAATTGCAAATACGAAAATAAGAAATCTGCAGGTGCAAAAAAATTCAAATTATTTCTAATCTGTAATAATTATATGGCCTTTTGCCAATATAAGATTAGGTATGAATAAATAGGTATAATTAAAAAAGCCTTGGAATTAGTTAAATTTTTGATAAAATTTATGACCATTATAATTGTTGTCAAATATATTAATATTACAATTTATTATGAGTAGGCTCTATCTCAAAAACTAGAGCTGATACGAAGAAAAGTTAAGTGTTTTTGGAATCACCGCATTCAAAATAACTAAAATCAGTTGTTTCTTCCTCGGCACTAAATTTTTTTGTTGGGCTGTGTAAAATTAATTGTGATGGTGTATTTAAAATTATTTTTTGCTTTATTTTATCCTCTGACGCCTTTAACCGATACATATCCTAAAAACCGTAAAGAAACTTACCAGTTTCCTTTGATTCAACGCAACCAAGGATAGAAACACATATAGCAAAAACACCTATAATCAACATTGTTGCAAATCGAAGCTAAACTGCACTGGTATTCAAGTCCGCTGGCAAATAATATTTTTCTTAATCCTCAACCTTTTTATGTAGGGCTATCAAAAAATCAATTTATTGGCATAAGGTATTTCATCTTTGGATTAGTATGGCTTTGCTCGAAATTAAAATCAGGCCTATAATAAACTATGATGCAGTACTGATTGTATAGGAAGAGTACACGAGAAAAAAATGTAAGTCACAATTTTATTGTTTTAAAAGGAATACTATCTAAACTTTCAATATTTATACAGGGTGTTACTAATTCGGCCTACACCATTGGCATTTCGGAGACGGTTACCAAAATGTCCTGTTATCACGCCTTCATCTAGCCAATGACTAATCGCTAGATTATTAAACAATAAGAAAGTTTTACTCGAGCGAAAAAGTTCGGCAACGCTGCGCTTACCCGTCAGAGTGATTTCAGTCCGTAAGAAAGCAGATCGTCTTTTTGTTATTACGCCTTGTCCGTTCTTGATGAAATCATATTAAAAATATAAGAAAAACGTTCATCAAATTCATCGACAACGGACGTTTTGAGTGCTGCAAAAATTCCATAGAGATGTAAAGAGGGTATAAAAAGTTACAGCGCCCGTTGATAACACTCTAAAAAATAGTAAATCGCGTCGAACAGACATTTTCCGTGTTGCGCAGCTGCAGGGAGGGCAGCGGAGTTGGATATCGTATCTGTATAATTCATGATCTCGTACACGGCGAGGACGTGTGGGCGGCTTGCTGTGTGGCTTGGTTGTCTATAACAACTCGGCATCAGCTATGTCCCCCTTTTTTCAATATTATTGATACACATTTTTTCTTGACTGAAAACGGTCTTGCTAAAAATCTCCAAAAAAAATTTTTAGATCATGATCAGTCTGAAATTCTGGTAACGGGCTGCCATACTATAAGAGATACGAAGTTGGTTAAATATGGGCCCAATAATATGCCGCAAGAATCAAAAATAAATACAGGGCTTTCGCAATATGTGGAAAAATCAAAATTTTGCGTTTAGGTTTTTATTTTTTCCTGACTTTGTTCGAAGATATATCCGAAAATAAATTTCACGTCCTCATTACTACTTTTTATTCTCCACAAGAATGGCATTATCAGATCTTTGATGCGTCGTTACGTCTTTAGGTCACCATCATCAACTTAATTTCTTTAACTACGGGCCTGGAACTTTTTGTTTAATTTCTGAAAGAGAACCGAAATCTACGTTCCTTGGTATGCAATCCTTTTTTCCAACGTTTTGTTCCTCAAATAGACCATCTTCATTAAACTACCATTAGTACGTTCCTGTAAAAGCGTCAAACATGAGAACAGTATTAATTCTAGTGATGGTCGAATCTGGCTTTTGTAGAGTTTTGCAGAGTGTTCCTGGTACGTACAAGTACAGTTTCTGCGAAGTTACCTGGGCGATTGCCACGACGTGGTTATGCCAAAACACATTTCCTCCAATTTTGGCCCAACGAGTGTGGTGGCAAGTCCTTTGTGTATTCTTCCGAACCAGAAAGTTGTACACACCTCAACAACTTTTGATACTATACAAAGCCCAGATCCGACCATCACTAGAGTACTGCTCTCATGTCTGGAGCTCTGTACCCAAACATACTCTTCGGCTACTGGATTCTATCGAAAGGAGGGCCATTCGTCTGATCGGAGACCGCGAGCTGACGAAGAACCTCGACAGCCTAGAACATCGAAGACAGGTTGGGGATTTGACTCTCTTTTACAGATATTTTCATCGAAAGTGCTCGGCTGACCTTGCCCACTTAATTCTGCCCAGAGCGGCGAATAGCAGAAATACACGACGAACCACTGCCGCCCATCCATATTTGGTTAAGCTTAATACTCCTCGAACTTCATTATTTAAGAATTCTTTCGTTTTCCTAACAAACATAACCTCCAATGATTCAAAACCAACTTGAATCGCTTTATTCGCACACGCACCACTCCCAGACTACCATAAAAAAAATTCTACTGTAGTAGGGCTTAAAAATGACTCTCTATGACCTCTATAAAATATTAAAATTTCATTATACAGGGTGTTATGGGAATGACGTATTATATGGGTGACTCCTGGGGTGTCCTAGAGAAGTGCTACATATTTTTTTTTTAATCGAACGTTTAAAAAGTGGGGTAATTCACCCCTAAACCCACACACAACTCCTCGGCACATTCATATATGAACATATTACATTGCCCAGCTGGGTAATAAACAGATGTTCAGGAACAATGTTGCCAAAATGTTTAAAAGTGTAAAACTTTAATTTCTTATAAAAATAAATATTTAGCTTACTTAGAAAGTAAATCCAGGACGCGATTAAGGAATCCAGGGCACAGACACTTTCAGTTCTTTTTTCTATGGGAAAAACTTTATGCTCATCACGTGTCCTGATGATAGTGTGGGAGTGCATAATAAGCTTATCACTAAACCCCAACACTAACACATAATTACACTTTGCAATAACACACATAGAACAAGAGCACTTAATCACTTCGCAATAGAAATAATAAAAACGCTCATTTCTATGGGCCATTAACCCTTTACTAAAGATAAAATGAAACAATTATGTTAACCATTGACAGGAACTACCTACCCTTTAAATAAATGGTGTTGTCCACCTTCGGATCAGTCGAACTTTCTTTCCGAGAACTCTCCGCTAGTAGAGCCAGCGCGGTTGCCATTTCGGAGACTATAATTATACAGGAAAGTAATATAATAGAAGGAAATTCGGCAGTTTATGATAGTCGCTTATAAAACATCAAAAGTGGCAACGCTGTATTTTTAAATATTAGCCCGATTGTCCAAAATCAGCTGTTTAAAGAAGCCGGCCGATATCGATCCAGAGAACCAACGTGTTATTTATTATTAAAATTTTAGATGTTAAATACATTATTTCCCAGACAATAAGAGTGTATTTTTGTCTACACAGTAGCACTTTAAAATGGTAATTTAGATTGAACGGTACTTAGATGTGTTGTGACGCGAAAACTAATATTATTTTGTGATGTGAGTACTGTCAAACGGTTATTGACTTTCTAAAGAGTTTACCCTGAAGATATGACAACACTGTTCGAGATTCACTGCCATACGTTGCTGTGTTTACCTTCCGAACAGCGGCATCACGTGGTAATTTTTGGTTTGACATAAGTTCATGTACAGGGCATATTAAATTAAAGCACCATTTTTGGATATTTTTCTTCAATTTTTCATCTCAGGAATTGCCGGTTTAAATATAATACGTCATTTCCATAACACCCTGTATTATACATGTCGGTTCAAATGTTAGAGAACAAAAAGTAAATTTCTGGGTACCCCTTGAGAGCGCTATATTTCCGTAAAGGGTTTCTTTAGGATTTTCTTTCTATGACAAATTATGTTTATTTTCACCTCTTCTGTATATGCTTCCGAGATATTAGAAGGTACTTACCAGATAGCCTGTATTCAATTTTAATAATTTTATTGTATAGTAGCAACAATTGAAGTTTCGATAGTATCTTTTATGCGAATCAAACTAATATGTAATCAAACTGCGACATAATCTCAATTTGAATGTTTTTAGACTTAAAGATGGGGTTTCCATCTACCTTCCTTTGAAGTGCGTAATTACGGATAATTATTTATTATATTTCTTGAAAATCTGTAGGGTTTTAAACCCTTTACAATAAATAAATTTAGATATCTACAAGCTGATAATAATTTTTTATTTTATTACCTATTCAATGCATCATCGATCGCAATTTATTAGTCAACAATAAAATAAATAAGGCAATTACCGGCTGTATACAGGGTGAGCCGCGGGGGGCGGACAAAATTCCAGGAGCATATTGCATACGTGAAAATAATGTACAAAAACTCATATGCATGTCTGATTTTCATTTGTTCCCGTAATTAAAAAAAATGTATCCAATGTTCTTGTAAACGGTTCAAATGTTGACTAGACAAATTTTTTACAAAATTAATTACAAGGATTACTGTAAACATCAGAATGCAACTGTATTATCAGAACGATGGAGCTCCTACACCATTTTGCTTATCAGGTCGAGCAACATTCGGACGAAAGTTTTCCGGGGCTTCGGATTGGTCGCGGTGGTCCTATAGTAGTTGGCATCCAAGATCTCCAGACCTCACACCACTAGACTTTTGTTTACGGGGCCCGTTCAAAAATGAAAGCTACAAAAGTCGACATTCAGGATGAACTAGTTCGATGTAATAACTAATTCTACAGCCGATATTATTGTGGAATCACTTATTATTCTTCCCCAAATGAGACCCGAATAAACCCATGAGGTAAAATTTTTCATTCAGGCAACTTTCAGTTCTTAGCAATTTGCCTGTAGAAACGATTATAATTTTCAAAATATAGGTTACTTCCTACGTTAGAAAGCAATTTTAAAAGTATTTTTTTAGATTATAGCTGCAGTATTCAAATTTGAATTTAAAACTGTATCGCCGGTCACGTGTCTCCAGTCAATAATTTCTTACTTTACCCTTATATATATTCACGTCATTTTACTAAAGTTACTTTTATATATAAATAATTTACACTCCTATTACAATTTGTATTGAAAAAATAATGTTGAAAGATCAACAGTTTAGTTTCTCTAATGCAATTATTGACCAGAAGTTCCGTCCTCGCAGCTGCATGTATCGCCGGTCACGGCAGAAATTTGACGGTATGTGCTTGAATTTGTGTAAAGCGTGCTCCTGTTTAGATAAGTTCCTTATTATGTTTATTTAGGTATAAACTAGAATACTGCCTACTTTTTACCAGACGTATGTTTTTATGTTGTATCGCCGGTCACAGGGTTAACTCAGACGTAGTAGTTTTAATTAGGAGAAAAATATTACACTAAGTCATTCTCTTGAGTACAGATACTCATTTCAGTCTAAAAAAAGTTTAATACATAGCTTGTATTAGCTGTTATCCACGAATTTGTGCATTTTCGTATCGCCGGTCACGCATGAAAATGTGACCGGAGATACATTCATGTGATGGTTTGTTATCCGAAGCTATATACAATATTTTTTTATCAACCATTTATAAACCATTAAGGAAAAATATATTTTGATGTGCAAGTTTCGTTTACACCTTAGGTAGATTAAAAATATGACCAATTTTCTTAGTATTTTAACATTCTATAAGAAACATTCCAAAACTTTAAGCCAATATAAGATATGGCTTTTATATATAATAGGAAAATGGTTATAGTGACTGATTAAAATAACTGGGTCCCAAATATTGGCGTTATATGATTCAGAAGAGTAAAATTAGCCATGTAACGGGCGCTAAATTATTAAAAAAATCGATGCTATAGATCTTTCGCGTGGACATATATAATTTCTCTGATTAGATACTATAAGATCCCTATTAAAAAATTAACAGGTGTTTTTGAAATTATTTATTTTTAAAATCCGATTTACTGAAAGTTGCCTGTAAAAAAAGTTTGACCCTATTATATTGTTGACAGTGCCTATGTTTCGGGTTTGACTTAAGCTTGTCAATTCAAAGCGCATGGTTATTTTTCTTCATTTTGTTTTCATCTCATAATGCATGTATTCGTTTTATATATTGTATTCATAATTTGATCATGTTAGTCCTCTGGGGACTGTGGGCATTCATTCAAGCCGGTCTACTCAAATATAAATTTCACGTTAGGCTCCATTTTGATGTGTTCATTGACACGATTTATAAATCCAAATTTCCGGGTTATCTTTGTGAGTATATAGTGGCTAGACAGGATCTACACACTCTGAATCTAAGATTTAATATCCCACAGCATAGAACATATCCAAGATTAGAGATTCGTTCGCCTTTTTGGCCATTAAATTGGTCAACTCTGTTTTTAATCTTATAATAAATAATTAACTTGTGGCTTTTAAGACGAGGATCCCAAATTAGCAATCAGAGCCATCTATGTTGCATCAATTTAATTTAAAAATATGCCACTTTTTGGCAGGTTAGAAAGAGACGAGAGTCATCAGCTGGTCAATATTTCTTTTCGTGAAGTTTTAGCCGTTAATAATTAAGTTTTTTTGTTTATTTATTGATATTTAGATTGTCTGACATGTCGATGGGAGTATCAACAAGTTTCAGAAAGATCTGTGACAAAAATTTGAAAATTATTCATATTTGAAGTTGTTATTATTATTCTTATAACATTATATTTTTTAACGAAATTTTTTCATAGCGTTTTCCAATCCTTTAACTTTACGAATCCAGTTTTAGATTAGAAAAAAATCAAGTATACAGGGTGTTATGGAAATTACGTATTATATTTAAACCGGCAATTCCTGAGATAAAGACAAATCGAAGAAAAATACCCATAAATGGCGTTTTCAATTCATTCAGCGATAAAAGTGACCTGATGCCAAACCAGAAAAACACCTGTGTGGCACTGCGATATATGCAAGAAATCAAGAAATTCTGGCCGGTGTTGTCATGTACACCTTAAACTCTTTAGACAAAATAAAATAATACAAACACTTTTCCATTCTGTAATACCTTTTTGTACAATTAATTGAAAAACATTTACGACGGACTATGTTTTAAACAACCCGAAAAAATATATGGAATAGTATTAAATAAGTTTGAAATAGGCACGTTCGTCACTAGGTCAAATGCCAATGACCTCTTGACGCCTTACACCGGCTGTGTTCATATAGCGCCACACGCTTGCGGGATGTTAGTTGAAGACCAACCAGCGGCCGGATACGTTATGTCTCGTCGATCACCAACTCACTCTCAGCAATCCGCTCTGTGGTTTACGCGTGTATCTTGCCCGTCCATAAATAATCTTTGAATATTGTTTAAAACGGTCGATTAAAAAAAAATAAAATATGTAGCGCTTCTCTAGGACACCCAAGGAGTCACCCATTTAAATATAATACGTCATTTCCATAACACCCTGTATTTGGCTAAACGTTCGAATAAAATAGTGCCTGCTTGGCAACCTGTGATTAAACGGAACTTTTAAACATAAATATAGGACTCATATGCTAAGGAATATGCTTTAGTGGACATTGCTAATGAATACCGTATTTTTCTTTTAGTGGAAAACTGTTGTTTACATTTTGTGTGATGGTAGCAAGGAAGAACGCTTATCGAATCGCTAACTAACTATTCTATTCTATATTAAAGAAATAAATATATAAGAATAATAGTTCATTAAAGAATAATAATCCAACTTTATGTGTTTTTAATGTTTGACTTTACAAGTAAATATCTTCTATAAACCAGATAAGGACTAGAATTAGGTTCTTTGAAAACAGTTATTATCTTAAATCCAAACGATAAAGTTCTACTTACCTTACCTGGTTTATAAAAATATCCATCATAGAACAAGTAACAAGTAATAAATGTTGATACTTATTAATATATATCAATAACAATCCTTTAATAACTATTTTTTTGGGACAAATCAGATAGTTTTACATAGATAGATTTCATCGGATTATACGAGAAAGAAAAATATGTAAATGTATTTTTGTCATGGAAATATCGGTAAAAGAGTCAAATCATGCCTAATAAATTACCTTCATAATTTTTATTCGAATGTTATAGTTAGAGAGACGGTGACAATACGGACCCCCTATTGGTGTGTGTTGGAATATCAGTAATTTGGTTCTTTGAGTTTAGGCCCCCTCTACAACTTTTATATCTGATGAAATACCGTAGAGCGTGGCTGAGAGGCGCGGTACCGCTTTAGATAGGAAATTGATCAAATTATATCGAGCCATGTCTGAAAATGAATTTACAGCATCTGCGTGACCCCAAAGTCACGGAAAACACATTTTATGACAAGTCAACTCTTGCATATACTTTTCCGAGCGTGTCAAAAAAAAAATGAAAATTAAAAAAAAAATTAAAAAAGCGAATTTGAAGTTGAAACTTTCTAGAATGGAACATTATATGTTAAATATTATGCGAAAAAATTTTTGTCGTTCCAGGTCTCGCCATTTCATTAATGGAATTTTTTTTAATTCTCCTCGGAGGAAATTCGGAAAACGATCGTGACATGTCAGAAAATTGTCACACTACAATCCTTGACACAAAAATATTGTGTAAAAAAAAATTTCAGAAGAACCGCACCTAGCTAGGCGGAATTCTGACAATATTACGCAGAGATACCGGAAGGTATGACAGAGAGAGAGAGTGGGACTGGAGTAATCGGGTACTGCAAAACTTTCTCTAAATCTATTTTTTGAGAGAGCGATGCACTCAGCAATTGTCCAAAGAGATCTCGCTGTAGTCTTACTTCGTGCACCTTCGTACCCACTTTCATAGTCTTCCTTTTCACGATATCCTTGAAAGTATGCTGCACTTTCGCAATATTCTTTTTATCAGAAAATTGTTTACGAGATCTCCATGTGAATACAAATCCCACTTAGACCCATGTCACTTGAGACTTTATAATTTTTCCATTCATTTTTTTTGACATTCTCGGAAAAGCATATGCAAGGGTTGACTTGTCAGAAAGTGTGTTTCCCGTGACTTTCGGGTCACTCAGATGCTGTAAATTCATTTTCAGACATGGCTCGATATAATTTTGAATTTACTGAGAATTTCCTATCTAAAGCGGTACAGCGCCTCTCAGCAACGCTGTACGGCATTTCATCAGATATAAAAGTTGTAGAGGGTTTGTTCGGGTTTACTGATATTCCACCTCACGGACCCTCTATTGTCACCGTCTCTCTAACTATTATTCTTTTTAACAAATATAGAAAGCATTAATAAGCAATAAGTTTTGGCGAAATATATTACATTGGTGGTCCCAATAGAAAAAGGATGTAATTCCCATTTTAAACGCCAATAGGAATAATAATTATTCCCAACGATAAGTTATTTATTGTTGATGGTGCCGAAGAATTAAGAGAAATTATTAGAAATAAAAATATCAAAAAAAAAATCATATTTTATTGTGATGGGGGAAGCTTTTCCCTTAAACAACTCGTATTTAATATCGATTAACTGAAACATACCCATCTAAGGACATATTATATTCCCTCCCTTTCCCTCCTGTGTTGTATAATTCGTAAATTACTATTTACTTTTCATTTGCAATTTAATTTAACAAATTGCACCACGAGAACCAGATATAGTGTAAATACTGGTCAGCAGAATCTACAAATTTCTTATTACAATCAGCCCTATTCAGAAGTACAGGGTGTCCCATTTTCTGGACTTTCTTGGGGGGTTTGTTCGGGTTTGTTCGGGTTTGTTGTTTTGGTCAAAAATATAATGTTGCGGTTTTCAATTTAGTTGCTCACTTTTTAAAGAAATAGAAGATTCCGCTCTCAAATTTGTCATGGCTCTCTTAGTTCTTGTTAGAGATTGTCACGTAAAGTTCAATGCTGCGGTTTACATACAGGGTGTTTCGTTTCACAACGTGATTAAAATCACGATATCTCTCACCACTAGGACTCTGTTTAACGGGGGAATTCCAATGCTCGAGGGTCAACCTGATTCGTTGTTGAAACAAAGGAATTTGCAAGCAGGTCGTCTATGGTGTGGGACGAGAGAACGTGTGAGAGAAAACTGTCCACGGTCAATGGGTATGTGATTTCAATTCATTTCAATGTGATTGTTCTTTGCAAATATACCAAGAATTTCTCTGGTATGTAATAAAAATATATGTTTGATTAAGGGAAAAATATGAGCATTAATGGAGAGAAATGCTGTATAATGAAATTGATTTGTACAACGAAAGGAGAAAGTATTTATTTATACTGAGGAGCATGAGAAATTAATACAATAAAATATAAGATAGAAAAGATACGCATGTTGGAACTGGTTTTCCAACAATACACAGGGTGTTATGGATGTCGTATTATATTTAAACCGGCAATTGCAGAGATGAAAACAAATTGAAGAAAAATATCCAAAAATGGCACTTTAATTTAATATGCCCTGTACATGACCTTATGTCAAACCAAAAATGACCACTTGGTGCCCCTGTCAGGAAGGTAAACAAAGCAACATACGGCGAAAAACGTCACTGAATCTTGAACGGTGTTGTCATATTTTCAGGGTAAACTCTTTAGAAAGTCAATAACCGTTTGACAGATTGTAGTTGTTTATTTTTCAGGGTACATTATCATAAACTTTTACGTTCAGTTCAGTTCGCTAGGAAACAATCTTTGATTTATAAACTTGAACTGACCCAAAGGAACGCCGCGGGGTTTTTAATGGTCAGGTATGTTCTCATTTGTTCAATTCGAACGACACCCGTCAGATCTGGACAACTTAAAAGTTTATAAATGCCACTTACCTTTTAGAAAAAAAATGCAATTTTATTTAGCTTTTCGGAATTATTTAAAACCAAGTTAATTTATAAAAAAACACCAAGTACCTACCTAGGTAACTTGCACAAAAACAAACGGGCACAATAAAATCACATAACATATCTAAGTACCATTCAATCTGAATTAGTATTTTAAAGTGCTACTGTGTAGACAAAAATACGCCCTGGTGGTCTGGGAAATAATGTATTTAACATCTAAAAATTTTAAAAATAAATAACACATTGGTTCCGTCGATCGATATTGAACTGCTAGGCTGGGGCACTGCCGTCGCGAAAAGAACAAATAACTTAATAATTTAAACTCGGGTTTAAGTATTAACACACAAATCTGCTTGAATCTTGGTAAAAACAGTAGGAAACCGATAAAGCGCGTGAAAATCGGCCGGCTTCTTTAAACAGCTGATTATGGACAATAACGGGTTGCCTGTTCTTTTCGCCGGCTGGGGTTAATATTTAAAAATACAATGTTGCCACTTTCGATGTTTTATAAATAAATTGCGGAATTTCCTTCTATAATATTACTTTCCTGTATAATTATAGTCTCGTAAATGGCAACCGCGCTAGTTAAAGTTAGTTCTCTGAATGTGCACAAAGAAAGCACCATGGACGAGTCCATTTATTTCAAAGGGTAGTTCCTGTCAACATAATTGCTTCATTTTATCTTTAGTAAAGGGTTAATGGCCGATAGAAATTAGCATTTTTATTATTTCTATAAAATAATTAAGTGCTGTTTAGTGTTTGCGTGTAATCTGATAATAGGTGAATATCTTCAAAAAAACTAAAGGGTTAATGGCCGATAGAAATTAGCATTTTTATTATTTCTATAAAATAATTAAGTGCTGTTTAGTGTTTGCGTGTAATCTGATAATAGGTGAATATCTTCAAAAAAACTAATTTGAAACTCGTGGGTGTCTGTGTGTTTCTTTAAGTGATTTATTGCAAATGTTCCGAGAGATTGGAAATAAGAGGCCGAATGGGGTTTAGTGGTTATAAGCTTATTATGCAGTTCCACATTATCATCAGGGTACGTTGAAGCTTTTCCCATAGAAAAAAAAAACCTGAAGATGTCTGTGCCCTGGATTACTTGCTAGTGTGCTGGCACCTGGATTCACTTCTATTTGGATACTAGGTAAACTAAATATTATTTTTAAAGTTTTACATTTTTTACACAGTTGGCAACATTGTTCCTGGACATCTGTTGATTACACAGCTTGGCAATGTAATATGATCATATATGAATGTGCCGAGTAGTGACCGGTGGGTTTAGGGGTGAATTACTCCACTTTTTAAACGTTCGATTTAAAAAAAAATGTAGCGCTTCTCTAGGACACCCCAGGAGTCACCCATTTAAATATAATACGTCATTTCCATAACACCCTGTATTTAATGAAAAATATAGGAAACAAAAATTAAGATATGATGCAATATTGCTTTATTGGTAATATAATAGATAACATTAGTTTTTTGAATAGTATAGATACCAGAACATTCATATTCGTTAAAGATTTAAATATTTACATACATAGTACATACATATATATACAGAATACAGTCAGTCATACAATCCCCGATGAAGCTCTTGTAAGAAGGACACATTGGAAATTACTAATAAAATTCACACGAATGCGTTTCAGTTATTGGTACATTTATTTTACTTCGACCTAGGAAATTAAAAAATTTCAAGATTTTTCTAAATAATATTTGCCCAATTAAAATGCCCGATATTTTTGACATGACATGAGTATTGTGTGTTTGTTACCAGAGCTTTAGGGGACTTTTTAGACATTTCTTATTAGCATTGATTGCCATCGACCGAACAAGTGGTGATGCTGGGATTGAAGAATTCTCCCGCCGGGCACTCTCTAATGATGGGTTCTCCGAAACTACAGATTATGAAGCTGGAGCAACGGCCTGGGTTAGCTGCGATGAAGAATCTGGAAGAAAATAATTATTAAAACTGTTGATATCTTTTAATAATTCCATTATTAAAAAGGCAAACATGTTAGCGGTATGCTGCAGATTCTTGTAGATGTCTTTACCAAGTACGCAGACAGTTAGTGTAACAATGCCAAAGTCTATTAAAATATGTGCATTCATTTATAACATATGAACGAACATTGAATATTGTTGTAATTCATTTTTAATCTTTTAATTTTTATCTATTATTTATTTACAATTTATGATCTGATATTGTCACCAAAAATATTAAATTAGAATTAGATCGTATTAATTCATTTTAATCCATTTATTAAACATACGTAATTGTTAAACAGCTGATAAATTATCGCTTAATAGTAAATACCTTGGGAATAAAATGAATAGCCTATTTCTTCTGTTTCAGGGCGCAGAGCCAAATTCAAAAACACTTGACGTGTTACCGCAAGAACAATTAACACATTATTTAGAAAAATATTTACCTTGATGGGTCCGTCCTACATATGTCTGTGGGTTCTAAAGCAATTTCTTCTTCTAGCTCCGGTTCTTGTGGTTGTGGTTCTTCTGGTTGAGGTTCTTCTGGTTGGGGTTCTTCTGGTTGGGGTTCTTCAGGCTGGGGTTCTTCAGGTTGGGGTTCTTCAGGCTGGGGTTCTTCAGGTTGGGATTCTTCTGGTTGGGATTCATCTACCTCTGGTGCAGAGTTCTCTTTTGATTCATTTTCGTCAGGATTGCTCGGTTTTTTTTCTTCAGATGAGGAAGAATCACTTTCAGATGATGACGATGATGACGACGAATCTTCTCCTGAAGCTGCTGGTTCTCCCTTTTCAGGAGAGGCAGGTTTATCTTCATTTTCTTCTGATTCTGGTTTAGGCGGTACGTCATCAGCAGGTTTGCCAGGTTCCTCCTCTTCTGGGGGAGGTAATTCTGTGGTTCCTATAGGACAGGAAAAATATTTCTTATACGGTGCAACATGCTTATTTATTAATTAATATTCTGCATATTTACAAGTTAAAAAGAACATGTTTATGAAAATAGATATTGGTCAAAAATAGATAGAAAACAAAAATTATCTTAAGTTAGTCAAATTACAATCCAAGCAATTTAAATTTCGAACAGTAACTGCCTTTCTCGACATTTTGCGGAGAAAATTTAAAATTTGACAGTTAACACAGTTAATTATGTCATTTTTGGTCTTTTTTAAAACGAATTATGAAGTGAAGTCTTTTACATAAATCGACCAAAACATTTTTTCACTCCAACTTTAATATACACTGTATAATGATTATTTGAGAAATTAATAATTTATTTTTAATTATAAATTAAATGAATACCTTCGTTTCCAGATCCTTCATTGGAATCCTCAGGAACAGGTTCCTTTGGTTGTTCTGGCTGTTCTGGTTCTTCAGACTCATTAGACTGAAAAATACAATTAAATTTGAAAAAGAATAAAAAAAAGCAACTAGAAATATATTTTTAAATAAAATATAATTAGAATGACGAATACATTCCGGTTACGAGATAGAAGCGCTATCAAAGTTAACAAACAATACAAAAGGTACGAATTATATTTTTGCCAATGTTATAGTTTTTGAAAAACCCTTATGGTGTATCTGAGAATATCATATCATCATCATATTTAAACATTCTCATCCTGAGATGAAAACAAAAAAAAAACATAAATGGCGCTTTGAGGTAATCAGCAGGATAAGCCATCTTATGTCAAATTCATAAAGCCACGTGGTAGACAGTGATGAGAGATGTAAATAGTCAATGTTACTCTCTCAAAAGAAGTCACTGGCCGTTGGAATGTTGAGCCGTGTTATATTTAAACAAAAATACTATAATTTTAACACTTTTTCAATTCTCTCTACGATTTGAAATGATAGTAAGAACTGTGTATTTTTTGCAAACACAACCGATAAGATAACCCGAATTTGAAATCACAACACAACATTTATTATCATAAATTATATCACAACAGAACAAGAAACCGGTATTGCTACAGCTGATAAATTGAACACCGTATTTATTAATCTAGAAATACCGTAACGTTTAAAATTCGTATGCAAACACGTGAGAATTCAAGGGAAAGACGCGCGCTACGTTTTCCTCTCGCATATGAAAGCGGACTGAAATAGCCGTGTTTGAGCAACTGTATCCAACGACCAAGGTGGAGGCACTCGTTGTGATCTGGCATCACTGCTTGCCTACCGACCTACGTACACTTGTTAACTGAAAACAGATGTTTATGGCATTGCACGTGGCAGCACGTGGGACAGTGTTAAGGGATTTTATCTAATTATTTAGACCCGTTTAAATATAATAAGTCGTTTCCATAACACCCTGTATATGAGCGAAGGCGCGAATTTGAACGAGGAGTATAGACATGAAATCACAAAAATTTTCAAATTTGTTGCCTTCTAGTTTGAATAATGTTATCCCTGTACAAATTAGATTATTGAAACAATCTTATATACAGGGTTGCCCAGAAGTCCGGAATAAAATTAATATAGCCTTAACCTGTAACTTTTGGGGAAAACGCTCGTACACGTCAATTTAGTTTTATATATGCTCACATTTTGACGTTATTCGTTTGTTTTTCTTATAGACATTTATCAAAGATATGACGACATCGATATTTTTTTTTTAATAGAAACATACAGCTTGTGATACATTATTTGAAAGCTAATGTCTCGTACAGTATGCTCATAAATCTTAGCGCGATTCTGTCAAACTATTTCAAAATGGCGACTGTTAAAATTTTTAAAAAATCTCCATTTAGATAAGCGGAAATGATAAATCATTGATGGTTTTTTACCTTTCAAGGTAAGAACTTGTTTCACGTTCTGACATTTTGTGACATTGTGAACTTGAAAACTTAATTTAGGTATTTCCGAGAGATTTTTTAAAAACTTTTAACAGTCGCCATTTTGAAATAGTTTGACAGAATCGCGCTAAAATTTATGAACATACTGTACGAGATATTAGTTGTCAAATGATGTATCACAAGCTGTATATTTTTAAAAAAAGATCGATGTCGTCATATCTTTGACAAATGTCTAGAAGTTACAGGTTAAGGCTATATTAATTTTATTCCGGACTTCTGGGCAACCCTGTATGTAAATAATTCCTGGAATAAAGGGTGAATGCATGATTTCCACAATAACTAAAACAATACCAATAATCCGATTTCTTTTTTGCGGGATAGATCGATTATTGGCGATGACAATAACCGCAATAATCTTATAAACTAGATCTTTTAATCCGATAACATTAATGGTTAAACCCTATTTTCCGAAGGCCGCATAAATTTCTCCATTTCTAGGGCTTGGAAACAAACAGAATCCTTCAACAAGGTACGAAGTGGATCCATAAAAAATTAGCATAATTGATGGATATCTTGGTTGACATAATTATTATTTAAAATCCCGAATCAGTCGTTGTGTTTCAAATTTCATGGTATTATTCTACATTCTACGATGTTTTTGGTAGGTAATATAATTTTAATTCTTTATAAATCAGCAATATTGGACACTAAAATTTTACAGATTTGGAATAACCAATAACTAATATTTATTTTAAATTATTATATCAATTTTTACAGCTATGGATATTTTTTCCTGACGGGATGGTAGCGCGGGTATAGCAAGTGCGAAAATCATCAAAAAATGAGTATTCTTTCATTGTTACGGATAAAACTTTTCTAGTACTCCCCCTCGTATCCGAATATCATAATTTATTATATAATTATACTCTATAATCTCCCCGTCTAAATCACTAAATACCTCTGATTCTGGCTGTGGCACTGGAGTAGTTGGATCCTCTGTTGTTGAATCTGGCTGGTCTTCAGGTTGTTCCGGTTCAGGTTTAGGTTCCTCTGATTCAGGTTCTTCTGGTTCTAATTCCGGTTCCTGGGTTGTTGGCTCGGGTTCTGGTTCTTTAGGCTCTTCTGGTTCTGGTTCGGGCTGCTCAGGTTCTTGGGGCTCTTCCGATTCTGGCTCGGGCTGTTCAGGTTCTTTAGGCTCTTCTGGTTCCGGTTCAGGCTGCTCAGGTTCTTGGGGCTCTTCCGATTCTGGCTCGGGCTGTTCAGGTTCTTTAGGCTCTTCTGGTTCCGGTTCAGGTTGCTCAGGTTCTTGGGGCTCTTCCGATTCTGGCTCGGGCTGTTCAGGTTCTTTAGGCTCTTCTGGTTCCGGTTCAGGTTGCTCAGGTTCTTGGGGCTCTTCCGATTCTGGCTCGGGCTGTTCAGGTTCTTTGGGCTCTTCTGGTTCCGGTTCAGGTTGCTCAGGTTCTTGGGGCTCTTCCGATTCTGGCTCGGGCTGTTCAGGTTCTTTGGGCTCTTCTGGTTCCGGTTCAGGCTGCTCAGGTTCTTGGGGCTCTTCCGATTCTGGCTCGGGCTGTTCAGGTTCTTTGGGCTCTTCTGATTCCGGCTCAGGCTGTTCAGGCTCTGGTTCTGGTTCAGGCTGTGGTTCAGGCTCCGGTTCTGGTTGTTTTCCAGCAGTACAATCCGATTGCCATGGGTGCACACAAACTCCTATAGATGGACTGAACTCGGTTCCTGGCGCACATGGCCTTTCCATAGGGCTACCGTGTACACATTGTAGATATAATTCACAGCTGGTTGGATGAGGGTGTAATTTGACTTGATTTTCTGGTGTCGAACAATCGACTGCGAGACTGAAGAATGAAATCCTTGCTGCAATTAAATAATATTAAGTAAGAATTTAGGGTGTTGGCACGAGCGGTCGCCTTTGTTACTCTTCTTTGACTATGTTTCGGCAGTTTTAAATATAATAAATATTAATTTCGTTCGTAAGTCTAATAGATTTTTTTTTATGATCAAACACAAACACTATAGGAACATAACAAAGTGTAAAATAAAAAAATACCAATATTGATTCGATCAGTACAACTAGAGATATTAAATTTCAAATATGAGGACATTCTAGAAAATCTAGCAAATTATCAAAAATTTATACAGGGTTCAGAATAAGATGCTGATCCTTAACGTTGTGAATCATTAGGTGATTTTAAGAAGAAAAGTTCAAATTAACATATATCCTTAACCTATCAACTTTCGAGCTACAGGGCGTTAAAGTTTTAAGAAAAAAAATCGTTTTTCTATCATAACTTTAACAACTTTCTAGCTATTTTTATGAATTTTACACACATGCCCTCTAAGCATCAATAGCCTTTTTTTGGTGTAGAAAATTTTAAAAAAAATTTAACCAGTGGCGTCCTGAAAGGGTTTGGACTAGACATTTTGGAAAAATATTGTGTACGCCACTGCTTTTTCTCAAGATAAAAATTATTTTTAAAATACTCATTTTTTTTAGGCCACATTTAATATCTTGCCTTTTTATCGTCCGACAAACAGTTTCCGACAAAAAAAATAAAAGGCATTAAATGCACATTCGCTATGTGCCTATGGTTTCTGACGAACAAACCCAATAACGAAATATTTAATAATAGTTTGACAGCTATTTATTTATGTACACGGCCACTTAACTTAAATTTTAAAAACGTAATACTTTTTAAACGTACCTATAAGTATTATGGTAAATTTTACAAATGTCGAGTTTGCGGATATGCATTACCTGTACGGGCTTGCTGACGGCAATGCATTCGAAGCCAGACGATTATACCAAGAGCGTTATCCAAATAGAATAGTTCCGGATGCACGAACGATTTCAGGAACTCACAGAAAGTTATGTGAAACGGGATCTTTTGAAACAAAAAACTACTTAAAAGGGGCACACCAAACTACACGAACACCGGAAACCGAAGAAGCTGTTTTAAATTTAGTGGAACAAAACCCTAATATAAGTACCAGAAAAAAATTTTGTTTCGAAAGATTCCGTATCACATAACTTTCTGTGAGTTCCTGAAATCGTTTGTGCATCCGGAACTATTCTATTTGGATAACGCTCTTGGTATAATCGTCTGGCTTCGAATGCATTGCCGTCAGCAAGCCCGTACAGGTAATGCATATCCGCAAACTCGACATTTGTAAAATTTACCATGATACTTATACGTTTAAAAAGTATTACGTTTTTAAAATTTAAGTTAAGTGGAAAGCCGTGTATATAAATAAATAGCTGTGTATCTTGAGAAAAAGCAGTGGCGTACACAATATTTTTCCAAAATGTCTAGTCCAAACCCTTTCAGGACGCCACTGGTTAAAATTTTTTTTAAATTTTCTACATCAAAGAAAGGCTATTGATGTTTAGAGCGAATGTGTGAAAAAATCATAAAAATAGCTAGAAAGTTGTTAAAGTTATGATAGAAAAACGATTTTTTTCTTAAAACTTTAACGCCCTGTAGTTCGAAAGTTGATAGGTTAAGGATATAAGTTGTAAAAAAAATTCGGACAATTCAGTCATGGTTAAAAAATGTGCAGTTGTTTGTAAAAGAATGAGGTGATTTATAGATCGCACTTCTCACATTCCGAGGAAATATAGAGATCATGTCTTCAAAGCGCCGTTTGCCGTCTAATTTAAATGCTAAAATCGACCACATAATATTTAATTCTAATACAATTTGAATATTTCTAGCAATACCATTTTAAATGGTTTTAATTCATATTTTAGACAATTTAAAATTTGACAGATCATACGATTTGAGCAAAATTAAAAAAAACGTGAGTTCCAGAGGAAGTGAAAATATTCAGTGATCAGTGACCCTAAGCCAAATTTGGTAAAAATGATTAATTAAAAACACTTTGACACTTACGATAAGCGTTAACACATGTAATAGTCAGCACTATTAGTGCTACAGCACTATGCAGTTGCATTTTCGAACAATGACAGGTCATACACTATATATCTACACTGTCTAGTTCAATAGATTAATTTCACTACACTGCTACTATATCGTTCCTGCGAATCGACTTTTATAGATATATTTTTTTTAATTTCCATAAGAATTCCCTTTATAGATAAAATTCTAATCCATGGATTAAAACGTCTTAAAAGTGTCGCTTCCTAAAAACATTCAATAAAAATATATCCAGCAAGAAAGAAAAAGGGAAAATGAAACAAACTACTTTTTTGATAACATTATTATTTTTTTAAATTCGCCTTTATTTTTAACCCACTTGTAGAGGGTGTCCCATTTTCGACACTTTTATAGGGTATCTCCGTAATTGTTAGTGCTATCAAACAAGTAATGTAGGTGTCATGTGCTCTTTTTGGGTCAAACTTAAAATGGTAAAATCAAAATTTGAAAATTTTCGCTCGCTTCAGAGGTACGGAGGAAAATCAAAAATTGACAATCTCAAAATTACCCTATATTCTCTTAGTTAAAAGAGACACGGAAAAATGTTTTATATAGAAGTTTCTTTATATTGATTGTTCAATAATCTGCCGTTCTCAGAATAAGTATACGGAGTCAGGTATAAAAGTTATCGGACCTAACCTCATTTTCTTAAATCAAACACCCTGTATATTTTAATCTAAAACCGTACTATTTTAAATTCTCCTTTCAAATCTATAACACACCATGGATGATATTGGTTTCCTAGGCGATTTATTAAACTTTATTACTTTAAACCACAGTAGACCATGAAGCAAAAGCTAATATCCTAGAAACAACTATGTTAACTATTAACATTTAACGTCAATTTCATTTTTACATCTTCATTTGTGAAAATGACTTATCAACATTTTGAAAAATTTGATATGATATCAGTTTATATTGAAAGTGTAAAAAACGAAGAAATTGCGCCAAATGTATATTTTGTTCGCTATCCGGAAAGACGGTAACCATTTGAGGAGATATTCCGAACATTTGCGATGATTCCCGTTATTTTTTAACTTAATCTGAATCTTTTATTTCGTTTCAAAGTAATAAAGTTTAAATAAATCGCCTAGGAAACCAATATCATCCATGGTGTGCTATATATTTGAAAAGATAATTTAAAATAGTATCTCTTTAGTTTAAAATATGCAGGGTGTTCCATTTTAAAAAATTAGATTAGGTCCGATAACTTTTTTACCTGACCCCGTATACTTATTCCTATATAAAGAAACTTCTATATAAAACATTTTTCTGTACCTCTTTTAATTAAGAAAATATAGGGCAATTTTGAACTTGTCAATTTTTTGATTTTCCCCCGTATCTCTTAAGCGAGCGAAAATTTCCTAATTTTTATTTTACCATTTTAAGTTTGACCCAAAAAGAGCACTTGACACCTATATTACTTTTTTGATAGCACTAACACTTACGGAGATGCCCTTTAAAAGTGTCGAAAATGGGACACCCTGTACAGGGTGGGCAACTAAGCGAGGTACGCGGCTGTATCTCGGAAACCGTTCATCGTACAGCTTTCGGGACAGAATATTTATAGGAACAGTTGCCAAGAGAAATGAACGGGAATTATTTGTAAGTTTGTCGGATGATCGCAAAGGAGCGTAACAATAATAGTAATTTGTTAACTGTATGTTAACTGTAATAATAAATGTAACTGGACAAAATTAACGCAACATCATAAATTTGCCATACTTTTGATGCTATTTTTTTTCTGAATTTATGATCCGATTTGAATGATTTTTTTTGCATTGTAGGTTGGTTCCTTGACAATGTCATAGTTTTCGCTGTTTATGACAAAAATTTAATTTTCGATTTATACTGGTTGTACTAAAAATGCTATGTTTTTTATGAAAATTCGCATCGCCCTGTGGAGTATATTAGCAACCGAAGCATATTGCAGTTGACATTAAACGGTAGGTCCATCTTTCCCCAACATTTTCTTTTTTGGTTTAGTTCATTATCTCTGTTATTAAAGTAGATACACCGTTTTATATCGTAACATGTTTTTATAGACTTTAATATTCAACACATTCATTGTTAAATGTCTTCAAGTAGACTATGGACTTTTTCTGACATTGCAAGCGATGTGTCAGCAGATGTTGCGTTTTAAAGTTACAAAGGTCAAATAACATTCGCCATACTGATAAAAACTGTTCGGAAACTGCTTATTAAACGTTCGTTTCGTATGTCCAGTTGCCCGACGAGTATTTTAGTCTTTAAACCTACTTGAAAACTTTTAACAATGAATGTGTTGAATATTAAAGACTATAAGAACATGTTACGCTATAAAACGGCGTATCTCCTATAATAACAGAGATAATGAATAGACCAAAAAAGAAAATATTGGGGAAAGATGGACCTACCGTTTAATGTCAACTCCAATATGCTTCGCTTGCTAATATACTCCACAGGGTGATACGAAATTTCAGAAAAAAATATAGCATTTTTAGTAAACCCAGAATAAATCGAAAATTAAATTTTTATCATAAACAGCGAAAACTATGGCATTGTCAAGGAACCAACCTACAATGCAAAAAAAATCATTCAAATCGGATCATAAATTCAGAAAAAAAATAGCATCAAAAATATGGCAAATTTATGATGTTGCGTTAATTTTGTCCAGGAGTTTATTTTATTACTGTTAACAAGAATTAAATACAACATCACAGAATGGAGGCGAGATCTACCCAAGGCTATTCAATCTAACCTCTCACGTTAGTTACTACTTAACCTACTATATTAATATTGAATATTCGCTCTAATAGATCCTTAAAACTACTTATACTTTAACAATTATAGTTTCAAGCAATCTATAGAGTATCCAAACAAAACATGGAATAATACATTATATCAAATATAATTTTGTAGCTTATTTCTTACTCTAAATAAAAATAAAATTCAAAAATATAAACATAATTGCAATTAATTTTACCCTAATATTTACCAATGATCAGCTATTGATCTTTCGATATAAAGAGTTTAACTGCTTTTTTAGAGGGTGGTATTTTTTAAATCAACAAACAAGCAAAGCCAAAGCAAACGGTAAAAATCGCAAATTCCTATCGTTTCTCTAACCGGAGATATCAATGGAAGTGAATTTATACAGGGTCCTGCAATAGTTTGTCAGGCTTCAATAGCTCCTATACAAATTAACTGAGGAATTTCATGCATATGCCAAATTATACTGTATTATAGGGTGCATTTCAGGGAAATATTTTTAAATATACAGGGCGGCCCAAAAAAATGTGGTAACATAATGCTGTCTTTTTTTAAATGGGACACCCAGTATTTTATTACATAATTAGGTTCGTATTAATGTTATTTATAAATGCCTAAAGTTTTATTTCATTTGGTTATGTAGTTTAAGAGTAATAAATTAAAAATTTAAAAAAATAGTTTTGGAGTCTTAGAAAAAAATTCCAAAAACTACCTAAAACAACTTTTTTAACCAAGGCATTGGGTAGAATTTAAGACAAGAGGTCTAGAGATATTGTATATTGTATATTGTATATTTTATACAGGGTGTTCATAATTAGGTTTCAAACACGACACATTTCAAAATAATTTTCCTCCAGATTTTCAAATGGATCACCCTGTGTATTATTAGGCTATTGGATGTAGAATTCATAGGCATTCTTTTTTTGTAATGGAAGTTATTTCCAGCCGTTTTCGAAATAATTGCAAGTTTCATGAATTATGTTGTTTAATACAGATTTTATTATGAAAATTAAGCATAGGCGACTAGATTAAGAATTATAAACTACAGTAAATGTTCAAAATACCATGTTAGGCTTTGAAATAAAATAACAATTATTTTATTTATTATAGTTTGACAGCTAACAAACAATTTTTTTCGCTCTCACCAAGTACACAAATCATATCGATGAACTAATTTTTATTAAAATTCATTTTAATTTCTTATAGTTTTTAGCCCTAAATAACAATAATATTAAATTAAAGAATTGTCAAACTATAATAAACAAATGAATTCATATTTTGTTTCAAAGTCTACCATGGTTTTTAGGCATAACCATCACTAATGAGCCGCCGTCTTGCTAGTATTTCATCTGAAATGTTGAGGAATGTATATAGAATCATTTGAAGAGCGTATTAACTTGTGCTGAGATCAATATGGTAGGCATTTTGAAAATTTACTGAATTTTATAATAATTATTAATCTAGTCGCCTATGTTTAATTTTCATAATAAGAACTGTATTTAAACAACATAATTTATGAAATTTGCAATTATTTCGGGTACGGCTGAAAATAACTTATATGCTTCTATTACAAAAAAAGAATGCTTATGAATTTTTCATCCAATAACCAAATAATATACAGGGTGTTTGAAAATAACAAGAAACATTATTTTAAAATGTGTCGTGTTTGAAACCTAATTATGAACACCCTGTATAAAATAGATAAACGATTATATTCACAGTATCTCTAGACCTCTTGTCTTAAATTCCACCCAATGCCTTGGTTAAAAAGTTATTTTAGGTAGTTTTTTTGAATTTTTTTCTAAGACTACAAAACTTTCTTTTTTTAGTTTTTAATTTATTACTCTTAAACTACATAACCAAATAAAATAAAACTTTACGCGATTATAAAGGACCCTAATACGAACCTAAATATGCAATAAAATACGGGGTGTCCCATTTAAAAAAAGACAGAAGTATGTTACCACACATTTTTAAAATAAATAATAAATTAAATTATATTTTCCTGAAATGCATCCTATAATACAGTATAAATCGGCATATGAACGAAATTCCTAAGTTAATTCGTATAGGAGCTATGGAAGCCTGATACACTATTGCAGGACCCTGTATAATTACTATTAATTAATGTCTTCAGATATGTATACGGCAACGCAACATATACTGATTTTATTATAAAGGCAATGGACCAGGGCTTCCAGGTGGACTCATTGTACACCGATTTCAGCAAAGCTTTTGATAAAGTTGACCACAATACTTTGGTTTGTAAACTTGCTTCGATGGGTGTGCAGGGAGACCTCCTCAGGTGGCTTGCGTCATATGTACAAGGTAGATCACAAATTGTTGCCATAAATAGATATAATTCTAAATCATTTCCAGTGACATCGGGTGTGCCGCAAGGCTCACACCTGGGGCCTCTGTTGTTTTTGATATATTTGAATAACATTAAATCATGTTTTAAATTCTGTAAGTTCCTTATTTATGCAGACGACCTAAAGCTTTATGCAATCATTAGGGGCCCGAGAGACTGTGAACTTGTTCAAGGTGATATAAATAACTTTGTTGCTTATTGTATAAATAATAATTTAATCCTGAGTTTAGAGAAATGTTGTCATATTAGTTTTACTAAGAATACATTAAATGCTATTGAATTTAATTATAAAGCGGGTGACGGTATTATTAAGCAGGTTACAGAAGTGAAAGACTTGGGAGTTGTATTCGACAGTAGAATGACATTTGGTCCACCATATCGACTTCATTATTAACAAAACTAGTAAATTCGTATTAATGTTATTTATAAATGCCTAAAGTTTTATTTCATTTGGTTATGTAGTTTAAGAGTAATAAATTAAAAATTTAAAAAAATAGTTTTGGAGTCTTAGAAAAAAATTCCAAAAACTACCTAAAACAACTTTTTTAACCAAGGCATTGGGTAGAATTTAAGACAAGAGGTCTAGAGATATTGTATATTGTATATTGTATATTTTATACAGGGTGTTCATAATTAGGTTTCAAACACGACACATTTCAAAATAATTTTCCTCCAGATTTTCAAATGGATCACCCTGTGTATTATTAGGCTATTGGATGTAGAATTCATAGGCATTCTTTTTTTGTAATGGAAGTTATTTCCAGCCGTTTTCGAAATAATTGCAAGTTTCATGAATTATGTTGTTTAATACAGATTTTATTATGAAAATTAAGCATAGGCGACTAGATTAAGAATTATAAACTACAGTAAATGTTCAAAATACCATGTTAGGCTTTGAAATAAAATAACAATTATTTTATTTATTATAGTTTGACAGCTAACAAACAATTTTTTTCGCTCTCACCAAGTACACAAATCATATCGATGAACTAATTTTTATTAAAATTCATTTTAATTTCTTATAGTTTTTAGCCCTAAATAACAATAATATTAAATTAAAGAATTGTCAAACTATAATAAACAAATGAATTCATATTTTGTTTCAAAGTCTACCATGGTTTTTAGGCATAACCATCACTAATGAGCCGCCGTCTTGCTAGTATTTCATCTGAAATGTTGAGGAATGTATATAGAATCATTTGAAGAGCATATTAACTTGTGCTGAGATCAATATGGTAGGCATTTTGAAAATTTACTGAATTTTATAATAATTATTAATCTAGTCGCCTATGTTTAATTTTCATAATAAGAACTGTATTTAAACAACATAATTTATGAAATTTGCAATTATTTCGGGTACGGCTGAAAATAACTTATATGCTTCTATTACAAAAAAAGAATGCTTATGAATTTTTCATCCAATAACCAAATAATATACAGGGTGTTTGAAAATAACAAGAAACATTATTTTAAAATGTGTCGTGTTTGAAACCTAATTATGAACACCCTGTATAAAATAGATAAACGATTATATTCACAGTATCTCTAGACCTCTTGTCTTAAATTCCACCCAATGCCTTGGTTAAAAAGTTATTTTAGGTAGTTTTTTTGAATTTTTTTCTAAGACTACAAAACTTTCTTTTTTTAGTTTTTAATTTATTACTCTTAAACTACATAACCAAATAAAATAAAACTTTACGCGATTATAAAGGACCCTAATACGAACCTAAATATGCAATAAAATACGGGGTGTCCCATTTAAAAAAAGACAGAAGTATGTTACCACACATTTTTAAAATAAATAATAAATTAAATTATATTTTCCTGAAATGCATCCTATAATACAGTATAAATCGGCATATGAACGAAATTCCTAAGTTAATTCGTATAGGAGCTATGGAAGCCTGATACACTATTGCAGGACCCTGTATAATTACTATTAATTAATGTCTTCAGATATGTATACGGCAACGCAACATATACTGATTTTATTATAAAGGCAATGGACCAGGGCTTCCAGGTGGACTCATTGTACACCGATTTCAGCAAAGCTTTTGATAAAGTTGACCACAATACTTTGGTTTGTAAACTTGCTTCGATGGGTGTGCAGGGAGACCTCCTCAGGTGGCTTGCGTCATATGTACAAGGTAGATCACAAATTGTTGCCATAAATAGATATAATTCTAAATCATTTCCAGTGACATCGGGTGTGCCGCAAGGCTCACACCTGGGGCCTCTGTTGTTTTTGATATATTTGAATAACATTAAATCATGTTTTAAATTCTGTAAGTTCCTTATTTATGCAGACGACCTAAAGCTTTATGCAATCATTAGGGGCCCGAGAGACTGTGAACTTGTTCAAGGTGATATAAATAACTTTGTTGCTTATTGTATAAATAATAATTTAATCCTGAGTTTAGAGAAATGTTGTCATATTAGTTTTACTAAGAATACATTAAATGCTATTGAATTTAATTATAAAGCGGGTGACGGTATTATTAAGCAGGTTACAGAAGTGAAAGACTTGGGAGTTGTATTCGACAGTAGAATGACATTTGGTCCACCATATCGACTTCATTATTAACAAAACTAGTAAATTACTGGGATTCATAACTAGAGTGTGTAATTAGCAAGCAATTAAAACCTTGTATTATGCTTATATTTATAGTAGGCTAAACTTTGCATGTCTGGTTTGATCACCTTATTATCACATTCATATACATAGATTGGAAAGGATTCAATCACGTTTTCTCAGATTTTTAAACTTTAGAATAAACGGCGTTTATGCAATAGCGGATATGTGTCAAGTGAGACAGTGCTTCTCTATCACAACTCTTCAAGTTAGACGTATGCAATCCTGTTTACTGTTTTTATACAAATTGCTTAACAATTTTATTGATTCACCAACATTAATATCAATTAGAACTTTTCACATTCAACCTAGAGAAACGAGAACTCATCAATTATTTGATATTAATTATAGAAGAACAAATCTTGGGCAAAATTCACCTTTAGTAAGAATGTGCACAATTTATAATAACAATTGTGAAGATATTGATATATTCAATACAACTCTGTTTCCTTTTAAAAGGCAAATAAAGGGATTGAATCTTTGACCGGTCGAGTCTATTGCTTTCTGGATTTTATAGTCTATTGTTTTTTGGATTTTATAATTTATAATTTATTAAATTTTGAATGGTTCGCATGACTTCGTAGTTAGTGTATGGGTGTGGTCCCGAATAATTTGCTCATATTTAGATTTAGTTAGGACATAGCTTATAACGTACTTGTACACGTTGTACACGTAACTGAAAATTAGTGGGTACATTTTTGGGTCTAGAACCTGTCAGTACCCCAAATCGTACATAAATAAATAAAACGCTGTAGCCCCGGCCTGCTTTTTGCTAAGGGGCGAAGGGCTAACAAGAAGTAATTAGGTTAAAATTGACTCCAATCTCTGCGACTGTGGAGAACTGCAAACCACGCAACATATGTACACTTGCCCACTGTGCCCCGCTAGATGCACCATAGAGGACCTTATGGCAGCGAAGCCGAACGCAATTGACGTCGCCCGCTTCTGGGCAAAAAGTGTTTAGCTCACGTCTGAAGTGACGATAGACATTTGTATTTGTATATGTATATTATTATCATTATTATTATTATTATTATTTATTGTTAAATTATGATGCTTCTGACACGAATAAATAAATAAATAAAGGGCCGAAACCATGCAAGACTTTTTCATAGCCGTTCATTAAGAGAACACCAAACAATTAGGTTAAAATTGATTCAAATGTAAACAAATTTTGAGATGATTTGTTATACTGACTAGACTAGATGATACGTTTTATAAAATATGTAATTAAATGTGTTTTATCAAATTTGCCATCGTACACTAAAAAAAACGTCATTGCTTAATTTTATTTCCTATGCAGTTCCGCTCTTCGTAGCGCCGTTAAAACGCAGATAAATTGGTCTCTACAGTGGCGTGAAACGAAGTGAGAAAATTTTGCGTTTGTTATACCGGCGGCCGTTGGCGTTTTCCATCAATTACATGACTGATGAAACAATAATTAGAAATAAACATTTGTAGTGTGAAGCAAAATAAATCGTGGTAAATATACAGTATGTCCACGGATGGGGTTTACAAGAGGACAAATGGACTAAAAATTGAAAGATACGAAAATAAAGTCACTCTTAATAAACGTTTTTGCTTGTCTAGAAAATTCGATTCATCATAAGAAACTTCAAGTTTTTTGGGGTGGGTAAAAACTGCAAAAATGTTATTTTGCTAAGAGTAAACATACTTTATTTTGAAAGATACGAAAAAAAGTCACTCTTAATGAATGTGTTTTCTACACAACAAACCAAAGTAGAACAATTCATTAAAGGGTTTACCTATGTAACAATTATTTCCTAAAGAGTATTCTCTGGCACACTTCTGACTGGTGAACCTAGTTAAAATAATAATTAAACTTAAGGTGATAGGTACTTGTTGTCAATGTCTTTATTTAATGAAGTTATTATTTAAGTAGAAATTCTATCTACTGAACAAAAAGTTTTTGTAATACAATGTTATGGGGATGGTCAAGTTTCATACCGCTACGTCATGGAACAATTTACCGAGAAATTTGTAGGAATCCCAATAACTAGGATGGCAATCTGCAAGTTAATAAAAAAGTTCAAGAGAACTGGCTCGGTTTTGGACCTCAAAGAAGAAATACGACCATGATAATGCCGCTACAGTCTTAGTTCTTCATTCTGTTGAAGAAAATCCTATGACGTTCCTTAGAAATCGTGTTACTCAGTTGAAACTTGTGAAAAAAAGTCAAATTCAGAAGATCCTTAAAGCAAATAAATTGTATCCGTATAAACCGCACTTTATAGATTGGAAGAGGGAGACGACGCGAAACGACTTGATTTTTGCCTGTGGATATGAGACAAAATTTTAAGTGGAAATGTTGATTTTTATAAATGTATCATGTTTTCTGATGAAAGTACATTTTCAACAAATGGAACCGTTGCAACCCAGCACGTTAGGTACTGGTCTTTAGAAAATCCCGAATTCAGAATTATGACGAGAAGACAATATTTCACAAAAGTGAACGTGTGGTGTGCGATATCCATCCATGGCATTATAGGGCCATATTTTTTTGATAACACGTGCAATAGATTATCATATTTAGAAATGCTTGATACATTGTTCAATGATGAACTCGAAAATCTACCATTAAGTTTTCGACAAAATATGTATTTTCAGTAAGATGGTTGTCCAGCCCATTTCGCTCGTGAGGTTAGAGAATGGCTTTAACGCAGATTTGGTCCAAGGTGGATTGGCAGGAATGGCCCCCAAGAAGTCCCGACTTAACCTTGGCCGATATGTTTTTATGGGGCCGTTTAAAACAAATTGTTTTTGCAACCGCAATACCAAATGATATTGAAGTGCTGAAGGGCAGAATTATCCCGGCTGACCAATCGATATCTCAGGAAGAAATCGGAAATACTTTCACTTATTTGAGAAAGCAATTAGAAAAATGTGTCGAGTATGGGGGTGGAGTTTTTGAATTATGAAATCGTTATCGTAGTCTTTTCATGTTAATAAAAATGTTCGTATTATTATTATTATTATAATTACTTCATTAAATAAAGACATTGACAACAAGTATCACCTATTCATTATTCAAGTAAAAACGTTTATTTAGAGTGACTTTTTTTCGTATCTTTCAAAATAAAGTATGTTTACTCTTAAGCAAAATAACATTTTTGCAGTTTTTACCCACCCTGTGTAAAAAAAATGAAGTTTCTTATGATGAATCGTATTTTCTAGCCAAGCAGAAACGTTTATTAAGAGTGACTTTTTTTCGTATCTTTCAATTTTTAGTCCATTTGTCCTCTTGTAAACCCCATCCGTGGACATACTGTATATAACGTATGTAAAGAAGAGGGGATTAGTAATTAAATAATGATTAGAAGGACATTTGAGAAAAAAAAATAGCTTTGCATTTTCAGGAAGAATCCAACTTCGGAATCAACACACACACAGTGTAATTATATTTTCCACTTAATAAATTATTACTTGAGCACGCCTATGCTAAGACGCATTTTAGCATAGTTTTTATGTAATTTGCTCTTCTCACTCTTCATACGGAAACGTTTAAATAAAACTGGGCAAACATTATTGTAAATAACAATGCAGTCATTGAATATAATTTACCTCACTAAATGTTCACCCTGTATGTACAGGGTGTTATGGAAATGACTTATTATATTTAAATGGGTAACTCCTTGTGTGTCCTAGAGGCATACGACACTGCCAAGTCGAATTTAACGCTAAGAAAACCCAGGCAGCAGTTTTCTCTAAAAAGGTTAACATTACAGAACCGAATATAGTCATGGAAGGACATGCAATTCCACTGGCTTCATCTATTAATTTGCTGGCCGTCAATCTGGGACGAAATATGTCTTGACATAACCACGTTGTGGCAATCGCCAAGGTAGCTTCACAGAAACTTGGTGTACTCTTCCGGACCAAAAAGATGTACACACCTCAACAACTATACAAAGCCCAGATCCGACCATCACTAGAGTACTGCTCTCATGTCTGGAGCTCTGCACGATCTGACGAAGACCCTCGACAGCCTAGAACATCGAAGATAGGTTGGGGTTTTGACTCTCTTTAACAGATATTTTCATGGAAAGTGCTCGGCTGACCTTGCCCTCTTAATTTCGCCCAGAGCGGTGAAATACACGACGAATCACTGCCGCCCATCCATATGTGGTTACGCTTAGTACTCCTCGAACTTCATTATTTAAGAATTCTTTCATCTGGAGGACGTTATCCTTATGGAACGACCTTCCCGAGGTCGTGTGTCCCAACGAGTATAACCTCCACCGATTCAAAACCAACGTTAATCGCTTTTGCGCACACGCATCACTTCCAGAGTGCTTTACAGGGTTTTCCTATAGTGCTTGTGTTTGATCATAAAAAAAAAGATCCCTTAAATCAGACCACAAACGCAAAAACAAGTCATAACCAGTTTCAGTTCATCATCTGCAGTAAATCATACTTTGTAGATTATTATTCTAAAAATTATATCTGATTTAAGATCGTTTTACCAGGAACTTATTAAAATTATTTGGTGCCTGTTAGTACGTTTAGTTTTCGAACCTTCTGTTATTTAAACGTTTCTCTATTTCTTTCCGATTCACAGATAACTTATTATTTTAAAAAATATACGTGCAAATGTTATCATGCGCTATGAACCTTCTGTGATTCAAATTTCTTTCGTCTTGAAAAATTGAATTCCAAAAGTTGTCGATAATTTTGTTTTTTTGTAAAATAGCTTGCTACTAGATAACTCAATAACTCAGTTCAATTATACGTTGGGATAAACAGTTAGCAAAACCTTCTCTATGATCATTACATTCAAATCTATCGCAGAAATCTTTTCAATCCCCAAAGTTCTCAAGTGCGCGGCTAGGTGCTGGCATTCAATGTCTAGACAACCTTCCAAATCATTAGGATATTGAGATATAAGATTATTGGCCTTATCCGAAATTTCTTCTGAATCCATGATGTGAAGTTTCGTCAAAAATCCAAATTTATTATATACTTTTTGATAGAGGCTTCAGAACGTCTTTTCAAATCCATGATAAGGGTGTCTATAACCTTTTATTATTTATATTAGGTCAGATAGGAGGAACCAAAGATCTTACAAACTCCAGATAGAATTGTTTACATTTGAAGTCGACGTAAGGCCTGTAAACGTGCACTCCCCACCTTGCTGTTATGCTTGCAGCATAGCCAGATTGTCCTATTTATCGCTAAGGTATCTGCAAAATCCCAATTAAAAATTTGTTAATTTGACAATTGCAACTGGTTTAAGGTTAATCCGCATTTGCTTTTAAAATAAATTTATTTCCCAATAATTTTAATATAAATTGTGAATAATCCTTGAGAGATTTAGAAAAAAAATATTATTATTATACATAAAAGTTTGAAATAAACCGACTGCACTCTGACAACATCAAGTTAAAAGATACTACGCTCGACGGCAAACGATCAAACTTTATCAATGGATCCGATTATAGTAAAGAATACACTGTTGCTACTCGCTGCTAACCGCTTTTAAGGGAGTGTTTATATACTTGGTTGTTTTTAATTTTTTTTGTGAGTATTGGTGAAAAATCGTCTTTATTATAAACAATGATGGTGCATTCATATATAGTTTGTAAAAGAGTGAATCATTTAAGCAAGGATTTATCTTTTCTTCGGTAAGTATGGTTATGTTTTAATATGATTGTATTGATATGATTTCTGACTAACCATTGACGTTTAAAAGGTTATGGACCGGTCCGTGGTGCTAGTCCGGGCAAAAAGCAGTCGAGTTGGTTTATTTCTTAATATAAATCTTGCATTTACAAGATGGTTGAGTCTTGTGCGGCCATAAAATACTTCACTAGAAGATGCAATGGTGTTAAATTAAAATTTCACAGGTTAGTAAATATATTTAGAAATTTGATTTTGAGTTTGCATCACCCATTCCGTTTCTCCCTCCTTGCTAATTGGCCACACCCAATGCATGTGAGCAGGTAATAAACTAAAGATAGATGACCAGAGTGCAGTTGGATTATTTCACGATTTATTTGATACCTTTAAGTATAATAATATTATTTTAAAGAATCATCCTTTTCACAGTTTATAGTAAAATTATTAGAAATAAACTTATTTTAAGAGCAATTGCGGATTAACCTTAAACCAGTTGTAATTGTCAAATTTACAAATTTTTAATTGGGATTTTGCAAGATGTCTTAGTGATAAATATGACAATCTGGCTAGAAATATACACTTTTATATTTGGAGAGTATCATCTAGTAATGAATACACCAAAAATATTGATGCTAAGCATAAATAGTTAAATCCATCCTTGGATACACTGTATATAAAAACTGGATCAATATTTCTATCTTTTTTATAAATATCCAATATTCGAAACTACACTTTTTGAATAGAAAATATGGTTAAACGTAAAGAATCTCAAAGTAAATTATACGCCCTTGTTGGGCTTTTTGCCCAGACTAGCTCCGCTCCGAAACCATGAAGACCGCTCCATAACCTTTTAAACGTTATTGGATTTAACCTTGTAAGATCTTTGATTTAACCAGACTTCAAGATTGTTGCCATTAGCGAGACAAACATGTTTTGTCACTCTTCCACCCATTACTGATTTTCAATAACATTTCAAACAATCACAAACTCACTTTCCAACAGATTTATGAATGGAGTGTTGGCCCTGTGGGAGGAACTGATTCCGCTTTTGGGCTCAAGACAGTTTCACCTCCGCCCCGAAAGAGACAATATTTTTTTCGCATCAGTCCATGTCGCCCCACCGCCGAGTGCCGCCCTACGCTACAGCGTATTTAGCGTATAGGTTAATCCGGCACTGTCAATAATTCAGTTCAATTAGCGAGGCCGCACACCTGATGAGATACAAATGTTGATTTGTTGCTCGATATATACTTACATGAAAGGTTCTAACTGCAACATTTGTTATTTTTACTTCTTTCACTTCTTGGAGTCGCTCAAATGTTTGCGAAATTAGTACGTCCTATCTACACGTTAAGTGAAAGAAGTGACACTGTCAAATTGCAGTTAGAACTTTTGATGTTAAGTAGTGGCCCTCTTAATTCCGCCCAGAGCGACGAATAGCAGAAATACACCACATATGTGGTTAAGCTTAGTACTCCTCGAACTTCATTATTTAAGAATTCTTTCCTCTGGAGGACCTCATCCTTGTGGAACGACCTTCCCGAGGTCGTTTTTCCCAACGAATATAACCTCCAACGATTCAAAACCAACGTGAATCGCTTTTTGCGCACATGCACCACTCCCAGAGTGGCCTAAAGGATTTTTCCTATAGTGCTTGTGTTTGATCATAAAAGAAAAAAAAATACAGTATACATCGAGCCACAAATCTGGAGCCTGACCACATTTGTATCCAGGAGTGCGACCTCGCTTAGTCTTCATAAAAGCAATGCTAAGCAGTGTTGGACTGACCCTGAAAAAGTGGCAATGAGAATGTAAAATTTTTTCACATATCTCTTCAAATTGATTCAGGAAACCAAAAGAATGAAACAGTAAAAATCTGGTTTTCCTAAAACATCTTCGAAAATATTCGGCTTTTTTAAATTTGAAAACATTATGTTACCGAGATCACTGATGCCAACTCTGTACTGACTGACGGTCTTAAATCTACCTCCTGCGATTTAAACCGAAAAGTATAATATTAATTTTTTACTCGTAAAGTTATTTATATATATCCCAAGAACATCAAATTGCAATGTTTTAAGGAAATCACAGTGGCAACGTTGTATGCTCATCTTTACCTGCAAGTGTAAAGATGACCCTGATGTTTACCAATTTTATTCATATTCCCAGGCGGTGTTGTTACAGGTTTATCGCTGCTGCTTTTGTGATTGTTTGTGATTTATTGTGTTTCTGGATTAATTTTTAGTGTTTTTTCGAACTAAAACTATTTTGAGCTATTTATTAGCCATCTACAATGGTTCTTCAGTGCGTGGCCTGTAAGAAACTCGACAATTCTAACCCCGGATTAATTTTTCGTCGCTAGTGTGATTAATGAGGTTATGTTTTTTTAGGTTACGCAATGGTGTAGCTAATTCTAAGTAAATATTGCAAAAATATAGACTTTTTCCTCATATTATTTGAATTTCTGTAAAAAACACCTACAACGATTACCTATTTATGAATAATGTTAGATCGAAATTGTCTAAACGCGTACCTTATTACAGCGTTGCCATTTTTTACTTCTACTTATTTGAAACGGTAGAACTGTGTATGATTGTAAATAAACGGTGTTTAATGAATGGAATGTTTTGTCTCCCCTATGAATGTGATCCATTGTGTATGTCCTATGGTTAATGAGATCCCTGTAGAGTGCATTCTTATCTGGGACACCCTGTATGTTGGTTTTCAGAGATTCTTGAGTTTAAAAAATCGATATACCTCTTTGGCAAAACTGTATATTATTGTAACGCTAGTCGTTAGCTTAATCGTTTTGTTTATTTTGGCAATAAACCCAGTTATTGTAATCTATAGTGACAGTCGTCATAAAATAATATTACACTATGTTAGTGAATGAAACTTTGTTTTCTTATTTTGCTTAAACAAAACGATTATAATCTTAGGAAAAATCCTAATTTAATTTTTTTATTGTTTCATGGAAAAACGTTTGTTGTAAATTTCATGGGATTAACAGATTGTACAAGTCAGACGAAAGTGATAAGTCAATTTATTAAATTTCATAATCTAATACCAATTAATATCGATTAACTATAACTCTTACCAGATGATCAGTGGCGACTCGTTACCTATGATAGGGGTTCACAAGTATGGTGAAATTATTTTTAAAATTTTATTTTTGGGTAACGACCAAACAATTACTTTCTAGGCGTTTTAAATGTAGAAAGAAAAAAAGTAATAAGAAATTGCGTTAGGTAAAACATATTTTTATTTATTTTTTAATTTTACACAACTTTTGGAAAATAAGGTTTTCTTAGTGTGTATAGCTGACGGATCTTAACGTCGTCGCATGCAACCCTCGTAACAATATTTATACAGTCCATTACTAATACTACTAAAGCCATCTACGAGCTATCAAGGAAACCGAATGATGTCTAATACCACTACGCCATCTACGGCTACGTCATTAGGCGCAACCAAGACGAGAACAATAGTTAACTGTTTTATGACGAGAACGAATCGAGCCACGAAACTGACAAGTTGTCATTCTTCATATGTTCAGTGTTTTTTAATTTAATTCCTTAAATAAAATGGTTTAAAATCATATCGAGTCTCATTTATCGAAATACACAACATTTATCGACCCTACACAATAGTGCTTAAACGTAAAGTCCATTCTTCGATTCTTAATTGATCAATAACAGTTTGGAATACCCTCTATACATTTTTACCCTCTTTTAAATTTTCATCTTAACTTAATAAACTTTAATTTTCATTTTAACTTAATAAATATTTAATATTAAAATATTAAACATACATGCTCGAATTTCTAACTAGATGCACGAACAGACAACAGCGCGGTGCACACAAAAACTGTGCGCCTTTTCCTTGTGAAATCGCTATAGCCCCGCTAACCCCCGCTGCCACCCGCCACCTGTTACTACAGAGAAACTGCACTACTTAATACCCAGACAAAATCACCGGAGATCGTCGTATCCGAAAAAATGGATCACGAGGATTTTCCAACCTTCCCCGTTAATAATAACAAGAACCCGCCACAAGGCGCCCACCCCCAAGCGTCCCTCAATGCTCCAAAGACGACGAGTCCAGCGTTAAAGGAGCATTTTGCGATGCTAAACAACATAAAACAGACATACAAAACAATAAACAACGACTCGGACTCAATCCCAATGATCATCCACGCCACTGAAAAGTGGATCCAAATAGCGGCGGAAATCCAACAACAAAATCTAAAATACCACGAAGCGGTTTCGAACCGTCTGGGAATCAAAATCACCCCAAAAACATCAACCGATCACAGAGGCATCACCAAGATACTCTGTGATCAAAAAATACCATATAATACGTTTTTTCTCCCTGAAGAAAAAATGCTCAATGTCATAATCAGGGGGATTGACCGGGGTATACAGATTGAAGCCGTAAAGGAAGATATCGTAAGCCTAGGTTTCTCTCTCGCCCAAATATACAGGCTCCGTCTGGGTGCCGCAAAAACCGAATGTCCCTTAGTAAAAGTACTCTTGCCTAAATCAGAGAGTCACATATACGATGTACAGTACATCACTCAAATGCGCGTCTCAGTTGAGACGCAAAACCCCAGAAACAAACCACACGTGAACCAATGTCACAAGTGCCAGAAATTTGGTCACTCGGCGGTGAGATGTTTCGCCAACCCCGCATGTCATAAATGCGCGGGCGATCATTTCTACACTGAGTGCACGAAATCTAAGGACATCCCAGCTAAATGCATAAACTGTGGAGGCGCACATCCAGCCAACTACAGTCTATGCACCAAAAACCCCGGAAACTTCCCAAATCAAAAAAACAAACCCGCCCCCCCCCCAAAAAAAACATCTCAGACTGCAGACAGGTGAATTCAAACACCTCGTATGCAGCAGCGGCAAAACAAAATCAAAAAACCCCTGAAACACCACAAAACAATCCAGAAACACTACTGGGAGGAGCAGCGAACAGTCGGCTGTTTGATCTGTTCCTGTTAGACACTAAAGTGTTGCAGGAGAGGATCACCCTCCTTTCCTCGGCACTACAAAACAACCCTGCCTTGCTTGAATTGCTCAGGCAATAAAAGCAACAAAAACACTGAAAATAAATACACCGCCTACCCTCTACAGTCAACATGTTAACGGGGCTCTTAAACCTTGCTTATCTGATTAAATTTAAATAAGGGAGATCTGTGAGCAGGACCGAAAAACACAGCAACGCCTCAAGGCTTAACCTAAAAATCATACTGATGATAGACAAAAATAACACATCTAGTGAAAAGGAGTTAAAGGTTTTATACCTGACCCACACGGGGAGTTTAGTCGGTCGAAGCTTCTCACTCGGAGAAGTTTATGTCCATCCCGACGCTACCTTACAGCCGCGTCTGTAAGGTGTCTGTAAGCAGATTCTCCTCGGCTGTCCCAAAAAAAAAAAATGCACTACTTAATCGCACGTACGAACAAGTCTCGTCATAATCGTCATTTACCTCGACCGAGGCACGGTTGCCGGGTTTGTTCTATACTACCTATACAGGGTGACAATTTAAAAACTTGAAATGGCCATATATTAGAAACGAGAAACTGTAGAAAAAAACGCAAAAAACAGTTTCTATAAAACGAAGGGGGAACAAAAACAAGCGTATTAGCCCACCCCTATCTGCAACCCCTTGAACAGGGTGAGATAAACCCTTAAAATCTTAAATAGAAAGGGTGGTCGAGTGATACATCATTTTGAAGCTCTTGAAAAATGCTTTCCAATGGTACCATAGAAAGGTACATTTCAGGAATTTCTTCTCTGTTTATTAAGGAAAACAATAAATGAAAAGACAATTTTGAAATTTTTTATTATTAGTTAATTAAATGTTCAAAATGATTTTCGTTGTTTTGAAGACAATAATAAAGCCTACTTTCAAATTCTTCACTTACATTTGCAAAGGTTTTTCTGGATATAGCACGGCATTCCTGAACTATTCTATGCTGAAGTTGCTCTAGTGACTCAGGTTGCGTTTTAAAAACCACAGATTTTAGGTGACCCCACAAAAAGAAGTCAAGAGGTGTTAGGTCCGGGGATCTAGGTGGCCATTCAACAGGACTTCTTCTTCCAATCTACTGGTTGGGATAATTATCATCCAACCACTGCCTAACGGGAACTACATAATGCGGAGGTGCTCCATCCTGTTGGAAATGTAGTAAGCGTTCTTCTAAAGATAAATTTCCGAGTATGTCCCTCTGATTTTCTAATTCTCGCACTATTAGTGGTTCGATAGACCTCTGTAGCATTTCAGCATACCTGTCGCCATTTCAATTTCCTTGTATAAATATTGGGCCGATAATACCATCTCCCAATATACCAGCTCAAACATTAATTTTCTGGGGGTACTGGGTATGTCCTTCTCTAAATACGTGGGGGTTCTCGTCATTCCAGTAACGACAGTTTTGCTTATTAATATGCCCATTTAAATAAAAGGTACACTCATCACTGAAGCAAATATTTTTAACTAGTCGTAACTGCCGTAATTCTATCTGTCATTATTTCACAAAACTGTATTCTTCTGTCAGGGTCGTCGTCACCAAGTTCTTGCAGTATGTGCAGTTTATAGGGATAAAACTTATGAATTTTTAGTACCTTTCTTATTGATTCACGAGATAATCCAGTTGCTACAGCTGCTTGACGAGTTGATAAAGTTGAATTCATTGCAAACTGCCCCAGAATTTCAATTTGCGCTGCTTCGTCGGCTAGTCTCGGTTGATTTCTCTTTATATTCGCGACAGAACCAGTTTCTTTAAATTTGGCTACTAGTTGGCGAACATACTCCGGGCTTACATTTTGACCTGGATGCCTTTCGTTAAAACGTTGAGCTGTTCTTAAAAAACATTGATCCTGGGAACCATAAATGAAAATAATTTCTACCCGTTCAGCTGTGCTGTACCAGTGTACACCATTGTTAAAGATAAGAAGTGCTGCTTTTCGTTTAAACTGAACCGAAAGTTAACTGTTCTTAAAATAATAATACTAGTAGAAGTTACCTTTAAGGTAAATTCTGTGATAATAAAATGCGAATATTTATAAACAAATTTTTTTTTTCGACAAAAAAAAATAGCAAATAAACCAAAACGAAATACCCAGGCTTAAACTGTTTAGAATTCTTAAGAGATATCTCTTAATATGCCAGGATATTGGTAGCAATAATTTTGAACATTTAATTAACTAATAATAAAAAATTTCAAAATTGTCTTTTCATTTATTGTTTTCCTTAATAAACAGAGAATAATTTCCTGAAATGTACCTTTCTATGGTACCATTGGAAAGCATTTTTCAAGAGCTTCAAAATGATGTATCACTCGACCCCCTTTCTATTTAAGATTTTAAGGGTTTATCTCACCCTGTCCAAGGGGTTGCAGATAGGGGTGGGCTAATACGCTTGTTTTTGTTCCCCCTTCGTTTTATAGAAACTGTTTTTTGCGTTTTTTTCTTCAGTTTTTCGTTTCTAATATATGGCCATTTCAAGTTTTTAAATTGTCCCCCTGTATAGTTTGGTTTGACGGTACGATAAAATATTAGGGAGGGTCGGACTTTTTCAGTTTGACGGTACGATAAAATATTAGGGAGGGTCGGACTTTATAGGATAAATAATATTCAATGAATATAAATTAATATTTTTTTTTCCTTTTGTTTTTGGAGCGCACGTGCGCATGTGCTCCTGTGGAAGAACCGCCACTGCAGATGATAATCAAATACAAGCAAGCAAATATTGTATACCCAGCAAGGGCGGATTCAGAACTTCGGTTTGGGGGTAGGGGGTCAAATTTCGCTTTGGGGGGGGGGGGGGGGGGTCATACAAGGAAAATTGGGGTCATGACATGACAACAAAAACCATTCCTTAAAATTTTATTTGTTATGTGGTTCCTTTCTTCGTAGCGCCGTTAAAACGCACAGAAATTTGTCTGCGTGGCGCCAATATTAGGGGCTGCCGCCTTCTCATTCCTTCTTGCAAAATTAAACAAAACAATAACAAACCGGGTGGTGCGCCCGAACAGGACACATGGGATTTCCCATGTAAATTTTGAGGTGGTAAAATATTCGGTTCCGTATTGTTTTTAAGGAAAACTTTTATTAACACTCTGATTACCTAAATGGTTCTATGGCGGAAATAGTATACATAACATAATATAATATTAACATTGATATAAAATGACAAATGACAAATTTTTAATCGTTTATTTGCCGGTGTACTGACAGAAATATGTCAGGTCCGTATTTCCTAGTTTATCATTTTAAAAATATATTTTGTTATATAACTCTTACTAGGAAAATACAATTTAAATTGAACATGCAAACATTTTTCTTATTGTAGTCTTTGAAAGGTTTAAGTACATAAAGTAAAGTAAAATAAATAGGGGAGCTAATATTTGTGCATCTTACAATTTACGTGGGATATCTTATATGTGTCCTTAGCGGGCGTACCACCCGGTATAATACGTATATAATACAGTGGAACCTCTCATAATGGACACCTCTATTAACCGGACATTTTTTCATAGGCCGGAACTAGCTATATGAATTTCAATGAAAATCAACCTCTCTTAGGCGGACTCTCCTTTGGACGGACGCGGACAGGCTGTTTCATACAAAGAGTGCGAAAACCCTCCTTTAAACGGACAAAAAAAATTTTAAAGTAAAGTACCTAACTCTCTGAAGACAGACCGGCAACCAATCGCGTATGTGTGGCAGAGCGAAAGGACTTCGCCGAATGAAAGTATGTGTGATTCCCCGACAGCAGTCCGCCGTTTATTTGTGAGTTGTAAGGTTAAAATTGTAAACAATGGCACAATAATGTCGCGTTTTGAGTCTGAAAGAGAATGTTGATGTTGTGGAAGTTTGAAATTTGATACCAATGATTTGGGCGAGTTCATTAACATTGATAGTAATGTGCTATTAGATGATCATGGTGACCCCATGACTGCCGATTATGTAGTCCAAACTGAAACCACATCACTATCCGACGACTCTGATGAAGAAGTTGAATGTAGTAATCAAACAAATGTCACCAGTTATCAACATGCCACCAGTATGGTAAAGGAATTATATGAGCATGCAAAGAATAGAGGTGACTCTACAGCAATGGAATTGTTATCAGACTTGAAATTACATTTTCTAGATTGCAAGTATAAAACGCAGACACGTCAAACTACGTTATTAGATTTTTTTAGTACTACATCCTAACTAAAACTAGTGTATTTTTGTTATGTTATGTTTATTTGTACATACATATACATAGTAATAATTTTGCATTTACATATTACCTAAAAACAAATTTTCCATGTGCGGACACCTCTATTAGGCGAGCACATTTAGACGACGAGGGTTTTTTTGTGATGACAACTTTATAATTTATTATTCTGTGACGTCTCATATTCTAATAACAATAAATAATAATTATCAACGTAATAACTAATAAATATAATATATTCATTAATTTTAAAATGTTTGGTACCATTAGAAGGAAAAACCCAAACATGTATAAATAATATAAAGCTCTACAAGCCAAACATCCAATAAGCTTATTTTTCGTATGATAAAAATATATTGCTTTATAATAAGACATCTACGATCTACATGAGATTACCCACTATAATATCAATGTGTTCAACCTACCGATAAATAAAAGTTAAATACAAAAGTTATTTGGATCGACTTAAGAGTTATAATTTTTCCGTATATACCTAGGGTCTTAGTTTTCCCTGGCCAGGTAATACCAGCAGGAAATGTCGAAAATGGGACACCCTGTTCGTACTGCTTTTATAACAAAATGAAAAAAAAAAACTAAACGAGATTCCTTTCTTTACAAAACAAGCAAATCAAAAGTTAACTTATTGGTTAATTTTCCTAAAAACTACTATACCAAAAAATCTTTATGTTATTTTTGTGTGAAAAAAATATTGAAAAAAAATATATCCTACCCTTAAAATTGGTAAACTTTTTGTTATGCATTTAAATAAAAATTCCTCAATGTTTTCCTCAAAGGTAGGAACTCTAACGTTCTCCTACGGCGCGCTATACGTAAGACGGTTTTCGATATCCCCTGCATAACCCATTTACCCCTTAAGTTTAATTTGAATTAAATGTTAATCGATTATTAGTTAGATGGCAATTTAAGAATTTTAATTTTGTCCCCTTTTTGGCTTCCATCCAAAAGGTGAATTCCCCACCCAGGAATTATTTATTTATCCCAATCTAACCATGTGAATCATTTTAAATTTTGAAAATGTATGAGTGCTGGTCGACACTATCAGTTATGTCGCCAGTCTTAGTAATTAATGAAAAAGTCATCGCAACCGAAGACGTTCCTACTTAATTAGTTTTACGGACGCTTATCTTGGTCGATTACGATTTTTCGTTGTTTATGGTCAGGGATGCCAGGCGTAATGCCATTGCCGTCTTGACACGTACGTGTCAGTCGGTCTTGGTTGGGCCCACCATCCTTTCCCCGCTAACTGGAAGCTGTCAGCAGTCCACCAGAGCGCATGAAGAAATGAGGGCAATAATTTTGTCTAACGAGTAAATGACTGCTTTTAATTTGAAGTATAGTTGTTTGAACGTAGGACGAGGCTTAACTTTTGTTCAAACTATACTTTATGATATGGTATTGGCTCGGGCATGTCCAATGAATACAATAACAATGCAAGTTATTATATTGAATACGAAGGGCTTTTACTTATTTAATTTTACTGTCCGTTGTCATTAAGGGTGAATTTAAGGGTTAGTCTTACGTCAGTCGAGTAACGCGACCCGAAGTACTAATGCGATAATTATTTACATTTTATTTACAATAAAGAATTATCCTACACTAACATTCTGCGTTTCAAACCAACCTATTACTCCTCTATCACGTACTCGATTTAAATTTAGATTCATTTTATTTTACAATATAAAACTACCCTAAGCTAACATTATATTCTCAACTAAAGAGACCTCAACTACCCTAATAATTTCCAAAAAATTATAACACGCGGTATTGAATACTAATACTAACTTAAGATAGTTTATTTCACACTTCTTATTCCGGACTAGGAATATTCTTTATGTCACAATCGGGTGAATTTTCTTGTAAGAACTTATTTATACTCGCGTCGAAAACGAGTGTTCGAAGGTCAATTTTGGTTATTATTTAACCTAGCACCAAAATACACGAGGGATCGAAGATATTCCAGAATTATTTACGCTCGCACTGAAATATACGAGTGTTTGGGGAAATTCCAGTATTATTTAAACTCGCTGGAACCACGAGTATGCGACGATGATAATTTTCCCAGGGAAAATCCGCGGCTGGCTGTTCTCGGAATTGATTGTGTAAAAAAAACACTCTGAAACCTGTAGCAACCATTGCGGCACCCGTTTTGAAAAGCTCGAATCGCTGGTGAGCGCGGTTCTGTGGATACCAGAAAACCGACTAACCTCGTCGTTCGTCTCCACGTAGAAATCCTTCATTCGTCCCTTTAAATGCCCCATTGCGTCATCGCACCGATATAATCCGTTGACTGTCGTGGCCGTTACAACAACAGAGCGAGCGGGAACGAAATTACGACGTTGCAACATTAGGTTTGTTCCAACACCCTATTTTTGTATCGTTCTAGAACCGTCACGAAACTGTTGGAGTCGATTTTGTGCGCAGGCGTTAATTTTGCACTGTTTGTTGCCGATGCACAAGGGAGGCAAGGTTGGTACGTTTTTGTGACCATTCTGTGTAAAAATCTCAGCTGATCGCCTGTCTGATTCTAGGAAAGAAGTTTAGTAATTAGTTAATTATCATAACATTCATAAATCACAACCCTACTTTTGTTGTTCTGATTTCTTCGTCTAAGCTTGAGTATTATCTTTTTTCCTTCCGTTTTGTTGTATTTAATAATCATGAAAGAGAATAACGTTTAATGTTAAGAATATCTTGTAGGTTTGGGAACCGGATTATACAAATTTAATAAGAATAAATTAAATAATCAAAATATTAAGCAACAACTCCTACAAAACAAGGCTAAAAGAACTGCATGAATGCCAGGAATACAAAAACAACGGTTAAAATTCTTAGGGCGCAAGTCAGTACAAGCGGTTCCTGATGGTCTTGGCCATGTATCATTTTTACCGTTCAGGAACTGGTTTGCGAACGATCATAATTTGGTTGCTCAATAAAATTGACGTGTCTTTTCTTTCCAAATTTCAAGTTTTCAAAATGACACCCTGTATAAATTTTGGAAAGAAATATCGAACGAAATTAGTAGTCCATGTATGAGTGGAAATTTACCATTTATTTCTCTACCATCGCTATATCTTGTTCTTATTTGCACGGTCGGAATCTGTTTGTGTATCTTATTTCTAGGTAATCATCGTGTTTGTATTACGATTACACAATTGTTTTAAATAATTATACTAAGAACAAATTATATCGGGAGGAACTCCGAGCATCCTCTCGATAAAGGATGTAAATGATAAATCATATTCGCAATTTAGCAGAATGGATTTGATATACTAGACGCGTTTAATTTATGATTTTATGGCGAGTTGCTAGTTGGTTTACAAAATTTCTCACTTTAACCATTAACTTAAAAAGTCAATGTAAAATTTTTATAAAAATATTTCTATGTATATTTCTTACAAGATAATGAAGACTGATTTTCAAGGCTTATATTTTTTCTTGTTACTTATTACCTTTCACTCGATACCCGAGCTTCGCTTGACGCCGACCGAAATGTGCTGCTTGCTAGTGTGATCGCTCGAGGTAAAAAACGTATATATTCGAGCAGTTTTTCGTTCGATAGGAAATAGTAAGTAGTATAAGTAAGCCAATTCCGATTCACCCCCCACTCCTCTGACGTCATACGACCTTGACCGTCGAAGCGTGCAGGTGTTCATTTGACCTTGGGTGGTGTTATTGACCTTGAATGTGTGCAGGTGTTCTTAATTTCACCTTGTGACGTCATATGACTTTGGTCACCCACGTGTGCAGGTGTTCATTTGACCTTGGGTGGTGTTATTGACCTTGAATGTTTGCAGGTGTTCTATTGCGTGTGACCTTGAAATATCCTTGAACATTTTCGCTTGAACGATGTCAGGTGTTATTTTGTTGTGTGACCTTGAAGTATGACCTTGACCGTCCAGGTGGACAATTGTTGTTGTTTGACCTTGTCTTTGACCTTGAACGGTGCGGGTGTTTGTTGTGTGACCTTGAAGTTATTGTATACGTGACAGGTGTCTTTTCATTGTCATATGACTTTGACCATGACCTTGTGACGTGCTGTTAATATCCCACGGGGACATGTGTTATTTTACTACATCGACCTTGAAATATTCCCTTAGCGTTGAATAAGCTGATGTATCTTGACCTTGAAATATTTGTTTAATAATATTTACTAGCCCATGCGTGCTACGTCATTTTCGTGACCTTGACGAATTTATTTATTATTTTGTGAGCTACCTTACACGTGGGTACATCTGATGTCACTTGACCTTGAAATATTTTTAATAATATTTACTAGCCCATTGACCTTGAATATGTGCAGGTGTTCTATTGCGTGTGACCTTGGTTGCCAACGTGGGCATATGTTGTTGGTGTGACTTTGAACGCAGGCGGGTATTTGATGCAGGTGTGCGACTACCACCCCACACCAACTTTCTGTTAATTTTGACCTTGAATATTTCCATAAATTTCATTTTTACCAGTCACATTAGCATTCTAGCTAACATTATCTGCTGCCTTGAACAGTAAATAGATATATTGTGTTTGTGTTGTTGTTCCGACGAAAGTGTCTATTGAAGGTAATTGTTTTATTACATATTTCAACAATGAGCATTTCACAGCAGACCTTTGGTGAAAATAATAATATGATAAACAAAGACTTTGAATTGCCGGAGCGCAGAACGCTTTCAACCTTGGGGGTGGGAATGGGTTATGTAATTAAAAAAATGACTCCAACAACGACACGTTTTGGGAAAACTATTGTTGCTACATTATACGATCAATGGAATGATGTGACATTTCAAACATTTCTACCTAAGCGTGTAGCTGATGCATTTACTGAGATTTTTATTGATGATATGAATATGTCAGGTGATAAATATACTTTGACGTATTTGGGACAGAGTACAAATGCATCATCAGGAGGCAATACAAGAGCATTAATAAATTTTGGTTGTTTGGAATAGACATTTTTAAAAGAATTTTAATATTTTTATTGTTTATCATATTAAGTATTAGTTGGATATGTAATAGAATAGTTGTTGATGGCACATGTGAGGAAACACATACATAAGCATTAAAAATATTTTATATTTAAGATGTGTGACGAATCTATTATCAGAGAGAACCAAGATTCCTATGTTTATGATTTATTAACTAGACTACAGCAGATGGCTGAAGATATTTTAAATTTTGCAATCGGATTCGATGTGGATTTATACCGAAAATACATTAGGGATGCAGTCAATTTTTTCGCTGGGGCCCATGTTTGTCAAAAGTTCCTATATGGCGGCATTGGTGTAGAGGAATTTTGCCGGAAAATGATTGACGAAGAATTGGGTTCTATGTTGCTCGAAATGCCACATATACCCATTGATTTATTGGTAAATTATGGTTTGATGCCCCAAGATGACGGCTTGAACACAAATTTTAATGGAAATAATGCAGCCAATTCTAACAATGATGACAAGATGGATGTTATTGAAGAAGAACAATTTAATGGTTGTGACCATGGGTATGAAATCGCCACTGGTGACAATAATGGCAAATCATATACTTCCAGTAATGATATTGATGAACGTATTGTAATGACTAAAAATTAAATTGTAAATAAATTATGTTTAGCTATATTTTGTTTTATTTTCCCAAATATACGCTAGGTAAAATTAATTTAATATAAGTAGATAATATTTAAAAAAATAGATTATTTGGAAGTAGGGATGAAGGAATGTTTCCATAAATGAGACACAATTTGGTTATAGTAGAATAGTTGTTGACGGCACATGTGAGAAAGCCCATATATGACCATTCAAAATACTTTTTAAGATGGGTGATGAGGCTCAGAGAAAACCAAGATTATTATCTTTAATATTTTAGTAAATGTCATTAAACAACTTTTCACTTCTACACACACTTTTTACCTAAAATTGATGGAAAGCTGAAATTTTCGCATTTTTTCAAATATTGAGAAAAATTTCGGAAAAAATTACGTACTAAAACTCTCTTATTATTGATTTCTCAGAAAATTTCGTTCCTTATAATATTTAGTAAATGTCATCAAACAACTTTTCACTCCTATACACTTTTTACCTAAAATTGAAGGAAAGCTGAAATTTCCGTATTTTTTCAAATTTTTGGACTAAGGTATTTGCGCTCATTTTCCGTTCAAAATAATTTTTAAGATGTGTGTGTGTGTGTATGTGTGTGTGTGTGATGAGGCTCAGAGAAAACCAAGATATGTGTATGATTTGTTATTTTTAATATTTAGTAAATGTCATTAAACAACTTTTCACTCCTATACACTTTTTACCTAAAATTGAAGGAAAGCTGAAATTTTCGCATTTTTTCAAATATTGAGAAAAATTTCGGAAAAAATTACGTACCAAAACTCTCTTATTATTGATTTCTCAGAAAATTTCGTTCCTTGTAATATTTAGTAAATATCATTAAACAACTTTTCACTTCTATACACTTTTTACCTAAAATTGAAGGAAAGCTGAAATTTTCGCATTTTTTCAAATATTGAGAAAAATTTCGGAAAAAATTACGTACCAAAACTCTCTTATTATTGATTTCTCAGAAAATTTCATTCCTTGTAATATTTAGTAAATGTCATCAAACAACTTTTCACTCCTATACACTTTTTACCTAAAATTGAAGGAAAGCTGAAATTTCCGTATTTTTTCAAATTTTTAGACTAAGGTATTTGCGCTCATTTTTCGTTCAAAATACTTTTTTAAGATGTGTGTGTGATGAGGCTCAGAGAAAACCAAGATATGTGTATGATTTGTTATCTTTAATATTTAGTAAATGAAAAATTTAGGAAAAAAAATTAACGTACCAAAACTCTCTTATTATTGGTTTCTCAGAAAATTCCATTCCTTGTAATATCTGGTCTAGAAATCCATGATCACACAATTTTCACATGTGAAATTATGAGGATATTAGTTGTTAACATTCAAGGATTTAATGTAGAAAATTTATTTTCTTACTTTTTTGGTCTAGAAATCCTTGATTAAACAATTTTCGCATGTGAAATTATGAGGATATTAATTGTTGACATTTAAGGATTGAATATCCATATCCATATCTCTTATCAAATTTTTACATTCGCAATTATGGGGATGTTAGTTCTTAGATTCAAGGATTTACTTTTTAAGTAGGTAAAGCCTACGACCGTTTTTTTTACTCTGACGAGAAATTTTCTTTGTCTCAGCGTTACGATCACGTTACCATCGCACTACCACCGCCCCTATGATTTTACGTCTGAATTTTCCGTAATTCAAGGCAAAAACTTTTAAAAAATGAATGCAAATGTGAAATTATGAGAATATTAATTGTTGACATACAAGGATTTAATATAGAAAAAAGAATTTTGCTTCTTTTTTTCTTGTCTAAAAATCTTACATTTCAAATTATGAAGATATTAGTTGTTAACATTCAATGATTTAATGTAGAATTTTTTTTTTTACTTTTTTGGTCTAGAAATCCTTGATTACACAATTTTCACATATGAAATTATGAGGATATTAATTGTTGACATTTAAGAATTTAATATCCATATCCATATCTATTATTAAATTTTACTTCCGAAATCATGAAGATGCTAGTTCTTAAATTCAAGGATTTACTTTTTAATTAGGTAAAGCTACGACTTTTTTTACTCTGACGAGAAATTATTTTTTGTCTCAGCCTATTATTGCATGAAAAGTACAGTAGGTAAACTAAAAGAGGTATGTTCAATATGAGAATCAGATTTGCGGTTCCCTATCGATCGATTGGCTAAAATCGGTGTGATTATACATAGTATTTTTAATTAATTGAGAACTTTTTGTATTAGGTAGTTCTGAGATAGTACTGAGTAGTATATAGACTCTCTGAAAAATCGTTAATATTTTTATTATTTCTATTTCATTAGTAGGGGGTATTTTAGTTTCCTTAATTTGTATTCGTCAAAGAGATATAAAGTCATTAAAAATTATTGAAGATTTTTGATAATATTTATTATTTTAATATTTTTATTTTTGATTAGTATTAGTTTCGATTCTTTATTTATTTCTATTTCATATAGTTTAGGAGTTGATTTATTGTCATTTACTTCAAGGCAAGAACTTAAAAAATGCATGCCGACAAGCATTTAACTGAAATATTTTATTAAAAATCTATATAACATAATAAATTTCGAGAATTCATGCCGACATGCCTTTATTCATAGAATACCTACATAAATTGATGATTTTACGATAGTAATTTTAAAATATATTTTGAATTGTTTTGAGTATTCTGTTTTATTGTAATAGTAAGTAACTGAGTTTGAGTCAGCTGATAGGAGACGTTATGTGATAAATTAACTAGTTTACGAATGAATATTGAGATGGAAAGTAAAAACTATCTTAAAACGATTTATTTACACAACTTCTGAAATGACTCATATCGAGAGCGTCATATTCGCAACATCTGGTGTAAACCGATTTTCACGCAGCCCTACCAAGGTGAAAAGACCACAGCCATAATTTGCAAATATTTCGTTCATGATTAATTTTAATATTGCTTCCTTTGTTTCGGTTTAATGTTATTATATTGTTTAGAATACAACATTTGAAATACTCATATTGTTAGGTTCGGTTTTCTTTTACATAATATTTACTGATTCGAGTTTCCTTTGCATTTTTAAAGTTTAAACTGTCCACACCTGCTGATTTAACCCGTTTTTCTCGCATAACTCTACCAAGGCTAGAGGACCATAACTCAAAAACATATTTTTAATATTAATATTTATTCTTTATTAAGGAACTACAACATATTCTATGAAAAAAGCAAGAAATAACTTTAAAAGTTTGAGTCGAAGAGGCGTGATAATTATTCCATATTCCGCTTTTTTCCATTTGACTAGTTATTTTTTCTGATTATACATATATGTCATTGGTTTTCAGAGAAATTATGATATTTTGAGCAGGAGGTATTATCACCATCACTTCCAGCTGTGAATAATATAGGCACTTGTAACTCTTTAAACTTTGCATGTCTAATATAATTCCATGTTTTTTAATACTGAAAATTGGTAAGTGTATAAGGCCACAGCCAGGAATCGAACCAAGGTCTCTGAATTATTTTACATTATTCAGCGCTAGTCCAGTTAAGCTACTGGAGTTTAGCATTAGCATTAGCATTAATGTTTTATACGACTGAAAAAATAGCTTGATATTCAGAATATCCGAAAATTGAACAGAAATAAATATTACGGGAATGCAAACAAACACATAAAGTCTAATTTTCCATTGAGGTGATTTAAATCAATAAAATCTTTTAAATCAATACCTTATGTTTATTCTTCCAAATGTCCAAAGATTGATAAAGAACTAAATAAAATGCCGCCTAGGGTGACTTCGATACTGAGAACCTTGCTAACATGAAACGATCGACAATCAGTGTTCATATTATTAGAAAAAGTATCATCATTTTACATATTTCTCTAAATCACATCAATGGACAAATAATGACTTTACCTAGTTTATTTAAAAAGAAGTAAAATTTTCGTTTTAATTCATTAGATAAAATCTAAATAGACCATCATGTTTAGTTTTAATGCGAAGATTACATAGTTTGCAAGTGATTATACATAACATTTTTTAACTAGCTTGAAACGTTTTTGTATTAGGAATGTACTAAATCAAAGGCTTAATGAGAGGTACTATTGTTTTTCAGATTTGATTTGTGTACATTATTTCTCTCTCATTGTGAATATCATTCGAACACACACTGATTGACGACAATTATTGTACAGGTGAAACCTTTTCTACTAAGCTAATGTAATGTACTGTAAATTTTACAATTTCCACATTATTACAAGCTAGGTGTCGTTTTTAATTTAAATTATAGAGACTATGGAATAAAATGTTAATGGATTAGACAATTAACGTATACCTACATTTAAAAGTTTCAGATGTGCCTAGATATAAAACTTTAATTCCAGTTTACGTAGTAGGATTTATTACATGAAATCAAACAAATACGTAACTTTGACGTGATTTAATCAATAAAAATTATCTAATATTTATTTTTTGTCGAACATTGGTAAATAAATAAAATAGTGTCAAGGATGACTTCGATATTGAGAAGCTGTCCGATAGGAAATTCAGTCATCCAGTGTCCAAATTATTAGGAATTTCATCGATTTGTGAAAAAATGGCGGCTGATGGCAAATTTTGCTTTACTATCAGTGCACGGGACCATAAGAATAGCCTGACTGGTGTCATTTAACGGGGGTTAGTGCTTTTTGCCATCACCTGCCATTTTAAATCATGTAATTTGGAATCCCTTTAGAGGAAACTATCATCGTTTTTTAATTCGTGAATTTCTACAATAAAAATAAAGGGGGACTAGACATAAACATATCATGTGGCTGATCTCTACCTATTTCTTTTCGAAAATGGTCGCATTTACCCTTATATATATAATACTAATAATAATACAAGAAAAGTAGGTACAAACTAGATTATTAGATAGCTGTTACAAGTTCGTGGTATGTTTATTCTTACATAATTTTGTCTTTTACTGTGTATACATACTTAATTCTAGAGGTATTGTTTTTTTTTAGTCTGAATTTGCTTTTTTGCCTAAATAACTCTGAAAATGGGGTTCGGGATACAAAACAATGAATTATTTCTTCACCGACAATGAGCGACGTCACGTATTTTAATGATTTTTTTGTGATTTTGTTCTGATTCTGTATCATATTTAATTTATATAAAATATATAACCCTTCATTCTACCTAAATGCGATTTACATTTTTAATATTGAACAAATTTTTCTCATGATAATTTGTTAGTGATTTCATTCCCTCTATTATTACAACTTGTAGTTAGAATTGGTCTCTATTGACATAAATATACGCTGAAAATTACATACGATCCGACATTCTTTCGTCGTAACTGGCTTTTTTGGTCTAATAATCCTGAATAGGGGATTTGGGACACAAAGGAAAAAAAAATATTTCATCACCAGCAATAAGCGACGTCACGTATTTTAACGAAATATTTTTTTTTTTTTTTTTGATTTTGTTAGGATTCCGTATCAATATTTAATTTATTTAAATTATTTTACCCTTCATTCTACCCAATGTCGATTTACTTTTTGATGGTGATTTCATTCCCTCTATTATTACAATTTTGTTCGGAGTCAGAATTGGTCTATTTTGACATAAATATACCCAAAGAATTACATATAACTCAATATTTTTGTTAGAAATTGGCCTTTTTCGCCTAATAACCCTGAATAAGGATACAATAGAACAAGAATTTTATTGATTTTGTTAGGGTTCTGTATCAACATTTAAGTAATTTAAAATATTTCACCCTTCATTCTACCCCAAATCGATTTACATTTTTATCGGGATAATTTGATGGTAATTTCATTCCCTCTCACTCTAGTACATTTTTTAGTCAGAATTGACCTCCTTTGACATAACGGAACATTTTTTAGTCGGAACAAGCCTGAAAAAGGGGATTCGGGATACAAAACAAACAAATTATTACCTTGGCAACCCACGTGGGCACTTATTATTTTACTACCTTGACTTTGACCTTGAAAATTTTCCTTAGCATTGAATGAGGCCAGTTGTCCTCTAACTTCACGTGATATTTTCAATAGGATTTACTAGCCTATGTGTGCTAAGTCATTATTGTGACTTGAACATCTAGAAGCAATCCTATACGCGAGCAAGTGGCTTTTTTGATCTAAATTAATCCAAAAAATTACCCACCGACCTTTTTTAGTCGAAATTGTCATTTTTGACTAAATAACCTTAAAATGGGATTCGGGACACAATAGAACAAATTATTTCTTCATCGACAATAAATGACGTCACGTATTTTAACAATATTTTTTTTTGGTTTTGTTAGGATTCCGTATCAACATTTAATTTATTTAAAATATTTAACCTTCATTCTACCCAATGTCGATTTACTTTTTGATGGTGATTTCATTCCCGTATTATTACAATTTTTAGTAAGAATTTTTCTATTTTGATCTAAATATATCCAAAAAAATTACAGTTTTCTGGCCGGAACTGTAGGCCTAATAACCCTGAATCAGGGATTTGGGACACATTAGATCAAATTAATTGTTCACCGAGAATAAGTGACGTCACGCAATTTATTGATATTTTGTTGATTTTATTATGTTCTGTATCAATATTTCTTTTATTTAAAACATAAAGTAAAAGTTCCTATTATCGACACCTTAAGAACATTGGAAAACTTTACTTTACCTTAACAAAAAAACTATGGAAGATATGGTTTTTAAATACAGTCGGAATAGTTTCGACATTGTTGAAAAGGCCAAAATTATTGCAATTTTTGACATTTTTAAGCTAAGTTGAATGTTTATGCTAAAATCGACCTAAATGTAGCCTATAACCAACAACCAATTATCGGCATGGACGCCGATGATAGTCTAAATAATTAATTTGAATACACCCATTATCGGCATCAGCAAAATAAATGAAAAACTATAAAACAGTTTTTGAGCACCAACTATTGAAAACAAGAATATCCGATATAAACAAAACAATAAAATGTTAATAGGAATCAATAAACAGAAAAAATATGATGTTGAAGCTTGCCCGTGTCTTAGGACGTGTGATAAGAAATGACTCGCACAACGGTTTGGCGCGAAGTCACCCATATAATATCGACAACTGTCATTGCCAATTTTGACCAATGACCGTTCGTCTTTGCAACAACATAGATAAAAGTTGTACGATTTACCTACAAGTATTTTACTTAACTTTCTAGCTATAGAAATCTTATTTTTTTGAGATTATATGCCAGATGTGCCTTTAATTGGTGCAGTGAAAATAATAGGGACTTTTCCCTTATGCCCGTTGACTTTTTCAGCTCATTACTTAATGAATTGGGATAGTTTGTCTTCGTCCCGGTACCTTAAAACATATTATTGGATCCCCTTCATTTGACCCAATATCGATTTACCTTCTTTTAAATTAACAAATTTATCATTACATGTCACTCATGACTCTTAAATGCACCTCTAGATTAACCGTAATATCCTTTCTAAGCTAATTCATTGAATATCGAAGGTTAAATAGAAACGGATCGATGCAAAAATCTGACAACTTATTGGAGACAATCGCGTGGTTAACACAGATTTCGGTCTATCTCAGATATACCGTGATGGATATCCATGTGATATAAAACGGCTGCGCTGAAATCATGTCGATTTTGGAATTCATGGCATTATGAATTGTCATATATATCCGTCTTTCTTAGTTCGAAATTCAATATCTATAGTAAATATATTTATAATCCTACACAGACAAATAAAACACTTTTTTACATGCGAATCGTTTTTACATCCGACTTGCCCATAAACTTGAGGGGATATTACCTAGGTAGTTTAAAGTTTCCTTAAAAACAGAACCCACAACGAGTCAGCATCCGTAGTAGTAGGAGTAGTAGTCCGTATCTTTGCGACTCCCCGCTTGGTTTATCGCTTCATTATGAGAAAGGTTGAATATTGGTTCGTTCAAGGATCTAAGTATTTTCGTTTAAGCTATTATGTACAAGTAAAAATTATCTAATATTCATTTTTTCTATGTATTTGACATTGATAAAAAATATTATGTATACAAATTAGTAGAAAAAAAAGTAGCAAATTACTCTGCTTTAATACACACCAAAAATACACACTACTTTTATAGCGTGTCCCTTTACTTGAGTGACAATACCAAAAAAGTTAATTTATTTTGTCTTAAAGCAATCTATGGACTGAACGAAGCAGTCTTGGAAATAACTGAACTTAACTTATTGCCGGTGATGAAATAATTTGTTCTATTGTATCCCGAATCCCATTTTAAGGTTATTTAGTTAAAAATATTCAGTTCAACTAAAAAATGTCGGTATGTAATTTTTTGGATTAATTCATTCAATGCTTAGGAAAATTTTCAAGGTCAAAGTCAAGGTAGTAAAATAATACGTGCCCACGTGGGTTGGCAAGGTAATAATTTGTTTGTTTTGTATCCCGAATCCCCTTTTTCAGGCTTGTTTAGGTCAAAAAGCCCATTCCGACTAAAAAGTGTTCCGTTATGTCAAAGGAGGTCAATTCTGACTAAAAAATGTACTAGAGTGAGAGGGAATGAAATTACCATCAAATTATCCCGATAAAAATGTAAATCGATTTGGGGTAGAATGAAGGGTGAAATATTTTAAATTACTTAAATGTTGATACAGAACCCTAACAAAATCAATAAAATTCTTGTTCTATTGTATCCTTATTCAGGGTTATTAGGCGAAAAAGGCCAGTTTCTAACAAAAATATTGAGTTATATGTAATTCTTTGGGTATATTTATGTCAAAATAGACCAATTCTGACTCCGAACAAAATTGTAATAATAGAGGGAATGAAATCACCATCAAAAAGTAAATCGACATTGGGTAGAATGAAGGGTAAAATAATTTAAATAAATTAAATATTGATACGGAATCCTAACAAAATCAAAAAAAAAATAAAAAATATTTCGTTAAAATACGTGACGTCGCTTATTGCTGGTGATGAAATATTTTTTTTTCCTTTGTGTCCCAAATCCCCTATTCAGGATTATTAGACCAAAAAAGCCAGTTACGACGAAAGAATGTCGGATCGTATGTAATTTTCAGCGTATATTTATGTCAATAGAGACCAATTCTAACTACAAGTTGTAATAATAGAGGGAATGAAATCACTAACAAATTATCATGAGAAAAATTTGTTTAATATTAAAAATGTAAATCGCATTTAGGTAGAATGAAGGGTTATATATTTTATATAAATTAAATATGATACAGAATCCGAACAAAATCACAAAAAAATCATTAAAATACGTGACGTCGCTCATTGTCGGTGAAGAAATAATTCATTGTTTTGTATCCCGAACCCTATTTTCAGAGTTATTTAGTCAAAAAAGCAAATTCAGACTAAAAAAAAAAACAATACCTCTAGAATTAAGTATGTATACACAGTAAAAGACAAAATTATGTAAGAATAACCATACCACGAACTTGTAACAGCTATCTAATAATCTAGTTTGTACCTACTTTTCTTGTATTATTATTATTATTATATATATAAGGGTAAATGCGACCATTTTCGAAAAGAAATAGGTAGAGATCAGCCACATGATATGTTTATGTCTAGTCCCCCTTTATTTTTATTGTAGAAATTCACGAATTAAAAAACGATGATAGTTTCCTCTAAAGGGATTCCAAATTACATGATTTAAAATGGCAGGTGATGGCAAAAAGCACTAACCCCCGTTAAATGACACCAGTCAGGCTATTCTTATGGTCCCGTGCACTGATAGTAAAGCAAAATTTGCCATCAGCCGCCATTTTTTCACAAATCGATGAAATTCCTAATAATTTGGACACTGGATGACTGAATTTCCTATCGGACAGCTTCTCAATATCGAAGTCATCCTTGACACTATTTTATTTATTTACCAATGTTCGACAAAAAATAAATATTAGATAATTTTTATTGATTAAATCACGTCAAAGTTACGTATTTGTTTGATTTCATGTAATAAATCCTACTACGTAAACTGGAATTAAAGTTTTATATCTAGGCACATCTGAAACTTTTAAATGTAGGTATACGTTAATTGTCTAATCCATTAACATTTTATTCCATAGTCTCTATAATTTAAATTAAAAACGACACCTAGCTTGTAATAATGTGGAAATTGTAAAATTTACAGTACATTACATTAGCTTAGTAGAAAAGGTTTCACCTGTACAATAATTGTCGTCAATCAGTGTGTGTTCGAATGATATTCACAATGAGAGAGAAATAATGTACACAAATCAAATCTGAAAAACAATAGTACCTCTCATTAAGCCTTTGATTTAGTACATTCCTAATACAAAAACGTTTCAAGCTAGTTAAAAAATGTTATGTATAATCACTTGCAAACTATGTAATCTTCGCATTAAAACTAAACATGATGGTCTATTTAGATTTTATCTAATGAATTAAAACGAAAATTTTACTTCTTTTTAAATAAACTAGGTAAAGTCATTATTTGTCCATTGATGTGATTTAGAGAAATATGTAAAATGATGATACTTTTTCTAATAATATGAACACTGATTGTCGATCGTTTCATGTTAGCAAGGTTCTCAGTATCGAAGTCACCCTAGGCGGCATTTTATTTAGTTCTTTATCAATCTTTGGACATTTGGAAGAATAAACATAAGGTATTGATTTAAAAGATTTTATTGATTTAAATCACCTCAATGGAAAATTAGACTTTATGTGTTTGTTTGCATTCCCGTAATATTTATTTCTGTTCAATTTTCGGATATTCTGAATATCAAGCTATTTTTTCAGTCGTATAAAACATTAATGCTAATGCTAATGCTAAACTCCAGTAGCTTAACTGGACTAGCGCTGAATAATGTAAAATAATTCAGAGACCTTGGTTCGATTCCTGGCTGTGGCCTTATACACTTACCAATTTTCAGTATTAAAAAACATGGAATTATATTAGACATGCAAAGTTTAAAGAGTTACAAGTGCCTATATTATTCACAGCTGGAAGTGATGGTGATAATACCTCCTGCTCAAAATATCATAATTTCTCTGAAAACCAATGACATATATGTATAATCAGAAAAAATAACTAGTCAAATGGAAAAAAGCGGAATATGGAATAATTATCACGCCTCTTCGACTCAAACTTTTAAAGTTATTTCTTGCTTTTTTCATAGAATATGTTGTAGTTCCTTAATAAAGAATAAATATTAATATTAAAAATATGTTTTTGAGTTATGGTCCTCTAGCCTTGGTAGAGTTATGCGAGAAAAACGGGTTAAATCAGCAGGTGTGGACAGTTTAAACTTTAAAAATGCAAAGGAAACTCGAATCAGTAAATATTATGTAAAAGAAAACCGAACCTAACAATATGAGTATTTCAAATGTAGTATTCTAAACAATATAATAACATTAAACCGAAACAAAGGAAGCAATATTAAAATTAATCATGAACGAAATATTTGCAAATTATGGCTGTGGTCTTTTCACCTTGGTAGGGCTGCGTGAAAATCGGTTTACACCAGATGTTGCGAATATGACGCTCTCGATATGAGTCATTTCAGAAGTTGTGTAAATAAATCGTTTTAAGATAGTTTTTACTTTCCATCTCAATATTCATTCGTAAACTAGTTAATTTATCACATAACGTCTCCTATCAGCTGACTCAAACTCAGTTACTTACTATTACAATAAAACAGAATACTCAAAACAATTCAAAATATATTTTAAAATTACTATCGTAAAATCATCAATTTATGTAGGTATTCTATGAATAAAGGCATGTCGGCATGAATTCTCGAAATTTATTATGTTATATAGATTTTTAATAAAATATTTCAGTTAAATGCTTGTCGGCATGCATTTTTTAAGTTCTTGCCTTGAAGTAAATGACAATAAATCAACTCCTAAACTATATGAAATAGAAATAAATAAAGAATCGAAACTAATACTAATCAAAAATAAAAATATTAAAATAATAAATATTATCAAAAATCTTCAATAATTTTTAATGACTTTATATCTCTTTGACGAATACAAATTAAGGAAACTAAAATACCCCCTACTAATGAAATAGAAATAATAAAAATATTAACGATTTTTCAGAGAGTCTATATACTACTCAGTACTATCTCAGAACTACCTAATACAAAAAGTTCTCAATTAATTAAAAATACTATGTATAATCACACCGATTTTAGCCAATCGATCGATAGGGAACCGCAAATCTGATTCTCATATTGAACATACCTCTTTTAGTTTACCTACTGTACTTTTCATGCAATAATAGGCTGAGACAAAAAATAATTTCTCGTCAGAGTAAAAAAAGTCGTAGCTTTACCTAATTAAAAAGTAAATCCTTGAATTTAAGAACTAGCATCTTCATGATTTCGGAAGTAAAATTTAATAATAGATATGGATATGGATATTAAATTCTTAAATGTCAACAATTAATATCCTCATAATTTCATATGTGAAAATTGTAACGCGATGGTAGTGACACGCAAAACAGTTTTTCAGAGAGTGTATGTACTACTCAGTGGTCATTACCTTAGAACTACCTAATACAAAAAGTTTTCAATTAGTCAAAAATCGATTTTAGCCAGTCGATCGATAGGGAACTGCACTAATAGGCTGAGACAAAGAAAATTTCTCGTCAGAGTAAAAAAAAAACGGTCGTAGGCTTTACCTACTTAAAAAGTAAATCCTTGAATCTAAGAACTAACATCCCCATAATTGCGAATGTAAAAATTTGATAAGAGATATGGATATGGATATTCAATCCTTAAATGTCAACAATTAATATCCTCATAATTTCACATGTGAAAATTGTGCAATCATGGATTTATATACCAAAAAAGTAAACATTTTTTTCTAAATCCTTGAATGTTAACGACTAATATCCTCATAATTTCAGATGTGAGGATTGTTTAATCGTGGATTTTTAGACAAAAAAGAGGCAAAATTATTTTTTCTATATTAAATCCTTGAATGTCAACAATTAACATCCTCATAATTTCACATGTGAAAATTGCGCAATCATGGATTTATATACCAAAAAAGTAAACATTTTTTTCTAAATCCTTGAATGTTAACGACTAATATCCTCATAATTTCAGATGTGAGGATTGTTTAATCGTGGATTTTTAGACAAAAAAGAGGCAAAATTATTTTTTCTATATTAAATCCTTGAATGTCAACAATTAACATCCTCATAATTTCATATGTGAAAATTGTGTAATCATGGAGACCAAGAAAAGGATAAATTTTTTTCTATATTAAATCTTTAAATGCTAACAATTAATATCCTCATAATTTCACATGTGAAAATTGTATAATCATGGATTTTTAGCCAAAAAGAAAGGCAAAATTTTTTCTGTATTAGATCCTTAAATGCCAACAATTAATATCCTCAGAGTTTCACATGTGAAAATTATGTGTCATGGATTTTTAACCAAAAAAGGCATAACTTTTTTATCTATATTAAATCCTTGACGACTAATTTCCTCATCATTTAAGTTGTGAAAATTGGAAAAATGAGCGAAAATACAGCTTTCCTTCAATTTTAGGTACAAAGTGTATAGGAGTGAAAAGTTGTTTAATGACATTTACTAAATATTACAAGGAACGAAATTTTCTGAGAAATCAATAATAAGAGAGTTTTGGTACGTAATTTTTTTTTTCCGAAATTTTTCTCAATATTTGAAAAAATGCGAAAATTTCAGCTTTCCTTCAATTTTAGGTAAAAAGTGTATAGGAGTGAAAAGTTGTTTAATGACATTTACTAAATATTATAAGGAATGAAATTTTCTGAGAAATCAATAATAAGAGAGTTTTGGTACGTAATTTTTTTTTTGAAATTTTTCTCAATATTTGAAAAAATGCGAAAATTTCAGCTTTCCTTCAATTTTAGGTAGAAAGTGTGTGTAGGAGTGAAAATTTGTTTAATGACATTTACTAAATATTACAAGGAACGGAATTTTCTGAGAAATCAATAATAAGAGAGTTTTGGTAAGTAATTTTTTTTTTCCGAAATTTTTCTCAATATTTGAAAGAATGCGAATATTTCAGCTTTCCTTCAATTTTAGGTAAAAAGTGTATAGGAGTGAAAAGTTGTTTAATGACATTTACTAAATATTACAAGGAACGAAATTTTCTGAGAAATCAATAATAAGAGAGTTTTGGTACGTAATTTTTTCCGAAATTTTTCTCAATATTTGAAAAAATGCGAAAATTTCAGCTTTCCTTCAATTTTAGGTAAAAAGTGTATAGGAGTGAAAAGTTGTTTGATGACATTTACTAAATATCACAAGGAACGAAATTTTCTGAGAAATCAATAATAAGAGAGATTTGGTACGTAATTTTTCTTTTTTCGAAATTTTTCTCAATATTTGAAAAAATGCGAAAATTTCAGCTTTCCTTCAATTTTAGGTAAAAAGTGTGTAGAAGTGAAAAGTTGTTTAATGACATTTACTAAAATATTAAAGATAATAATCTTGGTTTTCTCTGAGCCTCATCACCCATCTTAAAAAGTATTTTGAATGGTCGTATATGGGCTTTCTCACATGTGCCGTCAACAACACTATTCTACTATAACCAAATTGTGTCTCATTTATGGACACATTCCTTCATCCCTACTTCCAAATAATCTATTTTTTTAAATATTATCTACTTATATTAAATTAATTTTACCTAGCGTATATTTGGGAAAATAAAACAAAATATAGCTAAACATAATTTATTTACAATTTAATTTTTAGTCATTACAATACGTTCATCAATATCATTACTGGAAGTATATGATGTACCATTATTGTCACCAGTGGCGATTTCATACCCATGGTCACAACCATTAAATTGTTCTTCTTCAATAACATCCATCTTGTCATCATCATTGTTAGAATTGGCTGCATTATTTCCATTAAAATTTGTGTTCATGCCGTCATCTTGGAGCACCAAACCATAATTTACCAATAAATCAATGGGTATATGTGGCATTTCGAGCAACATAGAACCCAATTCTTCGTCAATAATTTTCCGGCAAAATTCCTCTACACCAATGCCGCCATATAGGAACTTTTGACAAACATGGGCCCCAGCGAAAAAATTGACTGCATCCCTAATGTATTTTCGGTATAAATCCACATCGAATCCGATTGCAAAATTTAAAATATCTTCAGCCATCTGCTGTAGTCTAGTTAATAAATCATAAACATAGGAATCTTGGTTCTCTCTGATAATAGATTCGTCACACATCTTAAATAGAAAATATTTTTAATGCTCATGTATGTGCTTCCTCACATGTGCCATCAACAACTATTCTATTACATATCCAACTAATACTTAATATGATAAACAATAAAAATATTAAAATTCTTTTAAAAATGTCTATTCCAAACAACCAAAATTTATTAATGCTCTTGTATTGCCTCCTGATGCATTTGTACTCTGTCCCAAATACGTCAAAGTATATTTATCACCTGACATATTCATATCATCAATAAAAATCTCAGTAAATGCATCAGCTACACGCTTAGGTAGAAATATTTGAAATGTCACATCATTCCATTGATCGTATAATGTAGCAACAATAGTTTTCCCAAAACGTGTTGTTGTTGGAGTCATTTTTTTAATTACATAACCCATTCCCACCCCCAAGGTTGAAAGCTTTCTGCGCTCCGGAAATTCAAAGTCTTTGTTTATCATATTATTAATTTCACCCAAGGTCTGCTGTGAAATGCTCATTGTTGAAATATGTAATAAAACAATTACCTTCAATAGACACTTTCGTCGGAACACAACACAAACACAATATATCTATTTACTGTTCAAGGCAGCAGATAATATTAGCTAGAATGCTAATGTGACTGGTAAAAATGAAATTTATGGAAATATTCAAGGTCAAAATTAACAGAAATGTGGTATGGGGTGGTAGTCGCACACCTGCATCAAATACCCACCTGCGTTCAAGGTCACACCAACAACATATGCCCACGTTGGCAACCAAGGTCACACGCAATAGAACACCTGCACATATTCAAGGTCAATGGGCTAGTAAATATTATTTAAAATATTTCAAGGTCAAGTGACATCAGATGTACCCACGTGTAAGGTAGCTCACAAAATAAGAAATTCGTCAAGGTCACGAAAATGACGTAGCACACATGGGCTAGTAAATATTATTAAACAAATATTTCAAGGTCAAGATACATCAGCTTATTCAACGCTAAGGGAATATTTCAAGGTCGATGTAGTAAAATAACACATCGTGGGATATTAACAGCACGTCACAAGGTTATGGTCAAAGTCATATGACAATGAAAAGACACCTGGTCACGTATACAATAACTTCATGGTCACACAACAAACACCTGCATCGTTCAAGGTCAAAGACAAGGTCAAACAACAACTATTGTCCACCTGGTCGGTCAAGGTCATACTTCAAGGTCACACAACAAACACCTGACATTGTTCAAGCGAAAATGTTCAAGGATATTTCAAGGTCACACGCAATATAACACATTCAAGGTCAATAACACCACCCAAGGTCAAATGAACACCTGCACACGTGGGTGGTCAAAGTCATATGACGTCACAAGGTGAAATTAAGAACACCTGCACACATTCAAGGTCAATAGCACCCCCAATGACACCCCCAAGGTCAAATGAACACCTGCACTCTTCGACGGTCAAGGTCGTATGACGTCAGAGGAGTGGGGGGTGAAGGCCAACTGGCTTAGTTATACTACTATAGTACTTTAGTTATAAATTCAAGCGAAAAATCGAAAATCGTTGCCTTTCACTTGATACCCGATTTTCGCTCAACGCCGCGCGCCACCCGATATGTGCCGCTTGGCGACGTTCGAGTTTTACGCTCAAAAGGCTGACACGACATACGTCTTTGTTAAAGGCACATAAACGAGAAGATGCATACAGAAAATATGCCAAATCCCTTAGTGGATTCATCGCGGCATGGGTTTTGTTTTGACTGGGACTGGCTAGCCACAAATCCATTTAGATAAAATGTGCATTCATCAATGAAGCAGATATTCTTTATATGAATGGTATTATCATTAATCGCTGCAGTCATTTGTTCACAAAACTTAACAAACCCTATCGAAATCATCTTCGGTTAACTCTTGCAATATTTTCATTTTGAATGGATGAAATTTATGTAATTTAGTAACTGTGTGTGCAGAGCCTAATGAAATACCAGTGGCATCAACAATTTTGCGTAATGAAGTATTTGGATTTATGGCAAAATGACCCAAAACTTCAACTTGAGCGGCTTCATCCAAAACTCTACGATGATTACGTTTTTTATTTGCAACAGATCCAGTTTGTGTAAATTTAGTAACAAGGTCCAAAACATACCTATGCGAAGTTATCTTTTCCGGATGTCTGGCATTAAATGTAACGGCAGTTTGCCGAGCACATTGATTTTGGGCACCACAAGTGTGTAAACCATTTTGGAAGTAAAATCTGAATCAATAAATTAATTTTCACTATCCCAAGATTGTCACAAAGGTAACTGACAGCAAATTAAATTGTTTCTTTCCCTTAGCATCTATAAAAAACTAAACAGGTATAAAAAAAACTAAACAGGTATAAGAATAAAAACAGTTCGCCCATGTTATCTGTGTTGATAAAAAGAAGGCGGAAAATTTTTTTCTAATTTTCTCGAAAACGAATCGACCGATTTTAAAAAATCAAACGTCAAAATAAATCACTTTGGAAGACCATTCAAACAAGCTATTACTTGCTACCCCTCGTCATTTAAAATTTTTAAGGGAATGACCCCGGGGGCCAGAGGGTAAAAGGGGGTGAAGTAGTTTTTGGTTAAAAAGTTGTCCCCTTTGGCAAATCTTTTGACGTGTCTCGGCGTTTTTTCTTTTAATCAGTGGTTTTCGATAAATCCGTGGTGGGAAGTTTTCAAATGAACACCCTGTATATATTTCTAAAATAGCAAAGTTTCTTCAAACAAGAATAAAGAATATCCAGAAAAATAGTTTCTGTCACAATAAATCGATTTTGAAAACATGCTATCCCAGCAACCAAAGATTTTTTTAGCTAGAACGTTTCTCAGTGCGATCGACATTCACTGCCCTTTTTTGAGACTTAACCTGCGATATATGATTGTGTACATTTTTCGCCAATGCATTCCACGTGGTTTATCGAGTTTGACATAAAGTGGTTACTTTTCTTTAATTTCTTCTCATCTCAGGATTTACGGGTTTAAATATAATAAATCATTTAAATTACGCCCTATGTCGAAATTATCATACCGCCTTTTCAATGATGATAATTTTAATAACAATCATAAATACGCGTTGTTTTTCTATTGAAACAAAAAGTCGTGATCAACCATAATTAAAAAACCACGATTCATCACGCTAAATATAGGAACTGGTTTTTCATAACCCATCTCACAGGTCTCATCAATTCTTAGTTCTTATATTACAATAAACCTACTTCTATTGTTCAATCAATCAAATATGTGTTCTTCGATCTGCTAAAACCATATTTTTACTCTTTAGATGCCAATTTATCGCAAAACTGAAGTTAATAAAACCCGTACCTAACAGTAGGTTTTTCTTACTATTCGGGATAGTACCGTGGGTGTATAGAGTGCATTACAAAGATTATCAGCAATAGGAAGTTTGCAAATGAAAAAAACGAATATTATTTAATTAAAAATAGATAAGCTAGTTGCAAAATAATGCAAAACAAACTGTGTAATAATTTAATCTTAAACTGCTGGGTTTAATTTTTTTAAAATTTTGTTACGTGTTTATATTTTTGGTATTTTTTATGGCAGAATTGTTAAAAAAGTGTCAAGTGATATCTCAGTTCGTTTCTTCCGCAGTCATGATCGTTTTTGGTGTCATTATTTTGTCGGCTGTTTTACGAATAGGAAATTGTCAGACAGAGCGTAAGTATTTGATTTAGATCCGCCAATTAATTATCGAATATTCAAAAATTTCCTAATTAATAACCTGTTATGTTGTTAATAATAAATCAATTTTAATATATATATTTTTTAACTGATAGAAAATAAATTCTAGAGTTTCGGGCACAGCGTTTACGTCCTGATACGTCCAATTGCACGGGTTACGCACAGTGGCGGTTCGTGATCTATGATAGAGGGGGCTAAAAAGTATCATGAAATTATTTTTAAAATTTTTTTTTTATGTAACGACCAAATAATTATATTCTTCGGCGTTTTAAACGTAGGAAGAAAAAGAGTGTACGTCGTAATTAATATCACCACGATTCTCATGATTAATGTATAAGAAGGAAAATATTTTAGTAGTATAGGTTTGATATTGAATAAATACAATGTCTATCAAAATGTAAAATGTTTGAGATATTATTATTAATATTAGCACAGAAAAGATTATTTGGAATTAGGTTAAATCGTAAATATCTAACGCTACAAGATTATATAAATATGAAAATATAATAATTTTTATTTATCTTCATTTAACGAAGATAAAAAAAACCTTAGGAACATAACAAATAATTACTATTCAATGAGTTATATTATAAATAATCCCACTTTTGTATATACAGGGTGTTCCTTTTTAATATCTCCGAAAGTACTTTACTTGTTAATTTTCGTATTAGTGGAGTCGTTCCGGTTTACGAAAATCCCTTGACAAAATCGATTAATTTTTTTTCCAATCGATACAGTAAGATCCCCGCCACATTCTGACTGATTTGTAGGGGGCGCCGCATGCGGGGGGGCGTGGCACGTCCTGTAAATCTAACCTACAACGGGAAATGGAAAATAACTCAGCCGGTTTTGATGCTACAAAAAAAATGTAAACGGCAAAATTGAAGAGCTTGACAGAGCGCGTAGGCTGATCCTGATATCTCAATGTGTTCGCGAATTATCGCGATTTTCAACTACAAAAACAATAAAATTTAATTAATTATATCTCGAGAAGGGGCGGATTTGGGGCATTAATTTTTCACGAATCAACGGGTGACACCGAGTACTTTGATTGGCCGGAGGCTGGGGTTGGTGGGGCAATTAGGAGGGGAGTAATGGGGGGGGGGGGATTATTACATAAATGCTAATAACTAGTTTATTAATCGAGCTACGGGGATCAGGCCGGATCAATATATACGAGGAGGGATTGGCGAAAAATGTATATTTTCCCAAATACGCGCTTGGCGCGGCATAGAAGAAATGGCCACTATTTAATATCTCCGAAAATACTTAAGATATTATTTTCAATTTTGGTATGTGTTAATAGGATATAGAACCACATATTTTAGTTAGAAAAGTTATTCAATTTTTCCACCAGTAGCGTCCCTGCACACATGTCCTTTGATATTTTTTACAAAAAAAGACGGTACGCCATTGATATTTTTCCATGTGGATATTTTTTCTGATTAGCCTGGTCAATTCTACATGAAAACGGTTTCTCGAGTTTTTCTCGTTCTTGATTAAAACCGCTAAATTCATATTAAAACTCATTATTTTTAACATTGATAAACTAATTAATGACAAATTTTGTTCCATAAAAATTGTTGTGGGCAATTCGATGCGAAGATGGACGGAAGCATGCCTTTTAAGTGAAGGTGGCCATTTCCAACAATTTGTATGAAACAAAATGTATCATTAATTATTTTATCAATGTTAAAAATAATGAGTTTTAATACGAATTTAGTGGTTTTAATCTCTGACGAGAAAAACTCAAGAGATCGTTTTCATGTAGAATTGACCAGGCTAATCAGAAAAATATCCACATGGAAAAATATCAGTGTAGCACCATCTTTTTTGTAAAAAATATCAAAGGACATGTTTGCAGATACGCCACTGGTGGAAAAATTGAATAACTTTTCTAACTAAAATTTGTGGTTCTATTTCCTATTAACACATACCAAAATGGAAAACAATATCTTAAGTATTTTCGGAGATATTAAAAAGTGACCATTTCTTGTAGCGCGTATTTGGGAAAATATAAATTTTTCGCCAATCCCTCCTCGTAGCTCATAAAAAATGAACATATTGAATCCGGCCTGATCCCCGTAGCTCGATTAATAAAGTACTTATTAGCATTTATGTATTTATGTAATAATTCCCCCCCATTACTCCCCTCCTAATTGCCCCACCAACCCCAGCCTTAAATCTTATTGTTTTTGCAGTTGAAAATCGCGATAATTCGCGAACACATTGAGATGTCGGGATCAGGTTTATTCGAGCCTACGCGCTCGGTCAAGCCTCTCAATTTTACCATTCACATTTTTTTTGAAGCATCAAAACCGGCGGGAGTTATTTTCCATTTCCCGTCGTAGGATATATTTACGGGGCGTGCCCCCCGCATGCGGCGCCCCCTATAAATCATGTCAGAATGTCGAGGTTTGTTCGGGTTTGTTCGATGTATCGATTGAGAAAAAAAAATTACTCGATTTCGAAAATGCGTTAGGTAAAACATATTTTAATTAATTTTTTTATTTTACACAAGAAAATACAATTTTTGGAAAATAAGAAAGTTTTTTTTAATGTTTAGTGGCTTAAACGTAAAGTCCATTCTTCGCTTCTTAATTGTAGAAAATTTATCAATAATAGCCTCATTAAAGTTTGAAATACCCTCTATACATTTTTTTTCAATATACAGGGTGTTATGGAAATGACGTATTATATTTAAATGGGCGACTCCTTGGGTGTCCTAGAGAAGCGCTACATATTTTTTTCTTTTAAATCGACCGTTTTAAAAGTGGGGCAACAAACACTCTTACTCACAGGTCAGTCCGCGCTACTGTACAACATTTCACCCAGAGCCAATGGCAATGTTGCCAAACTTCATGTAAAACTGAAATTCCATATAAAATTATAAAAATAAATTATTTTCTACCTACTTGTAATTATCTTTATACCTAAAGAGCGAGGAAATCCAGGTACAAACACAATAAATTTTTTTTCTTTTTCATGGTAACACTCCTGGAAATACTTTGTACACACAGTAATAGTGAAACAGAATGGATAGTTAGCTTTTGAAAATACAATAATACAGATTATACTACAGATTAATTAGATTTTATTACACGCGACGAAATTTGACGTCCAGAAGAAACGCGTCAATAAAAACAATACTCAAAGATTATTTATCGACGGGCAAGATACACGCGTAAACCGAAAAAACAGAGAGGATTGCTGAGAGTGTGTTGGTGATCGACGAGACACAACGTATCCGGCCGCTGGTTGGTGTTCAACTAACAGGCCGCAAGCGTGCAGCGCTATATGAAACTACTTCGCTCAGACGATGTAAGGCGTCAAGAGGTCATTGGCATTTGACCTAGTGACGTATGTGGCTATTACTATTCCATATGTTTTTTGGGGTTGTTTAAAACATAGTCCGTCGTAAATGTTCTTCAATTAATTGTACAAAAAGGTATTACAGAATGGAAAAGTGTTTTTAAATTATTTTATTTTGTCTAAAGAGTTTAAGGTGTACATGTGACAACACCGGCCAGAAATCCTTGTATGCTTACATGTATCGCAGTGCCACACAGGTGTTTTTCTGGTTTGACGTCAGGTCACTTTTATCGCTGAATGAATTGAAAGCCCCAATTATGGGTATTTTTCTTCAATTTGTCTTTATCTCAGGAATTGCTGGTTTAAATATATTATGTAATTTCCATAACACCCTGTATAGGGCTTTTTTCATTCATACGGCTTCGCAAAAATGTTTTTATTCGTTTTAATGTTGAAAAACATCGTTCACCTTCGGCTGTGGTCATTGGTATGGTGACAATTATTTGTAACAGTGTGAAGGTGGCAGAAAATATGCTCTGAATATTATTTTCTATTCCATTTTTTGAAAAACAAAACAAACGGTTAGTTGTGCTGCATCCACAAATCCAGATTTTTTTTCGTATATTTCATTTTTAAACTTTCTAATAAAGTCCCTAGATTTACCCTTTATGGTCTGCGTTAAATTAATTTCGGGTTTAGGTCTTCCCGCATTATTCAATTCAATTTCTTGCTCTAAACTCAAAGAGCTAAAGTTACTTTTTAAATAGTCCACCGTCAATCTATTCATTTTAACTTAATAAATATGTAATATTAAAATATTGAAACATCCACTCTCGAATTACCTACTACATACATGCGCGAACAACAGATACAGGCGCAATCCCAAATTGTGCGTATAAAATCGCCATATCCCCCGCCATCTGATACTAAAGAGAAACTGCATTATGTCCCGCCTATATGAGCGCATATGCGAGCATTTCTCGTCATAAACAGCTGGCGCGCCGGCCGGATCGCCCCACGGTGAAAGCCGCCTGCGTATATACAGTTTGGTTTGACGGTTACGATAAAATATTAGTGAGGGTCGGACTTTATATGATAAATAATATTAAATGAATATAAATTAATATATATTTTTTTCGTTTTGGGGGTGCACGTGCGCCTGTGCTCCTGTGGAAAAACCGCCACTGGTTACCCATAAAATCTAGATGCATGTAAATTTTCCCAAATTTGAATTTGGCATATCTTACATAAAAATTTTATTTATTTTTTAAACTAAACCAATTGAAGATATATCTGGGTTAGACACTGGCCCAAAAGTACCGCAATGCCACTCGACGTAACAAGAAAGTACTCTATTTCTTCTCAACACGTAATATTGTCGATAAATCCACTCATGTAATAAAATATCTATTTAAATATGTAATTTTTGTCACTTTGATATCGATAAAATAGGTACGTTCTTTTTTACAGCCATAAAAATGTTTCTTCCTAAAAATTAGATGGTAAAAATGTCCCCAGCTCAAAACTAAGTAGCCTTTCTTTTCCGTTGCAATATAACATATTGTTACAATCAAATTTGATGCTGTCGAGCGCTTTTTGTCAGTGATAGAAGTTTTCTTCTAGTTTTCTTGTGCTTTACGCACGAAAAAATGTTTCGTTTGACATTTTATCACTTTTGGCTATTGTTAAATTAAAAACAAATATTATTTCAACAAATACAGTCTATAATACAGAGTGTTACGCAATTATTTTCTCTTCGGTGCTTGCTTATAACCAACGAATACTTATAACCAGGAAGAAGACAAACTGCCGTGTTAAATAATCGAAGCAGGCATGATACGGCGACATCCATTATGCCTGGCGCGCACGTGCTATTCAAATGTCACTTTTGTCCAAATTTTTATTACTGTCAATATTTTAAAGTGACATTTAGCAAAAAAAACATCGAAACCATTTCATTTGATTTACTAAGTAGAGAAAATCAAATATTAGGATTTTGACATAGGTTTTCAGCTGTAAATATCCCTTTAAAATTGTCCTTACATACTTTTATATTATTATTGAACTAGTAACGAAACTAGAAATAAAGAATTCAGAGATTGAAGGTTCTAATTAGTTTTATTAAAAAATAGGAAATAAATCATAATTTACATAAAATATTTTACCATCTTCAACTTCAAACAAATCAAGGCAAATACAATACTATATGTACAGCTACTAACCAAGTAAATATATGCACCATCATTATGATTATGGGCTTCCAATTTATTTGTTTCGTAGCATACTCCTGGCAACATTAGTGATCGATTATGGAATTCTCAATTAAACTATGAAAAGAAAGAATTATTATAATAATATATTACCGGACTTATCAAAATTCTGGCTACGGGTTAATATAACTAAGCTGTAATTATTATGTTGTAGCTTTTGACTTCTGGATTGTAAAATTTAAGTAAAATTCTTTAAAAGTGTGTTTGTTGCTAGTTTGCGTGACAAGTTTGGGACATAATGGGATAATTTTATAATGTAAAATAACAATAACGAATAAAAATTAGTAAAAAAATATTTCAATCATAAATTACTTACCTGCAACAAAACGAGAAGGTCCGTTTTCGTGAAAAGAATAGAAAATTAAAAATTATTTTAGAATTTAATGAGGCTTCCTCCACCATTTTCAATCACATTATAAATCATATGTTACTTGATTTTATCCCCTTCCAGACGAAGGATGTTCGGTTGTGAAATAATTTAAGAACGTGTGGTGCTCGCATTCTATGTCAGTCTCTGTCTGCATCAACCTTCTCCGATTCAATAAAGGGAGACAAATATGGCCTAGATTAAATCGAACAAACCCAAAGTCTGATATTGACACAGAACGATCGACACAAAAGGATAAACGTATGGAGTAACCTGCCTGGCTGTGACGTCACTTGCACGGCCTACTTATATGCTTCGATCCCCGCCATAAGCGGTCTCACCGGGCTGCTTATAACTTGAGTACTGAAATAAAGTCTAATATTGATCCCACGAGCTTCTTGAAACATGTTGATGTCAATGAATCATTTTTTCTTTCCCCTACGTCAGTTCTGGAGGTGAGACAAATTCTAGGCGACTTTAAGAATAAGAATTCTGCAGGTTGGGACGAGATTTCAATGAATGTTTTGTTACACCTTCCAGAGTCCACTCTGAGCGTTCTCGATTAACCACTCTTTCAGCACAGGTGTCTTCCCGTCCTGTTTAAAAAGGGCCATAGTTCTCCCTGTACACAAGGGAGGCGACTGTGATAGTGCTTCTAATTTTCGTCCTATTTCGCTGCTTCCATCCTTATCTAAGGTAGTGGCACGCTTAGTAAAACGTAGCTTAATTGCCTTTTTGAATGGTCAACCAACCTGCAACCAACAATTTGGGTTTCGTGAATCTAGGGGTACTGATGATGCCATTTTCTCTTTCTTGGAGAAGTTCTACTTGGGCCTCAATGGTAATGCTGTGTCGGTAGCGGTGTTCTGTGATCTGTCCAAGGCTTTCGACTACGTGGACCATAGAATACTATTGATGAAGCTTGAAAGGTATGGTGTAAGGGGAACGGCACTTGGTTGGTTCGAGTCCTATTTGTCAAATCGCACTCAGATTGTCAAATTTAATAATGAATGTTATGGGCAGCGCACTGTAGCATATGGGGTTCCTCAGGGCTCTGTTTTAGGCCCCCCCTGTTATTTTAAATTTATATTAATGATCTGCCTAGCATAGATATATCGGGAATATTCACACTGTTTGCTGATGATGCTACGATTCTTTGGACTGATACAGATGCATCCAGACTTGAAGTAATTATTGATGCTGATCTGTTGAGAGTGAAGGAATGGACTGGTGCTAATTGCTTGTCTCTTAACGTAAATAAAACTAATGTCTTAACTTTTAATTGTAATATCAATAATCTTATCTTAGGTGATCATTACCATTAATTCTATTAATTAAAATACATCCTTGGGACTAATTATAGATGATAAACTCAAATTTGATTCTCATATATTAAATTTGAGCAAAAAAAATTACGTCTAACTGTTATGCCATGAGGATAATTTCCAGATAGTTAGATGTGATTACAGTGAGAAATGCATATTTTGCTCTTATCGAATACCATCTGCGATATGGAGTGTGCTTTTGGGGTGTTTGTTCGCAGTACCTATTTAATATGATGTTTGTATTGCAGAAGTTGTTCAGGTTGGGATTTCCGGATTCATGTAGACCGCTATTTCGAAGGAATCCTCTACCTTCCTTATTTTTGCTGGAAACGATATGTCTTGTGTATAAAAAATACAGACATGTTGTAAACTCTCCTGATAATTGTAGGACTCGGCATGCATATTCTATCGGGTTGCAAATCCTAATTCTGCGCGAACCATGAATTATTTTATTTACCGGGGCAAGAAGCTGTTTAATCACTTACCTTTGGAGTTGAGGAGGAAAATGTCTCATCAGAGGGCCTTTAGGAATGATGTGAAATTACTATTGCTAGGTAAGGCTTATTACAGTGTGGAGGAATACTTGCAAGAGGGTCTTCACTGATTTTCTATTTGCTCGCGTTGGGTCATTTGTGTGATTACCTAGCCTTTGCAACTCCTTCTATTTTTGTTGCTCGTTTCTGGGGGAGTATCGCCTATCTGACGATGTACATGGATGCTCATTCAGTTTAGTTTTTAGTATGTTTTATATATAGTATGTCCACGGATGGGGTTTACAAGAGGACAAATGGACTAAAAATTGAAAGATACGAAAAAAAGGCACTCTTAATAAACGTTTTTGCTTATCTAGAAAATACGATTCATCATAAGAAACTTCAATTTTTTTTATACAGGGTGGGTAAAAACTGCAAAAATGTTATTTTGCTTAAGAGTGAACATACTTTATTTTGAAAGATACGAAAAAAGTCACTCTTAATAAATGTTTTTACTTGAACAATGAATAGGTGATACTTGTTGTCAATGTCTTTATTTAATGAAGTTATTATAATAATAATAATAATACGAACATTTTTATTAACATGAAAAGAATACGATAACGATTTCATAATTCAAAAACTCCACCCTCGACACATTTTTCTAATTGCTTTCTCAAATAAGTGAAAGAATTTCTGATTTCTTCCTGAGATATCGATTGGACAGCCTGGATAATTCTGCCCTTCAGCACTTCAATATCATTTGGTATTGCGGTTGCAAAAACAATTTGTTTTAAACGGCCCCATAAAAACATATCGACCAAGATTAAGTCGGGACTTCTTGGGGGCCACAAAACTGGGCCATTCCTGCCAATCCACCTTGGATCAATTCTGCGGTCAAGTCATTCTCTAACCTCACGAGCGAAATGGGCTGGACAATCATCTTGCTGAAAATACATATTTTGTCGAAAATTTAATGGTAGATTTTCGAGTTCATCATTGAAAAATGCATCCAGCATTTCTAAATATGATAATCTGTTGCACGTGTTATCAAAAAAATATGGCCCTATAATGCCATGGATGTATATCGCACACCACACGTTCACTTTTGTGAAATATTGTCTCGTCATAATTCTAAATTCGGGATTTTCTAAAGACCAGTACCTAACGTGCTGGGTTTCAACGGTTCTATTTCTTGAAAATGTACTTTCATCAGAAAACATGATACATATTTATAAAAATCAACATTTCCACTTAAAGTTTGTCTCCTATCCACAGGCAAAAATCAAGTCGTTTCGCGTCGTCTCCTTCTTCCAATCTTTGATTAAAGTGCGGTTTATACGGATACAATTTATTTGCTATAAGGATCTTCTGAATTTGACTTTTTTTCACAACTTACAACTGAGTAACACGATTTCTAAGGGACGTCATATGATTTTCTTCAACAGAATGAAGAACTAAGACTGTAGCAGCATCATCATGGTCGTATTTCTTCTTTTTGTTTTTGAGGTCCAAAACTGAACCAGTTCTCTTGACTTTATTATTAACTTGCAGATTGCCATCCTAGTTATTGGGATTCCTACAAATTTCTCGGTAAATTGTTCCATGACATAGCGGTATGAAACTTGAGCATCCCCATAACATTGTATTATAAAAACTCTTTGTTCAGTAGATAGCATTTCTGCCAGAGAATACTTTTTGGGAAATAAACCTTTTAATGAATTGTTCTACTTCGGTTTGTTGTGTAGAAAACACATTCATTAAGAGTGACTTTTTTTCGTATCTTTCAATTTTTAGTCCATTTGTCCTCTTGTAAACCCCATCCGTGGACATACTGTACCTATATTGATTTTGTTGTTATTAATTCTTCTTTATTGTTTGTTTTTCATTGGTTTTATATGACTTGATGATGTTTTTATATTTTATCTATTTTTTCGTATTTTACTTTCATATATTTCAGATTTTATCTTGAATGGTTTTATATTTAGATTTGTTATTTTATAATTTTTATATTTATTATTTTAGTTCAAATATTATTTTATTATGCTTTGTCAATAAGAATACCTCTTTGGACAATAAAGCTTTTTGAGTTTGAGTTTGAGTTTATTTAATTCATTTACTTTAATTTAAAAAATAACGATACAAATACAAAGATTAGTTCTAAAATTAAGTAGGTAATTATCTATATGGTAAGAAAATGATGATCTATTTGCTTTTAAAAATGATTAAAGTTTACCATATTTAGCAATGATGAATATGAATTGGTTCTTGACACCAGATCAATGTTCTTATGCTACAGGGTTGTATTAATTTTGTATGTTGTATTTGTATTGTTATTTTCGAACGTAAAATGATAATTGCTAAGCGTATTAGGTATACATTTTATTTGATGAATTTTAAAATTTATTCTTACAGCAAAGTGATAAAATGTCACATTGACAGTTTATGAGACGTTTTTTCGACAATGTAATGTGTTGAGAAGAAATGGAAATTATTTGACTTGATATCGGACCATTTTCGGTCTCAACATACACAACGCAGTATTTGGTTTCAATTTTTTGCAACAATTTGGGCAAACGGCTTACAAATTGATTAAAAATATGGAATTTAGTTAAGGTATTATTTTTCAGTATATTCTTCCTTTCAGAACTAACTCTTGAAGAGTGCTTTGACAAATACGAAAGAGGAATCTACCCTCACCCTTCAGATTGTAATCAATTTCTGTCTTGCGCCACTACCGAACCGTTGGACTGCCCCGCTGGACTTCATTTTAATCCGAACGAATTTGTCTGTGACTGGCCTGCCAATGCAGGATGTATGAAAATAACGACACCAAACCCCGACGAACCAACAGAAACTGAGAAAACCCCGACACCTGATCCATCTAAACCCACAGAACCATCAGAAGAAAGTCCCCCTGAGACAACTCTTAAGGACCCATCTGACAAGCCAAGTGAACCATCAGAGACAACACCAAAATTAACCACACCTGATGATGAATCAGAAAAACCAAGCGAGCCCGAAGAATCTACTCCTAAATCAAGTACACCATCCGAGTCAGAAAAACCAAGCGAGCCCGAAGAAACTAGTCCTAAATCAAGTACACCATCCGAGTCAGAAAAACCAAGCGAGTCCGAAGAAACTACTCCTAAATTAAGTACACCATCCGCATCAGAAAAATCAACTGAGCCAGAAGGAACCACTCCTAAATCAAGTACACCATCCGAGTCAGAAAAACCAAGCGAACCCGAAGAAACTAGTCCTAAATCAAGTACACCATCCGAGTCAGAAAAACCAAGCGAGCCCGAAGAAACTAGTCCTAAATCAAGTACACCATCCGAGTCAGAAAAACCAAGCGAGTCCGAAGAATCTACTCCTAAATCAAGTACACCATCCGAATCAGAAAAACCAAGCGAGCCCGAAGAAGCTAGTCCTAAATCAAGTACACCATCCGAGTCAGATAAACCAAGCGAGCCCGAAGAAACTACTCCTAAATCAAGCACACCATCTGCGTCAGAAAAATCAACCGAGCCAGAAGAAACCACTCCTAAGGCAAGTACACCACCTGAGTCAGAACACTCAAGTGATCCCGAACAAACTACTCCTAAATCAAGTACACTATCCGAGTCAGCAAAACCAAGCGAGCCCGAAGAAACTAGTCCTAAATCAAGTACACCATCCGAGTCAGAAAAACCAACCGAGCCCGGACAAACTAGTCCTAAATCAAGTACACCATCCGCATCAGAAAAATCAACTGAGCCAGAAGGAACCACTCCTAAATCAAGTACACCAACTGAATCAGAAAAACCAAGTGAGCCCGAAGAAACTAGTCCTAAATCAAGTACACCATCCGAGTCAGAAAAACCAAGCGAGCCCGAAGAATCTACTCCTAAATCAAGTACACCATCCGAGTCAGATAAACCAAGCGAGCCCGGACAAACTAGTCCTAAATCAAGTACACCATCCGCATCAGAAAAATCAACTGAGCCAGAAGGAACCACTCCTAAATCAAGTACACCAACTGAATCAGAAAAACCAAGTGAGCCCGAAGAAACTAGTCCTAAATCAAGTACACCATCCGAGTCAGAAAAACCAAGCGAGCCCGAAGAATCTACTCCTAAATCAAGTACACCATCCGAGTCAGAAAAACCAAGCGAGCCCGAAGAAACTAGTCCTAAATTAAGTACACCATCCGCATCAGAAAAATCAACTGAACCAGAAGGAACCACTCCTAAATCAAGTACACCAACTGAATCAGAAAAACCAAGCGAGCCAGAACAAACTAGTCCTAAATCAAGTACACTATCCGAGTCAGAAAAACCAACCGAGCCCGAACAAACTAGTCCTAAATCAAGTACACCATCCGCATCAGAAAAATCAACTGAGCCAGAAGGAACCACTCCTAAATCAAGTACACCAACGGAATCAGAAAAACCAAGTGAGCCCGAAGAAACTAGTCCTAAATCAAGTACACCATCCGAGTCAGAAAAACCAAGCGAGCCCGAAGAAACTAGTCCTAAATTAAGTACACCATCCGCATCAGAAAAATCAACTAAACCAGAAGAAACCACTCCTGAATCAAGTACACCAACTGAATTAGAAAAACCAAGCGAGCCAGAAGAAACTAGTCCTAAATCAAGTACACCATCAGAATCAGAAAAACCAACCGAGTCAGAAGAAACTACTCCTAAATTCAGTACACCGTCCGAGTCAGAAGAAGCTACTCCGAAGTCAAGTACACCATCTGCATCGGAAAAACCAACCAAGCCAGAAGAAACTACTCCTAAATCAAGTACACCATCTGCATCGGAAAAACCAACCAAGCCAGAAGAAACTACTCCTAAATCAAGTACACCATCTGCATCGGAAAAACCAACCGAGCCCGAAGAAACTACTCCTAAATCAAGTACACCGTCCGAGTCAGACAAACCAAGTGAGACAGAGGAAAGTACTCCCAAATCTAGTACACCAACGGAATCAGAAAACCCAAGAGAGTCAAACGATACCACTCCTAAATCAAGTACACCATCCGAGTCAAGCGTACCAGAAGACGCTACACCCAAAGCTTCTACACCAACTGAATCTGAGAAACCCAGCACCGCTCAAGAATCAACACCGAAATCTACGGACCTACCCGCAGAACCTCAGGAATCACCTGAACCAAAAGAACCTTCGCTTCCTTCTGATGTTACTGAACCTGGACTGGTAAGTAACATACAACATATTGCAAACGATTATCCTCTAGAAAAAATTTTTTTTAGTCGGATTGTATTAATATATGTTTAAAATCGAATATCCGATTCCGTACTGAAATACCGCTGTAAGCTTACCAGCGACGCATGAATATGACATTTTTTATTTAAGATACCTTTAAATTCATGCTAATAGCGCCATAAAGTTATCAATAACAAGAATCAACGTATGTTCTGAACTTTTAGAAGTCTTTACTCATATTTATCTTCTATAGTCTTCTTCTGAAACACCTCTATGCGATCCACAAGGTCCCATACCATGCGAGAAACCGTCACATGCCCCTGCTAGTCCTACACAGAAACCTGGTCCTTCTGAACCAATTGAACCGGAATTAGCAACACAATCACCTCCTGAAGAGACTCCTTGTGGACCGGACAGTCTCCAGCCATGTGGCCTTCCAGAATCTAGTTCAGAACCACAATCTCCAGCAAATGCAATGGAACCTAAAGAAGGCGTTTCTCCAGTTGATTTCGAAAGCAGATTTAAGGAAACTACTCCTGCTGATGAGTCAGATAAAAGAGAGCCGTTAACAGAGCCTCCGGCGTCTCTCTCACCAGGTAGGTTTGAAATTCTGGCCATTAAAGTTTTCTAATTAAAATATCTAGCTTATTGTCGTAACAGAGACATAATTGATTTTAGATAGTCTTGGTCTTAAGCAATGCCTTGCCAAATATAAATTTGGCATATTTCCTCATCCATCTGATCCTACAAAGTTCTACATCTGCACCAAGACCAAGCCTTTGGAAATGACCTGTCCATTAGGTTTGGAATTTGACCCTACTTCATATGGGTGCGATCGACCTAAAGTTACGTCACCACCGCCTCCCCCAGGTATGTACTTTTGTACACTGAGTTACACTTAGTGTTCATTGTATTATATAAATATATATGGAAAAAAACATTTTCTAACCACCTGAGGATGTCTTATACAGGATGTTTAACTAAACAGGTACCATCGGTCGTGCACTGAGCGAAATTTCGAGTCGATATAACTCAAATATGAATTGTCCTAGACCGAAGCGTGTTGCTTATAGGGGACAGCCCAGACCTCTGAATTACGCAACCAAATCGAAGAAATTGCACCAACTCACTATTCATAAGTTATGATAGCACAGAAGATGGGCTATTTTATGCGTTGGAATAGCTTACGCCCCACCGTCTTAAATATTGATGGGCTACCGTAGCTACCAGTATCTGAATTGTGATGCGCTACTAGTCGGGCTAGATTAATTCATGATTCGAGCTATCAAAACTTGACATTTAAGTCGTTCTAGCTTACGATGGTGGCTGGAATAACTCACTCTTTGGGCTACCAGACTCCAAATTTCGGCCTACCAGTACCTAAATTGTGGACTATCGGAATTCTTTGATTTAACGCCTGCATATTGTGGACTTCAATTGCCTTTTGCTTTTTCAAGATATGACATTTTTGTTGTATATTTCAAAAAAAATAATCAAATGAATTATAGACAGGAGAGCATACTACGGTTAAGAAACCATGCGGACGAAGTGATGACGATTGCTTATAAATAATAAGGCTCCATTCCAATAATAACAATTTGTATGCATCTCCCTCCTGTCCCTCCATTTTACGCCAACTGACGAAAATTATGCAAAACACAAATTTTCACGCACTGAGAACAAAGATGAAAAATCCCGCAAACGGAGCAACGGCCAACAGGTGTCTATACGCGCGATCGAAGGAGAATTGACGAATAACAATGAAATGAACCGCGCCGAACCTGCACGAGCACGAATTCGGAACTTTCCGTGACCTTACGATCTTGCGTTTTACCCTCGATATGGGGTTTTGGAGCACGTTTCCTGAATTATTCCAACTAAAAATAATTTACACATGGTAATGAGTTAAAATAATGCACGTCCGGGTTAAAGCGACACTTTATAATCAATTAGTAAGTTTTCTCAACCCAGAAACTGAGTTCAGTTAACTCATAAAATAATTACAAGATGAGGAATTGTGGTGATACCAAATATTTTTAAAATGTTGATAAAAAATCTCTTTCTGGGTTGAGGCGAACCAAAAGAACCTGAATTACTGTAGCGTTTTTAAATAATTTGTGATAATTCGTAGACTCAGTTAGAACAACATAGAGAGGTAGGTTGAGGTAGCTCCAATTTTGTAACCCACAACATTGGTAAATGCATTTTTGTCAGTGTGTGGTGATTCTTTACCCAAAAATTAAATAAATAGTTCCTATAACCACAGGTCTGCACAATGCATTTAGACAGGGTGTTATGGAAATGAGTTATTATATTTAAACCGGCAAAGATGAAAATAAATTGAAGAAAAATATCCTTAAATGGCGCTTTGAATTATTGTACGAAATATACACTTTATATGAAATCTGAAAATTTACGTGGTCGCTACTGAGGACGTTCGCAATCAATAGTTTATTGCGGCGGTGTTGTCATATATTGCAACACAGAATTGTAAACGCACGTGTTCAGTTTTTGACAACAAGACGTCTTTGCCCCGCGTTATCACTTCTTTTTCAAACTTTTAGAAAAAAATACTACAATTTTAAGGTACATACTCTCTTACCTTCGATCTTATAATCTGTTTTATAATTAAATTCCACAAAAAAATAAAACACAAAAACTATGTTTTGAAACAGAACCAACAATAGGTAATATCACACAAATCGGGTAATGCTACAACTAAGAAAACGTTTAAAATTCGTATACATCAAGCACGTGGAACCCTCGACAGCGTCATTCCACCCCCGAGTCTCGAAACATACTGAAGCAATGATGGTCGCGCGCGGCAGGTATCCAAGCAAGGGCGAAACATGCGGTGTGAACTGACAACACTGTTAGTATACTCTAGTGACCCACATTGTTGCTAACTGAATCCAGATGGAACGGCGCGATAGTATATGGGTAAAAAGGGTTTTTACCTTAGTATTTAAATATTCGATTAAAAAAAAAAGTATGTACTTTCTCTAGGACGCCCTAGGAGTCACCCATTTAAATATAATAAGTCATTTCCAAAACACCCTGTATAAAAAAAAGAATATAAAAAAAGAGGAAAGGAAGATGTTATCGGTATTTTCAATAAGTTGAACGAAATTTTAGCGAAAGCCTCCTAACATCCAGCGACCGCACACCTTTAAAAATAATACGTTCTGCTATTTACAGCCCTCAATCTCAGGGAATGTATTTCGACGTACAGAAGAGGCCTATTCCCGAACCCCAGTGATTGCACTAGGTTCTACGCTTGTTCCAAACACGGACCAATCGAAATGCAGTGTCCAGGAGGATTACACTTCAACCCCGTTAAGTTTGTCTGCGATTGGCCATCGAGACACTGCGTCAGTCCTGCTGCGAAGAACAGAGATCGAAGTAGGTATCTAAAAAAAAATTTATCTATAACCAGTGGCGGTCCGTTGGCAAAAATGTAGAGGAAGAGCCAAGCAAAAATACTCTTAAAACACACAGACTATCGTTACGCGTCAATATAATTCACGCCAAATGTGCCACTTCCCCTACTTCCTCTGAATAGCCGCCACTGTCTATACATGATACACCAAGTAAAGTGGCCTATTAGAAGTATCTCGAGAACTAAATGAGATTTTATTTTGAAAATTTGGCTGTAGCTATAAGAGATGGTTTTCTACGTTTATAAAATATTTTCGATGGTGCGGTGTAGCCGGATCATACCGAAAGTGGTAGCAACTTTGGAATTTTAAATGAATTACCCTATATATATTATATTTTTTTTGGAATCTAGGTAAAAATCTAGAACAGTTTTCTGTATAATATCATATACCTATCTTTAAAATTATAAATAATCTTGTAATTTTTTAACGCCGTATCGGGACCTGAAAAGAAAATCATATCTTTTTAGCGGTTACAGCTAGAAAGCTGAAATTTTGGATTTGTTTCACAAGACCATCGAAATTTCTAATTTACATTATTCGAGCTTATGTATTTTAAATTTATTTTATAATCATGGGGAGTGTGGTAGAGTTTTATCTAAAAACTTGCAGAAAATGTAATGATCTTCATCCTGATGCAGCTCCTATGACTCCCAAAAAGTTGATTAGCCGAGGAGGTCCTTGGAAATGGCCCCAAGGTCTCCGGATCTTAACCCCCCCCCCCCCCCCCCCCAAGATTTTTATCTATGGGGTAGGATTAAAGAAATACTATATAATATACCCGTCACAACAAGGGAAGATTTAGAAAATCGAGTAAGAACAGCTCTGGGGTCTATACAAGAGGAATAAATGAAATAGATGACAAATGAACATGTTATAACCACAATTTATGAATGTTTAAGAGCCAAAGCATTTTAACCAATTTAGTTATTAGTTATTTTATTGCTGTTGTTGCTTAATTTTAATTTTGTTAATTTATTTATTAATAAATTTCGTATTTATTAACTATTTTTTTACAACAACACAGACATAACGTCAAACGGATCATTATTTTGTTTCTATGAATCCATTCCACATTTCGGTATAACTCCGAAAATATTGAAGATAGGTATAGGAATACTAAATATCATTAGATAGAAAATTCGATTAGCAAAACATATCAAATACAGGGTGTTCCATTTAAAAAAAAGAAGATTTTTGTAATAATTCATCTCCCTCAGAAATATTGTTATGGAGACGCCCTGTATAAAACTAATTAAATACTGTTCAAAATTATTAAATTTCGATGGTCTTGTGAAACTATTGTCAAAATTTCAGCTTTCTAGCTGTTACCGCTAAAAAGATATGATTTTTCTTTTCAAGTCCCGATACGGCGTTAAAAAATTACAAGATTATTTATAATTCAAAAACTCTTAAAGATAGGTATATGATATTATACAGAAACTGTTCTAGATTTTCACCTAGATTCCAAAAAAATATAATATATAGGGTAATTCATTTAAGATTCCGAAGTTGCTACCACTTTCGGTATGATCCGGCAACATCGCACCGTCCAAAATATTTTATAAATGTAGAAAACCATCTTTTATAGCCACAGCCATATTTTTAAAATAAAATCTCATTTAGTTCTCGAGATACTTTTAATAGGCAACTTTACATGGTGTACCCTGTATAGCTGGCATTGTTCAATATTAAACCGACTCTTTTACGTAAATTAAAATTTCATCATGGTTCATGGTATTCATGTAGTGATGCCTCCGGAATCGGATCTGGTATCTGGAGAATCCGGCCTTCTTTTTTAATATGCGGGTGATTTTGTTGTTCGCTTTTTAGACACCGCTCGTATTTCCGTTGCGCATTAACTTATCAAAAAGGTAAAAAATGATCTTGTTAGAGATTTTCACGTAAAGTTTCGTATTTGAGATATTAACAAAAATAAAAAAATTTAAATGGGACATCCTATATATTATTTTTCTAATTAATTAAGCATACTTTGGACTTTAAAAAAATATTTATATTTATTTATATTCGAAAATAACCTAAAAATGCGATATTGTTAATAATTTACGTTACTTATTATAACAGTAGGCCATGGTCAATTTATTAGAAACAAATAGATTTAGAACTAAGAGAGCCGTGACAAATTTGACACCGGAATCTTTCGTTTCATTAAAAAGTGAAAACCGCAACATTCTATCACTGATAATAACTCTAACACCCCCCAGAAAGTGTTGAAAATGGGCCACCTTGTATAGGGTGTCCCATTTTCGACACTTTTGTAGGGTATCTCCCTAATTGTTAGTGCTATCAAAAAAGTAATGTAGGTGTCATGGGCTCTTTTTGGGTCAAACTTAAAATGGTAAAATCAAAATTTGAAAATTTTCTCTCGCTTAAGAGATACGGGGAAAAAAAGTTCAAAATTGCGATATATTTTCTTAGTTAAAAGAGATATAGAAAAATGTTTTATACAGAAGTTTCTTTATATTGATGAATAATCTAGGTAAGAAAGTTACCAGACCTAACCTCATTAAATGGAACACCCTGTATATTTTAATCTAAAAAGATATTATTTTAAATTCTCCTTTCAAATACATAACACATCATGGATGATATTGGTTTCCTAGGCGATTTATTTAAACTTTATTACTTTGAAACGAAATAAAAGATTCAGATTAAGGTAAAAAATAACAGGAATCATCATCGCAAATGTTCGGAATATGTCCTTAAATGGTTACCGTCTTCCTAGATAGCGAACAAAATATACATTTTACGCCATTTCTTCGTTTTTTCAATATGAACTCATATCATATCAAATTTTTCAAAATCTTGATAGGTCATTTTCACAAATGAAATGAAATTGACGTTCAATGTTAATAGTCAGCATAGTTGTTCCTAGGATATTAGCTTTTGTTTCATGGTCTGGTCTACTATGGTTTAAAGAAAGTAATAAAGTTTAATAAATCGCCTAGGAAACCAATATCATCCATGGCGGGTTATATATTTGAAAGGAGAATTTAAAATACTTATTATATTTTTAGACTAAAAAATATAGGGTGTATAAAAAATGAGGTTAGGTTTGGTAATTTTGAAATTGTCTATTTTTTGATTTTCCCCCGTATCTCTTAAGTGGATCCGGTGGCATCACTAATATTCATAAAAAAAACTATAAAATTTAATTATTTCAGTTCTGAGAACAATGAAATCTGATAAAATCGTGCCCGACATCGTAGACCAATGTCCGGAAAAACTAGCAGAGGCCGCCTTTCCAAGCGGAGGTCAAGTCGATCTTGGCAAGGAGCTAACTCCATCGCAAACCCTTACTCCACCCAGCATTTACTGGGAAGCGGACAAAAAGTCATTGTATACACTTTGCATGGTCGACCCGGACGCTCCCAAGCCAAAGGAATCGAAATTCAAGGAATGGAATCACTGGCTCGTCGGGAACATACCAGGAAACCAAATCAGACAGGGACAGACTTTAACCGAATATCTTCCCGCTTGTCCTCAGAAGAATACAGGGGCGCACAGATATACCTATATGATTTACAGACAACCCAGCAAAATTAATTTCAACGAGCCAATGATCCCTGCAAATTCTTTCCAGAATAGGGATGGGTTTTCGATGAGGAACTTTGCCCAGAAATACAAACTGGGACAACCGATTGCGGGAAATTATTTCAAATGTAGTTGGGATCGGTCAGTTCCTCAGACTTATCAGAAAATAAGGTATTTGCCGCCGCAAACGAATTTATTCAATCTGGGGATACGTAGTGGCAATTCTCTTTCAAGCTCGTATTCATATTCGTATAGTTTTAAAACATAAATAAATATTGAAATCACATAATTTGTATATTTAAGTTATTAAAAGAATACATTAAATGAATATTTTTTGCTAAAATTTTTGGTTATTTACGGTGTTGTCAATGCGACTTCGTTTCGAAATATAACAGTGGCGTACTGGGGTTTAACTGGAAAAGACAAATGTTGAAGTTTCTCGCCCATGGCTTTAGTAATTATAGTGAAATTTGGGTTATGGAAAGTACTTAAAATAGCGCATATTTTAGCAAAAATGTGTGAACAGGTATAGCAGTGGCGTGTGTGCGATATGGCGCTATTTCATAGCGCAATTTGTTAGAAATTTTTCGCCACTAATAATGATCTTTATACAGGGTGTTATGGAAATGACGTATTATATTTAAACCGGCAAATCCTGAGATAACAATACATTGAAGAAAAATAACCATAAATGGCGCTTTGAATTATTAAGCGAAATTATACACTTTATATGAAATCTGAAAATTTACATGGCCGCTACTGACGACGGTCGCAATCAATAAAATAAAAGGTCTGCACTGTGAAAATACCTCAGCGCCTTTCGGCCGGCGTTGTCATATCTACACGGCAAACTCTTTAGAAAAAAATTATAATTTTAACAATTTTTATTTATGAACAAATATGATTCCAGAAAACCGACGGCGAAAAACGTTTTGCAAAACAAATAATAGTAATATCACATCAAATATCAAATTCGTCACAAGCACAGGAAAGTAGATAGATCAAACGTCATGGACTTTTGAATAGTTATCTTGCAAACTCTTTAAAAAAAAGCAATTTTATTATTTTTATTAAAAACAATTATTAGTTTCATAATTTCTATAAAAAAACCTCTCACATAACCCCACAAATAGCAGCTGTTCACATGGAAAGAGTACACGGGAACGTTGTTTTAATTCAAAGCCCTACATAACAAAACAAATCCTTGGATGGACAGTATACCAAAAACTCGAAAGAGGTACATTCAGCAGAACCCCTCGATTTGTAAGCGATTAGTAATCATCTGCTTAATGCACTAAAAAAAAAATTGATTTCACAAATCGATGGGAAATCGGACGCCATTTTTTCCATCGAATTTAAAAAGCGATTTGTGATTTGACAGCGATTTATGTCAGTTTTGTTTGTCAGGTCGAGGAGTTACATTTTTAAAAAATTACGAAAGAGGTGAATTAAAATTCCTCCGTTAGTGAAAAGGAGCATTAAAAATAAAGTCAAATTTAGTCGCGTCGCGTGTAATAAAATCTACTAATCTGATTATGTATTATTATTGTGTATTTTCAAAAAACTAACTATCGGTTCTGTTTCACTATTAATCTAATCTTCGAGCATAAAGTGTTAACAGGAGTGTTCCCATGAAAAAGAAAAACAACTGATTATGTATGTGCCTGGATGTCCCGCTCTTTAGTTATAAGATAAATACAAGTAAGTAATTCATTTTATAATGTATATGCAATTTCAGTTCTACATTAAGTTTGGCAACATTGCCATTGGGTCTGGGTGAAATGTTGTACAGTAGCGCGGAATGACCTGCGAGTAAGAGTGTTTGTAACCCAATTTTAAAACGGCCGATTTAAAAATATATATATATGTACCGCTTCTCTAGGAAACCCCAGGAGTCACCCATACCCATTTAAATATAATACGTCATTTCCATAACACCCTGTATGTTCCCGCTACCAGTCGACGACGGTTCAGGAACCGTTTCTTTACCACGTTATTACCAAATTGGGGAATAATTTTATGGTAACGATTAAGTGCCTGCATGGTCGCTGGAACTAATCGAACTAATAAACGTTCCAAAATCGTAAATGTGTGGTAATTCCGACCAAAATGGAACTTACTCCCATCATGCCTTAAACTTTTTTCTAAAATGGCGTCGTACTCTTTTTATCTCACACGCTGTAGAGCCTGTAGCTCAACATCTTTGCTGTAAGAATATCCTGACAGCGTTTATAAAGAAATAAATGTTCGCTTACAAATTCGTTTATTTATAAAACTTGTACAACTTATTAGGAAAATGGAGAATTCACACCAACCAATGAAATAAAATTAATACTAAAAAGGGGGGGTTACACCATTACGAATATTTACCCAAACATGGCGCCCTTTCACATTAAAACTATCACACAAAAAGGTAAGCATGGTAAAGTGAATAAAATTCTAAATCGGTTTCTCATAGAAAACGTACAGGGCGCTGAAAAAAAGCGGGAATGTCCATCCTTAACGTATAAAAAAAATCAATCTTACATAAAATATTGAGAACCATTAAATACGAACTGTTATTATACAGGGTGTTCATATTTGAGAGCGCGATTCATTAGGTCATTTTATGCGGAAAAGTTCATATTATGAACATACATATTATTATGTCCGTAACAGCTTAAATTTCTTGCTACAGGGTCTTCAATTTATTCTTTCAATCGTAGTTTTTTAATATCTCCGAAAGTACTGTAGATATTATTTTCAATTTTGGTTTGTGTTACATACACAGACTCTTTGAAAGTCTACCAAGGCGAATACCCCCAGTATTGATATCATGAATTATATTCCCATTTTTGATTTTTTATATTATTTAATAAAAAAGGCAATGACAATTAAAATGCATTTTTTGATGCGAATTATTCACTAAAACTTACATTATTTGAAACATTGTAACTGCCTCAATACAGTTTTTTACTTTTCTTGGGCCTGAATTAATAATCTTTAAACAATAAATGTGATGCGATAATTTTTGTGGGGTGTGTCTATACCAAAAACATTTAATTAATAAATAGGCATAATTGTCTCTGTCAGAATCATACAAAATTTTAAACAGTAATCAATGTACTGAATCTAACCTAAATCTACCGCCTGCGTTTGAATCCGAAAAGTATAATATTAATTATATTGAATGCATTTCTCATGAGTACCTAGAAATTAAAAACATTGTACTAAATATGTGTGTATTTTTTAAATTTTCTACTCGTAAAGTTATTTATATACATTCCAAGAACATCAAATTGCAATGTTTTAAGGAAATCACAGTGGCAACGCTGTATGCTCATTTTTTACCTGCTAGTGTATAAATGACCCTGAAGTTTACTAATTTCATTCATTTTCGCCGGCGGTGTTGTTACAGGTTTATCTCTGCTGCTTTTGTGATTGTTTGTGATTTATTGTGTTTTGGTTCGTCAGTGCGTGGTGTGTAAGAAATTCGACTATTCTAACCCTGGATTAATATTTCGTCGGAAAGTGAGAATATTGAGCTTATGTTTTTTTAGGTAAAGCAGTGGTGTATCTAATACTGTATTTTAAGTAAATATTGCAAAAATATGGATTGTTTCTTTATATTATCTGAATTTCTGTAAAAAATACCTTACAACGATTACCTATTTATGACTAATGTTAGATCGAAATTATCGAAAAGTGTACCTTATTACAGCGTTGCCATTTTTTAAAGATATCTTCTTCTAACTTATTTGAAACTGTAGAACTGTGCATGATTGTAAATAAATGGTGTTTTATGAACGGAATGTTTTGTCTAGCCTTTCATATTATATGTTTATGGTATATACACCCAATAAACACAAGGTAAGATCTCGGGCCTATGGGGAAGAATCGATATTTATTATCTATCATAGGACCCTATTTACCAATTATTAAAGTATGTATTATCATTATGTAATTCATATTATTTATGTATATGGTGAATAAAAACATTTATTATTATTATTATCTAACCATTCCAATTTCTTCTGACGCGTGATCAGGGCTTATGCAGGGGTTCCCAAACTTTTTCACTTCACGGCGCACGCAAAAAATCTAATAAAGAAAGACATACAACAGTTTCAATATTGGTGCTTTTATTAGGGATATTGTAGACGAACTGGGCGCCTAAATATACAGGGCGATTCACTGAATGTGGTATGTTTAAGAAACCTAATAGATCACCCTGTAGTATCGAAAATTCCTCGAAATAAATTAAAAATGAAAGAATAATTTTAATATATTTTAAAGATTGGTCCAGATTCAAATTAAATAGTAAAAATCTCTGTACTTGTACATTTTTTCATGAAAATCGTCATTTCGTACCACTTTCCGGAAGATCATAACGCTATAAAAATATTAAAAATCAATTTTATTAAAAATGTTTCAGGCGTGGTTCTACGGTATCAAAATGCAAATTTCACGGACATGGACAATCCCGTTTTTTCTCCTTCAAATAAACCTGAAATATGATCTTACTAAACTACACTTTTGACAGATCAAGTTTCCGAATGAACGTTTCCACAAACTAAGTCTATTTAATTAATTTTCCTATTTTTGGGGATAAAAAAAAGATTTGTCAACAATTACAATCCTTCCAATCGACAACAAGTATTTTTCAATGCTGAAATAAGACAACAAAAATAATAGTTTTTTTGCTTGTTTTGAAATATCCTTGTTTCAGATAGAAGGATTGTGATTGTTGCCAAATCTTTTTTTTAACACTAAAAATAGGAAAATTTACACACGAATACATAATTTTTAATGGTTTTCGCATACAAGGTGAGTAGAAAGTACCGGACCCCTTAAATATCTTCAAAACCGTTAAAGCTACGCTTACAAAATTTGCCAATTGGGGGTTTCTGAGCATGCGGAATAGGACGATGATATCGGCACTGTTGCCTGATTTCCCAGTTTTGATGAATGCCATGTATTTTTACTGCAGTAAATTGGGCTTCTCAAATTTAGTAACACACCAAATTGTCTAAATTTTATCTCTACTAGTTGCTGAGATATGGCAATACCGCATTTTCAATAAAAAGTAACGGAACGCTTAAATTTTTTCAAAACCGCTAAAGCTGTGCTTACAAAATTTGGCTTTTGGGGGTTTCTAGGCATGTGGAATTCAACACTGATATCAGCACTGTTGCCACATTTACTAGCTTTGCCCTACACGTAGTCTTTGTTATCTAAAACGGAAAGACTCATTTATTTCAAGTCGATCATTGCTGTATAGTTTCAGATAACAAAACGACTACGTGCAGCAGGAAACTGAGAATTGTGGCAACATTGCCGATATCATTCAGTCATTCCGGTACTTTTACTAACCCGGTATAATGAAAGATATGATTTTAATACATTATGTTTATTTATTCGTTTCCGTCTTGTAACGACATACGTAGGTTATGATTCTAAAAAGATTTTTTTAGCAACTTCCTAATAATAATTTTAAAAATGTATATTTTTCTTCCTTCTCACCAGCGGGATTCCACGCTACTCGGAATTGGAATTTCGAACAGAACAGAACCACTCGGCTCCACGGAACACATCTCTGACGTCATAGGTTATTGAGAATACGTCACCAGAGTCTAAGTGAGTCTTTGAATATAAAACGAACAGGAATGAGCATTGCGAAAACCGCGCACGACTTAAGCGAGAGACAGAAACGGCCATGTTGAAGCTCCACGGATGACTCATGTTTTGCTTCTTGATCGTGGATGTTGGAAACAAATTGGATTTTTGATAGTTTTGAGCAGTTTCAAGTATTAATAATCGTTGTAATTAGTGTAATAAAGTAATTTGTTGGTTGTTTTAGTGATAATATTTATCATTTAGCAATAATATCTCAATAAATTGTTAAAACATTTTCATTATAATATTACTAGGACAATAACGAAAAAGATGGTTAGTTGTGTATCTATGGTTGTTCCCTGACACCAAAACGTCAAAATTCTGGTGTAACATTTCACAGATAAGTGTTTTAATGCCAATTTTATTGAATATTCAGAAATAAAAACTTATTTCGTTTGAATGACATTTAAAGGTTATCCAATAAACGTATCACATAGGCGTACCTGGGGATAAAATTATTATTTTGCATTAATTTTATGTTACATGCTATATATATGCTCTACGTCACTGACCAGACAGAAGCAATAGTCGGCCATATTGAAGCTCCATTACGGTCTCACTTATCTTAACATATGCTCCTTCCTGTAAGTGAGTAAAAGTATGACAGCTGTCACTTGTCATTTGCAATAGTAAACGGCTCAAACAACTTAAACACAGTCCTGTTTTTGGGCGCGTGAAAAAACATTCAAACATCAATATCGTATTTTTTAAAACCATTAAAAATAAGGCATATTTCAGTAATTCTTTCAGAGATTTGGGTACGATGCCTTCGGATTTATTGTAATTAGTACGCCGTTCTTCTACTTTGTGCTTTTTGCGTTTTCATATTGACTAAATATATAAAAAAAATATCGATTTAAAAAAAAATAATTCCGCTATTATATAAAATTATATAAAAAAAATAATGAAGGAACCTCTATAACCTTTCGCTTTAGTTCGCATCCTCCCTATTGTACACCTCCATGATTTTCTCCATAATTTCCCAATGCTTGTCCTTTTGCAAATCTTTCACGAACACCGAATACCACGCCTCGTCGTCCAGGTCTTCCATCAGGGGCAGCTGTACCCCGTAGCATTGAAGAGAGAGCGAAATACAGGCGACTGCAATGTGCTGAGGGGAATAGTCCAACACTACGGGGTCGTGGTGAAAGTCTTGTAGGAATGCCGCGGCTAGTTTGGCTATGGGGATGTTTTCCCACGTTTCTTTACCCAACCTGATAAAATAAAATGCGATTTGCGAGTTGTTTTCGTAGAAAAACCGGCAACACACATTCAGCCGTATACAGGGTGTTATGGAAATGACTTATTATATTTAAACCGGCAAATCCGGAGATGAAAATAAATTGAAGAAAAATAACCATAATTGATAATTGGGTTAAGCGAAATATACACTTTATATGAAATCTGAAAATTCACCTGGCCGCTACTGACGACGTTCGCAATCAATAATTTATCGAGGCAGTCTCAAGTCTCAAAACAGGTCAGCGCATTGTAGGCGGTGTTGTCATATTACAACACATAATTGTAAACGCACATGTTCAGTTCTTGACAACAATACGTCTGTGACCCCCGTTATGATTTCTTGTTCAAACTTTTTAGAAAAAAAACTACAATTTTAAGTACATACTCTCTTACATTCGATCTTATTTTTAAATAATCCGTTTTATAATTAAATTCCATAAAAAAATAAAACACAAAAAGTATGTTTTGCAACAGAACCAACAGTAGATAAAATCACACAAACTTGAAATCACATCACAACATTTATTATTATGAATTATTTCACAATAGAAAAAAAATCGGGTAATGCTACAGCTAACAAAATTCGTATACATCAAGGATGCATAACACTCGGCAACGTTGTTCCAACACAGAGTATCAAAACATACTGAAGCAACGATGCCGAAGGTTAAACATATCAATACGCGCGCGGCGGTTATCTAAGCAAGGAATCATCACCACACGCGGTGTGATCTGGCATCTAGTGACCTACATTGTTGCTAACTGAGACCAGATGGAGCGGTGCGACAGTATGTAGGCAAAAAGGGTCTTCACCTTAGTATTTAGATATTCGATTTAAAACAAAAGTATGTAGACTCTCTCTAGGACACCCAAGGAGTCATCCATTTAAATATAATCAGTCGTTTCCATAACACCCTGTATAAAGCGTACTGCAATCATTTTATAATATATTTCCTAAAGAGTATTTTAAAGCCAAAAAAACAACTGGTTGTTTCCAATTCGCATAGAAAATTTCGTCGTCCTCTGTATAGCCCAGAGGATGACCTCATGAAGTCGAAACGTAGGCCAAAATACAAAATTTGGTCATCTAAGTTAGATTGTATTGACCTGTATCCAACGAGTCCCTTTTGGAAACTTATCAGTGTGATTACTAATAACTAATAACAAGAAATAGGTTTTAAATGTCTTGACAAAAATAAAAACCGAGAAGAATGGTAGAATATGGGCTAATTCAAAAAAGAAAATGTCAGGTTTATCCAAAGATATTACAAACTACAGATAGAAAAATGTACATTTCTAGCTTACGCAACGAATACAAACAGTCTTTCCCACCTCTTTCGGCAATTATTGCAGCATATCCAATATTTAACGCAAAGGTATCTTGCAAAATCACAATTACAAATTTGTTAATTTGACAATTACAACTAGTTTAAGGTTAATCTAATCCGCAATTGCTCTTAAAATAAATTTATTTCCCAATAATTTTATAAACTGTGACAAGGCGATTAGAGATTCTTTAACAAAATATTATTATACTTAAAAGTAATAAACGAATCTTGAACTAATCCAACTGCACTTTGGCAACACCTATTTCTATTTTACTACTGCGCGATCCAGGAGTCAAAATATGAATGAATACTAATCTCGTAAACATTACAACGTTGTTTATATACTTTGGCTGAATTCTGTTTTTTTGGTGATTATTGGTGAAAAATCGTCTTTATTATAAACAATCATGGTGCATTCATCTGTAGTTTGTAAAAGAGTGGATCATTTAAATAAGGATTTATCTTTTCATCGGTAAATATGGTTATGTTTTAATATTTAACCATCTGATATAACCAAACTTCAACATCGTTGCCATTCAGCAAACAAACATTGTAGTTCTCTCTTCCACCCATTACTGATTTTCAATAACATTTCACACAATCACAGCTTCACTTTCCAAGAGTTTTATGAACGGATTATGGGATCTGTAGTTTACGATACCTTTGGGTTTATCTATGTTTGATTATCCAGAGCGAAGTGAAAGTACCTTACCACACTCTATCAATCCTTACATTTACACCCTCAAATTAAAAATGAAACTCACCATCCTTCCATGCTCTTCAAATAATGCAACATGTACTTGTGCGGATGCACCGTGCCCACCTCGAACTTCAACACGCGCATGATCAACAACTCAGCTTGCACGATGGCGTCCCGCATGTTCCAGTACTCGTCCCCGATTTCCAGGGGGCTCGAGCCTCTGTGCAAGGTGTTGTGGGCCACATTGATGATGTCGCGGATTTTGAGCGGGTCGTCTTTTACTTTCCCGGCCAGGTAGAGGGAGCTGGCGGCGATCAGCTTAAGAAATATAAAAAATAAATAAATTCAATAAGAGCGACTGGGGAATTATAAATAACAGAGGTATCGATCAAATTTGTAGCCTAGTTTGTTCCGATTTACTGAAAGATACAGGGTGTTAAAATTTTTTCAAGTTATTTCCGAAACGGGTTTAGTAGTAATTAGGAATGCGGGACAAATCGGGACGCATCAGATTAAATTGGGATACTCCCGCCTAAATCGAGACGTCTGGCAACCCTGCCTGGGACACGGACACCCTGTATAGACCAGAAAATCTCATTTTACCGGACAAGGTCAAAAAGTGATGAAGTAATAGTATATTACATTCAGTGGCGGTTCTTCCACAGGAGCACATGCGCACGTGCACCCCTAGAACAAAACGAATAAAAAATATTAATTTATATTCATTGAATATTATTTATCGTATAAAAGTCCGACCCTCCTTAATATTTTATCGTACCGTCAAACTAAAAATGTCCGACCCTCCCTAATATTTTGTCATCAAACCAAACTGTATAGATCCGGCAACCGTACCTCGGTCGAGGTAAATGACGATTATGACAAGACTTCCTCGCACGTGCGATTAAGTAATGTAGTTTCTCTGTAGTAACAGATGGCGGGTGGTAGCGGGGGAAAGGGGGCTATGGCGATTTAACATGGATAGGGCGCACAGTTTTTGTGTGCTGTTGTCTGTTCGTGCATCTAGTTAGAAATTCGAGCGTGTATGTTTTAATATTATATTTTTATTAAGTTAAAATGAATAGTTGACGGAGGACTATTTAAGAAATAACTTTAGCTCTTTGAGTTTGGAGCAAAAATTGAAGTGAAGAATGCGGAAACATCTAAACCCGAAATTAATTTAACGCAGACCACAAAGGGTAAATCTAGGGACTATATTAGAAAGTTTAAAAATGAAATATATGAAAAAAAAATGTATAGAGTTTATTCCAAACTTAATGAGGCTGTTATTGATCAATTTTCTACAATTAAGAACCGAAGAATGGACTTTACGTTTAAGCACTATTGTGTAGGGTCGATAAATGTTGCGTATTTCGATAAATGATACTCGATATGATTTTAAACCATTTTATTTAAGGATTTAAACTAAAAAACACTGAAAATAAAAACTTGACAGTTTCGTGGCTCAATTCGTTCTCGTCATAAAACAGTTAACTATTGTTCTCGTCTTGGTTGCGCCTAATGACGTAGCCGTAGATGGCGTAGTGGTATTAGACATCATTCGGTTTCCTTGAAAACTCGTAGATGGCGGTAGTAGTATTGGACATCATTCGGTTTTCTTAATAGCTCGTAGATGACTTTAGTAGTATTAGTAGTGGACTGTATAAATATTGTTACGAGGGTTGCATGCGACGACGTTAAGATCCGACAGCTATACACACTAAGAAATCCTTTCTTATTTTCGAAAAGTTGTATTTGCTTGTGTAAAATTAAAAAATAAATACACATATGTTTTACCTAATGCATTTTCTTATTATTTTTTTCCTTTCTATATTTAAAACGCCTAGAAAGTAATTGTTTGGTCGTTATAAAATTTTAAAAATAATTTCACCATACTTGTGAACGGTCACGAGCCGCCACTGATTACATTATAAGTCTAGAAATACTGTTTTTTTGTACAGGTAGGTACTTAAGATGGAAGCTATTGAAAAAAACACTTTTCGGACGTGTTCTGTATACTTATTATTTTTACGGCAACAATCACTTTCGTTGCTACTTTCTATTATTTAGCACAAAAATCCTCACTAGAAACGTGCAAGTGTTAGCGTGTTAATTTTGTTAAGTGCCAACAAAATAACCTGTAAGTCTTGCGTTTGTTAAGTAGCAACAATGCCGAATGTTATAACATAAATGCCTAAAATTATCGCTATTTTCAATTGACCATCCTGTAGGTATGTCAAATAGAAACTATACATACAAAATGAAGAAATATATTATATAAAATCTGTATGTCTTATGTAAAAGGAGAGTTATTGAACCTTAATTTGTTTTATCGATCATTTCGGTTCAATCAATTATAAATGGTAATTTGTAGGACTTTGATTTCAGCCTAATAAATTCGATAAACGCGTGTATGTACCTACAAGGATTGTTTTGGCGATGGACTAGAAATAAATCATGGAAACATTTGCTATTGGAAGATAAAGATTATAATAATTGGAATCTATTTTTAAAACCAGTTGCAATAAGTAGCTTTTGGATTTATTTATTTATACAGGTTGGATAAGATTCGAAACACAGAAGCCTAAATCTGCAAGCGTTCTTATCTGGCAATAATTTCCAGCCGGTTGCAAATTTCGTTGTTGGGTTGTGGCCGAGTTTCTAACTGGTTGCTGCTTTTTGTCTCTGTGAACGGGTACAAATGCCGAACCTTCACCTGCACTTTAGCCATTTATTTTTTTTAATTCTTCTTTTGGGAAACCAAAGATCGATAGCCAACGTGTCCAAGATAAGGAGGGCCAGTACAGGGATCTCGGAAACCGTACGAGATACGAAGTCGGTTAAATGGAGGTAAAGTTGCGCATTTACGTGCCTAATAATATGCTGTTTAGAAAGTTTTAAAATTCCGAGTAGTTCCGGAGATATCCGGAAAAAAAAACGAAATTCTCAAAAATCGTTTGATTGTTTTTCTGGGTTTTTTGAGATCGAATTCTAATGTAAATTGCACTTTTGAATTGCCACTTTTTCCGCTCTATCTAACAGCGTTAATTGTTTTGTAATCCGACGAGTCGTCAACTTTCTTTTTTTAAATACGATCCTGCCTTCCTGATATTGGAATTTGAGAGCTTTTTTCTCCCGAATGCAACGATGTATGATGTATGACACATTGTGGTTTAATGACCTTTCGAGGGTTTTTTGAACAACATCAGGAAATTTTGGGATACGGTCCTGTATTTCTCCTAAATTTATAAATAATATCTCATAAGTAAGCTCTAAATTTTTACTTATGTTGGACTAGTTCATTAAATAACAAATAAGTGAACACAATACAGAAACATTATTTCAAAGTTCTGTTGATTCGGGATGTAAAAGAAAAGTAGGAGGTTGAAACAAAAAAATTAAGATGGTGACGAGTGATTTGTCTCACTTGGTATTCCCATAAGATCGTTTGAGAGCGTTTTAAGAGGTTTTCTATTTTCCAGAAAATATGGAACATAAATTTACAAATGCTGAAAAGTTTGATATTCTATCGCATGTTTTGTTTTATCTCAAAAAAACTGTTATGTGGCAGTTAGAAGATGTTATTTGTGCTTAGAGAATAACGGAAATCAATTTGAACACTTGATTATGTAGTTCCTTACTTTTTTCGTTGTTCGTCTTATTACTGTTTTGGAATGATTTGTGTTCACTTATTTGTGGGTTATTATTAAATTATTTGTTATTTATTGAACTAGTCCAACATAAGTAAAATATTTAGAGCTTACTTATGAGATATTATTTATAAAATTAGGATAAATACAGGACCGTATCCCAAAATTTCCTGATGTTGTTCAAAAAACCCTCGAAACGTCATTAAACCACAATGTGTCATACATCGTTGCATTCGGGAGAAAAAAGCTCTCAAATTAAAATATCAGAAAAACAGGACCGACTTTAAAAAAAGAAAGTTGATAATGGCCCTTCGAAGACGACTCGTCGGATTACAAAACAATTAACGCTGTTAGATAGAGCGGAAAAGTGACAATGCAAAAGTGCAATTTACTTCAGAATTCGATCTCAAAAAAACCCAGGAGAACAATGAAACGATTTTTCAGAATTTCGTTCTTTTCCGGATATTTCCGGAACTACTTGGAATTTTAAAACTTTCTAAACGGCATATTATTAGGCACGTAAATGCGCAACTTTACCTCCATTTAACCGACCTCGTATCTCTTACTGTTTCCGAGATCCCTGTACTGGCCCTCCTTATCTTGGACACGTTGTATATCCACCAGCATTTATAGTACTAGGGTAGTTGGATTTGAATTCAGTGATACAGCATGTTTTTGTCATTATGTACAATGTTAAAAAATTTACCAAGTTACTAGTTTACGTAAGTAACTACAAAATAAATCCAATTTTAAACTCTAAAATGTCACAAACTAGATGAGCGCGCACTGCTTTTAAAATACCTTCGTTCCGGTATTCAATTCAAATTGTAACGCAAATAATACTTTACCGAACACTGAAAAATAGCCGGGACTTTCTTGCGAGAAAGCCGGCTCGGTTATCACACGATTACGGACGAAATATATGAGGTAAGTATAGTATCACAAACACTTTTAATTAAATTAACACAAACCCAAAAATTCCCTATTAGCGCTTTAATAAATAACTGTACGTAATATAATTAAAAATAACGAAATGGTGGCCAACTTCCCACGACGCGGTGTTGTCGGAATGACCCTTAACACGGCCTGTACTGCAGAAGGTAATGCTTCAACTGTCAAATCTGACAATTGACTTCTGAACTTAACCTACAAGTCTTCCGACCCGAGCCTTTTGTTTTGGCATGGATATTTAAAGAATAATGGAAAGTAAGTTAACCAAACCACGCCAAAACTAAAGAAAATAAAACAAATCGGTAAAAACAACAAGTCAAAAGTAAACAAACCCGATCGAGCAAACGCGCAGAATACAAACCCGCAATTCCGTACCGGAACGCGGATCATTCTGACGGTTGCAAATCGACCGTCAATCGATAATTTTTTAAATTATTTTATGCATGCCACAGGCAGTTTGTAACTATTTCTGACTGCTCTGTGAACGAATCTCCTAATAGTAATAATAATACTAAATAATATACAGCCGGTTCAAAATGCAGTCGGCAATATTGCTAACTTTCTTATTATAAAAGCTACGAATTCGATTAAATTGGCAAAGTAGTGTAGTTTCTTACGCTGATTATTATGATGATGTCAAAAAAACAATTGAACGTCAGAATTACGCGATATTAACAAAAATGTATTTTTTTTAAATGGAATGCACTATATCCGCTATAACGGTTTGATAGAGAGTGGAACAAAACATATCTTTCTTATGAAATTATCCATTTCATATCACAGACGGCTGTGCAGCAATAACAGGAATTAAAATATGTATTATATGTAGATATGTACCGGGTGTCCCACTAAGAATGGCTCTCGGCCGTATCTCTGAAAGTGTTAGTCGTATGGCTTGCGGAAAAAATTTTTAATATGAAAAGTGATCATAAGAAATTGCTGGAAATTATTTTCAAGTTTCTCAGTCGAGCGCTAGAGGGCGCAACCGTAACAGTAAATCCGTAAAGCTTAGTTTTTTCAAAAGTTGCCGCGTTAAGGTATATTGAAAATAGCATTTTCGTATACTTTAAGGTTTTATGAAGAAAATTTACTTATAACATATTTTTGTCACTTTTAAAATAAAGTGGCGGGGGAAGGTTGAACATTATTTTAAATAAATGCCTACAACTCCGGGTTCGCTCAACAGAATTTAGTGAACTTTGTTTTGTTAAAAAGTGGTTCCCTTACTCTATACTTTACTGTATAAACTATGACAATATGACTTTTAAAGTAGGCGCTAGAGGGAGATATTTTACAACTTAACAAACATTGCGCATTTTTTCAAAAATTTTAAATACAACAGTATATTTAATTTTACTTCATCACAAAGATTAATAAAAGCCTAAAGAACTGGCGGAAACCACAACTTGATATCTTTTTTCAAACCGGAGATATTAACAAGAACAAAAATAAACACGGAAAAATATGATTATATTTAAGTTTCAACGGTACAGGTTTTTTCAAAAGTCAAATAGGCCTTGGAAAAACAAAATCTAATTTAAAATTAGGTGCTTTCACGTCAAAGTTTTTATTTGACTTTTGAAAAAACCTGTACCGTTGAAACTTAAATATAATCATATTTTTCCGTGTTTATTTTTGTTCTTGTTAATATCTCCGGTTTGAAAAAAGATATCAAGTTGTGGTTTTCGCCAGTTTTTTAGGCTTTTATTAATCTTTGTGATGAAGTAAAATTAAATATACTGTTGTATTTAAAATTTTTGAAAAAATGCGCAATGTTTGTTAAGTTGTAAAATATCTCCCTCTAGCGCCTACTTTAAAAGTCATATTGTCATAGTTTATACAGTAAAGTATAGAGTAAGGGAACCTCTTTTTAACAAAACAAAGTTCACTAAATTCTGTTGAGCGAACCCGGAGTTGTAGGCATTTATTTAAAATAATGTTCAACCTTCCCCCACCACTTTATTTTAAAAGTGACAAAAATATGTTATAAGTAAATTTTCTTCATACAACCTTAAAGTATACGAAAATGCTATTTTCAATATACGTTAACGCGGCAACTTTTGAAAAAACTAAGCTTTACGGATTTACCGTTACGGTTGCGCCCTCTAGCGCTCGACTGAGAAACTTGAAAATAATTTCCAGCAATTTCTTATGATCACTTTTCATATTAAAATTTTTTTCCGCAAGCCATACGACTAACACTTTCAGAGATACGGCCGAGAGCCATTCTTAGTGGGACACCCGGTACAACTTATGGGGTGCGCTGTAAGAAGTTAAATTCTATGAGTGCACAAATGGATTGGTGCGCACGATTTACCGGTCATATTTTTAAAGGTTACTCGGCGGTTGTCTTGCGCACAATGTTGTCGCCGTCATATAGGCAAACCCGCCGGTATTGGTGCTGGTTTGGTTGCCAACCAACGACGACCGTCCAGAACCGAAATCATTTGTACGAATGTAACGATATTAAAAATCTATCGATACGTGGATGATAGATATAAAAATTAATTTTAAAAGTGGCTTTTCAGTGATGGCCACAAGGCCATCTTTTATACCAGAATATAGATTGTTCATTTCCCAGTAAAGAAGGACTTGATGCACCAAAATATTGCTAATACTTTCTAGTAGAAGCGGCAATACTGCATGTCTGAAAATATTTTTAAAAGTCCATATACACTTATGTAAGCTACCAAATTTTGAAAGCGATATTGATTATGATTATAAATTCCATAAAATTGTTATCAGACTTTAATAAACACTTTTGTAGTACACCTTTGATTATTTGTTAATGACATTTATGAAATAAAAAAAATTGCATATAAATTGGTTTTTAAGTACCTTGAGAAAGTTACAGAATAATTGCCAATTTCTATAGCTATACTATGCTAATAGCAGATAACATCAACTGGGTAAAATAAAGGATCATATTTATTTAATTCATATACCTTCTTTTGAAGATTAATAATCATAAAGTTTAAAAAAATAAACCTAAAAGACCTAAACCAGCCCCTTCTGAAGTATTTAATTAGAAAATTTTAAAATCTACTTACAAAAACATCATAGTTGGAATAGTCCACTTCTTTAAAGAACCTGTGCATAACAACAGCTGAAGTGGCCAGTGTTAAAGGCTGTGCGTTAAGCTTAACCCCACATTCGAAAATAAACCTAGCTGGTGTGAATCCACCCATAAAGTCAAGTTGACGGTAATCCAATGAAGCCACCCTACGAGACTTTTCTCTTTGAAGTTCCATTACATCAATAACATCCTTCATGTTAAGGGTTGCAGAATGTCTGAATTAATATAAAAAAGGATTATAATGAATGTTATTACATTACTAACATAATAATGGCAATGATAAATATTCTTCAGCTACAAAATGGTAATAAAGGGTTAGTTAAACAGATAATATTGAAGGCCTAATTTTTAAGTATTATACCGAGATTAATGCACAGGATATCTACATAAAAACCATCATTATTCATGCTTTCTTAAATCTATTGAATTGAATATGCCAACAGCATACTCCAAGGATTTCAACAAAGGACAAAATGGGTTCTTAGGTATCTAATAATAAAGAATCCCTAGTATGTAGATCTGGAGCTTTAAATAAACTTGTAATGTCAAAACTAGTTTCTAACTATAATTCCTACTAATTTTACTTTTAATATCAATTGAACGTATTTCATTCGTAGTGTTGGTGTTTTTGTTGGTGATGATACTAACCTCCAAACTTTAGACTAAAACCGGAAAAATGTATGCACCGGTAACTAACTACAGCTGAAATTACTAGAGAATGAAAGTATGAACCTAATTTGCTCACTCTTTGATAATTATACTTTTCTGCTAGTCAAATGTAGGTCAGTCAAAAATAAAAGATTCAAAGAACGAGTGAAACACGTTTACATTTCGTTTTATTTTTCGCTTGGAGCAATTTCAGCAATTTCTTCCCATTTATTTACCCTTGAGATCAGTTTGGCTTATACTTCCAGTAAAACACCAATTGAGTAATTTGTGCTGTCAACTTATAGGCGCAGATTATGATGTCGCAAAGTAGGTAAATCGACCCTTATAGCAAATGGGAAAAATATAACGACCGAAAAATGTTTTTGTTTACCTTTCTTTTACCTAACCTATAAAAGTGTAAAATTATTTTTCAAAGTATCGAAGGCACCATATAAAACTTTATTGAACCTTTATTTAAAAAATGGAACAGGACGAAACTCCTAAAAAGTTTAAAAAAAATAAACCTAAAAGACCTAAACCAGCCCCTTCTGACGACGGTTCCTCTTCAAACGAACTAGTTATTGTAGATGAAAATAGTTCAAACTCAAAACCGTTAATAAAGCCTGCCTTACCCAAACCTATCGCTAGTACTAGCGGTAACAATAATAAAAAGCGTAAGAAACGAGACAGTGCCTCGAGCGATGAAGAAAGATGGTTAACGGCTATTGAAAGTGGAAAACTGGAAGATGTAGATGACGAGCTTAAAAAAATTAAACCAAAAGATCCTGCTTTAATGACGGCGAGGCAAAGGGCTATGTATGATAGAGGGGGCGATGGCCATCCTGCAACACCTACATTAATGTCCTTGCCCACTGGTAAGCTATTACAACAGTGCTATCAGCTTCTATGGCATTATTACTGCATAAATCCATGTAAATATTATATTAATTAATTGTATATCAGTAGTAACTTTGGTTCTTTATTTATAATTAATTTTAGGATATAAAGAGAAAGTGATGACTGCCGAAGCGCTTCAAAAAGCTGCCATTAAATCACAGAAAAGGAAGCAATTGGCAGACGAAAAACGAGAAAAAGACAAAAAGAAAACAATGGAACGACTTCTTAAAAAACAAGATTCTAAAACGAAGCAAACAAAGTCTAAAACTACAAGAACCAATGCTCCACTTATTATTTACAAGCAAACATGTGACATGACAATAGTATCATTTCCAGAAGGAACTGACTATCCTTTACAACCTGTGAAAGCACCAGAACCAAAGAAGCCCATTCCGTGCAGTATGGGATGTGGGAATTTTAAAAAGTATTCTTGCTCTCGGACTGGTGTACCATTGTGTAGTTTAGAGTGTTACAAAAGAAACATGAATAGAATTATTTAAAAATGTTTTTTGAATCATTGTGTGCCAATAGACCATTTAACTAATATCTGAAAAGGTATGTAGGTATTTAATACTCAAAATCTTATTGATGCAAACAATTTATTAAGAAGAAAAAATAGTCAATAAGATTGAAAGATACTTGCAAAATAGCTAAATTTTTTTTTTTCTTTTAGTAAAAGCATAATAATTTGTGAAAATACAATGCAAATATAAAATTCGTGGAACACTTATTCAGATCTGAAGTCTTTGGCAGGGCAAAGTTCCCCTTTAGCTACATTGATATATTAGTACAGGTCAGAAACTGTATAAAAAATGACCACTATTTTTATTGTAACTGCATACTAAACTATAAATAGACAGCGTAAAGATCCGGCCGTTCGTTTCTAGGCACTCCTTTCTGATAGTCGATAAATTTCTGTGGTTAAATTTGACGGCATCTGTCAAAAGTTCTCGGTCAAGTTCGAAAGGTCCATTATTAGTATTTTTTGAGCAAATTTCCAAAAATTATACATAATTTTGTGAATCGCAGACCTGGTAATTATATTATTTTAGTATTAAGTAAAAATATGTATTATTTAAAATATCTTAACCTAAAAATTGCGACTAATTGTTTTTCTAGAAATATGGATAAACCGCCACAAGAGACCCTTGAGCAGGATCTCCAAGAGGAAGGACAGTTTGTCGTTGATGATGTTAGTAAAATCATAAAAGACGCCATTGAAACGGTTATAGGCGGCAATAGCTACCAACAAAATAAAGTCAATAATTGGACAACTGCTGTGGTTGAAGCATGTACCTCTGAACTTACCAAACTAATGAAGCCTTACAAATATATTGTTACATGTACCATTATGCAGAAAAACGGCGCAGGATTACACACTGCCAGTTCTTGTTATTGGGATAATAATACTGACGGTAGTTGTACCGTACGCTGGGAGAACAAGACAATGTTCTGTATTGTATCCGTATATGGGTTAGCTATCTGAGATTAAAAATATAATTGAATTTTTAGACCAAAATGATCAGTAAGTTTTTTTAATCAGGTAGCCTTTTAATTAGTTTATCTCGAGGTCTTTTTTTTTTTTAATAATCATTAAAAAAATTATTAGGAACTGATAACATTAAAATGTTAAATCATACTAACAGGGTAGTATTATAGTAGAGATAATTAGTAACAAACTGTTGTGTTTCATAGATAGGTAGGTAGGTTTGTATTGTTATGCTTTTTTCATCCGTCCTACTTTCAAATGACCAAGAATATAAGGAAAAATCCTTTAGGTCTCTATAAAAATTATATACATATGTACCACATATGAGGAGTCCAAGTAGAGGAACATCATTTAAACATTTTTTTTACCTAATCAGTTGAACCAGTGCCGTATTACCGCAGCTATTGTGTGGGGAGGGGGGGGAGGGGGGGGGGGGGGGGGGGTTAAATTATTTCCAGCCTTTGTCACATAATATGCCTAACCCAGAAACCACCTGACAATTTTTAGGCCATAGTTTGGGTCTAGCATGTAAATGATCCTATAAACATGACACAAAAAATACAATGGCAGTATTGCAATTAAAATTTAACTATTTTCAACGTTTGTCCCTTACTCTTGCTTAAAAGGTACCTAATTAAAAAGAACAATGATTGTGTAATATCATAAAAGCATGCCTTATAGATGTAGGCTTTGTCGACTTAGGTAAATTATTTTAGTCTTAGTTAATGTTAAGATTTTTGTTTCATAAGTGATATTCCATATTGTTCTTTAAGTTCTGATTATCAATAAATTATTATTGGTTGTGAAATGTCATTTATCTTAGATTCTTTTAAATAAATAAGAGGCAACAATAAGCAATGCGTTTAAATATCCACAACAGTCCTTGCCATTTACAGATACTGCAAATTTAATCTAATAAAAACCATATAAAGCAATATGAACTAAAATAAACCCTTAGCCTGGTTTTGTAGTTTAGTTCTTATAGGTTCTGTCAGTATAATTATTAATGTTATGGTACTTACATCAATATGACTTGCCAATCTGTTCAATATACTATACATACGATATTATGGAGAATTCATATATGGGCTAGTTCTAGGTAAATCTAAATAGAATATAGGTACTTTTATGTCTATTATCTATGTGATTGACCGAGAACGGTAACTGAGAAAGCATTCTGGACACTTGTGAGACAAAACTTTATACTGATATGCGAGACATATAATAGTGCATGATGTTATAGCCTTTTTTGGGATAAAATCGAAATATTTTATATAAATACTTTAAAATCTTATGATGTAGGTACCACTTCCAAGGACCTACTCCAAATAATACGATAATGAATAACTTGAGCGTCTGACTGCGCAAAGTGCTAGTATTTCATTCAGATATAAATAATTATCTTGCCTAATAGTACCTATATCAAAAAATCAGTCTTGCTGATATAGCGTGAAGTTACCCCCTTTTTCCTGTCCCTTTCTAGGCCGACTCTAGGCTCTGGTAGACCCTAGGCAGACCGCCAAGCTTCAATTTTTGTTTTCGACTTGGCTCAAGAAAATATGGAGCTTGCTGATATAATGTGAGAGCGAATAATAATCGGTTAAGCGCACTAAACCAGTTGATGAGTGATGACACTGAACCCGCGCGATGATCATATTTTTGTTTTATGACATGACAATAAAATTATAAAAACAGTAAATATAAATGCGAATCTATCCTAAAGAAGCGCGCATTATTGTTAGTAATTAATAGAAATAATCCTGTATATTCCTCGCAGAGCCCTGCTGCCTGTACTAATTTGAAAATTTTTCTTGACAATATTTCTTCAAATCATTTCGTAGTGGTTTATGTTTGATCACCCTGTAGATATCTATTGACCGACGAACTGTCTCGATTGGCCAACATTGCGCATGGTATTACAGCGTTGTCAGATATAACATGATATTCAACGATTATAAGATAAATGCTCTTGATTGATTGTTACACACAAATTTCTCTAGATTTCCTATGAATTTTACCATAATTTAAAAAATTGGTTTTATTAACATTTTCTCGGACTTCCTTAACAATTAGCCCAAAATTTTTGCCTGTGACACATTTTTTCTCATTTTTTTTTTATCTAAGAAAAGGGAAGAATCCTCATCTCTTTTTATCTTCTGTCTGTTTCTGTTTTCATTCGAGCAGGTAACCGGTTTGATATGTCTTTGTTAGGAAATACAAACAATCGACGGACGTGACCCAAAAGTATATATTTTTATCCAGTTTACGACAGACTCGGCACAGTCTTACCATATTGCGTTAAGAATTACCATTTTTTCCACAAACAACTTAAACGAACAAACACTGAAAAACAACAAATAATTTTATTTAACAATAACGACAAATAAGACAGTTGTTAATCTGGTATTGTCAAACGTGGAAGCAGGTATGAAAGAAGGCCGTTCCAATTGTATAAAAAGTATGTTCCGGACTCTCGGAGGCGACGTAATGTATAATTAACAGAAAACGACAAAAAACTCACCGATTTTTTTTTGTGGAAAGTTGTTTACAATTGACCTAAGAATGTGAATTGTTTATTCTTCAAAGACTGTGAACCAAAGTCGTATCCTCCTTGATCGTATCGATAATTACAGAAGGTAGATTTCTGGGGCTTAATAGAGAAATAAATCATCGCCTTTGCTGTTACGACCTTTTAATGACCTTTTCTTACAAAGTAGGAAGTTGGAATGGAATACACAATAGGTGATCACTCAAAAATCATTTAGTCAAAGAATAAATAATTCTAAGAAGTGGCAACGCAGCGTAGTCTAGTTTTCCACCTGTCTGTCACCTAGCTGTCAACCGTCAGGTCGCTAGCCGATCATTAATCATTGATCGTACCGAAAGGTCCTATCTCTGCAGAAACGCCTTTTACACGCGGAAAAACCTCGTGAAAATGCAGTGAAATATCTGGGACCAAGAAAATCTGAGAGAAAAAATATTTTTGTAGCTGAAGCTCACCTTCAAACCAGGCCACTTTTCCAGATAGGCCTTTAATCAAGGCTGGCCTGAAACGGACGTCGATCCTGTGACTTTTCCGAGCAGTGAAGTGTACCGTCGATTTTCAAGTTGAATGGTGGTTTTCTCTGGTTTACATTTAAAATATAAAGTTTTATGGACATTATCTCCTAGAATATTAGTTACTTATGTGAAAAAATCGTTAAATATATCACGGACTTGGGTTCATATGGCTGTGCTGTAGTAATATCTTCTTAGTGTTACTTTAAGTAGGTCCCAGGACTCCTACATTTTTCGTCGCTTGAAAAAAAATTTATTCAAAATTACGAGAAAACAAGAAAATATGAGCCGAGGCGGTAGTGTCGGGGCCCGGGTGCAGGTTCCCGATGAACTAAGAGAAGTCCTGTTAGAGTTTACAATTAGTTACCTGTTGGAGCAGCCGGGAGATGTAATATCCTATGCCGCAGACTATTTTAGTAGGTTAAGGGAAGTTAGGTGCAGCTCGCTGCTTTGTGATGGAGCTGGCCCCTCAGATACCCTATCTCCCGATGAATCGACTTTATCTAGAGAAGAGGGTAAGTGCCTATATTTTTATCATAAGTAATTTTACTCGATAACAAAGTTGTTTCTACTTGAATTACATAATATAAGAAAAGTCCAGCCGATATCTGGGCTGCTTGCTTGCAATGTACCTACTATTAGACTGATGGTTCCTTGTGGCAAGAATGAGGATGTCCTTGATATCCAGTTTAATAGTATTTATATGTTAAAAATATAAATGGTTTTACGTTAACTAACCACTTAAGACCGCGGCAAAATACTCTTTATTGATATAATAAGATATTAATCTTGTTCATGAAACTGATATATAACTTATCAAATACTATAATACTCTTACAGAACAGTACAAAAATGTGTAAATAGAAAATACCTATAAGTCAAAATTAAATACAGAAATAAATAATTACATAATATAAAATCACACTGTGGGTAACACTGCATACAAATAAAAAATTATAAAAGAAAATGAAAAAATACAGTAATAAAAACATAATAAAACGATAATTATAAACTGTAGAAATCTACAATTACAGAAATTATCGTTATCTTAAACTCCAAAGTGTTGGTTATTCAATTTAATTATTGATTTTAAAAATAATATTTTAATCATTCTGCCATTTGCCCACGGATTGTTCATTTGTTTTTAGTTCTCCTAACCAAAACCTAAACGAAATAATTTTTATACTGGGTGTTTGGTTAATACAACAGGATACTTGGAGAGGTGTACTTAAAACACTGGTTTTACTGCTAACAAAAACTTAATTAAACGGTGTTGTTTATCGACTCTAATAAAGAGTACCGTTTTTATTATAGTTTTTTTTTATCTAAAAATGACTTTCAATAACTGTTGAAACCAAAGATCTTATAAACTCAAAACAAAAAAGATGCCAAAAAAATCAAATTTGAGTTTCAGGAAAGTTGCCTCTGGTGACACAGTAGAGAAAGATTTTTATAACAGAATGATAGAAGCAGTGGCGTATCCAGGCATTAACCGGGGGGGGGGGGGGGGGGATAAGAAAAATGAGTCCCCGACAACACCCCCCCCCCCCCCGGGCCGCCCCCCGTAAATACGCCACTGGATAGTTGTAAGGGTAGTCCCTGTGCCAAATATCAACTTGATAGTTTAAAAGCTATCCACAAGTTGTTAAAAATAAGAAGAAAATTCCTTCAGAAAAATATAAATGGTTGGTTAAGTGGATTCTGGAGTACCTCAAACGAGTTTTCTCCCCGAGCGTTTATTTCTGTTTTAGGAAAAAAATGTTCAAGGAAAAAAAAATTTATAATGCAACTAATATTGGAGGACAGTATATATTTTTTGTTGGGGAAGATTTTTATATTTAATTTTATGTACTGTTCCACGTAGAACGAAATTATGGACTCCAATTAGTAATAAAATTTAGACGTCTTTTGTTCGACATTTTTCACCAAAGACGCCTTTTAGATTAGTAATTTACGTCCCAAAATACCAGAAAAAAAAACATTGAGGTGACAAACCAGTTAGCTGGCTTTGGGGTCAATTTTGGATAAATAATAATGTTTCTCCGACAATTGAAACAACATTTTTTGGGCTTCCCTTTAATAAATTTAGCCATAAGATTAACGAAAAAAGTATTTTTAATACCTGCAAAATATTTTTTTATTAATAATGTTTTAGAGCCCTGTAATTGATATAGTAATTTGGGATTAATTCCAATAATTGATAACCCAGTGATTGATATGTTTTATTAGCAAACAATAATTATAATAACTTAAAAATTAAACTAAAATTAGGATTTAAACCATAAACATATAATATAAAAGGGGAGACAACACATTCCATTCATAAAACATCATTTATTTACAATCATGCACAGTTCTACAGTTTCAAATAAGTTAGAAGAAGATGAATTTAGAAAATGGCAACGCTGTAATAAGGTACACATTTAGATAATGCCGATCTAACATTAGTCATAAATAGGTAATCGTTGTAGGTATTTTTTACAGATATTACAGATATATTAGAATAAAAAATAATACAAGAAATTCACTTAAAATATAGAATTAGCTACACCACTGCTTTACCTAAAAAAAAACATAACCTCATTATTCTCACTTACCGACGAAGTATTAATCCCGGGGTTAGAATAGTCGAATTTCTTACACAACACGCACTGACGAACCATTATAGATGGCTAATAAATAGCTTTAAATAGTTTTAGTTTGAGAAAAACTAAAAATTAATCCAAAAGCACAATAGATCACAAACACTCACAAAAGCTGCAGCGATAAACCGGTAATAACACCGCCAGCGATAATAAATGAAATTAGTAAACATCAGGGTAATTTTTATACTAGCAGGCAAGGCATCCTCTAGTGATTTTTTACTGCTTATCCATGTCTTTAGTGAATTTTTGCTGCGTATCCATGTCTTTTAAACAGCCCTATTTTTTTAAATATTTTTTCTGACTCTGGTCATTTTAAAGCATTTTTAGGTATCAGTCATCACTGCTATCAGTCCAGTAGCTTTTAAATTACTAAGTAATTTAAAAAATTCTGGATTCATTTGATGTTTACTGGGTATCCAAATAAAAGGCCTGCGTATCCAAAAGTACGTTAAAAAATGCCTTGCTAGCAGGGAAAATGAGCATACAGCGTTGCAAAACAATAGAAAACAATCACAAAAGCACCAGCGATAAACCGGTAACAACACCGCCAGCGATAATGAATGAGATTAGTAAACTTCAGGGTAATTTTTACACTAGCAGGTAAAATGAGCATACAGCATTGCCACTGTGATTTCCTTAAATCATTTCAATTTGATGTTCTTGGGATAACTTTACGAGTAGAAAATTTAAAAAATACACACATATTTAGTACAATATTTTTACTTAACAAGTACACATGAGAAATCCATTTTCAATATAATTAATATTATACTTTTCGGTTTCAAATGCAGGCGGTTAAGTTAGGACTCTCAGTACAAATTTTCCTTTTGCATTAGCTGTTACAAGAACAGTTACATTTCCTTCCTAATCCCCACCCACTGAATGTTCAAATACCACTGGGCAAACTATACAGGGTGTTATGGAAATGACGTATTATATTTAAACGGGCAATTCTTGAGATGAAAACAAATTTAAGAAAAATATCCAAAAATGGCGCTTTAATTTAATATGCCCTGTACATGACCTGACGTCAAACCAAAATTAAGCACGTGGTGACACTGGGAGAAAGATAAACAAAACAACATATGGCGGAAAACGTCGAATTTTGAGCAGTGTTGTCACTCTTGTCAAAGGTTCATCCGGTGGTCTGGGAAATAATATAATTTTTTCATATATTGGAATTTAACATCTAGAAATTTTTAGTAACTGCACGTTTTAGTCTGTTTCGATTTTATTCGGTCGATCGATATTGCGTTATTTGTAAATATCTAAAAATACAGCGTTGCCACTTTCGATGTTTTACAAGGTTATATTCATAAATTGCGGAATTTCCTTCTGTAATATTACTTTCCTGTATAATTAATTATTGTCTCGGAAATGGCAACAGCGCTATTTTTCCGAATATGTACGAAGCACTCGACCCTTGGTTGGACTCGTCTATGTTAAGACTGAATGGGAGGTCCTGTTGTTGTAAACATAATTATTTCATCATTCTTCATTAAAGGATTAAAAATTGTTGTAGGCCCATTAGAAATTCGCGTTTTTATTATTCCTGACTTTCTATTGCGAAATAATTTGTATCCTATCTTCTGTGTATGCTGTTGATCTATGTGTACAATAGTGTAATTATGCGTCAGTGTTTAGTGCTTTTGTGTAATCTGATAATAGGTCCATATCTTCAAAAGAACTAATTTGAAACTCGGGGGTGTGTGTTTCTTTAAGTGATTTAGTGTAATTTGTTCTGTTTCACTATGTATTTTTTTCTCTCGACGATATGCCGGTTATGTTCCGAGATTGGAAATAAGAGGCGGAATGGGGTTTAGTGAGTATAAGCTTAATATGCAGTCCCATACTATCATCAGGGCACGTGATGAGCATAAACCTCTTCCCATAGAAAAAAGAACTGAACGTGTCTGTGCCCTGGATTCCTTACTCGTGCCGGCGGCGTGCATTTAATTTCTTAGTAAGCTAAATGTTTATTTTTATAAGAATATAAAGTTTTACACTTTTCCACAGTTTGGAAACATTGCGCCATAACATGTGTTTATTACACAGCTGGGCAGTGTAATATGATTGTGCCGCGGAGTGGCCTGTGGGTTTATGGGTGAATTACCCCACTTTTTAAACGTTCGATTTAAAAAAAATATATGTAGCGCTTCTCTGGGACACCCAAGGAGTCACCCATTTAAATATAATACGTCATTTCCATAACACCCTGTATACATATACTTGAATATGTTTTTTACTGTGCTACCCCATACAGAAGTATTAGCAACACCCCTGGATACACAAGACATCTTCTTTCACATCTATATCAGCTTGCTTGGTATAAAAATCAGAAGCAAATTGAACAGTTCTGTAATAACTGTCTAATTTTATTATTATCCCACGCATCATTTTCCTTATGGTTTTAAATAGTTAAAGTGCTTATTTACTGTGTTTACCGACTTGTTTGTGTGTCTTAGTAAACAGTTGAGTAAACCATCGTGTTGTAAAATTAAGGGGCTGTCTGTGATCTAAGCATCGACAATTATTCTACATACAGGGTGTCTCACTGGGCACCGCCGCAATCGATATATGGAAAACTATAATACATAGGAAATTTTTGAAAATTGGACATTAAGCTAATGTTGATGGGGGCACCTCGTCTAAAATATTTTCAATATTGTAGAACTTCCGGGTATACCGCAGGTCGGTGTCAACTTGCTTAGTTTAAACGGAACACCCTATATATTATTGTATTTTTTGATTCTACATATATCATGTCCTATGCCTAAGTCTAAACGTGTTTGACATATTTAAGTTTTTATTTAAAAAATGACGTTTGCATTTTATTATTAATTTTTCCTATAAGGAATCGTTTATTATTTAATTTGGGCTAGATTCCCTATTGAAAAGAACCTGCCCCAGTCAACATTAACACGCTGTCTAGTTTTTAAAAATTTCAATGTATAGTTTTCCCTATATCGATCGCGGCGGTTCACGGTGGGACACTCTGTATATCTGCCTAGTACGTAGTTGAAAATAACTAGTATGTTTGTAGGGATACCCGGGATCAGTGGCGGCTCGTGATCTATGATAGAGGGGGTTCAAAGGTATGGTGAAATTATTTTTAAAATTTTATTTTTGTGTAACGACCAAACAATTACTTTCTAGGCGTTTTAAATGTAGAAAGAAAAGAAGTAAAAGAAAATGCGTTAGGTATTCTTCAATTTTGCACAAGGAAATACAACTTTTGGAAAATAAGGAAGGTTTTCTTAGTGTGTATAGTGCTTAAACGTAAAGTCCGTTCTTCGGTTCTTAATTGTAGAAAATTGATCAATAACAGCATCATTCAAGTTTCGAATACGTCTATAATTTTTTTTTCATATATTTAATTTCTAAACTTTCTAATAAAGTCCCTAGATTTACCCTTTGTGGTCTGTGTTAAATTAATTTCGGGTTTAGGTCTTCCCGCATCCTTCACCTCAATATTTTGCTCCAAACTCAAAGAGCTAAAGTTATTTCTTAAATAGTCCACCGTCAACTATTCATTTTAACTTAATAAATATATAATATTAAAATATTAAAACATACATGCTCGAATTTCTAACTAGATGCACGAACAAACAACTTCGCGGCGCACACTAAAATTGTGCGCCTTTCCCATGTTAAATCTCCATAGTCCCGCTATGGCCCGCTGTCTCCCGCCATCTGTTACTACAGAGAAACTGCATTATGCCCCGCCTACTTAATCGCACAAGCGAGCAAGTCTCGTTATAATCGTCGTTAACCTCGACAGAGGTATGGTTGCCGGATCGAGAGCCTATAATATACAGTTTGTTTGACGGTACGATAAAATATTAGGGAGGGTCGGACTTTATACGATAATTGACGGTACGATAAAATATTAGGGAGGGTCGGACTTTATACTTTATGGGGGTGCACGTGCGCATGTGCTCCTGTGGAAGAACCGCCACTGCCCGGGATGATGTTATGGACCAATACGAAAAGCGCAATGTGTAAAAAATTGCTTTTGTGGTAATTTATTTTATGGTGGGTTGGGACACCCTGTAGTTTATAGCATTTATCAATCTCAGGGATAATTAGGGATGGGATTTCAGGGATTATTGGGGATAGTATGGAAATCCGACAGTAGTCCTGGGTCCTGCCCGGTCAGGCCTTAAGACCCGATCTACTGTTCCTGCCGAATATATTTAAAAATTTAAAATCCATTATTAACATCATTTTGTTGGTAAAAAACCTACAAAATTTGTGTAAACAAGAAGTAGTAAAAAACTCAAATAACAAAAATTAAAGATTTAACCTTTTATCGAAAATGTAATTTCTGCTGTTATTTACAAAAATAACAAAGCGATTTTGTAAAATTCGCTCTTTCAACAAAATATACCATAATTGCTAAATTACCTGTAACTATTGGCACTTCCTCGTTACTTATGTACTTGAAAAAACTCCGCACTTTACAAATTTGTGTGGAAATTGTAGCAAAATAGTCCTGAACTAATAAATAATTATACGGACACACCAGACTACCAGACCACACTGAAATGAGTATTAGGTACATCTGATATCACATAATATTGCTTAAGGCCGTATTTCAGTCGGGAATTTTTATGGCGCCAGCAATGCCAATTATAATTCAAGGATTCAGGCGCAGTACACCGTTCTCCGTACTACAGTTAGAAATTCTACTCTTCTGACAATTAAAATGACACGGATTCATGCGCAGTACACTGTTCCCGATCAGCTGTCTCTCATTACCAGAAATGGGGCAGGCGCCATTTTAATTGCCCTTGCCGGCGCAATTGGGTAGACATGGATTATTCTGTTATTTTGAACTGTTTATTATTTGGCCGAACCAGGTATGAACAGGTAATGGCCATTTAAACCCACAGGTACTTAAATTAGCAGTTTACATTCTTTATTAAACTTATGGACTGCTAAATCAGCAACTTTTTGCACCTCCTATTTGTAAATAGCAGTAGCTGCCTTAACTGGTAATCAAAACGAACAGGTTTGCACATCTCTAATTCTGGGGATATTTTAGGGATTTCGACAGTACCAACTGCTGTTCTGACCGTTGACAATGCTCCAGCTGATCGAAAACGGTTTACTGCGCATGAATACGTGCCATTATAATTGCCGGCGCAAGAGAAAAAATTGCCTAGTCTAATACGGCCTTTAGGGACTTCCCCGTTCTGGTTTTTAATGAAATACACCTAGCGTTGGATGTTGGATGTTTTACGAGAGAACGCGATCCGGTGGCTGGAATTCCGAAAGTTCCCAACTTACCTTGTATAGGTTGGCCCCTTTAAAAATATATGTAGGTACATATATCGCATATTTTAATTTTTAGACAACCTGTGTATCTATATATCGAAATAAATTTAATATACAGGGTGTTATGGAAATGACGTATTATATTTAAACCGGCAAATCCCGAGATGAAAATAAATTGAAGAAAAATAACCATAAATGGCGCTTTGAATTATTAAGCGAAATATACACTTTATATGAAATCTCAAAATTTACGTGGCCGCTCCTGAGGCCCTTCGCAATCAATATTTTATTGAGGCAGTCTCCAGGTTCAAAAGAGGTTGACGCATTAAATGCGATGTAGTCATATTGCAACACATTGCACGTGTTCAGTTTTTGACAACAAGACGTCTTTGACGCGCGTTATCACTTCTTTTTCAAACTTTTTAGACAAAGAAAACTACAATTTTAAGGGACATACTCTCTTACCTTCGATCTTATTTTAAAATAATCCGTTTTATAATTAAATTCCATAAAAAAATAAAACACAAAAAGTCTGCTTTTCACGAGAACCAACAGCAGATAATATCACATCACAACATTTATTATTATGAATTATTTCACAACAACAAAAAAATCGGGCAATACAACTAACCAAACGTTTAAATTTCGTATACGTCAAGCACGTGGCACCCTCGACGTCGTGGAACCAACGTCCTTACACTCCCGAATCGCGAAGCCTACTGAAGGTATGAAGGGCGCGCCGCCAGTATTCAAGTAAGGGCGAGACACGCGGTGTGATCTGACAACACTGTTAGTATACTCTAGTGACCCACATTGTTGCTAAGTGAATCCAGATGTAACGGCGCGACAGTAAGTATGTGGGTAAAAAGGGTTTTTACCTTAGTATTTAGATATTCGATTTTAAAAAAAAAGTATGTAGACTTTCTCTAGGACTCCCTAGGAGTCACCCATTTAAATATAATATGTCATTTCCATAACACCCTGTATGTACATATAATTACAAATTAAGTTATTTTACTTTGTCACACTATTGGAATTTGGACACTCTGTATAAGTATGTAATACGATGTAATATGCGCTGGCACTTTATAGTTACCTACACTCGAATAACTTTTTAATTTGTTTCAATTTAGTGTCACGTCGGTTCAGTTGTTACTAAAAATATGTTATTATTTATTTATAGCCCATATTTATTACTACGCAACCTGTCCTTTCAATTATTTTTAATAATTGGCCGAATAATCGTCAATTTTCCAGTTAAAGAGCAATGATATCATCACTTTTAGTTGGATAGGTTAGTAATGAAGTTGGATAAAGCGCCGTCCACACATAATATTTTACCTGATGTTTGAGGTCTTCAAGTAAGACTGTCAGGCAAAACGGTTATAATAGCCCGGTCTACACATGGGGTTTTACCTGACGTTTTAGGTCTTCAAGTAAGACTGTCGGGCAAAACGGTTATAATAGCCCGGTCTACACATGGGGTTTTAACTGACGTTTTAGGTCTTCGACTGTCAGGCAATACTGTTATAATAACCCGGTCTACACATATGGTTTTACCTGACGTTTTAGGTCTTCAAGTAAGACTGTCGGGCAAAACGGTTATAAAAGCTCGGTCTACACATATGGTTTTACCTGACGTTTTAGGTCTTCAAGTAAGACTGTCGGGCAAAACGGTTATAAAAGCTCGGTCTACACATGGGGTTTTACCTGACGTTTTAGGTCTTCAAGTAAGACTGTCGGGCAAAACGGTTATAATAGCCCGGTCTACACATGGGGTTTTAACTGACGTTTTAGGTCTTCGACTGTCAGGCAATACTGTTATAATAACCCGGTCTACACATATGGTTTTACCTGACGTTTTAGGTCTTCAAGTAAGACTGTCGGGCAAAACGGTTATAATAGCCCGGTCTACACATGGGGTTTTAACTGACGTTTTAGGTCTTCGACTGTCAGGCAATACTGTTATAATAACCCGGTCTACACATATGGTTTTACCTGACGTTTTAGGTCTTCAAGTAAGACTGTCGGGCAAAACGGTTATAAAAGCTCGGTCTACACATGGGGTTTTACCTGACGTTTTAGATCTTCATGTAAGACTGTCAGGCAAAACGGTTATAATATCCCGGTCTACACATGGGTTTTACCTGACTTTTTAGGTCTTCGACTGTCAGGCTATATTGTTATAATAGCCCGGTCTACACATGAGGTTTTACCTGACGTTTTAGGTCTTCAAGTAAGGCAAAAGGGTTTTAAAACCCGTATCTACACACACAGTTTAGTGTTCATATTTCGGATCAGTTTTGGAAGGTCGCTATGGAGAAAATATTGTTTTTAGATTTTTATTTTTTCCCGAATTTTCTCTATCAAGACAGATTCGTAATAAGACGGACAAGTAAAACGTCAGGTAAAACGTTATAACAGACCCTGTCCACATCTAATGTTTTAAGTGATACGTCTTACTTGAACAAGTAAAATGTCAGGTGTGAACGGTGCTTAACCCCGTTTCCGACGAGCGGTGATACTGCGGACGGACCGCAGTATTGCGGTTGAATACTGGCCAGGTAAATACAAGTACAAATTACAATTTACAATTGTTCCTACGACCACAAAAACAAATACACAATTATTTGACTATTTCAAGCTACTTACCTGGCTGTAAATAAAAAGAATAACGTTTCTCCTAGTTACTTATTGATTTTTTAATTATTAAATTAATATAACCTAACCTCAATATTTATAGAAGTTGAGTTAGATGTCGTTAATTTCATAATTATGAAAGTGTACGTTAAAACTTTAGTTCAATTATTATTAAAACAAATATAAAACCCTATATGAATATTCTATCCTTGATAATTGATGTAAAAATCAAAAATAAATCGGTACTTATCCCACTTCTACTTTACCCAAAACAGTTATTATGTTTAATGGTTTGCCTAACAATTCTCTGTTACTTATTTTTTATATTTATCATACAGTACGTTTCACGAAAATTGGATACGACTTAATGATTTCCTGGGTAGGTCCCATTGTGTCGATAAGAGCATGGCAATAAACAAGTGAAGTATGAAGGGACGGACTAAGGAAAACAAGTAATGATATGATTATATTAATGTAATCAAATGAAATAACAGTTTTTATAAATATTACTAGTCATATTTATTTACATTTATAATGTTATTCTATAGATAGTTCTGTTTCGCTATCGCTATCCTAATCAAAATTAATTATAATTGGATTACTAACTACTACTAATATACGAATTTTCTACAGTTATTACGTGACGGACTGAATTTTTCCAACTACCTGGGGGAATATCATTAAAGCATTTTCGTATTAATTCTACAACACTAGAACTTTAAGTCGGAGAAATATGTTCAGACCTAACCAGTGATTTTAACTGGTGCCACATATGCTCTATGGGGTTAAAAATGCAATAATAGGGTGGGAGCTGTAGCACTGTATGTCCAATTTCTTCAGCCAATGTGTCACAAACATATACTTTTTTTATACAAAATGTCTTTAAAACTTCTAAAAGATCACTGCTTCAATATATATATCACTCGCCACCATGTAGTTCTGAATCTCCAATTTTGTATTATTTGAGCTTGGAGCTTTATGTAATTGGCGACTGTGATAGCTCGCATTGTCCATTACTATCACGCTATTCTGAGGAATGTTTGGTAAAAGACAATTCTTGAACCATTCCTCAAAAACTAACAAATTTTACCACAAAAACATATTTAAATATAAATTAAGCAACCTAACCTACCTGATGTGCCTATATTTAATTATAATTATTACAATCCGGTCCTTTCCACATAATAATAACAAACGGTCATAAATAATGGGATGGCCCAGGTACTTTTACTGCAGTCATTAAGTTATATCCATTTTTCATGAAACAATCTTTACGCGTAAAGGGATCCTCACAATTGAAAAAGAAGACAAGAATAGCGTGGTCTAAACGTGTGATACAATTCAATAGAGGAAACATTAAGAGCCGTATTAGAGTCGGCAATTTTTGTCTCTTGCGCCAGCAATGGCAATTATAATTGCACGTATTCATGCGCATTAAACCTTTCTCGATCAGCTGGCCCAAATTGCACGGATTCATGCGCAGTACACCGTTCTCGATCAGCTGTCTCGCATTACCAGAAATGTGGCACGCGCCACTTTCATTGCCATTGCCGGTGCAAGTCTGGGTAGAGATGATTATTCTGTTATTTTTAACTGTTTATTAGTTGGTCGAACCAGCTATGAACTGCTAATGGCTATCTAAACTAACTGGTACTTACATTAGCAGTTCACATTCTTTATTAAGGATATGTACTGCTAATTCGTCGCAACTTTTTTGATCTGGTTTTTGTAAGTAGCAGTAGCTGCTTTAACTGGTAATCAAAAGGAACAGGTTTGTCCATTTCTAGTTCTGGGGGTATTTTAGGGATTTCGACAATACCAACTGTTGTTCTGACTGTTGGCAATGCGCCAGCTGATCGAGAACGGTTTAGTGCGCGTGAATACGTGCAATCATAATTGGCATTGCACGCGCAAGAGAAGAATTGCCGACTCTAATACGGCTTTTAGATATTCTGTAGGGCTTAAGAAGGAAGTATATAAAATTATTTTCTGACATTATTGCGCGAACAATATCAATTATTGAATCGTGGAAAATTAACTCCGTTTTATTTTGAGACGATCACTGTTCTACTTTAACTATATAATTTTATTTTTGCGTTAAATCCGGCTTTATAGCTTCCTTGCCGAAAAGATGTGCTGCGCTAAAAAACATCCCAGGAAGCCACGAGATAAGCATAAGTATAAATAATCGCTTGCTAAATGGGACTCTAGGGGCCTTATGTTGAATCCCAGCTGACTGATCCGCTAGCAATTTTATACCGATGCCGACGATATTTCAGTTTATCGAGACAGTGGCAACTCGTCACTTGGGGAATAGAGGAAGCAAAAGTTACGGGACAGGCACGGCTTACAGGAGCGTCGCACATAAGGGAATTTGCTTCAAACTTGTCAATGTCAAAACATTCTATTAAATGAGTTTTTATTGAATATTAAGTATAGCGGTTTTTTAAAATTTTATGATCAAACTACCACAAACTCTTTAAGCCACTCTGCGAGTGGTATGTGTGCGAATAAGGCTATTCACGTTGGTTTTGAGTCGTTGAAGGTTATATTCGTTGGGAAAGACAACCGCAGGAAGGTCGTTTGATAAGGATGACGTCCACCCGATGAAGGAATTCTTAAATCATGAGGCTCGGAGAGTACTAAGCTAAACCACATATGGATGGACGGCAGCGGTCCGTCGTGTGCATTTCGGCTATTGGTCACTCTAGGTGGAATTAAGCGGGTATTGTTAGTCGAAGATTCGCCACGGAAAAGAGAGTCAAATTACCAATCTGTCTTCGATGTTCCAAGGCTCTAGGCTGTTGAGGTTCTTGGTTAACTCGTGGCACCAACATCCGGTCATATTTTTAAAGGTTGCTCGTCGGTTCTCTTGCACACGATGTTGTCGCCATCATATCGGCAACCCCGCCGTATTGGTGTCGGTTTGGTCGCCAACCAACGACGTGAACCAACGACGACCGTCCAGAACCGAAATCAGTCGTATGGATGTAACGATATTAATAATCTATCGATACGTGGACAATAGATATCAAAATTAATTCTAAAAGTGGCTTTTCAGTGATGGCCACAAAGGCTTCTTTTATGCGCGAAAATAGATTATTCATTTCCCAGTAAAGAAGGTCTTGAGGTGCCAAAATATTGCCTTGTAATCATTTTCATTAAGGGCGAAGTACGGTCCTGTTCGCCGGTTAAGGTAAATACAGTTCGACAACCAAGTGTATAGCTACGCGGTATCGGTAAGGGGGAAGCAATATCTTTTAAAACATGGCCGAGTCATGGGCGTGCAATTATTATCTTAATAATGTAATAATATATATTTTTTCATAGCATGAATATATTTGTATCACCAGTGCAATATATTAGGCCTTTTCATTAATATTCCTCGCTTATTTTGGCATTTTCGCCAATAAAATCCGTTTGATTTCAACATGCACCTCAAAGTTTCAAGGGAAAATGGAAAGTTTATGTCACTTCTCAGCTGTTGTAGCAACTTTTTTAAGGTTGGAAATACTTTTAGTTGAAAATAAAACTTTTGTATTGTTCTCCTAACAATGCCAAAGTCGAAGCCTTCGATTTTTTCGACAGCAACGACGGTCCCTTTTTTGACAGGAGATTACAACAATTGATTCGGGTTATTTTCTTCCTTTCAGTATCTTCTTTGTGCATGTTTTTTACTGCACCCACGCTTACTCCGTATACATTGCGAGCCTTTCTAGCTTCCGCTTAAGTGGCAATTTAAATGTATTAATTTGTGATTCCTCTTCACACACACAGTTTCTTATATATTTATGACAATTTACTTTAAATGGGTAAATTTAATTTTAGGGTTTACTTGGTAACATGTTATTAAATTAAAATTTAATATATGTGACAACATTGTTATCCCAAGAAATTTTTTTGCCCGCATTCCTTTTGTAGCTACAGTTAAAGTTGTCGACCTGTAGTTTATCAGTCTGCATTGCGCACGACATCTGACGAGCAGCTTTGTTTACATGCGCGAGGCCATATATTTGCCACTTTTGCTCTTAGAGCTTGGCTATCCCTAGATATAGGTCGGTGGCTCCACTCTAAAAAATGCATTGGTATCTAAGACTAATTTCATCTTGCTGTTAAAGTTTTAGCTTATGTAAAAGTAATATTTAGTTAGCAAAACAAATTTTCGTTATAACTGAATTACGATGAATAAGATGATCTAGTTAACAGAACTAACTCTTAATTTTAACTACTTCTTAGTTAACATAACTACATTATCATGTTGAAACCAACACTTTTTATTAATTAGCTCCCTATACTAATTTACTTAGTTATTGTTATTGGCCAGATATAGTAGTAATAAGTAGGTACGATGTGAGACCTGACGTTACACCAACTGTCGCCATTTGCTGCTAGGAGATGGCGCTGTTCGTTGTGGTTACATCCTATCAATGGAAAAGGCTTCCTTTTCTTGGTAGTACCATTCAATCTGAAATAGTATTTTAAAGTGCTACTGTGTAGACTAAATACGCCCTTATTGTATAAGATATCATCGGGTGGTCTGGAAAAATAATAATTTTTCTATACATTGGTATTTAATATTTCTTTGCTCTTTTCTAACAATAAAATAGGTAATAATTAACAAACACAATTGTTGAAACAACAATATGATGTTGCTCCTAATAACTAACTATATTGGTTATCATAAATACTTATTCTTTAGGGTACTAGAAGTAATTGGTTGACTTAAAAAGAGTTATTAGTGACTTCACCTAGAATAATAGTAGCAATAAAATTTGGCCTTCGATACTAAATTTCCTCTTATCGCCAATTTCACTAAATTTTCTTGTTATTGAGACAAAGACATGAACTGAACATTGTTATGGCTAGAGGATATACTGTAGATGTAAGGTATAATACCCGCCATTTATCGGGAAATTGGGGATTGGAAATAAAATAATAACACAACAAAGAGAGATGCTGGCCATTTGGTTTAAACCAGAGCCATAAAATAAATAAAAAAAAAAAAAAAAAAAAGAGACAAAGACCTTGGATTATGTGAACTAGAGAGTTGCCGACCATTAGCTTTTGTCTTCAATTTATAATTGAATTTTTTTTACATGTTGTGGCGGCCGAGCCGACCCTGTAAAAACATCGCACCCACATCAAAGTTTGTTGATATCGGGTTGAAAGCCGCACACTTTCGGGAATAACATCGTTAAAATTAAAGAAAGAGAAAGTTTGTTTTGCATGGAAATCTATCCGAAGAAGGACGTGGTTTTATTTCGTAGAATGATAAATGGCTCGAATAAGAAGTCCGTCCTCTTTCCTTTAAGACAAAAAATAGTTCCTATTGGCTTTCAAAATAGGCCTTAATATACTATTTTAATTAATATCGTCTTCAAAATGACGTCGGACGAGGTTATATTCGAAGTTTCCGAATGAAGAGTCAAATCTGGAGCTTTCCCGCCGATGATCGCGTTTTTGGATCCCAATGGCATTGGTACTTACAGTTGAGCCAGGGAAAGAGTGAACGTGCGTCATTACCTGTAACAGTATCACTCAAATTAAGATTATGGAGATGACATAAGACAAAACTTCGCCGGCAGCTAATGGACATGATTACATTATGAGGGTCGTAGATATAAAATTTTTTTATTACTTAATTACAGTGAAACCTCTCATAACGGACACCTCTAATAAGCGGACATCTCTATTTATTGGACATTTTTTCATAGTCCGGAACTAGGTATATGAAATTCCATGAAAATCAACCTCTCTTGGGCGGACGCGGACAGGCTGTTTTCATACAAAGAGTGCGAAAAGCCTCCTTTAAACGGACAAAAAAATTTTTGGGAGACGAATAAGTACGATGCAAGAACTCTCTGAAGACAGACTGGCAACCAATCGTGTATGCGTGGCAGAGCGAAAGGACTTCGCTGAATGAAATTACGTGTGATTGCCCGACAGCAGTCCGCCGTTTATTTGTGAGTTGTAAGGTTAAAATCGTAAATAGCACAAGAATGTCGCGTTTTGCGGTTGATATTGTGGAAGTTTGTAATTTGATAAGAATGATTTGGACGAGTTCATTAACATTGATAGCAATGTGCTATTAGAAGATGATAGTGACCCCATTCCTACCGATTATGTAGTCCAAATGGAAACCACATCGCTATCTGACGACTCTGATGAAGAAGTTGAATGCAGTAATCAAACAAATGTCACCAATATCAACAAGCCATTAGTATGGTAAAGGAATTATAAGAGTATGCGAAGAATAGAGGTGACTCTACAACAATGGAATTGTTATCAGACTTGGAATTACATTTTCTAGATTGCAAGTATAAAACGTAAACACGTCACACTACGTTATTAGAATTTTTTAGTACTACATCCTAACTAAAACTATTTTTGTTATGTTATGTTTATTTGTACATACAGATAGTGGCGTCTGTGAGTACTCAATCCCCCCCCCCCCCCCCCCGTTTTCGAGGGTCCTGAACACGATGACGGCGTCAGAATTTCTCTTTTGGGTTGCGCAACCCCAAAAACGGCCAAAAACCACCCCCCTCGGAGGGGCTACAAAACATGCCAAGAAAATGTTTCGTTACCCTTGGAATAGATCCACTTTTCATTTAGAAAAATGATTACACGTTTCCGACGGCTATTGCGATTTTCAGCATAGTTTCATCTGAAAGAGCTACTGGACAAGGTTTAGAAGTGGTAGAACATATTATGGATTTAGTAGAAGATGATGCAACGGCCAGTGCTCGAAGAATTGTTATTCAATTGGGCGATCCACAAAAAAGAATAATAAACACACTGAATCTTACCCGAGATTTATGATAAGCGTATGAAATTCTGTCGGTAGATAAACAATAATCATCTTGTTGCACATACTTTTTACGGATTTGTTTGTGTTTGTGTTTGTTTGGGTTTATTCGGCAACATTCACCCGTGATGGCATTAATAATACTCGCAACTCTCACATATGGCATGTGAGATGCTTTGTACGTCTCACCCGAGGATAATTCCTAAATTATTCTACGATTGGGCTGAAATTTGCCGTGCCTATGTAAAATGAGTGTCCAATTACGAGAAAAATATTTGTACCCGCCGATTCGCTCGCGGTGATGTGATTTCTTCCGTACCAAAATTAAAATCCATCAAAAAGTGAATTAAATGATGTTTTGGACGTCTCTCCCAAGGATAATTCCTAAATTATTCACCCGATTTGACTCAAATTGACCAGGCCTAGAAAAATACACGGCTTTCCTTTGATGAAATAAATAAATATAGTGATAATAAATTGTTGATTCTCGGGTTACCTAGTTCTTACAATCAAGTGACGATATAGTATGTAAAAAGTATCTATATTACGACGTATCTCTGTCCTTAATGACAGTCGTCGCTCTTTCTTATTTGCTTTGTGTTTGCCACTTGGTCACATATTATAAAAAATGCATATGTTACAGTTAAAATTAAATGACAGGTCGCTCATTCATTTTCCACTGTCCACCCCGACTTCCTTTGGGTCACCCTATATAAATATAGAATTAAGACCATTGCGAGTAGAAAGTAGACAAGGAGACAAAGTCGTTCTAAGAAACCATTAAGCTGTTTCTAGACTTTCATTAGACGCGACATCGTCGGATCTAGGAAATGGGCCAAGAGATAGTTTATATGAAATTTCATTAAGACGAGCTAAATGAAATGTATCCTATTTTTGTTGTCGTATAGTTCAGTTTATTTAGTTATTTTATTTTTATTTTATTTTAATTTTTAATAAAGCAAGTAGAACTGGACCGAATCATTATTTTTATCCTCTGTCTCGGTGAAGTGCGTCTTCTTCACAAAATATCGAAAACTTTTATTAAGAAAAATTGCTCTGATTTCAAAATCATGCAAACGTACCGAATAACCTTTCTGGTTTTTCATTTTACACAATATATTCCCTAGGAATTTCTAATTTCTTAATTTTTTGTCATATTAGCCGAGGACATAAAATTTGTTCATCAAATGTTATTTCTGAAAAGTTTCTCTAATAAATGTATCAATAGCATGGACAAAAATGTTTTTCTGTTTTAAAGAAATGTTAAATCTTAATGTAGATATGGTTATTAAATTCGGTACGCTTGCCAAGGATTTATTAAAAATCAAAATATGTTAAGTTTTATTATCTAATCTAGCAGGCCGAGATTCCAAATGACGAAATTTCCAAATTTTTTTTATCATTTACACCTAGGTTCGCTTATCCTGGGACACACTGTATATACATACATGGCATACTCATACTCAGTTTCAAGCGATAAGCGCCCGACGACGGCATACCTTTATACACAGGGTGTCCCAAAACTAATAGTACACAGTAAAACTGCAGATTCTTTGAGTCAAAATATTGCGAATTTGTATTAATTTCCTAATTAACTTACTTTTTAAACAATGTTATTGCGTAAAATTTTGTGATTGCGGGTTTCTTGGGCCCGGAAATTAAAATTTGTAGAGGGCGCTTGCTGCGGCTCTCCGGGTACGTAGAAAAAGGTGCAACTTTTTTGCGCTTAGGTATTCATGTTTTCATTAAAAATATCAATTTTTTCATTACCTCTACCCAAAAATGGTTCACTTTGTCGATGTCGCGCCGAGCAACTGTTTTTCATAATTAAATAGTATATTACATACCGAGGTGGAAAGTGTTTCATTCCTGTCGAGAGAGTCGGTAGTTAACCGAGGCGCGAACCGGTGAGGTTAACTAAATCTCGAGACAGTAATGAAACTTTTCACCGGGGTTCGTATACTATTTAATTTACAACCACATCTAACATCCACTTCTTATTATTTTGAATTAAAATTATTAGTAAAAGATAAATGTCATTTTGACTTTTCCATTGAAATTTTAGATAGAAATTTCAGATAACCGCAGGTGGTTAAATAACGTAGGTAAATAATACACATCAAGATGGCTAATGTCATTTTTTGAATATGGTGTCCAATATATTATGTTAACAACAGAAAAATGCAATCAGATGAGGAATTTGATTTTGCTCCTACTCCACCAGAAATTCCAGAGCAGCAAAAATAGAAGACGAAGATCTTTTGCCAACTAAAAGCCGCCCGAGATATGACAAGGCATATATCTGTTTCAAAGAATGGTGTACGGGAAACAAAGTTCAAAATCCTGGTTCTGAGTCGGCAGTACTAGCTTATTTCAGTGAAAATGCCAAGACAAAGAAGATATCAACGATTCGGTCACAATATTCAATGCTGAGGACAACTCTATCAATTAGGGAAAAAGTAGACATATCTAAACACGCAAAAAAGTGTGTTCGTATATTATTTTGAGATATCGATTTTTTTAAAAATTACAAAAAAGGAATTTACTTTCCACCCGGGTGGAAAGTAAAAGTAAGAAAACATCAACTTTCCACCTTTCAAAGATAGATGAAATGTCATTATTACATGCATGGTTGTAAATAAACTTATTATCACGCCTGCTTAACAGAAAAAATGTTGACTGACTTTAAAACCACTTTAAATAAACAGCAAATCGCTGGGTTATACTTTGGTTATTTTTAAGTGCGGTTTATTTTTCGATCGGTAGTTATTGCCCTATCCAAACAACATTATTTGATAGTATCACTTGGCAAGAAACCAGAATGAGAAATATAATTTTTATTATGTTACGCGAGCGAATACATTTTCTATTGGAAAGAGTTATTTTGGCAATTTAAATGATATTTTCGCGAATAGATTTTAAAAAATATTTTTGTACCTCTAAAGTGATATAACTAAAACCAAAAACGTAACGTAACAGGTAACAATTATACAGGGTGCCCCAAGTAAAGTGGCCTATTAGACATATCTCGAGAACTAAATGAGATTTTATTTTGAAAATTTGGCCGAGGCTATAAGAGATGGTTTTCTACGTTTATAAAATATTTTGGATGGTGCGGTGTTGCCGGATCATACAGAAAATTGTAACAACTTCGGAATTTTAAATGAATTACCCTATATGTATATTATATTTTTTTGGAATCTAGGTAAAAATCTAGAACAGTTTTCTCTATAATATCATATACCTATCTTTAAGTTTTCAAGAGTAAAATACTCGTGGGGGAACTGGGTATACAAAACGAACGTTTAATAATCATTTTCCGAACAGTTTTTATCAGTATGGCGAATTTTATTTGACCTGTGTAACTTTAAAACACAACATCTGCTGACACATCGCTTGCAATGTCAGAAAAAGTCCATAGTCTACTTGAAAACATTTAACAATGAATGTGATGGATATTAAAGTCGAAGACATGTTACACTATAAAACGGTGTATCTCCTTTAATAACAGAGATAATAAAGTAAACCAAAAAAGAAAATGTTGGGGAAAGATGCACCTACCGTTTAATGTCAACTGCTATATGCTTCGGTAGCTAATACACTCCACAGGGTGATACGAATTTTCGGAAAAAAACATAGCATTTTTTTTTAGTACACCCAGTATAAATCGAAAAATAAATTTTTATCATAAACAGCGAAAACTATGACATTGTCAAGGAACCAACCTACAATGCAAAAAAAATCATTCAAATCGGATTATAAATTCAAAAAAAACCCAAAAAACATATAAAATTGAAAAAATGAAAACTACCCCAGAACTTCCCCGCTAGGGGCTCTTGTAAGAACAAATTGACTGTATTAATTAAGAAACACCCCGTATAGGTACTTATACTAAACTGTATATACTCTTTTTCTACTACTGTATAAATAAATCAACTTTCGGGCCATAGCAACGCGAAAGAAAACGAAAGTAAATGTTACAGTTACCTGAATATTATCCGTTGCTAGCTACGAAAGTAGGTTGCTAGCTACGAAAGTAGGTTGCTAGCTACGAAAGTAATACTTTCGGTGCCAGGACAAAAAAAACAAGAATACATTTTTTTATTGTATTTATTCAAGCGAATTAAAACAAATCTGACTTAATAATAAAAAGTTTATATTTATTGAAAAAACAAGTGGTATAATAACAATAATATAAAACTTAAATAACACTAATTTTTATTTATTGTCATTAAGGTTAATAGTGAAATTTGAACAGTTAGAAATATTAATCGATGGAATATTATTTTTTTTTGAAAACAAATTTTATTTCAATTTACATAACTACATAAATATACATTTAATAATCTCTAATCAGTGTTTGAAAAAATTCAATTCAATACCTTCGCCGCTTCTTATTAGAGACTCGTTATTATCCTGGACTTGGACCATACAACTATTTGTCACTCTCGCGTCGTTAGATGGAATAAAAGTAGGAGATCGATTTAATATCTTTTTGGAAATTTCGATTTTATTTGTATACGAATCACCAATATAACCGCAACGGACGAAGATCTCCAACCGCCATGTCTTTTTAAATCCAAAATATCGATACCTGGAGCATTTGCAAGAAAGGTAGTTGATGTTCTTCTAAACGAGTGACCAGTGTATTTATTTATGTCTTGAAGTTTCAAAAATTTGGCAATTTCTTTGGGAACATTTGAAATAGTGTGTTTTCCAATCACCTGATTCACACACCTACCTCGTTCATAGCGATATATCAAGCGTTCGTCTTGTGCATTATTTGGCCTAAGTTTAATATAATCTTGAAGTAACCTCATAAAAGAAACTGGACCTCCATCATCGGCTATCACAAAATTTCTTTGAACCTTGTTTTTGCTCTGGAGGATTTTAACAATAGCTACATCATCCTTGATTTCGATGTCGTTCAATTTCATTTTATAGATCTCATCTGTCCGGCATGCTCCAGCTATCCCCATTACTGCTATCACTTTCATAGATAAATAGCTATGATTAGGAGCGTCAAGTAAAAACTTTATTATTTCTTCTTTTGTGATAATTTTAGATTTTTTAGCTTCGTAACCATCATTTTTTCGTTTAATAAATGCAATAAGTTTCTTAAACTGCGAAATATCTATATTTTTGTTCACAGAAATAGTCAATTTAAGCATGGAATATTGTGACCATAAGGACGGAGGTGATAGGGCTTCAGATTTCTCTTGGAAGTACGCTAGCATTACATTTTCGTCAATTTGTGAAAGGTTTTTCTCCACGACCCATTCTAGAAACAGGTTGTACGTTTGACAGTACCTATCTTTCGACTTTACGGGTAAGAGTGAGGCATATGCCAACTCGGCCGCCTTCTGTATAGCTTCGTTTTGGTCTTGAAACAACATTTTCGACAATCGAAATTAAAAAATTCGAACTGACAGACTTTGACAGTACTCAAATAACTAGTTGTCATGGATTATTTTACAGGTGTATTTTATTATAATTTGAATAAAATCAAAGTTCATTACTTAATAATATAATTGATCAAAGAACAGTAGTAGAAAAAGTTTAATACATTACACGCTGCAAAAGCCCTTTCAGGTGCTCGGAGTTTTTAAATAGCCTCGGCTTCGCTACCTCGCACCAAAAAGTAAACTTTCGCAGCTTGCAATGTAAATAACTATTACCTGATGTCATCTGGTATGAATGAAAACCATACAATGTTTTCTGTCATTCTTACGTCTCTCAATTAAAATAAATTGGTGTAAATTGTGAAAATAACAAAGTTCATGTGTAAAGACTTTTTTTCGAGGTCTCGTTTCGATTCCCAACCAGACGGTTCTAGTGACTACTCTGACTGGCATGATGCTCGTGGTGTGCCCGAGAGTTCTGGACAAGGTATTGTGACTCGGTGCAAATTTTATCGAATTTTTAACCGACATAATATTCGTAATATAGCAGGACAGGGTGGTAGGTAGTGCAGCGGGACTCTGATAATAGAACATTAGATTCTCTTCACCTGAACGCGTGTGGATGTGAATTTTAATTGAAAATCTATTTTGCCACTTCCGTAAATCGTATCTCTCGTTACAATTCTCGATGGAATTTTTTTTGTAAAATAATAAGGTGCATTTCCTCAAACCTGTCGCCAAACAGCGCCTTACTGTAAATAAAGTTCTTTCTTTATTTTGAATTACGTTGAATTTTGGGCGGTGGATATGATTTGAATTCATAATTTTCATTACATATACAGGGTGATTCACGACGAGCTTACATTAGAACTTTATGGCGTTTCTGAAACTGCGGATTTAGATTTATCGATATGCTCTCTTTAACTAAAATATTCACATGTTCCTGTCATTTCCGATTATACCGGAAATAGGTGTCAACTTTCGTTTTTTAAGCAAGGTAATTTTCATTATATTTTTCGATTTACCATTAAATTCTAAGCAAGTTTTATACAACATCTTTTCGTCTGACTTTGCCAGTTTTTGAGATATCTGCACTTATTTGTCAAATACATGGTGATGAAATAATCCACATATTTTTTTTACCTTAGCTCTTGGACTAAAACAAATATTCTTACCGAATAGCTAGAATATCATCAAGTCTCAAATATATTTCATTCTTGACGGAAAATGTACAGGGCGGTCACAATTGAAGGTTCCTTGTGAAATTCAACCATTAAAAAAAAATTCTAGTCCAAGAGCTAAGGTTATTGTGTGGATGATTTCATTCTGTTTCTTCTGTGCATTACAGGAGCGGCATTTAGACAGGTTTGAACGCTACCGACGTAAAAGTTGCTTGTTAAATTCGCGACTTAATTTTCATTAATTTTTACATACTTGCAGGTCCTTTATACCGGGTCCGCAAACGAAGTGGGGACGGAAGATTAAATCGTTATCGAAGAACTTATCAACAATACTAAAACAGCTTGAGATATTGGATTAAAAGTGGCATGTTTTAAAAATGTTTTACATTATACAGGTTGGCCCAAAAATGTGACAACCTAAAGTCATATTTTTTTAAATGGGACACCCAGTATTTTATTGCATAAGTATTAAGGTTCGTATTAGTATCGTTTATAAGTGCCTCAAATTTTATGTAATTTGGTTCTGTAGTTTCGATTAAAAAAAAAAAAATTTTGCAGTCCTGAATAAAAAAAAACAATCCGGAACTATTTTTTAACCTCGGCATTGGATGAAATTTATGACAAGAGGTCTAGATATACTATGAATCTAATTGCCTTTATCTATTTTAAACAGGGCGTTCATAATAAGCTTTCAAAAACGCCACATTTTAAAATAATTTTTCTCAAGATTTTCAAATGGAACACCCTGTATATTATTTCTCTATTTGACGTAGAATTCATAGACAATTTTTTTTGTAATACAAGCATATAAGTTATATCCAGCCGTTTTCGAAATAATTGTAAATATTATAAATTATGTTGTTTAAATAGAGTTTTTATTGGGAAATTTTGTTATAGGCGACTAGACTAATAATTGTAAACTAAAGTAAATGTTCAAAATAGCTTCCTTTTACTCTTAGAGTTTACCGTATTTTAGTTATTTCGATATAAATTTTAAAAGCCTACATTTTTGTACTTTTATTTATTTAATTTTATTTTTTATTCTTAATCGAGTTGCTATGATTTCTTTTTGTTTAGATTGTCACTATGACAGCCACTTGCACATTCACCCAGTATGAAAATCATATTTACCATTTCTAAAGTTGTAAAATTCGACATTTTGTGTAAGTTTGTACTTAATTTCGACGACTGAACAAATGCAAATAATTTTATTCGGCTGTCATAGTTACAATCTAAACAAAAAAAATCATGGGAACTCGATTAAGAATAATAAATAAAAGTAGCAAAAATGTAGGATTTTAACATTTATATCGAAATAACTAAAATACGGTAAACTCTTAGAGTAAAAGGAAGTTATTTTGAACATTTACTCTAGTTTACAATTATTAGTCTAGTCGCCTATAACAAAATTTCCCAATAAAAACTCTATTTAACAACATAATTTATGATATTTACAATTATTTCGAAAACGGCTGGATATAATTTATATGCTTGTATTACAAAAAAAAATTGTCGATGAATTCTACGGCAAATAGCCAAATAATATACAGGGTACGGTGTTCCATTTGAAAATCTTGAGAAAAATTATTTTAAAATGTGGCGTTTTTGAAAGCTTATTATGAACACCCTGTATAAAATAGATAAACACAATTAGATTCATATTATCTCTAGACCTCTTGTCATAGATTTCACCCAATGCCGAGGTTAAAAAAATAGTTCTGGATTGTTTTTCTTGATTTTTTTATTCAAGACTGCAAAACTTTTTTTCTTTAGTTATTAATTTATTTCTCCGAAACTACAAAACCAACTTAAATAAAATTTGAGGCATTTATAAAGGATACTAATATGAACCTAAATATGCAATACAATACTGGGTGTCCCATTTAAAAAAATTAAACTTTATGCTGTCACACTTTTTTGGACCACCCTGTATACTGTAAAATATTTTTAAAACATGCCGCTTTTAATCCAATATCTCAAGCTGTTTTAGTATTGTTGATAAGTTCTTCGATAACGATTTAATCTTCCGTCCCCGCTTGGTTTGCGGACTCTGTATTCCTATTTTGATAAAAATGCATGAAAGTTATATAATTAATTAACAATTTTGCAGTTTATACATTTTCAAAAATTAATAAGGTTCCGGTCGACCCTTAATGCAACTCTGCACAAATATTCTGACTTTGATAGAGCACGTGATGTTTGTTTTGACTTCTTTCGTTGGATTTAGATACAGGTACAGTGTCTACAAAATTTTAAAAAAGATAATTTTTTTATTTAATTGTCTGTAATTTATTTTTTTTTAAATTTTGTAGACACTGTATAATATACCTGTAGCGCGATATGAAAAACTAAAAAATAAGGAAAAACTTGCCTAATCTAGAGGCGAGTACTTTCCAATACAAAAAAAATTGTGAGATACTCATAAAGCATAGACATATAAGTGATTATAAGTACGCCACTGCACATCACAACATTTAGGTGCAATTGTTGTTACTGAACATAAACAAGTTTTTCATAAGGTATAATAATCACTTGTAAAGTTTGCATGATACAACGAACAGTGGGATCTAGCTAACAAAAAGTTGAAAAAAAGCAAAGTTTTTTAAAAAAATCGGTATCTCTTAAAATATAGCAGATATCAAAAATTTGGCAGATTACTTTCTTTGCTATGAACCAGTGATTCAATTGACGTACAGTGATAAAATTTAAAAATATTATTGTGAAAGTTACATGCTATTGAAATTGGAGCAAAAATCATCGTCCTCTTTAACACTCTGTATATAAAATTTTCTGACAGTTTAAGACAATCCAACTTTGACAATTGTTTCCTAAGGGACAAATCTATCAACCATTAAAAACCGGAGATCGATGTCATATCTGGTTCAGAAAATATTAACTTTTAAATTTAGGCGAAATTTTTCTTGCTCGAAAGCAAATGGCCAGCAGTTTATATACTTTTTTATAATTCACTTGGTACGTACTTCGCAACCAATTCATAGTAAAATGACAGTCTTATTTAAAAGTTATATAATTATCCGGGGATATCTCGACGTTTTCGAGTCTAATGAGACTTTGATTAACCCAGTTTTCGAGATAAACAAAAATATTGACGCGCGAGAGTTTTGGATCGTTAAAAGTTTACATTTTAATCAAAAGTTTTAATGAAATCGTCAACGGAAATAACTCGTTGAGTGCAAGATATACTTTATGTGCAGTTGCATTGGCAATGTCGAGTAGACTAGGACTAGGCAAAGCATGGACAAAATTTTGTATAAATATTTATTTAATGTTTGGAACGGTAAAGACCATATAAGTTTCCAATGGCGTAGCTAGAAAATTAGCCAAAGGGCAAGTCGAATACTTCTGTGTCGTGACAAATAAAAAAAATTGTTTTTTTTTATGCCAAACAGTCATGGGCGTCGATAGAAAGTTTTGTAGGGGTGTTTGTTCGGGTTTGTTGGTTTAGTTTGTTTAGTTAAGTCACAACATACGAACAAAAGCAATCTTTTTTTTCGAGGAGAGTTTTCTATTTTCACAACTTTTAAAACCATCCCGGTTATACATTATATACAAAAAGAGGCAGCTGAAAACGAACCAAAAAATAACTCCATATTTATTTTAGAAACATTGATTTGTATGCTTATTTGTATTTTAATGGTATTCTACGGTGCTTAAAATGTCTTTATAAATTTGTTTATATAGCAGTTTCGGATCCGCTATATTAGATTTTTTCTTCGTTTGGCTTCGCTTCGATTAAGAGAAATATTTTCGAAAACACTATCTCGCCATGAACCGCCGCGAATGTCGAATTTATAGTACGACAGCCCGTGTTCAGACTGATCACGACCTAAAGTTTTTTGGTGATTTTATAAGGACTTGAGAAGGAAATTAAAAAGAACGGATATTTGCAACGTTGCGAAATCATTGAGAATCATTTTTACATATGTAAACAAAAAGTGGTCGTAATAGTTATCGCGCCTCGTCCGTTCTTTTTATTTTTTTGACTGAGATTGATGTTTTTGAGGAGATGAAAATAGTAACTGACATTTTCCGTGCGGTGAATAGTTTTGGTCTGAGAAAAATCGAAATTTGTTTGCAGCGGAGAATTCAACTTATCACGCCTCATCCGTTTTACTTGTCGGATGTTAACTTTCGTTATTCGTGGCCGGAAAAAATGATAACTGACATTTTCATCGACGCCCAACCGCAGCGTTGGATCTTAGGTACCTATGTCATATGTCATTTTTTTAACGCTTATACTGATATATCTTTATATTGATTATTGAATAATCTGCCGTTTTCAGAATAATTATACGGGGTCAGGTAAAAAAGTTATCGGACCTAACCTCATTTTTTTTTTAAATGGAACACCCTGTATATTTAAATCTAAAAATATACTATTTTAAATTATCCTCTCAAATATGTAACACACCATGGATGATATGGGTATCCTAGGCGATTTATTTCAACTTTATTACTTTAAACCACAGTAGACCATAAAACAAAACCTAATATCCTAGAAACAACTATGTTGACTATTAACATTTAACGTCAATTTCATTTTTACATATTTATTTGCGAAAATGACCTATCAACATTTTGAAAAATTTGATATGATATCAGTTTATTATATTGAAAGTGGAAAAAACGAAAAAATGGCGCCAAATGTATATTTTGTTCGCTATCAGGAAAGACGGTAACCATTTAAGGACATATTCCGAACATTTGCGATGATTCCCATTATTTTTTACCTTAATCTTAATCTTTTATATCGTTTCAAAGTAATAAAGTTTAAATAAATCGCCTAGGATACCAATATCATCCCTGGTGTGTTATATATTTGAAAGGAGAATTTAAATTAGTATCTTTTTAGGTTAAAATAGAAAGGGTGTTCCATTTTAAAAATGAGGTTAGGTCCGATAACTTTTTTACCTGACCCCGTATACTCATTCTGAAAACGACAGATTATTCAACAATCAATATAAAGAAACTTCTGTATACAATATTTTTCCGTATCTCGTTTAACTAAGAAAATATAGGGTAATTTTGAAATTGTCATTTTTTTGTTTTCTCCCGTATCTCTTAAGCGAGCGAAAATTTTCAAATTTTCATTTTACCCAAAAAGAGCACATGACACCTACATTACTTTTTTAATAGCACTAACAATTACGGAGATACCCTATAAAATGTCGAAAATTTGACACTCTGTACAATGTCAGAGGATGTCTTGTTCTATAAGAATGTTTTCTGGTTTCACACACTCGCGTTTCGTACACCGAAGTAATTAATCCATTTTCGGCTTCTGGTTTCGTACACCGACCTTTGTGATGTGTGTGATGAAATCGTAACATTCGGTTTTTCCCAAATATCTTCGGAAATATTCGGAATTTTTGAAATTTGAAATCACGACGTTGCAGAATTCACCAATGCATAAAGGCCGTATTACACTTGGGAATTTTTTTGGCGCCATTCTACTCTTCTGACAATTAAAATGACACGGATTCATGCGCAGTACACTGTTCCCGATCAGCTGTCTCTCATTACCAGAAATGGGGCAGGCGCCATTTTAATTGCCCTTGCCGGCGCAATTGGGTAGACATGGATTATTCTGTTATTTTTAACTGTTTATTATTTGGCCGAACCAGGTATGAACAGGTAATGGCCATTTAAACCCACTGGTACTTAAATTAGCAGTTTACATTCTTTATTAAACTTATGGACTGCTAAATCAGCAACTTTTTGCACCTCCTATTTGTAAATAGCAGTAGCTGCTTTAACTGGTGATCAAAACGAACAGGTTTGCACATCTCTAATTCTGGGGATATTTTAGGGATTTCGACAGTACCCACTGCTGTTCTGACCGTTGGCAATGCTCCAGCTGATCGAAAACGGTTTCCTGCGCATGAATACGTGCCATTATAATTGCCGGCGCAAGAGAAAAAATTGCCTAGTCTAATACGGCCTTAACTTTTGTCTAATTTATTTGATCGTTTCTTTATGTCCTATGGTTAACGATAGAGGGACACCCAGTATGTATGTCTCGTTCGGCATCTTAGCTCAGCTCCCCAGCATAAATATGTCATTTAACAAACTTTTAGCGTCCATCAAATACTTAAGTTTAATCCTTTAGCAACGTTCACTTTAACAGAAAATTTCCAACCTGCCACCGGAATTTAAAGTATTAAAAAGCTTGAAATGCAAATTTTTACATGCTTGTTCAGCAAGTCGATGGGGGACTACGGATTCATCGAGTATGTACCATTATCGATAGGGCCTTCGTTTTGAATTTGAAATTATCCAATATCGCATATACACAGACTGCATACGGTATGAACTTCGTGGAATAAAAATGTACATTTTTCTGAAAAGTCTGATCAGGCATCTTAAGAATATATTGGGAAGCTGACCGGTAATATCAATGTGCTGCTAAGTTACCAATGGGAGGGAACCACATATACAGCCTGTACCAAGTTAAGTGCGCACTATTGCCAACTTTTTTATTATTGTAGATACAAAGTCGGTTAAATTAGCAAAGTAGTAGCATTTTTTCTGGTGATTAAGATGGTGAGAACAGAAAAACAATTGAACATAGGGTTTTCAAATAAATGAGAAAAATGCCATTTTTTTAAACGGAACACCCTGTATATTTTTGACTGCAAGGTTTGTAAATTATTTACAGAACAAAAAAGTTCATATGCACTATTGGCCTAATACTGAAAAATAACCGAATTATTACCATATTTATTTTTTAGACAAGTTGGCTGTGTATTTTCAAAATAAAAGCTTTATTCGATGTGTCATTAGATTATTCTGCTGTCAATAAGAGCCAAGCATTTTTGGTAATTGTTGTAATAGTTATTGGATGTTCTCTAGTTATAAAAATAATATAAAATGGCGTTCACGCATTTAGAAAAATGCGATATGTTAGAAGCATATATTGTTTGCAAAAAAAAATAGTTTCCGAGCACTAGAACAATATGGTCAAACGTATCCTGAACGTGATCAACCAAACAGAAGGTATTTTTTAAATCTTTATAGAAAATTCAGAAATAATGAAGACGTCTTTGGAAAGGGTAGAACTAGAAAACAGTTTATAATAAGTGAACAGGTAGAAGTAAATGTGTTAGCATATTTTGAAGTGTACAAAAATAATTCTACCAGAGATTTGGCAAGGAACAGTGGTTTAAGTTTATTTACAGTTTGGAGAATTTTAAAAAAATATAAGGTTGTACCGTATAAGTACCGACTAGTGTAAACATTATTACCTGGCGACACTGAAAGAAGACTAATTTTTTGCCAATTGTTTGTAGATATGTGTAGGCAAAATATCAACTTTTTAACGCACATATTGTGGAGCGATGAAGCGAATTTTTCAAACAGGGGTATGTTTAATCGTAAAAACTGTGGTCTAATAGGCAGCCAAATAATTGGCCCAATTTTTTATGATGGCATTTTAAGAGGCCGAAGATATGTTGATATGCTGTCAGAATTACTGGAAGAATATTTACATCATGTCAACTTAGAGGCACGAAACCGAATCTAATTTCAACAAGATGGAGCTCCTCCCCATCAGTTCCACGAGGTGAGAATGTTGTTAGAAAGGCTTTTCCAAGATAGGTGAATAGCAACAAATGGTCCTATACGTTGGCCCCCAAGATCTCCTGACATAACTCCATTAGACTTTTACTTTTGGGGTTATGTCAAAGACAACGTCTATAAAAGGAAATATGCGAACCTGGACGAACTTCAAGATGGCATCAGACGCATTATAGCATCCATCGATGGCAGAACAGTTTTAAAAGCCACAAAACGTGTATTAAAGAATGCCAGAAAATTAATCGAAAAAAACGGAAATGTCTTTGCACATTTAATGTAGGTTGTGTGTTTTCATTTATTTCATTTAAATAAAATAATAAGGAGATATTTGAGTTTTATTTCAAGAAGACACAGCCAACTTGTCTAAAAATAAATATGGTAATAATTCGGTTATTTTCAGTTTTAGGCCAATAGTGCATATGAATTTTTTGTTCTGTAAATAATTTACAAACCTTGCAGTCAAAAATATACAGGGTGTTCCGTTTAAAAAAATGGCATTTTTCTCATTTATTTGAAAACCCTATCCTGATCCTTAATGTCCCCGCTATGGGCATCGAAGGGGGCGTTGTGAGGTTGCGCAGTTCGGAAATTGCCTTGTGAAAGTAAACATTCGAGAGGACCGGTTTCAACTTTTTTAATGTAAATTTCACTGGTTAGTTAGGAATAATATTGCAATCAAAATTTCGATTAGTTCGATTTAAGACAGCGTTCCATGCATACGATTTCTGACGATATGATGATCCGACGGTGCCCTGATTGGTGTAAACTTTTGGTGCCAAATTCCGTCCGAATATTAAATTTGTAACAATCGACACGATGAGCTTTATTTTAACTTTGATCCGACGTCGTATGTTTCTTAACCTCACTTTTTTCTAAACGAAAAATTAAGAATGAATATTGACTATTTTGGGAATTATTATCAGCTACTAATGCACCAAATTAAAAATACATAATTTTAAGGTTAGGTAGTGACCACATATATTTATACGAGTGACACTCTCTTCTTTTTTTACAAGCTTTTTAGTGAAATACATACCTGAAATTCTTTATACCTTACTTTGGCAAAAAAGCACCATGCACTTGTGTCCTTTCATCTTAAACAAAACAAACCACTAACCTACCAACCAGCGAATCGAATCTCCACAAATTAAAAACTCCTTTACAAAAATTATTGTTAGGTAATGAAAGTTTATAAGCACTAATATACCGACAACAATATGGATGAACCACTTTTTATTCTGTAATTTAAAAAAGCATCCAGAACCAAAGATGGCGACGAGTAACAACAAACAAATAATGTCGGGCCGGCTGTGACGCGATCGATACAATTTCCACCCTACTGCGCAAACTCAATAGGCCCGCGCCATCTCCCATAGCGGGGACACTTTTTGTCTTTTGGAACGTTCGTATTGGCAATATATTGTTTATACAGGGTGTATTTTTAAAACCCGAACACCCTTTTTCTCGCTCAGATTGCATTTTTTTGATTTCGACCTTCTCAGATGATTTTTGTAGTTTTGAGTGGGAAATCGTATGGCGCAGGTTTTTTTCACCTGCGGTGTTCAGGTGGTGCCCTGCGCAGGGCAACTTTTTTTTTTAAATGGGAACCCGTTGTTTTTCTCGCAGGTTCCGAACCTTCATTAAAAAACAAGCAACTTTCGACCCAAACATTTTTTTATTCGAATCGATCCTGAACTTTTAAACGACGAATTGTTACACTACCAACAAGATGGAGCCCCGGCTCATTTCACGGGTTTGTTCGGTCTGTTCGCCAATGGTTAAACGATCATTTTCCTGGACAGTTGATCGGGCTGCTCGGCCCCGTATTATGGCCAGCAAGATCACCAGACTTAAAAAATTAGTTTCAACCTCAAAATTGTTTCTGATCTCATTTTGACACTTACTTTGTCTGAGTTCAGGATCGATTCGAATAAAAAAATATTTGGGACGAAAGTTGCTTGTTTTTTAATGAAGGTTCGGAACTTGCGAGAAAAAAAACGGGTTCCCATTTAAAAAATAAAGTTGCCCTGCGCAGGGCACCACCTGAACACCGCAGGTGAAAAAAACCTGCGCCATTTGATTTCCCCCTCAAAACTACGAAAATCATCTGAGGAGGTCGAAATCAAAAAAATGCAATCTGAGCGAGAAAAAAGGGTTAGGGTTTTAAAAAGACACCCTGTATATATATATATATATATGGAGGGAACAGTTTCGAAGATACGAGCGTTTCAAACTTCCTGTTTGAAACTTTTTAACGGGGTACCCGGTATACTACTCGAAATTAAATATTTTGTCGAAATTTAAAAAAAACATCTCTGTGAAATATTACAATTACTGATTGGCCAATACCGATATAATACCGATATAAATATCGGTGCGTCGCCGTCGGTATCGTATCAGCATATCGACAAATTTAAAAATAACCTTGATGAAACCCCAACAAAAGCCGAAACGTCGGATATTGATATATTTACATTTTATTTTCAGAACCACCAGTAGGGCGGTTCCAAAACAGACGCAAGTCCGTCTTCGCGGAAACGTACGATCCGGAAGAAGACGAAGATGACGACGGCACCCGAACGATCTTCCCGAAGTCGGACGAACAGCGGTACGATCTGTCCGAAGCCGTCAAGAATATTTTGCTCTTCCGCGCGCTCGACAAGGATCAGATGAACGAGGTGTTGGACGCCATGTTCGAAAGGAAAGTGACCAAGGACGAGATCGTCATCAAGCAGGGAGATGACGGGGATAACTTCTACGTCATACAAAGGTAAGTTTAGTAAAACGCATTAGTATATTTTTGACCGGGAAAATCTTAAATCACCCTGTGTATACCGGTACCCTTAAAAACTGAAATGGGAAGGGGAGCGAGTGACGCATCATTTTAAAGGACGTTTAAATCTCTTCGGAATAACACCATATTTTTTTTGAGTACCTGGTAGTTTTTATTAGTGTTGTGATCGCTCGAGCGAAAAAACGCTTTATCACTCGATTATTGAAATAACCGACATCGCTCGATTATTAAAAAACCGCTCGAGTTATCTATTCAGGCGAAAACCGTCGCTCGTCACTTATTATCTTTCACTCGATACCCGCGTTTCGCTTGACGCCGACCGAAATGTACCGCTGTAGTGTGATCGGGTTAAAAAACTGCTCGTATATTCGAACAGTTTTTCGCTCGATAGGAAATACTCTAGTTATAAATTCAGGCGAAAAACCGAAAAATATCGCCTGCTACTTGATACACTACACTTGTCATCCGATTTTGACGCTGAACAGGTAACACGACATACGTCTTTCTTAAAGGCACATAAACGAGAAGGTGCATATAAAAAAGTATGTCAAATCCCTTAGCGGAGTCATCGCGACATGAGTTTTGTCTCCGATTGTAAATATTAAAAAATTAAAGGATATAATTTTTAAAGTTTTATTTACTATAAACTAACTCGAGAAAACTTCTCAAAAATATCATAATGATAGAAATTGTTAATGAAAAATAACAAAACAAACAAAATGGTTAACAAAATATATAGAAAAATTCGTTGGTAATCTTATAGTAAACATTTTTAAATCTAAACAGGAACTTTTTATTATTAAACTCAAGAAGACTTCTTAAAAATAACATACATTATAGAAAATGTTAATGTAAAAACGAGCAAAACAGTTAACAAAACATAGGTATCGACAAATTTTTTGGTAACCATGGCAAAAGTAAACATTCTTAAATTTAAACAAGAACTTTTAGGTAACTATAAACATGAATTTAAAAAAATAATCACCTATTTTCTTATTTTGCCAGTCGCGTAACTAATTCTACAGGGCACACAGTGGGCACCTTGATTTAATGTCGAAGAATTTGACAAGCCATTTTAAATATTTACTTATTTTATGCTCGTAGATTGAGAAAGATAAGAAGAAAAATAACTCTTGGTAATACTTTTTGTTTTAAAAAAGCACAAGAATAAACCCGAACAATAAATACATATTTGGGTGATTTTTGCAGATTATTTGAGTATCAACTACTCGATTATAAAAAGGTAATTAAATGGTTTGCCGTTATTAACAAGAGTTATTAGCAAGAGTTTACAATTGGTCAGTCGAAACAAACATGTCTAGAAGCAGTTTACTTCAGAGGTCCCAGGGCACTGTCAATTTATGTAAACTTTCTTGTGTTTTCTTTTGCCGAATACAGAAGGAAATCGGCTACAAAAGGTGTAACGGGGGCGGGTTTTCACTTGTATTCCCAGGGCGCTGTCACGATTCAGAAATGTTTACTGTCTATAAGTTGCTGACCAACTAGCCATTTTGGCTGACCGATTACATTTTTCTGTTCGCAAAAATAAGAATATTTTGCTAACCAGTTAAATGATACCCTTATTAAAATCATCGGTTTTCCCAACACTAATAAATGTAGTTACTATTGGAAAAAGATGTAGGCGACCTGATGTGACGATGTGCTACTTGAGTCCCCTTCCCGTTTAAGATTTTAAGGGTAACATCTACCCCTCCTAGGGGTTAAACATGTATATAGCAATGAACGACACACGCTACATTTACGCAATATTTCTATAAGAACAAATAATTATATTCGTACAATTAAAAAAAAATCTAGTTGGATAATTTTACACGGGTATTGTTTCGTTTACTACGTCTACATCGAAAAACAATGAAAAAATCGAACAAAAGGTAGTTAATTTCGGTGCATTTTAACCGCAAATTAACGAACCTTTTGTTGCAATGGAGGAAAAAGCGTGTTTTTCCGTTTTTATGAGATTTAAATTGTGTTCATTACCGAAATTATAAATCGATGAAAATGTTCCACAGAACTAGTAAGTAGCAGCTAAATTTACAGCCCGCTTGTGCTTCCTCTACAGTACGTTTCACGAAATTTCGATACGACTTAATGATTTCCTGGGTAGGTCCCATTGTGTCGACAAGAGCTTGGCAATAAACAAGTGAAGTATGAAGGGACGGACTAAGGGAAACAAGTAATGATATGATTATATTAATGTAATCAAATGAAATAACATTTTTTCTAAATATTACTAGTCATATTTATTTACATTTATAATGTCATTCTATAGATAGTTCTGTTTCGCTATCGCTATCCTCATCAAAATTAATTATAATTGGATTAATTATACGATCCAGACTAATATACGAATTTTCTACAGTTATTACGTGACGGACTGAATTTTTCCAACTACCTGGGGGCATATCATTAAAGCATTTTCGTATTAATTCTACAACACTAGAACTTAAAGTCGAATAAATATTTTCAGACCTAACCAGTGATTTTAACTGGTGCCACATATGCTCTATGGGGTTAAAAATGCAATAATAGGGTGGGAGCCGTAGCACTGTATGTCCAATTTCTTCTGCCAATGTGTCACAAACGTATACTTTTTTTATACAAAATATCTTTAAAACTTCTAAAAGATCACTTTTTTTATAACTTTCTTCAAAATATCATTCGCCGCCATGTAGTTCTGAATCTCCAATTTTGTATTATTTGAGCTTGGAGCTTTATGTAATTGGCGACTGTGATAGCTCGCATTGTCCATTACTATCACGCTATTCTGAGGAATGTTTGGTAAAAGACAATTCTTGAACCATTCCTCAAAAACTAACAAATTTTACCACGAAAAGATATTTAAATATAAATTAAGCAACCTAACCTACCTGATGTGCCTATATTTAATTATAATTATTACAATCCGGTTCTTTCCACATAATAATAACAAACGGTCATAAATAATGGGATGGCCCCAGACACTTTTACTGCAGTCATTAAGTTATATCCATTTTTCGTGAAACAATCTTTACATCGGACATAACTTGTGTGATCTACATAGTTTAGCTTGGTCTTACGCCGATAAACAAAATTACATATACAGCTAGTATACAGGGTGTTATGGAAATGACTTATTATATTTAAACCGGCAAATCCTGAGATGAAAATAAATTGAAGCAAAATAACCTTAAATTGCGCTTTGAATTTTTGTACGAAATATACACTTTATATGAAATCTGAAAATGTATGTGGCCGCTACTGAGGTCGTTCGCAATCAATAGTTCATTGAGGCGGTGTTGTTATATATTGCAACACAGAATTGTAAACGCACGTGTTCGGTTTTTGACAACAAGACGTCTTTGACCCGCGTTATCACTTCTTTTTCAAACTATTTAGAAAAATAATACTACAATATTAAGGTACATACTCTCTTACCTTCGATCTTATAATCCGTTTTATAATTAAATTCCATAAAAAAAATAAAACACAAAAAGTATGTTTTGCAGCAGAACCAACAATAGGTAATATCACACAAATTTGAAATTACATCACAATGAACATCATTATGAATTATTTCACAACAGAAAAAAAATCGGGTAACAAAACGTTTAAAAGTCGTATACATCAAGCACGTGGAACCCTCGACAGCGTCTTTCCAACCCCGAGTCTCGAAACATACTGAAGCAACGATAGTCGCGCGCGGCAGGTATCCGAGCTAGGGCGAAACATTCAGTGTGATCTGACAACACTGTTAGTATACTCTAGTGACCCACATTGTGCCTAACTGAATCCAGATGGAACGGCGCAACAGTATGTGGGTAAAAAGTGTTTTTACCTTAGTATTTAGATATTCGATTAAATAAAAAAGTATGTAGACTTTCTCTAGGACACAGTAGGAGTCACCCACTTAAATATAATAAGACATTTCCATAATACCCTGTATACAGTTCTGATATTTACATTACATTCCGAAAATAATAAATTTCTTAAATCTTTTATTTTTTTGAATATAATTTTAAGAATATAATATTGATTCGTTTTTAAGAAGTTCGACTGGTCCGAAGATGGACCAGACCATTCATTTCAAAGGGTAGTTCCTGTCAATTGTTAACATAATTGTTTCATTTTATCTTTAGTAAAGGGTTAATGGCCCATAGAAATTAGCGTTTTTATTATTTCTATTGCGAAATGATTAAGTGCTCTTGTTCTATGTGTGTTATTGTAAAGTGTAATTATGCGTTAGTGTTGGTGTTTAGTGATTAGCTTATTATGCACTCCCACACTATCATCAGGACACGTGATGAGCATACAGTTTTTCCCATAGAAAAAAGAACTGAAAGTGTCTGTGCCCTGGATTCCTTAATCGCGCCTGGATTTACTTTCTAAGTAAGCTAAATAATTATTTTTATAAGAAACTAAAGTTTTACACTTTTAAACATTTTGGCAACATTGTGCCTGAACATCTGTTGATTAACCCAGCTGGGCAATGTAATATGTTCATATATGAATGTGCCGAGGAGTTGTGTGTGGGTTTAGGGGTGAATCACCCCACTTTTTAAACGGTCGATTTAAAAAAAATTAAATATGTAGCGCTTCTCTAGGACACCCCAGGAGTCAACCATTGAAATATAATACGTCATTTCCATAACACCCTGTATATTGCCGTAAAGTATATATTTTTTGCTTAAATTCTCCCTTTAAACTAGTTTTCGGATTGTCTTGGGTAAATAATAATGAAAATCTAAAAAAATCTGCATATATTAAAAGAAAAAGTCATTGAAACTTGAGAGTTTAAAAAAACTCATTCTCTAGTACTCGGCCTATTTAGAAACGCTTTTTAAAAATGTTGTGGGCCAATGAGACAGTCTTATCACTTATAGGGAACATGACATTTTATCAATATAATCACATGTAAATGGTATAAATGAAATGACTTGATTGGTCGAAACAGTACATTTGACAGATGATAAAATAATCACGAATAATTATGGTATCCAGTATGGGGCTGTGGCAAGCAAAGCAATGCCAAAATAATCCAAAGGTTTACAAAGTACTATAAGGAACATCGTTGGATGGATATCTTTTAATGAAATGAAAATGGAAATGTTCTATTTTAAATGTCTGCTCAAATTTGACGTGCTGTGGTTACCGGACAAACAGAAAAATCAAAGTTAGGAAAATTTATCGAATACAATTGATAGGACGCCGGAAACTATTATAACTACATACTAAAATTTGCCAGTCGCACACAAACGCTTTTAGAGAAATTTCCCATGGGAACAAAGTTCAAAATAAATTAGATTAGCTCGTGAAACTAGTACAATACGTGCTCGTTCCGAATCGTCTAAAAACGGAATGATATTTCACTTATCGCTTAAAGGCAAGTCGTAAAACATGTGTAATTGAAAAGAACGTCAAGCTTCTCTTGGCCAACTTGTTGGCCACATCATTTATTTTCAGGGATTGTCAGATTCCTTAAAAATTTAAATGTCAACATGTTATTTCATCATTTGGACGATAAGTACATCTCGCGGTTCAGGGGATAGAGTAGACGAAAAAAAGACCCTAGTACAATTATTATACAGGGTGTTATGGAAATGACGTATTATATTTAAATGGACGACTCCTTGGATGTCCTATAGAAGCGCTACATATATTTTTTTGTTAAATCGACCGTTTTAAAAGTGGGGTCCAGCCCCATAAACCCTCAGCTCTCCCTGCGTCACTGTAATACGTCACCCTGTGGTGGCATGTCAAAAAACAGGTGTTACGTGGAATGTTATTGCCAAACTTAAGACAAAACTGAAATTCCATATAAAATTATAAAAATAAATTATTTATCTACCTACTTGTATTTATCATTATACCTAAAGAGCTAGGAAATCCACACACAAACACAATCAGTTCTTTTTTCATGGGAACACTCCTGGAAACACTTTATTCTCGAAACATTCCATCAAGTGAAACGTCCAAAACAAACTACTCGTTTTAGGTTCGTCAATAAAAACAATGTAAAATTATATACAAAGTTTGGACGCGTAGCCCGAAATTCATTACAAAACAATTCTTATACGTGTACCTTCTGAAAACAAAGCGGATAGCCGAGAGTGTAAATGGTAAGCAACAGAACCGACCGTATTCTAACGCGTATCTTCTAATACTGACACTTGCAAGACGCACGCTTGTACGCCCCGGCGCCCAGTGGATTGTGTGAAAGAGATGGAGAGATGACAGTGTGAGAAAGAAACTTAAATCTTCGTCGGTCTTGTCATTTGGAGTAGAGCTGAGCTAATTTAATTTTTTGAGTTTCTCAAGTACAGTCGCAGTATTATCCCTTATCTTAATTGATGGATATATCACTACTATCATTTTATTCAATTCAGGGAAGAATCTCGTTTATCACCATACGAAACGCATTTAAGCGATCTTAGTCCGTCCTGTAACGCCTATTATTAGGATTCAATTACCGTGACCGTGAAATATCAAACTGTCAAATATTGACCATCTCTATTCCGAGTTTTGCACGTACCATTTAGTTCGTTCGTAGATAAAATGTAATTCTTAAATTGAAAGAATTGTATTTAAAGTGTGTGTGTTTTTAAATTAGTTAAATAAATAAATCTAAGCGAGAAAAAACGACCAAAATTAAGACAGTTTTTCGGTGTATTCTTTCCATGTAAATAGCTGCTATTTGTGAGGTTATGTGAGAGGTTTTTTCCTAAAACTTAGCTTCTGTGTGATTTCTGTGAAACAAATGAAACTAACAATTGTATTTAAATAAGTCTTAAATAAAATTGCATTTTTTTTAAAGAGTTTGAAAAATAATAGAAAGGTCAATGACGTTTGACCTATTTACTTTCCTGTGCTTGTGACGAATTTTAAATTTGTGTGTAATATTACCATTATTTGTTTTGCAAAATATCTTTCGCCGTCGGTTTTCTGGAATCATATTTGTTCATAAATGATAGGATAAAATATTGTTAAAACTATAATTTGTTTTCTAAAGAGTTTGCCGTGTAGATATGACAACACCGACCGTCGTCAGTAGCGGCCATGTAAATTTTCAGATTTCATATAAAGTGTATAATTTCGCTTAATAATTCAAAGCGCCATTTATGGTTATTTATTTTCATCTCAGGATTTAAATATAATACGTCATTTTCATAACACCCTGTAGAAGATTTTATTGCAGCGGCGATTGTAAATTTTAAAAAAATTAAAGGATATTATATATTCCACGACGTCGAGGGTTCCACGTGCTTGACGTATACGAATTTTAAACGTTTGGTTAGTTGTAGCATTACCCGATTTTTTTCTGTTGTGAAATAATTCATAATAAGAAATATTGTGATGTGATTTCAAATTTGTGTGATAATATCTACTGTTGGTTCTCGTGAAAAGCAGACTTTTTGTGTTTTATTTTTTTATGGAATTTAATTATAAAACGGATTATTTTAAAATAAGATCGAAGGTAAGAGAGTATGTACCTTAAAATTGTAGTTTTTTTGTTTCTAAAAAGTTTGAAAAAGAAGTGATAGCGCGCGTCAAAGACGTCTTGTTGTCAAAAACTGAACACGTTCGTTTAGAATTATGTGCTGCAATATGACAACATCGCCTATAATGCGCTAACCTCTTCTTTTAAACCTGGAAACTGCCTCAATAAAATATTGATTGGGAGGGGCCACAGGAGCGGCCACGTAAATTTTGAGATTTCATATAAAGTGTATATTTCGCATAATAATTCAAAGCGTCATTTATGGTTATTTTTCTTCAATTTATTTTCATCTCGGGATTTGCCGGTTTAAATATAATACGTCATTTCTATAACACCCTGTATATTGTAAATTTTACAACGATTGTTTGTGCACGGAACAAGCACCATAGTAAAATTATTATAGTAAAGATTTTATTGTAATTTTTTTTATAAAATATAGTAGTAATTTTATTTTTTTATTAGTAATCCGTACGAAAATAATATTGTAAATTTACCTATTTTGGTTAACTTTTTACTATGCTATTTAACCTTTCTGACCTAATATGTATTTGAAACGAAATTAAAATAATGGCTTGTGAAATCACTTGTCTTATTTTTTTAAAAATTATTATAAAGCTGCTTTACCGGATGTTGGACAAAAATTGCTACCGATAAAACATGTTTTCTGGATGAAAGCAGAGAAAATATTATGCCAGCGCCATATGTGAACCCGATACATATAAAAATTATATTAAGAAAAGATGTTATGTCAGATCTAACATCTGATTTAAATTTTAATTTAAATTTTTCTAAAATAAACTCGCGCGAGATTTATGATACCGCGAAGTGAGTAGAGAGTCTATTTTTTGAAAAGTAAATTATTGCATCGTCTCACTCGTATAAGAAAATAAATAAATTATAAGGTTATAAATGTCGTAAGCAACGCATTGTTTGCCAAGAATTTGCACTTAAATTTAGGTTTTTATGGCGGTAAACGTATAAACAGCTGTTTAATTTTGTTTAAATAAATTTGCTGTAATTAATTTTTGTATAGAACTAATGTAGTTTCTGCGATAATCGGAATTGGTAGTTTACAGAAGTTGGTTTTTCGTTTAATAAAAAATATTTTATTCGTTAGAAAATTAGTTGGAATCGTTGGAATTTCGAACTTTATAACTACAAGAAAGACGGATAGAGTCGGTACGGTGTATGAAGTCCGCTAAGCAATAAACCCTCTCGAGCCGGGTAGTCGGGGGCTCTCAAACGATAAATTATATTTTAGGTATTTTCTAAATAAAATAATTTAAAGTAAATAAAAAAATTAGTTTAGGCAAAGAAAAATAATTATTTTTTAACTTTTATAGTATTTAGGCAAATTAGTTTTACGAATTCTTTTCTTATAAAGTTTTGGTTCTAAAAAGAACCGATGTCGCCATCTTTTTGAAACATTATTGGACAGGTCGCAGAACACTTTTCTGTTGTTCGTTTTTTTGTATTTGAATCCCAGCTCTTTTAAAATGATGGACAAACTGGTAGTTCCAATATCGCAAAGTTCTTTCTACTTTAACTTTTCAAGAATAACTTTGCGGGTAACATATTCCTTGGCTTTATACATATCAGAAACAATATTCCTAATCGATAGCTTTATCCCATGGGATAAATCAAAGGTTTTAGAATGGAGTCAAACCCTTTTATATGGTCTGTCCAAGTCCTCGTCACTCTTTTCGAAATCTTCTTAAGGTCTTATCTGAAATGCCGCAAGCATCAGATGTTCGTTTTTACACTGCCAAAACAGACACTAACGGGCCCGCGTTATCTTTTTCTAAGTAAAATAACGTTCCACTTGTAATACCAAACGGCGTTCACCTGAAGATAAACACCTTCTAGGCGTTGTGAACATTTCCCATAACTTTGCTTTATAACTGCTTTTAATTCACACACAATGAGAAACAAACTAAAAGCGAAAAGCATAACTACTTATTTAAAATAGAACATACCATCCTGCACTCGAGCAACTTTTAATTATTTCTTGGAAAATAGTGATTATTATATAGATTTAACTATAATGATTCCAAAATAACTAAATTCTAGGAAAAAATACCTGGAGAACATCTTTAACTTATTGACGCAAAATGTTTTTCATTTGATAAATAAAAAAAAACTATTAGTGAAAAATAAACAAGATAAAAATATTTATCGCGGTACATAATTCTAAGATAATTTTGTTTTGGAACCGCTGATTTTGCACGGCCGACTATAGGGAACCAGTGGAATGTTCGGTATAGTTGTTGTAGAATTATACCGTTTACTCTTACTGCCATAGATAAACTACCTGATTAAACCCTATTGTATACGCCTCAACCTCTTCAAAGCTCAATAAATGGGATCAGGGCCGGCTGGCTTGAAAATGTATACCACACCACATGATTTATTTTTATAATTTAAAATTAATAGATAGGTATTTTTAGTTTTAGGTACCTATAATAAATGTAAAATAATGATAACAATTAATGATAATCGAAAATAATATAATTTAAAAGTATAACTATTAGGATAACAAGTACAATAAAAATTAATTGAATTGTAAGAAACTATTGATAATTTATTCAAAATTTAACTCTGTATCACTATCACTATCTTCATCTAAGCCTAAACTTATAATTAAGGGTTGAACATTTGTAATCATACAATTGTAAGAATTTTCCACCTTAAGTACATGCTGTACACAGTTTTTCCAGCTGTCTGAGGAAATTTTTCTTACTTCGTTTTTAATTAATTCTACTACAGATGCATTTAATGTAGGAGAAATATTATTTCTCCTAATATTGGATTTTAATTGGTGCCATATTAGCTCAATAGGATTGAATATACAATAGTACGGAGGAAGACGCAACACTGTATGTCCATTTTCTGCTGCAAGTTTGTCACACTCGTATTCCTTATTTATTTTAAAAGCTTTTAATACTTCTAGCAGTTCTCGTTTTTTGTAAGTTTCTTCAAAATATAAATCATTTTCAATCATAAAATTTTGAATTTCTGCTTTTGTATTATTAGAATTGGGAATGATTTTTGCTTGCCGACTATGATAACTAGCATTGTCCATTACAATGACGCTATTTTCAGGTATATTTTTAAGGAGTTTATGTTTAAACCAGTCTTCAAAAAGTTGTGCGTCGGTATCTTGATGGTAATCTAAAGAAGAATCTGCTATGTTTTTAGCTGAAAGCAACAGACAATTTGGAACAAACCCGTTCTCTGAACCAGCATGTAATATTGTGATTCTTTTGGCTTTATTTGATGGTGCATTGGTTTGACATTTTTGGGAAGAATCATCCCAACCTTTTCTTGGAGTGTCATGGGTATCGAACCATGTTTCGTCAAGGTAAATAATCGGACGATTTTCATTTCTAAATTGTTTAACAGCTGTTAAATATTTAAGTCTCCATTCCCGTAAACGTTGAGATCCCATTAATGTTCGTCTTTTATCAATGCTTCGGTATTTAAAACACATTTTACGCAATATTTTCCTAAGGTTTGAAAGGCTACAAGAGATATTTGTTTCGTCTTTAGTCAGCCGCTCTTTGAGGGAAATCAAAGTGGGTACAGTTTGTGCCTGATACATTTGGTAAATCTTTCTTCTTAATAAATCCATGTCATTTTCGTCAATGCTTCCAAATGTGCCAGAATCACTCCGATTTTTTCTAGGATTAACAGGTTTAACTACTATGTCTCTTACCGAAGATAAAGGAATTTTTGTCAAAGTAGACGTATCTGCTAAAGCATCCATCGAATTAAAATTTCTACTCAACAACGATTGATACACATTTTTAATTATTAGTTTGGCATCGGTAGATAAATGCTTTCTTTTAAAAATGACACTTGAAGATGCCCCCCTATCAGCACAATTCCAAGGACGCCACATTCTACCACTAATAAGCCTAACTAAAAATTACTCGCCGGAAAACCACTAAAGATTAAAATTATTAAAAATCACTTTGTATTTATATATGCATCAGGCATAGGTATAAATTGAATTTGTATACCTGGCCCGGCTCTGCTCGAAAAGGTTTTTAAAATTTGGGATTTTCTTATTTATTTTATGGTCGAGGGGATAATGCGCTTTTATTGCAGTCAAAAGATCAACGATATAATTCTGCAAATACTATACGATCAAGTATAGCGTAGGTATTGTTAACTTAACCGTCTTACTGTTGATTGATAATGATTTAATCCGATATCGGACTTCATAAAACGAACCGACTTTAGATATGACCAATTCACAATTCCTTAATCTCCAAAATCGCAATGATTAAAATGGAAAAACGGGAAAACAAATTAACGTCGCATTTCTGCATTATTTGAAATTACGAATAGACCTGCGCTTAACTACTTTGTGAATTTGTGCTTAAACAAGATGCATTTTTCTTATATCCATTCTTAGAGCTATAAAGTCATTGGGCATCTCATTCTCGAACAAACCCAAGTAAATCTGGAACACAACATAGAAAAGTAATCCATCGTAATTCACGAAAATCTGAAAATGATTCGGAAAATTAGATGAAATCCTGTCACAGAAGTCCATAGTAATCCGCGGAAATCTGGAGCGGCTTACAGTAATCACAATTTGCCGTCCTAGCTAGTTCGGTAAAATCTTGATGAAGTTTAGGACATTCTAAGGTTAAATTTTGTCCCAAGAGTTAAATTTATTATAAAAATAATAAAACTAACCATAATTTATGGCGCTTTTACAGGGTGTCCCGAAATTAAGGGGCAATACTTTACAACCATAATATCCGGCTAAAAATAATAGAATTTTGTAATTTTTTTTTATGATCAAACACAAGCACTATAGGAAAAATTCTTTTGGGCACTCTGGGAGTGGTGCGTGTGCGCAAAAAGCGATTCACGTTGGTTTTGAATCGTTGGAGGTTATATTCGTTGGGAAAAACGACCTCGGGAAGGTCGTTCCACAAGGATGAAGTCCTCCAGATGAAAGAATTCTTAAATCATGAAGTTCGAGGAGTACTAAGCTTAACCACATATGGATGGGCGGCAGTGGTTCGTCGTGTATTTCTGCTATTCGTCGCTCTGGGCGGAATTAAGAGGGCAAGGTCAGCCGAGCACCTTCCATGAAAATATCTGTAAAATAGAGTCAAATCCCCAACCTGTCTTCGATGTTCTAGGCTGTCGAGGTTCTTCGTCAGCTCGTGGTCTCCGATCAGACGAATAGCCCTCCTTTCGATGGAATCCAGTAGCCGAAGAGTATGTTTGGGTGCAAAGCTCCAAACATGAGAGCAGTAGGTACTCTAGTGATGGTCGAATCTGGGCTTTGTATAGTGTCAAAAGTTGTTGAGGTGTGTACAACTTTCTGGTTCGGAAGAGTACCCCAAGGTTCTGAGAAGCTATCTTGGCGATTGGCACAACGTGGTTATGCCAAGACATATTTCCTCCCAGATTGATGCCCAGCAAATTAATAGATGAAGCCAGTGTGATTGAGTGTCCGTCCATGAATCTATCCGGTTCTGTAATGTTAACCTTTTTAGAGAAAACTAATTAAAAAAGTGGTATTATTTTAACCCTTAACCATCCCAGTATGTGACGCCTATGATTAAAATTTTGAATTTCTGATTTCAGAAACTGATTTATCGTCTAAAGTTTATACACCATACCTAATTTCAAAATTTTCTTATGAACGGTTTCGAAAATATTTAGGAAAAGTCTTCAGGGTTCCCCATTCTAAGGGTCGTAGCCCCCTTAGCATGCATTATGCAGTTATGCCCATATGACAAAATTCTATTATTTTTAGCCGGAGAATATGATAGTAAAGTATTGCCCCTTAATTTAGGGACACCCTGTATATGAATTATTGTAAAATTTTTAGTAAAAATTACAAAAATATTTAGTAAACCATTTATAGAAAAGATTTGTGACGCTTATGTAGATCTGATGACGTGCACATACTTTGACGTGGTTTCTAGAAGCACTGTCTTGTCTTTGTTTCGATCGATTGAATCTAGTAGCCATAGAGGCGAGGGAAGAACCCTTATTGTATAGGGTATCTGCAAGCGGTTAGGAATGATTATAACATTGTTTACTAATCAACCAAACACGCCAAATTGTCAATTTTCGTGTAAGTCCCATTTATTTATTCGTGTATAAATGTGCAGGAAATTTCCTAGTCTCAATATTTGTGTCGCATACACGTCTTTCCAACTAACTAAACTAAAACCCCTAACGGTTGTCTTGTGTTGTGATAAATACGATAATTAAGAGTTCAATGCTCGGAAAACCTATATGCTAGATTATTAACTTTTTAGGACAGTGGCAACGGCCCCCGGAATCATTCCGCCCACACAGTCCTTAACAAATTTTTCCAATATTTCTTTTCAATTTTGTTTCCGCTTGCTGGATTTGTCAGATGGTAAATTAAATGTCCAGTCTATACAGAAACTACTTATCAGCAAACTCCCCACGTTACTTTCCTGCACAGTAATCGAAATTCAACAATTGGACAAAGAAATTATTTGGTTTTACTATGAGCTACTTTGGAAATGTGTTGGTGCATTTTTTAGTTAAAATCAAAATTTTGTTATACTACTTGCTAATTTAAGTGTATGCGATGTTGTCAATTCTATCTGTAGAATCCCCATCTCTTTTTATATTCTGTCTGTTTCTGTTTTCATTGCGACAGTTGATCGGTTTGATCTGTCTTGGTTAGGAACAACAAACAATCGACGGACGTGACTCTACGTGACGTGAATGTTTTTCTGGAAAGTTGTTTACAACCTCTCATCCTCCTTTAAACGTAATCCTAAATGTTGGTACTGTCGACACATGATAAACCGATTTGGACAATAGCAGGCAGTTCTCTGCCTGGCTGAAAGTCGAGTGTCATTTTCTATGGATCCCATGAGACTGTACATAGTGCATCCATTATTAATCACTGTTCTGCGTCTAGATCCAAAGTTTATATGTATTTTTCGCTGGAAACCCCATAAAACTTTAATGGAGACATTTACTGAATTTTATACACTTCATAAAGTCTGTATGAATGTGTTACGTGTTCAAATTGGCCCTAAACGTGGCCTTGACTTTTATAGGCGAGAACTCGCAAGAGACCTAGAAATAGAAAGGTCGCAGAATGCGAGGGACACTAGAAATTAATTTACTTACCGTTCACGTTAAGTAGAATTACCATGGTCGACATAGTAACATTCAAAGATATTACAAACTACAAAACTACAAACTACATGTAGGGTTGTCAGGCTTAAATTTTGAAATCCCAGGACACAAGTTTGAAAATGGAAGGACATATTCAAATAAGGAAGGAAATTTTTAACTGAACTAAAACAATTTATTTTATATAAAAATAATCAAAAAAGTTATTTTCTAACATAAGTGTAATAGTTATTTAAAATACCTTTAAAATGCTTTAAAAAGATGAATTATTTGATTGAAAAAGAATATTTCTTATCACTTTTGACGGCTTCCAAAAGCTTATTGTTTTTAATTGCCATATTATAAAATGCTTTGCAAGTTGCCAGAATTTGTTTTAATCTGAAGCTCTGCTTTAATGTTTGTCAACCAAGAGCTTTTGCGGCTGTCGCTCTAGGCCGCATTGCACAAAGAAAAAACTGTTTGAGAGTCAGCATTTGAATCATATATTGAAACAACAAATTGTATTATTTCCAAAGAATTATTCATTTCGGGATTAGCTATGAAAATGGTATTCCATTTGTGAATAGAGCCATCAGGTAAAGTGCAAGCTTTCTCAAAGGTGGGTTTCATTATACAAAATTCTTCATATAAATTATCAAGGTTTATTTCAATGGACAAGTTAGTAACAATTTCCACGACTGAATCAAACTTAAACGGTCTTTTTAGAGAAAAAATAGATAATTTCGAAAACAAATTAAATGCTCAGATTTATAATTTGAGTATTTATGAAATCCAGGATATTAGGGGTCCTGCCACAGGTCTCCGCAGGACGCTTATATTCGAGCCTCAAATCCAGGACACCTGGCAACCCTAGCGCGGCCGCTTTTGCTTTTAGAGTTTGGCTATCCATAGAACTCGGTCGGTGGTTTTATCCTTTTTCATTAACTGTCTGTTTGTTTTAACAAGATGACACATGTTCATTCTTTTCTCCGCTCAACTGTATGTAGAAAAGGCGACATACAACAGAGTTTGTCAATTTGTTTAGAACCGCAGTGGCACATTTCAATTAACCTCTGACATGGTTATGTCACGTTTATATTAACGACATTAACAACATTCATGATACATAGTAAGTAACTCATAAAATATTTATATACGTACATACAAAATTTGTATTTGTATTTGTATTTCTACAACGTATTTGTATTTCTAGAACGAGAAACATTTCGAAAATACTTATACAGGGTGTCCCAAAATAGGTGGGCAATCTCCCGGGTTCAGATAGAACACTTAGAAATAACAGGAGAAGTTCATATACATTTTTCTTCCTACGGCCCCCCCTACGGAGATACGGGCCCATAACGAACGTCCCTGGAAATCGTTGACTTTTAAATAATTTTTCAAATATTAGGTGTAATCATTTTTTAGTATAATGTTTACTAGATGAGTCTCCTTGAAATTCGCCCTTTTAAACATATTTGGCTTATTTAGTTTGCCAGGGACGGACTAGACGTAACACAAAATTTTTTTTGTACCCCTTGTATGATGAAGGAACGACAAGAATATTTTTGGATACGCTAAACCTTAAAATGAAAAAAAGGTACTCTTGATCAATGTCGATAAAATGAACTGTTTTCGAAAAAAAGATATTTTTGTTCAATATGATTTATATTCAGTATACGTAAATACCATTACTAAGTTAGTAACTAATAAGACAAAGGAGAAAAGCCGCAAATTTCAAGACACTACCACAAACTTACACTGGCATAAATATTCTTATTTATTATTACATGTGAAAAGAAGCATGACAACAATGAGGGAATTTTATGAACATAAAACAACTAGTGCAAAAAACCATATTGAACAAAAATATATTTTTTTCAAAAACAGTTCACTTTATCGACATTGATCAAGAGTACCTTTTTTTCAGCTTAAAGTTTAGAGTATCCAAAATTATTATTGTCGTTCCTTCAACACACACGGTGTACAAAAAAAACATTTTTGTGTTACGTGTAGTCCGTCCCTGGCAAACTAAATAAGCCAAATGTGTTTAAAAGGGTGAATTTTAAGGAGACTCATCTACTAACCATTATACTAAAAAATTATTAAATTACACCTAGTACTTAAAAAATTATTTGAAAAAGAACGATTTCCAATGACGTCCGTTATGGGTCCGTATCTCCGTAGGGGAGGCCGTACGAAGAAAAATGTATAAGAACTTCTCCTGTTATTTTTAAGTGTTCTATCTGAACCCGGCAGATTGCCCACATTTTCTGGGCAGTGGCGGCTCGTGACCTATGATAGAGGGGGTTCACAAGTACCTATGGTGAAATTATTTTTAAAATTTTATTTTTGTGTAACGACCAAACAATTACTTTCTAGGCGTTTTAAATGTGGAAAGAAAAAAAGTAATAAGAAAATGCGTTAGGTAAAACATATTTTTATTTATTTTTTAATTTTACACAAGGAAATACAACTTTTGGAAAATAAGAAAGGTTTTCTTAGTGTGTATAGCTGTCGGATCTTAACGTCGTTGCATGCAACCCTCGTAACAATATTTATACAGTCCACTACTAATACTACTAAAGCCATCTAGAAGCTATCAAGAAAACCGAGTGATGGCCAATACTACTACCGCCATGTATGAGTTATCAAGAAAACCGAATGATGTCTAATGCCACTACGCCATCTACGGCTACGTCATTAGGCGCAACCAAGACGAGAACAATAGTTAATTGTTTTATGACGAGAACGAATCGAACCACGAGACTGATAAGTTAGCATTCTTCATATTTTCAGTGTTTTTTAGTTTAACTCCTTAAATAAAATGGTTTAAAATCATATCGAGTATCATTTGTCGAAATACACAACATTTATCGACCCTACACAATAGTGCTTAAACGTAAAGTCCATTCTTCGGTTCTTAATTGTAGAAAATTGATCATTAACAGCCTCATTAAGTTTGGAATACCCTCTATACATTTTTTTTCATATATTTCATTTTTAAAGTTTCTAATAAAGTCCCTAGATTTACCCTTTGTGATCTGCGTTAAGTTAATTTCGGGTTTAGGTGTTCCCGCATTCTTCACTTCAACTTTTTACTCCAAACTCAAAGAGCTAAAGTTATTTCTTAAATAGTCCACCGTCAACTATTTATTTTAACTTAATAAATATATAATATTAAAACATACACGCTCGAATTTCTAACTAGATGCACGAACAGACAGCAGCGCGGTGCACACAAAAACTGCGCGCCTTTTCCATGTTAAATCGCCATAGCCCCGCTATCCCCCGCTGCCACCCGTCACCTGTTACTACAGAGAAACTGCACTACTTAATCGCACGTACGGGCAAGTCTCGTCATTTACCTCGACCGAGGCACGGTTGCCGGATCTATACAGTTTGGTTTGACGGGATGATAAAATATTAGGGAGGGTCGGACTTTATACGATAAATAATATTCAATGAATAGAAATTAATATTTTTTATTCGCTTTGTTTTGGGGGTGCGCGTGCGCATGTACTCCTGTGGAAGAACTGCCACTGATTCTGGGACACCCTGTATATGACTTAATCGGTCCAGTTTGATGTTTAGTATCTCCTCTATGGCCCATAGGTTATGGGACACCATGTGTAATAAGAGAATTCCTTAGCATAGGTACTGTATTCATTCCAATTGTTTAAACATAAATGTTCGAGAATGTATTCGGTTCACTCTACAATTGGTCTAATAAATAAAACAGAAACCGTTCGATTTTTACGTCAACCCAAATAAGTAAGTAATCGCGATATCGTGATCTTAGAAGCGATTAAAATTTTTGGTGCTAAGCCCCACGTCCTTATATTCTCAATGTGACGATTAGTATTTAAATTTAATGGCATTATTAAACTTGATAAGTGAAGATTTATGGCTGTAAGGTTACTTCGGTTACTTAATGGGAATACATATCAAATATTATTGCGTTTTGTTCCGCATACACCCCCACGAGGCGCCGCGTGTATTGTTAGAATCTTATTAGGTGGTCTGCTGGTCTACGTCCAGTTTTGGAAAAAGGTAAATACCGCGGGTTTGCGGACAACGCGCGGCTGTAGCTTTGACGTCCGGATTTAAACCGGCGACCGATATCTCTGGATAGCCAAACTCTGAAAGCAAAAGTGGCAAATTTATGGCCTCGCGCATGTAAACAAAGCTGCTCGGCAGATATCGTACGCAATGCCGACTGATAAACTATTTACCTTAACTGGCGAACAGGATCGTACTTCGCCCTTAATGAAAATGACTGCACGGCAATATTTTAGAACATCAATACCTTCTGGGAAATAAACAATCTATTTTCTCGCATAAAAGAAGGCTTTGTAGTCATCACTGGAAAGCCACTTTAATTTTGATATCTATTGTCCACGTATCGATAGATGTTTAATATCGTTACATCGCTACGACTGATTTCGGTTCTGGACAGTCGTCGTTGGTTGGCAACCAAACCGACACCAATACCGGCGGGGTTGCCTATATGACGGCGACAACATTGTGCACAAGACAACCGACGTTCAACCTTTAATAGTTAGAGAGACGGTGACAATAGGGGTTCCGTGAAGTGGAATATTATCAGTAATTTGGTTTTTCGTGGAGTTTAGGTGATGAAATGCCGTATTCATCAATAAATTCAAAATTATATCGAGCCATGTCTGACAATGACTTTACAACATCTGCGTGAACCTAAAGTCACGGGAAACACATTTTCTGACAAGTCAACCCTTGCATATACTTTTCCGAGCGTGTCAAAAAAAAATGAATGGAGAAATTATAAAGTCTCAGGTGACATGGGTCCAAGTGGGCTTAATCGATTTGTATTCACATGGAGATGACTCGTAAACAATTTTCTGATAAAAAGAATATTTGCGAAAGTGCAGCATGCTTTCAAGGATATCGTGAGAAGGAAGACTATGAAAGTCGCTACGAAGGTGCACGAAGTAAGACTGCAGCGAGATCTCTTTGGACAATTGCTGACTGCATCGCTCTCTCAAAAAATAGATTTAGAGAAAGTTTTGCAGTACCCGATTACTCCCGTCCCGCTTTCTCTCTGTCATACCTTCCGGTATCTCTGCGTAATATTGTCACAATTCTTCCGCCTGGCTAGGTGCGATTCTTCTGAAATTTTTTTTCCCACTATATTTGGGTGTCAAGGAATGTAGTGTGACAATTTTCTGACATGTCACGATCGTTTTCCTCCGAGGAGATTTAAAAAAAATTCCAATCATGAACTGGCGAGACCTGGAACGACAACATTTTTTTCACATAATCTTTAACATATAATGTTCCATTCTAGAAAGTTTCAACTTAAAATTCGCTTTTTTATTTTTTTTTATTTTCAATATTTCTTGACACGCTCGGAAAAGTATATGCAAGGGTTGACTTGTCAGAAAATGTGTTTCCCGTGACTTTGGGGTCACGCAAATTAATTTTCAGACGTGGCTCGATATAATTTTGAATTTATTGAGAATTTCCTATCTAAAGCGGTACAGCGCCTCTCGGCAACGCTCTACGGCATTTCCTCAGATATAAAAAGTTGCAGAGGGCACGAGCTGACGAAGAACCTCGACAGCCTAGAACATCGAAGACTGGTTGGGGGATTTGACTCTCTTTTACAGATATTTTCATGGAAGGTGCTCGGCTGACCTTGCCCTCTTAATTCCGCCCAGAGCGACGAATAGCAGAAATACACGACGAACCACTGCCGCCCATCCATATGTGGTTAAGCTTGGTACTCCTCGAACTTCATTATTTAAGAATTCTTTCATCTGGAGGACTTCATCCTTGTGGAACGACCTTCCCGAGGTCGTTTTTCCTAACGAATATAACCTCCAACGATTTAAAACCAACGTGAATCGCTTTTTGCACACACGCACCACTCCCAGAGTGCCCTAAAGGGTTTTTCCTATAGTGCTTGTGTTTGATCATTAAAAAAAAAATAAAAAGGGGGACCTAAATTCCATAGTTATAGGTCGGTGGTGTAGTCCTGTTTTGGAAAAGCGTAAACACCGGGGAACGGAACGAAAAATGAGATAGCTCATCATGACCATGATGGCCATGAATGATCAAATTTCCACCGGAAATAAATTAGTGACGCAGTAGTACCAAATAAAATAAAATAAAAGAAAAATAAAAAAAATTAAAAAATCGGCGTCCCATCAAAAAATATGTGTAAGTAAATAGTATCAAAGTATCAATAAGATTGAGGTGCTTGGATTTCGTGAATATAATATGGACTTGTCGAGATCGAGATTGATTCTGGAAACTGGACAATACCTTGGGATTTTTGGACTTATCCACTTGTTCACGGATGTTACAGAATTTACAAACTGCTGGCGGAACTGCCAAAAAGAGCACATGCCACCTACGTAACTTTTTTGATAGCACTAGACAATTATGGAGATACCCTATAAAAGTGTCGAAAATGGGACACCCTGTACGGTGTGTCCGTGAATGGAGTACCCAAGAGGAGAAAAATCTTTATTATTGATTTTACGACCAAAACCCATTCAATAATGAGTTCTGCTTGTTTAGACTTTATGTTAGTTTATAAACAACTTTGTTTTATAGATTTTAGTATATATTTAATTTTAAATTAATAGTCTGTGGAAGTTAATTTTTAGTTAAGTAAAATTTCAGCCCCCCCCTAAAAAAATTTAGGACCAGCCCGCGTTTGTTCAATATACACGATTCTAAATGTACTCTGTAACCCACTACACAGTTTATCAATTTATTATCATATATTTTGTTATTTACACATTCTATGCATACTGATTAAGGCGACAAAATAAAGTAAATTTAGGCTCGTGACGTCACATGACGTCGTTACAATATGACGGCACCTGTTCAAGGATTGTGTTTTCCATTTGAATGATGTGCGCTACCTGGGACTTTGTCGAGGACTTTTTCTAATAGCGATATCTTAATTTAGCGCTTTTAATAATTAATCATTAAAAAAAACAAATATCTTATGCATGTTTAACCCGGAATTAATTTATTTTTGTATGTACGTACATATACCGGTTTCATAATTATAGCGAGTTGTTCAGCTGACTGTTGGTCGGTACCATATACCGGGTGTCCCATTAAGGACGGTCCTCCACGGTAAATTCCACGAAAGTCTATAGGTAAACTTACACACGCAACGAAAAACTTTACTATAAAAATAGTAAAACTAACCATAATTGATGGCACTATATGTGACGAATACTATTAGGTATACAGGGTGTTATGGAAATGACTTATTATATTTAAATGGGTGACTCCTTGGATGTCCTAGAGAAAGTCTACATACTTTCTTTTTTAATTCGAATATCTAAATACTAAGGTAAAAACCCTTTTTATCCACATACTGTCGCCCCGTTCCGCCTGGTTTCATTTAGCAACAATGTGGGTCACTAGAGTATACTAACAGTGTTGTCAGATCACACCGCGTGTCTCGCCGTAGCTTGAATACCAGCCGCACGCCGCTTCATACTTCAGTATGTTTCGAGACTCTGGAGTGGAACGACGTTGGTTCCACGACGTCGAGGGTGCCACGTGCTTGACGTATACAAATTTTAAACGTTTTGTTAGTTGTATTGCCCGATTTTGTTTTTGTTGTGAAATAATTCATAATAATAAATGTTGTGATGTGATTTCAAATTTGTCTTCTGTTGGTTCTATTGAAAAACATACTTTTTGCGTTTTATTTTTTTATTGAATTTAATTATAAAACGGATTATTTTAAAATAAGATCGAAGGTAAGAGAGTATGTACCTTAAAATTGTAGTTTTCTTTGTCTAAAAAGAAGAAGAAAAAGAAGTGATAGCACGTGTCAAAGACGTCTTGTTGTCAAAAACTGAACACGTGCGTTTAGAATTATGTGTTGCAATATGACAACATCGCATATAATGCGCTACCATCTTTTGAACCTGGAGACTGCCTCAATAAAACATTGATTGCGAAGGACCTCAGGAGCGGACACGTAAATTTTGAGATTTCATTTAAAGTGTATGTATGTTAATAATTCAAAGCGCCATTTATGGTTATTTTTCTTCAAGTTATTTTCATCTCGGGATTTGCCGGTTTTAATATAATACGTCATTTCCATAACACCCTGTATTTAGCAAACGATTTATATTTTTGTAAAATTTACTAAAATCTTTTGTAAAATTTACTAAATTTTTTTATTAAATTTACTAAAATCTTTTGTAAAAATTTCGACATGGTATTCCCCATCGGTCACCCATCCAAGTACTAACCGTGCATCATACATTTAAAAATATTTGAGTATAAATAAATTATTTTCACTTACATTCATTGGAAAATTTACAATATATTTTGATTTTACTAAATTTATTATAGTTAGTGACAATAGAGGGTCCGTAAAGTGGAATATCAGTAATTGGGTTTTTCGTGGAGTTTAGGTCCCCCTCTACAACTTTTATATCTGATGAAATGCCGTAGAGCGTTGCTGAGAGGCGCTGTACCGCTTCAGATAGGAAATTCTCAATATACAGTATTTGCGTGACCCCCAAAGTTACTGGAAACATATTTTCTGACAAGTCAACCCTTGCATATACTTTTTCGAGCGTGGCAAAAAAAAAATTAAAATTAAAAAAAAAATAAAAAATGCGAATTTGAGTTGAAACTTTCTAGAATGGAACATTATATGTTAAAGATTATGTGAAAAAATTTTATCTATCCAGGTCTCGCCATTTCATTATTGGAATTTTTTTAAAATCTCCTCGGAGGAAATTCGGAAAACGATCGTGACATGTCAGAAAATTGTCACACTACATTACATGACACCCAAATATTGTGTAAAAAAATTTTCAGACCGCACCTAGCTAGGCGGAATTCTGACAATATTACGCAGAGATACCGGAAGGCAGTCTACTTTCACTAATTACAGTAAAAGCCTCGCATTTCGAGCGAAATTTAGAAATTTTGCTATGTACCGCTACGAATTCTCGTAATTTTCTCCAAGATAGAACATGTTTCTGGTAACTTTTATATATCAAAATGTTCGGAAACGATGAGGGAATCAGATAAACCTAGAAATAATTCTCCAAGGGGAATATTTTAGAAAATATAGCAGAATAAACCAGACTTTTAATAAAAAAAGAATTTGAGGAAAAATACCGCACTTTCGCAATATTCTTTTTATCAGAAAATTGTTTACGAGTCATCTCCATAGGAATGCAAATCGATTAAGCCCACTTGGACCCATGTCACTTGAGACTTTATAATTTTTTCATTAATTTTTTTGACACGCTCGCAAGGGTTGACTTCTCAGAAAATGTGTTTCCCGTGACTTTGGGGTCACGCAGATGCTGTAAATTCATTTTCAGACATGGCTCGATATAATTTTGAATTTATTGAGAATTTCCTATCTAAAGTGGTACAGCGCTTCTCAGCAACGCTCTACGGCATTTCATCAGATAAAAAAAGCTCTAGACGGGGACCTAAACTCCACGAAAAAACAAATTACTGATATTCCACTTCGCGGACCTCCTATTGTCACCGTCTCTCTAACTATTACCATATGAGCAATTGAGTCCTAAAATAATTTTTAACAAATTTACTTTTGAGGGATTCAATTTAATTTTAATCCCTCAAGGATTAAATTGTATCCCTTCCTTATGGATTAAATGTTTTTTTAATCACTTATTTTGAGGGTTTAAGTTTAGAAAGAGAACGCTGCTTCTCCTCAGCAGATTATACTTGGCAATAAATTACGATCAAGTTTAGACACACTGATTTTTTTACGTTCTTTTATTTTAGAAATATTTTTTTTTAATTTTGTTAACAGTAGGTAATATTTCTATTTAGTGTATTTAGTCAACACAATCTTCATGTAAATTTTTTTGGGATTAGTCCCGGGATTAGATACTTTTTATCCCAAAAATCCCGAGATTGGAAGAAAACTTCGGGACCGGCACCCCTAGTCAAAATCCTTTACCGCCAAATTGTTTTAACCTAAAATAAGTAATTATTATGGAACAAAGAACAAGTCCGAACGAAAATTCTAAAGTGAAATGCGATTTATGAAAAAGAACACAATAGATTTCTATTTAAACTTTTCATGCATTCAGGCGAAGCAAATCTGAAAATTGCATTCATCAAGAGTCCCGCTGTTGCATCGCAACTACATTATTTCATTGGAAAAATGTTCCTGTTGGCCTTCGAAATAGACACCGACCGTATTAATGTATTAAATAATTTTTTTTTTATGTGACCACAAACTAATTTTGTCTATGACATGACTTTGACTTATGAAACGTACAGGTGGACAAGTTTATCTGTAGCGGGCAAGAAAATTTCTTGGGTTAACAATCACGTATTATATTAAATTTTAATTTAACTAAAGTAATATTCTATTATTGTTTCAATTTTTTTTTATGATCAAACACAAGCACTATAGGAAAAGTCCTTTAGGGCACTAAAACTTTCTTTTCATACTATTTATTTGAATATTTAAATGCAAAATAATTTTTTTTTTGTTAAAGTACTTCTAATATAAATATATAATAAAAAAGGCAACATAGTGCAATATCAACGGTTACCATGGGTAACAGGTGGCTAGGGCTAATGTGATAGGTTACAACCAAGACAGAGGATGACGACACGCGTCTGGTGACACGCCCATTGTGCCGGCGTGGTTGTTCGGCGATGTCCGATATGCTTCATCCAGTTGCGTAGTGATAGGAAGGGCAAGAGTTATTATATTGTGTTAAATTGCGTTTTTTAAAAGTGTTCGTTATTTTAAAAGTGTGATAATGAAGTGATTGCCAATGTGTACAGGGTGTGTGAAGAGGAATCACAAATTAAAGGATTTAAATTGCCACTTAAGCGAAAGCTAGATAGGGGTGCAATTTATACGGGAGTAAGCGTGGGCGCAGTAAAAAACATCGATAAAAAAGAAAGATACTGAATGGAAAGAAAATAATCCGGATCAATTTTTGTCATCTCGTGGCTCTCCTTCGACTTTGGCATTGTTAGGAGAACAATACCAAAGTTTTATTTGGAACTAAAAGTGGTTCCAACCTTAAAAAAATTTTCTACAAAGCTAAGAAGTGACATAACTGGCCAAAACGAAGATCGGCAACTGGTTTTCTACCCTCATTTTTGAGACTCTATAGCTTGAAAGAAGCTCTATCGAATCGCCATTCAGCTGCGGTACGCCTTTGACCAAGGAAGGCTTTTCAATATTATACCCGGCGAAATAGAACGTGAAGTAAAGAAACAAAAAATTTGACTCGTTGTAAAGTAAAACAGTCTTTTAAAGGTTAGGTAAATCAATACAAGTTTGGCAGTTTTTTGTTTATTGCGTTCTGAGATATTTACCTAAGCTTTGAAAGGCTTTTTACTTTTACGTAATTTCACTTAACAATTATATGTGGGTCAGTAGGTTAGCGGTGATGCCAAACCACAACGCGTGCCTCGAGGTTTATTCGCTGGAATTCGTTGACGGCTTTAATCTCGTAGATAATTCGCTAAGGATGCAGTGCCAAAATGAATCCGCAATAGGGAGTTATCAATAATTAATATTTACGCATTATAAATGTGAGTTAATAATATAGTTGGATTGTCTTTCTTTCAGTGGCGTGTTCCAAGCTTTTGTCCAGAGCGACCCGGGACAAGAGCCGCTCCACATCCACACCTACGACAATCGCGGCAGCTTTGGCGAACTGGCTCTGCTCTACAACATGCCCAGGGCGGCCACCATCAAAGCCGCCTCCGAAGGATCCCTGTGGGCTATGGATCGTCAAACGTTTAGGTAAATTTTTGCTTTTATGTACTTTAGGGATTTAAAATACCCTTTAAATCCCTATTTTCAGGGAAAAAAGTGGTACTTTAAATCCCTAGGGATTTTAAGTAAATTTCTTTCCAAAAAAAATAAATTTCGAAATTTATTTTCAATAATTTTATTAGAAAATATAACATGACATGGATGCAACTCTTTAATATTGTCAACATCGAGTGTCTTCGACTTTTTTGGTTTGTAGCCCTCATTTTGTCGTTTCAAAAAAGCGGTTAGTTTGCAGAATTTGCTAATGTCGACGCCCATGTCTATTGCAATTGTGGCCTTTATCATCGAATATACACTCCACAGTGACGATGCTTTAAGCTTTTTTGACTTTTCTAAGAAATATGCCAATAGTACCTTTTCTTCTGTAAATTCTTCTACGTTCCGTTCTTTGCACCATTTGATAAACTCAGATAACTGTTTTTTATATTGTTCTCCAGATTTTCTTGGTAATAATTGGCCTACAGCCTCTTGAGCTGCCTTTTCGATTTGTTCCATCGCGATAAGCGTCTTTCAGTGGATGTAGCGTGTTTGACTAATATTTATCGAGTGACTTTTGTTTTACTTAGTTACTTGTCATAACTTGTCATTTGGTCCTTGATATGGTAACATCAGCCGCTTCGATGATGGCATTTAATTGTTTTTAACGTTTTACCTATCCTAAAGTACATAAAATAGTATATACACCTGTGTTTTTAAATCCCTTGACAAATTATAGCCCTCCCGTTGGTCGGGCTATAAACTTTTTGTCTCGGGATTTAAAATACCACTTTAGTCCCTAGGTGTATAATGTACTATTTTTTGTACCTTGTCGGTAAAAGGAGTGATTTTAATTCCTATTTTTAAGGTCTCCCTCGGGGATTAAAAATATACAGCTCAAAATTGAATAAGCAAATGAAATTTTTTTGCCTGGTTTTGGGGATAAATATTTTATTGTAGAAATCGGTGAGGGGGGGGGGGGGGGGGGTGTGGATGTGGAAGTTTGTCGACTGTGATATGATCCTAATTTATCATTAAAAAAGGCAACGTTTATGGAATCGTCGATTTATTCCCTTAAAGTCAGGAAGATATTAGTTTTTAAATTAAACCATACAATTTTTCAGCTGTTGTGCGTGAAAGTGTTCGACAGTTGGCGTTCCCACGGAAATGCATTAAGCACTTGGAGTTAAATCATTTACCAGTACCACCATATTCTCCAGATTTTTTCCCACTGGTCAAGTACTTTTTCTTTAGGAGATACGAAAAAAAGTTATCAAGAAAATATGTTCAGAAAGACACAAAATTTTAAAATTCTGTGCTTACCCTGATATTTTGCATTATTATCATTCCACCCTCTCTTATAGAAGATATTACAAAATTTCTTTAAGTAAAGTGATTCAAAATAATAAATTACACACGATCGGTTTATTTTCATCCATCTATTAGACATTTATACAGGGTGTTACTAATTTGGCCTTCACCATTGGGATTTGGGAAACTGTAAGAGATACGAAGTCGGTTAAATTGTGGCAAAGTATGGGTCCAATAGTTAGAGAGACGGTGACAATAGGGGGTCCGGGAAGTGGATTATCAGTAATTTGGTTTTTCGTGCAGTTTAGGTCCCCCTCTACAACTTTTATATCTGATGAAATGCCGTAGAGCGTTGCTGTAATGCTTTAGATAGGAAATTCTCAGTATATTCAAAATTATATCGAGCCATGTCTGAAAATGAATATACAGCATCTGCTTGAGCTCCAAAGTCACGGGAAGCACATTTTCTGACAAGTCAATCCTTGCATATATTTTTCGGAGCGTGTCAAAAAAAATTAATCGAAAAATTATAAAGTCTGAAGTGACATGGGTCCAAGTGGGCTTAATCGATTCGTATTCCCATGGAGATGAGTCGTAAACAATTTTCTGATAAAAATAATATTGCGAAAGTGCGGTATTTTTTCTCAAAATTTTTTTTATTAAGTCTGGTTTACTCTGCTATATTTTCTAAAATATTCCCCTTGGAGCATTATTCCAGGTTTATCTGATTCCCTCATCTTTTCCGAACATTTTGATATATATAAAGTTACCAGAAACATGTTCTATCTTGGATAAAATTAAGAGAATTCGTAACGGTGATAGCAAAATTTCTAAGCTTCGCTCGAAATGCATGAAAGGCGTGGCTTTTACTGTAATTAGTGAAAAGTAGACAAGGGCAAATGTTTAAATTCATCAGATTTGAACAAATCATACACACCTTATGGAAAAATAGGCTTCATTTGGTAATATTGCGAATATAATATCCCGTCATACAACTGAACGATACCTGCCTTCCGGTATCTCTGCGTAATATTGTCAGAATTCCGCCTAGCTAGGTGCGATTCGTCTGAAATTTTTTTTCCACCATATTTAGGTGTCAAGGAATGTAGTGTGACAATTTTCTGACATGTCACGATCGTTTTCCGAATTTCCTCCGAGGAGATTTTTAAAAAATTCCAATAATGAAATGGCGAGACCTGGATCGATAACATTTTTTTCACATAATCTTTTTTTGACACGCTCGGAAAAGTATATGCAATGGTTGACTTGTCAGAAAATGTGTTTCCCGTGACTTTGGTGGTCACGAAGATGCTGTAAATTCATTTTCAGACATGGCTCGATATAATTTTGAATTTATTGAGAATTTCCTATCTAAAGCGGTACAGCGCCTCTCAGCAACGCTCTACGACATTTCATCAGATAAAAAAGTTCCAAAACTCCACGAAAAACCGAATTACTGATATTCCACTTCACTGACCCCCTATTGTCACCGTCTCTCTATGGCCGGTATTAGACTATCAAATATATTTGACAAAGATCTTTTATAAAATATTTTGTAGCATTTCTTTGATAATATTTCTTTTATAAAAGTTTTTACTAGTATTACACTGTCAAAGAACTTTGACAATTTTTGAAGGGACTTGTCAAGTTTTTACAATTAAAAATGAACGATAGACGTGCATTAGCTTGTCTAGCGTTAAGTGCTGCCGCGATTACAATGTGTTTAGTATTAAAAAAGAAAAAAAAAGAGCCAGGCGCCTTTGGGTAAGGCCCTGGGTGGCAAGACGTAATTTAAGGGGTGTCCACCACAATCTCCTTCGGGAGTTACGAGTTGAAGGTATTAGGTGTTATAAAAACTATTTAAGAATGGACGAGGAAACATTTAACTTTATTGTTTTAAGGATATCACCGTATTTTAAGGATAGTCCGACAGAATACACATTTAAGGAATTGTATCAGCGTTGAGGAACGCCTTATGGTTACCCTTCGGTTTATGGCAACAGGAGAGAGTTATGCTAGTTTACAGTACAGCAGTCGCATACCTCAATGTACCCTTTCAGGCATAATCCCAGAAACTTGCAAGGCAAAAAATGAAAATAAATAAATAAATATATCCAGTCTTTTATTTCGGTTTCTGTCATCCGGGTGTTGATGGTTGTACAATATTTGGAACCATTCATACTCCGAAATTAGCAATTTTGTTATTGAAATGCACCAGACAAACTAATTTTCCGCCATGGTATTATATACCAATACCAGTCGCAGTCAATGTCAAATTTATGCCTTATTGTCAGAAAATGAGGTTACCACCGTTACCAATCAACTATAAAATCTTTTATCAAAGATAATCGTCTGTTGTTATCTTTTATAAAATAAATATTTTATAAAAGAACTGATATTACATTTCAAATATTTTATAAAGTTTATTTGATAAAATATCTTTGTCAAATATATTTGATAGTCTGATACCGGCCTAACTACAATAATATGCCGCCAAAAAATCTAAAATAAATACAGGGGCTTTCAAAATATTTGGAAAAATCTAAAATTTTACCCGATCTTTCATGCAACGTTTCGTCTTTGGGTCACCATCATCTTACTTAATTTTTTAAATACGACCCTTGATCTTTTTGATTAAATTATGAAAGAGGAGTTCAGTGGTATAAAACTTACTTGTTTTCCGACGTTTTGTTCCTTAAATTGACCATCTCATTCAAATACCCAATACAATAATGGTAATAACAATAACAATTAAATACAGAAATAGCAATAATAATTCGAAAAATCTTCAGTTTCTTTGAAACAAAAGTAAATTACAGGAACATGCTAGATGTGTTTTACTGAAGATGTTCAATTTAAGGAACAAAACGTCGGAAAACCAGTAAGTATTATATACCACTTAACGTAGATTTCGGTCCTCTTTCATAATTTAAACAAAAAAATCCATGCCCGTATTTATAAAAGTTAAGTTGATGATGTTGACCTAAAGACGAAACGTCGCATGAAAGATCTGATGATGCCATCTTGCGGAGAATAAAAAGTGGGAATGAGAAAGTGGAATTTATTTTTGGACATCTCTTCGAACAAAGTCAGGAAAAAATAAAAACCGAAATTTTAGATTTTTCCAAATATTTTGAAAGCCTCTTTATTTATTTTTTTTTGCGGCATATTATTGGGCCCATAATTACGCGACTTTGCCACAATTTAATCGACTCTGTATCTCTTACCGTGTCCGAAATCCCAATGGTGAAGGCCGAATTTATAACACCCTGTATAATTTCAAACTTTTGAATATAAAAAATCAAAGTAGGTGTAAGATTTTAAAATTTCGTATCTTAGTCAGTTTTTCGTTCTGAACCAAAGATATTACAAACTACAGATGGACTCTACATTTCTAGCCTACGCAATGACGGCAAATAGTCTTTCCCACCTCTTTCGGTCATTATTGCAGCATAGCCAGATTGCCATATTTATCACAAAGTTATCTTGCAAAATCCCAATTAAAAATTTGTTAATTTGACAATTACAACTGGTTTAAGGTTAATCCGCAATTGCTCTTAAAATTAATTTATTTCCCAATAAGTTTACTATAAACTGTGAAACGGCGATGAGAGATTCTTTGAAAAAATATTATTGTACTGAAAAGTATCAAACGAATCTTGAAGTAATCGAACTGCACTCTGGCAACATCTTTTTCCATTTTACTACGATTCGGACCCAAAAGATAAGCAAGATGAATGAATACTAATTTCGTAAACATTGCGATGTTTCTCCTTTGATCTAACGGATGTTTTGGTAGATTTGTGGTTTTTTTGTGATTATTGGTGAAAAATCGTCTTTATTATAAACAATCATGTTGCATTCATGTGTAGTTTGTAAAAGGGTGGATCATTTAAATAAGGATTTATCTTTACATCGGTAAGTATGGTTATGTTTTAATATTTAACCATCTTATATTACCAGACTTCAACATTGTTTCCATTCAGCCGACAACATTACTGATTTTCAATAACATTTCACACTATCACAGCTTCACTTTCAAAGAGTTTTATGGATTCTGTAGTTTACCATCAATATCTTTGTTCTGAACATATTTTCTTAGTAATATTTTTTCGCATCTCTTAAAGAAACAGTAGTTTACCAATGGGAAAAACCTTTTTGTAAATTTCCAAGGGATACTTGATTTTTCGATCGGGTTGAAGTCTGGAGAATATGGTGGTAATTGTAAATGATTTAACTCTAAGTTGGTAATTCATTTCCGTGGCAACGGCCATTGTCGGCCACTTCACGGCACAACAACTGAAAAATTGTATGGTTTAATTTAAGCATTAATACCTTCCTTACTATAAGTCAGAAATCATATTACCAAATTTTGTAGCACATAAAATAATTTTGAAATTTCCAATGCTTTCTAAAACACCGTGTATAATACAGAAACATAGCCTTTTTAATGATAAATTAGCGTCAGTTCAAAGTCGACAAAATTCTTTATCCAACCCTGGAAGAACTGATTCCTACTGAAGAAAAGAAAACTGAAATATTTATCTTCAAAATGATGCAATAATTTTAAAGTTTTCAGTTTCTTATTAATTTTTGAGTAGTTTACATTAACGTTTTAACGGACGTATTTAAGATTATTTTACTTTTATCCAATCGCTCTGTAGATATGGTACTAAATTATTAGAAATAATAGAAGAAGAAAAAAACACGTAATGCTGCTACTCGTATGACTCGCGAATGTATACGGTTACAGTATCAGAACGATAATAATTGTTAAATGAAACAATGAATTATTTATTGCATACGGCCCATTTTTAGCCTTAAAGTAGACGTATACAACTTGCGTTTATTGAACTATGCAATGGCCTAATTTAGAGCACTTTATTATTACGAATGTTGCAAGGATAATTTACAATTGTCCGACTGGGTACCAAGCGTAAACAGATGAAATAGATAAAGGAAGCTTTTCAAATAATCATAGAAGTAAAAAATTTTGAGTTGCGACTAGGAAATCCAATCCCGCACCCAAACTTTAATCCCGCAAACCTGCGGGATTGAGCCCATCGATCCCGCGGATCCGCGAGATTGGCGGGATAGCAAACAATGAACTGCGGTATTTTTGGTCGACGCGTCGGGTATTCCCCGCCATGCTGGGCTATTGAAAATACGTTAAACGGAAGAGTTTTCTTGCGTACGTGCGAAGGTAAGGGCGTTATTCTACTAGTATCTAGTGACATTTATCAAGTGGTTGAATATAATACATGGCATTTAAACAGCAATCACAAAAATGAGTGCCAGTATCAGTTTACAAAAAGAATAAAGGTTCAAGTTGAGTTTGGAATTATTTTTTAACGTCTGAAGATGGTCTTACAGGTAAATGTAAGTTATGCCCTAGCATTATCAAAATCTCTGCTCGGTCCACCAAAGATCTTCACACTCACTTACAAACAAAGCATAATATTAATTTGAAAGTCCATAGCAGCAGCGGTAGTATTGATATTGATAAAATAACACAGGAAATGAAAGTTAGTTCTATTGCTAAGCGCTCAGATGTTAGTGGTTCTTCTGTGCTACCTAAGAAAATGAAAATTACAGATTTTTTTCCATCTGAGTTTCGATGGAGGAAAGAGTGTCTCGAATGGTAGCTAAAGATGGTATATCCTTTGGAAAGTTTATCACATCGACCAATATGCACCAACTATTCGAATCAGACGGCCACAAATTGTGTAAAATCTATTCCGCCGACAAGTGTCGAAGCTGAACGTGCGTTTTCAATCGTAGGATACATGTGCAATAAAATAAGATTAAATTTAAATGATGAAACATTAAACATGTTATCTTTTCTCCGAAAATACTTTCAAAATCAATGTAACATGTAACCGTTAAACTAGTTGTACTATTGTATTGTACCTATATGCAATAAATATTTTCCTGCTACTCTACTCTGTTTCTAATTGCATAAAACAACTTCCTATTAACATACAACACCCACATCGAGTCCCGCAAATCCCGCGAATCACTGCGGGGTCCAGCATTTGCGGGATTGGATTCCCTAGTTGCGACGGTTTGCGATATACGGTGGAAAACTGTGTAATTTCTTTGATATTACAGATATCAGAGACATTAAAGAAGCAAAATGTTTAGAAAACATGAGGCTACTGTATGATTTCATCATACACCCATTCTTGTTGCTAATGCTCCCTACAGGGTGTCTTAAATTTAACGTAAAAAAATATTCTCATTGTTGCACCCTGTATAAGCCTAATGAAATCTGAATAAAAATTCTATCACAGTGCAATTACCAAAGAAAAAAGCTACAGTTTAAAAGAAAAATTAGCGAAATCGGTTTATCGGTTCGCGAGCAAATCAAGTTTGAAAATGAGCATAATTTTTGTTTGTGCGTTATTTTTGCTGCTAAGTGTATTTCATCATCGTTAAGATGAACGTAGGAAATCACATATGATTTTTGAGATGGCTGAATCTTGGCTCCCCTGTACATTTTATGAAAAAATCTACATTCATTATAACTTCTTGAAGAGGCCGACATGGTAAATCCAATTACCGAGTTTGAATACATTTTAGTGAGCCAATCCTAAGCTATTCAATTAAACGTGATTGGAAAACCACGAAACTCTCATAGTTCAGGTAATACAGCAAACACCAGTAAATTACATTTTGACATTGACAAAACGAAAATGAGTGTCAGTGACAATATTTGCATTATTTTATGTCATACCAGTGCATTATTGTGTTTTTATACCTTAGATACCATCTACATAATGGATTACTTTATGCCCGTGCGGGCATAAAGTACACATTATGGCCCGCGCTGGCATTAAGACGCAAAAAACAGTTTTAGATTATCTAATTCTTTATTAACAAAATATAAATTTACGTTTATATATTATTTGGTTGTATTTACATAGAACTGGCAATTCTGGAAGGTTCCGCTGATAGCTAAATTTCCTGCAGCAAAAGTTGACTCATGGTTCATTGCCTGGGTCTCTAGTTTCTGTAAGGAAATGCAAGATCCAGCTGGTACGTCTGCCAGCATCCTTGAAACCTCATTTTTTGAGGACTGTGGTACTCTTCAATCCACCATCAGCGTAGTCATACTTGCTCCAGCTTCTGCTAAAAGAGTTGCCGACGTTCGACGTAAACAAAAACTAGTGTTCCTTTCGGAGTTGTCCAAAAATGGAATTTTCCCAAATGTGTTTTTCCAACAGGTTGTACAGTACAGCGGCCTTATCTGTAGCTTAAAAATAGTCCTTTTCTGAGCAGCCATGTCGCCGCAACGACATATAATCTCTTATAAGTTTCAAACTATTCATTTCGTCTTCATCAATAATGGTAAAAACTTGTTTTTTGTCAGTTTTGGTTTCTGGCACCATTACAACAAAGACTGATTTTCTATCTTCTACATGTGTGACTAACATATTTTCAAGTTCTTGCCGCCGCCACCCACCAATTAATAATGCGAACTTGTTCATTAAAAACATTTCATTTGGTACCTCATGAATACATTTTACGACATTTTCTCTAGATAACACACTTGATTTTTTTGGTTGGTACGTTTTTGACCTTTGTTTTAAATACTCGCATAATTTGTTAAAATTACATATATACGCTTAAAATAAACGACCCTTAGCAACCGTCAAACTTATTCTATGACAACCGACCAAAGCTCACTAAATACTCAAAATTGGCGACAATAGTTAAAATAATGCAGGAATTTAACTATTTATATTTTAAATAGATGAAAAATAAAGTATTATATATGTCGGCGTCAATTAGTGAAATCCGTCATTCCCAGAAATGCCTAGTCATTTCACGAATTGCCGGCAAATAGTGTAACTCTACGTTTGGTACACCGTTTGCCTAAGAGTATCATGGATTCCCTGTAATGACGGAATTCTTTCATTCAAACGCTGTATTTAACTAAATGATTTAAGTTACCCTGTTTGCCGGTTTAGTCAATCATTGTAATTAGAACAGCGTTGCCAGTAATGCATGAAAATAAGCTATTTTACATTAAAAGGTTTGTAAATAACTGATTATTCTCAGGAATTTCCTTAAAATTGAAAAGAATTTTCTTACCTCCGTCAATTCCGTAATATTCCAAGGTTTTTTCTTACTTTGATTGGAGTAATAGTCATCTAACTTATTGTAAAACAATTCTGATTGCTTCAACATTTCCTTTTCAAAAAAAAAATCACTACACAGATGTTAACAACAATTACAGGGTTCGACTAAAACCGGCAAACAGTGTAACTTAAATCATTTAGTTAAGTAAATCGTTTGGTTGAAAGGATTCTGTCATTACAGAGAATGCCTGATACTCTTAGGCAAACGGTGTACGAAACGTAGAGTTACACTAGTGGCCGGCAATACGTGAAATGACTAGGCATTTCGGGGAATGACGGATTTCCCTAATTGAGGACATATACACCACAGGCGCTACTAGACTATAATGCCCATGAGGCAAAACTATACCCCGGGCCAAAAGGTAGTTGGTTTCGCCTTCCGGCCATTATAGTCTACTTAACGTCCTTGGTACATAAATAACTATGTTATGTTCAGCTACGTCATTCTTGGCAATAGTGTCATAGACATTGTTTGTTGGTGTTTGCTGTATCACCTGAGCTATAAGAGTTTCGTGATTTTGCCATTACTTTTAATCGACTAGCTTGGGATTCACTCATCAAAATGCTTTCAAACTCGGTGCATGGGTTTACCATGCCGGCCTCATCAAGAAGTTATAATGCACTTTTTCTATAAAATGTACAGGGGATCCAATATTCAGCCACCTCAAAAATTACATGGGATGTTCAACTGATCGATATATTTCCAGTGATGTGAAAAGAAGCCGCTAAGGGTAGACCTTCAAATTTTGGTCGATGCCAGCACCAAGATCTACTCTTGGGCACTTTTGTGGGTTTGGTGGCCCTATGTGCGCAAAGATTATGAGAGCTGAGGAAATATTGAATTATTTATATTTTAGAATTTGTAAAAAGTACTATTTTAGGTATTTTATATACATGATTTAACCACAAATCCTTGTTATTTTTAGGCGTATATTGTTGAAGTCTGCCTTTAAAAAGAGAAAGATGTACGAGACGCTGATCGAGAGCGTGCCAATGCTTAAAACTTTACAAGCTTATGAGAGGATGAATCTTGCTGATGCGTTGGTACCGCGTAACTTTGGTAAAGGCGAAAGAATTATTAAACAGGTATGTAGTTTGGTTCTAATTAGTTCATCAAGTTATTGGATAATATGCTCATTATTCAGCAACGCCTCATTGGCTAAAATATGACTGCTGTATTGCAGCGCTGTAATGGAGCTGTCAAACTGTATGCACAGGGTGCAGATATTTGCCTCAATACTTTCTTTAAAAATTTGTTTCTTCTTTTAAAAATGAGATAATGACGTGAACTAAAAAACATTGTGTTAAGAAATTATTGCACTTCGAAACGAAACGTAATGAAGCCAAATTCTACCACTCAATTTAATTATAAGTCTGTAATTGTTATATTATAGGAATTGATAAATTAACATTCTGTCAAAATATCAATTGTTTAATAAAATATTTCTTTCAGGGTGATGCAGCTGATGGAATGTATTTTGTGGAAAATGGGGAAGTTGTTATTAGTGTTCTGGACGATAGTGGTAAAGAGATTGAGATTAATCGTATCGGTAAAGGAGGATACTTTGGCGAATTGGCCCTTGTCACTCACAGACCTCGTGCCGCCTCTGCGTTTGCTTTTGGGGATGTCAAGTTGGCCTGTAAGTAAATTTGATTTGCTATTAGCCCATCACACATAACACAGCTGAAAATGAACAAGAGTTGCGCCGGGGAAATACGGAACGTCCGTCAAAACTTTACAGTAATGTACAGGGTGTTATGGAAATGACTTATTATATTTAAACCGGCAAATCCTGAGATGAAAACAAATTGAAGAAAAATAACGATAAATGGCGCTTTGAATTGTTAAGCGAAATATACACTTTATATGAAATCTGAAAATTCTCGTGGCCGCTACTGACGACGTTCGCAAGCAATAATTTATTGAGGCAGTCTCAATTGAGGTTAGCGCATTGTAGGCGGTGTTGTCATATTGCAACACAAAATTTTAATCGCACGTGTTCAGTTTTTGACAACAAGACATCTTCGTTATCACTTCTTTTTCAAACTTTTTAGAAAATAAAACTACAAATTTAAGGTACATACTCTCTTACCTTCGATCTTATTTTAAAGTAATCTGTTTTATAATTAAATTCCATAAGAAAATACAACACAAAAAGTATATTTTGCAATAGAACCAACAGTAGATAATATCACACAAATTTGAAATCACATCGCAACATTTATTATTATGAATTATTTCATAACAGAAAAAAAATCGGGTAATGCTACAACTAACACAACGTTTAAAATTCGTATACATCAAGCACGCGGAACCCTCGGCAACATCGTTCCAACGCCGAGTATCGAAACATACTGAAGATTAAACATAACAATAAGCACGCGGCGGTTATCCAAGCAAGGGCGAGACACGCGGTGTGACCTGGCATCACTGTAGTTTACTCTAGTGACCTACATTCTTGCTTGCTGGTTTTTACCTTATTATTTAGATATTCGATTGAGAGAAAAATTATGTAGACTTTCTCTAGGACACCCCAGGAGTCACCCATTTAAATATAATAAGTCATTTCCATAACACCATGTATATCAAAGACATGTTATTTTTAATGTAATTTTGTTTTATCAGTTAACGAAAAAGGATGAAACGGACATCGTTTTTCTTTGGATACGAAATACAAGTCCAGTATTTCGTATCCAAAGAAAAACGATGTCCGTTTCATCCTTTTTCGTTAACTGATAAAACAAAATTACATGTTTTAGACGGAAATGCCAAAATTAAAATAGTAGTAGTAATAGTAGTCAAGTAGTGTTAAATATTGCATATTAAAATTTATTTATTCGTGTCAGAAGCATCATAATTTAACAATAAATAACAATAATAATAATAACAATGATAATAATATACATATACAAATGTCTATCGTCACTTCAGACGTGAGCTAGACACTTTTTGCCCAGAAGCGGGCGACGTCAATTGTGTTCGGCTTCGCTGCCATAAGGTCCTCTATGGTGCATCTAGCGGGGCACAGTGGGCAAGTGTACATATGTTGCGTGGTTTGCAGTTCTCCACAGTCGCAGAGATTGGAGTCTATGGGGTAGCCCCACTTATTTAGGGTATCTCTCGATCTCGCCGTGTCCGTCCGCAGTCTGTTTAGCGCCTTCCAGGTTTCCCAGTTTTCACCGTCTCCTGGTGCCAGTTCTTCATTCGGCTTCATCCAGTGTTGGTTTGAGGTCTTCCCCCAAAGGTCCATTCTGGTTTTAGGCTCCTCGTAGTCTTCTGTCGATCTCAGGAAGCTTCGCCTTGATTTTAGTCGCTGGTGGTCCGGTTGGAGACCGTAGAGGAGGTGGCGTTCAGATACTGCTGCTTTGGATCGTTCTTTGAGTGCAGCTGCTTCCCTACGGATGGCAGGAGGAGCGATGCCAGCTAGGTGGTGGATTTTGTTGAGGGGAGTTGGCTTCAGGCATCCGGTGATGATTCTGCTTGTCTCGTTGAGGGCGACATCAACTTGTTTTGCATGCGCTGAGCTATACCAGACCGGGCATGCATACTCGCCAGTTCTGGCAACCAGTGCAGCCAGGAGGTGTCTAATGTACTATCGGTAACGACAAACATTTCATCACTAAGGGCTTGGTTTCTACGAAAATATTTTAAAAATACTCTTCTTAATCACGAAATTATTTTTCTATATGATATGTATAAAAAGTTTTCCATATTCGCAATATTTTTCCACGCGCTGTAGTTCACCACAGCATACACATCCTCAGCGAGACTAAATTTTATCCTTAAAAACTAAACAAAGTTTGCACTTGACCTTGCAACCTACAGGCGTTTGATGGATCGTAATTAAATGGGGCCTGGTACAATTCCAATATATTTTATAACACTTTTTTTATATACAATGTGTACATAAAGTAAGGAACAAATTCATTATCTAGGAATCTAAAAATATTTCGGAAAAATCCTCGGACACGTGTATAATAATTTTTAATGGCGCATTTTTTCCCATACAAACTTAATATACAAGGTGGCTCATGTAGTAGATATGACATTATCGACGATTTTTTTAAATGGGAACCCCTATATTTTAGTTCAGATCTGTAATCTCCAAGAACAGCTGAAACATAACACACTTAGGGCCTAAAATTCATAGTTTCGTTACTACAGGGTAAAACAAATAATTTTATTTAAGATATTTTTTTTTGGCTTGGGAGGCATCAATTAATTACGTGAGGCGTTTTTAGCGATTTTTCAACCCCCCTTCCCCCAATAAAAGATTTCGTGCCATTTGGCTCAATCCCTTCCGCCATCACCCAATTTTACCTGAAAGCCTTACGTAATTAATGGACGCACCATCATTTGCTGTTACTTATGTTTTTTCTCAAGTAGGCTTATTTGCTGTTATGTAACTATGGTATTTAGATAATGTCATTGTCATTATATTGTATTTTTCTAGTAAGTTTATTAGAAGTAATAAATTTTATTTTAAAACATATTGAGTTACTATGCGTTTATCTTTAACACAAAGAATAGAAATTCGTATGATGATTGGATATGGTGATAGGATCCGTACTCAACAAGAAGTTTGCATTTTGTTTAACACTAAGTATCCAGCAAGACCAATTACTAGATCAACTGTGAGTAAACTTGAAATAAAATTTCGGGAAACGGGTTCAGTGGAAGATATTCCCAAAAAAGGCCGTCCAACTATTCCGGATGATAAGAAATTTGATATTTTATTGGCTATGGAAGAAGATCCCCACAACAGCGTCCGCCAGATTAGCATTGATCATGGGGCGGCTGCTATGACCGTTCATAACCTATTGACGGTAGAAAAATGGCACCCGTTTAAATTAAATGGAGAAGTGAACCGGCAAAACTGTAGATACTGGGCAAAAGAAAATCCCAGGTGGATGCGGGAGCACCATACTCAATATCCTCAAAAAATTAATGTTTGGGCTGGTATTGTGAAAAACAAAATTATTGGGCCATATTTTTTTGACAACAATGTAAACGGGCTAAATTATCTTCATTTTCTTCAGAACTTTCTTATCCCTACGCTAGTTAACTTATACCCTAGTAGAAATAATCCAGGAATTCTAGATGAAAATTTGTGGTACCAACAAGACGGCGCACCTCCACATTATGCAGCAGTAGTGCGCCATTACATAAACCAAGTTTTTCCGAACAAGTAGATTGGAAGACGTGGGCCTGTTGAATGGCCGCCTAGGTCTCCAGACCTTACACCACTGGACTTTTTCTTGTGGGGTCACCTGAAAAATGTTGTTTATAAAGTCAGACCTGCCAATATTGAAGATTTAAAAAATCGAATAACAACAGAATGCAGGAACATTTCAGAAGAAACCATAAGAATAGTCCAACAAGAATTTATTGATCGTTTGGGGTACTGTCAGGCAGCAGAAGAAGGACAATTTCAACACTTAATTAAATAGCTTATTTAATTTTTTTACATTTTTTTAAATTAAAAATATCTTAAATAAAATTATTTGTTTTACCCTGTAGTAACGAAACTATGAATTTTAGGCCCTAAGTGTGTTATGTTTTTGAAATCAGCTGTTCTTGGAGATTACAGATCTGAACTAAAATATAGGGGTTCCCATTTAAAAAAATCGTCGATAATGTCATATCTACTACATGAGCCACCTTGTATATTAAGTTTGTATGGGAAAAAATGCGCCATTAAAAATTATTATACACGTGTCCGAGGATTTTTCCGAAATATTTTTAGATTCCTAGATAATGAATTTGTTCCTTACTTTATGTACACACTGTATAAACTTCAAAGCTCCACACAATTATCCACACAATAGCTTTCTTATATAAATTTTGCAAAGCGGTTCTAATAATATTCAATTATTCAATGTCTGGAAATAGCGCACCGCGTCCTTATCTGTTTCATTAATAAAATTAACGCACCTCGTCCTACTCCCGCGTCAGAGGCTTGCCTCCGGACTAAACCGATGTTTTTGGAATAAATTGAGAAAGAAGCGTTATGTTTTAAAACAGATAATAAGTTTCTTTCCTTAGGCTGGAGATAAGCACGCCCATCTTGTAAATTTAAAAACTTGTTAGTCGTTACGTGTTACGGTGTTTGTGTAATCCGCAAAAAAAAATTACAAATATAACGTACAGTATTAAAAATTAAGAAAATGTGCTAAAATGCTATTAATTTACATGGTACAAAAAATTTTTTTAGAAGAAAGTTATTTAGAATTACGTTTAATGTCAAAATATAAAATCTAGGAAGAAAACATATTTTCATCTATTTTTTCTAGCCCAAGATATGGAAAACTTCAATATATCTAAAGGTAAAGTAATGTCATTTTAAAGGTACCTCAAGTCACCTACGAAACGAGCAGGTGTTAAAATAAACGTTAATGTGATTCTTAAAACTTAATTGCTAAAAATGCGGCTTATAGTTAGAGAGACGGTGACATTAGGGGGTCTGTGAAGTGGAATATCAGTAATTTGGTGTTTCGGGTTTGTTCGGGTTTGTTATTATATCGAGCCATGTCTGAAAGGGAATTTTTTTTACATGTGCCCCGAAAGTGCCTCTCTTCATGCATGTTCTCTTCACCGAAAGTGGCGTTTTCCAAGAGAGAGGGCGGGAAAGTATCGAAGCGGGCGGGAAAGATTTTTCCCGCCCGCTTCGAGTCACCATGTGCTCATAAATAAATAAAACCAAAATTGTCGGTGCGGGATTTCAACCCGCGACCCTCAGATCGCCAGGCGGACGCTATACCACTAGGCCACCGGGCCTATTTGTCAAAAATAATAAATATTACATTCTCCATGCGCGAGTGTTTTCATGTCATGTAGACAGGAAAACTGTCTGAAGAATTTCTTTATTTATTTGGCATCAAAGCTTCGGAGCACTTGTAAAAAAAATACGGTACATATCGCTGGCCGTCGGAGGTTTTTCCGGACTCGTGCGGTGGCCGCATCTCTTTTCGGCCCTTGATACGTATTGTACTATTACAGCATTTGCGTGATCCCAAAGTTACGGGAAACACATTTTCTGACAAGTCAACCCTTGCATATACTTTTCCGAGCGTGTCAAAAAAAAATGAATGGAAAAATTATAAAGTCTCAAGTGACATAGGTCCAAGTGGGCTTAATCGATTTGCATTCCCATGGAGATGAGCCGTAAACAATTTTCTGATAAAAATAATATTGCGAAAGTTATTACATAGCACCAATTCTGGTGCTATGTATTACGGCTTTCCAGTGACCTTGAACGTCCGTTGTCGTCGTCGTCGTCGTCGTCGTCGTATCTTTTGACATTTTTGAGGTTGCAAATTTTTTGCGAGAAATCTGTCAGAGTCGGAGCGACGAAACTTTTTGGTTTTAATTTTGGATAGTGCGCGCGTGTTGTCTCAAAATTTAAAATATACAGGGTGAACCATTTCGTAGTTATTAAGCGTCAAAGTCGAAATTTCCGCGATTCCCGTTGAAATCCATTTCAAGTTGCAAAACTTAATATTTTCGCTTTAAATTTTCGGAGTGTGGCGTAGACCGGTCGCTACAGAACCCTATTGAAACTGGGCAACGTACGGTGATTAGAAGTAATTTAAAAGAATTTTTGAAAGTCGAAATTTGACAAAACAGGGTCATTTTTGGTACCGAATAGCTCGAACTGGGTGCGTCCGAGCGTCATGCGATTTAAAATTTACGATTTCCCATCTCAAAAACTAGGTGCCATCAATACATCTATCTATACCTAAAGTTATTAGAAAATGGGAAAAATTTGAAAATACTGAACAAGTTGATATTTCTGGGTAAAAATGGACGGATTTTAATTTTTTTCGAGGTAAAAACGGCTTTTGATCGAATTTTAGTTTACGTTACCGGAAAGATCTAGCTAGATCACATTCGATACGTATATTTTCGTTTCTTCGATTTAAATACCGAAATTACTATTAAAGAATGAATTTTAGTTTTTTGGAAATGCAAAAATTTGTCACCGCTACACTTAATTTTGTCTATACACTTTTATATTTAACATATTCCATATTTTATTGCTTTTTTGTTATGGGGAATGATGATACTTGCAGATTCACACCAAGAGCGCTCTTCGAATTAATATCTAAAGGGTTAAAAGAAATTAAATATAACCATTTTCACCCATTTTTCACTAAAAGTTGTGTTCAGTCACGAATAACTCCTACAAATATCATTTCGGAGAGTTCTTTATAGGCGTATTCTTTCCATCCATCTTTTCTCTAAACATTATTATTTTTCAAAATTTTCGAAATTTCCTTTCAATCGGGTGAAAAACGACGCTTTTCCGAGCTGGGACGGCCAATTTTTGCAAATCTGCACACTTGGTCGATTTTAATCAGCATGCATTGGAATAAAATTAACCCAATTTGTTGACTGTCAAAATTCGGCCGAAATGGGCCAAAATAGCCTTTTTCTTAGCGAGATCCTGAAGTTAATTGAACGATATGAAGTTGGAAATGGTATGGAAAAGATTATATGGGATTTCGGCTTTCGATAATGATCCCTATCGTTGCCCAAAATGGAAAATTTCCTACGATTTTCACGACTTCCAAAATGGTCTGCAACGACCTATTTACATTGGGCTTATGGGAGCGTCCAAAAACGGTGCTTCTTGACACAATTTATTTCATTTCTTCTAATCCGTCCACTTTGGAGCAATGAAACTTTTGGAGTATATTTTGGTATATATGACGTATCTTTAGCCGATATACGTCATTATACAGGGTGTCCCGTTAATAAGTTATTAAACGAAATAATCAGAAAATGTGAAAAAATTAAATATTTTTTCTACGACTTGCCGGTCTCGTAAAACTTAAGCGATTCAGTTTATATTCTAGTATGTTATCAAGAAACTTATTTAGAAAAAGTCGTCGCGAGATTTTTTTAATAAAATATCGGGAAGTCAATTTTTTGATTTTTTTAAAGTTGGAAAGCATGGAAATGCAGGGTCATTTTCGATAATGAATTATTCGACTTGGGTCGCATATATTTGCTCCGGGTTTGAACCGGTGCATAGGTCATCTCAAATACTAATATTTCACAATACATCATATCATGCTAAAAGGCCTATAAAATGGAGAAATTTGCGAAAAACTGAACTTGGTGATATCGTAAAAATTTTTATTTTGCTTTTCATGGGGTAAAATATTATTTGATCGAAATGTTATGTACGTCATCCGAAAGAGCACATCAGAACACGATTATAAACCATAGTTTAGTTCCTTAATTTCTTATACAAGAATAACTATAATCGATTAAGCAATAATCATTAATTTTGACATCCTCTTACTAAAAGCCGGCTGTACGCTAGTGTATGTAACTTTTTCAATGGTTCTTTAGCCTATCGTTTAAAGGAATAAATTACCTTTACGTTCCACATCGACTGTGTGATCCAAAAATATCCTTTGGCGGATAAAAAAAATATTTTATAAATTTTCTCAAAATTTTTTTTTTTAAAAGTCTAGTTTACTCTGCTATATCTTCTATAACTTTCCTTTTGAAGATTTCTTTCTAGGTTTATCTGATTCCCTCATCTTTTCCGAACATTTCGCTATATATAAAGTTATCATAAAGATGTGCGAACTTGGAGAAAACTAAGAAAATTCGTAACGGTGACAGCAAAATTTCCAACTTTCGCTCGAAATGCATGAAAGGCGTGGCTTTTTCAGTATTTAGTGAAAATTAGACAAGGGCAAGTGTTTAAATTCATCAGATTTGAATAAATCATGCACACCGTGTGGAAAAATAGGCTTAATTTGATAACTAGGCAATTTGAAAAAAATTCAAGTAGTACGTTATGTTAATTTTGCTAAAAGGATTTAAAAAATATTTTAAATTTTTTGACACCTGTCAAATTGACGTTTCCTTGGTTAGTAAAAAGTGCGAGATTAATAAAATTTCACAAAGTTGGTGTCGTTTTCGTATAATTCGAGGGCAAGGAATCCGAAAATTTAAATCATATTTTGACAGCTGTCATTTTTAACAATTCTTTGATTTCGGTTAACTATCGATCATAGGCGTAATGGTAACAGAATTTCGCAAAGTTGGTGTCGATTTCGGATAATTCGAATGCAGGCAATTCGAAAATTTTATTAATATTTTGACAGCTGTCAAATTGACGTATATTACGTTGGTAATAGTTGCAATGTTAACAAAAATTCACGAGTTTGGTATCGTTTCTATATAATTTGAGTATGAGGAATTCGAACATTTTGTATATTTTTTGACAGCTGTCAAATCAACATTTCATAAATTAGTAATAAATGCAAGGTTAACAAAATATCACAGGTTTAGTATCGTCTCTATGTAATTCAAATCAAGGAATCCGAAAATTGAATTTATTTATTGACAGCTGTCAAATTGATGATTCTTTAGTAAAAAATAAGTGAAAGGTTAACCAAATTTCAAAAATTTGATATCGATTCTATATAATTTGAGTATGAGGTATCCGAAAAATGTATTTACTTTTTGACAGCTGTCATTTTTGACATATTTTCACAAGTTTGGTAACATTTCTATACAATTTTAATATGAGGAATTCGAAATCTTTATCTATTTTTTGATAGCTGTTAAATTGACGTTTCTTAAGTCAATAATAGGTACAAGGTTAACGGAATTTCTAAAGCTTGGTATCATTTTTATGTAATTCGAATGCAAGGAATCCGAAAATGTTATTTATTTTTTGACAGCTGTCATTTTTAACATATTTTTTTCTATTCGATACATAATATAGTGAACGGATTGTTCGCAATCGGTTATAGCTGGTCCCTTGTGAAACGGTAACATATGTTATAATGAACGAATTTGGGTGCTATGTACCCCCATCACAGTCCGCAGGAGTGTGGCCAACGAATTAAAGCATTAACCTACATTCAAGCTTCTCCAAGCTCACCCAAATCGGTGGTCAAATCTAGGTAATAATAAAAAAACACATGTAGGCGAATCTGTCGCATACAGGTGAACGGCGGAGCCCTGCCGCGGAGCGGCTAGGTAATAACAAAAACGCATGTAGATGGATGCCGGAGGCCCCTGCGCGTTTAGCGCCTAGTGGGAATCTGTCGCATGCAGGTGAACGGCGGAGCCCCGCCGCGGAGCGGCTAGGTAGTAACAAAAAAACACATGTAGGTGGATGCCGGAGGCCCCTGCGTGGGTAGCGCCTAGGGGGGCTATGCCCCCCTAGTTACTCCAGTCCCGCTTCCTCTCATACATACCTTCCGGTATCTCTGCGTAATATTGTCAGAATTCCGTCTAGCTAGATGCGATTCTTCTAAAAAAAAAATTTTCACAATATTTAGGTGTCAAGGAATATAGTGTGACAATTTTCTGACACGTCACGATCGTTTTCCGAATTTCCTCCGAGGAGATTTTTAAAAAATTCCAATAATGAAATGGCGAGACCTGGAACGACAAAAGAATTTTTACATAATCTTTAACATATAATGTTCCATTCTTTTTTGACACGCCCGGAAAAGTATCTGCAAGGGTTGACTTGTCAGAAAATGTGTTTCCCGTGACTTTGGGGGTCGCGCAGATGATGTAAATTCATTTTCAGACATGGCTCGATATAATTTTGAATTTATTGAGAATTTCCTATCTAAAGCGGTACAGCGCCTCTCAGCAACGCTCTACGGCATTTCATCAGATAAAAAAGTTGTAGAGGGGGACCTAAACTCCACGAAAAACCAAATTACTGATATTTCACTTCACGGACCCACTATTGTCACCGTCTCTCTAACTATTATTAACCGAGAAAAAGTAGAAATTGTGCTTATTATCAGTAATAGCAATGCATTAAAATGCATAATTGCACAAACCCGCAACGAAGTACAGGATTTGAAATTGAAAACGTTGTTCGAAGATTTAGAAAAAATCTCGTTAATGCGTTGAAAATTATGGTAAAAATGAATTATAGATATATAGATTAATAGCGAAGCCATTCTGTAATCAACCTTCCACGGATAAATCTAAAGTAACAAGACTCCAAACATGGACGCCAAAAATTTTGATCGACTCATTTTAATCATCTTTGGCGAATAAGTGGTGAAATTATACTTTACAGTAAAACTTTTAACATGATTATCATTCGTTGATAACACACGAACTTTGAATGTTTATGACATGATAGGTAACGACGAAGTTACTCGGTGGAAGTGTATTATTTTCTCTTTTTTGATAATAACTTCCGTTTGTTAAACAAGATCAAAGGGCTTCGTCTGAATAACAAATTTTCAATGTACTATCTGTAGATATTTCCGCCTTGTGGAACTTATAACGTGATTAAGTGCCTTATTATTTCTCGTTTTACCCTTTTGAGAGTCTTGGAGAATAGGGCTAATTAGAAATTATTTTGTAATTATGGATACTTGATAGACAAATGCTATCTATAGCTAATTTACGCTGTAGAGAAGCAGAGGCGTAGCGCAAGAAGCTTCTCTTAAAGCTAAAACATTTTTTGGAACTTCAAGTAAAGTTTATTCTAAAATTGATCACACAGAATTAATTAAACTGTGTTAAATAAAAATATAATGATGATGAGTTTTAAAACCTCGATATGATTGATTTGTCAACATATCTGTGAAAATACTACCTTCTGCCAATAAACGTTATTTTTTTTTGTATAAATAAGCTAAAAAATTTTTTGTGTGTTCAATGTGTGAAATGCGGTGAAAATAGAAAATCTTTACGTAATTTGTTGTCAATCCCGTATGTGAAAAAGGTAACATAAGTTTCATACATTATTTTATTTACGTTCGTATCGGTTTTCTTCTCGAAATTAAAAATACAGGGTGTTATGGAAATGACTTTTATATTTAAACCGGCAAATCCTGAGATGAACATAAATTGAAGAAAAATAACCTTAAATGGCGCTTTGAATTATTGTACGAATATACAATTTATATGAAATCTGAAATTTACGTGGCCGCTACTGAGGACGTTGGCAATCAATAGTTTATTGAGGCGGTATTGTCATATATTGCAACACAGAATTGTAAACGCACGTGTTCAGTTTTTGACAACAAGACGTCTTTGACCAGCGTTATCACTTCTTTTTCAAACTTTTTAGAAAAAAAAAATACAATTTTAAGGTACCAGGTAAAAAACTAGGACAGCAAAATTTCTTATTTTCTCCTTGACTATTAGGATTTTTTTACTTTCCGAGTCTGGTACCAGTAAAATGTCATTTACAAATTTTACATGTCAACATAGATTGTCACTTTATCATTAACTTGTCAAGCAAATTTTTCTTTAAAAAATATGCCACAATTAACACTCCAGCAAAAAGCTATAATCTACAGTCGGTTGCGAGATGGTGCTTTTATTAGGGATATTGCAGACGAACTGGGAGTAAACAAAAATACCGTGTTGGTGGCAAAATAAAAAATAGCAAGGCATGGGACTATTATTAGGAAAGCAGGTTCAGGTCCCCTAGGATTTCTACTGAAGATGAAGATAGAAGACTAGTTAAGTATCTAAGGGATCATCCATTCGCAACTGCAATAAAGGCGAAAGAAGAGACGAACTTTCCAGGTTCTGCAAATACTGCTAGAGACAGGGTTCGAATTTCCGATATACGAAGTCGTTGTGCTCCTAATAAAATATTTTTAATGGAAAGAACTAAACAAGGCCGGTTAGAATTTGCACATGAATATTTAAATCGGAATATTTTCTGGGAAACAGTTATATTTTCTGACGAGAAAACTTTTCAATCGTGTAATAATGGAAGAATTCGAGTGTATAGGCGTTCCGGCATGCGGTATGATAACATGACATGACATGACAAAACAAACCAAAGCGGGCGTTTCTCTATAAATGTCTGCGGTTGGATTAGCGCTAGAGGTTCAGGAATTTGCCAAATCGTGGAAGGAAGACTAACTGCACCTGAATACGTTAATATCCTAAATGCAGTGATGATACCATCGATAGATGCTGTATATGGTAAAAATTTTACATTTCAGCATTATAATGCTCCAATACACACAGCACGCATTGTGCAAAATTTTCTCCAGAAAATAATATAGCAGTTTTTCCCTGGCCTTCGAAGAGTCCCGATTTAAACCCGATCGAAAACATTTGGGGTAAAATGGTGAAATCAATGTATAAACATGATTTTCGGCCACGAAACAGAGATGAATTACGCTACAGGATAAATGAAGCTTGGAATGAAGTAACAGGCGAATTATGCAGAAACCTAGTTTTAAGTGTGCCGCAAAGGCTTCAAGAAGTAATAAACAGAAATGGTTCTATGACTAAATATTAAAAATGTTTTGTTGCTTCGACAAATTTTGCGTTTGTGTTTTTGTAACCTTCTATTAAATTTGTTTTATTATTTATTCGTTTTCATTTTTAGGCGACGTCATATATACCTATTTTAAATAAGGTATTAGACTTTTTCTTAATAAAAATGCCCAATATATTTACTGCCGCTCAAGTGTATAAAAGAAATAAGATATTTTGATGCCACCTCGTATCGAAAAATATAAAACGTTAAATTATGTAACCTAGGTTACTTCCTAAAAGTTATGTGTATTTACCTTTACAGCTGTCGAGCACCTTTTACAGTCAATGAGATATGTATATCCTTTCCCAGTTTTGTGATTTTGTTGTCCTAGTTTTTTATCGGCACGATAGTACATACTCTCTTACCTTCGATTTTATAATCCGTTTTATAATTAATAATAATTAAATCCCATAAAAAAATAAAACACAAAAAGTATGTTTTGCAACAGAACCAACAATAGGTAATATCACACAAATTTGAAATCACATCACAATATTTCTTATTATGCATTATTTCACAACAGAAAAGAAATCGGGTAATGCTACAACTAGCAAAACGTTTAAAATTCGTATACATCAAGCACGTGGAACCCTCGACAGCGTCAATCCATCCCCGAATCTCGAAACATACTGAAGCAACGATAGTCGCGCGCGGCAGGTATCCAAGCAAGGGCGAAACATGCGGTGTGATCTGACAACACTGTTAGTATACTCTAGTGACCCACATTGTTGAAAAAAGGGTTTTCAACTTAATATTTAGATATTCGATTAAAAAAAAAATATGTAGACTTTCTCTAGGATATCCTAAATATAATAAGTCATTTCTATAACACCCTGTATATACATATATTGGTTGGTATTGATTTTAGCTTGGAATATCATGATCATAGTCGAAGATTTCAAAAATGTTTTACCTTCCTTGAAAATACGATAACAATACCTGTTCGCTGAAAATGTTCACTTGCTTTTAGTCCAATGCCGTTTAATAAACGTATTATATTCAGTTTTGTAAGCTTCTTTAGATTTTTCAAGAAATTAATTTGTGTTTCTTCATTGACTTTATTAATTATTTCATGTGAAGCGCATTGAAATCAGTTGTCTTCTTCGGAATCGGCATTATATTTTTTCATTTTTGATGTTTTCAAATATTATTGACATTTGTAAGGTAAACAATAACAATGCGGCGCCTAGCAAAGAACGACGAGGATGCTGTTTTCATGACAAGATTATTATAAGCATTCAGAGAAAAGTGAAAAAAATTACGCTAAATTAAAATTTTTAATTCATTAAAAAATAACCAATTTTATGCACTCCTTTGCGTAGAAAAATATAGTTTTGTAACGATGATAGAAAAAAATTGTTTATTTATCTTAAAAGTATAAATTATGCTTCCCCTTATTTTCCTTGCAGTCCTGGACGTCGAAGCATTCGAGCGACTCCTCGGCCCCTGTATGGACATCATGAAGCGCAACATCACCGACTACGAGGATCAAATGGTCAAGATCTTCGGCTCAAAGCAAAACATCAAAGATATACGATGAAAGGCGACCGGGAGTCACCCGTTTTAAAGTCCGCACATCCAAGCGGCTCACGCCCACGTTCGTTTGTTTTTGTTTTTTAGTTTTTAGTTTGTAGCAGTGGCAACACTGTCCGATACGGTGACAACACTGTCCAGTACGATGACAACACTGTCTGGTACGGTGGCAACACTGCGAAAGATGGCATCCCCCAAATGGTTGTGTGTGTGTGTTCGTGCCGTGGAACAAGACACGGCAAGTAGGACTTTGTATCTACAACACGACTTAGGGAAAGGTAGAATGATGGGTTGATTGGTTATATTTAAATCTTTTTTATGTAAAGAAAAAACTATCTTGAATGACCTGTAAGAATTAATAATAAATAGTGATGATTAGCTTCGTTTTTATGCGTTGTGTATACAAATAAATCTTCGTAAATCAAAATTGTGGTAATCAAAAGTTGATGTTTGTTGAAATGCACTGATGACAGACGTGGAGGCGATATGTGAAAAACATTCGATACTGCCAAAGATGATTTAAGGGTAAAGTACGTTTCACGATTTTTATATTATATAGCCCCATTTTTCTAACTATTATGCCTCTGATTATTGATTGGCGACAATAAACGGAATAATTCTAAACCAGATCTTTAATCAGAGAACATTAATGGCTAAAACTCATGATACAATAAGACAAAGTAAGATGTCTAACCGTCCCAATTTCGTCTGCCATGCGCATTGACGTCACCTGTAGAGTAATTTTTAAATCTCTTAATGGAGGGTTACATTGCTGTCAGTGTTTTTAACTCTTTTTTGAAAGTATTGAAAGGTTTTACGCATGTAATGGTATATGAAATGAAAGAATAATATATGGCAAGTATTTACGTATATTAATTTCATACAAATATGACACACAAATACCACTAAAAAAAACATAGACAAAGGAAGAGAGGGGACGCGTAAAACCAGAAGCTATTTTGTTACCGCCTGGCTCCTTATCGGATTTAGCAGTGGCGTTACATGAATATTTTCTTAGTATTATCCCAGTACAAAATTATTATTTATGGAATATGGAAGTAATATTTTTATTGAATTGAATTTGTATATTGTGTCCCTTACTGAGTACATCAAATGTTCTTCTGCTTCTCAATAATTTATGAAAGCTTAGTAAATATTAATTTTATTAGCCAAGAATATAATTTCATATAGGAAAGGTTGTGAAATTTAAATATCTTTCAACTTTAGGGAAAACGTAAAATAAAAAACAAAATTGGTCGATTCAAAATTTATTACAAAGAACCAACAAAATGTAATTACTGGTAGTTTTGAAAATATTGTTGGCACAGCACCTCCAAGTAATCGTACTCTTTCCTCAACTTTATAAAAAAGGACTTCTCAAAATGCTCTGAACAAATCCTGTAGGCAGGAGAAGGTGCCCAATCTCTAAGTACCATGTTCTGCACCCAAATGTTTGCTTTTTGTGGATCTTTCGCAAATCTAAGAACAATATAACAATGTGTGAGCTTAGCGGTTTAAAATAAGTTTTAACAGGACGCCATCCTTGTAAAACGACCTTCGCCTGAAGTCGTGTTTCTCAAAGACTATGCCCTTCAACGATTCAAGACAAACGTTAATCGCTTTCTAAACAAAAATAACACTGGTATACATTCGAAATAATATAATGCTTTCACTAATAATTAACCAAAATTAAATAAGAAATAATTTAATTTTGTCAAAATATACAAATCATGCAGGTACGCCATTGAGTGACAGACCCTCTCCGAGGGCAATTACCTGGTTCTTATTAGAAATCTTGAATGAAAATTGCAACAAATCTAGTACAAATTACAAAGGAAGGTAGCTTTAACTATAGCCTTAATCATAGTTTCAAATAATATATACTGATAAACTTACAAGGGAGATATCTAATATAAAATAAATGCATGCAAAAAATACAATTTGAATATTTACCGATGGGAAGTAATTCTAAGCTTCTTTCGTTCATTACGGCTTTTACAGCTATAGGCACAACAATTCACCATTTTTCTGTAAATAAACTAAATTCTTATAATAGCTCTTCTCACCACAAATCACCAAAATACATTGGGTGCCACCTCGATTGTCTGGCTCCCTATCAATGGCGGCGGATCAATTTTAGGTAACACTTTCTGCGACGGCCCGTAAACCGGAATTATTCGTCCCCTCTCTTCCTTTGTCTATGAAAAAAAAGAAAAGAATCCGACAAATTTTTGCCGCCGCCATTTGAGCCGGTCGACGATAGCCGAAGCATGCTGAAAGCTGCTCGGGGACCGCTTCTGGTTTTGAAACGGCGTTGCCAGTCGTTTACAATTGTAATATATCCATTACTATTTTAACAATTCAATTTTTAACATTCTTGTTGTGGGGCTCTCAATACGAAATTTATGTTCCATGTGAAAGTGGCCCCATCTAATAGGAAAGTAACGTAACATGTTTTTTTCGTACTCTTTTTACTCTGACGCCGTTTTAATTAAAAGGTTTTACGCATTTAGTGGTATGTGAAATGAAAGAATATCATGATATTTAGGTATATTTATTTCATGAACATACAACAAAGATTAAAGCTAAAATACATGCGGATGTTACACTAAATTTGTCTTTCCGACAACACAACCGTATCCATTCTAATTTTTTGTTTTTATCCTTAGGAAAGCGGAAAAACCTTATAGTTCTATCAAATTTCTTTGCCTGGATATTCAATTCAATTTTTTTCAATTTCATTTATTGATCAATTTTTCAGTACAGCAGTACAAAAATCAACGTGCAACATACAGAGAACAATTAACTAAACACAACACATTCATATCACAACCGAACACAGCACACCTCATTTTATGAATATTCAGATATTTATTTTAATAAACACACGAGATTAAATAAGAAAAAATTCTGGTGAACATAAATTAGTGGTGAAACTACGGCAACCATGCAGCAGTGTGGCCAGAAATCCTTGATCAAAAGTAATAGGTTGGACGTTTCGAAACCTAATAGAATAGTACAAAACGGTGTCAGAGTAAAAAGTGTACGGAAAAAAGGTCGCTACTTTCCTATGAAATGGGGTCATCTTCAGATTGAACATAAATTTCATATGGGGAGACCCACAACAAGAATGTTAAAAATTGAATTGTTAAAATAGTAATGGATATATTACAATTGTAAACGACTGGCAACGCTGTTTCAAAACCAGAAGCGGTCGCCCAGCAGCTGTCGGCATGCTTCGGCTATCGTCGACCGGCTCAAATGACGGTAAAAATGTGTCGGAATGTTTTCTTTTTTTAGTGGTATTTGTGTGTCATATCGAACAAACCCGAACAAACCCATATATTATTCTTTCCTTTCATATACCATTACATGCGTAAAACCTTTTAATAACTTCAAAAAAGAGTTAGAAACACTGACAGCAATGTAACCCTCCATAAGAGATTTAAAAATTACTCGCCGGTGACGTCACAAGCCACGCCCAAACCCGACGTGCAACCATAACTTCTTACATTCTTCATACCATAGTTAAAACCTATTGGTGTATTAAGTGGGATGTCTATCAACAGGTGTCGCTAGACGCTATTGCCTCATATATTTCCGGCATCACTGAGGGGGCGCCCTCTACGATATATAACCGGAACGACTTGTTCTAGACTCACAACTAGCAACAACACACCAGCACAAAATGTTGGCTAAGTTTGATGTCTTATCACTTTATTTTTAATCTGATTTTCATGATTTTTTAACCAGTTTGTAAATACATTGATTGGGATTATTCTGTCTTTTAATAACTAAGATTTTTCACTTATTATTATTCACAAATTAAATTTTGACATTGATGAAACGAAAATTAGTGTCAGTGACAATATGTTCATTATTCGTTATGTTCAGCTGTACGTCATTTTTTGGCAATAGCGTTATAGAAATTATTCGCTGTATTACCTGAATTAGGAGAGTTTCGTGGTTTGGCCATCAAGTTTAATTGAATAGCTTAGAATTGGCTAATAAAAATGTATTCAAACTCGGTACATGGGTTTGCCATGTCGACCTCTTCAATAAGTTATAGAGCAGTTTTTCTATAAAATGTACAGGGGAGCCAATATTCAGCCACCTCAAAAATTACATGGGATTTCCTATGTTCAACTTAATGATGCATCACCCGGTATGTCTGTCATCAGTGTATTTGTGTAAAATTACATTAAGAATGTGTAAGCGACGTTTTTACTAAAGACTGTTCCCAATCAATTTTCTAGCGACGTAAATTTTGCATTCTACTTCTTCCTAAGTTTGACGGTAATCGTTTTTTGACAGATTACCAAAACTAGTCAAACCAATATGTGTAAATAAATATCTCCAAATGAATTTCTTGCAGACTTATCCTGAATTTGTTATAAGGAATGCATTACGTGAGTTCTTTAACAATAACTTTACGAACATGTATCGTACACTATTTTATTTCACATCGTCTCTAGAAGATTTTTTTAAAATGTCCGTTTGCCATTTTAATTATGGTGTCATAATAATATATAAATATTGAAAAACATCACTCCCTGGCCGTGTAACGGAATGAGTAGTTTTTTCTACTCCGCACAATGGCGTACTGACCAAAAACACCAATGCGTCATGCGATGTACTTATGTACTACTGTGGCAAAAAACAAAATCAATCTAAGGTACAGTCACGGCCTTCTCTAGTACTTTAAAAGTTGGTAGACTTATGGTATCGCCCTTTGATTTCCTAACAGATGAAATTTTTAAAAATAAATGGCTGAAAACTATTCCCCGAGACTAATTGGTCTCCTTCTCAATATTCTGTAGTTTATAATATTAGTTCCTTCCATTGTTCCAAATTACCTGTATATTTATCTAAAGAAGTATATACCTCGTCCCATAATATCTCCGGATGAAAGACATAATGGAAATCTAGCTAGTCATAATAAATTAAATGAATCGTTTGAAAATTCATATATGATTAATAGTTTTTAGGTCGTAATTTTAAACTTATCTTTAAAAAATTAACATTTGTTATTCTTTGACAGTAAAAGTAGACGATAGAAAAATTTATTTTTATATTCTAAATTTAACAGCATCGCAACTCAATTTTCAGTTGAGATAAAATAAATATGGTTATTAAAGTATTGATAGATAATACAGAATTAACTTTTAAATATTGCCTTTGGATCTGAAACTAACTCCACCATCTAGGCCCCAACTAGAAGATTTTTTAGTCGGATACAAATATCAACCAATCATTAACCCTTTAAATAGAGAGAACTATATAACTATATCATGAACAAAGCTTATAAAAACTAGTTTCAGATTCAGATTTAGTCCAGGAGGAGAATTATTCAAAAGACAATAATTAAATTATATATTACCAAGTTTAATTACTCAAGTACAATTAAACCATTTTCTTTTTTGCCTGATTATGATATACAACAGTCATTTTCTATAACTACTAAAAACCCGATATACCACAAATTACCTTTTGGTGACAAAGAAAATGCAGTCTACATGTTCTGCAATTTTCGTTTTAATTTTCACCCAGAACAGAAAAAATTAGCCGTAAAGTAATCTCGGAAATAACAACAGTATCAGCGTTAAAGTATACAACTAACTAACATTTGGCAACAGCGCGTCTGTTCACGGCCTGTCTAGAGAGGGCCGTGGTACAGCCCAAACTTCTATTGAACGGCTTCTTTATATCCAATAATGGAACTGATCCGGCCTTGGGCTTAGTGGGCCTGATCTACCGCAAATTGAACAAACTCTGAAACGTCATCATCCAACCGCAAGTCCGCTGTCGGTTCGGACCTGATCCATAATTAGATTACTAGTTACATTTCTACTTTATGGTAATATAGGCTATAGGGCGAGATTAGATGGATTTTTTGGCGCACCTGTACGTGTATGTACATATTTTCTGTAAGGTTTGTGGCGAAACTGCATTTAATTAAAAAAAAAACTCTTCTAATGACGGGTGTTTTGGTGCAACGGCAGTAGACAAATCTTCAAGGTACGAAATGTTTTATATTTTAGAAAATACGTTTTTTTCTTTACGACAAATTCAGAATAAGAAAATCCTTGTGTGCTTTAATCTACTTAAATATATTGTGTAAAAAGCATGATAAAATGAGAGAAAAAAACCGCTGGTCGGACCAATTATCTTTGATTATCATCTATTTATTTTTCTTGTGTGAATGTGGAATGGTATTAGTTTTATACGTTTAAAAATCTAAAACGGGTAAATAAAAAAAACAACCTATATATTTATTTTGGCATGCCCTTGGGGCATTATAATTCAACGTTTCACGATATTTTGGAACTGAAATAAACTTCTAACATCTAGCTTCCATTAATCCACGCAGTGGATAATTTAACGAACAAAAAAAAACTGCCACAAAAATGTTTCAACGAAAGTTAACGTTAAATAACTTTTAAGCAGAACTCAATCCTGTGCACTATTATACAGTGCATGTAAAATGTAGGTTGTTTTTTTTTATCTGTTGAAGTGGTGTACAGAGAAAAATCTTGGTTATTGATTAACCGAGAAAGCTTTTTCCATTAAAATGTATTATTAATTTTAGCAGCAGTATATTGAGGCATATGACAGAATTTACTTTCCAGTGGTATCAAAATACTTTCGTAATACTGTGCAATCATAATATTATACTTTGCAATATTAATAAAGTACTCTACAATGTTATAACACTTTGCAATGTTAATAAATACTTTGCAACAGAATTGACAAGTCCGAAAGTCGATATTTCCCTGCAAAAACGCTGCTGCTATCAAATTAGTCATTTTTTGTTGCTCAAAACTTATTTTTAGAAAAAGATCTGTTATAGACATAATTTATTTATACAGGGTGTCCATTTAAGTGATATTACTGTAGCTGTTTTTGAGGCGGTAACAGAAATATTTTTACGTTCAACAATTCTTACTAATCTTGGGAACTAAAAATAATTCGGTAACACTGTCAACAAATCCAACAACACTTCTATAGTTAGTTCGCGACCAAAACGGATGGTAATGACGTAACAGTCGAAACCATGGAAACTGCTAAAATGCTGTGTTGTAATTGGTGGTTTGCACTGGTTTCCATGGGTTCGACTGCTACGTCACTGTCATCAGTTTCGGTCGCGAATTATAGGTTACATGATCTTAACGCTCTTACCGTTTCGGGGCACTACTGGTATTAGTCAAAAAGGAGACACCATGTATAAACGTCAATTATTCACAAAACTATGGAGAGAATATTTAATTAGATAAATATATATTTTAGATCTTAATTTTCTTTTAAATAAAGAGATATCCACAAATATTGTAATTTATTCTTGTTATTCTAGTTTTTAATGTATCATGGTATTGAGAATAAAATTAGTTGATTCGGCAAAACAAGGTGAGCTCATGTCAAAAAAATTTCCATTCGTAAAATGAAATTTTGGATTTTTTATAAAATTTCTTTACTTTAGGTACACAAGAAAAAAACTTGAATTTGTTTTGTACGTGTAAAATACGCATATACAGGGTGACTGATGGTCGACGGATCACTTTGAAAATTTGGTGGCTTACTTAAGTGGACATGCTCTCTCTTTTAGCCGTGCAGTGTTGCTGTTTCTACTAGAAACACCCTGTATATTATTATTTTTTTAGAATCTCACATAATGTCTTAATATCTTTCCGTAAAACTTTTCTATGCCTATCTGTTATCATTCTCGAGTTAATGATTTAACTCTTATTTTTTGAAAAACATGTCCTACAAAAAGGGGTTATATTTTTCAACTCTGACAAACAAGCGCACTGAAATTTGGTTTGGAGTCAGGTAATACCAAGAGGCTATTCACTGTGTTTCCAAATATTAATTATAATAATACAGGGTGTTTCAAAATACAAATCTTTAGATTGTTTGGAAAAATAATAAAAAGTATGTTTTTTTTAATGAAACGGCCTTTTTATATGTCAAAAACCGTCCGTGATAGATATATCAACATTACATACATAAATATATACAATTTCAAGATCTTTTAGGACCACAGATAAAATACAGGGTGTTTAATTAAAAAAAAAAACAACATATTTTTTATCATTTTTTCAAACAATCAAAATATTTGTGTTTTGAAACACCCTGTATAATATTTTGGAACATAGTGAAAGGGCTCTCGGTATTTACCTAATTCCCAACCAAATTTCAGTGCGCTAATTAGAGTTGAAAAATATCGCCCCTTTTTGTAGGACGTGTTTTTCAAAAAGCAAAAGTTAAATTGATCATCTCGAGAACCATAACAGATAGGTATACGAAAGTTATTAAGAAATTAATAGGAATTCTAAAAAAATACACAGGGCGTCCCATTTAAGTTGCTAATACTTTCTAGTAGACGCGACAACTCTGCAAGGCTTAAAATATTTTTAAAAGAGGGAGCATGTCCACTTATATAACAATTTTTACCAAAGTTATAAAGTGATCCGTTGATTAGTTCTTGATAGACGTCTAATAGGCCATCCACGATCAATCACCCTGTATAAAAAAATTCAGTTTGCAAAAGTATGCCGAAAAATACATCAATTTTAAAAAGATATCTCTGTAACCACTAAGAACATAGATTAATGATCACGATTTGTTTTCTATATTTTGCTCAGTTTCATTTTGTCGAATCCGTTTTAATTTAGTTTTATTTTGTTATTCGTCGCTTTCCTTAATTATTTAAGTGTTTCCATTGTAAAATAAGGCTGATATGGTAATTTTTATGGATTTTATTGGCTAAAAACTGAAATGATGTTCGGTAAATATTAACTAAAAATAAAATGTGAAAAATGAAATAGAACAACACTTTGGAATACACATTTCGCCTACGGCTCATTCTGAAATTACCTACAGGTCCACTCATTGTATCACATTGGAATTTATAGGAACATTTTTTGGTTGGTTGGTTGGTTGGTTATTAAGTATTACTATTAATTATAAATAACAAACCAGCATCGAACACTAAAATAATTATTTATACAACTAGTGCGGGAAGTGAGTCTTACATCTCGTGCCTATTTATATTATTAGAGGTACGATACTCCTAAGTAAAGCCATTTTCGTCATCGAATGTTTGGGGGTACAAACGTCTACGATTTGTCGGTCGTCGTCAAGTCCCTTAGCAACGAAAAAACGGACGGATTTCATAAGCGTACACATTATATTCGTCGCAGATGTCTTATATTCAACCGGAATATCATTTACTGAGTAAATGATATTAAGAATCGAAGAGGCACGTAAATTCTATTGTGAACCGACCCTTTTAAAGAATAGTTGCGTTACTTGGGGTGACATCCCAAGTAACAAGGATTGTCCAAAAAAAATTTTAAAGCTTAATCATTGGCAGGGATAATGTTGCTATAATCGGGCTTTTAAAATCTGCAGCTCTTTGATTTTCATTTGCATCTATAATAACCTTAAAGCGGCATAATTTTGCAACTAAATTTCCCAACGTTACTAGTTTGCTTTCAAACTTTGCTAAATATTATATTTATGCCATTTTTATTGCCAAACTACAGCTGGAAGTAATAGTCATAATTTTTTATTGGATAGTAAAATTATTTTGCCAAAAAAGCTATTTTATGGACAATGCCATTAGGTCATAATGTTTAGCTGTAAAGTTGACTTTACTGCTAACGAATGGAAATCCAACAACACCATACAATAATGTAGTAAATTATAGGTCAAAAAGTTGTAAATATTCCTTCAAAATAACTAATCGATCCATAATGCTTCCAACTAGCTGTCATTTGGCAATTTTTTATACAAAACGACAGAAAAAATGTCTTATGTTGACGGCCATTTATTGCGTACAACATTGGGGCAGGAGAACAAAAGAGAACATCGGCCATTTTAAGAAAACACAGCGTTTCTCAAATTGGGGTCCCCGGACCCCTTGGGGGTCCGCGAGCAGTTACCTAGGGGTCCGCGAACCACTAAGTGGAAATAAAATGTCACAGAAACAAAAAATCGAAATCGACTTGATGCCGAACCAGATATATAAGGCTGCAGCTTTCTTCAAATTAAGCCCCACAATCCCCACATAAAATAGCCTTGTGGAAGAAGCGAGCAGTATTATCCATTTCGCTAAGAACATTTGCTACAGCCAGTAACATGTTATTCAGATTATTGCTTATTAATGCTTTTTGATTTGTTAAAAGAATTATTAGATTCGCATAAAAATTATTTTTAACTGAAGGTAATTGTTATGCATGACTTCCTCTCCTAGGATTAATTATGTAGTAATATAGCGAGCGGCTGGGGGTCCACAAGAAAATTCTATAACCTAAATCGAATATGGTTAGTTGAAATAGGCGCAGCTAGCTGGAATATACAGAAATTGAAGAAATTCGAATATGGTTAGTTGAAATAGGCGCAGCTAGCTGGAATATATAGAAATTGAAGAAAATTTAGGTCAAAAATGTTTGAGAAACGCTGCTCTAACATATAGGAAATAAATTAAGCCAGTGAAGAGAGAAGAGCTACCGTACCCATATTTAACGATAAAACTACCTTCCCATATTCATTTTGTTGTCCGAGAAGCTCGAATAAAGCCCATAAATAATACCGCCTATAAATAACTAATATACCGCCATTATGCTTCGTCAACCATCAAAATCTATACATATAGTAATCTAAATATTGGGGTACCCTAATCGATACCAACCACTCTGTTTTTCATGCCGATTGATTTAGAATCTGTAAAAATAACCCCATTCAGCCTTTAATATTTGAATAATATTTTTCATTATAGATCTTTTCAGTAGGTACATGTCAATTTAATATTTTGTTTGTCATATGGTACGAATGCGAGTTTGAATGAGCGTGTGATAAATCCCCTTGTTATTAATAATAAAAAAATAAATGTAATTACGTGTTATCCGTACCTACATTGTATCATATAGATGTTCATGAATTTAAATGTGCAAAGATTGACTATCACAGAACCGTACCCTTTAGAATGCTTTCACATTTTAAAATTTTGTTTCGGAATTCAGTCTCTACTAAACTATGTAGAGGATTAAGAGGGTTTTTAAATTTAAAATTTTCTATTAAAAGGCTAGCAAGGTTAGGTTTCGGTAGTGTTAAATTTCGCCTTAAGCGTGGGCCCCTGATTTCTAGAAATTTTGACGTACTTTTGCAATAAATCACAAAGATCAAGTATTCAGGGTGTCCATAAACTAGTAGTCATAAATGATAGAATATACAGGGTGGCGTGGTTTAAAACGCACTCTACGGTGATCTCGTTAACCATTCGGCAAAACCGTATTTTTACGATCTCGTTCTTTTTGTTTTCTGATTCTATTGAAGAGATAGGTGAAAATAAATTTTACATTTTCGTTGCCATTTTTTCCCTTCTATAAGATAATTTAATTAAATTTTTAATCCGACGTTTCGTTTTTTCGCACCATCATTAACTTTGTTGTTTTCATATAGTAGAAACATTTTATTTTATGATTTATGAACTCCACTTTATATTCTGAATCAAACGATATATCACACCTCTTATTTATTAGGCGTTTCGGGCTAAAAAACTTCTTCAATGCAATATTGTATTTATGCTTTAGTTGGCATTATTGGCACTAATTTTTAATTGTAACGAGATAGAGTGCATTCTTATCCATACAACCTGTAGACAGGGTCTCGAAATGTCCCACAAAATAAATTGAATTAAAGCTAAAACCTACCAAACCCGGCTCCGGTGGAACATAAAAAATATCATACCGGATATTTCAAGACTAAAGCTCACCCCTATAACTTTTTTATTGTTTCAATTACAAAAATAAAATTAGGGTAGGTTTGTTATGACATGACGGGATACATTTTGCATTCCGGTTTGACCGGAAATGCGTATTACTCTTCATAACTATTCATTGTATACATACCTTGATACCTACCTGCAATATTATATGTGATTGAAGATACGAGATTTTAAATTTAAAATGATACCAACCTCTTCGACCGGTTTGTTTAGTTGGTTAAATTTATTTTGATTATTATCATATCTACAATACACATAGAAAATAGTATTCCCAATAGCACAAAAGAATTTAGTAAAATCAGTGAAGCACAACATCAAGTATTAATCTATAAGGAATCGTTTTTTGTACCCTTTTTAGAAATTAGTTAATAATGGAACATGAGGGGTACCTATAGTGTTATAAGGCTGACATAAGTATTTAAAATCAATACCTTATAATAGATGCAAAGTAATGAGGAATATTATCATTATTTTATGTCGTTCAATCATTGATACAAGCTGCCATTTTTATGTATTCTCTGGTATTATGGAATTGATTTTTATTTAGGAAAATGTATCTATGCTACAGAATATTATTTGGGCCTTTTCGAAAGATAATCTCCCCTGGCCCTGCTATTTTAACTGGTTCTTGCCTTCCTTTTACATTGTTTGATTCAAATTTTTAAACAATAATAAATTCTACAGTGTTAGCATTAAGTTGGGACCCTATTGAGAAATATGGATTGTTCGTTTTAGGTAAAATTTGACGTTGCTTCAACAAAGCCCAAAAATGACATAATTAAATGGTACCATGCGGCTTTTGTTTAATGTCAAATTTGACATTTTCTCAAAAAATGTCGATAAATGCTATTTATTGATAGAATTTTTAAAAATTGTATTATAATTTTATGTTCACATACCAAAATTAAATCAGTTATGATAATTTTTGTTTCAATACAACAATACTCGTCGTCTAAATTCATTCTTTATACCAAAAATTCATTTTCCTTAAGAAATTAACTTGCAGTTTAAGAATGCTGCCATCTGTGGAGCAAACTCCTCATAACTTTACAGATCTCACCAACGACAAGGAGAATCTTATTTTTAAAATAAGAAATATGTTCAAAAAAATTATAGAAATATTAGAATAAAACTGAATAAATAGATTTGCGGTGCGAACAAACCCGAGCAAAAATAGGTACAAAACAAAGGTATTGTAAACTACAAATCCCATAATCCATTCATAAAACTCTTGGAAAGTGAAGCTGTGATTGTGTGAAATGTTATTGAAAATCAGTAATTGATGGACGAGGGAACTACATGTTTGTTGGCTGAATGGCAACAATGTTGAAGTCTGGTTATATCAGATGGTTAAATATTAAAACATAACCATACTTACCGATGAAAAGATAAATTCTAATTTAAATGATCCACTCTTTTACAAACTACACATGAATACACCATGATTGTTTATAATAAAGACGATTTTTCACCATTAGTCACAAAAAAAACACAAACCAACCAAAATATATAAATAATCACAGCACCAACGTTGTAATGTTTATGAGATTAGTATTCATTCATATTTTGGCTCCTGAATCGTAGCGCAGTAGTAAAATAGAAATAGGTATTGCCAGAGTGCAGTTGAATTACTACATTCGTTTGATACTTTTAAGTATAATAATATTTTTTTAAAGTATCTCTCATCGCCTTTTCTCAGTTTATAGTAAAATTACTGGGAAATAAATTTATTTTAAGAGCAATTGCGGATTAACCTAAAACCAGTTGTAATTGTCAAATTAACAAATTTTTAATTGGGATTTTGCAAGATACCTTTGCGATAAGTATGTCAATCTGGCTATGCTGCAATAATGACCGAAAGAGGTGGAAAAGACTGTTTGCAGTCGTTGCGTAGGCTAGAAATGTACATTTTTCTATCTGTAGTTTGTAATATCTTTGGAAGAAAACAAAAATAGGTAGAAAACAAAATGATCATATGTGATTCAAATTTGGTACGTGCGCATAAAATTACAATACAATAAATAGTACATGTTTACCGCGTAGGAAATGCCTAACATTTCTGGACGACTGTGAATACAGAGTCCAGGAATGTGGCTTTTCCTACGAGGTAAACATACTATTTTTCCGAAAATCGTTTAAAAATCGACAGATATTGATTAATTTTGAAAAAATCGCGAATAATTTTATTCACAAATAAGTGGTGGTTTGATATTCGTAATAAAATTGGTTACGTTACTATGGAAACGTATTAATGTTGAATTGTCAAACATGACAAAATTGGTTTCAATCATTTATGTAGAACACCAACAACTGTAAGGAAATGTCATTGCCTTACAGTAAAGAAATTAATATTTCCTAACAGTTATTTTCCGTTGCCTAGCAAAGGACTAAGTGTAGGGAAATATTGACTTTTTTTTCCAAAAATGTTATCAAAAATGTCAATATTTCCCACCGATTTTCGGAAAACAAACTTGGAAATGATATTTCCTTACAGTTGTTAGTGTTCTACACAAATGATTGATAACAATTTTGTCAAGTTTGACAATTCAACATTAATACGTTTCCATAGTAACGCAACCAATTTTATTACGAATTTCAAAGCACCATTTATTTGTGAATAAAATTATTCGCGATTTTTTTCAAAATTACTTCAAATTTTTTCTAAATTAATTTCAAAATTAAAATTCTGTCGATTTCTAAACGATATTCGGAAAAATAGTATGTTTACTTCGTAGGAAAAGCCACATTCCTGAACTCTGTGTTGCTAAGTCGAGGCGCAAGCACAGTCGTCCACAGATGTTAGGCATTTCCTACTCGGTAAACAATGTACTATTTCCAATTAATTTTTTTTTTAATTCGATCAATAAATGCCATTTTTCGAAATTTTTTTGGAAAAAATGACAAATTTGACGGTTAACACAAGCCGCATGGTCCAATTTTATTATGTAATTTTTGGTCTTTGTGGAAGCAAAAACTTATGGTAAATTTAAATTTTACCTAAATCGGAACATAAATATTTTCCCCATATGGTTCCAACTTTAATGGTAGTGATACTGTATATCTGTAAAAAAGCCAAGTGATGTTTTGTAGAATAGATATCGCAAAAATAAGTTCTAAATATAAGAAATGAATTTAGTTGTAAACCTAGTAGCAAGTGTATAAAATATTCTTCACTTTAAGGAAAAAATCACGGTTAATGTCAGCGGAGGAAAAGAGTTTACTACAAGTTTTTAATTTGTGATCCTGTGGCGCCATCTAACGATTGTCCAATGCACAATCACAGCCACATCATAGAAGCTGAAGTGTTTCACAAGATTACAACCAGAATTTTGATGATGGATTTAAATCGAGCTTTTAAAGTTAATTTCATATGTCGCTTTGTATACTCACCGGCACAAAATTCCGCCACCTTGAAATTTTGGTCAAGTTTGATATTTTATAACTTTTTTATTTTTTATGCGATTTTCATGATTTTGTTATCAGTTTGTAGATCAATTTATTGTGTTTTTCCTTATTTATTTTTATAAAGTAACATTTTTCGATTAGGCCATATTATACAGGAATAAATCAAACTGTTGTTTTTTGTCGTAATTTCAAAACACCCTGTAGGAACATTGAGGTGGATAATTTTATTTACATACTATTTCTTGTCATCTTTGATGTATTCTAAACATTTAGTTTCTTGATTCATTACATTATCTTATTTCTGCTGCGAGTTGCAAAATTTTAAATGAAACGATGTTATTTTTAGAAAATGTCAATGTATCTCTACCGAAGCACGCAGCAATCTTGTTTTTGTTGAAATCACCCACCGTCACATTGAGGAAATCCTCCAAAAAGTTGTCCATTTGCTCCTTTCATTGGGAACCAATTTACATTAATGCCTAGACCTCACGTTGCACGTGTCGTGAACGAATATCTGGATGAAGTTTTCCAAGATTGGAGTGGCCCGCATGTAGCCCGGACCTCAACCCAATCGAACATCTTTTAAAAGGTCCTTTCGTCGTCGTCCTGTACAACCATAAACCTTGCTAGACTTACGACTGGCGCTGACCGAAGAATATCAGGCTATCCCTCAAGAAAGGATAAGTAACCTTATTCGTTCGATAGCACGAAGACTGCAACGGATCTACAAACTGATAACAAAATCATGAAAATCGCATAAAAAATAAAAAAGTTATATAATAATATCTAACTTGACCAAAATATCAGGGCGGCGGAATTTTGTGCGGGCGAGTGTATATTGTACTAAATTTTAGAAATGAATTCTTTAATGAACACGTCCATTGATATTTTGTGTAAATGTAACAAATTTGTGTGTTTAAATTGATTAAACTATTCAAATCCGCCGTATAAACAAAGCAAATATTCGTTTTTATTTGAATATTTTTTATGCATTAACTCGTTTTATAAAATTGGTGCACTTTCCTAAGTGAACAAACCTAAAAAACTAACCCACAGAATTTTATACATTTGCTGACAGCAAACAATGTTCAATTATTTAAACGGTTTATATTTGGAGACGTTTTAAGACAGATACAACTACCCATATCAATAAAAATGTAGATTTATCACAAAAATAACCCGAATATTTGTTGGAATTCAGAGCCAAATATTTTATATCGATAAATTAAAAAATTGACAGATATACAGTACAACACTCGATCGTGTTTTATCCCCCGAGAGGGGTAGATGTTACCCTTAAAATGTTAAATAGGAAGGGGGGTCAAGTTAAACATAATTTTAAACGTTGTTTAAATCTCTACGATAATTTATTACTTTTTGAGTGTTACTTTCCAGGAAAACACGTTCCAAAAATGGACGTAATTAGAACTTATAGTTTTTAGGTTATTATTTAAATATAGTATATTACATACCAAGTGTGATAAGAAGCCTATTACACACTTGCTTCGTTCGTACCGTACGCTTCGAAATCGTATGTAATAGGCTTACCACTCGAGTTGTGTACTATACTTTTTCTACGACTTTATATTTACTTTTATGTTAAATTCAGTGGCGGTTCTTCCACAGGAGCACATGTGCACGTGCACCCCCGAAGCAAATAAAAAAATATTAATTTATATTCATTGAATATTATTTATCGTCTAAAGTCCGACCCTCCCTAATTCAAACCAAGCTGTATATAGGCTCTCACGTGGCGCGATCCGGTCGGCGGGTCTGTCGTTAAATGGACGACGAGAAAAGCTCGCATATGCGCTCATATAGGCGGGACATAATGCAGTGTCTCTTCAGTATCAGGTGGCGGGGGATAGCGGGGATATGGCGTTTTACATGGAAAAGTCGCACAATTTTGGAGTGTGCCTTTGTCTGTTTGTTCGTGCGTGGATGTTTCAATATTAAGTATATATTTATTAAGTCAAAATGAATAGTTTGACGGTGGACTATTTAAAAAATATCTTTAACTCTTTGAGTTTGGAGCAAAAGATTGAAGTGAAGAATGCGGGAAGACATAAACCCGAAATTAATTTAACGCGGACTACAAAGGGTAAATCTAGGGACTTTATTAGAAAGTTTAAAAATTAAATATACGAAAAAAATAACTGGATTTGGATGCAGCACAACTAACCGTTTGTTTTGTTTTTCCTGTCGCTGTGCCGCTGGATTTTTCTAATAAAAAATTATTTGCTGTGGAAGCAGCTTGTAATGCAATTTCTCGTGGCGTTCCCTCAATCTGAATATCATACTTTACTAATATACCCAAAAATAAAACAAAAATGTTTAAAGTTTCCTGACATTTACGTTGTCGAGGCGACCCGATGGATTTCACAGTCAACTTTTCATAAAATCTATTGGAAACATCGACGGTTTTGGCATATCACGGGTAATGTGATATGTGTAACTGTTACGTAATATAGTGAAACCTCTCTAAGGCGGACACCTACAGGACCGTCTAAATGGGTCTTCCTAATAGGGGTGTCCGCCCATAGGAAATTTGTTATTAGGTAATATGTAAATGCAAAATTATTACTATGTACATGTATGTACAAATAAACATAACATAACAAAAATACACTAGCTTTAGTTAGGATGTAGTACTAACAAAATCTAATAACGTAGTTTGACGTGTTTGCGTTTTATACTTGCAATCTAGAAATTGTAATTCCAAGTCTGATAACAATTCCATTGCTGTAGAGTCACCTCTATTCTTTGCATACTCTTATAATTACTTTACTATACTAATGGCTTGTTGATAATTGGTGACATTTGTTTGATTACTGCATTCAACTTCTTCATCAGAGTCGTCAGATAGTGATGTGGTTTCAGTTTGGACTACATAATCGGTAGGAATGGGGTCACTATCATCTTCTAATAGCACATTGCTATCAATGTTAATGAACTCGCCCAAATCATTGTCAAATTACAAACTTCCACAACATCAATATTCGGTAACACTAATTTCAGATCGCACAGAGTTACCGTTTCGGAGATATATGAATTTATATTGTTTAGTGCCTATTATTAATTTGCAAACAACCTATGAGAAAACAAATGAAATTTAGAGATACAGTTGCTATGAAACCTCCATGTTGTTATTTGTTTCTTATTTTGGTCATTCCGGGTGACTCCCTTTCCAATTGTTTACTGCTTAAAAAAACGGAACGCGTTTCCTTGTAAACTGTAGTACTCAAAAAATAATAAATTATGGTATTATTTGAAAGAGATTTAAACGACCTTTAAAATGATGTGCCGCTTGCCGTCCCGATCTATTTAAGATTTTAAGGGTAACATCTAAGTACCCCTCTCAGGAGGTTAAACCACGAAGGCTACAAATAATCGTTGAAAGCGTCCACAATAAAACTGATGTGTCTTTCCGATTTTTGATATTATTTGCCGGCAGCTAGATGTACCTAAGGGTTTGTTCGGATTTGTATATTCGTTTGAGAATAGCTAATCAGTGCGCAAAGACCGTATTTTGTACATCTGTCAGTTTTGAACGTAGCTAAACCATTTTTATGTTTTATATGAATGTTAAATTTAAATGTGTAGGGCGTAGATAGGTGTAAATTATAATAGTAGCTTCAGTTTTGCAATATCATTATAACGATGGGAAGTTTTCTAAGTGTACTAGGTTACTGAATGTTATAAAATATTCCGTGGACATACGGCTGTATGTGTATAACCTGCGTTCGCAGAGGGTACCATAGGCATCGACAGCATAGACCCATTACGAATGCAGCGTTTCTTCTGCGTCGTTTGAAAGTCAAAAAAGTATATGAATATTATAGATCGCTCAATAATTGTCTAAAAGCCGTATTAGAGTCGGCAATTTTTTCTCTTGCGCCTGCAACGGCAATTATAATTGCACGGAATCATGCGCAGTACACCGTTCTCGATCAGCTGACGCAAGTAGTCTTACATTGCCAGAAATGGGTAGTGCGCCATTTTAATCTCCATTGCCGCTGCAAGTCTGGGTAAAGATGGATTATTCTGTTATTTTTAACTGTTTATTATTTGGTCGAAGCAGCTATGAACAGATAATGGCTATTTAAACTAACTGGTACTTAAATTAGCAGTTCGCATTCTTTATTAAGCATATGTACTGCTAATTCGTTGCAACGTTTTTGAACTGCTATTTGTAAGTAGTAGTAGCTGCTTTAACTGGCCATCAAAACGAATAGGTTTGCCCATCTCTAATTCTGTGGATATTTTAGGGATTTCGACAGTACCAACTGCTGATCTGACTGTTGGCAATGCGCCAGCTGATCGAGAACGGTTTACTGCGCATGAATACGTGCAATCATAATTGCGATTGCGGACGCAAGAGAAAAATTGCCGACTTGGAATCTTGCTTTCACGGCGAATATACAATAAAGTTGGAAGCGGGTATTACAGCTACACTATACAGCTAAAAAACTCATATATTTATCCGATTTTCATTTGTTTTCAAGTTATAACGTAATTTCAATTAAAAAAAGTTTCATACATTTGACTTCTTTTAATCATAACGTTTGATCAAAATTATCGCCATTGACCTCTAAACATTTTCGGCTTCCTCTACGAAGGATGCCTGTTGGTCTCCTGATTATCTTCCTTTTCTTCTCTAATTAATATATTTGACATGTCATCATTAAAAACCAAGATGATATAGACTTGAGAGTATATTTCTTGATATCCAGAATTTTTTTTTGACTTTCACAATAACGAACCATTTCAATATGATACACGTACTTTAAGACATCCAATCCGTAATTTTTCATTTTATCGCGTGTATCACGTTGTGGAAGGAACAATCTTCCGTGTTAATTTAACAAAACGTCCTCTCTCCTGTGAACTGTCGCATAAATGCCTTTTTGAAGAAACTGTACCAAATATTAGTTTTTACGTCCACTCTTTAACTTGTACTGGTAATCTTAAGTGTCATTTCACCGAATACACGGAGGCTTTGTTTACCAAACTTCAGGTTAAAATGGCAGATAAATGACATTTAAATGGCAGATTCTGTAAGGCCTCCTTGCTTAGCCGATTACTGCAGTAAAACGTCTGTTAAAAATACAGGGTCTTACCAAATGACGAGCCAATATTTCGTGGTGTAGTGCGATTCCTTTGGTCATTTCAGTCGGTCAGTTTGTTTGCACAGGGTGTTGAATTTTTTTAAATCGTAATTTTTTTAATATCTCCGAAATAACTTATTGCTTCCTCAGTTTGGTAATATATGTTTCGCCCGTAAATTGGCATCATCAGACTAAAAGTTACATTATACAAGAAAAACACACACTTTTTTACAGAGTACAGTGTCCCATCTTCGACACTTTTATAGGGTTTGTTCTCCGTAATTGTCAGTGCTATCAAAAAAGTAATGTAGGTGTCATGTGCTCTTTTTGAGTCAAACTTGAAATAGTAAAATCAAAATTTCAAAATTTTTGCTCGCTTAAGAGATACGGAGGAAAATAAAAAAATTGACAATTTCAAAATTACCCTATATTTTCTTAGTTAAAACAAATTACAGAAAAATCTTTTATACAGCAGTTTATTTATATTGATTGTTGAATAATCTGCCGTTTTCAGAATAAGTATACGGAATCAGGTGAAAAAGTTATCGGACCTAACCTCATTTTTTTAAATGGAACACCCTGTATATTTTAATCTAAAAGGATAATATTTTAAATTCTCCTTTCAAATATATAACATACCATGGATGATAATGGTTTCCTAGGCGATTTATTTAACCTTTATTACTTTGAAACGAAATAAATGATTCAGATTAAGGTAAAAAATAACGAGAATTATCGCAAATGTCGGAATATGTCCTTAAATGGTTACCGTCTTTCCGGATAGCGAACAAAATATAAATTTTGCGCCATTTCTTCCTTTTTCCACTTTCAATATAAACTGATATCATATCAAATTTTTCAAAATGTTGATAAGTCATTTTCACAAATGAATATATAAAATAAAATTGACGTTAAAAATGTTAATAGTCAACATAGTTGTTTCTAGGATATTAGCTTTTGTTTCATGGTCTACTGTGGTTTAAAGTAATAAAGTTTAATAAATCGCCTAGGAAACCAATATCATCCATGGTGTGTTATATATTTAAAAGGAGAATTTAAAATAGTATCTTTTTAGTTTAAAATATACATGGTGTTTCATTTTAAAAAATGAGGTTAGGTCCGATAACTTTTTTATCTGACCCCGTATACTTATTCTGAAAACGGCAGATTATTCAACAATCAATATAAAGAAACTTCTGTATAAAACATTTTGCTGTATCTCTTTTAACTAAGAAAATATAGCATAATTTTGAAATTGTCAATTTTTTGATTTCACCATTTTAAGTTTGACGCAAAAAGAGCACATGACACCTACATTACTTTTTTGATAGCTTAATTACAGTGCGTACTTAATATCTTTTTTTCTCTGGCATTGACCAATCAGGCACCGGTGTCGTTACTTTCGACGGCGAACTGTCGCTGTGGCGTCAGATTTACTATTTAAGAAAATGGTTCAAATATACATTTAATTCTAGCAAATATTCATTATCTATAATAATTTTGCAATAAAAAATTAATATGAATATAAAAAATACAATGTGATCTTGGCCTTCATTTAAAAGGTAATGTAAATTCGGTATTTTACTAATAAATACGAATTAATTTTTTTTATAAATCTGATAAGACAACTTTGACAATCACGCTTTCGTTCTACGAAAATACATCTGCATACAATGTTGTAGAAAATTTAATGTTCTCCAAAGTCGTAGTATGAACGATTTAAGAAAATTTTGCATTTAACGTCGCAACGTTGATGGATTTCGCATAAATATTTAAACGCCAACTAGATAAAACAGTCCGGAAACTACATCCGACAATTTGAATAAAAAATACTTGCTCAATCAATGCCAGAAAAATAGATATCATCATTCTGGGCATCCTTAAATGAAATTTGGGATGCGTTACTGTCATTTAAATGACGTATGTCTGTCAAACGTCATTTCATATCGAGCGCGAGCCTCGGTAGTCCCATTCGCTTCTACTTATCGACTAAAAACAAAGAGCTTATACAAAGGGTGTTTTATGTTATGAAAGAATCTGTAACCTGAATTGTAAATGTTAAATATTATTTTATGGAAATTAATAAATATAATTCGAAAAAATATGACGTTTCATTATCCTCTGTCAAATTTGACGGGCAAAATTATTTTATATGAGTTTTAAACAATTACCTGTAGTAAGATTGCTAATCCGACGATACACTTTAATGTGTACAAGGTGTCCCATTTTCGACACTTTTTGCGGGTATTAGAGTTAACTGGTTAGCAAAATATTCTTATTTTTGCGAACAGAAAAATGTAATCGGTGAGCCAAAATGGCTAGTTGGTCAGCAACTTATGGACAGCAAACATTTCTGAATCGGTCAGCAATTAATGTCATACCTACTAGAGTGCTCTAAATTATATTGGTACGCAAATTAAATATATAAGCTGCTATGAGCGATCCACTTTTAATCAGATATTGGTAAGCAATCAGCGGGTAAGCAAAATATTTAATCTTGGTCATCAAAAAAAAGCAATAAAACGTGAAATAGGGACAGTGTCCTGGGAAAACAAGTGAAAACCCGCCCCCGCTACCTTTTGGGCCTTGACTGCTACACCGAATGAAAACAAACGCACGCAATTAGCTATTCGTACCACGCGACTGCTTTCTCTCCGCCCACACTAACGAACTTTGCCGATTATTCAAAACAAACGCAATCCAATGATTTATATTGATAACCATTATTTTAATATGCAAACCTCTGAACTAGACATGTTTTTTTTCTACTGACCAATTGTAAATTCTTGCTGACCAAGTAATCATTTCGCCGCTCGACTCTTAATTAAGCGAACACATGATATTACAAGCGGACTAATATCGGCTAAATTGTCGACAGTTTGTAGCATTTTTTGCAGAACAAGTGTTTTAAAACTTTTTATGCTGATCAAATGATTTAATGGCTATTTTATGTTGCGAACCAATTTTAATAACGGCAGTTCAGTTATTATTACATCTTAGTGACCCACGTTTACAAAATAAAAGATTCAGGGGTCAAACTTGTCAGGGCTCTCTTAGTTTTTAATCTACAGGGTGATTTTGAAAATCTTCCATTATGCGTTGAATTATTAAAAGGGTAATAAATGTTTACGTAAAGTTCAGTGACGTAGCCAATTTTTCTCTAAAAAGTTGACTTTTTGAAATATTACAAAAGTAAAAATTTTTTAATTTGTATATTTTTTAAATTAATTGAGCATAGTTTGGTTTATATTTATCTTAAAATTTTGACCTTGGTTAATATCTCAAAAACTAAGCTCCTTAGAGAAAATCTGGCTACGCCACTGAACTTTACGTAAAAATCTCTAACAAGATCAGTTTTTACCTCTTTGATAAATTAACGCACAACGGAAATACGAGGGGGTGTCAAAAACATTTTCGAAATCACCCTGTAGATTAAAATCGCAGCGAGCCTTGATAAATTTGACACCAGCATATTTCGTTTCGTTAAACAGTGTGGCGCACAAGTGAAAACCGCAACATTCTATCTTAGATAATAACTCGGATAGAGTGTCGCAAATGGGTTTGTTCACGAAGGCATACGGGATTTTTTTTTTAATGGAATAAAGTCGTAGGTTGCGCAAGTGCGTCATGGTTCGTACGCAACGTTGCGTATTTCGTTTTGTCCAGAGAATAATTAGGTGCGGTACAGCACTGTGGCTCAGAACCGATTCGCCATCGTATGGGGTTAATATACTTGAATTTCACCTTTTTAATGATGACAATTGACACCTAATTGAAAAGTAACTAAACGCTCGAACTCAGTTAATCACTGAATTGATAAAAGATAAGATATATTAATAACCATATATTTACATGTACGCGACGAAGATGCATATAGGTGCAACACCGCTCATCGAAAGACGTGTGGATGACATCCTTGCGTACGCGCTTGCACTGGCATCTCTTTCCGGTAGTTCTACGTTCGGATTCCATTGCTGAAATCACAACGATTACAGATGATTTCCGCCCGGGTCGGCGAACAAACCCGATATAGTTGTGTAAACAGAATAAATGATATATATATGTCAAGTGTCAACATTAGAACGTAAGGTGAAATCGAGTATGCGGAAGCGGTGTTGAAAAAAGGTCGGTACAACGGAATAACTCCGGTGCATCGCATTGCAGCGGAAAATGTCTGGGGAAAAATTTGTTTGGTTTTCAAGGAGGAATAGTTTGCAATTTAAACCACCCCCCCACCCCCTCAACCCCCGGGCGCCTGTGGGGGTAAGTTAAGATTTTCAAATGGAACCCATATTTTTTATTGGCGTATCGTGTTCTCCGACCAAAAATAAACATCTTTTGTCCGAAAATTTTTTTTATTCGGGCCCTTCCCAGAAAGACAAAATCAGAACCGTGCGAAAATCAAGTTTTATCCCGGAAATACTCTTTTTCTCTGTCTTGTACTAAAAAATGCCCGTGGAATACAAACAACTTTTTCCACGATCAGGTAGGGTATTTAGCAGGCACGTAACTACGGGTGGGCACAGGTTTAGCTAAAGAATTGTAGTACCCACCAAAAAAATTCCGGAAATTTATTTATTTGTGAATAATGAATTTTTACCATGTGTCTCGATACAAAACAAAAAAACTGCAAAAAATCACCCAAATATGTATTTATTGTTCGGGTTTAATTTTGTGCTTTTTTAAAACAAAAAGTATTACCGAGAGTTATTTTTCGTCACATCTTTCTCAATTTACGAGCATAAAATCAGTAGATATTTAAAATGGCTTGTCAAATTCTTCCAAATTATCAGGTGCGCAGATTATTTTTTTAAATTCATGTTTATAGTTACCTAAATTTAAGAATGTTTACTTTTGGTTACCAACAAATTTGTCGATACCTATGTTCAATTAACTATTTTGCTCGTTTTCTTATTTTCCATTTTTAAGAAGTCTTCTTGAGTTTAATAATAAAAAGTTCCTGTTTAGATTTTAAAATGTTTACTATAAGATTACCAACGAATTTTTCTATATATTTTGTTAACCATTTTGTTCGTTTTGTTCTTTTTATTTACAATTTCTATCATTATGTTATTTTTGAGAAGTTTTCTCAAGTTTATAGTAAATACAAATTTAAAAATTATATCCTTTAATTTTTTAATATTTACAATCGGAGACCTAAACTACGCCGCTGGCTAGCCAGTTAAAACTTTACAAAACTCATGTCGCGATGACTTCGCTAAGAGATTTGGCATACTTTTTTTATATGCACCTTCTCGTTTATGTGCCTTTAAGAAAGACGTATGTCGTGTACCTGCTCCGCGTCAAACTCGAAAGTCGCCAATCGGATGGCGCGGCGCGTAGACCGAAGGTCATGTATTAAGTCAGAGGCGATATTTTTCGGGTTTTCGCCTGAATAACTAGAGTATTTCCTATCGAACGAAAAACTGTTCGAATATGCGACCAGTTTTTTAACTCGATCACACTACAGCGGTACAATTCCGCCGGCGTCAAGCGAAGCTCGGGTATCGAGTGAAAGATAATAAGTGACTAGCGACGGCTTTTGCCTGAATTGATAACTCGAGCGGTTATTTCAATAATCGAGTGATCAAGCGGTTTTTCGCTCGAGCGATCACAACACTACTCATGGTGATTATTGGTGAAGGATGGGCCCGAATAAAAAAAAATTTCGGACAAAAGATGTTTATTTTTGGCCGGAGAACACGATACGCCAATAAAAAATATAGCGTTCCATTTGAAAATCTTAACTTACACCAATCCGGACCCGGGGGTTGAGGGGGTGGTTTAAATTGCAAACTACTCCTCCTTCAAAACCAAACAACTTTTTCCCCAGACATTTTCCGCTGCAATGCTATGCACCGGAGTTATTCCGGGGTACCGACCTTCTTTCAACACCGTGCATCTATTCTAAAGACCATTCAAGAAAAAATAAAAAATCAAAAGTTCTCCTATATTAACAACATAAACAGTGCTCACAGAAGTATGGAGATCTAGAGTACGCTTTCAACTCAAATGTAAAATAAATCAGTAAGTATTTATTAATATTGTACAAATTAATATACAAATAAAATGAAAACTGTATAGATTTACAACTTTAATCTTTCTTTTGTTTTCGTTCGAAAGTTAATACTTATCCGATTCTGGCGAACGGACCAAAATTAAATCCGACCGTCAGACCAAAATTAACCTTAAAATTAACAAGTTTTATTATAATGTATACACTTTTCATTTATTTATACGCGGGGGTGCCCCGGAAGAAGGGGGTCATGGAATCGGCAAAGGAGTTCGCTCACGTAGTGTTCAATACGGGTCGTCCTTCCAGTTTAGTGTAGTCCAGATGAAATTCCTTCGCGACCTGAAAGGAGAGCTTTGTTACATTTCTAAAGAGTCAAGTTTAGAATTTTTTCACTCTAAAACTACTTTCTTAGTTCGGTTCCGGGGCGTCACAACAATATTACATAACCTATAAAAGTTTGTGCAGAGTTGCATTAAGGGCCGACCAGAGTTTTGTTAAATTTTTGAAAATATATAAACTGCATAATTGTTGATTATACAGGGTGTTCCTTAATGACGTGCTAATATTTCAGGGTGACACATATGAACATATGTCTGCAACGGCTTAATTTTTTTGTTACAGGGTGTTGAATTTTTATTTTTTCAATGGTTATTTTTTAATATCTTCGAAAGTACTTTAGATATTATTTTCTATTTTGGTATGAGTAAATAGGATATACAGTATGTCCACGGATGGGGTTTACAAGAGGACAAATGGACTAAAAATTGAAAGATACGAAAATAGTCACTCTTAATAAACGTTTTTGCTTGTCTACAAAATACGATTCATCATAAGAAACTTTAATTTTTTTTATACAGGGTGGGTAAAAACTGCAAAAATGTTATTTTGCTTAAGAGTAAACATACTTTATTTTGAAAGATACGAAAAAAAGTCGCTCTTAACAACAAACCGAAGTAGAACAATTCATTAAAAGGTTTATTTCCCAAAACATATTCTGTCACACCTCTGACTGGTGAACCTAGTTAAAATAATAATGACACTTAAGGTGATAGGTACTTGTTGTCAATGTCTTTATTTAATGAAGTTATTATTTAAGTAGAAGTGCTATCTACTGAACAAAGAGTTTTTATAATACAATGTTATGGGGATGGTCAAGTTTCATACCGCTACGTCATGGAACAATTTACCGAGAAATTTGTAGGAATCCCAATAACCAGGATGGCAATCTGCAAGTTAATAAAAAAGTTCAAAAGAACTGGATCGGTTTTGGACCTCAAAAAAAAAGAAAAGAAATGCGACCATGATGATGCTGCTACAGTTTTAGTTCTTCATTTTGTTGAAGAAAATCCTATGACGTCCCTTAGAAATCGTGTTACTCAGTTGGAAGTTGTGAAAAAAAAGTCAAATTTTCACTTTAATCAAAGATTGGAAGAGGGAGACGATGCGAAACGACTTGATTTTTGCTTGTAGATAGGAGACAAAATTTTAAGTGGAAATGTTGATTTTTATAAATGTATCATGTTTTCTGATAAAAGTACATTTTCAACAAATGGAACCGTTGCGACCCAGCACGTTAGGTACTGGTCTTTAGAAAATCCCGAATTCAGAATTATGACGAGAAGACAATATTTCACAAAAGTGAACGTGTGGTGTGCGATATCCATCCATGGCATTATAGGGCCATATTTTTTTGATAACACGTGCAATAGATTATCATATTTAGAACTGCTGGATACATTTTTCAATGATGAACTCGAAAATCTACCATTAAATTTTCGACAAAACATGTATTTTCAGCAAGATGGTTGTCCCGCTCATTTCGCTCGTGAGGTTAGAGAATGGCTTGACTGCAGATTTGGTCCAAGGTGGATTGGCAGGAATGGCCCAGTTTTGTGGCCCCCAAGAAGTCTCGACTTAACCTTGGCCGATATGTTTTTATGGGGCCGTTTAAAACAAATTGTTTTTGCAACCGCAATACCAAATGATATTGAAGTGCTGAAGGGCAGAATTATCCAGGCTGTCCAATCGATATCTCAGGAAGAAATCACAAATTCTTTCACTTATTTGAGAAAGCAATTAGAAAAATGTGTCGAGTATGGGGGTGGAGTTTTTGAAATGAAATCGTTATCGTATTCTTTCCATGTTAATAAAAATGTTGTTATTAATTACTTCATTAAATAAAGACATTGACAACAAGTATTACCTATTCATTATTCAAGTAAAAACGTTTATTAAGAGTGACTTTTTTTCGTATCTATCAAAATAAAGTATATTTACTCTTAAGCGAAACAACATTTTTGCAGTTTTTACCCACCCTGTATAAAAAAATTGAAGTTATGATGAATCGTATTTTCTAGACAAGCAAAAACGTTTATTAAGAGTGACTTTTTTTCGTATCTTTCAATTTTTAGTCCATTAGTCCTCTTGTAAACCCCATCCGTGGACATACTGTAGAACCACAAATTTTAGTTAGAGAAGTTATTCAATTGTTCCACCAGTGGCGTTCTTGCAAATATGTCCTCTAATATTTTTTACAAAAAAGATGGTACCCCACTGACATTTTTCCATGTGGATACTTTTCTGATTAGCTAATTCTACATGAAAACGGTGTCTTGAGTTTTTCTCATCTTGATTGAAACCACTAGCTTCATATTGAAACTCATTATTATTATTAACATTGATAAAATGATAAATTTTGTTTCATAAAAATTGTTGGAAATGGCCACCTTCACTTAAAAGGCCGTGATCGCATCAAATTGCCCACTCTAACAATTTTTATAAAACAAAATTCATCATTAATTATTTTATCAATGTTAATTAATAATGAGTTTCAATATGAATTTAGTGGTTTTAATCGAGAAAAACTCAAGAGGAGACCGTTTTCATGCAGAATTGACCAGGATTATCAGAAAAAATATCCAAATGAAAAAATATCAGTGGCTTGTACCATCAGAGGACATGTTTGCAGGGACGCCACTGGTGGAACAATTGAATAACTTTTCTAACTAAAATTCGTAGCTCTATATCTTATTAACACATACCAAAATTGAAAATAATATCTAAAGTAATCTACGACAGAATAAAGATAGGCGTAACGAAACGCGCTCATTATTTTTACCGACTTTATTATTATTAATAAATCAGAATATACAATGTGCCTATTTTTGGTTATAGGGGGCCCTAGGCCCGTTGCGCAATTCCGGGTTCCTTATCAAAAAGTGTTTTTTCCTTAATAAGTTATGCAACAGTAATTTATTATGATTTACTAATATCAGACGATCACAAGTTAGTGTCGTGTTATATATCCTGTACATAACTCTGTAGGTTATTTCGTAAATTACTTGGTTGAATATTATAAAATAGGTGTCTAACAAACGGCCTCAACATCATGTTGATTAAAACCAACCCTACTTGTAAATCAACAGATATAAATAATATTTGTTCCCATTGGAAATACCACTTTAAGAACCTTGTATACCAATCGTTTTAATTTTTCTCAAGTATGTAAAATAAGATGGGGGGGACATAATACGTGATCACCCTGTACAACTGAATCTACTAATATCGTCCATATTAAACCACGCACTTGTACTGCAGCAAAAAGCACACATGTGACCAAATGATCAACGACGAACTTTTCCGTTCCAATTCACCGAAATATTTCGTAACGAAATGTAATAAAAACCAGGGCTTTAGAGTCCAGTGGTGCGCAAACTGTGGGTCGCGACCCTCGGAGGGGTCGCGAAAAAATTTTTGGGGGTCGCCAAATTCAAAGACATTCACGCCTACTGTCTAGTCAGGGCTCGTGACAAAAAATTTTACACAAAATAAGGGGTCGCAAATGAAAATAGTTTGCGCACCACTGCTTTAGACTACTTGAAGAAGAGCGACATTAAAGCCCAATTTTTTATCCCATCAACCAGTAAGCGGAATAACAATTCTATCTATACAAATGAAGTTAATAAGCGTAAAATAAATAAATTATAAATAAATAACTTATCCTGTTTGTAACATTGCCAACATGATTTTAAAAAATCCTGGGCAAAGGCCCGGATTTTCAAGCTAATGTTAAATTGTCAGTTGACTGGGACGTTATCAGAGCTACCAATATCAAAATTGAATTACCTAGCTACTGAAAAATAACCAGTCATACAGAGTTTGATAGATATTTTGCCCTCAACACATCTTATCGGATTGTCAAACCAACAACACATTGAAAAACGAGGTCTAAAGAATATTAAAAAGCCACATAAAGCACTACAGAACCCAAGAAACATTCTACATTTTTGTCTTATTTTTGTTCTACAGTGCGTCTCTAAAAGGTCTATACAGAATGGTAGCACAAATCCTTGGTCGAGGCACACAGATATTCTGAATTTTTCATGCAACATACCCGATTTCGATCTTCAGCTGTTTTCAAGGTATCACAATACAACCAAGATGGCAATCTTCATGGAAATCAATAAATGTTACTTAAATTAAAATCACAGTAGCTACATAATATACTATAATACTGTGATTTGTTACCAGGTTACTACAATAAAGGTAATAATTTTCCTAATTTTCTTCCCTATTAATTGATTTCCTGACCATCGCCATCGTGTTTAGATTTCTAAAACAACTGCAGATCGAAATAGGGTAAGTTACATGAATAATATTTAGAATTTCAAGTAGAACTCAAAAATCGAATAAAATTTAGACTATTCCATTTGAAAAACCTGTCAAATACAAAATATTCTCAAAATTTGTAAAAGTTGAAAATAAAATTGACGGGTCCGAGGGTTTCTCGAAACTACATGGTGTTATGGAAATGACTATATTATATTTAAATTGGCAAATTCCGATATGAAAATAAATTGAAGAAAAATAACCATAAATGGCGAAATATACACTTTATATGAAATCTGAAAATTTACGTGGCCGCTACTGACGACGTTCGCAATCATAATTTATTGAGGCAATCTCAAGTCTCGAAAAGAAAAAAGAAATATGACAACATCGCCTACAGCGCATTGTAGGCGGTGTTGTCATATTACAACACATAATTTTAAACACACGTGTTCAGTTTTTGACAACAAGACGTCTTTGACCCGCCTTATCACTTATTTTTCAAACTAAGGAAAAGAAACCACAATTTTAACGTACATTTTAAAATAATCCATTAAATTCCATAAACAAATAAAACCCAAAAAGTATGTTTTGCAACAAAACCACCAGTAGATAATATCACACATTGAAATCACATCACAACATTTATTACTATTAATTATTTCACAAAAAAATCGGACAAACTAACAAAACGTTTAAAATTCGTATACATCAAGCACGCGGAACCCTCGGCAACGCCGTTCAACACATACTGAAGCAATGATTCTGAAGGTTAAACATATCAATACGCGCGCGGAGGTTATCCAAGCAAGGGCGAGCCACGCGGCGCGATCTGGTATCACTGTAGTTTACTCTGGTGGCCTACAATGTTGCTAACTGAAACCAGATAGAGCGGCGCGACAGCATGTAGTCAAACAGGGTTTTTACCTTACTATTTAGATATTCGATTTAAAAAAAAAGTATGCAGACTTTCTCTAGGACACCACACACGTATTTCCATAACACCCTGGATACATGGTTGTGAAAATATTAATGGTGTTCCATTCTTTTTGCCAGCCGTGTATTATGATTTATCAAAAATTAAGAACTAAACAAAAATTTGGAATTCAACTTGGTAATGAAAAGAAAATACATTAAAGGATTCCATGTTGACGTATCAAATTTCCAGGATATTCCATGACTTTTTCAGGTTCTCCGGGTTTTCCAGGTCAGTCCGAACTCTGTTTTAAAAATCATCAAATGTTACAAACCGTTCAAAAAAAAAACTAAAGGCGTTTCTTGGGTTGCTCTCATTCCAAAACAAAAAAACTGATGTAAATGATCACTTACCGAATTTGGTATGCAAGTGATTAATGTTTGGTTATTACCATGCACATCACAATTTTACAAACACAAAATCATAAGCTAAAAAATTATTAATATGACTCTTCACCATAATAGATACCTTTACCTTTCTCCAACTTTGGACGTCGAAGAAGTAGTATGTGCCTCTTTCGTAGGTGTTAGTCTTTTCCAGGAGGACCATTCCGGGGACTTGCGTGATCCAGATTTTCTCCTCTGTGTGATACCTCCACTCTCGACTATAACTGTTAGAAAATTTAAAGAATTAGACTAAGGTAGCCTTAACGTTATGGTCAACCTTAAAAAAATGATGTGTTAAATAACGCATTGATTAGATTGATTGATTAAAAATCTATCCCTTTCGATAAGAGTTAAAGAGAAATTTAATATACTGTCAAACTTGTGTTAAGGATGACTTATGGCATTCCTGTACCTTAACGTGATTTTGAAATATCGGCCCTTAGGGCCACGTGAATTTATTTATACAGGGTGGCCTACTAGTGCGACAAAGCTCAATATCTCTTTTAGGCTAGGGATAGCCGAAAACTTTTTTCACGAAAGTTATTAAGCGTTAAGCGGTGCAACTTCTAAAATTATTTTCGACCATACAGGGTGCTCCAAAAGGGCGGTATGATAAAAATTTCATATTTTTTAAATGGGACACCATGTATATTTTTACATATTTGAATTCACCGTAAAATTCTGTACATAGCACCGTAATTATTTGTACACATTTTTGCAACGTTGCCAAATGGATTGGAAAATACCTAAAATTTGTGCAAAAACATGGTTGAATGAAATGTGTAATATTTCTTAACTTATAATGATTTGAAACAAAATATTTTTATGTCGGAAAGAGGAATGTTGACAGAAGTCCCCTATGATAAGCCATATCAATATTTTTGAACAGGGTTTGTTCTATGGATATGCCAACATTTCGAACTTAAAACCTGTGTTTCGTAAGTTTTTTAAATGAAACACCCTGTATATGATTACTTTATCTTGTACATATTTTAATCCTCTCTAATTTTTATTAAGGTCTATCTATGCCTATCTCTACCAATCATGGTAGTATTTCAATTTTTATTTAAACTTGAGCACAAAAAATTGGATGTATTTTACCATTGTCCATTTTCTAGTCACCTATGACAAAATAAAAACAAAATTATTTAATCATACGGGGGGATACGACACAAAAATATTTTAGCGATTCAGGCTTGTGGACAATTTCTAAAGTAAATTATTACCTAATTATTTGTTTAAATTGATCCCCATTAACTTGAATACATAATTCAATACATTTTTCAAAGGAATGAGTAATTTTTCTACACATTTGCCCAGTAATACTTTGAAAACAGTTCCTAATACGAATTTTCCTATCATCTCTTGCAGCGGGTGGTATTTATATACCTGCTATTTTACAAATCCCCATATACTGAAATCTATTTTTGTTAAATCTGGTGATGTAGCTGGCTATTCACTACTGCCCATACGTTTGACTTAAAAAGTTAGTAATAGGACCTGAATAATGCACGGGAGATCCATCATGTAAAAACCAAAGACGCTCACGAACTTCATTTGGTATCAGAAATCATTAATTGCGGCAAATTATATTGTAAGAAATCCAAATAACTATACTATACTACTAAATATACAGTGCGTGTCTATAGTCACTTCCCCCCCTGTTAACTTTTGATTAACAAATGTGAGAATAATGAGATTTTGGCACGTTCAATAATTACTGAAATACTACTTTTTTGGCATAAATTCTTTACTTATTCTTAAAAGATGGCTGCTGGGCGCCATTTTGAATAAGATTTTTAAATGGCAGGTGGGGTCGTGTGACACCTCATTCAAAAGGTATTTTCAATCTACAAACAGTCCTCAAGTTTGAGAAAATTTTATCATAGAAAAAGGACAATGGTAAAATACATCAATTTTTTTTTTGCTCGAGTTTAAATAAAAAATTGAAATACCAACAAGATTGGTAGAAATAAGCATAGAAAGACCTTAATAAAAATTAGAGAGGGTTAAAATATCTACAAGATAAAGTAATTATATACAGGGTGCTTCATTTAAAAAATTTACGAAACTCGGGTTTCAAGTTCGTAATCCATAGAAAATACCCTGTACAAAAATATTGATATGTCTTATCATAGGGGACTTCTGTCAACATTCCTCTTTCCGACATACAAATATTTTGTTTCAAATCATTATAAGTTAAGAAATATTACATATTTCATTCAATCATGTTTTTGCACAGATTTTAGGAATTTTCCAATCCATTTGGCAACGTTGCAAAAATGTGTACAAATAATTACGGTGCTATGTAAAGAATTTTACGGTGAATTGAAATATGTAAAAAATATATATGGTGTCCCATTTAAAAAATATGAAATTCTTATCACACCGCCTTTTTGGAGCACCCTGTATGGTCGAAAATAATTTTAGAAGTTGCACCTCTTAACGCTTAATAACTTTCGTGAAAGTTTTCGGCTATCCCTAGCGGTAAAAGAGATATTGAGCTTTGTCGCACTAATTGGCCACCCTGTATGTACTGACTCTTGGTTTTAAATTTTCAGGAAGAATCCAAGTGCAGAACTACCAAAGTGTATTTATTTATTTTCCACTTAATAAATGATTGTTGGAGCACGCCTAAGGTAACACGCTTTCAAGCATGGTACGTATACCTTCTTCTCCCCTCGCTATTCACACGGAAACGTTCAGAAACCGCTGGACGAACAATACGAATTAATTATTGGTTGGTACTTACAGTTCAGCAGCTGCCGCAATTTGAAGTACGTCGCCTACACTCGTGTAAAACATGAAGAATAACAGATCGTCTTTATATCGGCTTAACTTCATGGCTGCGAGTTTATCCCTAAAAAAAATATAAAAACGATTACAATTTAAAAAGGAATATTTCAAAAACTAAGCTTTTACACTAAAAAACTCGTCCAAATTCGTAATTTACCACACAAAATGTATCGGTCGTAAAAACTCACAAGTTTTGGCGTGTCGTTCGTATAATAACTACCCAATACACTTTATACAGGGTGTCCCGAATAAGAACGTACTCTACAGGGATTTCGTTAACCATAGGACATACAAAAATGATCAAATTAGACAAAAGTTGGGAATTAGCAAATTCTGCAACGTCACATTCTCAAATTTGAATAATTCCGAATATTTGGACAAAAACGAATTTTTACGATTATCTTCGAAGAGATATGTATTTTAGCAACCATCATCAACTTTGCTTCTTTAAATAGTGGTAACATTTTATTTTATGCTTTAGTTTTATATTCTGAATCCAACGATATATCGCACCTATTATTTATTAGGCGTTTCGGACTAAACAACGTATTTTCAATTCAAAGTACCTTATCGAAAATATTTTTTTATTGTTGTATTTAGGGAATCCAATCCCGCAACCTGCGGGGTTGAGCCCATCGATCCCGCGAATCCGCGGGATTTGCGAGATAGCAAACAATGAACTGCGGTATTTTTGCTCGACGCGTCGGGGATAAACAACATAACAACAGTTTTCTTGCGTACGTGCGAAAGTAAGGGCGTTATTCTAGTGACATTTATCAAGTGGTTGAATATAATACATGGAATTTAAACAGCAATCACAAAAATGACTGTCAGTGTAGTTTACAAAGACAATAAAGGTTCAAGTTTAGTTTGGAATTATTTTTTAAAGTCAAAAAGATGGTCTTACAGCTAAATGTAAGTTATGCCCTAGCATTATCAAAATCTCTGCTCGTTCCACCAAAGGTCTTCGTTCACACCCACTTACAAACAAAGCATAATATTAATTTGAAAGTCCAGAGCAGCAGCTTTAGCGTTGATATTGATAAAATAACACAGGAAATGAAAGCTAGTACCAGCAGTTCGAGTAGTTCATTTAGTTCTATTGCTAAGCGCTCAGATGTTCTTCTGTGCTACCTAAGAAAATGAAAATTAGATTTTTTTCATCTGAGAAAAAGTTTCGATGGAGGAAATAGTGTCTCGAATGGTAGCTAAAGATGGTATACCCTTTGGAAAGTTTATCACATCGATCGACATGCGCCAACTATTCGAATCAGAGGGCCACAAATTGTGTAAAATCTATTCCGCCGACAAGTGTCGAAGCTGAACGTGCGTTTGCAGCCGCAGGATACATGCAATAAAATAAGATCAAATCTAAATGATGAAACATTAAACATGTTATCTTTTCTCCAAAAATACTTTCAAAATCAATGCAACATGTAACCGTTAAACTAGTCGTACTATTGTATTGTACCTATATGCGATAAATATTTTCCTGCTACTCTACTCTGTTTCTGATTGCATAAAACAACTTTTTATTAACATACAGCACCCACATCGAGTCCCGCAAATCCCCCGAATCCCGCACATTTAATCCCGTGAAATCACCGTGGAATCCCTCATTTGATAGTTGTATTTATTGGCATTAAAAATTATTTTTAAATTTGACATTATTTATAATAATAGTACTGTAACATAAATTATTTTTAATTTTCAAAAACGCATCATTTTCTAACACAATAATAATAATAATAAATAATAGATGTGATATATCGTCGGATTCAGAATATAAAGTTGAGTTCATAAAACATAAAATAAAATGTTACTACTATTTAAAAACAAAACAAAGTTGATGATGATTGCGAAAAAACGAAACGTCGAATTTTATTAAATCATCTTATAGAGAGAAAAAATTTATTTTCACATATCTCTTCAAATAGAATCAGGAAACAAAAAAAACGCAATCGTAAAAATTCGGTCGTGAAGATATTACAAACTGATAGAAAAATGTACATTTCTAGCCTAGCCAACGACTGCAAACAGTCTTTTATACCTCTTTCGGTAATTATTGCAGCATAGCCAGATTGACATATTTATCGCAAAGGTAATTTGGCAAATACGGTTTAAGATTAATCCGCAATTGCTCTTAAAATAAATTTATTTCCCATTAATTTTACTATAAACTGTGAAAAGGCGATGAGAGATTCTTTAAAAAAATATTACTTATATACTTAAAAGTATCAAACGAATCTTGAACTAATCCAACTGCACTCTGGCAACTATTTTTATTTTACAACAGCGCTACGAATCGGACCCAAAAGACAAGCAAAAGGAGAATGAATTACTAATCTCGTAAACATTGCGATGTTGGCGCTTTAATCTAACGGATTGATTATATATTTCGGTTGATTTGTGTTTTTTTGTGATAAATCGTCTTTATTATAAACAATCATGTTGCATTCATGTGTAGTTTGTAAAAGAGTGGATCACTTAAATAAGGATTATCTTTTCATCCGTAAATAAGGTTATGTTTTAATATTTAACCATCTGATATAACCAGACTTCATTCAGCATTGTTGCCATTCAGCCAACACACATGTAGTTCTCTCGTTCACCCATTACAGATTTTCACTAACATGTCACACAATCACTTTCCAAGAGTTTTATGTATGGCTTATGGGATCTGTAGTTTACAATACCTTTGATGTATCCTGTATTTGAATAACCTCCTTAAATATTAGCATGTCATTAAGAAACACCCGTATATACAAAAGAAAAATGTCCTTTACCTGATAGCATGATTAATAAGGTACTCGGGCGGCACATGAAAGTCCACGTCCTGTGGACGACACGGATGGTCCGCCCAGGGTCCTCCGAAGGAGGGGTACAGGTTCTCAGGCGAATTGAGATTCAGGCCGAGGGCCGTCAAGTCTTGCCCGAGGGCCAGCGAGACCAAGTTGGGATCGGACTCGGCCGCGCGTATGAAGGCCAGGAGGCCGACGACGCCGAACTGGTCCGACACCATGTTGGCCGGGATGTTGCTCACTCGGCCGTCTGGTGTCGATCGAATGCCGCCTAAAAAAAATAATATAATATTAATTATTACTCAGAAACAAAGAGCACAGGTATCATAATTAACTAAACATAAAAACACCTGATGAATAGTGGTGGGGAAGGGAACATTTTTATATCTGGCTAATGAGTAGAGTATCTACGTGTTTCGAACCATAATTTTACCGGCAGATCTGATTTTCGGCATATTTTTACGGTATTGTAACTAAAGTCTACTTATTTCCAAGATAGACTATAGTCTATTCATTTCCAAGATAGACCGACCACAACAAACGCACGTGATCGGTGAAACTAACAGTGAACAGGGCAGTACTTATAATATTATAATTATAAAAAATTATGATCGCAATATTGTTGAATACTTACAATTTGGAAATATCGGGATGTAAATAAGTATTCATGGTAAAATATAAAACAAATTAATAAATAGAGGGTTTCCGCAAAATACGTGTCGATGTACATTTTGTCAGAATTGTCAATTTATTCGAAACGAAAGAATCCGTGATCCAAATTGTCATTAAAAAAATTCACCAGCCTGTATTGACCAACCTGTATATCTTATTGATCCTATTGTGATGAAATTATTCGGATAAGTTTGAGGAGTTATCATCGTCGCTTTAGTCTACAGTAACACCTAATTAGTGTCGTTCAACTTGTATCTCGATAATTTTATCGAGTTCTCACACTCTGGTTTCTACTTTTTGTTGCACTAATACATTTTTGACTCTTCTCAGGTGTAATAAGCTGCTAAGGCACGGTCAAAAAGGTCTTTCATATCGACAAACTTGTAGGTTTAATTATGTTTGGCAACAAAAGTCTTTAAAATTACTTCTTTCATCTCAAAACTAAAATGATTTTTCTTGTGACGTTCCTTAGATGGACTCAAATTAATATACTCTTGGGCTTCGTCTGCAGTATCGGTGCTAGACATTCCTTTAACAAATATACTAAGGTATATGTTAAGTAGCACTCACAACAACAACAACAACAAACAAAAAATTAAAGGACAAAAATAAAACTGGAATAATCACAACCAACGAACCAATACGAAACTTGGCCTCAATAACCAATAATTTCCTGATTTCACCTCTGTAAAAATTTTAAGCCCCGCCCCGTCCCACGTTCGCTCAATATCGAACGGCCAATGAGAATACGCATGCGCGGAGGCTCCTCCTACTCACTTGATGATCATGCGCAAACAGTGTTTATGTCTAGTCTATCTTGGAAATAAATAGACTTTAGGCATAAACACTGTTAGCGCATGATCATCACGTGAGTAGGAGGAGCCTCCGCGCATGCGTATTCTTATTGGCCGTTCGATATGGCGCGAACGTGGGGCGGGGCGGGGCTTATAATTTTTAGAGAGTTGAAATCATGAAATTAGTAGATCTGTTGGTCATTGAGGCCAAGTTTCGTGTTGCGGACATTGTGATTATTCCGTTTTTACTTTTGTCCTTTAAATTTTTTGTTTGTTGTTGTTGTTGTGAGTGCTACTCAACATAGCTACCTTAGTATATTTGTTAAAGGAATGTCTAGCACCGATACTGCAGATGAAGCCCAAGTGTACCTATATTAATTCGAGTCCATCTAAGAAACGTCACAAGAAAAATCATTTTAGTCTTGACTTTAGTTGCCAAATATAATTCAACCTACATGTTTGTCGATATGAAAGACCTTTTTGACCGTGCATTAGCAACTATTACACCTGAGAAGAGTAAAAAATGTATTAGTGTAACAAAAAGTAGGAACCAGAATATGGGAACTCGATAATATTATCGAGATACAAGCTGAACGACTAATTAGGTATTACTGTAGACTAAAGCGACGATGACAACGATAACTCCTAAAACTTCAGAATAAAAATCAGAATAATTTCATCACAATAGGATCAATAAGATATACAGGTTGGTCAATACAGGTTGGTGAATTCGGATCTTGTACGGCACGCTTCATCAGTAAATAGAATTTTTTTTATGACAATTCGGATCACGGATTCTTTCGTTTCGAATAAATTGACAATTCTGACAAAATGTACATGGACACGTATCTTCCGGAAACCCTGTATTTATTAATTTATTTTATATGTTACCATGAATACTTATTTACATTCCGATATTTCCAAATTGTATTCAAGAATATTGCGATCATAATTTTTTATAATTATAATTTTATAAGCACTGCCCTGTTCACTGTTAGTTTCACCGATCACGTGCGTTTGTTGTGGTCGGTCTATCTTGGAAATGAATATAATATAGTGTTGGGGACAACCGATGATTTTAATAATCGAGTACTCGATACTCGAGCGATTTTAATAATCGAGTGAATTGCTCGCGCAATTAATCATTTGACATTTTTATGACTAAGAAGGATGTATTGCTGAAACACCAGGGGTTGTTTTTGTAAGTTTTAGAAGTTCAGTGTAGTGTTTATTAAGAAAGAGGAACAGTTGATTCTGATTTAAAAAAATATATATATTCTTTAATTTTTTAAGAATATACAATCGCCGCTGGCTAGCTAGTCCCAGTCAAAATAAAACCCATGTCGCGATGAATCCACTAAGGGATTTGTCATACTTTTTTTGTATGCACCTTCTCGTTTATGTGCCTTTAACCAAGACGTATGTCGTGTCAGGCTTCTGAGCGTCAAACTAGAACGTCGCCAATCGGCACATTTCGAGTGGCGCGAAGATCGGATATCAAGTGAAAGGAAAAGATTCGATTTATCGCTTCAATTTATAACTAGAGTAGTACTTCTTATCGAGCGAATATCCGAGCAGTTTTTTACCTCGAGCGGTTACACTACCAAGCAGCACTTTTCGGTCGGCGTCAAGCGAAGCTCGGAGTAAAAGGTAATAAGTAACAAGCGACGATTTTCGCTTGAATTTATAACTCGAACAGTTTTTTTAATAATCGAGCGATGTCGGTTATTTCAATAATCGAGTACTCATGCGGTTTTTCGACCACAACACTAATTGTATGTAACCACAGACCTCGATGAACCAATCTTGATTATTTATACTTTTCCGTGGTACGACTTGAATAATGTTGTGTCTCTCCTCTCAACACTATCTGCACGACCGAAATCTTATCTTAAGTTCAAAACGTCCATCAATCTAACAAAATCAATATCAGACCCCCCCCCCCCCCCCCCCCCTTCCCATGTGGTTCACTGTCAGTATCACCAATTCTTTCACTTGGTTTAATAGCTCCAGAGTTGGTGACAATAAACGGTAAAAGTTCAATCATGGTCCATATTTTAACATGATATAGTATTATGGATGTACCATCGTGCCGATAAAAAACAAGGACAGCAAAACTGGGAACGGAAATACATATCTCATAGACTATAAAAGGTGCTCTAGAGCTGTAAAGGTAAAAACACCTAACTTTTAGAAAGTAACCTAGGTTACATAATTAAAGGTTTGTATTTTGCGATACGAGGTGGAATCAAAATATGTTACTTGTTTTATAAAGTTGAACGGAAGTTTATATGGAGGAACTAAATGTATTACGCATTTTTTATTAAGAAACAGTCAAATGCTTTATTTAAAGTAGGTATATTTAATGTCGCCAAAAAATGAAAATAAAACTGAATAGGTAATAAAAGAAATTTAACAGAAAGTAAAAAATATACAAACACAAAATTTGTCGTAGCAACAAATATGTAGTCATAGCACATTCCTGTTTATTACTTCTTGATAATTAGTATTCTTCTATTTTCATCTTTAGCAAACATTCTAGGGGATCCTGAAACTGCTCCTAATAATAGTTCGTTGCCTTGCTATTTTTTGTTTCGCCAACAACAAGGTATTTGTGTTTACTCCTAGTTCGCCTGGAATATCCCTAATAAAAGCACCATCTCGCAACCGACTGTAGATCATAGCTTCTTGCTGGGGGATTAATTGTGGCATATTTTAAAAAAAATGTGCTTGACAAGTTAATGAGAAAGAGACAATCTATGTTGACATGAAAAATTTGTATATGACATTTTACTGGTATCAGACTCGACAGTAAATAATTCCTAATAGTCGAGGAGAAAATTAGAAATTTTGCTGTCCTAGTTTTTTATCGGCACGATGGTACATGAGTCAGTACCCTCTCGCAAGGTCAGGTAGTGTGGCACAGTACAATAGCTTCGTTACTATTTCAAATACATAAAAAGTGTTAATCCAAAAATTGAGGGGCAGTAAGCGAGTTATAACGCAAAATTATTTTTTACTCCATAGGGTGGCTCCAAAAAGCGGAACAAGAAACAAATGCGTTCATCATGGGAAATAAAGAACATTTGTAGACTAAATTTAGTCTTGTGATATTATACTTGCTATAGAACTTGTCCGCCTCTTAAAAATATTTCTTATACATATCAGTATTTTCTAAAAACTTGAAAACATAAATATAAGATATCAATTTTTTTTCTGACTTGCCCCGTAATCTTTGAAACGTTAATAAAAGGATTAAATTTAGATTACGATGACTTTTTACTAAACTTACAGTTATAGTAAAATATTGTGCCCTATTTTTATATGAAGAACGTATTCTGCTTTAGAGTGCATATTTTGGTCATATTTTGGGACACCTGGTATCAATTGAATGGTTATTTCTAAAAGAAATTATTTAATAATAAACCATATACTGTTTAGAATACAAATATGGCTGTAGAAACGCATATATTGCTACTTTTCGATTTTGAAATTAAAAAAACTTCTATTTTTGTGTAAGTTCGATAACTTTTGCACTAAGCAAAAAACTGCTAAACTTGTTTTGAGATATTTACCTAAACTTTAGTAGTTTCACTTTTACGTGAATTTTTTTTGCCAATGAGTCAAACTTTTTGTTTTTTACATCACTTTCTATTTTACCCTGTATAATATTGAAAAGCCGTTTCTGGTAAAAAGCGTTCGACGCCACTCAATTTGCACAAAACCACGTTTAAAAATCAGAAAACTCTTTTTAGCTACACAGTTTTAAAGATGAAAGTAAAAATATCGTTTGTCGATCTTTTGTTGCCCCCTAATGATAACTCTAATCAGATTGCGAAATTTTGTAGATGGAAATAGTGAAATTAATAATCGTTTTCCTCGCTCGCTAGCGAACCTGATGATTTCCGTAGTTAAAATTTTTTACCATTTTAATTAATGATAATTTAAATTTATAATTATGTTTACGCCAATAATTTAATGCGAAACTGGTGACATTAAGATATATAAAAAAATCGTCAACACAAAAATTACTTATTTACTTTAAAATTAATGATTTTATGTTCTGCGTCTATGTATACAAATTTTAACGTAAAATAAATAGATATGTATTAAATTATTTAAACCATGTAACCAAATAGGTTTAAATTTAAAACAATTGGCACAATTTCTAGTTTTTGTGACCAAAAAACAGTTCCATCTAGCTCACGGTCTATAAGGTGTTAAGGAAATGACTTATTATATTTAAATGGGTGACTCCTAGGGTGTCCTAGAGAAAGTCTACATACTTTTTTTTTTAATCGAATATCTAAATACTAAGGTAAAAACCCTTTTTACCCACATGCTGTCGCGCTGTTCCATCTGGATTCAGTTAGCAACAATGCGAGTCACTAGAGTATACTAACAGTGTTGTCAGATCACACCGCATGTTTCGCAATTGCTTGGACACCTGCCGCGCGCGACTATCGTTGCTTCAGTATGTTTCGAGACTCGGGAATGAGATGACGCTGTCGAGGGTTCCACGTGCTTGATGTATACGAACTTTAAACGTTTTGTTAGTTGTAGCATTACCCGATTTTTTTTCTGTTGTGAAATAATTCATAATAAGAAATATTGTGATGTGATTTCAATTTGTGTGATATTACCTAGTGTTGGTTCTGATGCAAAGCATCCTTTTTGTGTTTTATTTTTTTTATGGAATTTAATTATAAAACGGATTATAAGATCGAAGGTAAGAGATATGTACCTTAAAATTGTAGTATTTTTTTTTTCTAAAAAGTTTGAAAAAGAAGTGATAACGCGGGTCAAAGACGTCTAGTTGTCAAAGACTGAACATGTGCGTTCACAATTCTGTGTTACGATATATGACAACACCGCCTCAATAAACTATTGATTGCGAACGTCCTCAGTAGCGGCCACGTAAATTTTCAGATTTCATATAAAGTGTATATTTCGTACAATAATTCAAAGCGCCATTTAATTGGTAATTTTAGAAACTTAAAAACCAGGACGTTAGTGGTAGCAAAAAGGGGAAGAAGGTCGATGTATGCGAAAGCGTCACAGGAGAAATTTTCATGGACCACGCCCAACGAACAAACCCAAAAACACGCGTAAATTTGGTTAATAATTCACTGGGGAACAGCAAAAATGTTTCCGAGACCAAAATAGCAAAATCTTACTTATTTTATTATACTAATTAACAATCTGTCTTGCAAAAGGCTCAGTTGGCTCCGGTTTTATAGATCCATCCCAATTATGATAATTTACCTACCTGCCCTTAATATATGGGAAAATTTCACCATTAAATGAGAAATACCTGGATTTATTATAACAGGTGTACTTTATAAGGGGTTTAAATACATATAATATAAATCCTAAATTGTTAGTTAGTTGTATTTCAACCACCAGTTGATCGAGAGCTGTTCGTATTTGAGAAATTAGAGAGTTTTGAGCAACATGTCGCGAGTTTGTGTAAATAAGCCGGATCATTTTTGTTATATATGTGGTGAAATGACTTTTGTGAAACAAAAACGTACGCTTAGCCCTTTAATAAAAAAGGCTTACCACTTGTATTTTGGCTGCAAAGTTGGAGACCAGGATAAAAATTGGGCTCCCCATATCTGCTGCTACAAATGTGCGTCCAACATTCGCGGCTGGCTAAGTGGAAAAAACCGTAAGATGCCCTTCGCTGTTCCTATGATCTGGCGAGAACCGAAAGACCACGTTACTGACTGTTACTTTTGTTTGACACCTCCCATCAAAAAAGGCTTTTCAGAGAAAAAAAGGTCTGCGATACAGTATCCAAATTTACAATCCGCCATACGCCCGGTGCCTCATAGTGACGAGTTGCCTATACCTAATCCACCTCAGGAATATACCCTTCATTCTGATGATGATCAAGAGGATTCAAACGGTAGTGTACCGGAAAATGTCGCCGGCCCATCAACCTCGCAAGACTCCGATTTTGTCTGTGAACTTCCAAGTAAAAAGCCTCACAAAATAAGTCAAAGTGAATTAAGTGACCTTATAAGGGATTTGGAACTGCCCAAGACAAAAGCAGAACTATTGGCCTCTCGATTGCAACAATGGAATTTACTTGAAGATGAAGTAAAAGTTTCTGTGTACCGAAGCCGTCAGAAAAACCTAACACCATTTTTTAACATGGATAACAATTTGGTAGCCTGTAGGGACATTGAGGGATTAATGGCAGCTTTAAATCTGGACTATGATCCAAAAGACTGGAGACTTTTCATTGATTCCTCAAAAGTAAGTCTTAAAGCTGTGTTACTCCATAATGGAAACAAATTGCCTTCAGTCCCAATTGGTCATGCAGTCCATATGAAAGAAACATATAGCAATTTGAAATTGTTACTTGAGACCATACAACATGAAAGATATAAATGGCAAATTTGTGGGGATTTAAAAGTTGTGGCGATCTTGCTTGGAATGCAGCTAGGTTATACCAAATACTGCTGCTTCCTCTGCGAATGGGACAGTCGAGCACGATCGGATCACTACAGAAAGAAAATTTGGCCACCGAGAGAGTCTTTTGAGCCAGGAAAGAAAAATGTGACCAGCGCGCCATTAGTTGCCCCAGAAAAGATTTTACTACCGCCACTTCATATAAAATTGGGACTTATGAAAAATTTTGTGAAGGCAATGGACAAAGAAGGCCGTGCTTTTAGTTATTTAAAAGAAAAGTTCTCTAGAATCAGTGACGCTAAAATTAAAGAGGGAATATTTGTGGGTCCCCAGATTAGGAAACTTTTCGGAGATGCGCAATTCGATTCCATACTTGAAGGCAAGGAAAAAGACGCTTGGGATGCCTTTAAAATGGTTGCAAAAAATTTCTTGGGAAACATAAAAGCAGAAAATTATAAAGACCTGGTTGCCCAACTTCTTTTGTGTTACCAAAACCTAGGGTGTAATATGTCGTTGAAAATTCATTTCCTGGATTCTCATCTGGATTACTTTCCGGAAAATTGTGGTGCTGTAAGTGACGAACACGGTGAGAGGTTCCACCAGGATATTTCGAACATGGAAAGAAGATATCAGGGAAAATGGAACTGTGAGATGTTAGCCGACTACTGCTGGACTATTACGAGAGATGCCCCAGAGGCTGCTTTCAAAAGGCAAGCTAAGAAGCGCAAAATGAGTGTCTAAACTTTGGATTCAATGATAAAAATGTGCTATTTAGTTGCTTTTGTTGAACCAACAATATATTGTTATCTGTATTTTGTATGTCCATTGTATATGCCTATGAATTAAAATTTTGTAACAAATAATTGAGATTTTTTTTTTGCGAGCCAACTAAAATCTTTAATAGGTATTTTTTAGTTACTTGGGTACAGTTGAATCCAAAAAAATAGGTTTTGTTCAGGAAACAAAAAAAAAGTTGAAATTTGTTTCCCAGTGTAATTTATAGTAAATACTAGAAAGGGGTGAATTCAGATATCTTGACAGAAATTTTGACGAACTTTAATTTAAAAAGGAAAATTATTACTTAAGTCACAATAGATGAACAAAAGTATTTTTTTTTTCGAAGAGTTTTCCATTTTCTGAAGATTTCTCAAGACTTTTAAAACGATCCCGGCTTTACGCTATATACAAAAAGAGGCAGCCGAAAATAAACCAAAAAATAACCCCATATTTATTTTAAGAAACATTGATTAGTATGCTTATTTGTATTTTAGTGGTATGCAATAATTTCATTGTTTGTTAATACTACAACGAGATTTCCTGAGTGTCCTGGCCAGTTATATTTCGCATTTCCCGTATAAGTTTTGATTCGTTTTAAACCAAAAAAGCTTCTCTCGGCTGAGACGAGGAAGTAATGGGTTTTTAAGATCATTTTTCAGTTGAACAGAATCAAACATTTTATATTGCTTCAAATAGTTCTTGCGGAAACAATTTTGAATAGGATTAAAATTTATTTTTGGTCAATAAATCGAAAAAATTTAATTCATGTCCGAAAATCAAGTTTTAATTTCATTAATAACGGTGTCTAAATTGTCTTTATAAATTTGTTTAAATAGCAGCTTCGGATCCGCTATATTAGATTTTTTCTTCTTCGTTTGGCTTCGCTTCGATTAAGAGAAATATTTTCGAAAACACTATCCCACCATGCACCGCCGCGAATGTCGAATTTATAGTACGGCAGTCAGTTACCAGGATTTCAGACTGATCACTTTTTGGTTTTTTGGTGATTTAATAGGGACTTGAGAAGGAAATTAACAAGAACGGATATTGGCAACGTTGCGAAATCATTGAGAATCATCTTTACATATGTTAAAAAAAAGTGGTCGTAATAGTCATCGCGCCTCGTCCGTTCTTTTTATTTTTTGACTGAGAGGAATGTTTTTGATGAGATGAAAATAGTAACTGACATTTTCCATGCGGTGAATAGTTTTGGTCTGAGAAAAATCGAAATTTGTTTACAGCGGAGAATTCAACTTATCACGCCTCGTCCGTTTTACTTGTCGGATGTTAGTTTTCGTTATTCGTGACCGGAAACGGACACATTTTCATCGACGCGCAAGCGCAGTGTTGGATGTTAGGTATCTAATTTTTTTTTAACGATGTTCGAGTTATCGCGCCTCGTCCGTTTTCAAGCAGAAATCGTGTATTGTGGCTCCGAAAATGGGGGGAAAATATGAACTGACATTTTTACACACGCATTTTGTAGCAAAACCAATAATAATGCAATATGGGGACAGAGCTGATGCTGAGTTGTTATAGACAACCAAGCCACATAGCAAGCAATCCCATGCTCGTGCCGTGTACCGCGATCATGAATTATACAGATACGAGATCCGACTCCGCTGCCCTCCCTGCAGCTGCGCAACACGGAAAATGTCCGTTCGACTCGATTTACTATTTTTTAGAGTGTTATCAACAGGCGTAATAAGAAAAAGACGATCTGCTTTCTTACGGACGAAATCACTCTGATCGGTAAGCGCAGCGTTGTCGAACTTTTTCGCTCGAGTAAAACTTTCTTATTTTTTAATAATCTAGGGATTAGTCATTGACTAGATGAAGTCGTGATAACAGGACACTTTGGTAAAGGGCTGCCGGACTATTACTTTACGGCTTTAAAAATACGTACCAAATAGAAAAAACCTATTATCTTTTCCGCTAACGAAATAAAAGATTATTGATTGATGTATAAAGTTCACAACTCCCATGGGGGGAGGGGGGGGGGGGGGGGGGAGTGTCCCGTCCTGCCCCTCCCGAACGACGCCCATGGGTATACGGATGGGGGATCTTCCCTATTTTTTACAGGATGCCGAACAGTAACGCCACGACATAGGGACTGTCGCCCTAGAGTTCTTAGGGACCGCCACTTTAACCACGGAGCCACCAAAGCCGTTCCGCTTCCGAATACCCATGATTTAATAAACTTAATTAAAAAAATTATTTCGTTTTAAAAAATACACTTAAGAAACGCTTATAAATAGATCATGCAGATCTAATGACCTTCTTCAAACATCGAAATACAATTAACAACAAATGATAAACATATTAAAAATATCGGGTGTCCCAAACGAAAGTGTTTTTCGTGATCAAGTAAAATAATTCCAGAGTTGGCGACCCGTGGTATGTACCATTATCAGGAGCAAATTGCACTTTTTAAATAATTATTAGAACGGTACACAACATCACATCTAGTACCAATCAAATAGGTACAGGGCATTATGGAATAATTACCTTATAATATTTTAACTCGCAAATCCTGAGATTAAAAGAAATTGCACAAAAATAACCGTACCTTATCTAACCCAAGTAGAATTTTTAGACACAAATTGGACACACATTCTTTGCTGAGAAACATTTCGAGACATTTTCGGCTAAAATTATAAAGTTGTATCGAGACATATGTGTTACGAAACTTTTGCGACACATTTTCGAATCCAGTTACTAGAAACACTTAAAGACGTGCTTGTTTCGAAATATTTTACGAACCATAGTGTCGGTACATTAACGACACGCGAAGATAAATATTTTTCGAAAAATTTTTCGTTCAAATTTTTTAAGACACAAGATTGCATTGAATTTCCCATAAGAGATTTTCTATAGCATCGGTGTACGTTTATTAGCGATAAATAAGCAACTTCTTGATATTATTTATATTTTAGCTGTTATTATTGATCAATTTTCAAACACAGATTGAAGTAAGTGTTTTAGGTAGATTTTTAATCACCATCTGAACAAGTTTGAGGTTATGTTATTGTTTAACGAGATTTCAATTGTTATCTTTCTGGAAAAAAAGCTTACTGTACTGTATTTATCAACATAAAGTAAGCTAATAGGGTGGGTATACTCTATGTTGCTAAATATAGTGCAATATGCTGTTTTTAAGAGAAAAATAACAATTTAAATCTCCCTATGCAAACAATAATAACATAACCTCAAACAAGATGTTGATTAAAATTCTTCAAAAAACACTTACGTCAATCTGTTTCTGAAAATGAATCAATAATAACATCTAATATACAAATAATATCAGGAAATTGCTTATTTATCCCTTTAAACGTGTACCGATGCTTTAAAGATGTTGTAACTAATGGGCTAGACAATAACAAGTATGTAGCAGCTTTATTTGTCGATCTTCAAAAGGCCTTTGATACAGTGAACATCAATATATTAATGAAGAAACTAGAAGAAATGGGAGTTCGAGGTACAGCATATAACTATCAATTCATATCTTACAAATAGAAAGCAGTATGTGTCAGTAAACCAAAAAGAAAGTGAAGTGAAGAAAGCAACAATAGGGGTACCTCAAGGGTCTGTTCTGGGCCCCATTTTATATCTCTTATATGTGCATAGTTTATCAAAAGCAAACTTAGGATGTATACATATAACTTTTGCCGATGATACAGTCCTATTGTTCGAAGACGCAGATCCAAGGGTTCTTGAAGAAAAAGTAAATAAAACCGTAACAGTATACTATAAGTGGTTATTAAAAAATAATTTAAAGATCAACATAAAAAAAAACTGTGTTTATGATTTTTAAACATAAAAATAAAAAAAGTGCACAATTCAATATAAAAATAAACAAGGAACAAATAAAAATGGTGAATTGCTATAAATATCTAGGACTAAATATAGATGCAGAGTTAAATTTTAAAAAAACATATGGACCATGTCACCAAGAAATTGGCTTCTGCTTGTGGTGTTATAAGAAAATGTGTGAATTATATACCAAACATAATGAAAATGACAATTTATGAGGCTTTGTTCAAGTCGCATCTACAATATATGTGTGCTGTTTGGACATTTTCAAACAATGCAATAATACGAAAACTCCAACGATATCAAAATAGAGTTCTTAAATGTTTACATAGACTACCGAGACTATATCCAACCAAACAAATATATAAAAACTATAAACTGATTAATGTTAGTGACATAATAAAGCTAGAAGAATGTAAACTGGTTCATAAAATCCTTAAAAAGCAAATAAAAACTAACATAAGTCCGATAAGAAACAGTGATCTGCATCAACACAACACGAGAGCCCGTGACAACTTATATGTGCCGAGATCAAGAACAAACATTCATCAAAACAAAATTACAATAAAGATACTGTTGTCATATAACTCGCTTCCAGTAAACATAAAGAATACTACAAACGCTAAAGTCTTTGCAAAGAAAATAAAGCAAATGCTTATACAACAAAGTTCAGTGCTGTTTTAGGATTGAAGACTGAATGCTTTATGACAAATTATATATTGTTCGCTTTTCCTTGCTGCGAAGGTGATTGATGGTTCTGTATGGGTGTAGAATAGTTAATTAGTTTTCATCTCAGAGCATAATTGTAATATTATTATATAATATATTTATTATTAGGACTTGTTACCAGTCATAAGACATTATGTACTGTTTTTAGTTCAAAAATAGTGTTTTAAAAAAAAAAAAAAAATCTCTTATGGGATTTTCAATGTAATTTTAGTTTGGTAAGGTTTTTGAAACCACGCCTCTCGTGACGTCAGATTTAGGCTGTCCATACCCAACCTTTCTGTGCATACAAGCAAACATTTTTTTCTGTGGCATTCACCATCACCTTAACAAACTTTTTATTTTTCTGTGCATCATGGAAACATTATAGAAGCCAAAGACTAGAAATTGTGTGTTGAGTCCATTTTGGACCAGAATAATTTCTTGCTTTCTAGCGGCCATTTTGGGAAATGAATTTTAATTTTGTTAAAATGAGTCTGCATCTCTTGCAAAGCCAAAAGTTGTTAGATAAGTTCCATTTTCCTAGCTAAGTCGATTTATAAAAGAGATAAATAAAACTTTGATAATTTTTTAATTTTTTGAAAAAGTATATTTTTTTCTGTAAATGAAACGAGGGCACGTTAAAAATATAAAGCCAAATTACTAAACTGCATGATAAAATTTACTGCGACAATGAGTTTTTGGTTCTTATGTGCAATAACTAGGTATATGAAATAAAATAAGTTATAGGAAATATACTTATAACGAATTCATCATGGCGAAATTATTGTTTCATATTGTATTTCTTTTATATTACAATAGTGAAGGTATCCTAATTGTTTTGCGCATGGTTTAACATGGCCCGGCCCCTTTATACTGTCATTTTTGAATGAACATAAGTAACAGTGAAATATTTTCGAAACATTTTCGATAAAAGTTTCGATTGTGCATCGAAGCAGCGAAAGTCACAGCTAGTACCAACCACTTGGAAACACGTGTAAATGTCCCATTTAAAATGTATACGTCTCGAAAATATTTCCATTTTTGTTGCAAACAGTGTCCAATTTTGATGGGAAACAGAAACGATAGTTACGATACATGTACCATAATGTGTCTAAAAATGCTACTTGGGAATTGTCATACTGCGCATTACTGACATTTGGAAGCAAATTATTTCAAAACAGAATTTTAAGATAATGATCGAGACGACGCGTTTAGATTCTGTATCTGCATTGGTGAAATTTGACATACGAAAATACATTAAAAATAAAAGGTCTTTGATAAAGGAGTCCCCAATTTAAATATAACAAGTCATTTTCATGACATCCTGTATATAAAATTTGAAACCTAGTAGCTCTTCAGATTCGTCTGCAGCAGATATTACTCACCAGTCTGCTTCACCCCACTCTTGTCCGTCACCGAATTGCCCAGCTGCGCAGTCACCGTCTGTAGTCCTTGTTGCGACAGCACGTCCGACGTCGTGCCGTCCTGCGCGATCCTGTCGTCCGATTGGCTGCCGGCCGGCGAGGCTCCTTCCACCCGATTCTGGGTGCCGGGCAGCGCGGGGAAGTCCTCGTTCGACATGGTGAACTCGCTCGACTCGGACGTCGGCTGGAACGAGAACTGTTATTTCAATGGTGGGCTGAGCCCAATCGAGTGTAAAGCTTGTAGAGGTTAAAACTAAATTATTAAAAAGACAAATTGGTTCACACATCCAAAACGTCATAACTAACTTTTAAAACACTAGATGACATATATTCTAATCGGAACACCGTCTTAAATGTCAGTTAGTGTTGCTATTGGAGGTATGTTGTAGTTAGATACGAACTTTAACGCAAATGTGTCATATTTACAATTACAATGGCCGTTTCCTTCTAAATAGCCCTCCCTGCCTACGAGTACGGTGCCAGGCCAGTTCCTGGCTTCTATGGCTATGTACAAGTATGATTCTAGTATCAGTTATTAAAATATATCATAAAATAGACAGGATTGCTTAAAAATTATAATAGAAAATATAAATCAGGTGCGTTTTGTTGGGAGGGCTATTACGAAAAATTATTATACGAACTACTACATGATACAAATAACAGGTAAGATTCCACGCCGATGGAGGCGTCGCTTGTGACGTCACCAGGAGAGTGATTTATAAATTTTTTATGGAGATTTGTATTGCGGTGAGCGTTTTTAACTCTTTACTCTAACTTTTTAAAGGTATTAAAAGGTTTTACGCATTTAATAGTATGTGAAATGAAAGAATAATATCACGGTATTAAGGTATATTTATTTCATGAACATACAACAAAAAATTAAAGCTAAGCTAGCTAGTTATAAACAAATTAAACTATTTTTTTTAAAATAGTCCATCTCTCAGTGGAGTGAAATTATGAAGAGGTAAAGAAACTCAAAGTATGCTTCAGTAATTAAATAAACAATATTTTAATTTCCATACATGCTTCGAAGGCATACACCCTCATTAGCTTCAGTGGAAAATACTTGAGAAGTAAATGTTAACAAAATAAATAAAACCGTATCCAGTCAAATTTTTTGTTTTTATCCTTAGGAAAGCGGAAATACTTTATATTTCTGTCAAATTTCTTTACCTGGTTATCCATATCACAACCGAACACAGCGCACGTCATATTATGAACATTCAGATATTTATTTTAATAAACACAAGACTAAATTAGAAACAGTTATGGTGAACGTTCAAATTTTCCATGGAAAACTAGGGCAAACGGCACAACGTAGCGACCAGTGTTGTCAGAAATCTTTGATCAAAAGTAATACGTTAACGGTTCGAAACCTAATAGACTAATAAAAAACGGTGTCAAAGTAAGAAGAGTACGAAAAAAAGGTCGTTACTCTCCTATGATATGGGGGCCACCTCTAGATTGAACATAATTTTTATACTGGAAGCCCCACAACAAGAACGAACATCAAAAAAATTGTTAAAATGACAATATAATATGTATTACAATTGTAAAAGACTGACAACGCTGGTGGCAACGAGGAGAGGTGGCCGAGCATCTTCGAGTAGCGTTGACCTGTTCCAACAGCGCGGAGAATGTTTAAAAAGTTTTTCGGTATCTTTTCTTATCTTACTGGTATTTTAGCAGTAAATGTGTATTATATTTCTATGAAATTAATCGTCATATATTATTCTTTCATTTCACATGCCATTAAATGCGTAAAACCTTGTAATACCTTTAAAATAGAATTAAAAACGCTAACACCCTATAAATCTCTATAAAAAAATTAAAAATTACTCGCCTCGTGACGTCACTGCGCGCAGCAGACGAAATTGAAACGGTTAGATATCTTACCTTTAGTTATTTGTATCATGGAACTACTACTAGTATTATTTTAACCTGCCCTGTACGCTGGGGAAATATTGTTCTATACTTACAGGACACCCTTTGTATAACCTACAATATTTATTAATCAACCTATAATAATTATCTTACGAAACACAGTAAAGGCAAAGTACTGACCAATCAGTAGCTTTCTCAACAACTATTGACTTCAGTCATTACGAATACGGAATAGCCCTATTAGGGAGTTCCTATTGATTTTTATATGAATTGGTAAACACCGTACTGAAGCCAATCCTGAATGGTCCTAGTCACAACTATGTTTTTTTTGCAAGATCCCTCTCAGTAACACGCGTGCTGTCATCTCGATTAATAACTCACCTGCTTCACCATCCCGACGTAGGGTTTAGCCCCGGGCATGGGACTGGGCTGCGGTACATCACCCGAATTCCTGTTGGTCAGCGAAGGGAACTCGCTCAGGTCCAACAGCGATGGGGTGTTGGCGTCTCCCGACCCGAACACCGAGTTAAAGGAACTATAACCGCCGAGGCTGTTCATCGACGTGTTCATGTTACCCATTTGGTTTGAATTTCTAAAACAGAAACGGTTCTTTTTTGTATTAATGACAATAACGTAAGATAAATTGGGGAATGTCTTTGGGCATTTTCTACTACGCCCTCTATTAAATCGGAGGCTTCTGAATCCCATCGAATATGTTAATGATCAGGGCCAGTCATAAAATGTTGCGCCATTATGTTTTACTCCCCCTAGCAGAACAGACGAACTAGCGAGGGCTGAATCTGAATACTACTCCTAACGCTAATCCAGTTGAAACAGGTAACTGGCTTGCTAAGTGGCCACTGCCACTTGTGAAGGCACCTTCAACGTTCAACGTATGGGAATCTACAATGGACCCATCTTGAATGCAGACCCTGAGGCGTCGAAAATGAAACTACCTCCCATATCATATACAACGTGTCTAAGATAAGGAGGGCCAGTACAGGGATCTCGGAAACCGTAAGAGATACGAAGTCGCTTAAATGGAGGTAAAGTTGCACATTTACGTGCCTAATATTATGCCGTTTAGAAAGTTTTAAAATTCCGAGTAGTTCCGGAGATATCCGGAAAAAAACGAAATTCGGAAAAATCGTTTTATTGTTTTCCTGGGTTTTTTGAGATCGAATTCTAAAGTAAATTGCGCTTTTACATTACCACTTTTTCCGATCTATCTAACAGCGTTAATTGTTTTGTAATCCGACGAGTCGTCTTCAAAGGGTTATTATCAACTTTCTTTTTTTAAATACGGTCCTGTTTTTCTGATATTGGAATTTGAGAACTTGTTTTCTTCCGAATGCAATGATGTATGACACATTGTGGTTTAATGACGTTTCGAGGGTTTTTTGAACAACATCATGAAATTTTGGGATACGGTCCTGTATTTCTATTAATTTTATAAATAATATCTCATAAGTAAGCTCTAAATATTTACTTATGTTGGACTAGTTCAATAAATAACAAACAAATAATTTAATAATAAACCACAATAAGTGAACAAAATACAGAAACATTATTTCAAATTTCTGTTGATTCGGGATTTAAAAGAAAAGTAGGCATTCGAAACAAAAGAATTAAGATGGTGGCGCGTGATTTGTTTCACTTGACATTCCCATTGTGATCGTATGAAAGCGTTTTAAGAGGGTTTCTATTTTCCAGAAAATATGGCACATAAATTTACAAATGCTGAAAAGTAGAATATCTATAAATAATATATATAATTGTTTGCTTTATTTTATCTCCAAAAACTGTTATGTGGCAGTTAGAAGATGTTATTTGTGCTTAGAGAATAACGGAAATCATTTTGAACACCTGATTATGTAGTTCCTTACTTTTTTCGTTGTTCGTTTTATTACTGTTTTGCTATGATTTTTGTTCACTTATTTGTGGTTTATGTTTAAATTATTTGTTATTTATTGAACTAGTTCAACATAAGTAAAAAATTTAGAGCTTACTTATGAGATATTATTTATAAAATTAGGAGAAATACAGGACCGTATCCCAAAATTTCCTGATGTTGTTCAAAAAACCCTCAAAACGTCATTCAACCACAATCTGTCATCGTTGCATTCGGAAGAAAAAAAGCTCTGAAATTCCAATATCACAAAAATAGGGCCGTATTTAAAAAAAGAAAGTTGATAATGGCCCTTCGAAGACGACTCGTCGGATTACAAAACAATTAACGCTGTTAGATAGAGCGGAAAAAGTGGCAATGCAAAAGTGCAATTTACTTTAGAATTCGATCTCTAAAAAACCCAGGAAAACAATAAAACCATTTTTCAGAATTTCGTTTTTTTCCGAATATCTCCGGAACTACTCGGAATTTTAAAACTTTCTAACCGGCATATTATTAGGCACGTAAATGCGCAACGTTACCTCCATTTAACCGACTTCGTATCTCTTACTGTTTCCGAGATCCCTGTACTGGCCCTCCTTAACTTGGACACGTTGTATTGTGTACTATTGGTTGTGTTGCAAAACATACTGTGCTTTTTATGGAAAATTTTAAACGAATTGTTTTTAAATAAGATCGAGGGTAAGTGTGCGTCTTAAAATTGTAAGTATTTGAAAAAGTAACTGACAACGCGGTCCAAGGACGTCTTGTTGACAAAATTAATAACGTGTTTCTTCATGGCTACAATTATTTGTGTGCAAAAGATTTTTCGCCGTTATTGTGATGGAAAGAATTGTTCAAAAAGGTATGACCCCGGGTATCACATAATGGCAAAATGTTAAATACAATATGTCATTTCCAAAACACACCCTATATGGTTCGATATTCCTATAACGTAATTTCAAATATAGCATTTATCAGTTTATTGTATAATTTCTATCTGTAAATAGTCGGTATTACAATAACTCATTATCATTAATAGATTTTATCTTATAATAAATACTATGCAAGATAGCATTGGTTTTTTATTTTGATAAATCAATATAATATTGGTATTCCCATTTACAAGCTTTAATTTACAAAATGATCAGCAATAATAAATCGATTCGTTTTTCCGTTGAAAATAATAATAATTATGGCTTGTAAACAATCCGGTTTCCAATATAGATACAGATAACAAACGGTTTTTTTAATGTTTAAATTGATATCGCTAATATTTATTTTCAATATGAATTTGGTAACTAAAAAAATGATATAGGGTGTAAAAAAAGGGGTAATAGTTAAGTTTTTTCTAAGACGAACATTAAACATCAAAGCAGTTTCATTACACTGTTAAAAACACCTTCCGGGTCCAGACCAAATGAGAGAAAGAGGTCACTGATGAAGAGGTAAAGCGCTGTGGTTCAATGTTTTGACTAAGCGATTAAATAACAAATAACTATGTTTTGAGAAGTCGGATTAAAATAATCATAACGAAATCAGCACCCTCACCTAAACACATAAACTACCAAACTTGATAAACTGTTAATTTTCCACCGTTCAAGAGAGAGATATTTTTCAGTCAATAGTGAATGTGGTGAAAAGTAATTCCTTAAAAATGATTTTGAACCTTCAATGTGAAGCTGATTTAGAAGTTACAATTAGAACAAAAAGTAGGAAACAAGCGAAAATGGCATAACTAATTTGTAAAATAAGAAGGGATCAGCCTATAAAAATTAAAGAAACAACGTGTCCAAGATAAGGAGGGCCAGTATAGGGATCTCGGAAACCGTAAGAGATACGAAGTCGGTTAAATGGAGGTAAAATTGCGCATTTACGTGCCTAATAATATGCCGTTTAGAAAGTTTTAAAATTCCGAGTAGTTCCGGAGATATCCGGAAAAAAACGAAATTCTGAAAAATCGTTTTTATTTATTTTATAAATTATTGTTTTCCTGTTTTTTTTTTAGAGCGAATTCTAAAGTAAATTGCACATTTGCATTGCCACTTTTTCCGCTCTATCTAACAGCGTTAATTGTTTTGTGTGGAATTTGTAGTTTTTTTTCTTCCGAATGCAACGATGTATGACACATTCTGGTTTAATGACGTTTCGAGGGTTTTTTGAACAACATCAGGAAATTTTGGGATACGGTCCTGTATTTCTCCTAATTTTATAAATAATATCTCATAAGTAAGCTCTAAATTTTTTACTTATGTTGGACTAGTTCAATAAATAGCAAATAATTTAATAATAAACCACAAATAAATGAACAAAAATCATACCAAAACAGTAATAAAACGAACAACGAAAAAATTAAGGAACTACATAATGAGGTATTCAAAATGATTTCCGTTATTCTCTAAGCACAAATAACATTTCTAACTGCCACATAACAGTTTTTTTGAGATAAAATAAAACATGCGATAGAATATCCAACTTTTCAGCATTTGTAAATTTATGTTCCATATTTTCTGGACAATAGGAAACCTCGTAAAACGCTCTCAAACGATCACCATGGGAATGTCAAGTGAAACAAATCACGCGTCACCATCTTAATTTTTTTGTTTCAAGCGCCTACTTTTCTTTTAAATTCCGAATCAACAGAAGTTTGAAATAATGTTTCTGCATTTTGTTCACTGATTTGTGGTTTATTATTAAATCATTTGTTATTTATTAAACTAGTCCAACATAAGTAAAAATTTAGAACTTACTTATGAGATATTATTTATAAAATTAGAAGAAATACAGAACCGTATCCCAAAATTTCCTGATGTTGTTCAAAAAACCCTCGAAACATCATTAAACCACAATGTGTCATACATCGTTGCATTCGGGAGAAAAAGAGCTATCAAATTCCAATATCAGAAAAACAGGACCGTATTTAAAAAAGAAAGTTGATAATGGCCCTTCATTTAACCGACTTCATATCTCTTACGGTTTCCGAGATCCCTGTACGGGCCCTCCTTATCTTGGACACGTTGTAGTTCGAAATGTGATGGATTCAGTACTGTTTGGATTACAAGCTAGTAATCAACTAAGCAGGAATCAGGTGGAACGGAATCTTCCAGTAATCGGACAGCTTACACCAGCTATCAGATGTTGGTATCAATGTTAAATATCGATGCTCTCTGACGATGTTCCAACCTCCCAACATTAAGTATCACGAAGCCAAAAGGTAAGGAAATGAAAAGTAATAAAACTTCTTGGACATAACTGAAATGAAGCTGTAAAACTCCAAACAAAGAGCATAAATCCGATTAAGCAAAATAAAAAATGCATATTGATTTTTTTCCCTGTTTTTCTCAATTATTGTTCTAGAACTTAAGATTAAATAAATAATTATTGTTTCAATTACCGGCACTAGTATTTTCCAGCAGATGCTTAGCTGTATTTACCTAACATCTGTATAAAACAAATAACCGGGTAAATGGAAATAGAAAAGCAAATAGTGTAAAAATAAATTTGATCTTACATCAAAACAAAGTTTAAGCAGGTTATGAGCTATTGTCGAAATGACATTGACACCAGCGATATTTCCTTTTAGGGATATTTTTTATTTAAAATAATGACCAAATAAATACCTACTTGCTTAATATAGCTTCTTGAAGAGATAACGTTAAAAGAAGACCGTTTGTGAGCTCTATAGAAAAAAAAATCTAACGGACCTTTCTTGTATACAGTATGTCCACGGATGGGGTTTACAAGAGGACAAATGGACTAAAAATTGAAAGATACGAAAAAAAGTCACTCTTAATAAACGTGTTTGCTTGTCTAGAAAATACGATTCATCATAAGAAACTTCAATTTTTTTATACAGGGTGGGTAAAAACTGCAAAAATGTTATTTTGCTTAAGAGTAAACATACTTTATTTCGGAAGATACCAAAAAAAGTCACTCTTAATAAACGTTTTTACTTGCATAATGAATAGGTGATACTTGTTGTCAATGTCTTTATTTAATGAAGTAATTATAATAATAATAATAATACGAACATTTTTATTAACATGAAAAGAATACGATAACGATTTCATAATTCAAAAACTCCACCCCCATACTCGACACATTTTTCTAATTGCTTTCTCAAATAAGTGAAAGAATTTCCGATTTCTTCCTGAGATATCGATTGGTCAGCCTAGATAATTCTGCCATTCAGCACTTCAATATCATTTGGTATTGCGGTTGCAAAAACAATTTGTTTTAAACGGCCCCATAAAAACATATCGGCAAAGGTTAAGTCGGGACTTCTTGGGGGCCACAAAACTGGGCCATTCCACCTTTGACCAAATCTGCGGAGCGAAATGGGCTGGACAACCATCTTGCTGAAAATACATATTTTGTCGAAAATTTAATGGTAGATTTTCGAGTTCATCATTGAAAAATGTATCCATCATTTCTAAATATGATAATCTATTGCATGTGTTATCAAAAAAATATGGCCCTATAATGCTATGGATGGATATCGCACACCACACGTTCACTTTTGTGAAATATTGTCTTCTCGTCATAATTCTGAGTTCGGGATTTTCTAAAGACCAGTACCTAACGTGCTGGGTTGCAACGGTTCCATTTGTTGAAAATGTACTTCCATCAGAAAACATGATACATTTATAAAAATCCACTTAAAATGTTGTCTCCTATCCACATGCAAAAATCAGGTCGTTTCGCGTCGTCTCCCTCTTCCAATCTTTGATTAAAGTGCGGTTTATACGGATACAATTTTTTTGCTTTAAGGATCTTCTGAATTTGACTTTTTTTCACAACTTCCAACTGAGTAACACGATTTCTAAGGGACGTCATAGGATTTTCTTCAACAGAATGAGGGGCTGATCCTGAACTCTTGAATGAACTATATGATGTCGAAACATGGCCGTCTGGTGTAATTGTGAAAAGATTTTCCTTTCGTAAGCCCAACGGCTTCAGTCAGCAAAGTCAATAGAGGTGACATAAAAGACTTTTTAAAAAAAGGCAACGATGTTATCGTTAGCATAATGCTTTTAAACATTCAATCGATCAGAAATAAGTGTGATGAACTGTTGTTATTTCTGGAAAACATTGACTATCCAAATATTTTACTTGTTACAGAGCACTGGCTTAGTGAGAACGAGCCGATTTTTATACCGCACTATAATGTTGTGTCTAAATATTGCAGACATTCCTTTGGTCACGGCGGCACTTTAATTTTAATGCATGAAGTCTTCCAGAAGAGATACACTTTTTCAGGTTCTGACAAGTTTAATGATTTGATAGTCGAGAAGGAATTTGAGTTTTCTGTAGTGCATTCGATTGGTTTCAATGTTTTTATGATCTGTTTATATAGACCTCCTAATACAGACATTAATTTATTTGTTTCTAGACTCGAGGGTCTTTTGATGCGGCTACCTGTGCATGCATGCATGGTTCTTTCGGGTGACTTTAACATTGATTTTTCTGAAAGAATGCATAGTGGTGTAAATTTACTCGCTAACTTATTTAATTCCTTTAATTTATGCATGCATGTCGGTGCACCTACCCGCATAACTGGACGGTCGGCGACTACTATTGATTATTTTTGTACCAATTTAGATAGAGAATTAGTTGAGTGCGATGTTGTTAATTCGGGTTTGTCTGATCATGAAGCGGTACTGTGTAAGTGTAAAATTAATATTTGTAAGCCTCGATTAGAGAGACGTCGTGGCAGACTGTATACGGCACACAATTATGATAGGTTTCTGCAACTCTGCAACGAGGGGAATTGGGGAGAAATTTTGCAGTGTTCTGAGCCTCTGAGTCAATTTCATAAGGTTTTGGTTCAGAAATTTAATACTGCCTTCCCATTAACGTGGATTAAAGAAAGGAGAAGAACTTCATGGTTCACTAAAGGCTTGAGGGTGTCTGCAAGGAATATGCGCTTCCTGCACACTCTAAGGAAGCATTTCTTATATAATTTAGAATTTCTGTTGCATTATAATAAGTATCGTGCTATTTATAGAAGAACCATTAAAATCGCCAAGCAAAACTACTTCACACAAAGACTTTTAAACGCTGGTAACAAACAAAGGGAGAGCTGGAAGATTGTTAACGATCTTACTGGTAGGGCAGGCAACTTTAAAAATAACATTAACCTAAATCCTAATGAGCTAAACTCTTATTACTGTTCTGTAGCGACTAACATATCTAAGAAAATCACTTCAAATCATGATGCTTTAAAATACCTAAATGGCGTTAATGTGCCTGAAACGTTTTACTTCAATCCTACTAATATTTATGAAATTAAGGAGGTTTTTGGAGCAATGGTCAACAAGGTCTCGTCTGGATATGACGAAATATCCTTAAAAGTGTTTTCAAGACTCCCTGATCTGGTGTTGGAGGTCTTGGCTGAAGCTATTAACTTGTCCTTTCTTTCCGGGACTTTTCCTCCATGCCTTCAGCTTGCGACAGTTTTACCTCTTTTTAAGGGGGGGGATAGTGATGAACCAGCTAACTATAGACCTATTTCTTTGCTACCGACACTGTCCAAGATTGTGGAGAGGCTGGTTAAGGTGCGCATGATTGGGTTTCTGGACAGGCACGGGTTACTTCGTGTGGAACAGTTCGGTTTTCTGGCATCAAGGGGCACGAATGATGCAATTTTTGCCTTTCTTGATGATTTGTATTTGCGTCTGAATGATGGGGAGGGAGCCGCGGCGGTGTTCTGTGACCTCTCTAAGGCCTTTGACTGTGTCGATCATGGAATACTGCTGCGCAAACTCGAAATCTATGGCTTTAGAGGCATATCGTTGGAATGGTTTAAATCGTACTTATCGGGGCGTCACCAGGCGGTTTCTATTAATAACAAATTGTCTACCCCACTGGAGGTTGCGTCAGGGGTGCCACAGGGATCTGTGCTGGGGCCTTTACTTTTTTTGATATACGTGAACGACTTACCAATGCTGAATATCTCTGGAAAATTCATTATATTCGCAGACGATACAACGATCCTGTGGCATCATATAGATGACAGAATCCTGGAGGAGACTGTAAGGGCTGATATTATTAAGGTTAAGGATTGGTGTGATGCAAATAAATTGTCACTTAACATCTCAAAGACTAACATTGTAAATTTTAAATGTTGTATAAATGATATTCATTTACAGGATCGGGTTATTAATAATGTGGGGGAGAATAAATTTTTGGGGCTTTTCATTGATTCTAAGTTGAAATTCGATGGTCACTTATTGAGTTTAAATGCAAAGTTGGCTCGCGGATGCTATGCATTGCGAGTAGTGTCTCGTGATTTGGAATTTGCAATAGCTCGTAATGTCTATTTTGCGCTAATTGAGTCTCACCTGAGATATGGCATCTGCTTTTGGGGTTCTTGTTCTGACTATCTTTTCAACAGGGTGTTTATCTTACAAAAAAGAGCTGTCCGATTCTTGTGTCGGGCTAAGTCTAAAGATTCATGCAGACCGCTATTCATTAAGCACAAAATTTTAACTGCTGCTTGTCTGCTGATTCTTGAAACGGTTTGCCTTATAAGAAAAAAATCTATAATTAGAACTGCCCTAGCATACCCCTTGCGTAAGACACACACTTTGGCCTTGCCGATCCCAGACTCGGCTCTAGTGAGGAATTCCTTTTTCTACAATGGGAGGAAACTCTTTAACTCTCTTCCACTGGGTATCAGAAGTATCCAGTGTGACATGAGATTTAAGAAACAATTAACAAAACTCCTCGTTGCAAGGGCATATTATACTGTGGATGAATTTTATAGTGATAACATCCACTAATTGTTTTTATTCTGTATTGTTGTTCAGTGTGATGTGAATGAATTGTACCTATATTGAAAAATTTTTTTTTTATTCCCTTTTATTTAATGTGTAATGGTGTTACTTTATTTCAGCTTTGTCAATAAGAATTTGTTTCTTAAGATAATAAAGCATTATTGATTGATTGATTGATTGATTGAACTAAGACTGTAGCAGCATCATCATGGTTGTATTTCTTCATTTTTTTTTTTGAGGTCCAAAACCGAACCAGTTCTCTTGAACTTTTTTAGTTATTGATATTCCTACAAATTTCTTGGTAAATTGTTCCTTGATGTAGCGGTATGAAACTTGACCATCCCCATAACATTGTATTTTAAAAACTCTTTGTTCAGTAGATAGCATTTCTACTTAAGTAATAACTTCATTAAATAAAGACATTGACAACAAGTACCTATCACCTTAAGTGTCATTATTATTTTAACTAGGTTCACCAGTCAGGGGTGTGCCAGAGAATACTTTTCGGGAAATAATTTTTACATAGGTAAACCTTTTAATGAATTGTTCTACTTCGGTTTGTTGTGTAGAAAACACATTCATAAAGAGTGACTTTTTTTCGTATCTTTCAAAATAAAGTATGTTTACTCTTAAGCAAAATAACATTTTTGGAGTTTTTACCTACCCTGTATAAAAAAATTGAAGTTTCTTATGATGAATCGTATTTTCTAGACAAGCAAAAACGTTTATTAAGAGTGACTTTTTTCGTATCTTTCAATTTTTAGTCCATTTGTCCTCTTGTAAACCCCACCCGTGGACATACTGTATATTCTCCAAAATTAGTTGTTTGAATCAAGACCTTTGGAACCTGAGTCCATCTTAGAAAGCCAATATTAAAGGATGTTATTTCTACCATAAAGTAACCCAGAGAATTTATTCATAGGTGCTTCCCAATTCAAAGTCTCAACTGAAAATAAGACTTACTAGTTTTTGAAAAGTTATGTGCAAATGCCCCCACAGACGATCAGTTTTTTAACTCAGGCCTACTGTGTCATTTGACCCAAAGCCACCGGCCTGCACAGACGTTCCATTCTGTATGTACAAACCAGGTTTACACACACACTAGAGTAAACAATTGAGCTTATGTGGGGGGGCCTTAACACAATAGAGAACAAACCCGAAAACCCAAAACAACTGATAGTATGGCTAACTGTATGGGATTTCACTTCATTTCAATTCAGACAAGGCTGTTTTGTGAACTGTTTAAGACTTCATCGGTGACGTTTTTATGTCACCGCATCGTCTCATCAGGGGCCTACAGTCATTTCTCTATTGTTTTGCACAAGGCATTTCAAAAGGTAATGGTAAAATCGGTCTGGGTATACATAGACTCAATGGGTATGCCACGACATGCTTGAAAGAGATGCTACGACATGTTAGAGGTTGTAACTCCTGAAACGAAAATCATAGTTATTAATGTTTTTCAAAAACCTAGCAGCCTTGTGACCATTATACAAATATGCTTATTCAATTACTGTGTGATAATTTTTCTGTGTCTTCATTCTTGAAGTACCCAATCAACCCAAATATGTAGTTACATTATTAGAAAATTATTCAAAATCAAGATGTTGCCTAGCTTTCATTTACACATCCATACTCTGCATTATGGTTACAGCTAAAATACCAGGGTCATAGTTTCCCAGGGTTATTATTCCAAAAGACACCTTCTTCTATCTCAAAACATGTAGGTCCCTTGAAAGCCTAAGATTATTAATAATAAGTAATATGCAAAAGCACTTGGGCAATATCAGTAACAACAAATGTGAATTGTTTATCATGAATTCATTTCCCTCAGTATTACTCTCAAAATAAATTAGAGGACTCAGCACTTGGAGCAGAATAGAACAAATGGACATGTTTATAATAGTTGCAATAGCTTAATTCTACACTCCAGCTAGCTTTATTTGGATAATATTGGGCAAGCAAAAATATCCAGTCTGCATTAGGCAAAATAGAAATATTTTCAATCATCATCGATGTGAAAATCACCTCTCAACAATTAATGTGTACCTATCAAATGTAAGAAGAAAATAAGTACTAAAATGTCAAGCAGGAACCTATTTGGCTCCATGAAAGCAGCTAAATTTCTTGTAAATATTTAAAACTTTTTAACTATGATTCTTTGTTTGTATTATGTCCATATAAGGGCGAAACATATATAACCATTTTTAAAATAAAGAAATGAGAGACAGACTTTGTGTTTTTTATTCTTTGTTTTGATTTAAACAACAAGGAACTACACAGTGCAGTCCGAAAAAATCTGTTATACACTGGGCTGAAATAATTTTAAATGAATATAAATAATAGAACTACCAAGTAAAAACAGTTCAGGCTTTGAAATATACAATCAAACATACCAAAATCCAACAACCCCCGCAGTTTATTTATTTGTCATGTACACTATAGTAATAGAAAGATTACGGAGGGGCTTAATTTATCTATGTTCCTTTGTCTATGCAAATGTTGATCTATCTACCCTGAGCAGTAGAAAGAAATGTCCCAGTGTTTACTACTTTAAAGGGTTACTGTCTCAACCAATAAAACTGTGGACTTACTTTGTCGTATCAGACAGCGAAATGGATGAAGGTAAGTGAACAGCACTACCAGAGTTCAACAAGAATAAACAAATGAATGATTAGCCATGACATAGTGTAATTTTATGTACACAATTGTACCTTAAATACCTACCGAGTTAAGTACCAATTGAAATTAAATAATTATAGTCTACTTAAAATAACTAATGAGAATAATGTAATTTGGTTACATGTAGTAAAATATGGTGCACTGACTATTGGCGGGTTGGTATAAAAAAAAATAAAATTATTGCTTCCCTCAATTTTTCTTAATAATATAGTAAACCCATGTAAACCTAACCAAATGGTAGACAAATGCCTGTAGATTGGTTCATCAAAGTAATTAGGTACTCGGGTATTGTTGAATGCCAGGTTTATCCAGGGTAAAAAATGCTCAAAGTAAGGCAAATAGGGAGCATACCAAAAGTACAAAATAAAAGCATATTTGAAGCAAAAAGTTTCATATGCTATAAACAAAACATATTCCTGACTACGTTACCTAAACTTATCATGTTTCGACTTGTGTAATATAAGTTATCAATTAAAACTTGGTTAATTACCCCATTGGAGGAATGGTTCTCCTTTCCGACGGTGGCCTCTGACCGAACACTGGGGTAACATGCCCCGACATAGAGTTACTTCCGAAACTAACACTAGACCTTCCGAGGCTGCTACCTCCTATACTTCTCGTAAAGTTCAAATTTGCCATGGCTATCTGTTAAGTGTCCATCCACTTTTCAGCATAACGATAATTGGCTGGATTTTTGGTTTTGATCACTTTTTCGGGCTCTGGAACTTTTTTAGCTATGGTATCACAAAAAATACAAACATACTAATTACAGAATGTAGGAAACTTAAATGCAATGTGGAGATGGTTCGGTTGTTTCTAAAACCACAGATCGCTAAATACACAGTTAATCCGTTTCGTTTCTTTGCAGATAAAAAGATACTAAAACGCTAAATGATTTTTTTAACAATTTCTCTATAAGTAAATGTTATTGTCCAACTGCTTTCCGCCATTACCAATTCTTAAGTGACAACTAAAATGTCAAAGTAATCATATGTTTTACGAAGTGCTGTTTTATCAAATATAAATTCATCTTGACAAAATCATGCGTCTGCTAGAAGATGGCGCTAGTTATCCGACATTAAGCACTTTTTCTCTGTGATCATTGTTGGGAAGAGTTTTGGTATTCCCTAAATTTTAGATTCACGTAGATCTCAAAGATGGCACAGCAATAACATATCATTCTTAGGCAACCATACTTACTTAGGTTAATTATAGGGGGATATCGAAGTGGCGAATACCTAAAGATTTTTTTATGGGGAAGAATTAGTGTTGGGAAAAACCGATGATTTTACTCATCTAGTACTTACTCGAGCGATTTTAATAATCGAGTGAATCGCTTGAAATTCCAATTCACAAAGCGATGACGTCACCGACTGCTCGACGGCAGCCTAGCCGTTTACATGTGATCAGGTAGGGTATTTAGTAGGCACGTAACTATGGGTGGGCACAGGTTTAGCTAAAAAATTGTAGTAGCCACCAAAAAAATTCCAGAAATTTATGTATTTGTGAATAATGAATTTTTACCACGTGTCTCGATACTAAACAAAAAAATCACCCAAATATGTATTTATTGTTCGGGTTTATTCTTGTGCATTTTTAAAACAAAAAGTATTACCAAGAGTTATTTTTCTTCACATCTTTCTCAATCTACGAGCATAAAATAAGTAGATATTTAAAATGGCTTGTCAAATTCTTCCACTTTAAATTATCAGGTGCCCACTGTGTGCCCTTTAAAAATTTAGGCTTCTTTACTCGATTGGCAAAATAAGAAAATAGGTGATTATTTTTTTAAATTCATGTTTATAGTTTTGCCGATACCTATGTTTTGTTTGTTTTCTTATTTTCCATTAACACTTTCTATAATGTATGTTAATTTTAAGAAGTCTTCTAGAGTTTAATAATAAAAAGTTTGGATTTAAAAATGTTTACTATAAGATTACCAACGAATTTTTCTATATAGGTTCCAAAATGCCATAGCGAATTCTATAGACGATCAATCAACATCTTGGGTCCGAAAATATACAACTTGTTAACACCTGATATAAAAAATGTTGTAAACCCAAAAGTGTTTTCAGAAAGGTCGAAAGCATTCGTTTGGAGAAATCTGATTCTTTTTTAAATCAAAAACAATATAGAGAATCAAGTTCTTTTTAGCATTAGTAAATAGTTTCATGTGTTTTACAGATAATACAATATAAGCAATAAATTAATATATATTATGTAGATGCAGTCAGATGCACATACAGGCGCTCTGCGTCTAGGTGCTAGGACAATGATATAATTTCATTTAATACTTATCTGATTATAAAATTGTAATTGTAAATTGTAAATATTTTGAAACAATAAACAATAATAATTTTGTTCGTTTTGTTATTTTTCATTAACAATTTCTATTATTATGTTATTTTTGAGAAGTTTTCTCGAGTTTATAGTAAATAAAAACTTAAAAATGATACGCTTTAATTTTTTAACATTTACAATCGGAGACCTAAACTACGCCGCTGGCTGGCCAGTTAAAGCAAAAGTTTACAAAACCCATGTCGCTATGACTCCGCTAAGGGATTTGGCATAATTTTTATATGCACCATCTCGTTTATGTGCCTTTAAGAAAGGCGTATGTCGTGTTACCTGCTCAGCGTCAAACTGGAACGCATATTTCGGCGCGTAGAACGAAGGTCGAGTATCAAGCGCCAGGCGATATTTTTCGGTTTTTCGCCTGAATTTATAACTAGAGTATTTCCTATCGAGCGAAAAACTGTTCGAATATACGAGCAGTTTTTTCACTCGATCACACTACAGCGGTACATTTCCGTCGGCGTCAGGCGAAGCTCGGGTATCGAGTGAAAGATAATGAGTGACGAGCGACGGTTTACGCCTGAATAGATAACTCGAGCGGTTTTTTTAATAATCGGTTGTCGGTTATTTCAATATTCGAGTAATCAAGCGGTTTTTCGCTCGAGCGATCACAACACTAGAAGAAATTGCAGAAAAGGCGCTGTGCGATAGTAATCGAAACATTTACCATATGTCTTTTCGAATGAAAGCCGTGAACGCCACTGTTAATTTACAAACCGAAAACAGAAAGTGAAGTATCTGATCCTCGTTAAGAGTCCTATGGCTCAGATCCCTAGAAACGGTTAGGAAAAGGGGAACTAACACACGCACTCGTACAATAAACAATTATTATTTTTAATAAATATTTTATTGTTACAATACGTTGGGTGGGTAACATTCTATAATTCAATAGATACTAATTAAATTAAAACAAAGAGCCAAATTAAAAACAGAACTTTAATAATTTATAAAAGTTTTATGAAATTATTTATAATAAAACAGATAAATTAAAAAATATTATTTGCAAAAAAATAGTAGGTAGTTATACTATTTGAATAAATAATCACGTTTATTTTTGTTTTAATATGAAGATAAATAATAGTAGACATTTAGTTTTAATTTGAAAAAAGAAACATTTTCTTTTCATTTCTTATTTGACTATTTTAGTGATTTAAAAACATATTAATACAGGTGCACTTACGGTGATGGCCTGTTAAAAAAACTCGGATTTAAGTCAAAATAAATAACTTCATTAAAAAGATCCTTTATAGCAAGTACAAATATTTCAAACAAATAACTTTTTTAGTTCCCGAGATCTTTCAATAAGCCAATCACCTTGAAAGACCATGTGAATGCGCTGTGCCAATTTTCCTTGTGAAATGCTTCTGTTTGTCTGTACATATATTATACAGGGTAATATGAAAATATCTTATTGTATTTAAATAGGTTTAGGAGTCCCTTGGATGGCCTAGAGAACGCCTACATATTTTTTTAATATCCAATGTCTAAATCTTTAGGTAAGAACCGATAACATTACCCTACCTGCATATACATCTGTTTTCAGTTAACAACTGTATGTAGGTCAGTAGACTATACTAGCAGTGTCAATTTTAAAACGTCATGTCATTTTTCGGGATTGACACAATTTGATTTCATTGCAGGATGTGCGGATTTAAATATAATAAACAGTTTCCATAATAATACACTGTATGTGTATTTTATAAAGGTGCAACATTACATATATCATGTTTAGTGCAATTCGGAATTAATCATTAAAGTGGTAGCTGCATAAATCCTTTGAAATATCTAAAAATAAAAAATCCTATGGTTATAGTTTTTAGCCACATATATATAAACAGTATATTGCTACTACCATCTGCAATTATGTCCCCGCTATGGGCATCGAAGGGGGCGTTGTGAGTTTGCGCAGTTCGGAAATTTCCTTGTGGAAGTAAACATTCGACAGGACCGGATTTCAACTTTTTTTAATGTAAATTTCACTGGTTAGTTAGGAAAAACATTGCAATCTAAATTTCGATTAGTTCGATTTAAGACAGTGTTCGATGCATACGATTTTTGACGGTATGATGATACGACGGTGCCCTGATTGGTATAAACTTTTGGTGCCAAATTCCGTCCGAATATTTGCAACAATCGACACGATATTTTAACTTTCATCCGACGTCGTATGTTTGTTAACCTCACTTTTGTCTAAACCAAAAATTAAGACTGAATGACTATATATTGACTATTTTGGGAATTATTATCAGCTACTAATGCACCAAATTAAAAAAACATTAATTTTAAGGTTAGGTAGTGACCACATATATTGTATACGAGTGACACTATGCCTGATATTGATCCACGACTAAAAAACCACCGTGCACTTGTGTCCTTTCATCATAAACAAAACAAGCCACTAACCTACCAAACAAACAGCGAATCACCACAAATTAAAAACTCCTTCACAAAAATTGTTGTTAGATAATGAAAGTTTATAAGCACTAATATATCGACAAAAATGTGGATGAACCGCTTTTTATTCTGTAATTTGAAAAAGCATCCAGAACCAAAGACGAATAACAACAAACAAGTAATGTGGGGCCGGCTCTGACGCGATCGATAAAATTTCCACCCAACTGTGCAAACTCAATAGGCCCGCGCTATCTCCCATAGCGGGGACACTTTTTGTATATTGGAACGTTCGTATTGGCAATATACTGTTTATATATATATGTGTGTTTTTAAACCAATTATCTCGGACAGGGACGCGTCATATACGTGCACATCTACGGCGCCGTTTTCCGAAAATACGACGCCGTGGTGCAAAATACTGATAGGCGCATTTTCCCGATATGTGGTGCCTTGCCACAGGTGACTGTAGGCTCCTTTAAGGCCTTGGCGCGTCAATAATATCGGGAACCAATTTTCTTGTACTAATCTAAGTTATCTTGAAAGGTTTTTCCTCATTTCATAAGTAGATAGATAGGCTGATAAGATTCAAATTGTCTACGTGAGAATAACTGTCTTCGGTCAATCTTGGTATTTCTGTCCTTAATTATTATTTATTTCAAACTTATAGTTGTATCAAAGTTCTACTTAGCGTAAGTACAAGAATTTATTTTATTAATACAAATAAAATTTAGCTCTTAAGCCAACGTTTTCTTAAGACTTTCAAAAGAGGTATTGAGTTTTACATTTTCGAATCATACCGAATTTAAAAAAAGTAAATTACAGTAACGTACTAGGGGTATTCTAATGAAAATGGTCAATTTAAGGAACAAAACGGGAAAACCAGTTAGTGTTGAATACCACTGAACGTAGATTTCGGCCCTCTTTCATAATTTAATAAACAAAATAAATGCATGCCCGTATTTATTTTTTATTTTTTCGCAGCATATTATTGGGCCCATAATTATACACCTTTGCCCTAATTTAACCGACTTCGCATCTCTTACCGTTTCCAAAATGACAATGGTGAAGGACGAATCTGTTAGTGCATGGCCACAACGGCGCACCGCACAGCGCCCTCGCTCATAGCCTGGTGCCATAGCACCGCACAGTAGTGCCCACAACGTCGCACCGACTCTCGCTCATTTGCTTGCCTGTCGATCAGTTTGTCTCTCGACATCGAGATATAAACTCTTCCGATGAAGTAGATATTTTATACACTAATATAACCAAGTGGTATAAGTTTAAACAGAAATCAAGGTTACCAGTGCATCCTATTAACGTAAAGCGAAGATTCTATGGAGAATCTTCTAAGGAAAGATTCCCAACTTTTTTTGAATATATGAGAATGCATATAAATACTATATTTTTGTTTAAGCATATAAATAGGTACCACTTTCTTATATTAGAGTCTAAAACAATATGTTCTTCATCGGAAGAAGATAACAAAGCACAGTCCATGTTTATATGTGGTGAGGGGCGGTGCGCCGTTGTGGACACAGACTTAGGGTCCTTATTTTGTTAAAAAAATAATTCTGATTTTATTCTTAAATTAGGGATTCGCGCCAAGGAGATTCACTTTTCCCTACTTTCATGACTTGTTATGTAAATAGAAGAACTTGCTGTGACCTTACCTGTAGTTGCAAAGCTCTAGTAACAAACCCAAAAAGTACATTTTTAAACATCTTGAAATGCAAACTCATTTTCAGTAACAATAAATAAGCTCTTCGATTTTTCACGTCCCATTCGTACCAGGGTGCATTCGTGGCAGCAATAAAAAGTGCCTCGTTCTACAAAATGGAGGAGAATAGTTTTTTTTATCATCTACGTGTACTGTGCAAAAGAAGTGTTGCTTGTTGTTGGGTTCCGAAGTGTATCGACGCCGATCATGATACAATTATTTGTATCATGAATACCGATAGTATAGAGCAAGCCAGTGGGATATACAGGGTGTTATGGAATTGACGTATTATATTTAAATGGGTGACTCCTGGGGTGTCCTAGAGAAGCGCTACATATTTTTTTTAAATCGAACGTTTAAAAAGTGGGGTAATTCACCTCTAAACCCACACACAACTCCTCGACACATTCATATATGAACATATTACATTGCCCAGCTGGGTAATCAACAAATGTTCAGGCACAATGTGCCAAAATGTTTAAAAGTGTCAAACTTTAGTTTCTTATAAAAATAAATATTTAGCTTACTTAGAAAGTAAATCCAGGACGCGATTAAGGAATCCAGGGCACAGACACTTTCAGTTCTTTTTCTATTGGAAAACTTTATGCTCATCACGTGTCCTGATGATAGTGTGGGAGTGCATAATAAGTTTATCACTAAACCCCAACACTAACGCATAATTACACTTTACAATAACACACATAGAACAAGAGCACCTTAATCATTTCGCAATAGAAATAATAAAAACGCTAATTTCTACGGGCCATTAACCCTTTACTAAAGATAAAATGAAACAATTATGTTAACAATTGACAGGACCCTTTGAAATAATGGTTAGTCCGTCTTCGTCGAACTTTCTTTCCGAGAAATCACCGCTCTCTAGAGCCAGCGCGGTTGCCATTTCCGAGACTATAATTATAGAGGAAAGTAATATTATAGAAGGAAATTCGGCGATTAATGATAGTCGCTTATAAAACATCGAAAGTGGCAACGCTGTATTTTTAAATATTAGCACGATTGTCCACAATCAGCTGTTTAAAAAATGCAGATCGACATCGATCGAGAGAACCAACGTGTTATTTATTTTTTAAATTTTTAGATGTTAAATACATTATTTCCCAGACCACTCAGACAATAAGGGCGTATTTTTGTCGACACAGTAGAACTTTAAAATACTAATTCAGATTGAATGGTACTTAGATGTGTTATGTGATTATATTGTGCCGGTTTGTTTTTGTTCAAGTTACCTAGGTACTTGGCGTTTTTTATAAATTAAGTTGTTGTTAAATAAGTCCGAAAAGCTAAATAAAATTGCATTTTTTTTTCTAAAGGGTAAGTGGCATTTATAAACTTTTAAGTTGTCCAGATCTGACGGGTGTCGTTCGAATTGAACAATAAAAACTCCGCGGCGGTTCGTTCGAGTCAGTTCAAGTTTATAAATCAGAGATTGTTTCCTAGCGAACTGAACTGAACGTAAAAGTTTATAATAATGTACCCTGAAAAATAAACAACTTGCAATCTGTCAAACGGTCATTGACTTTCTAAAGAGTTTACCCTGAAGATATGACAACACTGTTGACATATGTTGCTTTATTTACCTTCCTGACAGGGGCACCACGTGGTCGTTTTTGGTTTGACATAAGGTCATGTACAGGGCATATTAAATTAAAGCGACATTTTTGGATATTTTGTTTTCATCTCAGGAATTGCCGATTTAAATATAATACATCATTTCCATAACACCCTGTATTGTTTGTCTCTGTTGCTTTTAGCTTGGATATTATTCTTTATCTTATTTCAATATTTTTACCATCATTCATTGCGCTTCATTGCAATAGAACCAATTGCCAACAACAATCAACATAATTAATTGGTGCACAAACCAATCCCGAACAATAAAATAATGTCAATTAATTTTTGATCGATTGATGAGCAATATTGAGCAATACACTGTGTCTATCGAACTATCCATAGTATTCATCGTACTATCGATAGTAATTATTTGTAACATTATTCAGGGGTGCGGGCCCCGATTCATCTTTTTTTTAGATGTTTGTACAAGGTGACCACGTATAATAATAATGTAATAATAATATTAAATAGATTGCTATACAGAGTTTCTAAAGCAGTATTTGCAAGTGAATCAAATATCATTTTAGGTCTGTTGACTTACAGGGGTTATCAAAAAGTTTTTTTAAATGATATTAACTCACTCTACGTCAAATTCTGAACTTAATTTATGTATACACTGTGTACATAAAGTAAGGAACAAATTCATTATCTAGGAATCTAAAAATATTTCGGAAAAATCCTCGGACACGTGTATAATAATTTTTAATGGCGCATTTTTTCCCATACAAACTTAATATACAAGGTGGCTCATGTAGTAGATATGACATTATCGACGATTTTTTTAAATGGGAACCCCTATATTTTAGTTCAGATCTGTAATCTCCAAGAACAGCTGATTTCAAAAACATAACACACTTAGGGCCTAAAATTCATAGTTTCGTTACTACAGGGTAAAACAAATAATTTTATTTAAGATATTTTTAATTTAAAAAAATGTAAAAAAATTAAATAAGCTATTTAATTAAGTGTTGAAATTGTCCTCCTTCTGCTGCCTGACAGTACCCCAAGCGATCAATAAATTCTTGTTGGACTTTTCTTATGGTTTCTTCTGAAATGTTCCTGCATTCTGTTGTTATTCGATTTTTTAAATCTTCAATATTGGCATTTCTGACTTTATAAACAACATTTTTCAGGTGACCCTACAAGAAAAAGTACAGTGGTGTAAGGTCTGGAGATCTAGGCGGCCATTCAACAGGCCCACGTCTTCCAATCCACTTGTTCGCAAAAAATTGGTTTATGTAATGGCTCACTACTGCTGCATAATGTGGAGGTGCGCCGTCTTGTTGGTACCACAAATTTTCATCTAGAATTCCTGGATTATTTCTACTAGGGTATAAGTTAACTAGCGTAGGGATAATAAAGTTCTGAAGAAAATGAAGATAATTTAGCCCGTTTACATTGTTGTCAAAAAAATATGGCCCAATAATTTTGTTTTTCACAATACCAGCCCAAACATTAATTTTTTGAGGATATTGAGTATGGTGCTTACGCATCCACCTGGGATTTTCTTTTGCCCAGTATCTACAGTTTTGCCGGTTCACTTCTCCATTTAATTTAAAGGTAGATTCATCCGAAAATAGGATATTTTCAACAAACAAAGGATCTAAGTTACATCTTTCCATTAATATTTGACAAAACTCCATCCTACGATCTGGATCATCTTCATTCAACTCATGAACCAATCGGATTTTAAACGGGTGCCATTTTTCTACCGTCAATAGGTTATGAACGGTCATAGCAGCCGCCCCATGATCAATCCTAATCTGGCGGACGCTGTTGTGGTGATCTTCTTCCATAGCCAATAAAATATCTAATTTCCACTGAACCCGTTTCCCGAAATTTTATTTCAAGTTTACTCACAGTTGATCTAGTAATTGGTCTTGCTGGATACTTAGTGTTAAACAAAATGCAAACTTCTTGTTGAGTATGGATCCTATCACCATATCCAATCATCATAAGAATTTCTATTCTTTGTGTTAAAGATAAACGCATCGTAACTCAATATGTTTTAAAATAAAATTTATTACTTCTAATAAACTTACTAGAAAAATACAATGTAATGACAATGACATTATCTAAATACCATAGTTACATAACAGCGAATAATGAGAAAAACATAAGTAACAGCAAATGATGGTGCGTCCATTAATTACGTAAGGCTTTCAGGTAAAATTGGGTAATGGCGGAAGGGATTGAGCCAAATGTCACGAAATCTTTTATTGGGGGAAGGGGGGTTGAAAAATCGCTAAAAACGCCTCACGTAATTAATTGATGCCTCCCAATTCAAAAAAAAATATCTTAAATAAAATTATTTGTTTTACCCTGTAGTAACGAAACTATGAATTTTAGGCCATAAGTGTGTTATGTTTTTGAAATCAGCTGTTCTTGGAGATTACAGATCTGAACTAAAATATAGGGGTTCCCATTTAAAAAAATCGTCGATAATGTCATATCTACTACATGAGCCACCTTGTATATTAAGTTTGTATGGGAAAAAATGTGCCATTAAAAATTATTATACACGTGTCCGAGGATTTTTCCGAAATATTTTTAGATTCCTAGATAATGAATTTGTTCCTTACTTTATGTACACACTGTATACCTATATATTGACAGTTGAAAATTAGCAAGGTCCAATATTTAAAAATAGCGATCTCGATTTTCTTTCATTCCTGCATTTTTAGATATTTTTAATGGTATGGGTATTGAAACTGATCGACCCCGGGTGTGTTATTCACCTGATGGAATCCATCACTCTGGCTGTAATCGTCTAATTTTGTGGTACGACCCTGTGTTTATTTGCAGGTTCTTTTAAAGTTTGGGACAACGGTAAGCTTTTACTATTTATTAGCTTTATTCTTAGTATGACGTTTTTCCCTAAGTACTGCGCTGCCAGGAATTTAAATCAAAGAGAGTTTAACCATTCACTTATTTATTACAAATTAATATTTTACCAGATACAAAGATTTTACATTATTATAATAGTAAATATATGACCTGTTTCAGAATGTTTGGCTCCTATAATTTGGCCAGTCAACCCGAACAAACCCCCTTTACCCCAATACTATGTATTATAAGTCCTTACTCCCCCGATAATCTGCAATTTAGTTTGTACGTGTACGTATTTTTTACTTAATTTACTTATCGTTTTGTTATGTAATATCACCTCAGTTTACGTACAAGTTTGGTATAATGGTACTACGTAGTATAGTGAAAAGCCGAAAGACAACTGTCGAGTAGTGGTGTCCTACTGTCGAACATTTCAAACATATAACTCAAAAAAGTGTAATAAAAATTAGAAGCCTGCTCGCTTTACGCATGTGTCACTTTTCTTCTCAAGCGAGCATTGTTTTTCATGTACTGGAAAGTCGAAAGACACTGTCCGGTAGTGGTGTCCTACCGTCGAACATTCATTCCTAATAAAAACCCATCACGCCATTTTATCTACACCTGTTATAAATTAACGTTCTACAGGCAACATCATACCAAATTATTTTAACCCTTTTTGGTAACAGTGATAACCTGCGGTTCCCCTGTTATTCATCATAGATAACTCTTTTTAGAACCCTCCCCCATTTATTTACCGCGGATTGCAGATATTATTCGAGGAAGGCTTTATTTATTATTATTACTGCGTAATAAACACCTACCTTTGTTTTCAAGAACCCACTCTAAAACTCACCCTGGATAGACAAACATATGTTTCTGAAAATGACCTACTAAATAAAACGACCATTTAAACGAAAGCAAAGTGTATTGATTTATACCAACAAGTGGTACTGTTATTTGCCGTACCTTTTAAATAATAAAATAATATATTTTTGTCTTGTAGACTTTTTAGATGAAACAGAACCGTTAATCCCGAATTTACCCTTGTAGTTTTTACTAGAAACATGCCATTTTTGTCCTGCAGACAATTTATTTGGCAAACTAACAGACAGACTGAACTTGTAGGATATTTATTTACCGAAATAGATTATAATGAGATTTGTATTAATAAATTAAAATAGAAGATAAGAAGAAGAGAGCGGCCATTTTATGTATAAATTAATTTGATTTTGGGACGCTGAATTTACTTCCGTTGTCAAAGATCCCTAGCGCATCTACATCGACAAGCCGACGTGAGCAGCCAGAAAAGTCTAACAATTAGATGGAAATTTCTTAATACGTATCTAAAGAAAAAGAGTGATATCTGAGAGTGAGTGAGAGTGAATTTAATTCGGTTGTCAAGGATTCCTAGCGCATCGGCATCGGAAAGCCGACGGGGCAACTAGAAAACTCTTAACAAGTAGAAGAAAATTCCTAAACAAAAGAATGATGTACTGAACAACCGCGTAATGGCCGCGTAAATACTTTACTTTGTGAATGGGGAAGATTTGAATGTTAAAGAGATTAATGATGCACTGAAAGAGCACTGGCAGCGAAATGACTTGATTTGAGAACGGGAAATTTTGACTCTGAATCGGGCAGCGTAACGTCTTGTATTTGCGAAAGTCAAAAATTGAATTCCCTATGAGCTTCGCGTCTCTCGCTTTTATAGGCGCACCTCTGCCTTAGTTCTGTTGCGTCACTTTATGCACCCCTATTTTATTTTTAGCCTAAGAATGTGACCACTTGAGATCCCTTCGTTGGTCCGTCACTAATATGTTAGACTTTTGGCTGTTTTAAGCTCTTTTAAAATACATGTAGGATATGCATGTATGACTGGACCTAAATATATTGGCTATTTTATTTCCTATATAGACATTTTTTTTAGCGTAAAATATACCCGGGTCCGAGCCATTTCAGTATCTCACACAAATTACGTTCAGAATTTGATGTAGAATTAGAAAATCAGTTAATATACAATGTCTCATTTAAAAAAAAGCTCTTTGACCCCCCCGGTAAATCAACAGACCTAAAATGATGTTTCATCACCTTTCAAATACTACTGAAACACTCTGTATAGCAATCTTTTTAATTTTAGTTTGTAGGTATAGCTATCGATATTTTAGCAATTTTACTATCGATATGTCGAGCTGTAGTACTAACGATAGTTTTCCATCTCTACTGATTATATTAATATTACCATATCTTGGGATGCTTGAGTTAAACTAACAATTTGTTCGAAATTTGAAATAAAAGCTCCAGCCCAAACAATGGCTTCGATTATGTTTCCATGTAACTAAAATGTAACTTATCAATTAATTTTTCTATATGAAAAGGTTAATAATAATAGTAGTAATATTGGGAAAGAATCGTTATTTTCAGAATCGAGTACACACGAATCAAGAATCGATTACTTATTCGAGTATCGCTTATAAGTACAAAAGTGAGCGCCAGAAAAGAAATCGCCTACTACCAAAAAAATTGGATATGATAATATTTTTAAATTCTTATTTCCAGGAAATTTGTTGTTCATGTTCAAATTTTTCGTTTTTACTATTAAAAATTAATAAAAATTAAACAACAACATCTGATCCATCCCAGTTTTGTTTCTTATTCAGACGCAAAACCAGTTTTCGTTTTGCAGGTAAACTAGTTCCAAATCGAATCAATCAAGAATAACGGAGTTAAATAAAAGCGCAAAGTAGTAATTGAACTCCGTACTCGATTCTCGAGACAAGTATCCGAGTATATAGTTGTTGCAGAATTATAGCGTTGACTCTTACTGCCATAAATAAACTACCTGATTAAACCCTATTGTAGACGCCTCAACCTCTTCAAAGCTCAATAAATGGGATCAGGGCCGGCTTGAAAATGTATACCACACCACATGATTTATTTTTATAATTTAAAATAAATATATAGGTATTTTTAGTTTTAGGTACCTATAATAAATGTAAAATAATGATAATAATTAATGATAATTGTAAATAATATAATTTAAAAGTATAACTATTAGGATAACAAGTCAGTACAATAAAAATTAATTAAATTCTAAGAAACTATTGTTAATTTATTCAAAATTTAACTCTGTATCACTATCACTATTTTCATCTAAGCCTAAACTTATAATTAAGGGTTGAACATTTCTAATCATACAATTCTAAGAATTTTCCACCTTAAGTACATGCTGTACACAGTTTATCCAGCTGTCTGCAGAAATGTTTCTTACTTCGTTTTTAATTAAGTCTACTACAGATGCATTTAATGTAGGAGAAATATTATTTCTCCTAATATTGGATTTTAATTGGTGCCATATTAGCTCAATAGGATTGAATATACAATAGTACGGAGGAAGACGCAACACTGTATGTCCATTTTCTGCTGCAAGTTTGACACACTCGTATTCCTCATTTATTTTAAAAGCTTTTAATACTTCTAGCAGTTCTCGTTTTTTGTAAGTTTCTTCAAAATATAAATCATTTTCAATCATAAAATTTTAAATTTCTTCTTTTGTATTATTAGAATTGGGAATGATTTTTGCTTGTCGACTATGATAACTAGCATTGTCCATTACAATGACGCTATTTTCAGGTATATTTTTAAGGAGTTTATTAATTTTCAAAAAGTTGTGCGTTGCTATCTTGATGGTAATCTAAAGAAGAATTGTTATGTTTTTAGCTGAAAGGAATAGACAATTTGGAACAAACCCGTTCTCTCAACCAGCATGTAATATTGTGATTCTTTTGCTTTTTTTTGATGGTGCGGTGCCTTGGTTTAAAATTTTTTGGAACAATCATCCCCACCTTTTCTTGGAGTGTCATGGGTATCGAACCATGTTTCGTGAAGGTAAATAATTGGACGATTTTCTTCTCTAAATTGTTTAACACCTGTTAAATATTTAAGTCTCCATTCCCGTAAACGTTGAGATTCCACTAATGTTTGTCTTTTATCAATGCTTCGGTATTTAAAACCCATTTTACGCAATATTTTCCTAAGGCTTGAAAGGCTACAAGAGATATTTGTTTCGTCTTTAATCAGCCGCTCTTTGAGGGAAATCAAAGTGGGTACAGTTTGTGCCTCATACATTTGGTAAATCTTTCTTCTTAATAAATCCATGTCATTTTCGTCAATGCTTCTAAATGTGCCAGAATAACTCCAATTTTTTCTAGGATTAACAGGTTTAAGTACTATGTCTCTTACCGAAGATAAAGGAGTTTTTGTCAAAGTAGACGTCTCTGCTAAAGCATCCATCGAATTAAAATTTCTACTCAACAACGATTGATACACATTTTTAATTATTAGTTTGGCATCGGTAGATAAATGCTTTCTTTTAAAAATGACACTTGGAGATGCCCCCCTATCAGCACAATTCTAAGGACGCCGCATTCTACCACTAATAAGCCTAACTAAAAATTAATCGCCGGAAAACCACTAAAGATTAAAATTATTAAAAATCACTTTGTATTTATATATGCATCAGGCATAGGTATAAATTGAATTTGTATACCTGGTCCGGCTCTGTTCGAGAAGGTTTTAAAATTTGGGATTTCCTTATTTATTTTATGGTCGAAGGGATAATGAGGTTTTATTGCAGTCAAAAGATCAACGGTATAATTCTGCTATAATACTATACAGCGAACACATTAATGAAATCGAGTTCTCCTGATTCTTGTACTCGAGTATCGGCATCACTAAAATAATACAGTAATAGGCAGAATTTATGATGCACATTTTTATTGTAAGATTTCAACCGTTAAAGCCGTATTAGAGTCGGCAATTTTTTCTCTTGCGCCTGCAATGGCAATTATAATTGCACGTATTCATGCGCAGGAATCCGTTTTCGATCAGCTGACACAATACTTCTTGCATTTCGAGCGCAATGCAAGAAGTATTGTGACCCCCCCCCCCCCCCCAAACCATCAATTTAACACGAAAAATACCATATATACCATATATATCGGTTTGACTAACGCGGCAGAGTATTACTTTTCGTAACTTTTCAATGCATAACACCCCCCCCCCAACGAAATTTGACCCCCCAAACCAAAGTTCTGGATCCGCCTTTGTGACGAATACTAGGATGGTAACTGACGATAACTGGGACAGTCACTTTTTTGCATGACGAATAATGGTACATGAAAATAATAATTCTGAATTTGAAGAAAATAACATTTGTAATTTAAATAAAGTGTATTTGTCTAAAAAACATAAAAGATAACTTAACTTACTTATCATTAGAATGATTTTTGCACAAAAACACTAATATATGAATTTCATACTTTTCATACTTTTATATTGCGAACATCGTCTTATCGTGACGAATACTGGGACATTTACCTTAAGTGATCGATCAGACAATAATTGGAAATTAATATTTGAAGAAGCAAGCAAATAAATCATGGCAAATATTTATAACGTATACTATAAAGAAGAGGCGACTAATTAACTAATAATAATAACCGTCAGAAAGACATTTTGAGAAAAAAGCCATAGTTTTGAATTTTCGGGAAGAACCCAACTGCGGAATCATCACAGTGTATTTAGTTATTTTCCACTTAATAAATTATTGTTTGAGCATGCCTATGGTTTTTATACATTTTTCTCCGCTCGCTCTTCATACGGAAAAGTTCAAATATACCTACACTGCCAAAAATGCATTTACCAATGTCGTGGGCTACAAAATTGGGGCTACTATAACGCAACTCTCTATGTTGTTCTAACTGAACCTATGAATTATCACAAATTATTTAAGAACGCTACAATAATTCAGGTTCTTTTGGTTCGCCTCAACCCAGAAAGAGACTTTTTATCAACATTTTAAACATATTTGGGATTACACTGAGCGAAATCTGGAGTTGATATAACTCAAATATGAGTTGTCCTAGACCGAAATGTGTTGCTAATAGGGGACAGCAAATAAATAAAACTCTGAATTACGGCAACCAAATCGAAAAATTGCATCAACTCACTAGTCATAAGTTATTATAGCACAGAAGTCGGACTAGATTAATTCATGATTCGAGCTATCAAAACTTTGCATTTAAGTTGGTCTAGCTTACGATGGTGGCTGAAATAACTCACTCTTTGGGCTACCAGAGTCCAAATTTTGGACTACCAGTACCTAAATTGTGGACCATCGGAACTCAAAATATTATATATATTATATATAACAAAGACTCTACTTTAAGAATATACTTAAAAACAAAAAATAACATTTCATGTGTAACACATGTACAAATCTTAAGTAAATACGTATACTTATAAATAATAAGGCTCCATTCCAATAATAACAGTTTGTATGCATCTCCCTCCTGTCCCTCCATTTTACGCCAACTGACCAAAATTATGCAAAAACACAAATTTTCACGCACAGAGAGCAAAAATGGAAGATCCCGGAAACGGCGCAATGGCAAACAGGTGCCTCTACGCGCGATCGAAGGAAAATGGACTAATAACAATGGAATGAACCGCGCTAAATCTGCACGAGTACGAATCCGGAACTTTCCGTGACCTTACGACCGGTAATTTACCCTCGATATGAGGTTTTGTAGCACGTTTTCTGGGTTATTTTAAATGAATCCTGAATTATTCCAACCCAAAAACTGAGTTAGGGTAACTCATAAAATAGTTACAAGATGAGGGATTGTGGTAATCCCAAATATTTTAAAAATGTTGATAAAAAATCTCTTTCTGGGTTGAGGCGAACCAAAAGAACCTGAATTATTGTAGCGTTTTTAAATAATTTGTGATAATTCACAGGCTCAGTTAGAACAACATAGAGAGGTGGGTTGCAGTAGCTCCAATTTTGTAACCCACGACATTGGTAAATGCATTTTTGTCAGTGTACCACAATCCCTTATCAAAACGCTACAATAATTCAGGTTCTTTTGGTTCGCTTCAACCCAGAAAGAGATTTCTTATCAACATTTTAAACATATTTGGGATTACCACAATCCCTTATCGAAACGCTACAATAATTCAGGTTCTTTTGGTTCGCTTCAACCCAAAAAGAGATTTCTTATCAACATTTTAAACATATTTGGGATTACCACAATCCCTTATCAAAACGCTACAATAATTCAGGTTCTTTTGGTTCGCTTCAACCCAAAAAGAGATTTTTTATCAACATTTTAAACATATTTGGGATTACCATAATCCCTTATCAAAACGCTACAATAATTCAGGTTCTTTTGGTTCGCTTCAACCCAAAAAGAGATTTCTTATCAACATTTTAAACATATTTGGGATTACCACAATCCCTTATCAAAACGCTACAATAATTCAGGTTCTTTTGGTTCGCTTCAACCCAAAAAGAGATTTCTTATCAACATTTTAAACATATTTGGGATTACCACAATCCCTTATCAAAACGCTACAATAATTCAGGTTCTTTTGGTTCGCTTCAACCCAAAAAGAGATTTCTTATCAACATTTTAAACATATTTGGGATTACCACAATCCTTTATCAAAACGCTACAATAATTCAGGTTCTTTTGGTTCGCTTCAACCCAAAAAGAGATTTTTATCAACATTTTAAACATATTTGGGATTACCACAATCCCTTATCAAAACGCTACAATAATTCAGGTTCTTTTGGTTCGCTTCAACCCAAAAAGAGATTTTTTATCAACATTTTAAACATATTTGGGATTACCACAATCCCTTATCAAAACGCTACAATAATTCAGGTTCTTTTGATTCACCTCAACCCAGAAAGAGATTTTTTATCAACATTTTAAACATATTTGGGATTACAACAATCCCTTATCAAAACGCTACAATATTTCAGGTTCTTTTGGTTCGCTTCAACCCAAAAAGAGATTTTTTATCAACATTTTAAACACATTTAGGATTTCATCTTGTAACTATTTTATGAGTTATCTGAACTCAGTTATTGGGTTGGAATAATTCAGGATCCATTTAAAATAACCCAGAAAACGTGCTACAAAACCCCATATCGAGGGTAAATTACCGGTCGTAGGGTGCAGCTCGTGGCGCGGTTCATTCCATTGTTATTAGTCCATTTTCATTCGATCGGCACCTGTTTGCCGTTGCGCCGTTTCCGGGATCTTCCATTTTTTGCTCTCTGTGCGTGAAAATTCGTGATTTGCATAATTTTGGTTAGTTGGCGTAAAATGGAGGGACAGGAGGAAGATGCATACAAACTGATATTATTGGAATGGAGCCTTATTACTTATAACTATATTAATATTATAATATTATTAATACGTATTTACTCAAGATTTGTACAGTGTTACACATGAAATGTTTTTCGTTTTTAAGTGTATTCTTAAAGTAGAGTCTTTGGGAGCCCTTACAAATTGTTTTTTATTTCATTAATAAAGTTATTAAACCATTGTTCTTATATTATTTTCTTCAGAACCAGTGTATGTTATATATATATATATATAATATTTTGAGTTCCGATAGTCCACAATTTAGGTACTGGTAGTCAAAAATTTGGACTCTGGTAGCCCAAAGAGTGAGTTATTCCAGCCACCATCGTAAGCTAGAACAACTTAAATGTCAAGTTTTAATAGCTCGAATCATGAATTAATCTAGCCCGACTAGTAACGCATCACAATTTACATACTGGTAGCTACGGTAGCCTATCAATAATTTAAGACGGTGGGGCGTGAACGAATAGTGAGTTGATGCAATTTCTTCGATTTGGTTGCCGTAATTCAGAGGTCTGGGCTGTCCCCTATTAGCAACACGCTTCGGTCTAGGACAACTCATATTTGAGTTATATCAACTCGAGATTTCGCTCAGTGTAGGCAAACAATAACATGCCGAATTGATGAGCTACTCTTTACTTAAAGTTAAAAATTCGCTTTGTACCAGAATTATAATTTTCTTTAAATCTAAGGAATAGTACTTACGATAATATCCAAAATTAATCCAATTATAAAAGCAAAACCAGCTGCCACAGAAAGCGGAATGATCAAATTTACTTTTAGATATTCATTGTTACAGATGCGAAATGCGCTAAAATCCTCAAAATGTATTACTATTTACTGGTAATTTATTCTTATTTATTACTTGACAAGTTTTTAAGAGACCGTCCTAAAAGCCGTATAAAAGCCGTATTAGAGTCGGCAATTTTTTCTCTTGCGCCGGCAACTATAATTGCACGTATTCCTGCGCAGTAAACCGTTCTCGATTAGCTGGAGCATTGTCAACAGTCAGAACAGCAGTTGGTACTGTCGAAATCCCTAAAATACCCCCAGAATTAGAGATGGGCAAACCTGTTCGTTTTGATTACCAGTTAAAGCAGCTACTGCTATTTACAAATAGGAGGTGCAAAAAGTTGCTACGAATTAGCAGTCCATAAGTTTAATAAAGAATATGAATTGCAAATATAAGTACCAGTGGGTTTAAATGGCCATTAGCTGTTCATACCTGCTTCGACCAAATAATAAATAGTTAAAAATAACAGAATAATCCATCTCTATCCAATTGCACCGGCAATGGCAATTAAAATGGCGCGTGTCCCATTTCTGGCAATGAGAGACAGCTGATCGGGAACGGTGTACTGCGCATGAATCCTTGCAATTATAATTCCCTTTGCCAATTGTGTTAACTTATTATTATTGTGTTAACTTGACGATATTAAATCTCAAACATGAGAAGATTGGAGAAAATCCAGCAAATTATCAAAAATTTATTTGTGGATATTTTCGATAAAAAGATTTTCTGCAGCAAAATCCTGAAATACTTGGCAAATAATTTTATGTATACAGTATGTCCACGGATGGGGTTTACAAGAGGACAAATGGACTAAAAATTGAAAGATACGAAAAAAAGTCACTCTTAATAAACGTTTTTGCTTGTCTAGAAAATACGATTCATCATAAGAAACTTCAATATTTTATACAGGGTGGGTAAAAACTGCAAAAATGTTATTTTGCTTAAGAGTAAACATACTTTATTTTGAAAGATACGAAAAAAGTCACTCTTAATGAATGTGTTTTCTACACAACAAACCGAAGTTCATTAAAAGGTTTACCTATGTAAAAATTATTTCCCAAAAAGTATTCTCTGGCACACCTCTGACTGGTGAACCTAGTTAAAATAATAATGACACTTAAGGTGAAAGGTACTTGTTATCAATGTCTTTATTTTATGAAGTTATTATTTAAGTAGAAATGCTATCTACTGAACAAAGAGTTTTTATAATACAATGTTATGGGGATGGTCAAGTTTCATACTGCTACGTCATGGAACAATTTACCGAGAAATTTGTAGGAATCCCAATAACTAGGATGGCAATCTGCAAGTTAATAAAAAAGTTCAAGAGAACTGGTTCGGCTGTGGCCCTCAAAAAAAAGAAGAAATACGACCATGATGATGCTACAGTCTGAGTGCTTCATTCTGTTGAAGAAAATCCTATGACGTCCCTTTGAAATCGTGTTACTCAGTTGGAAGTTGTGAAAGAAGATTCTTAAAGCAAATAAATTGTATCCGTATAAACCGCACTTTAATCAAAGATTGGAAGAGGGAGACGACGCGAAACGACTTGATTTTTGCCTGTGGATAGGAGACAAAATTTCAGCAGATTCCTAAAGCAAATAGATTGTATCCGTATAAACCGCACTTTAATCAAAGATTGGAAGAGGTAGACGACGCGAAACGACTTGATTTTTGCCTGTGGATAGGAGACAAAATTTCAGCAGATTCTTAAAGCAAATAGATTGTATCCGTATAAACCGCACTTTAATCAAAGATTGGAAGAGGGAGACGACGCGAAACGACTTGATTTTTGCTTGTGGATATTAGACAAAATTTCAGCAGATTCCTAAAGCAAATAGATTGTATCCGTATAAACCGCACTTTAATCAAAGATTGGAAGAGGGAGACGACGCGAAACGACTTGATTTTTGCCTGTGGATAGGAGACAAAATTTCAGCAGATTCTTAAAGCAAATAGATTGTATCCGTATAAACCGCACTTTAATCAAAGATTGGAAGAGGGAGGCAACGCGAAACGACTTGATTTTTGCCTGTGGATAGGAGACAAAATTTTAAGTGGAAATGTTAATTTTTATAAATGTATCATGTTTTCTGATGAAAATACATTTTCAACAAATGGAACCGTTGCAACCCAGCACGTTAGGTACTGATCTTTAGAAAATCCCGAATTCAGAATTATGACGAGAAGACAATATTTCACAAAAGTGAACGTGTGGTATGCGATATCCATCCATGGCATTATAGGGCCATATTTTCTTGATAACACGTGCAATAGATTATCATATTTAGAAATGCTGGATACATTTTCAATGATGAACTCGAAAATCTACCATTAAATTTTCGACAAAATATGTATTTTCAGCAAGATGGTTGTTCAACCCATTTCGCTCGTGAGGTTATAGAATGGCTTGATCGCAGATTTGGTCCAAGGTGGATTGGCAGTTATGGCCCAGTTTTGTGGCCCCCAAGAAGTCCCGACTTAACCTTGGCCGATATGTTTTTATGGGGCCGTTTAAAACAAATTGTTTTTGCAACCGCAATACCAAATGATATTGAAGTGCTGAAGGGCAGAATTATCCAGGCTGTCCAATCTTCACTTATTTGAGAAAGTAATTAGAAAAATGTGTCGAGTAGGGGGGGGGGGGGGGGGGGGGTTGGAGTCTTTGAATTATGTTATAATTACTTCATTAAATAAAGACATTGACAACAAGTATCACCTATTCATTATTCAAGTAAAAACGTTTATTAAGAGTGACTTTTTTTCGTGTCTTTCAAAATAATTACTCTTAAGCAAAATAACATTTTTGCAGTTTTTACCCACCCAAAAATTGAAGTTTCTTATCATGAATCGTATTTTCTAGACAAGCAAAAACGTTTATTAAGAATGACTTTTTTTACGTATCTTTCAATTCTTAGTCCACTTGTCCTCTTGTAAACCCCACCCGTTGGCATACTGTATAAGTAATTTCAAACGATTCTAAAATATCCAAAAAAACGGCGCTTCCGGGCCTCTTCTAGGGCGCTCCTTTTCTGATAAGTAATTGCTGTCATTTAGAACAGCACCTTTTCTAGTGCTCCTCCTATTCTAATTTGTACTTACTTAAGTATATCGACATGTCTTTTAATTATTTTTATCAGTCTGTTCCAAATAATCTGTTGGTAATACTTGTCATGCGGTAGGCCTCCAGCAACGGTATATTGTTCAAAATCCGCAGAAATTTCTACAAAGTAAAACATTTATTTATTTTAATAACTCATTTCTACCGTTACACCTCCAATTCAAATATAAATTTGAATTAAATCCAGGAAGATACGGCTTATGTTCACAGTCTTTGAAGAATAAACAATTCACATTCTTAGGTAGGATCTATTACTCTAATATGTCAATTTTTTTGAACGTATTTATTATTTAAAAAACAAGACTCTCCTCTTCGTTGGTTAAATCTTTAAAGTTATAAGGAGTTTGCTCCACAGATGGCAACATTTTTAAACTGAAATTAAATTTTTTGAGAAAAATTAACATTTTGGTAGAATTTTTAGTATAACGAATGAATTTAGGCGATAAGTATTTTATAAACAAATAGATTTACGGTGGTGGAATCGACTTCGGTATATATATACACGGTGTTAAAAAAAGGTCGGTACCCCGGAATAACTCCGGTGCATCGCATTGCAGCGGAAAATAAAGTTGTTTGGTTTTGAAGGAGGAATAGTTTGCAATTTAACCCCCCCCCCCCCCTCTCAACACCCGGGCGCGGGTGGGGATAAGTAAGATTTTCAAATGGAACCCCATATTTTTTATTGGACTATCGTATTCTAAGACCAAAAACAAACATCTTTTGTCCCAAATTTTTTTTTAACCAATAATCACTATGAGAAAGGCAAAATCAGAACCGTGCGAAAATAAAGTTTTATCCCGGAAATACTCTTTTCCTCTGTCTTGTACTAAAAAATGCCCGTGGAATACAAACAACTTTTTCCACTTTTATTTTGGTCGGAGAACACGATACGCCAATAAAAAAATATGGGGTTCCATTTGAAAATCTTAACTTACCCCCACCCGCGCTCAGGGGTTGAGGGCTTGGGGGTGGGGGTGGTTTAAATTGCAAACTATTCCTCCTTCAAAACCAAACAACTTTTTCCCTAAACATTTTCCGCTGCAATGCGATGCACCGGAGTTATTCCGGGGTATCGACATTTTTTCAACATCCTATATAAACTGCTGGCCATTTGCTTTCGAGCAAGAAAAATTTCGCCTAAATTTAAAAGTTAATATTTTCTGAACCAGATATGACATCGATCTCCGGTTTTTAATGGTTGATAGATTTGTCCCTTAGGAAACGATTGCCAAAGTTGGATTGTCTTAAACTATTAGAAAATTATATACAGGGTGTTAAAGAGGATGATGATTTTTGCTCCAATTTCAATAGCATGTAACTTTCACAATAATATTTTTAAATTTTATCACTGTACGTCAATTGAATCACTGGTTCATAGCAAAGAAAGTGATCTGTCAAATTTTTGATATCTGCTATATTTTAAGAGATACCGATTTTTTTGAAAAACTTTGCTTTTTTAAACTTTTTGTTAGCTAGATCCCACTGTGCGTTGTATCGTGCAAACTTTGCAAGTGATTATTATACCTTATGAAAAGCTTGTTTATGTTCAGTAACAACAATTGTACTTAAATGTTATAATGTGCAGTGGCGTACTTATAATCACTTATATGTCTATGCTTTATGAGTATCTCACAATTTTTTTGTATTGGAAAGTACTCGCCCCTAGATTAGGCAAGTTTTTCCTTATTTTTTAGTTTTTCATATCGCGTTACAGGTATACTATACAGTGTCTACAAAATTTTAAAAAAGATAATTTTTTTATTTAATTGTTTGAAAAAATTTATTTATTAATTCCTAATTTTCTAACACACGGTTAGCTTTGTTGCTAAACGCATTAGCATGGCTGACTTGATATTGTTTTTTTTTCGTGATAATCTCGATTCAAATTAATACACTCGGATGGGCGGGGTTTGGTTTGACGGCAGCTAGTGATATTTAATATTAAAAATTTCAATGTAAGTTTAATTTTATGAATAGTGTCGTGTTAGAAAGTTAGAAATTAATAAATAAATTTTTTCAAACAATTAAATAAAAAAAATATCTTTTTAAAATTTTGTAGACACTGTATAGTATACCTGTAGCGCGATATGAAAAACTAAAAAATAAGGAAAAACTTGCCTAATCTAGGGGCGAGTACTTTCCAATACAAAAAAATTGTGAAATACTCATAAAGCATAGACATATAAGTGATTATAAGTACGCCACTGTACATCACAACATTTAGGTGCAATTGTTGTTACTGAACATAAACAAGCTTTTCATAAGGTATAATAATCACTTGCAAAGTTTACACGATACAACGCACAGTGGGATCTAGCTAACAAAAAGTTGAAAAAAAGCAAAGTTTTTCAAAAAAATCGGTATCTCTTAAAATATAGCAGATATCAAAAATTTTACAGATTACTTTCTTTGCTATGAACCAGTGATTCAATTGACGTACAGTGATACAATTTAAAAATAATATTGTGAAAGTTACATGCTATTGAAATTGGATCAAAAATCATCGTCCTCTTTAACACCCTGTATATAAAACTTTCTGACAGTTGAAGACAATCCAACTTTGGCAATTGTTTCCTAAGGGACAAATCTATCAACCATTAAAAACCGGAGATCGATGTCATATCTGGTTCAGAAAATATTAACTTTTAAATTTAGGCGAAATTTTTCTTGCTCGAAAGCAAATGGCCAGCAGTTTATTATAATATCGTTTCTGTTTCATTTTATGAAATTGCTTCCATGGCCAACTGACTAAAAAGAGTGATATTCAGTTATTAACACTGACTTATGGGGTGCGCAGTAAAAAGTAAATTTTGAGTGAAAAAATCGGTTGGTGCGCACGGTTTTCCGGTCATATTTTTAAAGGTTGCTCGTCGGTTGTCTTGCGCACAATGTTGTCGCCGTCATATAGGCAACCCCGCCGTATTGGTGCCAGTTTGGTTGCCAACCAACGACGTGAACCAACGACAATCGTCCAGAACCGTCGTAGGGATGTAACGATATTAAAAATATATCGATACGTGGACAATAGATATCAAAATTAATTCTGAAAGTGGCTTTTCAGTAATGGCCACAACGCCTTCATTTATGCCAGAAAATAGATTGTTTATTTCCCAGTAAAGAAGGTCTTGATGCGTCAAAATATTGCACTGTAATCATTTTGATTAAGGGCGAAGTAGGGTCCTTTTCGCCGGTCAATGTAAATAGTTTATCAGTCCGCATTGCGCATGACATCTGACGATCAGTTTTGTTTACATGCGCGAGGCCATAAATTTGCCACTTTTGCTTTTAGAGTTTGACTGTTCGTCGATAAGGTCGGTCAGAAAATTAGTCATAATTGCTTAACCGAATGAAATATCAAAAAATCTCTGATCATGTTTCTTATTCAGAATATAAGATGCTTTAACATAATTGTACTTATTTTTGCGACTTGTTTAAAGTTAACTTCTTATTCTGACCTGCACTGTATGATATTTTAATTCTACCTTATTACTTTTAAATTCATTTTGCGAGAAAGGATACTTTTTGCAAATATTTCCTGCAAATCTGATTTTAAGAGCTGCGTTTAATCACAGGTTGCCTAGCAGGCACTATTTTATGCGAACGTTTGGCCAAATACACTTAATTTCTTTCTAATCTAAAACTAGATTCGTAAAGTCAAAGGATCGGAAAACAGTTAAAAATATAATATTATAAAAATAATAATAACAATTTCAAATATAAACAATTTTCAAATTTTTGTCACATATCTTCCCGAAACTTGTCGATACCCCAATCGACATTCAGACAATCTAAATATCAATAAATTAACCAAAAAACTTTATTATTAACGGCTAAAACTTCACGAGAAGAAATATTGATCAGCTGATGACTCTCGTCTCTTTCTAACCTGCCAAAAAGCGGCATATTTTTAAATTAAGTTGATGCAACATAGATTGCTCTAATTGCTAATTTAGGTTTGTTTGGAATCCTCCTCTTAAACAATAAACTTATTCAGAAAATAACAATGTGGTCACTTTTTTGGCCCGCCGCACACAAGCGAATTTCAGGTAAAAACTGATCAAATAGATAAAACCAAAGTTATAATTATGTCGTAAAATAATTAGCCTTTAATTAAGAAACAACCAGGTTGTCATAAATCATCCCTGTTATATTTATATTATGGTCAATCTTAAAATTATTTCAGTTCTAAGTTTGATTTTCTAGTGTGGTGAGTCAATTAAATTAGAGTGGTTGAAAAAAATCAGTGTATTTAGTTCTGTTATTCCGCTATGTTTTTGTGAAAATTTTGAAAATCCATCATGGAGCCGATTGCTGGTGGTAAGTACAATCTTATTAATTTTTTAAATTAAAAATATTTGCACTAGTACTTTTGATTTCATATATTTTGTTAACATAAGTTAAAATAAATGAAACAATTTTTTAAAAAATTTTGTATCAGGCAAAATGTAAAAAAGGGCTCGTTGGAACGCGACCAAACTATTTGTTTACTATTCTTTGAAGGGTCCTGAATAAGGTCCAACTGAGAGTTGCTGCGGCAAGTTGCGACCTTGCCGAAAGTTGAATTTAAAAAAAAAATTGTTAGGTACATTTTTACAAATATGTGATTAACACATCGAACCAATTTTGAATAACTTTATTATTACTAAACCGATTCCATGCAACATACATAGTTTCATGGAGAATTAAACATACTTTTAAACAGGCGAAAAAAAAATTCCGATATTTTTCAAAATGGTGGCTTTTTTTTTCTGAGTATACAGTGAGTCCCAGAAGAAATGTCTTAATTCATTTAAAATTCAGCTCGTACCCGTCGATTTTGATTTTTTAATTTTTTTTTTGTGGTAATTTCATGTATACAGGGTAGCTCAAAAATAAGTTACGACCATCAACTTCATTTTTTCAAATGAAAACATATATTTTTTATTTCATTTTTGAATTTTGCATTGAATTCTAAGCATGTTTCATGTACCATGTCCTATACATAAACTCAACAGTTATTGAAAAAATTAGGATTGAACATATCTATAAGTAAGACCTGTTTATTAAAAAAAACACAACAAAATCAAATTAAATATTGAAAATGTGCGCCATTTACGGCTTGACAATATCCAAGACGATCAATAAACTCTCTTTGCACGTTTCCAACCATTTCCGGATTTATGACACGCACTTCTCTTCGGATCCTTTCTTTCAACTCCTGTATATTGTTTGGCCTGTTAACAAATACTTTTGATTTGAGGTAACCCCACAAAAAAAAGTTCAGCGGAGTTAGGTCTGGCGACCTAGCAGGCCATTCGATAGGTCCTCTCCTTCCAATCCACCGATTGGGAAAGGTTTCATCCAAAAATGTGCGCACAGTGGCCGCATAGTGCGGAGGAGCACCATCTTGTTGGAATATCAGTTCTTCGTCAGCGGAGTCTGGATCCAATGGATTCGGAAATAAAGCCACTAATGCTGGAATTAATTCTAGTTGGAGAAATTCGAGATATACTTGTCCAGTTAAAGACTGTTCAAAGAAAAATGGACCAATTACTCTTTCGCGTACGATTCCACACCAAACATTTATTTTCTTAGGGTACTGGCTGTGAACCTCTATCATCCAATGCGGATTTTCTGTTGCCCAATATCGACAATTTTGTCTGTTCACATTACCATTCAAATAGAACGTAGCTTCATCCGAAAAAATAATATTTTTTACTAAATTATTATCTAGATTGCACATATTTTGCATGCGTTCGCAAAACTCACTTCGCCTATCGAATTCATCTTCAAATAACTCATGCACTGGAATAACTTTGTATGGGTGATATTTGTGCTTTTGAACTACTCGGTGAACACCAGATTTCGGCATGTGTAAATCGACCCCAATGTGCGACAGGGGAGTACATGGATTTTCTTCCAAGGAAATCAAAACGTCAAGTTGTTCATTTTCATCTCGAGTAGGACGACCAGATTTAGGCAAATCTCTAACATGACCGAAATCTCTAAACTTAGCCTCTATTCTACTCACCATCTTTTGACATATGGGAGGACGATCAGGATGGATTTCATTAAATAATTGGGCTGTTTCTATTTGAGTACGTGTTTTATCACCAAACCCAACCATGCATAGAATTTCAATTTTTTCCCGTTCCGTTAACTTCACCATTATTGTGAAAACCGCAACTTTGAAACTACGCTTGACAATAATTATACTTATTTAAAATAAAATTGTCATACAGTTTCTATGGAAACAAACTCTTACTTATTATGGAGCCCAAAATGCCATATTGCCAGAAGATTTGATAGATCGTTGGATTCCCTAAATGATATGTTCAATCCTAATTTTTTCAATAACTGTTGAGTTTATGTATAGGACATGGTACATGAAACATGTTTAGAATTCAATGCAAAATTCAAAAATGAAATTTGAAAAAATGAAGTTGATGGTCGTAACTTATTTTTGAGCTACCCTGTATACATGAAATTACCACAAAAAAAAAATTAAAAAATCAAAATCGACGGGTACGAGCGTTTTTTGAAAAAACTTACCGCTGAATATTAAATGATTTTAGACATTTCTTCTGGGACTCACTGTATAAATTTTTACAAAAAGGTTTGTCAATTTTTTATTGTTCTTGCAGGATCCATAGCAAAATCAGTATCTTTCACAAGGATACAGCTCGTGGAATAGTTAAGAGGCTGGCCATCCAAAAGCGCTAAAGAACAAAATGAATATTTGGAAAAACAAAAATAGTATCATTCAGAAATTTTGGTATTTTTTGACGAACCCTTAGTCGGGAAAAAAGTATGAGCGAGAGTGATTCAAATAATAGTTTAGATGAGGATGATGAATAATAGGTACTATTTGTATGATATATATGTATATACAATTGTAATTGTACGTTAGTTTTAGTATAGTATACATTTACCCTTGACCTTTACTGCAATAAATCAATTACCTGTCTAAACCCCATTGTGTAGGTCAAAACCCAAAATATTCAAACCGCAATAAATGGTAGTCTCGAAAATATACCTATCTGCATATTGATTTTTTTTTAAATTTTAATTAAAGAGACACCTACTTAAAATGATAACAATTATTAATTATAATTAGGGATGCAGGTAAATAAAATTAGTAAAGATTGTTCCACGAAAAATTGATATAACATAATGACCGCAGTAAAAGTACCTGGGGCGATCCCATTGTTTATGACCGTTTGTTATTATTATGTGGAAAGGACCGGATTGTAATAATTATAATTAAATATAGGCACATCAGGTAGGTTAGGTTGCTTAATTTATATTTAAATATCGTTTTGTGGTAAAATTTGTTAGTTTTTGAGGAATGGTTCAAGAATTGTCTTTTACCAAACATTCCTCAGAACAGCGTGATAGTAATGGACAATGCGAGCTATCACAGTCGCCAATTACATAAAGCTCCAAGCTCAAATAATACAAAATTGGAGATTCAGAACTACATGGCGGCGAATGATATATATTTTGAAGAAAGTTATAAAAAAGTGATCTTTTAGAAGTTTTAAAGACATTTTGTATAAAAAAAGTATATGTTTGTGACACATTGGCAGAAGAAATTGGACATACAGTGCTACGGCTCCCACCCTATTATTGCATTTTTAACCCCATAGAGCATATGTGGCACCAGTTAAAATCACTGGTTAGGTCTGAAAATATTTCTCCGACTTTAAGTTCTAGTGTTGTAGAATTAATACGAAAATGCTTTAATGATATTCCCCCAGGTAGTCGGAAAGATTCAGTCCGTCACGTAATAACTGTAGAAAATTCGTATATTAGTCTGGATCGTATAATTAATCCAATTATAATTAATTTTGATGGGGATAGCGATAGCGAAACAGAACTATCTATAGAATGACATTATAAATGTAAATAAATATGACTAGTAATCTTTAAAAAAAATGTTATTTCATTTGATTACATTAATATAATCATATCATTACTTATTTTTCTTAGTCCGTCCCTTCATACTTCACTTGTTTATTGCCAAGCTCTTGTCGACACAATGGGATCGACCCAGGAAATCATTAAGTCGTATCCAATTTTCGTGAAACATACTGTACCTCTCCGGCTCTGCCCAATGTGGATCATTGTATGATGATAAGGGTGACAATTAGGGTTTTATGGCATGAATGGGTTTCAAAAACTTATTTATATGAAATTTATGAACATTTCCCTACGTCTCATGTTGCCATGATAATCTTTTTGGCCACGATTCTGTCGAAATTCGCCTGTGTGCGCCGCCGTGCATTTACTTACCATTTAGGTGTTGTATCAATAATGCCAATTGCAGCTTGTATAATAACGCAAAATATATGATATTAAAATTGAAAGCTATGGTACCCAATAAAGCGATTATTGACTCACCAACCAAAGCTATTACAACAAATATCTTTTGTAATGGGAAACTATTGAATAGTGTCAATGTGTAGTCATATTTAGTCCAGCGATGGACATAAAACATTAAACTACCGGTGACGATTAACATTATTGTTATTAAAGCGTTTATTTCCTCTCGCGCTGCCGACTTTAATATTTGGGACTTCGTTTCTGGATCGAAACAATCGAGCGAGAAAAAAAATTGCCTTTGAAGATTGACCATGCTTTTAATATCCATAATTTTTATTGAAGATATAAGAGATGTAAGAGCCTAAAAAATGCAAAAGTTTAAAGTGGTGGAATAAGACAAACCGCACCAGAAGAAAAAAACAGTGGAAAGTAGTGTTCGGCCGATACCGATATAAATATCGGTATATTTTGCCGATAATCCCAAGTAACACGGATTGTCCAAAATTTTTTTTTTTAAATCTAATCATTGACAGGGATAACGTTGCGACAACCCCCGCATCGCTGTAATCCGGCTTTTAAAATCTGCAGCTCTTTGATTTTCATCTGCATGTGTAATAACCTTAAAACGGCATAATTTTATAACTAAATTTTCCAAAGTTACTAGTGTGCTTTCAAACTTTGCTAAATATTATATTTAAATGCCATTTTTATTGCCAAACTACAGCTGGAAGTAATAGTCAATTGAATAGTACCATTATTTTGCAGAAAAAAGCTATTTTATGGACAATGCCAGTGGCGGAACTTCAAAATTTGGCCCCCCGCGCAAAATTATTTAGTAGGCCCTATAAAATGATTTATTTGGTTTAGCTGGAATAACGTAAATGGGTAAATTATAGATATATGTAGATGTTACTCCATAAGAATAAAAAATTAAAAAACTGATGTTTCCTATGAGAGAAAATTCTTTAATGCTCTTTAGAAACTAAGCTTTATACTAAAAATCACATTTATTATATAATATTATTATAATAATATTATTCCAAATCCCATAAAAAGTGACTACACTATATTCTTTTCTGAATAACTTTATTGTTTAAAATGCCTTTTAAACCAAATTTCCAGGAAATATTTACAAAAGTTCTCGTAAAATTAATTTAAAAATGCATAATAAGATCAAATAATTAGAATATCATACAGGGCAGGTTAAAATAAGAAGTTACTTTAAACAAGTCGCAACAAAAGTTTTTTCTTTCCTCAAATAATTTAGACTTACAAATCTTAAATCTTCTTATATTCTGAACAAAGAATATGTTAAAAGATTTTTTGATATTTCAATGGAAATAAAAAAAAATCTCGTGTTTTTTGTTGAGAATATAAGAGGCTTTAACATATAAATATCCATTATTTGAAAAATTAATTAACTTATTTTTGCGACTTGTTTAAAGTAACTTCTTATTTTAACCTGTCCTGTATGATATTCTAATTATTCGATCTTATTATGTAATTTTTCCTTTAAATTCATTTTACGAAAACCTTTGTAAAGATTTCCTGCAAATTTGATTTAAAAATAATTTCAAACGATAACGATATTCAGAATAGAATATTGTGGTTACTTTTTTGGCCTATCGTGTACATAAAGTAAATTAATATTGAAAAAACCATAAGTGTAATATAGTAAATTAAGAAAAAAATATGTAAATGATTTACGTCGCGCTTTTACTTCAGCAAAATTTGTTATTATATCTTTTAATTCCAATTTTGTTGCCTCTTCAGCTTCCACGGCTAAAACTGAATGACCCCTAAGTCGTTGTTCACCACTTGTCTGGCTCAAATTTTTAGATCCCATAATTTATAACAAATACCTATATTACTCTCTAACAGTAGATCTTTGCTAACAGTAAAGACTCTCTATGATGAAAAATACAAGTTTTCAATCCATAATCAAATTCTCAGTGAGAAATAATTCTTTGAAAACTTAGCACCGCCATACCGCCAAAGTACAAAGTTGTCGGGCGAGTCAAAGGAGCGTATCAAAGAACGCCTATTTCGTTGGAATTGGGATATTTTATATTTTAAATTCAATTTCCTTAAATTATTTGTTTAGGAATAGGAAGTTTGCTAAACTTATTATTATTTAACTTATTTAAACTTATTTGCAAACGAGTAGATATGCTTTTATTACAAAAAAAAAAATGTAATGGTTCTTAAAATCTAAGGCGAACGACAGATGTGTAGGAACTCCTTTTCTTGATGATATAAATCATAATAAATTAGTGTTGCGTAAGAAAAAGACACTTTTTGAAGTGGCGAGGGGCCTCGCATTGCGTAACGAGAGGCCATGCAACGCCGTGGGCCCCCTGAACGCCTGGGCCCACCCGCGTTGCATAGTAGTTCCGCGCCTGGACAATGCCTTTACGTCATAAAATTCAGCTGCAAAGTTGACTTTACTGCTAACAAATGGAAATCCAACAACACCATACAATAATGTAGTAAATTATAGGCCAAAAAGTGGTAAATATTCCTTCAAATTAACTAATAGACTTCCTTGTCCACAATGCTTCCAATTAGATGTTATTTGGCAATTTCTTATACAAAACGACAGGAAAAATGGCTTATGTTGACGGCCATTTATTTCGTACAAGATTGGGACAGGAGAACAAAAGAGAACATCGACCATTTTAAGAAAATTGATAATTTTTAATTTTTGCTTTTAAAAACAACAATATTAACGAATAAAAATTAGCACATCTAATTTTTAATTAGACAAACTATGTTCAGGAATATTTTTCATCCATTTTTATTTGAAATATACAATTTTAAATTATTACAAAATTTATTGAATTTTCTTAAATATAGGAAATAAATGAAGCCAGTGAAGAGAGAAGAGCTACCGTACCCATATTTAACGATAAAACTACCTTCCCACATTCATTTTGTTGTCCGAGAAGTTCGGACAACACCCATAAATAATACCGCCTATAAATAACTAATATACCGCCAATATGCTTCGTGAACCATCAAAATCTAAATATACATCCCATCCCATAACTAATGGTACACAGGGTTCCTTGGGTAAAAATACTGCGATTTGGACATACTTAGTTTAGTTCAATAGCTGGTAATAACCGAGATACAGGGTGTCCAAGTAAAAATCTAATTTTCAATTTTCCTAAATAACTTATTTCTGAATCAATATTTTTGCACAAAATTTTGTGACTAGGGTTTTTTGGGAAAAGGAATTTGAATTTGTTAATAATTTTGATGTATATTGTAGGGGGCGCACTTTGCGGTACTCTGGATACATAAAAAGAAGTGTAACTTTCTTGGGCCTTAGTATAATTATATTTTTATTTAAAAATATCAGTTTTTCCGTCATTTTAAGCAATAAAGGTATACTTTGTAAATGTCGCTACGACTAACCGTTTTCGAGATATTTTCAATTACAATTTCTAATGCGTCCGTTTAAATTTTGATTTGTAAATGTGAAATTTGCCACAGTAGGCTTTGGTAAAAACAAATACAATCAAAGCACTTTGAAACCTCATTTCTGTCAAAGTTTATTTTCATTTGTCAGCATTGTGGGTTTGTTCGGGTTTTTAAGGAGTTTTTGAAGATATTGTTATCAAAAATTAAACTAAAAATGCCATAACTATTTCCTAACGGAGAAATGCGAGACATGGTATGTTTATACGCACAAGAAAATTTTAACAACGCGGGGCACATCGGCGATATTTGGAAATGTATCCAAATAGAAGGCAGCCAGATTTTAAAATTTTTGGAAGCCTATACGACGGACAGGGAGAAATAGTATCCTCCACTATTACGTTTTGGACGCAAGGATATACAGGGTGTTCCATTTAAAATAAGAAAGTTTTTAATGGTTGAATTCTTTCACAATGAACCTTGAATTGTGACCACCCTGTATATTTCCTGCCGAATTTGAAATATTTTTGAGACTCGATGATCTTCTAGCTATTCGGTAAGAAAAAAAATTTAGTCCAAGAGCTAAGGTAAAAAAATTATATGGATTATTTCATCGTTATGCATTTGCTAAATAATTACAAAAAGTCCAGATATCTCAAAAACTAACAGAGTCTGATAAAAACATGTTCTATAAAATGTGCTTAGTATTTAACGCTTAATCGAAAAATATAATACAAATTACCATGTTGTATTTAAAAAATGAAAGTTGGCAGCTACTTCCGGTATAACCGGAAATGACAGAAACATGTGAATATTTTAGTTAAAGAGAGCATATCGATAAACCTAAATTCCCAAAGTTTCAGAACCATGCAGGGTGTTATGGAAATGACGTATTATATTTAAATTGGCAATTCCTGAGATGAAAACAAATTGAAGAAAAATATCCAAAAATGGCGCTTTAATTTAATATGCCCTGTACATGACCTTATGTCAAACCAAAAATGACCACGTGGTACCCCTGTGAGGAAGGTAAACAAAGCAACATATGTACAGTGTTGTCATATATTCAGGGAAAACTCTTTAGAAAGTCAATAACCGTTTGACAGATTGCAAGTTTTTTATTTTTTAGGGTACATTATTATAAACTTTTACGTTCAGTTCAGTTCGCTGGGAAACAATCTCTGATTTATAAACTTGAACTGACTCGAACGAACAGCCGCGGAGTTTATAAATGGTCAGGTATGTTCTCATTTGTTCAATTCGAACGACACCCGTTAGATCTGGACAACTTAAAAGTTTATAAATGCCACTTACCCTTTAGAAGAAAAAAAATTCAATTTTATTTACCTTGTCGGACTTATTTAAAACCAACTTAATTTATAAAAAACACCAAGTACTCACATCACAAAATCACACTAGTTTTCGCGTCACATCACATCTAAGTACCGTTCAATCTGAATTAGTATTTTAAAGTGCTAGTGTGTAGACAAAAGTACGCCCATATTGTCTAAATAACACGTTGGTTCCGTCGATCGATATTGAACTGCTGGACTGGGGCACTGCCTTTGCGAAAAGAACAAATGACTTAATAATTTAAACTCGGGTTTAAGTATTAACATACAATTTAACACACAAATCTGTTTGAAAAACAGTAGGAAACCGGCCGGCTAATTTTAAACAGCTGATCTTGGAGAAACGGATTGCATATTCTTTACGCGACTGCGGCGGCTGGGGTTAATACTTAAAAATACAGCGTTGCCACTTTCGATGTTTTATAAGGTTATATTCATAAAATGCAGAATTTCCTTCTGTAATACTTTTCTTTATAATGATAGTCTCGGAAATGGCAACCGTGCGTAGACGAGACTATTTATTTTAAAGGGATGGAAGGGTCTATCAACATAATTATTTCATCATTCTTCTTCAGTAAAGGATTAATAAATTTCATTAGCCCATTAGAATTTAGCGTTTTTATTATTTCTGAATTTATATTGCGAAATAATTTGTATCCTATAGTGCTGTTGTTTTATGTGTGTGGTGGTGATTGTAAAGTGTAATTATGCGTTAGTATTTATTGCTTTTGTGTAATCTAATAATAAGTGCATATCTTCAAAAAAAAATAATTGGAAACTCGTGGGTGTCTGTGTGTTTCTTTAAGTGATTTAGTGCAAATGTTCCGAGAGATTGGAAATAAGAGGCCGAATGGGGTTTAGTGGGTATAAGCCTTATTATGCAGTTCCACATTATCATCAGGGTACGTGATGAGCATAAAGCTTTTCCCATAGAAAAAAATAAACAGAAACCTGAAGATGTCTGTGTCCTGGATTACTTGCTTGTGTACTGGTACCTGGATTCACTTCTATTTGGATACTAGGCAAACTAAATATTATTTTTTAAGAATCTAAAGTTTTACATTTTTTTCACAGTTGGCAACATTGGGCTTGAACATCTGTTCAGTGGCGGCTCGTGGTCAATCTCATTGGGGGGTCATTACGCTATATGCGATACAAGAATAGTATATTAAAGTACAAGTACTTTATAGGTACTATTTTTTCTATTTTAAGTTTTCTTAATAAGAAAAATCCATATTAAAAAAATACATGCTATACTTATATAACTTTCGTAAATATTTATGTGAAAATTTTATGTTGGTAATATGTACTATCAAATTATGATTTTATAGCATTTGATAAATTATCCATGTCTATCATTTTTTCGCAAAACTGAAAATTTTCTTAAATAATTAAACAATATGAACCAAGATGATTTTAATCCTCCTGAGTTAACGGAAATTGCAAAGCTTTAAATTTGTAAAATATTGTAGTGCTGTGTTCAGCTTTACAAAGAAAGTAAACTTGACAGGTGTGACGTTACTTTAGAAATTATTTCTGCAAACAAACATAAAATATATGACCTTAAATTACCAACCTTTAAAAAAGAAAAGAAATTGTTTCGAGACAACAGACGAATTAGCTTGGAGTTGATACCAATATAAAAAAAATTATTTTTTTAAACTATTTTAAATTTTAGATCAACCCTTCGGTCTTTAACATTTGCAAAATGAGTTATAACACGCTCATTAAAATTAGCAATACTATTTATAAATGGTTTTTCTATTCGTATTAAGACAAATTATTACAACCAAAATTAATGTAGACTAAATGTTGCGCGACCTACGACCTACGTCCAACCTGGAACCTGCCATCTCTTTTCCAAGTAGGTTCATAGGTACATCTTATTCAGATTTTCAATAAACCGGGCTGTTGACCCAGCGGCGGTAAACTTCGCGTATGTTTCTCCCGCTTGCCGGAATCGTCAGAGCTCGGCTAAATTCGTTTCCATTTAAGCTTTCGTGGTCAATTAGTGGCTCCAGCCCGTTTTGAATCGTACTACACGTTTGCGTTTACGGGGGCGTTTCAAATATTATAGGTAAATTATTATAGTAGGTACATTTGTAGTAAATTCTAATTTAAAAAAAAGTTTTATTTCCTAAATTTTTATAGGGAGGTCATTGACCCAATGACCTAATGGAGGAGCCGCCGCTGCATCTGTTGATTACACAGTTTGGCAATGTAATATGATCATATATGAATGCGCCGAGGAGTAACCGGGTGGGTTTAGGGGTGACAATTAATACACTTTTTAAACATTCGATTTAAAAAAAATATGTAGCGCTTCTCTAGGACACCCCAAAAGTCACCCATTTAAATATAATACGTCATTTCCATAACACCCTGTATATTCAGTAGTTCTCCATAAAGTTCTAATGCAAGCTCGTCGTGAATCATCCTGTATATATATAACTAATATTAACATAAAACGGCGGTTTAAACAGGAACCCCCTGAAACACAAGGTATGTATATTTCATATAATTATATAAACATTTTTAGTTGCGTAATCTCCTTTCTTAATTATTAAGTTTCTTTGTGTATGTGTTTATCTCTCGTTTACCTTAATATACTTACATAAACAGAGGCAAAAGTCAACGGTATTGATTCAATCTGAAAAGTGTGAGGAGATACTAGTGACTTAATTTGTATAAAACACCAAAGAATTCCGAAAGCAATTATGGTGTTCATTATTTTAATATATTTTGAGGCATATTCGTTTAATTTTACCCCGCAAAAGTGGATAAGAGGAAACAAGTCTTCCGGAAACAAAGGCTTTTTGCTTGAATGGATTAGATCCATTTCGAAAATATCTTACTTTCTTTGTCGTCTAGAGAGAACTCTATTTTACTGAAAATAAATTTTAGTTTTAATCGGCTAATATACCAACCAGTATTTACCAGCGAACACTAAACACACAATCATTATTTATACAACGAAAAGAATAATGATGGATGGTGGATAATGAGCATAAAAAGATCATCCGAATTGCTGCAAAGAAAGTAAACTTCCTTTGAACCCAGTATCTCTTGCCAGTAATAAATATTCATTTGTTAATTGTATAAGCGATGGCATAATAATATGCTTTACCCTTGTATTGGCATCATCAGACCTAACATTCAATAAAAAATTAAGAATTAACATTATAAAATGTTATTTATGGTGCCCGTATAAGGGTAAAACAAATATAACCATTTATACAGGGTGATTGATGGTGGATGGCCTATTAGACGTTTATAGAGAACTAGTCATCGGATCACTTTGAAAATTTGGTAGCTTATAGAAGCGGACATGATATCTCTTTTAAAAATATTTTTAGCCATGCCGTGTTGCCACTTCTACTTGAAAGTATTAGCAACTTTGATAATTTAAACGGAACACCCTGTGTATTATTTTTGTTTTAGAATCCTTATTAATTTCTTAATAACTTTCGTTAATATTTTCCTATACCTACCTATTTGTTATAGTTCTCGACATAATAATTAATTTCACTTTTTTTCGGAAAACATGTCCTACAAAAAGTGATGATATTTTTAAACTATGACAAATTAAAGCACCGAAATTTGGTATGGAGTCAAGTTATATCCAGAGGTCTTTCACCCTCTTTCCAAATATTAGTTATAATAGTACAGGGTGTTTCAAAATACAAATATTTTGATGGTTTGGAAAAATGGTAAATAGTACGTTTTTTTAAATGAAATACCCTATATTTTATCTATTCTCCTAAAAGCTATTGAAATTGTCTATCTTCCTATGTATAATGTTACTATACCTATATTGAACAGTTTTTGACCTATGAGCATTTATTTAGCAAAATTAATTATTACAGATAACAAGCACACTTTTTAAATCAATTTGGCAAGTAGCCTATGGAAATTTGGATCAGCTGGCCAAATACTTTTCGCATTGCGGGCGCAATGCGAGAATGGAATCCGTATTACAGTCGGCAATTCTAGTCTTCTGGCAATTAAAATTGCACGGATTCATGCGCAGTACACCGTTCTCGATCAGCTGTCTCGCATTGCCAGAAATAATGCACGCGCCATTTTCATTGCCATTGCCGGTGCAAGTCTAGGTATAGAGATGGATTATTCTGTTGTTTTTAAATGTTTATTAGTTGGTCGAAACAACTATGAGCAGCTAATGGCTACTTAAGCTAACTAGTACTTAAATTAACAGTTCACATTCTTTATTAAGCATATGTAGTGCTAATTCGTAGCAACTTTTTTGAACTGCCATTTGTAAGTAGCAGTAGCTGCTTTAACTGCTAATCAAAACGAACAGGTTTGCCCATCTCTAATTCTGGGGGTATTTTAGGGATTTCGATACTACCGACTGCTGTTCTGGCTGTTGGCAATGCGCCAGCTGATCGAGAACAGTTTACTGCGCATGAATTCGTGCAATTATAATTGCCATTGCGCCGGAAATTTTTATTGCCGACTCTAATACGACTTTTAGGCTGTCTTAAAGTTCATTTCGTTTGATTCAAAATTTTGTTGTATAGTTTTAAAGTGATCTTGGAGAGCGCAATAAGAGCTTTAATGTTACTTGGGCTGACTTATTCAACCGAATTTGAGCGGTTTTTCTCACTTTGGATATTTATTTTACAGTGCCAAACTATATTTTTTGCCGTAAATCAATATCATGCCCTAGTTTTTATTAAATATTAAACTGCTTCAAAACAGCTGTTTTTTAAAAAGCAGTAGCTGCTTCAACTGTTCTTTGAAAGTAGCGATACTGCCCACCTCTAAAAACGACTAAAAATCGGACAGATATTCCAAGTTCGAAAATGGAGAGTAAGGAAGAATTTTATGGCTTTTTATATCCCCAAGCTGAAAATATGTCAATTTTCAAATTACTTTAAAAATGAAAAACAATTAGGAACCTTTTGGTGAACTCAAAGTTTGTAACTTTTGTTCAAATTATAAATGACCTTTGAACCTGCTTAATAAGACGAATGTATCATGTATCGCTCCTCCAAAAAACCAGTGGGTTTTATAATTATTAAAATAATTCCTCAAATTACCTAATTTGTGGCCGCTGGCGGAAACATGCGCCTAATCCTTTTCCTGAGAAATCTTACACTTCAAATCCAATTATTCGCATATGTATTTTCGATAGATAACTAAATCCAGTTACTCTCCACCCACGACAGACCGAAACCTTACAAAGAATGTATAAAATCGCACCTATATAAGTTTTTAATTTACTTCTGACGGAAGTACCAAACAGCTCTTTTAATACACAGTTTTTAAACTTTGCTGGTAAGTTTTTGTGAAATTAATTAACAAAGTAGATAAGAATAGCATATTGTTTAGAAAACTAGTTCCAACAATCGTCTTTTTATCCGAATATAATTACTATATTTAATCTCTAAACCTCCCTGGTACAAATAAATACCTTATTCTTCTTTCCTACAAAACAATTGCGTTTAAACAGCATTGTTCTTTGTAAATACGCATGTATTTCAACTCGCAAACAGACTGTAATCTTCAGTTATCAAACTTAATTCTCATTCAACACCCAAAAAAGTAAGTTCAAACATATATTTCCAACGTATACCGACGACTCTGTCTCGTGTTTTCAATTGTCAGTATTCTAAAAGTAGCCTACCACAATTTTATTCCCCGAAATCGCGCTTATTCTCTCCACTCAACGATCATTGACGTCAGCTCTTGGACCAGCCTTCGGCTCGTTTTGTTAAACATCACGCATATGCGGTAAAGACGTACCTACCGTACTTGTATTGTAATATAGAGTGTCTTTAGTGCCTAAGTTTATAATGGCACTATTAAACTCCCGGGAAAAATGGTTCGATGTTAATTAATTCTCTTTTTTAGTAACTAATAAGGGATGAACTCAAAGTCACGGTCTCACAAATTATATATAGTATATTAAATTTTAAACGTGGTTATATGTTTCGCCCATCCGGGCATCATCAGACCTAAACATTTTTTGTTTAAAACATTTGTGGAACAGAAAAAAGATAAAACCACGAAATAACGTCAATAAAAAAAGAATAAAAATTTACACCACAACACAAACAACTGTACAAACATCAAGCAGTTACATTTAAAAAAATATATAAAATATGTGTTTCTTACACTCACCGATATTTCGAATTGATATAACTCAAATATGGGTTGTCCTAGACCGAAGCGTGTTGCTAATAGGGGACAGCCCAGACTAGCGATGATCCAAAATACTAGGAACGCGTATCTGGTAACAGTTATCAGCGTGTAACGTAACGTAACAGATACTTGTAATGTAAAATACTAGTTCCCTGTTCCAGCCGATATTTCTTATACGTGTGACAGCACCGTTGCCACACAACAGGTTGCAAAATACTAGGGCCAGCAAAATAATAGTTCCAGCTGTTATTTGTTGTTTTATATCGGTCCGTATACGTGTGACAACACTGTTACAACGAGTTGCGCAGCGTCGGCCTATTATTTGGCAAAATAATAGTTCCAGCTGTTATTTCTATTATTCTGTTATTTCTGGTATATACGATATACGATATGGCCGTCGTACACGGAGCTGAGACAAACAAGTAACACTGTTGGACAGAACGGGTTCTGCTTTAGTAAATTAAATTAATAGGTATTAGGTAATTATTAAACTTGTATTGGTCTCCGATCATCATCCCCTCGTGTTTGTTATATAGTTTTTTTTAATAATTTTAGATGTATTTGTGTCATGAGTGATTTATTTAATTTCTAACCTAAAATATTAAATTCGTTAAAAATAACTATTTTTTAAAATTTTGAATTAGAACTAAAAGATTTCTATTTAAACAAAAAGATATATGCCACATCAAAAAATATGTAATTCAGCGTAAATCAACAACCAAGTAATCCAAACAGGCGAGGCCGCCGATGAGATTTAGAAAATACTAGTTGTTACAAAATAACTAGTATTTGTAACAGTTACTGCCGTGTAACAGGAACATAACGTACTGTTACTAAAAAATACTAGTTTGTATCATCGCTAGCCCAGACCTCTGAATTACGGCAACCAAATCGAAGAAATTGCATCAACTCACTATTCATGAGTTATTATAGCACAGAAGATACGTTATTTTATGCGTTGGAGTAAATCACGCCCCACCGTCTTAATTTATTGATGAATGAATGAATATTATGAATTGTGATGCGTTACTAGTCGGGCTAGATTAATTCATGATTCGAGCTATCAAAACTTGACATTTAAGTTGTTCTAGCTTACGATGGTGGCTTGACTAACTCACTCTTTGGGCTACCAGACTCCAAATTTTGGACTACCAGTACCTAAATTGGGGACTATCGGAACTCAACATATTTCTTTGAATTAACGCCTGCATATTGTGGACTTCAATTGCCTTTTGTTTTTTCATGATATGTATATTTAAAAAAAAATAATCAAATGAATTCCACAGGAGAGCATACTACGGATAAGAAACCATGCGAACGAAGTGATGACGATTGCTTATAAATAATAAGGCTCCATTCCAATAATAACAATTTGTATGCATCTCCCTCCTGTCCTTCCATATTACGCCAACTGACCAAAATTATGCAAAACACGAATTTTCACGCACAGAGAACAAAGATGAAAAATCCCGCAAACGGCGCAACGGTCAACAGGTGTCTATACGCGCGATCGAAGGATAATTGACGAATAACAATGGAATGAACCGCGCAAAACCTGCACGAGCACGAATTCGGAACTTTCCGTGACCTTACGATCTTGTGATTTACCCTCGATATGGGGTTTTGGAGCACGTTTCCTGAATTATTCCAACTCAAAATAATTTACACATGATAATGAGTTAAAATAATGCACGTCCGGGTTAAAACGACACTTTATAGTGATTTAGTAAGTTTTCCCAACCAAAAGCTGAGTTCAGGTAACTCATAAAATAGTTACAAGATGAGGAATTGTGGTGATCCCAAATATGTTTAAAATGTTGAAAAAAAATCTCTTTCTGGGTTGAGGCGAACCAAAAGAACCTGAATTACTGTAGCGTTTTAAAATAATTTGTGATAATTCGTAGGCTCAGTTAGAACAACCTAGAGAGGTGGGTTGAGGTAGCTTCAATTTTGTAAACCACGACATTGGTAAATGCATTTTTGTCAGTGTAATATAAATTACAAATACTGTATGTTAAACGGTCGACTGTTCATCCTAAAAAATTGTTTTTTTCGAAATAATTACAAAAAATGAAACCAGTGGTGTAGGGAATCATTCGGGATTGGTCAGCAAAAGATAACCTATTTTAATAGCGCTCATGTCGACAAAGAAGAAGAATCGAGAAGCAATATCCTGACTGTTAATGGCAAAATAAAAAGAGGTTACAAACAAACATTAATCAATCATGTTATTAAAAATCAAATGGGGCTCAAAATTGAACACTTCATTGACAAAGACAGAACAGGGCTCTTCTTGGCATTAGTTATTTCCAGTTTTTCAAGCATATCCAACCTTTTACCCTTTTGACAATCGTGCAAAATGTTTATATTTTCTGATGTCGAAAAAATATGTCGCGACTCCAGCAAAGGGTTCGCTCTTTCTAGTGATATCTGAAAATCGGCGTTAAAAAATTACATTTTTTTGTACATTTGTATTAGGGGCTATCGAAACATGTTGCCAAGTTAGGGAATTATTAATGAAATATAATTTAAAATAAATTATAGGCAGTTTGTTTTTGGGTTTCGGTCACTTTGAACTGAAATTCCAATATTTGGTTAACGTTTCGGTTTATTATATATACACCATCGTCAGAACTATTTGTAATAAAGAAAAAAACGCGTATAAATAAAATAGAAAGAAGCAATATTTTTGTTTGTTTTGTTTGGCCAATGTCCAATGTCGAATGGCCAAAACAATATCTCAAAAATAGAATAAAAGAACATAAAACCAGTCTACGCCATACGAATCAATTCCAAACTGCTCTATCGAAACACTCATTAGATTATCTTCACAACTTTAATTTCGACGAAGTTTTAGACTACGAAACAAATTACAAAAAACACAACATTAAAGAAATGATTTATATAGAAAAAAAACAATAATACGATTAATTTTAGAACTGATACAGATAACCTTAGTAATATTTACAATCAGTGGCAGTTCTTCTACAGGAGCACATGAGCACGTGCACCCCCAAAACGAATAAAAAAATATTAATTTATGTTCATTGAATATTATTTATCGTATAAAGTCCGACCCTCCCTAATATTTTATCGTACCGTCAACGAAACTGTATATTATAGGCACTTGAGCAGGCAACCATGCCTCGGTCGAGGTTAATGACGATTATGACGAGACTTGCTCGCATGTGCGATTAAGTACGCAGGGCATAATGCAGTTTCTCTGTAGTAACAGGTGGCGGAGACAGCGGGGGATAGCGGGGCTATGGCGATTTAACATGGGAAAGGCGCACAATTTTAAGTGTGCGCCATGCCGTTGCATGTCTATTCGTGCATCTAGTTAGAAATTCGAGCGTGTATGTTTTAATATTTCAATATTACATATTTATTAAGTTAAAATGAATAGTTTGACGGTGGACTATTTAAAAAATTATTTTAGCTCTTTGAGTTTGGAGCAATACATTGAAGTGAAGAAGGCTGGAAGACCTAAACCCGAAATTAATTTAACGCAGACCACAAGAGGTAAATCTAGGGACTTTATTAGAAAGTTTAAATATTAAATATATGAAAAAAAATTATAGAGGATATTCCAAACTTTAATGAGGCTGTTATTGATCAATTTTCTACAATTAAGAACCGAAGAACGGATTTTACGTTTAAGCACTATACAAACTAATTTTCCAAAAATTGTATTTCCTTGTGTAAAATTAAAAAATAAATAAAAATATGTTTACCTAATGCATTTTCTTATTACTTCTTTTCTTTCTATATTTAAAACGCCTATCATTTACAATAATATAATTACCTAAAACTAAATACAAATCTTTACCATCATAAAAATAAACAATAATAGCACTAAATAGTTTTAATATAGGATTTCTCAAACCCTTTCTATAACCACCATTGTAAATATGTAAACAAATCAAATACCCAAAATGTGAATAATGTTAAATATGCATACCTTTTATTTTATGGTATTTAAATAATACTTTACTACTAAATTTGTATAATTAAGTTAGTTCATGACCACTCCACAACAAGGCAAAATGTTACCAAATCTAGTATAAGTGAGTGAGAATTGTACAAGGTATGTTCATTTATATATATATTATTTATCATTTTATTCTATACAACATAAAATAAGAATTTTGTCACTAACAACGTCAAATATTGCTTCTTTCTATTTTAATTATACGCCTTTTTTCTTTATTACAAATAGTTCTGACGATGATTTAGTATAATAAACCGAAACGTTAACCAAATATTGGACTTTCATTTCAAAGTGACCGAAACCCAAAAACAAACTACCTATAATTTGAAAAAACGGTCAAGAAAACAAAATCTATAATTTAAAATAAAATTGTTAGTTTTAAAATAAATATTTAAAAAACAAGTTAATTTTTAAAGAACTGTTTCATATAATTTATCCCGGGATTTGAGGGCTGAATCAAGGGATTTGTTCGGGATTTCAGTATCCCGAGATATTGGCACCCCTAAGTCCGACATCGTGCAAACAAAACTTAGGGGGATCAAATTCAATTCAGTCAATTTACGCAAATTAAAAAAAATTGTAATTTGTTTTTAGGTACAGTGTTGTTATTAACTTTTGAACTCATCCGATGCGTTCGCTTTATTTATGGAAAATCACATTATAAAATTTAATTGTCAATAAACGTTCTAAAAATAGAAAACAGATGTACGGGCACTGTTAAAACCCAAATATTTTAAAACCAAATACATAACTTTGATGTGTATATAATTATTCAAAAAAAAAAAAACAGATAACAAGTCTGATGTGAGTGAAACGAAATTGTTGGTGTAATTAATTTAGTTTAGAAAATTTACTTTATCTATTAGCACGGTCTGGTTTATTATATATTTTTATAAAGTTTTAAAAATTAGCATTCAAATGTAAAGTACCTATATGTATACTTCACATAATAACTGGTGTGATATCTTTTAAAGATGTGAGTGAAAGTGGTGCAAATATTGTTTTTTTTGGAAATTTTACTCAATGATCGTTTGGGCATATTTATTCATAGAGCTCTAGTTATATTACCTTCGAAAAATTTCATTAATTTCAGTTAAATACCCGAACAATTCCTGGGCACCTTGGGGGAATATTTCACAATAATAAATCGATCATTTTTCTCGGCAGGAGGACGAGAATACTTCCAGCTACTTATTTTTTACTAACGGAAACTACAGTTTTCTTCCTTTTTATTTCTAGCTTAGCTTCAAGCGCTCTCTGCTCAGCCAAATTAACTCTTCGTTCATTTCTCTTCAATGGTGGTTGCAGTCAAGGTATTCAAGAAAACTACACCTAATGGTAAGGTCACCGTCTACTTAGGCAAGCGGGATTTCATTGATCATCTTGACCATATTGATCCCATCGATGGAATCGTCGTCGTTGAAGATGGCTACCTACAGGTGATGTTTATTGTTTCGGAAAATGAATTAGGCATTAATGAATTTCAATAAAAAATGCATTTTGGGTTCGTTTAATCATAATAGCTTTTTTATTTTTACTTCTTCAAAAAGATTTTTTTGAATACAGGGTGTTATGGAAATGACGTATTATATTTAAACCGACAAATCCTGAGATGAAATTAAATTGAAGGAAAATAACCATAAATGGCGCTTTCAATTAATGACCGGATTATATCATGTCAAATCAGACAAACACATGTGGGGCACTGGCGTAATATGTAAACAATCAACACAAGTCTGCAGGGTAAAAATACGTCAGCGCATTTCGGCCGGTGTTGTCATATCTATCAACAATTTTTAATTCTATCATTTATGAACAAATATGATTCCAGAAAAACGACGGCGAAAGATGTTTTGCAAAACAAATAATGAATATTACACACAAATTTCAACTTCGTTACAAGCACACGAAAGTAAATAGGCCAAACGTAATTGACCTTTTAAATAATAATTATCGTTCAAACTCTTTTAAAAAAAATGCAATTTTATTTAAGACACATGCTTTCTTACCTTTACGTATTTAAATACAATTTTAGTTTCATAATTTCACACAAACCACACAGAATCTAAGTTTTAGGAAAAAACCTCTCACATAACCTCAAAAATAGCAGCTATTCACATGGAAAGAATACACGCGAACGATGTTTTAATTTTGGTCCTTTTTTCTCGCGTAGATTTATTTCTTTAACTAATTTAAAACACATACATTTTAAATACACACAATGCAATCCTTCAATTTAAAAATGACATTTTATCTACGAACCATAAAACAGTTAACCTACGAACGTACGAAATAGATACCTTCAAAACTCGGAATAGAGATGGGCAATATTTGACAGTTTGATATTTCATGAGATTCTTCTCTATTACTCGGCTATTTACCGTGAGATCTCTTGTAAGGCGTTTAATTGATATGGCGTTAATGGATTTTCGACCACATTGAATAAAATGAGAGTGGTAGCTTATAATACTGCGACTGTACTTTTTCTTTTGTTTCTCACGCGGCCATCTCTCCATCTCTTTCACACAATCCACTCGGCGCCGGGCCGACGTAGGGGTATAAGCGTGCGACTTGCAAGTGTCAGTAATAGAAGAACAGCGTTAGGGCGTGGTCGCTTCTGTTTAAAACTATTTACCCTCTAGGCTATCCGCTTTGTTTTAAGAAGGTACGCGTATAATAGTTGTAATGATTTTCGGGCTACGCGTCCAAACTTTGTATATTATTTGACATTGTTTTTATAGACGAACCTAAGTTGCTCAGTTAAAACGAGTAGTTTGTTTTGGACGTTTGACTTGACAGAAAAATGGAATGTCACCGACGAATAAGTTAAATTTCGCGTGTAATAAAATCTAATGATCTGGTCTCAGTGTATTTTTAAAAAACTTGTGTTTGGAGGTATAAAGATAAATACAAGTAGGTAGATAAATAATTTATTTTTATAATTTTATATGGAATTTCAGTTTTGCATTAAGTTTGGCAACATTGCACATAACACCTGTTTCCTGATATGCCACCACAGGGTGACATGACGAACAAACCCGAACAAACGCCGGATGAGGTGTGGGTTTATGGGGCTGGACACCACTTTTAAAACGGTCGATTTAAAAAAAATAAAATATGTAGCGCTTCTCTAGGACACCCAAGGAGTCACCCATTTAAATATAATATATCATTTCCATAACACCCTGTATATCCAAGAATTAAATTTAAGTTTAACAATGATTTTTATTGTTCTTATTGTTAAATTCATTAATTGTCTGAATATTTCAATCTCTTTTTTCTGCTACAGACAATCTTATACGTGTTTTTCCACTGAAGATGAGGGTATATACCTTCGAAACATGTTTGAATTTGTAATGTGTAATGGTATTGGGGGACAGAGGATCAAACTACCTTTAAGATGATGACCACTTTCCATAGTTTATAGGTCGGTGGTTAAATCACGAAGGCTGCAAATAATCTTAAAAGCGTCTCATTTTACAAAAAGAATTGACAAGTCTTTCGGTGCATAGTGAACAACGATCTGCTTACTAAAGGTTTTAATTTCGTAGGGCCGCAAGGTTTTCTGTTCGGTGGTCACCGTCTATCGCTATGGGCGAGAAGAGGACGAGGTCATGGGCGTCAAATTCTGCAAAGAAATGACTATCGCCAGTGCGCAAGTAGCACCAAGCAAACGTGAAAAAGGTAAGTAAAAAAACGAACAAGATAATAATAAAATTAGGAGAATGGCTTTAGCGGACAAGTACGTATCTACCGCCTTTTGTATTTAAATAAACAGGAAAACCTACATTAAAAAATAACTAGCACAAGATAGTGCTGCAAGATTTTTTTTACATTTAAAACTAAAGAGTTAATTAATAATAATTCGATTAAATAATAGGACATTTTATTTCCATCATAAAAGAGCGAAAAAAATAATCAGCGACAAAATTAGAAAAAATATTGTTTACAACTAACTACTTCATTTTGGTCAGTTCTTGGTTAGGCCACTCAATTAAGGATTGTTCATTGAAGACTTAACACAAAGGTATCAAATAGTACAGCAATAGATTTAAATTGTAAAATAATAATTATATTTTGGATGTGATTAAAAAATCAATAGAAAACAGCATTTTTTAAAAAGATTTCAAAAAAATCACTAGATCTGGTGAATTTTATTAAACCTGGCAACACTGTGCATGGTAGCCACTTATAGGCCACTTATAGGTCGACAAGTGGATCTGTGTTTCCGACGTATCGGTAAGGGGGAAGCAATATTATTTAAAATGGGCGTGCTATTATTATTTTAAATAATGTAATTAAAATAGGAAATTCTTCAGTAATTAAAATTTTTTGAATACGGAAAAGACAGCTACATGATTAATTGATTAATCATGATTTTTCAGTTTTTCTCGTATTAATATCCCTTTCTAGCTTTCGCTTAAGTGGAAATTTAAATATATTGATTTATGATTCCTCTTCACATACCTTATAAATATTTTCAATCACTTCACGGGTCTGACTGTGAAAGTGTTTACCAAGAGTATACTCACTCAAATAACATAACTCATATAAAACATACAATAACAATTTCCCTTTCTATCATTACGCAACTGGGTGGGCACATTTTAAGATTAAAAGTACTTTAAACAAGAGAATATATTATTTTGCATATAAATATTAAAGTAAATAGTATGGAAAGAAAGTTTTAATAATATTGAAATTATAATAGAATATTGGTTTCTTTTTTTCGGTACGAGATTATTAAATTAAAATTTAATATATGTGACAACATTGTTAACCTCACAAATTTTTTTGTCCGCATTCCTTTCGTAGCTACAGATAAAATTATGGACCTGTAGGATCAGACAAGGAAGTCTGTATGTTGTTTATTTAATTTGCCAAACCTGTATGCATTTATATACTTGCCGCTATCCCTTTTGTCTAATAATAATAATAGTAATAATATCAATATAGGAACATTATTCAAATTTAGGCGAAAACCTCACCCCCATCCAGGAAAAACTCATCAAAAAAATGGGACCTAATGCCTATCCATTCGCCTTCCAGTTTCCAGAGATGGCTCCTTGCTCGGTAAATATAAAGCGTTGTTCTTATTTTTATGGAAACTCTACATTTTCTCCTTATTTTATTGAATAAATATCGTACACCTGTTTTACATGAGAACAACGTTATTTAGGTAACCCTCCAACCAGGCGAAGACGATCAAGGAAAACCTTTGGGTGTAGAATATTTCGTAAAATGCTGGATTGGTAACAACGAAGAAGACAAGGGTCATAAGAGAAGTACCATCCAATTGGCTATAAAGAAATTACAATTCGCTCCAGGTAAATCTCTATTTATTTAGAATTAATACGGTAACGAGATCCTTGTAAAGTGCATTATTATCTGGGATACCCTGTATAGACATGATTTTAATTTTAAATATCAGTATGGAAAATTATTATTTCCCAGACCACCCGATGATCCTCATATAATAAGGGCGTATTTTTGTCTACACAGTAGCACTTTAAAATACTATTTCAGATTGAATGGTACTACCAAGAAAAGGAAACGCTCTCCATAGATAGGATGCAACCACCTGCAGGTCTGGGAAATAATAATTTTCCATATTGGTATTTGATATTAATACCACCTGAAAAGCATAGACTTTTTATTTCTTAAATAGATTTTTAAAATTTTATTTAATCAAATAACGTCTGTTCAGATTGTGTGGGACTACTAAGAGATGGCGCTACGCGCTGTGTTTTCTCAACTACCAATGATAATATAGCGTTAAGTTAAAGTCCTCTCTGATGATAGGTATGTACACCTACCCAGTACTGACGAGAACAAATGAGTTCGAAACCGGTCTGCTGGTGGTTGCATCCTATCAATGGAGAGGGCTTCCTTTTCTAGGTAGCAACCATTCAATCTGAAATAGTATTTCAAAGTGCTACTGTGTAGACAAAAATACGCCCTTATTGTATAAGGATCATCGGGTGGTCTGGGAAATAATAATTTTCCATATTGGTATTTGATATTAATACCACCTGAAAAGCATAGACTTTTTATTTCTTAAATGATTTTAATTCCTAGTAGCTTCGGTAGTTCTAAAAATAATTACAAAATTAGTGTGTTGCAGTTAAAATCAGGTTTGTCATAGACTACCTCTTCATACTCGAAAATATTAAACTCCCGTTTTTTTTAATCTGATTTTTACAATTCTTTTGACATTTTGTATATAAGAATGTGCTGAATTGTTTTTAATGATTTGTCATGCTCGATAGGGCGATATTATACCGAGTGAACCAATGTGTGTTTTCTGTCCTAAGTTTTAAACACCCTGTAGAGATATTGGGGGTGTTATTTTTTATACTAATAATTTATTGATAAAGTTACATGTACTCCTAATATTTTCTTCTTTGACTCATTATGTTATCTCTATTGTTAGCAGAGATACGATTTTTTAAATAAAACTCTGCAAATTAAATTAATTTATTAGAGCATTATAGCGCTAATATCTTTATAATTCTCTTGACATTTTGTATATAAGAATGTGCTGAATTGTTTTTAATGATTTGTCATGCTCGATAGGGCGATATTATACCGAGTGAACCAATGTGTGTTTTTTGTCCTAAGTTTTAAACACCCTGTAGAGATATTGGGGGGGTGTTATTTTTTATACTAATAATTTATTGATAAAGTTACATGTACTCCTAATATTTTCTTCTTTGACTCATTATGCTATCTCTATTGTTAGCAGAGATACGATTTTTTAAATAAAACTCTGCAAATTGAATTAATTTATTAGAGCATTATAGCGCTAAGATCTCATCATGGTGATTCCGTAATGGTGTGGTATTTTAACTGATGCGCAAACTGAACTGGAATAATGGAGCATTAAATGCACATTGGTATATCGAAGATATTCTTCAAGCGGTTAGTAGTCCCATTTGCTCCTTCAATCGGTGAACGATTTATACTAATGCCTGATATTGCTATCGGTCTGTTGTTGTCTACATGTTACATGGGTGGTTAATGAATATTTAGATGAGGTTGGTATTCGACGGTTAAGCTGGGCATGTATGTAGTCCGGATTTGAACCCAATTGAACATTTTTGGGATCACTTGAAAAGAGCTGCACGTCGTCGCCCTATGACACCAGGTACTTTACAAGAGCTAAGGATAGCGTTTTCTCAAGAATATAAGGTAATCCCCGACTTATAACTATGGACACGTACAACTTATGGAATGCGCAGTAAAAAGTTAAATTTTATGAGTGAAAAAATGGGTTGGTGCACACGGTTTACCGGTTGTATTTTTAATGGTTGCTCGTCGGTTGTCTTGAGCACAATATAGTTGCCGTAATATAGGCAACCCCGCCGGTATTGGTGCTGGTTTGGTTGCCAACCAACGACGACCGTCCAGAACCGAAATCAGCATCTATCGATGCGTGGACAATAGACATCGAAACTAATTCTAAAAGTGGCATTTTACTGATGGCCACAAGGAATTCTTTTACGCGAGAAAATAGATTGTTTATTTCCCAGTAAAGAAGCTCTTGCTGTACCAAAATATTGCCGTGTAATCATTTTCATTAAGGGCGAAGTACGGTCCTGTTCGTCGGATAAGGTTTATAGTTTATCAGTCGGCATTGCGCATGACATCTGACGAGCAGCTTTGTTTACATGCGCGAGGCCATAAATTTGTCACCTTTGCTTTTTGAGTTTGGCTATCCATAGATAAAGGTCAGTGGTAATCCCTCAAGAAAGAATCGTCACACCTAAAACTCATCACATAGCAGAATGCGCTCTGTTATTGAAGCTAGAGGAACACGTATACGTTCCAATTTTTTAAAACTTTGAATACTGGTTTTAAAAGTTTTATTAAACAAATCGTATCGCTTCTAAAATTTTTCTTCTCAATCTAATGGTTTAGAGAAAACTTTTTAAAAAATGCTATTTTCTATTGATTTTTTTAATCATATCCCAAATGCAATTAGTACATATTTTTATAATTTAAACCTATTGCTTTACGATTTGATTTCCTTACATACATTCATGTTGCTAAGTCTTAAATAATAACGTTATGAGCCAAGAAAGAAAATGTTAGAAAAAACATGTCACTTTATCAAGAAATTGTTGGTATGAAAAATAACAGCCTCAATATCTACACAGTGTGTTTAAAACTTAGGATAAAAAACATATTTTGTTTCACCCCGTATAATACCGCCCTATCAATGATGACCAATCAATAAAAAATAATAAGAACAATCCTAATTAAATTATTTATAAAATGACAAAAGAATTGTAAAAATCGAATTAAGAACAAAAAAGTTATACAGGATCAAACTTACCAAAAAAAATCAGGGTGCCGGTTTTTTTTGTCCGGTAGTTATTTAATATTCCTTGTAATGGAAATGTTGTTAAACAAATAATTTTGAAATCATTTCATCTGATTCCGATATCAGACCATATGATTTCAAAATTCCGTCCAGTAGATGTCCACCTAAATTAACGGGGCTATGAATGACCAATTAATGAGTCAAATCTGTCAGCCATGTTTGTGATGTCTAATTTACTTTACTTCGACTTACTAAAAAAACCAACCAACCAACCAACCTATTTTAGCTCGAAGTGGCACTCGCCTTCCATCTTCACTCATCTCGAAGGGCTTTACTTTCTCCAGTGGTAAAATCAACTTAGAGGTTACCCTCGACAAAGATATCTACTATCATGGAGAAAAAATCGGCGCCAATATTATGATAACAAACAATTCTAGAAAGCAAGTACGGAACATCAAGGTTTATGTTGTTCAACATTGTGAGGTAAGAAAGAACATTATTGGATTTAATATTAATTTTTGGACAATTACTTTTACTTACCATTCAATCGATGGGCGAGAGACGAGGCTGCGGTGCTGCTAAAGACATTGAAGCGGCTGCATGCTGATTTATTTAAGGTGCTCTTGCTCAGTAAACAACGCAGATATAAAATTCAACTGCTTCGCCCGGCAAGTTCTATTGTGTTGTGAAATAACTTGTTTCCATTCACCACATACATATTTGTCAATATGATTCTGAAAATACTTTCTTCTCAAATATGATACCCAGCATGCACCACAGCATGAACAAAACTTCGATTTACTAACTTTGACTAATAATCTTCCGTTAGCGAGAAGCGCGATACATAATTCTGGTTTAATCCTCTTTATTTAATGATTAAACAAAGAGGTACGATTACATTATCTTTATTATTATAGGTAACCATGGTGAATGCTCAATTCTCCAAGTACGTAGCCAGTTTGGAGACTCGAGAGGGCTGCCCTATTACACCTGGAGCTAGCTTCACCAAAGTTGTGTATCTGGTTCCCTTGGCCTCTTCTAACAAGGACCGACGTGGGGTTGCTTTAGATGGCAGGCTTCGAGATGATGATGCCAACTTGGCAAGCTCTACTCTGGTAAGTGTGAAGCAGAAACATTATACTGTTTGGTAGGAGTAGAGTATGAAAGCGTGATTTAAAAGGCGGCTTATAGCTTAAAACAAAAGAACTGTAGCGTTGCGGTTGTTTGTTTAATGGGACACCCAGTATATTTTGTAGTTTTATGATAGATATCTCCTCGTAATACTCTAGAAATGCTAATGATTCTTAGGTTCCCGATGGAAAATGCCCGATCGACGCTATTGGTATTGTGATATCGTACTCAATGAGAGTTAAACTGAACTGCGGTACTCTTGGAGGCGAGCTGGTAACCGACGTGCCCTTCAAACTCTTGCAAGCAGCCCCTGGATCCATTGAGAAAGAACGTACAATGGCTCTCAAGAAATCGAAATCTATTGAAAGGTAAATTAATATTACTAACACGGCTTAAAATAATGACCGTAGATATAAATAATTACCTCTTGTTACTGAAAATTTGTGCTGAAATTGACGTCTTGATGTCGTTTGTAATTACTCATCTTCTGGCTGTAGGTTCTTGACGTTTTTGCGTTATCTTTTTTCTCTCATACTACATTACGGCCTTTTTTTAAATAGGTAATGTTCACGTGACTTATGCTAACATTACTTTGACAGTATATTGTGCGTAGGTATAATATGCACTTCATTTAAATATTATGGTTCTTTTTGTACAGAGGACGCTACGATAATGATGATGACGACAACATTGTATTCGAGGACTTCGCGAGGTTCCGCATGTCCCGAGATGAACTCGAATGAACATGAACGACAATCCACATACCATAAATCTCGAGAAAAGCCAAAATAGACTTCTCGCGACGACCATGGACTACCTACAGGCAATATGAAATATTCTGTATAAATACTAAGTAGTTTATAGCAAAAGCAGGGTTTATTTAATAATTTTAATGGTTTAGTTTATAAGGAAACGAATGATTTTTTAAAATTTGACCGCAGCCTTTATATTATCAGACCATCGATTAAACATGCCAATTTGAGGCTATTGTCAAATTTTTTACAGAAAAAATAAGTTAAAAATATTTTTGATTGACTTTTCTTGGGATTTATGTTTCTCTTATTGTTATCGAAAATATACGTAGCGTGTATACAGGATGTAACAAATTCCTCCTTCATCATTGGGATTTCGGAAACGGTACGAGATACGAAGTCGGTTAAATTGGGGAAAAGTTGCGTAATTATGGGCCAAATAATATGCCGCAAAAAATCTTAAATAAACACAGGGAATTTCAAAATATTTGGAAAAATCTAAAATCATGCGTTTCGGTTTTTATTTTTTCCCGACTTTGTTCGAAGAGATGTCGTAAAAATAAATTCCACTTCCTCAATGCTATTCTTTATCCTCTACATTGTAGAGATACGGTAATACTATCTTGTATAGAGTCTACAAGATAGCATTACCGTATCTTTAACGCAACGTTTTGTATTTGGATCACCATCATCAACTTAATTTTTTTTAATGTTAATTATGAAGATGATCTAAATCTACGTTCAGCAGTATACAACAATTTACTATTTTTCCGACGTTTCGTTCTTAAAATTCACCATCTTTATTAAAATACCCGTAGTACGTTCCAGTATTTATAATTGTTTCCAAGAAACTGAAGATTTTTAAATAATTATAACTATTTCTGTCGTTAAAATTACGCCCTATTAGTGTTTTTTTTTTTTCAAACTAAATTTCTACTTAGTGTAAGTAAAAGTAATTTATTTTATTAATACAAATAAAATTTGTAGCCATGAGCATGTAGCATTGAGTTTTACATTTTCGAATTATATCGAATTAAAAAAAAGTAAATTACAGGACCGTACTAGGGGTATTTTAATGAAGATGGTCAATATAAAGAATAAAACGTCGAAAAACAAGTAAGGTACACCGCTGAACATAGAATTAATTCCTCTTTCATAATTTAAACAAAAAAATCCAGTCCGGTATTTAAAGAAATTGTTGATGATGGTGACACAAACACGAAACGTCGCTTCAAAGATCCGATAATGTGGATAATAAAAAGTCGCAATGAGATAGTGAAATTAATTTTTGAACATTTCTTCGAACAATGTCAGGCAAAAATAAAAACCGGAACTAAAAATTTTAGATTTTTCTAAATATTTTGAAAGTCCCTGTATTTATTTTTCACTTTTTTGCGGCATGTCATTGGACCCATAATTTCGTATGACTGACCGTTTCCGAAATGAAAATGGTGAAGGACGAACCTGTTACACCGTGTATAAACGCAATCAGTATTTTTTTAAAAGTTTATATCCTGTCAGTAAACCATAAGTTTAAAAGGAAAAAAAATGGCAAAAAATATAGAATCAGTCATTAAGGAAAATAAAGGAAACCTGGAAAGAAACACATTCTTCCGCCAGAAGTGATATGCTATTTAGGATTAAAAAATAATTTAAAAACAATTGATTTTCTGGGAAATTAAGTAAATTTATTTTCTCTGGAAATGAAATTTTATGTTTAGTCAAATAGTGTGATATTATTGTAAAATGTCTAGGTAGATGTAGATTGTGCAAAATAAAAAATGTTAAAATAACCAGTGCTTTTTCAAGATGTATTATATGCTAACAGAATGATATCACATATATACATAATATAACCATTATATTGCTAATACCATCTGGAATTATGTCCCCGCTATGGGCATCGAAGGGGGCGTTGTGAGTTTGCGCACTTCGGAAATTTCCTTGTGAAAGTAAACATTCGACAGGACTGGATTTCAACTTTTTTAATGTAAATTTCACTGGTTAGTTTAGGAAAAATTTTGCTATCAAAATTTCGATTAGTTCGATTTAAGACAGTGTTCCATACATACGATTTCTGACGATATGATAATCCGACGGTGCCCTGATTGGTGTAAACTTTTGGTGCCAAATTCCGTCCGAATATTTGTAACAATCGACACGATGAGCTATATTTTAACTTCCATCCGACGTCGTATGTTTCTTAACCTCACTCTTTTCTAAACCAAAAATTAAGAATGAATGACTATATTGACTATTTTGGGAATTATTATCAGCTACTAATGCACCAAATTAAAAATACATTAATTTTAAGGTTAGGTAGTGACCACATATATATTATATTGTTGTATACGAGTGACACTCTCTTCTTTTTTTACAAGCTTTTCAGTTAAATTCGGTTCCGAAGATCGGATAATGTGATAAGCAAAATATTTTCGTATATATGTACATACCTGAAATACTTTATACCTGGTATTGATCCACGACTTTTGCAAAAAAGCACCATGTACTTGTGTCCTTTCATCTTAAACAAAACAAGTCGCTAACCTATCAAACGGCGAGTCACCACAAATTAAACTCCTTCACAAAATTGTTGTTAGGTAATGAAAGTTTATAAGCACTAATATATACCGACAACAATGTGGATAAACCACTTTTTATTCTGTAATTTCAAAAAGCATCCAGAACCAAAGATGGCGACGAATAACAACAAACAAATAATGTCAGGCCGGCTCTGACGCGATCGATAAAATTTCCACCCTACTGCGCAAACTCAATAGTACCACGCCATCTCATCTAGCGGGGACACTTTTTGTATTTTGGAACGTTCGTATTGGCAATATAATGGTTATGTATATGTGGATGACATAGCATCGTCCGTCAGCGGTCAACGTATAGTTATTGTATGTCCAGCAGTTTTTGAACGTTGGAAATAATGCGACCAAAGAATTAGGCTATGTTGCCGATAGTTCTGTTATAAAAATCGTTACCAGAAAAGAATCAGGTAATTTTCAATTAAAACTACTAAACTTACCAGTGATATAATAAATTTTAATATAATGTTATCCATGGTGTTATCAAATCCACCTAAACAAACGTGAAGATGTGTTAAAAGGATCATTTTCCACAATATCTAAATTAATAAAATTCATTGCATTCAGATATATGGCAACGCTGTATCCGCGGTTTGTTTTTTGCTAAGGGTCGAAACCATATACTAGATTTTTCCATAGCTTACGAGAAATAATTAGGTATAAATTCATTAAATTGTAAACAAATTCAAGATAATTTGTTAGACCGAGTCAGTATAGGTTCTACTATACTAATGCCAAATTTCAGCTTTCTATCAAACGGGCCGAAGGACGGACAAGGTTGTTTTCCGCGTTTATCGATCATGGTAAATATAAAATAATAAAAAAATCATATTTTAAATAGTTTATTTTTTAATGGCTTAAATAATATACAGTGTGGCACAAAAGTTCGGCATCGGCCATTTTTCTCGTAAGCTCCTGTATCAAAGTGTTTCAAATTTTAAACGCATAGGTAAAAATGGTTTGGTGATATCTGCGACGTTGTCAGACCTACCGCCTTTCAGATATTGACACTATGTTTTGATTTTCTTATGAAACACCACGTATTTTTAATTTTCAATTTCTTGAGCTATGAAACCTATGTTTTAATGAAAAATAATGCGTCGAACGTAACAAAAATTTTGTACTACCTGTGTATAACTTACTAGAAATCACAAGTAAATTTTAAATAATACATGTCAAAATGCAAGTGTCAGTTAACACTTGCACTGGCATTTTGACATGTATTATTTAAAGCTCTTCCTAGGAACGTACTGCGTTTTAAACATTATTTTTACTTCAAAGCATACTTTAATTGCTCAAGAAATCCGAAAAAAATTTAAAAATACATGGTGTTTCATAAGAAGTGTTAATAACCGACAAGCGGTAGGTCTGACAACGTCGCAGATACCAATAAATGAAAAACCATTTTTTACCCCAACGTCTAAGATTTGAAGCACTTTAATACAGGGGCTGTTGCTGTTGCCGAACTTATGTGCCACACTGTACGTGGATAGATATATCTTAACAGCTATTATAACAATATTTTTATCAAAGAATTCTCAGTAATGAGCTAATGACTTTCGGTTTCTTTAAGAAACTTAATATATTGACTTAAAAAATTTAATCGAAATAACTTTATAGAAAATATTCTGTAGATCGACGAGAACATATAAAATACATAATAAAAATAGAACGATTAGGTACTATGTATAATCAAAACCAAAATATCAGTTCAAGAAAACTGAACTGTTAAGCATAAGAACAGTCTAAAGAATTATTGAGCCTTTAGAACGAATAATATACTTAGTATACATAGCAAAATTTAAGAAATACACCAAAGTTTAATACGAAACATTTTCTCAGAAACTATGCAGCAACTTAAATAGAAACATATAATGTTTCCTGAAATTTTGAAGGTACTTTTTAAAGAGAAGTAATTAAATGGTTTGCCGTTATTAACAGTCGAGCTGCGAAATGATTACTTGGTCAGCAAGAGTTTACAATTGGTCAGTAGAAACAAACATGTCTAGAAGCAGTTTACTTCAGAGGTCCCAGGGCACTGTCAATTTATGTAACTTTCTTGTGTTTTCTTCTGCCGAATACAGAAGGAAATCGCCTACAAAAGGTGTAGCGGGGGCGGGGTTTCACTTGTTTCCATGTCCATAAGTTGTTGACGAACTAGCCATTTTGGCTCACCGAATAAAATCGGTTCGCAAAAATAAGAATATTTTGCTAACTAGTTAAATGATACCCCTCAATTTTTTCCTCTTTAGGGTCATTTGGACGGCTAAAATACAGCTTAACGTGGGCTTCCGAGCCACGATCCTTGGGCATACGCTGGTCTCCCATGGGCTATAAACCGTTGACCTCCGATTGGGGAGTGGAGTTGCCAGTTTAAAAGCAATCGGAAAGGGATAAAGCGCGGGAAAAATGGAGGGGGGACCACTTGCGATGATCACGCGATTGCTTCGTCAAATCATTCAAGTGGGTCGCAAAATTTTACTTTTACGTATATTTTTTTTTAAGTAGTCCATCTTTCAGTGCAGTGAAATTATGAAGAGGAGGCCCCCCCTGCTCCCTGCGAAAAGTAAAGCCTCCAGTAGTTGCCATGTTTGTTCTTATTCTTAAGGAACAAAAAAATAAATAATTGAAACCTCAGAGTTGCCACTTATAAACACTTATACACAAAAATTCGTTTCTTATCCACATAATTCCTGAGTAATTTTGAGGTAGGTTTGGTGTGTGACTTAACATTCACGTTTATAAATTTTTTCCATGATTTTAAAGAACAAATCGTGGCGTAGACCTTTCGAGATTTGTTGAATGTGAGTTTTAATGATGTTGAAGCTTTCCTCCTCGTAGATGGCGTACGTGTTCGGAAGGCACAGGTCTTCGTAGAGGCGACGGATAGTTGCAACGGATTCTGGCTCAGATCTGTAAAAAAGACGTAAACTTAATAGTCTAAAACACTAATCGCACTGCCAATGCCAAATCGATATCGACGATCGCATATTAAACTTGAAACAAAAAAAATCGCTAAAGGTCCTTTATTATTATTTTAAAGCCCGTATAAATAGGTACGCTAATGAGTTAACAAAAATTTTTAGCAATAGAAAATTGCGCCCTAGAATCATACGTAACCAAAAATCAAAACAATCAATTCAGGAAAACCGAAAACAACATAAGCTTGTTTCCATCATAAGTGTGCGTGTCCATATGAAATTTTCTTTATTGCTGTGAAATTCAATCTTTCACGAAAATAATTTTACAGAAAAATTATTTATGAAAAAAACAGGAAAAACCCGGCAAATCCTGAGATGAATTGAAGAAAAATAACCATAAATGGCGCATTGAATTATTAAGCGAAATATACACTTTATATGAAATCTGAAAATTTACGTGGCCGCTACTGAGGACGTTCGCAATCAATAGTTCATTGAGGCGGTGTTGTCATATATTGCAACACTTAAACACTTAAACTTTTTAGAAAAAAAAAAATAATACAATTTTAAGGTACATACTCTGTTACCTTCGATCTTATAATCCGTTTTATAATTAAATTCCATAAAAAAAACAACACAAAAAGTATGTTTTGCAACGGAACCAACAGTAGGTAATATAACACAAATTTGAAATCACATCACAATATTTCTTATAATGAATTATTTCACAACAAAAAAAAATCGAGTAATGCTACAACTAACAAAACGTTTAAAATTCGTATACATCAAGCACGTGGAACCCTCGGCAGCGTCATTCCACCGCCCGAGTCTCGAAACATACTAAAGCAAAGATAGCCGCGCGCGGCAGGTATCTAAGCAAGGGCGAAACATGCGGTGTGATCTGACAACACTGTTAGTATACTCTAGTGACCCACATTGTTGCCAACTGAATCCAGATGGAACGGCGCTACAGTATGTGGGTAAAAAGGGTTTCTACCTTTGTATTTAGATATTCGGTTAACAAAAAGTATGTAGACTTTCTATAGGACACCCTAGGAGTCGCCCGTTTAAATATAATAAGTTATTTCCATAACACCCTGCATTTTAATTTAAAAAACCGCTGAAATTATTAAACAAATGATTAAAATACGCTGACGGCCGCTCCGATATTTCGTCATTCCGGTTGCCGTTGACCAGTATCAGCAAAATAGGAAGCGGGTTTTCGGTGGAATTTTCCCCCCTTCGGTTTCAAGGAAGGGGGTCGCATTTCGGGTCGTCAGAGAGCGGTACTGCGCTTTGCGATGCTGCCTCCATAAATTTTCGAAGGTCTCATCTGTGGATGGTTCCATTCTTTACGTTGAAGGAAAATTCGGTAAAGTGTAAGTTGAAATATCTTAAGGTACCTCTTAGTATTCGGAACCGTACTTCTGGTATCTTTATAATCTCCAGGTTATATAATATCGTTAGTTATAATCATGTATGTACTTTTTCGTGTGATTTTCAAAGATGCGCCTGCCGCAAGGTTTAGAAAACATCCTGCATAAAATCCCGATGATTGGCGGAATATAATTTCTTAAATGGTCAACACGTACCTTCCATAGTGTTCTGCCATAATTTTCCGTTGCGCCTGGGTCGCCCTTTGAAGTGCCACTACTGCCAACCAAGAACACTTGCCGTCTTGAATATCAGTGCCCTTTTTCCCGGTCACCGCTGGATCACCAAAGCAGTCCAAGAAGTCATCCTGGAATAAAAATGTTGTTTAATAGAGTGAAAATGAGTTCCATAAAATTACGGATTATTTATTATGCTTCTGGTTATCTGTTCGAATTTAACAAATAAAGATATTTTAGAACAGGATTATAAAACAATTTAGATTTAGTACTGATTGTTATATAAATAGTTCGTACAACACAACATGATTTTGTAATATCTGTCATAATTTAAAGCCGATAAAATCGACAAAAACATTTCAACCCAATACAATATTTATTAATCACAATAAAAACAAGAATATTTAATTTCGAAATCCACAACAATGAACAAATACCGAATACATACATGATACGTTAAAATAATCACGCGTTCTTATTGTTTTGATTGTTATGTTTTAAAATAAAACTATTTTTAGAAAAAAAAAAAACGTTTATGTATTATGTTGCGAAACTAAACGCATTTACTGAAGTATTTGATTTTTATACGTATTAACAATTTAAGTAAATATTAGACTAGGCAAAGTAAATGTTTGAATTACTATCTAGAAATTTTAGGGATAAAAAAATAATGCATTGATTATTAATTTACGGTTTTCTATTGAAAAATTTAATTAAAATAAGTGCAGAATCAGTTATACGGGGGCTGTCTGAGAAGATTTTAGCTTTAACATTAAAATGGGATTACTCATCAAAACAATATACAAATTCGGACCATTGGGATTTCGCAAACGGTAAGAGATACGAAATCGCTTAAATCGGGGCAAAGTTGCGTAATTATTTGCCCAATAATATGCAGCAAAAAGACAAAAAGAAATACAGGGGCTTTCAAAACTTTGCGTTTCGGTTTTTATTTTTTCCTGGCGTTGTTCGAAGAGATGTCCAAAAATAGATTTCTTTTTATTCTCCACAAGATGGCATTATCAGATCTTTTATGCGACGTTTCGTCTTTAGGTCACCATCATCAACTTAATTTATTTAAATACGGGCCTGGATCTTTTTGTTTAAACTATGAAAGCGGACCGAAATCTACGGTCAGTGGTATACAACACTTACAGGTTTTCCGACGTTTTGTTCATTCATCTTCATTAAAATACCCATAGTACAGGGTGTCCCATTTTCGACACTTTTATAGGGTATCTCCGTTATTGTTAGTGCTATCAAAAAAGTAATGTAGGTGTCATGTGCTCCTTTTGGGTCAAACTTAAAATGGTAAAATCAAAATTCGAAAATTTTCGCTCGCTTAAGAGACACTAAATCAACAAATTGAGAATTTCTAAATTGCCCTATATTTTCTTAGTTAAAAGAGATAAAGAAAAATGTTTTATACAGAAGTTTGTTTATAATGATTGTTGAATAATCTGCCGATTTCAGAATAATGATACGGGGTCAGATAAGAAAGTTATCGGACCTAACCTCATTTTTTTAAATGGAACAACCTGTATATTTTAATCTAAAAATATAGCATTTTAAACTATCTTTTCAAATTTATAACACAACATGGATGATAAATATCATATCAAATTTATCAAAATGTTGATAAGTCATTTTCACAAATGAATATGTAAAAATGAATTTGACGTTAAGGGCCGGTTGTATAAACACTTTGAACTGTAGTTCACTCTTGAACTCTGGTTCAAAGTAAAAAAGTTGTTGTACAAACAATATTTTACACTGATCTCAGTTCAAATCAGGAGTTCACGTGAACGTCCACTTTTGGCGGTTCAGAAGTTGAACTGTCGATCCAAGCACTTTCTAACTTCAAATATATTTCTTGTGTCAGGTCAGTGTCATATTATACAATACAGTAAATTATCGTTATCTTATTGTTTATAAAAATGTAGGAGTTTAATGAAATTATAACTGATGATGAAGATTTTTGAATTTTGTGGATACCGCAGTCAATGCTGTGAACACGGATATACCGGAAAAATCCTGATCAATTTGCTAAATGAACAGACAATGAATATTTCCAAAGATTACGCTTAACAAAAAACACAGCTGTTTGTTTTTATTTATTTTAACGTACGTATCTAATAATATATATATTTTTTTTATGGAATCAATAAGCTCTATTCGCTTTAGAAATGTATCGCCAGTCTGCAAATACAATTTTAAATATTTAAGTTCTTATTTTTAACAATATTTTATCAGTACACCGAATAGAAAAGCTTGGAAAGCAAGCCCGCCAAACGCCATATCAAATAAAAGGTTATATTTTATGTCAAAAATAAAATAAAAGTAACTAAATAATAGTCATGCCAACATAAATTGATCTTAGTTCAGCTGAACTAAGGTTCAATTTATATTGAACAACGTAATATTGAATGAACGTAGTTCATAGGTTGATCGGCGTTCCGTTGAACCTAAGTTCAGAATTGCTTTATACAACCGGCCCTAAATGTTAATAACAACTAGAATGTCAACATAGTTGTCTCTAGGATATATTAACCATGGTGTGTTATATATTTGAAAAGAGAATTTAAAATGGTATCTTTTTAAATTAAAATATACAGGGTGTTCCATTTAAAAAAATGGGGTTAGGTTCGATAACTTTTTTACCTGACCGCGTATACTTATTCCAAATACGGCAGATTATTAAAAAATCAATATAAAGAAACTTTTGTATAAAATATTTTTCTGTATCTGTTTTAACTAAGAAAATATAGGGTAATTTTGATGATTTTCCCCCGTATCTCTTAAGCGAGCGAAAATTTTGAAATTTTGATTTTATTATTTTAAGGTTGACCCAAAAAGAGTACATGACACCTACATTGCGTTTTTGATAGCACTAACAATTACGGAGATATCCTATAAGTGTCGAAAATGGGACACCATGGACGTTCCGTAATCCACTTTTTTTTTTAAATTCGGTTTAATTCGAAAATATAAAACTTAATGCCTCTTTTAAAAGTCTTAAGAATGTGCTGGCTTTAAAACTCAAATTTTATTTGGATTAAAAAAAGAAATAACTTGTACTTATGCTAAGTAGAAATTTGATACAACTATTAGTGGGAAATAAAAAAAACAGTAGTGGTAAAGATTGTTTCACGAAAAATGGATATAACTTAATGACTTCAGTAAAAGTACCTGGGGACATCCCATTATTTATGACCGTTTGTTATTATTATGTGAAAAGGACCGGATTGTAATAATTATAATTAAATATAGGCACATCAGGTAGGTTAGGTTGCTTAATTTATATTTAAATATCTTTTTGTGGTAAAATTTGTTAGTTTTTGAGGAATGGTTCAAGAATTGTCTTTTACCAAACATTCCTCAGAATAGCGTGATAGTAATGGATAATGCGAGCTATCACAGTCGCCATTACATAAAGCTCCAAGCTCAAATAATACAAAATTGGAGATTCAGAACTACATGGCGGCGAATGATATATATTTTGAAGAAAGTTATAAAAAAGTGATCTTTTAGAAGTTTTAAAGACATTTTGTATAAAAAAGTATATGTTTGTGACACATTGGCAGAAGAAATTGGACATACAGTGCTACGGCTCCCACCCTATTATTGCATTTTTAACCCCATAGAGCATATGTGGCACCAGTTAAAATCATTGGTTAGGTCTGAAAATATTTCTCCTTAAGTTCTAGTGTTGTAGAATTAATACGAAAATGCTTTAATGATATTCCCCCAGGTAGTCGGAAAGATTCAGTCCGTCACGTAATAACTGTAGAAAATTCGTATATTAGTTTGGATCGTATAATTAATCCAATTATAATTAATTTTGATGAGGATAGCGATAGCGAAATAGAACTATCTATAGAATGACATTATAAATGTAAATAAATATGACTAGTAATATTTAAAAAAAATGTTATTTCATTTGATTACATTAATATAATCATATCATTACTTGTTTTCCTTAGTCCGTCCCTTCATACTTCACTTTTTTATTGCCAAGCTCTTGTCGATACAATGGGACCGACCCAGGAAATCATCAAGTCGTATCCATTTTTCGTGAAACAATCTTTACATAATAACAATAACAATTAAAGACAGAAATAGCAATAATAATTTGAAAATTCCGTTTCTTCGAAACAAAAGTAATACAGGATCGGACTAGGGGTATTTTAATAAAGATGATGAATTTAAGGCACGAAACGTCGGAAAACCTGTAAATGTTGTACACCATTGAACGCAGATTTCGATCCTCTTTCATAATTAAAAAAAAATCCAGTCACGTATTTAAAAATAATAAGATGATGATGGTGACCTAAAGACGAAACGTCGCATGAGAAATCTGATCATGCTATCTTGTGGAGAATAAAAAGTAGCAATGAGAAAGTGAAATTTATTTTTAGACATCTCTTCGAATAAAGTCGGGAAAAAATAAAAACCGAAACGCAAGATTTTACATTTTTCCAAATATTTTGACAGTCACTGTATTTATTTTAGATTTTTTTGGGTCATATTATTGGGCCATGATTAGGCGATTTCGTATCTCCGTTCCCAAAATCCCAAAGGTGAAAGACGAATTTGTTACAATATTGTGCCTCACGCTTCATAAATATTTTTAGGTCAAATAGTATAAATGAAAAATGAACTTATTTTACCTGTACTTGGAAGAACTGTCCCATCTCCAACAAAATGGTCTTGGCCTGTCTGTGCTGTTCTTCGTCGTGCATATTGGCCAAATACATCGCTAGTGCGACCGGCATTTGGAAGCTATAGTAAGCGGTTTTGTATCTGACAAGTGCAGTGTACCTAAAAATAATAATTAAGTATACATGAAAATGCTGTACCTATGTGTTTTAGACGAGGGACATTGGAAAAGTCTCCTCCCTAACATAACAACAAAATCCTCTTAACCTTTCCGGACTAAAAAACACCTCAACAAGCCACGAATAGCAGACATATACGACGAACCACTGGTCTGTTCTGGGCCCCATTTTATATCTCTTTAGTTTATCTAAAGCAAACCTAGGATGTATACATATAACTTTTGCCGATGATACAGTCCTGTTGTTCGAGGACGCAGATCCAGGGGTTCTTGAAGAAAAAGTAAATAAAACCGTAACAGTATACTATAAGTGGTTATTAAAAAATAATTTAAAGATCAACATAAAAAAAACTGTGTTTATGATTTTTAAACATAAAAATAAAAAAGTGCACAATTCAATATAAAAATAAACAAGGAACAAATAAAAATGGTGAACTGCTATAAATATCTAGGATTAAATATAGATGCAGAGTTAAATTTTAAAAAACATATGGACCATGTCACCAAGAAATTGGCTTCTGCCTGTGGTGTTATAAGAAAATGTGTGAATTATATACCAAACATAATGAAAATGACAATTTATGAGGCTTTAAGTCGCATCTACAATATATGTGTGCTGTTTGGACATTTTCAAACAATGCAATAATACGAAAACTCCAACGATATCAAAATAGAGTTCTTAAATGTTTACATAGACTACCGAGACTATATCCAACCAAACAAATATATAAAAACTATAAACTGATTAATGTTAGTGACATAATAAAGCTAGAAGAATGTAAACTGGTTCATAAAATCCTTAAGAAGCAAATAAAAACTAACATAAGTCCGATAAGAAACAGTGATCTGCATCAACACAACACGAGAGCCCGTGACAACTTATATGTGCCGAGATCAAGAACAAACATTCATCAAAACAAAATTACAATAAAGATACTGTTGTCATATAACTCGCTTCCAGTAAACATAAAGAATACTACAAACGCTAAAGCCTTTGCAAAAAAAATAAAACAAATGCTTATACAACAAAGTTCAGTGCAGTTTTAGGATTGAAGACTGAATGCTTTATGACAAATTATATATTGTTCGCTTTTTCCTTGCTGCGAATGTGATTGATGGTTCTGTATGGGTGTAGAATGGTTAATTAGTTTTCATCTCAGAGCATAATTGTAATATTATTATATAATATATTTATTGTTACCAGTCATAAGACATTATGTACTGTTTTTAGTTCAAAAATAAAGTGTTTTAAAAAAAAAAAAAAAGCCAATCCAAAAAATCTTGTGTGTTCACAGGCGGGATTGCGGAACTCGCCTTCGGTTCGGTACTTTATGCATTTGTTACATAAATAACTATTTCCTATATTGTTAGTATTTGATCATTAAAAAAAATGTGTTCGCACTAGGGAATCCAATCCCGCAAATGCTGGATCCCGCGGTGATTTCGCGGGATTAAACGTGCGGGATTCGCGGGATTTGCGGGACTCGATGTGGGTGCTGTATGTTAATAAAAAGTTGTTTTATGCAATTAGAGTAGAGTAACAGGAAAATATTTATTGCATATAGGTACAATACAATAGTACGACTAGTTTAACGGTTACATGTTACATTGATTTTGAAAGTATTTTCGGAGAAAAGACAACAACTTTAATGTTTCATCTTTTAGATTTGATCTTATTTTATTGCACATGTATCCTGCGGCTAAAAACGCACGTTCACCTTTGACACTTGTCGGCGGAATAGATTTTACACAATTTGTTGCCCTCTGATTCGAATAGTTGGCGCATATCGGTCGATGTGATAAACTTTCCAAAGGGCATACCATTCGGGACACTCTTTCCTACATCGAAACTTTTTTCTCAGATGAAAAAAAATCTGAAATTTTCATTTTCTTAGGTAGCACAGAAGAACCACTAACATCTGAGCGCTTTGCAATAGAACTAAACGAACTACTCGAACTGCTGGTACTAGTTTTAATTTCCTGTGTTATTTTATCAATATCAACACTACCGCGGCTGCTCTGGACTTTCAAATTAATATTATGCTTTATTTGTAAGTGGGTGTGAAGACCTTTGGTGGAACGAGCAGAGATTTTGATAATGCTAGGGCATAACTTACATTTAGCTGTAAGATCATTTTCAGACTTTAAAAAATAATTCCAAACTAAACTTGAACCTTTATTATCTTTGTAAACTACACTGACACTCATTTTTGTGATTGCTGTTTAAATTGCATAATACATGCATACTTGATAAATGTCACTAGATACTAGTAGAAGAACGCTCTTACTTTCGCACGTACACAAGAAAACTGTGTTGTTTAACGTATTTTCAATAGCCCAGCATGGCGGGGAGTCCCCGACGCGTCGACCAAAAATACCGCAGTTCAATGTTTGCTATTCCGCAAATCCCGCGGATCCGGATCGATGGGCTCAATCCCGCAGGTTTGCGGGATTAAGGTTTGGGTGCGGGATTGGATTCCCCAGTTCGCACCATAAAACTACCTATCCAACTGGTTTCGTTGTTATAGGGAGAAAACTTTTCAAATGTGTTCAGTGTTGAAATAATTTCATTTCGTTTGTCGTTCTACTTTAACAAAATCAAAGTCACTTCTTCATCAAAAAACTCAAAGTTGAAGTATTTTAGTTTGCTAGGTGAGTAATCACGGTAAAAAAATTTAACAATAGTTGGCGACCAAATCCGATGGCAGTGACGTAGGCCATGGAAACCAATGTAAACCACCAATGCCAACACAGTATTTGGACAGTTTCCATTGGTTCGCCTGTTACGTCACTGTCATCAATTTTGGTCGCGAACTCTAGAAAATAGTACGTTACCTATCAAGGGCCGAAAATAGGCTTTTACGGACGAGATGCGGAGATGGCCGACCGACCCGAAGGTGAGGGAGACCACTGCACGAGTCCGGAAAAGCCTCCGACGGCCCGAGATATGTATCGCATTTTTTTTTACAAGTGCTCTGAAGCTTTGATGCCAAGTAAATAAAGAAATTCTTCAGACAGTTTTCCTGTCATGACATGAAAACACTCGCGCATGGAGAATGTAAATATCTATTTATTATTTTTGACAAATAGACTCGGTGGCATAGTGGTATAGCGTACGCCTTGTGATCTGAGAGTCGCGGGATCAAATCCCGCGTGCCCGAGTCTTTGAGGCCATATAAATAAAGAAATTCTTCAGACATTTTTCTAAAACATCTTTGAAAAATTAACTGCCAATTTAATTTATATATAATCCGCGCTTTATTATCGCTTGTAGTATGGCTCGGTCGGTAGAGTGTCCGCCTGGCGATCTGAGGGTCGCGGGTTCAAATCCCACGCCGACAATTCTGGTTTTATTTATTTATGAGCACATGGTGACTCGAAGCGGGCGGGAAAAATCTTTCCCGCCCGCTCTCTTGGAAAACGCCACTTTCGGTGAAGAGAACATGCATGAAAAGAGGCACTTTCGGGGCACATGCAAAAAAATAAATATTTCCTACCTGGTCATAGTAAACGTATCTAGCTTCGGTTTTCCACTTTGATCAACACACATGACATCTAAGCTCTGTCCAAGCGTGGTTTTGTAGATCACATCGTGGAACAATTCCATTATGGGAACGTAGGCTGGATGATCTCTAAAATGCCTAAACAAAGTCAATAATAAATATTATGTTCATATAGGGATAAAAAATAGACTTACTTTTTAAGCAACGCATAAATGGCATTTTCAATCATGATTCCATCGTTAATAGCGCTCAAGCCGATGCCTGGTTGCCGGTACCAGCAGGGCGTGCCCCGTCGCGTTTCGGAATTATCCATTACATCGTCAAGGATTAGGAAATAGGCGTGCATCTGAAACAAAGATAATATCCACTTTATGCTGAGGTGTGACAATTTTATATTGCAGAAAGCTTTTTAACAATAACTTAACAACTTTATCGACTCGAATAAAGAGTATCTTTTTTATTAGGCATTCTTCTTCATTAAAATGGCATGTAATTTTTTCCAATAACTGTCAAAACATAAAAGATATGTCAAAAAGTAAATTCGAATTTCAGGTAAAGTGTCGTCTGCTGGCACAGTAGAGAAACATTTTTATAACAGAATGATAGAAGCAGTGGCGGTTCTTCCACAGGAGCACATGTGCACGTGCACCCCCCAAAACAAAACGAATAAAAAATTTTAATTTATATTCATTGAATATATTTATCGTATAAAGTCCGACCCTCCCTGATATTTTATCGTCCCGTCAAACTAAAAAAGTCCGACCTTCCCTACAATTTTATCATCCCGTCAAACCAAACTGTATAGATCCGGCAAACGTGCCTCGGTCGAGGTAAATGACGATTATGACGAGACTTACTCGCACGTGCGATTAAGTAGTGTAGTTTCTCTGTAGTAACAGGTGGCGGGTGGCAGCGGGGGATAGCGGGGCTATGGCGATTTAATATGGAAAAGGCGCACAGTTTTTGTGTGCACCGCGCTGTTGTCTGTTCGTGCATCTAGTTAGAAATTCGAGCGTATATGTTTTAATATTTTAATATTATATATTTATTAAGTTAAAATGAATAGTTGACGGTGGACTATTTAAGAAATAACTTTAGCTCTTTGAGTTTGGAGCAAAAAATGGAAGTGAAGAATGCGGGAACACCGAAACCCGAAATTAATTTAACGCAGACCATAACGGGTAAATCTAGGGACTTTATTAGAAAGTTTAAAAATGAAATATATGAAAAAAAATTTATAGAGGGTATTCCAAACTTAATGAGGCTGTTATTGATCAATTCTCTACAATTAAGAACCGAAGAATGGACTTTACGTTTAAGCACTATTGTGTAGGGTCGATAAATGTTGTGTATTTCGATAAATGATATTCGATATGATTTTAAACCATTTTATTTAAGGATTTAAACTAAAAAACACTGAAAATATGAAGAATGCCAACTTGTCAGTCTCGTGGCTCGATTCGTTCTCGTCATAAAACAGTTAACTATTGTTCTCGTCTTGGTTGCGCCTAATGAGGTAGCCGTAGATGGCGTAGTGGTATTAGACAGCATTCGGTTTTCTTGATAACTCGTAGATGGCGGTAGTAGTATTGGACATCATTCGGTTTTCATGATAGCTCGTCGATGGGTTTAGTAGTATTAGTAATGGACTGTATAAATATTGTTACGAGGGTTGCATGCGACGACGTTAAGATCCGACAGCTATACACACTAAGAAAACCTTTCTTATTTTCCACAAGTTGTATTTCCTTGTGTAAAATTAAAAAATAAATAAAAATATGTTTTACCTAGCGCATTTTCTTATTACTTTTTTTCTTTCTACATTTAAAACGCCTAGAAAGTAATTGTTTGGCCGTTACACAAAAATAAAATTTTAAAAATAATTTCATCATACTTGTGAACCCCCTCTATCATAGGTCAAGAGCCGCCACTGGCTAGAAGTCGTTAAGCGTAGTCTATGTACCACATATTAACTTGATAGTTTAAACACTAACTACAAGATGTTAAAAATAAGAAAAAAAATAGGCTTTGTTTTGAGTTTTCGACTTTTTCTCATTTATTTTATTTTTTTAAGTTGAAACACAAACACTATAGGAATAGTCCTTTAAGGTACTCTGGGAGTGGTGCGTGTGCGCATGAAGCGATTCACGTTGGTTTTGAATCGTTGGAGGTTCATCATCAATCATTGGAAAAAACGACCTCGGGAAGGTCGTTTCATAAGGATGGAGGACAAATGAAATAATTCTTAAATAATGAAGTTCGACGAGTACTAAGCTTAACCACATATGGATGGGCGGCAGTAGTTCGTCGTGTATTTCTGCTATTCGCCGCTCTGGGCGGAATTAAGAGGGCAAGGTCAGCCGAGCACTTTCCATGGAAATCTCTTCGATGTTCTAGGCCAGTTGTCGGCAACCTGCGGCTCGCGGGCCGCATGCGGCTCTTTCGATGTCAAGTTGTGCCTCTTTCGATACAAATTGCAGTCTTTAGTGGCTCTTTAAAAACCGAGAAATTTTGTAAATTATAACTTCTGGCTCTTCCGTCTCAAAAGGTTGCCGACCTCTGTTCTAGGCTGTAAAGGATCTTCGTTAGCTCGTGATCTCCGATCAGACGAATTGCCCTCCTTTCGATGGAATCCAGTAGCCGAAAAGTATGTTTGGGTGCAGAGCTCCAGACACGAGAGCAGTGAGGGGCGAATCTGGGATTTGTATAGTATCAAAAGTTGTTGAGGTGTGTAAGACTTTTTGGTTTGGAACAGTACACTAAGTTTCTGAGAAGCTATCTTTGCGATTGCCACAACATGGTTATGCCAAGACATATTTCCTCCCAGATTGACGCCCAGCAAATTAATAGATGAAGCCAGCGGAATTGCGTGTCCTACCATGACTATATCCGGTTTTGTAATGTTAACCTTTTTAGAGAAAACTGCTGCCTGGGTTTTCTTAGCGTTAAATTCGACTTGCGTTACCGTCACCACAAGCCAAAATTTCTTCCAGGTAATATGCTTAATGCTCATATGCTTACTACCTTTATTTTAACATGTAGCATCACTTCTCCGAACCCTGTATATGCATTCAATCCCCGAAAAATTGCAAATTTTTATATTGTAGATAATTTTACAGAACTCGCTATACAATAATCAATGGCGCTATTTATTTAGGCTATAATTTTATAGGCTTATTTGTCAAGACTTATTCAAACAGAACAAAGGTTTGTGTGATCTTAGCAAAGAGTAGATACGAGAAAAACAATTTGTCGATGATTTTCGCTTGATTTATATCGTAATCTAATTTACTGTTTGCGAACGGTAATTATTCAAATTTAACTAAGTATCAACAACAATTGAACAATTTATGCTATTGGCTACGCAAGCAACCAGCACGATTTGAGAACGTGAATCGTAGTGATTCAAAGGCATACAGGGTGTCCCAGAATACGTGGGCAATCGCCCGGGTTCAGATAGAACACTTAAAAATAACAGGAGAAGTTCTTATAAATTTTTCTTACGGCTTCCCCTACGGAGATACGGGCCCATAACGGACGTCCCTGGAAACCGTTGTTCTTTAAATAATTTATTAAGTACTAAGTGTAATTTAATAATAATATTTTAGTATACTGGTTAGTAGATGAGTGTCCTTAAAATTCGCCCTTTTAAACACATTTGGCTTATTTAGTTTGCCAGGGACGGACTAGAGGTAACACAAAAATGTTTTTTTTTGTACACCTTGTATGATGAAGGAACGACAATAATATTTTTAGATACTCTAAACCTTAAGCTGCAAAAAAGGTACTCTTGATCAATGTCGATAAAGCGAACTATTTTCGAAAAATATTTTTGTTCAATATGGTTTTTGCATTAGTTGTTGTTTTATGTTCATAAAATTCCCTCATTGTTGTTATGGCTTTTTCACATGTACCGATTTAAATAAGAATATTTATGCCAGTGTCAGTTTATGGTAGTGTCTTGAAATTTGGGGTTTTTCTCCTTTGTCTTATTAGTTACTAATTTAGTAATGGAATTTACGTATACTGAATATAAATCATATTGAACAAAAATACCTCTTTTTTCGAAAACAGTTCATTTCATCGACATTGATCAAGAGTACCTTTTTTTCAGCTTAAGGTTTAGAGTATCCAAAAATATTATTGTCGTTCTTTCATCATACAAGGTGTACAAAAAAAAGCATTTTTGTGTTACGTCTAGTCTGTCTCTGGCAAACTAAATAAGCCAAATGTGTTTAATAGGGCGAATTTTAAGGAGACTCATCTAGTAACAATTATACTAAAAAATTATTAAATTACACCTACATAATAATGTGAATTGTTTATTCTTCAAAGACTCCTTGATTTAAGATCCTTGGTATGACATATCCTTATAACTATTTATTTATTTATGGTAATCGACAGGAACAAATAAAAAACAAAAAATAACATATTTTGTTGCAAGAAGTCTGAAAATCATTCGTTATAATTATGGCAATGTTGCAAATCTAAGCAGGAATATATTATTTATGTAAATTTAAATGCGAATTTGAATATATAATTTTAAATTTCGAATCCGGTTCTAAGAAAAATAACATTTTTAAATTGAATTTTAGCAACAATAGTGAGAAACAGATCAGTTAACAGATTAAAATCGCATATATTTTTAAACTATTAACTATTGTTATTGTTGCTATGTAATAAATTGTTATCTGAATTAAATACCAGTATAATATTAATCGAAGTAACATTCATATAATTTTCTAAAATCAGCTACAATACATTTTATTACACTGGGCATAATGAAAAAAAATCAGTGTTGGAATAGGAAAATGTTTAGATACGGAAAAAATGTCCAATTTGCGGAGTACAGGGTGTCCCCCCATTTTCGACACTTTTATAGGGTATCTCCGTAATTGTTAGTGCTATCAAAAAAGTAATGTAGGTGTCATTTATGTGCTCTTTTTGGGTCAAACTTAAAATGGTAAAATCAAAATTTGAAAATTTTCGCTCGCTTAAGAGATATGGGGTAAAACCAAAGAATTGACAATTTCAAAATTACCCTATATTTTCTTAGTTAAAAGAGATACAGAAAAATGTTTTATACAGAAGTTTCTTTACAATGATTGTTGAATAATCTGCCGTTTTCAGAATAAGTATACGGGGTCAGGTAAGAGAATTATCGAACCTAACCTCACTTTTTTAAATGGAACACCCTGTATATTTTAATCTAAAAAGATAGCATAGCGGTGCAAAAACTCTCTGAAGACAGACCGGCAACTATACATGGCAGAACGAAAGGATTTCGGCGAATTAAAGTATGTGTGATTCCCCGATAGCAGTCCACCATTCATTTGTGAGTTGTAATGTTAAAATCGTAAGCAATGGCAGAAAAATGTCGCGTTTTGAGTCTGAAAGATAATATTGATGTTGTGGAAGTTTGTAATTTGATAATAATGATTTGGGCGAGTTCATTAACATTGATAGCAATGTGCTATTAGAAGATGATAGTGACCCCATTCCTACCGATTATGTAATCCAAACTGAAACAACATCACTATCTGGGGACTCTGTTGAAGAAGTTGAATGCAGTAATCAAACAAATGTCACCAATTATCAACAAGCCATTAGTATGGTAAAGGAATTATAAGAGGATGCAAAGAATAGAGGTGACTCTACAGCAATGGAATTGTTATCAGGCTTGGAATTACATTTTCTAGATTGCAAGTTTAAAACGCAAACACGTCAAAGTACGTTATTTGATTTTTTTAGTACTACATCCTAACTAAAACTTGTGTATTTTTGTTATGATGTTTATTTGTACATACATATACATAGTAATAATTTTGCATTTACATATTACCTAATACCAAATTTCCCATGGGCGGATACCTCTATTAGAAGGACACATTTAGACGATCCTGTAGGTGTCCGCCTAAGAGAGGTTGCACTGAAGCAGGTTTTTTTAAAGATATGAATGATTATTTTGCATAGTATATCAAAATACCCTTTTGGCCTGACGTACGTCAACTAATCTGATGATAGTTTGGTAATTTAACATTCTGAAGGTCAAAATAAATTAAAATCTATTGATTAAAAATCCAGTATAGAGTTCCTTGTTATAATTGTAAAGTTAATTTGAAATTCTTACGTCGATTAAAAACATTTCAATACATCGAAATATCGAATCGGAATAAATCACCTCGCGTGGAATATTTTAAAGCTGGTGGAAATAATTTAGCTTGTTGTAAAAATACCTTTTTCAAATTCCAGAAAATTACTGATTTTTTCTTTTCCCGTCTAATTATTTTAAATAATTTAAGGAATATTGGATCGAAGGTTAACGTAATCTTTCAATATGCATCGTCAACAGCTGTGGTTCTTGCCTTCCGCTATCGAGGCGCTTTGTCATTAAACACTCGTGTTTCCGGCGAGTTTAAAAATACTGGAACGTCATTAAACACTCGTGTTTTCGGCGAGTATAAAAAACGCTGGAATCCCTTCAAACACTCGTATGTTTCAGAGCGAGTATAAAAAACTCTGAAATATCTTCGATCCCTCGTGAATTTTGGTGCGAGGTTAAAAAATAGTAACCAAAATTGACCTTCGAACACTTGTTGCTGGCGCGAGTATAAATAAGTTTTCCAAGAACAAACCCGATTGTGACAAAAAGAACAAAGACATTCTGAGTCCGGAATAGTGAGTAAGTGTGAAATAAAATATTTTAAGCTAGTATTAGTAGTCACTGCCGCGAGTTATAATTTTCTTTTCGGAAATTATTAGGGTAGTTTAGACTCTCTTTAGTTGAGTAACAAAAGGCTAGCTTAGGTTTACTTTACATTGTAAATACTGTAAAAATCTAAATTTAAAATGAGAGTACGTGGTAGGAGGAATGATAGGTTGGGTTGAAAGAACAGAATGCTAGTATAGGATAATTAGTTATTGTATAAAATGTGCAGACTTAATTACGGGTATTTCGGTTCGCGAGACTCGACCTACGTAAGACAATCAGATCAAAGTAAATTTAAATTCAAAAATAAGGTCAAGGGGTAAATTGGTTATACGGGGGTTATCAAAAAACGTCCCACGTAAAAACGCGCAGATAAGGAGAACGTTAGAGTTACCTATCAATTACTAAGCGCAAAACGGACGGACGTTTCGGGCTACGTACTCCACTCATATCATAGTATGATGTACGTACGCACTGATCCTTTCAAAATTTTCTTACAATTCAGCGACAAGCTCTGATCCATATTTCACTACACTTTTATTGATATCTTTGAATTGGCAGATTGTAATTGACATTATCCTGTTGCCAATGCGCCTTTTTGTGGGTTTCGATCCATATCGAACAGAAGGGAAGGATATCTGCCGTGCAATACAAGAACCTAGTAAGTCGACTTACTATAAAATAGAGTAGTAAGTTTTTAATATTTATTTAACTGTTTATTTGTCAATAAAAATCAACGATTTTTTGGAAAATTAAACTATGTAACAAGAGCTTACTGTGTATAAAATTGTAGAACAATAAATTAAATATTAAAGAAGTTGTCTGTCTTAAAATTTACTTTTACGACTTACTAGGTTCTTGTATTGCACGGGAAATTCCATAGCGCCTCATCGTGATAGCGCACGACGGGCGGTTGGTGTACGCGCCCATAAGAGAGGTAGATGAGTCGTTACTTAAAGAATTTTCGATAAAGTTCGTGTTAGGTACACATATATATATAACCATTATATTGCCAATACGAACGTTCCAAAATACAAAAAGTGTCCCCGCGATGGGAGATGGCGTGGTACTATTGAGTTTGCGCAGTAGGGTGGAAATTTTTCGAACGCGTAAGAGTCGGCCCGACATTATTTGTTTGTTGTTATTCGTCGCCATCTTTGGTTCTGGATGCTTTTTCAAATTACAGAATAAAAAGTGGTTCCTCCACATTGTTGTCGGTATATTAGTGCTTATAAGCTTTCATTACTTGACAACAATTTTTGTGAAGGAGTTTTTAATTTGTGGTGATTCACTGTTTGATAGGTTAGTGGCTTGTTTTGTTTAAGATGAAAGGACAAAGTGCATGGTGCTTTATTGCATAAGTCGTGGATCAATACCAGGTATAAAGTATTTCAGGTATGTACATAGGGGAGAGGTGGCGAAGATGGCGCAGCGTGAAAGATGACGCACCTCAATAACTCGTCTGCTAAAAGGTTTGAGAAGTTTATTTCGAATTTTACACTAATATTACGCTGTACAAAGATAGCTGGCAACACGGTATACCGCGAGCGCCATGTTTAGTTCGGCCAAAAATGACAAACGTGTTTTCCGTTTTCGTGATCCTATTTTTACGTGTTAGCAATTAAGCAGTAAGTATTTTATTTTTCTTATTAAAAAAATTATCTCACTGCAGGCATAACTATATATCTATTACTGATCTTGTCACAGCGACGTTTTTAAATAAAAGATGTTAATATGGAAAATAAATTGAGGTTATTAAATTAAATGCATGCCCGCCAAAGATGGCGCACTGCGCCATCTTGGCCGCATTAATAAATAAATTTATTTTTTGTTTTTTTTTATCTATTTTAGATGGGAAAATATAAAAGGACGACCGAGCGAGGGTCCTATACCAAAGCAGCATTAATCGCAGCATTAGATGCAGTTAACAATGGAATGGGCAAAAGGGAGGCAGGAAGACAGTTTAATGTGCCAGAAGCTACTCTCAGACGGCACCTGGAAATAAGAAATGAACACAGGCAGTTAAACTCCAAGTCCTTGGGAAGAGCTCCTGTTTTTACTATTGTCCAGGAAGAGGAACTTGCCAGACATACCCTCAAGTTGGGTAAATTATTTTTTGGTCTAACACGTGTAGAACTACGCTGTATTGCTTACGACTATGCCGAGGCCAACAAAATAAAACATAACTTTAATATAGAGAAAAAAATGGCTGGAAAGGACTGGTATGCTAGCTTTATCAGACGAAATCCCACAATAAGCCTTCGAAAACCTGAAGCAACCAGTATTAATAGAATTACAGCATTCAGTAGGGAGGAAGTTAATCGCTTTTTTGATAATTTGGAGAACGTCTTGTCGAAGTATCATTTTGCATCTGATCGGATTTATAACGTTGATGAAAGCGGCATATCGACAGTTCCCAAAGAAAACTCAAAAAGACTGGGTCCAAAAGGCATAAAGCAATTCGGAATTATCTCCTCATGGGAACGAGGTAAGAACGTAACTGTAATATGCGCCATGAGCGCAAGTGGAAACTACATTCCCCCTCTCTTTGTATTTCCAAGAGCAAGGATGTCACCATTGCTAGAAAAAAATGGTCCACGAGAAGCTGTTTACACTTGCACCAAGAACGGTTGGAGTAATGAGCAAGTGTTTTTTCAGTGGTTAAATCATTTCCAAAGTAAAGTCAAGTCTGATGGAAATAATCCTGTTTTACTAATTTTGGACAACCACAGCAGTCATGTCTCACTTCAGATTTATAAGTTTTGCAAACAACATTTCATAGTGATGCTGAGCTTACCCCCACACACGTCGCACAGACTCCAGCCCTTGGACCTAAGTTTTTTCGGACCTCTGAAAAATGCCTATAGCAGAGTGCAATATTTTTTTAAAAAATTAAATTCTGGAGACAGTGATGGTAAGCTATCACATTATGATATCGCTGAAATCTTTAATTTAGCTTATTGTGATACCGCAAATATGGAGAAGGCCATTTCAGGCTTTCGATCAGCAGGAATATATCCCCTACACCCTGGTAAATTTTCAGAAGACGACTTTGCTCCAGCTGAAAATTTATTAAGCCAGGAACATAATGACATGAAAAACATTAATAGGATAAATGAACATCTCACTGCTACAACAGATGAAATTTGTGAGCCACATTCACCTCAGCCATCATGTAGCGGTCTTCAACAAACTGTAAATAACTCATTTTCAGATCATGTTAGCGTTGAAGTTGTTTCACCAGTGCCAGCACCACAGAAGAGAAGAGTTAATCAAAAGAGTAGTCGTGCCAAACAACATTCTGAAATATTGACGGCTACTCCTTTGAAAATAATACTGGAAGAAAAAGAATTGAAAAAATCAAAGAAAATTCAAAAAGTTAACGTACAAGCCAAAAGAAAAGTAAAAAAACAAGTATTTATTGAATCTGACAGTGAAAGTGAAGGAAGCTTGAATGGAAAGGACCTATGCGATGATGATGAACTAGACGATCTTGATGATGATGATGATGTTAAAAACTATTGCAATATTTGTGCAGAGCTCGGCAAATCTGGAGAAATATGGTATCGATGTGTGTCATGTGGTGATTGGTCTCATAAAGACTGCAGTGGCGAAATAACTCCAAAAAACTATATTTGTGAGTTTTGTAGAAACTAAATGTATTTTCAATAATTTGTTTAATTTTTTTATTTGTTTATTATATAAAACTTTTTAGTTTCCATTTTTGCGTTTATTTTCATCCTAAGGAATATATTACTTTACTAGAAGAATTATTTCAATGAATAGATAAATTCTAAAAACATACTAAAATATTCTTTGTTGTTGGTATGAAAATATCTATATTGTTAATGGCGTAGTTAAAGGTTTGTATCTTAAAGGTAATGTCAATCGTATACTATAACAGTATTTTACTCTTTTAGAGAGTAAAACGTACTATTCCATCAAATTTACCATGCGTCATCTTTGACTACTGTATGCGCCATCTTTCCCGCGTGTTCGGGAAAGATGGCGCAAAGACACATACATGAAATAACTGCAATAAACAAAAATTTTCTAGAGTTTCATTAGATTTGCTTGATCATATCGTTAGTATGCATATAAAGCTATAACTTGGCGCAATACAATTTTTCTTGATAAATATATTCTATATATAATATAACATTTTGCTTAAGTGCGCCATCTTCGCCGCCTCTCCCCTATATACGAAAAGCTTGTAAAAAAAGAAGAGAGTGTCACTCGTATACAATATAATATATATGTGGTCATTACCTAACCTTAATATTAATATATTTTTAATTTGGTGCATTATTAGCTGATAACAATTCCCAAAGTAGTCAGTATAGTCATTCATTCTTAATTTTTGGTTCAGAAAAAAGTGTGGTTAAGAAACATACGACGTCGGATGAAAGTTAATATAAAGATCATCGCATCGATTGTTACAAATATTCGGACGGAATTTGGCACCAAAAGTTTACACCAATTAGGTCACCGTTGGATCATCATATCGTCAGAAATCGTAGGCATAGAGCACCGTCTTAATTCGAACTAATCGAAAATTTGATTGCAATATTTTTCCTAACTCACCAGTGAAATTTACATTAAAAAAGTTGAAATCCGGTCCTGTCTAATGTTTACTTTCACAAGGAAATTTCCGAACTGCGCAAACTCACAACGCCCCCTTCGATGCCCATAGCGAGGACATAATTGCAGATGGTATTAGCAATATAATGGTTGCGCAAATGCAATATTCGTATTTCAAAAACTAGTGCTTCAGATTGTTGTTGAGTTATTTGATAAATTTAATTATTGGAAATGCAAAAAATACAACTTACCATTTCAACGCACCATCCTAAGATACTTGCTAACCTAATATTCTCTTGGGTAAGTTTTTGCGGGTCCTCTAACAATTTATAAGATGAGATTAGTACCGTTCCTCGGTTCTTTTTTCCAGTCGGTGTATTGTACTGTAACACCTGAAAAATTAATTTGTTTGAAGGTCGAACAATGATGACGTATGTCTTCAAAAGTCAAAATCATTTGTCGAATACATATTAAACGACCAAGTATTGGAATCAATCATAATATATGCCAAACCCGCATAACCTCTCGTATAAGCTGTCCTGCTTCTGAAAGTCGCATTCACGTTTTAGCTGATGTAATTTGAAGTGGAATTATTAGGACTAGTTTAGTAAATAAATATATTAATATTAAAGTGGGAAGTCAACTGATCGTGAGGAACGCCTCTATTCTTGACTTAGAAGAACGATCATATCGAAAGATGTGATTCTTCCTCTCTCTAAGGAACGCAGAGAAAGAGAGAGACAGGAATAGTCACTTCTCTCGATACGATAGTTCTCCTAAGCCAAGAATAGACGTCCACGAGCGTATTGTATACGTAAACATAATATTTCTATGCCCTCATTCGATTTTCATTTGTTTTCAAGTTACTTGTAGAGAAATTAAAAAAATGTATCTAGGGTTATTGTAAATGGAGATTGGTCCGTTGATCTACCCTTATACAGGGTAATTATTTGTTTTTCTTTATTGTATAAGGCAGCGTTTCTCAAAATAGGGTCCACGGACCCATTGGGGATCCGCGAATCACTAAGTGGAAATAAAATATCACAAAACAAAATATCGAATGGACATAATGCCGAACCAGATACACACCGTACAGGGATCTCGGAAACCGTAAGAGATACGAAGCCGGTTAAATGGAGATTAAGTTGGGCATTCACGTGTCTAATAATATGCCGTTTAGTAAGTTTTAAAATTCCGAGTAGTTCCGGAGATATACTACGGAAAAAAACGAAATCCTGAAAAATCGTTTTATATTTTCCTGGGTTTTTTGAGATCGAATTCTAAAGTAAATTGCACTTTTGCATTGCCACTTTTTCCGCTCTATCTAACAGAGTTAATTGTTTTGTAATACGACGAGTCGTCTTCGAAGGGCCATTATCAACTTTCTTTCTTGACGTTTCGAGGGTTTTTTGAACAACATCAGGAAATTTTGGGATGCGGTCCTGTATTTCTCCTAATTTTATAAATAATATCTCATAAGTAAGCTCTAAATTTTTACTTATGTTGTACTAGTTCAATAAATAACAAATAATTTAATAATAAACCACAAATAAGTGAACAAAAACATACCAAAACAGTAATAAAACGAACAACGAAAAAAGTAAGGAACTACATAATCAGGTGTTCAAAATGATTTACGTTATTTTCTAAGCACAAATAACATCTTCTAACTGTCGATTCTAAAACATTTGACAACATTTCAGGCGTAATACTTTGAAAGACTTCAAGCACCAACCTCCTAAGTTCGTTTTCTGTAAAAAAGCCCAGGAAAAAAAATAGAACGATTTTTCAGAATTTCGGTTTTATCCGGATATCTCCGGAACTACTAGGAATTTTAAAACTTTTTAAACGGCATATTATTAGGCACGTAAATGCGCAACTTTACCTCCATTTAACCGACTTCGTATCTCTTACGGTTTCGGAGATCCCTGTACTGGTCCTCCTTATCTTGGACACGGTTTATAAGGCTGCAGCTTTCTTCAAATCAAGCCCAACATAAAATAGCCGTGTGGAAGAAGAAAGCAGTACTATCCATCTGCTATAGCCAGTGACATAATTATTGTTAAGAAGAATAAGATTCGCATAAAAATTATTTTTAACTAGTTCAGATTACTAGGAAAAGCAAGGTTTTCCTTCCATGTTTATACGTATGATTTTATTACCAGAACTTAGTTACAATCGATCATATTTCTTCATATTTTACTCACCCTAGCAAATCGTTTCATAACATCCGGTAATTCTTGGCTCCTTCCAACATCAGTTAATTCCCTGATGATATCTGGAAATAGTGCCATGAAATCCCTGGATTGTTCTTTGGACGCCAACGTACTGGACTGAGGGGGTTTGACTAGAGTTTGCTGGAGTGTGGATAAAGCCCTGGAAATAAAAAAAAGGTAATAGAAAATTATGAAGAACAAATTTCGTATGTATAATCGGCGCACAGCTCCGGGCTATAATAGAATTCGGTGAAGGTTTCTACATAGTTGTGTTATTTCTCTAAATTAATAATGACTCTTCATCATGTATTTAAATGTAATATTTAACATTAGTAAATGTAGGAAAACTTTTTTCCCAATCGAGAATAATAACGGAGATAAATTTCACATAAAATGATGCAATAGTGACATTCTCAGCCGGCATGATATTATAGTATAATTTAATTCCTATTAATGCCAACAATTCTACTTATTAATTTTTATGTAATGATAATACACAATTTGTAGAAATTTAGGAAATGTATAATTTTTTAATTTATAGAAATACTAGACTTTTTTATACAGGGTGTTATCAACAACAAGTCCCCCGAACAAACCCGATACTGAGATTTATGTAATTGGTGACTTATTGGTGCTCAGTTACTTTGACGAGGGCCCAGCTAAAGAGAGAGAAGTGACGCCAACGGAGAACACTTGGCGTTGAACTATAAAGCGCGTGACATTACAAGACAATTATATGTTCTCTTGAATAAATATATTTAAATTAGTACTTTTAGTGTTTTTAAGCAATTTAGGGATTTTATTAACAACAAGGGTAATTTGAAAATTATACCTTTCTGGTATAATATCAAAACCAACAATTAAATTCTTTTAAAATGGAACACCCCGTATTTTTATTTACCATTACGTGTATAATTACATTACTTGTCTAATTGCTCAGTAAATACCTACATCAGGGTTCGGACTTTTCAATAGCCGTAATATTCCATAACTTTTCCAGGTTCTCCAGGCAAATATTTGGGTATACTCCAGGTCAGTTAAAAATAGTTTCGTATACAGTGAAACCTCTCTTAGGCGGACACCTAAATGACCGTCTAAATGTCTCCGCCTAATAGAGGTGTCCGCCCATGGGAAATTTGTTATTACGTAATATGTAAATGTAAAATTATTACTATGTATATGTATGTACAAATAAACATTTATTAAACATAGCAAAAATACACTAGGTTTAGTTAGGATGTAGTACTAAAAAAATCTAATAACGTAGTTTGACGTGTTTGCGTTTTATACTTGCAATCTAGAAAATGTAATTCCAAGTCTAATAACAATTTCATTGCTGTAGAGTCACCTTTATTATTTGCATACTCTTGTAATTCCTTTACCATACTAATAGCTTGTTGATAATTGGTGACATTTGTTTGATTCCTGCACGCAACTTCTTCATCAGAGTCGTCAGATACTGATGTGGTTTCAGTTTGGACTACATCATCGGTAGGAATTGTTATCAAATTAAAAACTTCCACAATATCAATATTCTCTTTCAGACTCAAAACGCGACATTTTTCTGCAATTGTTTACGATTTTAACCTTACAACTCACAAATAAACGGCGGACTGCTGTCGGGGAATCACACATACTTTCATTCGACGAAGTCCTTTCGTGTTGCCACGCATACGCGATTGGTTGCCGGTCTGTCTTCAGAGAGTTCTTGCACCGTACTTATTCGTCTCCCAAATACTTTTTGTCCGTTTAAAGGAGGGTTTTCGCACGCTTTGTATGAAAACAGCTTGTCCGCGTCTGCCCAAAGGAGAGTCCGCCCAAAAGAGGTTGATTTTCGTGCAATTTCATACGCCTAGTTCCGGACTATGAAAAAATGTCCGCTTAATAGAGATGTCCGCTTATGAGAGGTGTTCGTTATGAGAGGTTTCACTGTATTTTTATTTCCTAATTCTTCCTAGTATTATGTAGATCACCAAAAATAAAGAACTAAACAAAAAGTGAGCAAACGTATTTGGAATTCAATTTGGTAATAAAAAAATACATTAAAGGATTCCAGGCTGACATATCAAATATCCAGGATGTTTGGTACAATTACAAAATTCCCAGACTTTTCCATGCTTCTTATGACCGGTTTTAAATTCCATGACTTTTCCAGGTTCTTCAGGTTTTCCAGGTCAGTCCGAACCCTGTACATATTTCTGTCTTAAGTAGGTCTTAAGTTAAAAAAAATTGACTTTTATGAGTATTTATTATATTAGATCAGAAATATATAATTTTTAAAACACCCTCTAAAAAATTGTCTAGTACTGCTATGAAATAAAAATATCGATAACTTTTCCAAATTTCCTCAATTTTTAAAATCTTTAACTGCATTAACTAATGCAATCTCAATTTCCCAATACCCATCTCCAACCGTTTCGGAGAAGGGTATTGATGGGAAATTGTTAACCAAAGTTGCCTGGATTTTTACATACAATCGAAAAATGCCAAAATATTCAGGACATTCTTTTATAGCGAGCACCCATATTTCAAACAAATATATTTTTTAGTTCCTGAGATCTTTTAATTATTTTATTACTATATAAGATGTTATGGAAATGACGTATTATATTTAAACCGCCAATTCTTGAGATAAAGACAAATTGAAGAAATATAGCCATAAATGGTGCTTTCAATTCATTCAGCGGTAAAAGTGACCTGACGTCAAACCAGAAAAACACCTGTGTGGCACTGCGATACAGACATGTAAACAAAGAACGAAGTCTAACCAGTGTTGTCATATGTACACCTTAAACTCTTTAGACAAAATAAAATAATTAAAACACTTTTCCATTCTGTAATACCTTTTTGTACAATTAATTGAAGAACATTTACGACGGACTATGTTTTAAACAACCCGAAAAAACATATGGAATAGTAATAGCCACGTACGTCACTAGGTCAAATGCCAATGACCTCTTGATGCCTTACATCGGCTGAGCGAAATAAATTCATATAACGCCGCACGCTTGCGTCTGTTAGTTGAAGACCAACAAGCGGCCGGATACGTCGTGTCTCGTCGATAACCAACACACTCTCAGCAATCCGGTCTGTTTTTTCGGTTTACGCGTGTATCTTGCCCGTCCATAAATAATCTTTGAATATTGTTTTTATTGACGCGTTTCTTCTGGACGTCAACTTTCGTCGCGTGTAATACAATCTAATAATCTGTAGTATAATCTGTATTATTGTAGTTTCAAAAGCTAACTATCGGTTCTGTTTCACTATTACTACATAAAGTGTTCCCAGGAGTGTTCCCATGAAAAAAAAAACTGATTGTGTTTGTGCCTGGATTTCCTCACTCTTTAGGTATAAGGATAAATATAAGTGGGTAGAAAATAATTTATTTTTATAATTTTATATGGAATTTCAGTTTTACATTAAGTTTGGCAACATTGCCATTGGCTCTGGGTGAAATGTTGTAGGAGTAGCGCGGACTGACCTGTGAGTAAGAGTGTTTATTACCCCACTTTTAAAACGGTCGATTTAAAAAAAATAAAATATGTAGCGCTTCTCTAGGACACCCAAGGAGTCACCCAGTTAAATATAATACGTCATTTCCATAACACCCTGTATATGCTGTGAACTTTCACTATTTCAACTGTGAGGCGATTTATACTAGTGTTTAGAACATAAATTCGTTATGTGTGTATCTATATAAAAAAAATTACTCAACACACTGTATATTGAGCACAAAATACACGATACGATGTGGGCTATCGAGGTACGACATATTAATTATTTATTGCAGAACTCGAGAACGGTTCAACGTTCGCTGGTTACCCGTGTTTGAAGCTACAGGACCGTGACATATATACAAATATTAGGTTCTAACAAAAGGTTGTACAGATAACAGTATTTTAATTGAAATAATCAAGGACAGGCCCTTATACGGTGTATGTGCAATTTAAAATATATAATACGCACGTATTGCTCGAAATTGTGTAATAAAGAAAATTGTAAAAAATAATTTTCCTATACCTAGAAAATGAAAAAAATAGTACATTGTTTACCGAGTAGGAAATGCTTGACATTCCTGGAAGACTGTGAAGATTGCCGAGACTTAGCAACACAGAGTCCAGGAATGTGGCTTTTCCTACGAGGTAAACATACTAATTTTCCGAAAATCGTTTAAAAATTGACAGATATTGATTAGTTTTGAAAAAATCGCGAATAATTTTATTTACAAAGAAATGGTGCTTTGAAATTCGTAATAAAATTGGTTGCGTTGCTATGGAAACGTATTAATGTTGAATTGTCAAACTTGACGCATATAAATTTAATTGTTGGTGTTTCCGAAAGCAAAACAGTATAAAATGATAAGTGATGATGTATTTTCCATTTCTGGGACTCCTCCAGAGCTGGTTAAGGCAGTGAATACTGCTTCATTTGAATTATTGCCAAAGAGAAAAGTACGAATATGCATAAATTAATTCCTTATGAACAACGTGTTTTCAATCATTTATGTAGAACACTAACAACTGTAAGGAAATATCATTTCCTTACAGTAAGGAAATGAATAGTTCTCTAACAGTTTTTTTCCGTTACCTAGCAACGACTTAGTGTAGGGAAATATTGACTTTTTCTTTCAATAATGTTATCAGAAATGTCAATATCTCCTAACGATTTTCGGAAAAAGTACGTTTAACTTGAATGGAAACTATCTTATATCGGATACTTGCGCCTGCATCAAGTATTTATAGTGAAAGACTTTTCTGAACTATAATCTGTCCATTATTAATTACAAATATTAATTCCAATGTTGCCTGAATTTGTGAAATTACACAATTAGCTGAAAAAATTACACGTTTTTGCACACTGTTAGTCACAGAAGTACACTATTGTTACAAATCATTAATATTTTGCAAAAAGCAAGTGCACAAGAGTTCCTGGGCACTGATTTCCCAAAAGGAAAAAAAGTCAAATCCAAATCCCCCCCTCCCCCGAAAAAAAACTGACATTATTGCGGGATTTGACTAGTAGTTATCCCAGAAAAAAAGGTCAACAATCCTGAAAGGAACACTTAGGTGGTTGATTTTTATATTACACGCAAATTACACACACGTTGGATTACACACAAAGTAATGAAAATACACGCAAATCATGTAAATACGCGCTAATTGGCAACACTGATTAATTTATTAATTATGCCATTTGTTCGATAGTTTGTGTTTTGTTTTTTATCTTAGTTTCGTTAAATAAAACAGCTCGTCTGTTGTGGCTCTGTTCATAATTCCTACAACTAATTTTTGTAAATTCAGTTCCGGTCGAATCCTGTACAAAATCTGGCCGAACCGGATATTAAAAAAGAACGCCGGATATGGAATAAAGCTCCGGTTCCGGTCTGATCACTAGTTTTAAATATGCAGCGTGATTTTAGAAAAAAATTGTTCTTCATAAAAAGTGTTACTTACCTCAAAAACGCCTAATCCCCGAAAAAATCACAAATGTAACGTACAGGGAGTTCAAAAAATAAGAAAATGTGGAAAAATGCTAAGAGTAAAGTAACATTAAGTTACTTTGTACAAAAAAAATTCATTAGAAACAAGTTGTAAAGAATCAAATTTAATGTCAAAATATAAAACAACAGCAATCTATGAAGAAAAAATCTTATCATCTATTTTTTCTTGCGAAAATATGGAAAACATCACTATTTCTAAGGTAAGCTAATGTGGTTTTCCAATAAGAGGTGTTATTTTGAATAGCCCGCTATTTCGGTAGATGTCACTTTTGGAGCTGTAATTTGTTTGTCATTCGACAAGTAGAAACTACGCCATTAATAAAAATGGAACCATACACGCTTGAAGAACGCATTGAAATTATTAAAATTCACTATAAAAATGGTGAAAATTTGGCAGAGACGGTTCGTAAAACTCGAACATTTTTGGGTCGTCGTGAAGCACCTTGTCGGACCGCAATACAGAAGTTGGTGGGAAAATTCGAGCTGTTGGGACAAGTTAGTGATGTGAAGAATAAAACCCGTGCACGTCGCTCAAGAACAGCCGAGAATATTGCTGCTGTAGCCGAAAATGTTGAAGAAAACCCAGGTTTGTCCATTCCTCGTCGTTCTTTGGAATTAAACATTCCACAAACATCATTACACCGTATTTTGCATAAAGATTTGGGTCTTAAGGCTTATAAAGTTCAGTTAACACAAGAACTCAAGCCGGCCGATCATCAACAACGGCGTGTCTTTGCCGATTGGGTCCTTGAAATGCATGAAAATGATCCGGAATTCCATCGAAAAATCATCAAACCATTTCCAGCTCGGTGGCTTCGTCAACAAACAAAATTGTCGCATCTGGGGCTCGGAAAACCCAAGAGTTATTGTTGAAAAGCCTCTCTATCCTCAACGTGTGACTGTTTGGTGCGGTTTATGGTCCGGCGGGGTCTTTGGACCTTACTTTTTCGAAAATGAGGCTGGAGCACCAGTTACGGTGACTATCGACAGATGATTAATGATTTTTTATGGCCGGAATTGGATGGTATTGATCTGGACAACGTTTACTTTCAACAAGACGGCCCTACGTGCCACACAAGCAACGAAACCATGCATTGATCTTTTACGGGAAAAGTTTCCGAACCGTGTTATCTCTCGAAGAGGTGATCACAATTGGCCACCGAGATCTTGTGACTTAACACCTTGCGACTTCTTCCTTTGGGGCCACGTGAAAGAGAAGGTCTACGCCAACAGCCCAGCGTCGATTCAAGACCTCAAAGATGGAATTCGTGAGGCTATGGAGGACATACGGCAGCCACTTTGCGACTTGGTTATGGAAAATTTCATGAAAAGGATATGGCCCTGTAGGCGTGGTCGTGGTGGTCATTTGGCAGATGTTATTTTCCATTATTAACGGCATACCTTCCTCTGTATAATGAAATAAACATCCGATCATTTATCTCAAAAAATGGCATTTTCCTTTCAATATTAAAATAACACCTCTTATTGGAGAACCCATTACAATATATCAAGTCACCTATGAAACAATCAGGTGTCAAAATAAACGTAAATATAATTCTTAAAACTTAATTGCTCAAAGATGCGACTTATTAACTAAGAGAAAGTAGAAAATGTGCTTATTGTGAGCAATAATGAATTAAAACTAGAATTACACAATAAAATATTTTGAATATCTGGGACAAGAAAAAATAGGTGAAAATTTTTTAGTTCGTAGATGACTATTTCTTTATATTCTAACATTAAATTTGATTCTTAACAACTTTTTCCTAATAAATTTTTTTGTACCATGTAAATTAATGTTACTTTACTCTTAGCATTTTTGCACATTCTCCTATCTTTTGACCACCCTGTACATTATATTTGCGATTTTTCGACGATTAGTAGTTTTTAAGGTAAGCAAAGCTTTTTATGAAGAATATTTTTTTAGTTTACTAAATATTGAAACAATACTTACCAAGTTGTATTACTAATTTTCAAAAGAACAAGAAGAACGACAAGAAAAGAGATTTAGAAAGATGTAGTTACACAAACTGAAGATTAATGCCTAGTGCTATTTTCCGCGCTTAAATAGACATAAGGTCAAGTAGTTGAACTCTAAGAAGAAAAGAATTAATTTAAGAAAAATTATCATGACAAAAAAATTATTGAAATTTAGTTAACTATTTACGTACAGAGTGTCTATTTTAAGTCACAAAATAATTTTCAATTCATCTTCACAATTCTACACGTAAATATAGGTTGCTCCATTTAAAAAAAAATTTGATTTAGTGTGTTTATTATATTATACTAGAAAGGTATACTTTTTAAAATACCCTGTACAAAAAGGTGTATTTTAATGAAATAAAGAAACCGAAACATTTTTAGAATTTTATCAAATTTTTGTATTGGTTACAAAGTAAGCTCAAAATACCATCAACATGTCTGTGAATTTTATCTCCGAAACTGTTTGAGATGGGTATAGGAAATTACAAACAACTTTATTATACTTGGATTTTTACATAGAATCGGAAAAATGCCAAAATATACAGGGAATTCTATTTAAAATAAATATATTAACTCTAACTTTCGGTATAACCGGAAGTTATAGATACGTAAAAACATCTTCATGAAAAATATCGCCATATTTTATAGTGAGTACCAACATTTCAGACAAATATCTTTTTTAGTTCCCGAGATCTCTTATGTTGGGAAATAACTGTGGGAAAAAGGAAGTACATTACAGGCATTTTACTAAATTTGATCCATAGAATTCAAAAATGTTAAAAAACATATTTTTCCTTGCGTTTTTTTTGAACAGCCTTGTAGAGTAAAAAATTATTTTACAGTGTAGAGATCTATCGATATCCCATTAGTTACATTTTAACATTGTTTTGTATATTTTGTAACAAAGAGTTTATTGTCCTTATTATAAACTGTCGCTCTATGTGTATTTTCCAAATTTTACAGGAGAGCGTTGCAAAGTTTTAAATTCATATAGCGTTATCTGGTAGGCATGAAAATCCCTTGAAACCAGTCGGTGTCCGGTTTCCTTCTAGCATTGGCCAATACGGAGTACTGAGAGACGATTTTCAATAAAATATTACATGGAATACTTTGGGTTTAAATTGTAAAGTCACAGATTATTGTGACTATCGATCCGTCCAGCTTTTTAAGCTTCGGAATACATTTGTGGGTAAACGGCATAGTTTACAATATGAAGTCTTTGATGTATAAATATAATTATGAAAATATTTCATAAAATAGAATTACTTTATTTCAAACTGATAATTTTTATTCCATTAGGTAATCGCAGATGAGCTTTCAGTCACGTACACCTAAATAAAGGGGAAGCAGATGAAGAAATGGGGTGATTCAAACTGGGCACATGCCTCAGGTATACAGAACAATGGGGAAGGGATATTTCGCAGCGGTCGTTTCGCCCACATATATATAAATAGTATATTGCTAATACCATCTGCAATTATGTCCCCGCTATGGGCATCGAAGTGGGCGTTGTGAGTTTGCGCAGTTCGGAAATTTCCTTGTGAAAGTAAACATTCGACAGGACCGGATTTCAACATTTTTAATGTACATTTTACTTAGGAAAAATATTGCAATCAATCGATTAGTTCGATTTAAGACGGCGTTGCATGCAAACGATTTCTGACTATATGATGATCAGACGGTGCCCTGATTGGTGTAAACTTTTGGTGACAAATTCCGTCCGAATATTTGTAACAATCGACACGATGAGATTTATTTTAACTTTCATCCGACGTCGTATGTTTCTTAACCTCACTTTTTTCTAAAGCAAAAATTAAGAATGAATGAATACATTGACTATTTGGGGAATTATTATCAGCTACTAATGCACCAAATTAAAAATACATTAATTTTAGGGTTAGGTAGTGACCACATACATTATATTATATTGAAATTCGGTTCCGAAGATCGGATAATGTGATAAGCAAAATATTTTCGTATATAGGGTGTCCCATTTTCAATACTTTTATAGGGTATCTCCGTAACTGTTAGTGCTATCAAAAAAGTAATGTAGGTGTCATGTACTCTTTTTGGGCCAAACTTAAAATGATAAAATCAAAATTTTCGCTCGTTTAAGAGATACGGGGAAATATCAAAAAATTGACAATTTTAAAAATAACCCTATATTTTTTTTAGTTAAAAGAGATATGGAAAAATGTTTTATGCAGAAGTTTCTTTATATTGATTGTTGAATAATCTGCCGTTTTCAGAATAAGTATACGGAGTCAGGTAAAGAAGTTATCGGACCTAACCTCATTTTTTAAAATGGAATACCCTGTATATTTTAATCTAAAAAGATACTATTTTAAATTCTCCTTTCAAATATATAACACACCATGGATGATATTGGTTTCCTAGGCGATTTATTAAACTTTATTACTTTAAACCAAAGTAGGTCATGAAACAAAAACTAATATCCTAGAGATAACTATGTTGACATTCTAGTTGTTATTAACATTTAACGTCAATTTAATTTTTTACATATTTATTTGTGAAAAAGACTCATCAACATTTTGAAAAATTTGATATGATATCTATCATTCATGGTGTGTTATAAATTTGAAAAGAGAGTTTAAAATGCTATCTTTTTAGATTAAAATATACAGGGTGTTCCATTTAAAAAAAATGAGGTTAGGACCGATAACTTTCTTACCTGACCTCGTATATTTATTCTGAAAACGGTAGATTATTCAACAATCATTATAAATAAACTTATGTATAAAACATTTTCCTGTATCTCTTTTAACTAACAAAATATAGGGTAATTTAGGAATTCTCAATTTGTTGATTTTCCCCCGTATCTCTAAAGCGATTTTGATATTACCATTTTAAGTTTGACCCAAATAGAACACATGACACCTACATTCCTTTTTTGATAGCACTAACAATAACGGAGATACCCTATAAAAGTGTCGAAAGTGGGACACCCTGTACATACCTGAAATATTTTATACCTGGTATTGATCAACGACTTTTGCAAAAAACAACATTTGGGCGTAGTATAGTAGTGTAGGGCGTAGCAAGCGCCCTCTACAAATTATTTGAAAAACAGGAATAGATTCATGTTGCTCGTCCTCAAAAACCCCAATTACAAATTATCATTGCCACACTCAAAAATAGATTGAGCTTTGAAAAAAAAATTAATTTAGAAATTAAACTTTAACACTGTGTATCTCCTTAACCACCAATATTTAACGTATGTTTAACTGAAAACTATTATTTTCATGCAAACAAATTACAGACCACCCTGTATTTTTTTCTATTTCTGTGTACATACTCGTATGTATCTAATGCTAAAAGTTATTGTTTACTTGTTATGTTTAGTTATCGCAATGTTTTTAAAATAATAAATTATGATTGGTAAGATATTTAAACGACTTTTCCAATTTAATATTTTAAGCCCCAGGGGGTTGAATCGCAAAGGGTGCAAAGTTTTCATAATAATTTTTTTTATGATCAAACACAAGCACTATAGGAAAAATCCTTTAGGGCACCTTGGGAGTGGCGCGTGTGCGCAAAAAGCGATTCACGTTGGTTTTGAATCGTTGGAGGTTATATTCGTTGGGAAAAACGACCTCGGGCAGGTCGTTCCATAAGGATGAAGTCCTCCAGATGAAAGAATTCTTAAATAATGAAGTTCGAGGAGTACTAAACTTAACCACATATGGATGGGCGGCAGTGGTTCTTCGTGTATTTCTGCTATTCGCCGCTCTGGGTGTAATTAAGAGGGCAAGGTCAGCCGAGCCACTTTCCATGAAAATATCTGTAAAAGAGAGTCAAATCCCCAACCTGTCTTCGATGTTCTAGGCTGTCGAGGTTCCTCTCGATGGAATCCAGTAGCCGAAGAGTATGTTTGGGTGCAGGGCTCCAGACATGAGAGCAGTACTCTAGTGATGGTCGAATCTGGGCTTTTTATAGTGTCAAAAGTTGTTTAGGTGTGTATAACTTTCTGGTTCGGAAGAATATACCAAATTTCTGAGAAGATATCTTGGCGATTGCCACAACGTGATTATGCCAAGACATATTTCCTCCCAGATTGACGCCCAGCAAATTAATAGATGAAGCCAGTGGTATTCCGTGTCCGTCCATGCATATCCGGTTCTGTAATGTTAACCTTTTTAGAGAAAACTGCTGCCTGGGTTTTTTTAGCGTTAAATTCGACCTGGTTACTGTCACCCCAAGCCAATTGATCTGTCTTTACGATTTTAATGATTATTTACTGGCAGCGGGATATTATGGGTGGATGGAGTTCAAATGAACACCTTGTATACAATATCATTTTACAAAGCTACGCTGGATTAGTAGGATAAGATAATTAACCAAAAATACCAAAATTGTAGTATTTCGTAATCATAATAATATCGTAACACATAGATTTAATCCGATTAAATTAACTAGTTGTTTATTTTTATTATAATTGTTCCTCTGCCCCAAATATTTCCAAAAAATTAGGATTAACTTTAAAAGCTCATTACTCTTGATAACCTACTTCAATTAACGAAAGGTCTTAAAATTTAATATCGCTATCTTGCACAGTTCCTTAGAGATTGGCGATTTGTAGAATTTTAGGTCATTTTCGAATACGTGTGTATCTCTGACAAACATACTTGAGGTACAAAATGTTATTTTCAAAAAATAAAACCTATCCGTCTTACGTCAAAGATACGTGCTTTTTTACACGATCTTTACAATTCGTCTTGTTCTGCTTCGTATAAACCGATACAAAATACTATCTATAGGTACTTACGATAAAAATTATAATTAGACAATAGAATGTAAATAAATACAATATAATAATATTTATTAATGTAAAACATGTCAATAAAAATATCGTTCTTATATAAAATTAAATAACGGCTTCGAATATTTTCATGACAATGATGGGAGGGGGGGGGGGGGGGGGGGAATGGGGATTGGGAGGAGGATGTAGAGAGGGTGTAGAGATCGAGCAAAGTATACGTACAGGTCGAGAACTTTAACTGTAGCTACAAAAAGAATGCGGGCAAGAAAATTTCTTGGGTTAACAATGTTGTCACATATATTAAATTTTAATTTAATAACATGTTACCAAGTAAACCCTAAAATTAAATTTACCCATTTAAAGTAAATTGTCATAAGCATATAAAAAACTAATATTCTATTATAGTTTCAATGTTCTTAAAACGTTCTTTTCATACCATTTATTTTAATATTTAAATGTACTATGAAATTTCTGGTTTTATTTATTTATGAGCACATGGTGACTCGAAGCGGGCGGGAAAGATTTTTCCCGCCCGCTTCGATACTTTCCCACCCGCTCTCTTGGAAAACGCCGCTTTCGGTGAAGAGAACATGCAAGATGCACTTTTGGGGCACATGTAAAAAAAAATATTTTTTTATTAAAGTACTTCTAATCTAAAAATAGGGCAACATGGTGCAATATCAACGGTAACCAGGGGTAACCGGTGGCTAGAGCAGAGAGAGGATGACGACACGCGTCTGGTGACACGCCTATTGTGCCGGCGTGGTTATTCGGCGATGTCCAACATGCTTCATCCAGTTGCGTAGTGATAGGGTTTGTTTTAAAACTGTGATAATGAATGAATATACCCTGGTAAAACCCTTCATAGTCAAACCCGTGAAGTGATTGCCAATGTGTAGAGGGTGTGTGAAGAGGAATCACAAATTAATACATTTAAATTGCCACTTAAGCGAAAGCTAGAAAGGGTCGCAATTTATACGGGAGTAAGCGTGGGTGCAGTAAAAAAACATTCACAAAAAAGATACTGAAAGGAACGAAAATAACCCGGATCAATTGTTGTCAACTCCTGTCAAAAAAGGGCCCGTCTCACTGCTGTCGGAAAATCGAAGGCTTTGACTCTGGCATTGTTAGGAGAACAATACAAAAGTTTTATTTGGAACTAAAAGTGGTTCCAACCTTAAAAAAGTTGCTAGAACAGGTGAGAAGTGACATAAACTCTCCGTTTTCCCGTGAAACTTTGAAGTGCATGTTGAAATCAAATGGATTTTATTGGCGAAAATGCCAAAATAAGCGAAAAATATTAATGGAAAGGCCTAATATATTGCACTGGTGATACAAATATATTCATGCCACGAAAAAATATATATTATTATATATATAATTAAGATAATAATAGTACGCCCATGACTCGGTCATGTTTTAAAAGATATCGCTTCCACCTTACCGATACCGTGTAGCTATTGACTCGCTTGTCGAGCTGTATACCTTCTTAGTTTAGAAATTGCCTTTCTTGAGAATTTTGGATTAAAAAAATATTATACTTAATAACAGGTAAGATAAAAGGTAGAAGAAAAGAACATCATAGATTAATTAAACCCAGTGTATGTAACTAGCGCCGTCTAACGTGAAATTTGAGAATTTCTACCAACTCTCATTTCTTATTCATAAAACATCATACCGCCAACTTTCAATTTAGATCACAGCGTTAACACTGTAATGTTTACGAGATTATTATTCATTTATATTTTGGCTCCTGGATCGTAGCGCAATAGTAAAGTAGAAATAGATGTTGCCAGAGTGCAGTTGGATTAGTTCAAGATTCATTTGATACTTTTAAGTATGATAATATTTTTTTAAAGAATCGTTCATCGCCTTTTCATAGTTTATAGGAAAATTATTGTAAAATAAATTTATTTTAAGAACAATTACAGATTAACCTTAAACCAGTTGTAATTTTCAACTTAACAAATTTTTAATTGGGATTTTGCACGATACCTTTGCGATAAATATGTCAATCTGGCTATGCTGCAATAATGAGCGAAAGAGGTGGGAAAGACTGTTTACATTCGTTGCGTAGGCTAGAAATGTCCATTTTTCTATCTGTAGTTTGTAATATCTTTGGATCAGATGATATAGAGATAAGGAGGGCCAGTACAGGGATCTCGGAAACCGTAAGAGATACGAAGTCGGTTAAATGAAGGTAAAGTTGCGCATTTACGTGCCTAATAATATGCCGTTCAGATAGTTTTACAATTCCGAGTAGTTCCGGAGATATCCGGAAAAACCGAAATTCTGAAAAATCGTTTTATTTTTTTCCTGGGTTTTTTTCAGATTGAATTCTAAAGTAAATTGCACTTTTACATTGCCATTTTTTCCGCTCTATCTAACAGCGTTAATTGTTTTGTAATCCGACGAGTCGTCCTCGAAGGGCTATTATCAACTTTCTTTTTTTAAATACGGTCCTGTTTTTCTGATATTGGAATTTGAGAGCCATTTTTCTTCCGAATGCAACGATGTATGACACATTGTGGTTTAATGACGTTTCGAGGGTTTTTGAACAACATCAGGAGATTTTGGGATACGGTTCTGTATTTCCCCTAATTTTATAAATAATATCTTATATGTAAGCTCTAATTTTTTTACTTATGTTGGACTAGTTCCATAAATAACAAATAATTTTAAAATAAATCACAAATAAGTGAACAAAATTCATACCAAAAGAGTAATAAAACGAACAACGAAAAAAGTAAGGAACAACATAATCAGGTGTTCTAAATGATTTCCGTTATTCTCTAAGCACAAATAACATCTTCTAACTGCCACATGACAGTTTTTTTGAGATAAAATAAAACATGCGATAGAATATCAAACTTTTCAGCATTTTTAAATTTATGGTCCATATTTTCTGGAAAATACAAAACCTCTTAAAACACTTTCAAATGTTGACAACGATCACAATGGGAATGTCAAGTGAAACAAATCACGCGTCAACATCTTAATTTTTTTGTTTCAAACGCCTACTTTCCTTTTAAATCCCGAATCAACAGAAGTTTGAAACTATGTTTCTGTATTTTGTTCACTTAGGTATTTGTGGTTTATTATTAAATTATTTGTTATTTATTAAATAAGTAAGTAAAAAAGTTAGAGCTTTCTTATGAGATATTATTTATAAAATTAGGGGAAATACAGGGCCGTATCCCAAAATTTCCTGATATTGTTCAAAAAACCCTCGAAATGCCATTAAACCACAATGTGTCATACATCGTAGAATTCAGAAGTAGAAAAGCTTTCAAATTCCAATATCACGAAAACAGGACCGTATTTAAAAAAAGAAAGTTGATAATGGCCCTTCAAAGACGACTCGTCGGATTACAAAACAATTAACGTTGTTAGATAGAGCGGAAAAAGTGGCAATGTAAAAGTGCAATTTACTTTCGATCTCAAAAAAACCCAGAAAAAAAATAAAATGTTTTTCAGAATTTCGGTTTTTTCGGATATCTCCGGAACTACTCGGAATTTTAAAACTTTCCAAACGGCATATTATTGAGCACGTAAATGCGCAACTTTACCTCCATTTAATCGACTTCGTATCTCTTACAGTTTCTGAGATCCCTGTACTGGCCCTCCTTATCTTGGACACACGGTGTATTCTTTCTGTGGATTCCGTGACTACATACATTTATAATTTTAGCCGAACAAAGCCGTATATACATGCAAAATCAAATATTTGTGTCTTGTTTGTTGGGAAGGTCATAAACCTACGTTGCTAATTACATGAAAACAAATCCGTATAAAATAGGATTACCTAATTTACTGCTTCTTTTGTTACCTTTCATGCAAATTACATGATAAACTGATAGTAAGAGGTTTGAACTAATTGTGTAAATATTATGAATATAACGTATAAAAATAGACAAAGTTTCACTCTGTTATCACTCTCTATGTGTGATGTGCAATTTTGACTTACATTTACATATAACTTATATTTACAATGACAGATGTTTTATCAAAATTATTATTAAATGCTGGTTATTATTCCCCGTAATATGTAGTCTCATTCCAATCCGTGTGTAAGAAGATACATCGATTTTAGGTGTTAAAGAATATACAGGATGTCCCAAAATTAATGATACACAGTAAAACTGGAGATTTCGTTGGTTAAAAATATTGCGATCTGGCCAAACTTACTTTAGTTCAAAAGTTGATAATAACTGAGATACAGGGAGTCCCAGTAAAAATTTTATTTTTTAATTTTCTAATTAACTTACTGTTTAATCAATATTTTTGTCAGTTGCGGCTATTCAGAAGAAGAAGTAGAGGAAATGCAACTTCCTCGCCATTGCCGCGAATTATATTGACGCATAACGGTAGTTTGTGTGTTTAAGAATATTTTTCCTGTGCTCTTCCTCTATATTTTAGCCCTCATGCCGCAACTGATTTTTGTATAAAATTTAGTGATTGGGGGTTTCTTGGGGCGAGAAATTTGAATTTGTTAATAATTTTGACGGAGATTGTAGAGGACGCTTGCTGCGGCACTCAGTGGTACATAGGAACAAAAGCAACTTTTTTGCGCCTTAGTGTATGTTTTTATTAAAAATATTAATTTTCTCATCACTTTTACCAAAAAATGGTGTACAATATACAGGGTCCTGCAGTAGTGCGTCGGGAGTTCATAGCTTCTATACGAATTGAGTTAGGAATTTCATTTATATGCTAATTTATACAGTATCATAGGGGTATTTCAAGAAAATATTTTTCCATATACAGGGTGACGACCAAAAAAAGTGTGATAACATAAAATTGTATTTTTTTTTAATGGAACACCCAGCATTTTATTGCATGTTAAGTTCGTGTTAGTGTCCTCTATACTTACCTAAAAATTATATTTAATTTGCTTGGGCAGTTTAACAGCAGAAATTAAAAACGAAAAAAAAAAGTTTTGGAGTCCTGGAAAGAAAGATCAAAAAAACATTCTAAATTTACTTTTTTAACAACGGAATTGGGTGAGCTTTATAACAAGGGTTCCAGATATACTACAAATCTGATTGAGTTTATCTATTTTATACAGGGTGTTCATAATAATGTTCCAAAAACGACACATTCCAAAATCATTTCTTTTTAGGATTTTAAACCTATTATTTTTTTTTTCGACTTAAGTTAGGACATGCCTGTTATCCAGTACATCTGAATAAAATTCATATTGTACCCTCTGACAAGTGTGATTACTGTCACGTCAAATGTGATTTGGACCACATATTCTTTGAGTGCAAAAAGTACAACAATCACATTAACTCATTAATTCAACAATTAATTCAAGAGTGTAAAATCGAATGTCCCTATAATATCCTAAACCTTTTATCATTGGAAAATATTAAAATTTATAATGTACTTATGAGATACTTATACAGCATCAATTTAAAACTCTGAGCCTTTCAATACGCGGAAAATATTTTACCATCCTAGTCTATCCTTATATGTATTCCCTTCTTGCAGTGGTCGTCATTCCTTGTGTGTCAAAGATAAAGTCGCCCTGACAGACCCCAGAGGCGTGAAGCGTGTGACCCTGTTTTATATGTTTTAAATTCGTACTTTTTTGTTATATTTTTACTTTGTGACTGGCTGCATGACTAATTAGTCAAATGCCAATTAAATTAAAAAAAAAAAAAAAAAAAAAAAAAAAAAAACCTATTATTTAGCTATTGGATGTAGATTTCATAAGCAATTTTTTTTATAATACAAATAAATTATTTCCATTCATCCGTTTTCGAAATAATTCCAAATTTCATAAATTATGTTGTTTAAATAACATAACATAACACTAATAATTGTAAACTACAGTAAATGTTCAAAATGTCTCCCATTTTGATCTGAGCACAAGAAAATACGTCCTTTTGTATCCGTTGTATCTCTAGGCCCCTTGTTATAAAGCTCACGCAATCTCGTGGTTAAGATCGTAATTTTCGAATGTTTTTTTGATTTTTCTTTTCAGGACTACGAAATTTTTTTGTTCTTAATTTATTGTTCTTAAACTATCCAATCAAATTAAATAACTTTTTAGGTAATTATACATGTAACGAAATACTGGATGTCCCTTTTAAAAAAAAATTAAACATTATGTTATCACATTTTTTTGGGCCATCCTGTAGATGGAAAATATTTTCCTGAAGTTCACCCTATGATACAGTATGCCACGGCATATGAATGAAATTCTTAACTTAATTCGTATAGGATCTGTTGCAACACTATTGTAGGATCCTGTATATCGTTCCAAGCAACTGTTTTCGAGAAATCGCAAAAAGACCTTTAAATGATGCGCCATTTGACGCCCCTTTCCATTTAATATTTTAAGGGTAACATCTACCTCCTCACAGGGGGTTACTCCTGTAAAACTGCCAAATTTCAACAATATCGACAGGATATTTAAGATATTTACGAAAATCCGATTAAAATTTTTTCTTAACACCCTGTATCTTGAAAACGAAGAATTTGCGGACCCATGTTTATATGAACTTTTCGTCTTAGAGTCACCCAAAGAATCGTCTCTTAAAACCACTGTACATAATTAATTAACACCCTGTATAATTACCTTATATTGTTATGCTGCATCTGCTTCATCCACCTCCTATAATTCACATTCTTATCGCAGTTCAGTTCCAAATTCGTGTGTTGCATATTGTGGTCCTGAGCCCTAGTTATTGCGTCACTATTTTTATCAGTCGACGTTTTACTTATACCCCTGCGAATATCCCTCATCAGCTCACGACATGAGCGATTTCGGCAAAGTTTCATTGAAAACATGATTGCGTTTATAAATTGACCTTTTTCTTGTATAAAACCCCTCGATTTTTTCTAAATAACTGCCGAAAATTGATGATGATCTTAACAATAATAATAAAAAATGCCAGTAGGCAGGCACTGAATCCAACTTTTGTTTTCGGGATAAACGAAACACCATCAACAAACACAGCACTCTCAGAATTACATCAACTGTGTCAAAGAAATTGTAAGTTTCCGTTTATAAAGAGGGGGAAAAGGATGGAACGAAAACAAGTGTCTGTCCTTATCACACTTTACCGGCACGGCGAACCGGCTCCACGTAGTGAATGGGTGCATTGATTAACAACGTTGTAAAAGTTGGTAACCGAATTCCCTAAATATAGGGAATTTATCGTCACTTGTATAGTTGATATTTTAGTCTCTGATCGAATTCCAATCCAAATAAAAATTCCAATTCTCGAAGAGCTAAATTGAAAATAATAAATCATTTCAACACATAAAGTCTAATACAGAGTGATACGCAATTATCCGTTCATTTAATTAATTTTCTTAACTTTAAAAATTCGAAAATAACGATACCTATACGAAGACAGGGTGTCCCATTTTCGACACTTTTATAGGGTATCTCCGTAAATTTAGTGCTATGAAAACAGTAATGTAGGTGTCATGTGCTCTTTTGGGTCAAACTTAATAAGGTAAAATCAAAATTTGAAAATTTTCGCTCGCTTAGAGATAAGGGGGAAAATCAAAAAATTTACAATTTCAAAATTACCCTATATCTTCTTAGTTAAAAGAGATACAGAAAAATGTTTTATACAGAAATTTCTTTATATTGATTGTTGAATAATCTGCCGTTTTCAGAATAAGTGTACGGGGTCAGGCAAAAAAGTTATCGGACCTAACCTCATTTTTGTAAATGGGTGTATATTTTAATTTAAAAATATACGATTTTAAATTCTCCTCTCAATTATATAACACACCATGAATGATATTCGTTTCCTAGGCGATTTATTTAAACTTTATTACTTTGAAACGAAATAAAAGATTCAGATTAAGGTAAAAAAATAACGGGAATCATTGCAAATATTCGGAATATGTCTACCGTCTTTCCGGATAGCGAGCAAAATATAAATGTTGTGCCATTTCTTAGTTTTTTCCACTTTCAATATAAACTGATATCATATCAAAATTTTCAAAATGTTGATAGGCCATTTTCGCAAATGAATATGTAAAAATGAAATTGACGTTAAATGTTAATAGTCAACATAGTTGTTTCTAGTATATTAGCTTTTGTTTCATGGTCTACTGTGGTTTAAAGTAATAAAGTTTCGCCTGGTGTGTTATACAGGGTGCCCCAAGTAAAGTGGGGGAAGTATCTCGAGAACTAAATGAGATTTTATTTTGAAAATTTGGCTGTGGCTATAAGAGATAGTTGTTTTCTACGTTTCTAAAATATTTTGGATGATGCGGTGTTGCCGGATCATACCGAAAGTGGTAGCAACTTCGGAATTTTAAATGAATTACCCTATATATTATATTTTTTTTGGAATCTAGGTAAAAATCTAGAACAGTTTTCTGTATAATATCATATACCTATCTTTAAGACTTTTTGAATTATAAATAATTTTGTGATTTTTTAACGCCGTATCGTTACCTGAAAAGAAAATAGTATCTTTTTAGCGGTTACAGCTAGAAAGCTGAAAATTTTACAATAGTTTCACAAGACCATCGCAATTTTATAATTTCGAACAGTATTGAATTCGTTTTATACAGGGCGTCTCCATAACAATATTTTTGAGGCAGATGAATTATTGCAAAAGTCTTATTTTTTTTTAAATGGGACACCCTGTATTTGATATGTTTTGCTAATAGAGGATGAAATTTTCTATCTAATGATATTATGTGTTCCTATACCTATCTTCACTATTTTCGGACTTATAGCGAAATTTATAAATTATCTTATAAAAATATATTTTTTGGTAAGTAGTTGGCTGTGGATTCATAGAAACAAAATAATGAAAAATCCATGTGACGTTATGTCTGTGTTGTTGCAAAAAAAAATAGTTAACCAATAAGGAATTTATTAATAAATAAATAAACAAAATGAAAATTACATCAATAAAATAACTAATAACTAAATTCCGTTCGCTCTTAAACATTCATAAATGGTGGTTATAACATGTTCATTTGTCACCTCTTTCATTTCTTTCTCTTCTAGAGACCCCAAAGCTGTTCGTACTCGATTTTCTAAATCTTCCCTTGTTGTGACGGGTGTCTTGTATACTATTTCCTTAATCCTATCTCATAGATATAATTCTAGGGGGTAAGATCCGGAGACCTTGGGGCCATTTCCATGGACCGCCTCGGCCAATCAACTTTTAGGGAGTCATAGGAGCTGCATCAGGATGCAGTTCATTAAATTTTCTGCAAGTTCTAGATAAAACTCTACCACACTCCCCATGAATATAAAATAAATTTAAAATATCTAAGCTCGAATAATGTGAATTAGCCATTTTTATTACAATAACTCAGACATAACGTCAAATGGATTTTTCATTATTTTGTTTCTATGAATCCACTCCACAGCCAACCACACTATCAAAAAATATATTTTTATAAGATAATTTTTAAATTTCGCTATAAGTCCAAAATATTTTAGAAACGTAGAAAACCATCTCTTATAGCCACAGCCAAATTTTCAAAATAAAATCTCATTTAGTTCTCGAGATACTTCTAATAGGCCACTTTACTTGGGGCACCCTGTATATGTGAAAGGAGAATTTAAAATAGTATCTTTTCGGATTAAAGTTCCAGTTAAATAAATATAGTTAGGTAAGATAACTTTTTTACCTGACCCCGTATACTTATTCTGAAAACGGCAGATTATTCAACAATGAATATAAAAAAACTTCTGTATAAAACATTTTTCTGTATCTCTTTTAACTAAGAAAATATAGGGTAATTTTGAAATTGTCAATTTTTTGATTTTCCCCCGTATCTCTTAAGCGAGCGAGAATTTTCGAATTTAGATTTTACCATTTTAAGTTTGACCCAAAAAGAGCACATGCGACCTACATTACTTTTTGATAGCACTAACAATTACGGAGATACCCTATAAAAGTGTCGAAAATGGGACACCCTTTACTCTGCCCTTAAAAATTATTAAAGTTTATCATACTTAGCAAAGATGAATGCGAATTGGTTTTAACACCAGAACAAAGTTCTTATTCTAGATGGTTGTATGAATTTTGCATCGTTATTTTCGAATTTTTGAAATAAATTAATTAAACGAAAAGATAATTGTGTGGCACTCTGTCTTATACTCTTTATTTGATGAAAATTACATTTATATTTAATTTAGCAGAAGCTAAAAATAATAAATTGTCGCATTTTTCGACAATATAAACGCATTAGAAAGAAATGGTAATTTGTTTGTTACCTCGAGTAGTATGGCGATTCTCGTGGCCTCAGTGCAGGCATATTTGGTTTAGTTTAAAAAATAAATTAAACTCAATTTTTATGTACGAATATGTAAAATTTTAGAAAATATACATGCTTCTAGAATTTATGCTGTACCACGTACAATTGACGTGTCAGGAGGTAAACTGCTTTGCCCTAAACCTATCAGTTAAAAAAAACACTATTATTGGTTCATTATTAACGAAATAACAGCCTATTAATTTGGACGTGAATTTTTGAATATAAATTCGCGTTGCAAAAATAGACTTATTTATGTAAATGTTTAGATGGTGATTCTTGCCCCTGGTAAAGAATTGGAAAGGGTATCGCCTGAAGTGACTACCTATGGCCCCTAATCATTCTACTAAAAAAGGAGCCAATACATTTTTTATTAACATTTAAACATTTTTATTTTAACATTTTTACATTTTAACATTTTTGACACATAATATAATATAATTAGCAAAAACCAATAATAGACATCTAGGAGCAACATAGTCAATATGTGGGCTCCACTTCATAAACTGGTCAACCAGCACACCAAAATATTTTGTGTGGGTTACTTCAGCAATTCTATTAGTAGCGATAGTAATATCTGTAAAATTGGTCTGACCAGTCCTTGTTAATGAAAAGACTATGTAATTTGTTGAATTTAGATTAAGCTAGTTTATAAGTTTCCAACCAACTCTTCACCAATTTAAAACCTTCTATTGCCATATTTTTAACTTCCCCCCAATCTTTACCAGTAAATATTATAGCCGTGTCGTCAGCATAAGATATAACTGTAGCTCCTATATTTTCTGTTAAAAGAGCATTAAGATAAATGATGAAAAGGATCGGGCGCAAAACGGTTCCCTGAGGAATGTATTATTGATTTTAATTTAACCATTTGCGGTCGTTTAGCAGATATTTTTTTACTAAATTGAGTACAATTAATTCCTCTTATGTCATAGTGTGACAACACAGTTAAAAGTAGTGTTGGAAAAAACCGATGATTTTAATAATCGAGTACTTAAGATACTCGAGCGATTTTAATAATCGAGTGAATCGCTCGAGAGATTAATCACTTGAAATTTTTATGACTAAGAAGAATGTGTTGATAAAACACCAGGAGTTGTTTTTGTAAGTTTTAGAAGAACAGTTGATTCTGATTAAAAAAAATTACATCCTTTAATTAATTTTTTAAAAATTTACAATTGCCGCTGGCTAGCCAGTTAATACAAAACCCATATCGCGATGAATCCACTAAGGGATTTGGCATACTTTCTTGTATGCACCTTCTCGTTTATGCGTCTTTAACAAAGACATATGTCGTGTCAGCCTTCTGAGCCAAACTCGAACGTCCCAATCGGCAGATCTAGGGTGACGCGCGGCGTCTAGCGAAGCTCGGGTATCGAGTGAAAGGTAATAAATAACAAGCGACGATTTTCGCAGTTTTTTTTTTGATAATCGAGCGATGTCGGTTATTTCAATAATCGAGTACTCAAGCGGTTTTTCGCTCGAGCGATCACAACACTAATTGGTTGTGTGGCACCCGAACAAATCAATAAATATCCCTAAGCATTTTATACCCAGGTTTAGATTTTTTGTTACCTCCGATGCGATGGATCTTCAGTACTAGATCCTTCCAAAAACCCGAATTTATTATGTGATAAAATTGTGTTTTCTGTAAAGAATGTTCATGCATTTTTCAAATATCTTTGCAGAATCATGAAGCTAATAGGCCGATAATTTTTTTATTTTCGAATGTTCAGCGCTTTTATAGATCGGACATATACAATTAGGTTTTTTAAGTTCTATTACGGTACTTGTGATAATACGTTTTCAAACGTTTGTTTCAAAACAAAAAAATATCGTAAACACTTATCTGTATTTTTCCCTACTTGAGTAGTTACGTCATCATATATCAATTATTTTAATATCCGTAAATAAGAACGTTGAAGAATAATGTTATAAACATAGTTTTAATGCACCGGAACTTCTGCCAATAGCGAAATCAGTTCTCCAATTTTTTTTGCTCCTTAAACCTTTATTTCTTTTAGCAAAATATAAAACTTGTTCCACAAAACCAGCAGATGGTTCGACCTTGTCCAAGACAGTCCAACTACACAAGCAATACCTGTTATCCAACAATCCGCCATGCACCAAGGTTAACCACAAGTTATTAAGAATAAGTCGATGGCCATAACGGCGCACCGACCCTCGCCCATAGCTTGCTGTGTGCACCGCACAGCCTCGCTTGACCTTCGCACAGTAGTCCCTCGACATCGAGATATAAACATGGACTGTGCGTTGTTATCTTCTTCCGATGAAGAAGATAGTGTTTTAGACTCTAATATAACAAAGTGGTAAACAAAAATCAAAATTACCAGTTCATCCCATTAACGTAAAGCGAAGATTCAATGGAAAATTTTATCACCTTTATCATGATCCAAGGAAATATTCCTATCGCCTTTTTGAACATATGAGAATTACCATTCTTTCTTCCACTGATATAGATTGAGAATGGCAGCTCTTCCAATTTTTATTTATTCTCCATTCACTGTTACTACGATATAATCAAAGGTATTGCATTCTTATATAGTCACAAAAGCATTGGGATCTTTCCTTAGATCTTTATAAAGGTGATAAAATTCTACATAGAATCTTCGCTTTGCGTTAATAGGATGACTGGTAATCTTGATTTCTGTTTAAACATATCTTCTTCATCGGAAGAAGATAACAACGCACAGTCCATGTTTATATCTCGATGTCGAGGGACTACTGTGCGAAGCTCAAGCGAGGCTGTCCGGTGCTATGGTACAAGGCTATGGGCGGTGCGCCGTTATGGCCATACCGTTATCCACCAATCCGCACCAATGTTAACCACAAGTTATTAAGAATAATCCTCATCGCATACTTTCGAGAAAACGGGACGATTCGTTGGATCATTGGAAAGAGATTTAACCCACCTTTAAAATGATGTGTCACTTAACCCCCTTCCCATTTAAGATTTTAAGGGTAACATCAGGCTACAAATATTTTTTCAAAGCGTCCCCATCACACGTGTCTTTCCGATTTTCCATATTATTTATTGGAACCGAGACTCTATTAATGGCGGAAAGTTTTTAAATTGACACTCTATATTTGTTAATATGATAACGTTTTTAAATGACGTATCAGAAATTTCATAAATCGATCAAATGACGTATATTTTTACAAAATTTATCATAGTCAGTTCATCACAAATATTGTGCAGAAAAAAATTATTTGTAATCATCTTTTCCCAGCCTATTTGTTTAACAACTGACGTATAAATAAAAATACTAAAAATAATAATTGTATGCAATAGGAATTAATGGGATTACAAGATTTACGCAACGCATTATCAAAATTAAAGGGTAAACCGACACATACTGAACACATATATAGCATCTAATTCTATTATTCTATATTTACTTTTACCTTATAAATATTTTTCTTAAACATTCAAATAATAATCTTGTGTACATGATAAAATTTGGTATAAATAGATTGGCATGTCTATATGATTAGAGCATCGTTTCGCAACATGGGGGGCGACCCCCCGCTGGGGCGTCGCAACCTGTCACAAACCGAGGCATGTATAGGAACAAATAATTAAATGTATGTTATAATCAAGTGTTACTTACGTATTTGGTATATAGATGTTAGTTTGGTAACAACGAACAAAGATGTTAATAAATAATTAATAAGTTCGGACTGATAAAGCTAAAATTACAACGAAGATAAAAGTTCAGTTTCCATGCCCTGTGGCTTAAGGCGTATAGTGAAGGCGTCTTAAGGGTTTTATTTTATTTTTTGGGCTTGAAGGGGATCGCTAAACTAAAGAAGTTGAGAAGCGATGAATTACGGTTAAAAGTTACGGAAAATATAAAAATTAATATTTCAAATTAAATATTACAATTTTTATTTTTCTTCATAATTTCTCTAAAAAGAAATAAATATATTTCCACTTTTTTTCTAATCAGCACAAAGAGGGCCAGCACCATAAAGGTCCCGCGCGACCACTGTTTAGGCGAATAATATTTGGAAAGAAAGCATAGACTTGAATCTCAATGTATTTTTTTAAATAATATATGACATTTCACATTTCCAGACACATGGAAAATATCTTATGTTATGCCTTTACCCAAAGTTCATGAACCTGTGGATTTGAAGGATCTACGCCCCGTAAGTATCTTGCCAGTTCTGTCCAAAATACTAGAAAAGGTACTGAACACGCAAATTAAGTGCTCTATTTTGCCGGGTAAGCAATCCGGATTTCGAAGGGATTACAGCACACTACAGCCTTATTAAAGGTATTTAACGAATGATATATTTGAGGCAACGGAAAGAGGAGAACTTACACTGTTAGTATTGATAGACTATACCAAAGCATTTGACAAACTTAACCACACTCTTTTTTAGCCTTTCTTAAATACTTGATGGGTGTTCAGGATGATGCATGTAATCCCATCAGGAGCTATTTATCAGGTAGGAAACAGGTGGTTATTTTGGACAGTGGTAGGCCGGAAGAAAGATACCTACGATATGACGTTCCACAGGGGTCAATTCTGGGGCCTCTGTTTTTTACTATATATACTTCTCAACTTGTGACATACCTTAGACATTGCAAGGCACACTTTTATGCGGATGATATTCAGATATACATATGTTTTAGACCTAGTGATATTGATAATGCCGTTGAGAAGATCAATGCGGATCTGAGGATTCTTCTGCACGTGTCTAACTTCCACTGTCTTGGTATAAATTCAAGCAAATCTCAGGGACTTCTTTTTGGTAGAAAAAAGGATCAATCATTTTATCAAGATCGGGTAAGGGTATTAATAAATAATCAGCAACTTAAACTGGTTAGTGCTGCAAGAAACCTGGGTCTGGTCATTGATACCAGCCTCAGATTCTCTGAGCATGTCAGTATGTGTATTAAAAGGGCTTTCGCGAATCTTAAGTTAATATACACTCAACGAAATATTTTAAATGGGAAACTTAAAAAATGCTCTGTGATTCCATCGTATTGTCACATTTTAACTATATGCTGATGTTGCGTAGAGCCTATATCTATTGGATGCTGATGCCCGAAGAATTCAGTTAATTCAAAATTGTTGTGTACGTTTAATAGGGGTTGTGTTTATCTATTTTATACAGGGTGTTCATATAAGCTTTCAAAAACGCCGCATTTTAAAATAATTTTTCTCCAGTTTTTCAAATGGAACACCCTGAATATTATTTCTCTATTTGACGTAGAATTCATATACAATTTTTTTTTGTAATACAAGTATATAAGTTATATCCAGCCGTTTTCGAAACAATTGAAAATATCATAAATTATGTTGTTTAAATAGAGTTTTTATTGGGAAATTTTGTTATAGGCGACTAGACTAATAATTATAAACTAAAGTAAATGTTAAAAATAGCTTCCTTTTACTCTTAGAGTTTACCGTATTTTAGTTATTTCGATATAAATTTTAAAAGCCTACATTTTTGCTTCTTTTATTTAATTTTATTTTTTATTCTTAATCGAGTTGCCATGATTTTTTTTTAGTTTTTAATTTATTCCTCCGAAACTACATAACCAAATTAAATAAAATTTGAGACACTTATAAACAATACTAATACGAACCTAAATATGCAATAAAATACTGGGTGTCCCGTTTAAAAAAATATAACTTTATGCTGTCACACTTTTTTGGGCCACCCTTTATAATGTAAGATACGATACGAAGGACGGACGGACACCAAAGAGATACCGTAAGTGTCAAGTTTTCACTAAAAATATGGTAAGACTAAAAATCCTGGCACCCGCCAATGTGGCAACACAGCAATGGGCTACGTGAGCATCGTCTTACACGCTATGGATTAAAGGATTGGAGAATCCGAAATGATCAGATCAGGTTTATATCAGAGCAATTTTACAATCTGCATGTACGCGCACTTATATTTTATTCCAGCAAACAGAAATTAAAATTACTTTGGACTAAGAATAGCTCATTTAAAGTGGCTACAGTTTCGCTAATTTATTTTGTAGTAGGTAATCTAGAACGTCAGCGATTTTCTCTTGAATTATAAATATAGGATAGTAATGATAGTATATACTGGGTGATTGATGGTGGATAGCCTATTAGGCGTTTATTGAAGAACTAGTTGAAACTAGCTTTGAAAATTTGGTAGCTCCCCCTCTCTCATATTTCCAGCCGTGCAGTACTGCGGCTTGTACTAAAAGTATTAGCAACTTTGATAATTTCAATGGAACACCGTGTATTAATTTTTTAGAATCGCTATTAATTTCTTAATAACTTTCCTTAATATTTTACTATACCTATCTGTTAGATATCGTTCTTGAGATAATGATTAATTTAACTTTCTTTTGGAAAACGTGTTCTTCAAAAAGGGTTGATATTTGTTGAACTCTATCAAATTAGCGAACTGAAATTTGGTTGGGAGTCAGGTCCAGAGACCCTTCACTCTGTTTACAAATATTAGCTATAATAGTAGAGGGTGTCCCATTTTCCACACTTTCATAGGGTTTCTCCATAATTCTTAGTGCTATCAAAAATGTAATGTAGGTGTCAAACTTAAAGTGGTGAAATCAAAATTTTGAAAATATTTGCTCGCTTAAGAGATACGGGGGAAATCCACTATTACGTTTTGGACGCAAGGATCCTGTTTCTCCCAGTCTGGCGTATAGGCTTCTAAAAATTTTGAAATCTGGCTGCCTTCTATTTGGATACATTTCCAAATACCGCCGATTGGCCCCGCGTCTGTTAAAATTTTCTTGTGCGTATAAACATACCATGTCTCGCATTTCTCCGTTAGAAACCAGTTATGTCGCGGCATTTTTAGTTTAATTTTTGATAACAGTATCTTCAAAAACTCCTTAAAAACACCCACAATGCTAACAAATGAAAATAAACTTTGACAGAAATGAGGTTTCAAAGTGCTTTCATTGTATTTGTTTTTACCAAAGCCTACTGTGACAAATTTCACATCTACAAATCAAAATTTAAACGGGCGCATTAGAAATTGTAATTGAAAATATCTCGAAAACGGTTAGTCGGAGCGACATTTACAAAGTATACCTTTATTGCTTAAAAATGACGGAAAAACTGATATTTTTAATAAAAATATAATTATACTAAGGCACAAAAAAGTTGCAAAAATATTGATTCAGAAATAAGTTATTTAGGAAAATTGAACATTAAATTTTTACTTGGTAACCCTGTATCTCGGTTATTACCAGCTATTGAACTAAACTAAGTATGGCCAAATCGCAGTATTTTTACCCAAGGAATCTGCAGTTTCCCTGTGTACCATTAGTTATGGGACACCCTGTATAAGCTACCAAATTTTAAACGTGATCAGTCGGCTAGTTCTTCATAAACGTCTAATAGGCCATCAATAGGCCATTTTTTTTATTAATTTTTGACTGAATGTGCAATAAAAGAAAACAATATGACAAAATGTGCATTTAAATTAGAGGCGCCAATAAAATCGAGGAATTCGTTGCGTTTCAGTTTGTGACAGAATAGACATAAAGGCCGTATTACCCTCGGGAATTTTTATGGCGCCAGCAATGGCAATTATACTTCAAGGATTCAAGCGCAGTACACCGTTCTCCGTACTACAGTCAGAAATTCTACTCTTCTGACAATTAAAATGACACGGATTCATGCGCAGTACACTGTTCCCGATCAGCTGTCTCTCATTACCAGAAATGGGGCAGGCGCCATTTTAATTGCCCTTGCCGGCGCAATTGGGTAGACATGGATTATTCTGTTATTTTAACTGTTTATTATTTGGCCGAACCAGGTATGAACAGGTAATGGCCATTTAAACCCACTGGTACTTAAATTAGCAGTTTACATTCTTTATTAAACTTATGGACTGCTAATTCAGCAACTTTTTGCACCTCCTATTTGTAAATAGCAGTAGCTGCTTTAACTGGTAATCAAAACGAACAGGTTTGCACATCTCTAATTCTGGGGATATTTTAGGGATTTCGACAGTACCCACTGCTGTTCTGACCGTTGGCAATGCTCCAGCTGATCGAAAACGGTTTACTGCGCATGAATACGTGCCATTATAATTGCCGGCGCAAGAGAAAAATTGCCTAGTCTAATACGGCCTTAAACAGTCGGCATGCAATCTTAAAAGCCGTATTAGAGTCGGCAATTTTTATCTCTTGCGCTTGCAATGGCAATTGCACGTATTCATGCGCACTAAACCGTTCTCGATTGCCAGAAATGGGACAAGCGCCATTTTAATTGCTATGGCCGATGTCGGTGCAAATCCGGGTAGAGATGGATTATTCTGTTATTTTTAACTGAGTATTAGTTGGTCGAAGCAGCTATCAACAGCTAATGGCTATTTAAACTAACTGGTACTTACATTAGCAGTTCACATTCTTTATTAATGTGCTGCTAATTCGTCGCAACTTTTTTTGATCTGTTTTTTGTAAGTAGCAGTAGCTGTTTAACTGGTAATCAAAAGGAACAGGTGTGTCCATTTCTAGTTATGGGGGTATTTTAGGGATTTCCACAGTACCAACTGTTGTTCTGACTGTTGGCAATGCGCCAGCCGATCGAGAACGGTTTAGTGCGCATGAATACGTGCAATTATAATTGCCATTGCAGGCGCAAGAGAAGAATTGCCGACTCTACTAAACGTATTGTGGTCATATCTGGTAGACCAAATAGTTGGGTAACAAAAAGTAGCAAGTTTTTAAAAGGCTTAAACATTTGCCAAAATTTAATATTGAAATTTTAGTGCCCGACAGATAACAAATTAAAATATTTATATATTTTTTAGAACAAAAAGATTTTAACCGATACGTAATTATCCGCACAGTACCTATCTGTCTGTCATCTATGAATTTTTGCATTCTTTACCTGGAATACTGAAAAAAATTAAACGGGACAGAGAATAAGCCAAATGAGGTCAATATCGCTTTATTCTTTTCAAAAATTAGTTCATCAACATCATTATCTTTAAATTAATCATTGCAATTACTGAAATTTGCATGATTCCTTGTAATTTGGTTTAATGGTAATTAAATTGGATTATATTGCCCAGTAGCGCGGATTTACAAAAATAGCTCAGTCCTGATTAGAATTCAACAGATAGACATAACATGAGCAATTTCAACAACAGCGTATTAAAAAAAAGAGAATACCTATAAAAAATGCGAAAAAAAAATAATGTCGACCACAGACATACATTTTCATGATTGTTGAGTAGTTCTGCTCGGGTGTTTTACAAAAGAAATGGGCGTTACTGACATATTTATACAGGGTGTTCGGATGTTAAAATAAAGGTGGTAAGTCATATAACAAAGAGTCGAAAACTCGATACTTTTTTTACCCACAAACATTTGAAAAAGGATTTTACTTCTGACAAAAGCTTTCCAGTTTTGCACCTAAAACGCAAACAAAACGAAAAATATAATTGAATTTCAGCTAAACTGGTCAGTGGTGGCACAGTAGGGGAGAGTGTTGTACCTCGGACCGGTCTGTACCTCGGGTCAGTTGGATTTCTTGCCTACACACTGTCGATTTCTGTTTGATTTGGCAAATATGTTGTTCTCGCGTCTGGCCGGTAGATGGCAGCTAGACACAGTTGTCATAAAATTACTGCATCCTGTTCTATAGAGTGTTTTATGTTTTGCTTGATGGTGAGTAAATTATTTACTTATTTATAATCTGTTAACACCCAGTGAAATTGTAGATATTATTATTTTTTTATTATTTGATATTGAAAAGTATTGTTTGAACTTGATAATTATGAATGTATTTTTTTACAAAATGTCTAACCTAAAATTAGAAAACAAAGAACAGGTGAAATTACACCGCTTTGTACCTCGGGTCAATGATACGTCGTGTACCTTGGACCTGCAATAACTGTTCCTTAAAAGATTTTTATTGTTTCAGATATTTATTTTAAAATGCCACGAAGTAAATTAGGCGTCAAGAGAATCCCTATAAATTCTCAACATTTAATTACAGCAGCAAGCAAATGTATAAATCGAGAGTTATCAATCAGGGAAGCAGCAAAACGCTATAAAATATCCAAAACCACATTGATTCGACACATGCAGCGCTTCACACAATCGGGCAACACAGAATTTTCATATGTTGCCGCCAATAATGTAAAACAAATTTTTACTCCAGAAGAAGAAGATGCGTTAAAAAATTATCTTCTTACTGCTGCACGCCTACATTACGGTTTGACCAAGATGGAGGTTCGTTCTTTAGAATACCAGTATGTAATTGGAAATAAAAAAGCCCCATCTGCCTTCTTGGGATGAACAGAAGATAGCTGGGAAGGAATGGTTAAGACAGTTTCTTAAAAGGCATCAAGATTTATCACTCCGTAAACCTGAAGCCACAAGTTTGGCCAGATCAACATCCTTCAATAAGGCAAACGTATCTTCTTTTTTAAAAAATTATAAAGAGCTCTTATTTCGTGGAAATTTTACCCCACAAAAAATTTGGAATTGCGACGAGTCTGGGCTAACGACTGTCCATGTACCACCAAAAATTATAGGACCAAAGGGAATAAAACAATTAGGTCAAATGACCAGTGGTGAGCGAGGACAAAATATAACCTTGATAGCCTCAATTAATGCACTCGGAAATCATATTTATAATCGACCCAAGGTACAACATATGCTGGTCCAAGGTACATTACCAGTTTGTACCTTGGGTCATCGTGCAAGGGATAACTAAACAATGTTTTTTTTAACCAAAAATTATGCTTTAAATGCATATAAAAATCAATTTACATAGCACAATAGTGAAGGCATCAGATGTATTGGTTAAACTTTGTAAATATATAATTCTGGAATTTATAATAACAAAAAACTGAAAATTGACCCAAGGTACAACACTCTCCCCTACAGTGTCCCATTTGCAACACTTTTAAAGGGTATCTCCGTAATTGTTAGTTCTATCAAAAAAGTAATGTAGGTGTCATATGCTCTTTTCGGTCAAACTGAAAATGGTAAAATCAAAATTTTAAAATTTTCGCTCGCTTAAGAGATACGGGGGAAAATCAAAAAATTGACAATTTCAAAATTATCCTATATTTTCTTAGTTAAAAGAGACACGGGGTCAGGTAAAAAAGTTATCGGACCTAACCTCATTTTTTTAAATGGAACATCCTGTATATTTTAATCTAAAAAGATAGCATTTTAAATTCTTCTTTCAAATATATAACACAACATGGATGATATTGGTTTTCTAGGCGATTTATTTAAACTTTATGACTTTAAACCACAGTAGGCCATGAAACAAAAGCTAGTATCCTAAAAACAACTATGTTGATATTCTAGTTGTTTCAACATTTCATTTGTAAAAATGACTAATCAACATTTTGAAAAATTTGATATGATATCTATGAATATTGAAAGTGAAAAAAACGAAGAAATGGCACAAAATTTATATTTTGTTCGCTATCCGGAAAGACGGAAACCATTTAAGGACATATCCCGAATATTTGCGATGGTTCCCGTTACTTTTTACCTTAATCTGAATATTTTATTTCGTTTCAAAGTAATAAAGTTTAAATAAATATCCTAGGAAACCAATATCATCCATGGTGTGTTATGTATTTGAAAAGATAATTTACTATGCTATCTTCTTAGATTAAAATATATAGGGTGTCTCATTTAAAAAAACGAGGTTAGGTCCGATTACTTTTTTACCTGACCCCGTATAGTTATTCTGAAAACGGCAGATTATTCAACAATCAATATAAAGAAACTTCTGTCTAAAACATTTTTCTCTATCTCTCTTAACTAAGAAAATATAGGGTAATTTTGAAATTGGCAATTTTTTGATTTTCCCCCGTATCTATTAAGCCAGCGTAAATTTTCAAATTTTGAGTTTACCAGTTTGACCCAAAAAGAGCACATTACTTTTTTGATAGCACTATAGCACTAACAATTACGGAGATACCCTATAAAAGTGTCGAAAATGGGACACCCTGTACAATCGTTACAGAAACAACTGAAATTAAATGCCCTATAATAAATAAGTTCACAAAATCCATTTTTCTACAATTTCTACGCGCCACTGAAATCAGCATCAGCATCATCGCAGCTAGCGTGAGCAATGACCAGCGATGCTTTCCCGGAAGTGCCTTTGTCCGCGCTTCCGGACGCCGTTTCCAAGGCTCCGGGTCCATCGAGAGAACCATCAAGGGGTTCTCTTTTGGTACTTTACCCATCAGTTGGTTGGCAGCAGGTTTAGGTGACGCGCGCGGTGACCGTTTGTGTAAAAAAAAGTGACCACCAATCAACTATAGAGTGGAGGACGCGCGTAGCGTTTTATAAAACGCTTATTAGTTTTAATTACGTTGTTTAATCGATGCAGTTTTGTTTGATCTGACTGATTTGGAAGATTTAGTCTAGGATAATACTTGGTAAGTAATTTTTAACAAATTGTTTGCAGTGATGTCTTCATACAAACGGCCGCGCCGTCTATAAGGGCGAGGTAGGGTGGCGCCCGACGGCGCCGCTCGGTGGAAAATAATTTCATATATCTCTTTAAAAAATCGAAATCAAAGCGAATTGCCAACGACCGAAATTAATGACTAATTTTTTTTGAAAATTAATTTATTTCCAAAATTCCGAAAAACACATATATACATTTGCTTTTGACACCGATATTATATGGGTATCGGCAACTAAAATATCAGTATCGGCTGATTATCGTTATCGGCGACAAAACTGTATCGGCCCATCACTAAGAATTTCTTCCTGTTTCACTGTAACTCTTAACTCTAATTCAAATAAAAAATTAATTTCTTATCTTGCAATCAATCAATCAATACGTTCCTCATTCTAATACGTTCTGACGGTTTAATTCAGTTCAAAAACTTTTATACCGGGTGATGCAACGTTAAGTTGAACATAGGAAATCCCATATAATTTTTGAGATGGCTGGATATTGGTTCCCCTTTATCAATTTAGTTTGCCCCACTTTTAAGAGCCTGTAGCTTTTTTGTATTTTGAGTTCATTCAAAAAACAAGATGTAGCATTTTTAGCCAAGTTTTTATGAGTGTTGTCAAAAATGACAGTTGGTGTCATATGTCACACCGAAAAGCAATTATTATTTTTTTTTAAATGGGACACTCTATATATCAGAAGCGCATTAGATGGCGTCTTTTCTTCCGATCTCAAAAATATAGCACACATATGCATTCTTTTCTTCAAGTGAATAGTAGAAAAACAATTTTATTAAAATTGGCATAACTAGAAAATAACAAAAGTTTATAACATTAATTTAATAACTCGAATTATATAATAATTATTTCATAATCCTCAATGTTCTACAAGACAACCTCCATTTTCGATACATTTACGAAACACTTTTACAATGTGACTATTAATTTGTAATAAAACTTCTCTATTAGTTTGAATCTGAAGAATGACGTTTTCAATTCTAATATACAGTTCATTCAACGATATATTATAAACAATATTTTCAATATAACCCCAAAAGAAAAGAATCACAGGGTGTTAGGTCTGGGCTGTTCGGTGGCCACTTTATAGTACCCGATTTTCCAATCCATTGGACTTATTTTGCGTTTAAATATGCAGTTACTGGAGCGACACTGTGAGGCGGCGCTCCATCTTGATGTCCCGTTCATTCAAAAAACAAGATGTAGCATTTTTAGCCAAATCTTTATGAGTGTTGTCAAAAATGACAGTAGGTGTCATATGTCACACCTAAAAGGAATTTTAATGGGACACTATATATCAGAAGCACATTAGATGGCGTCTTTTCTTCCGATCTCAAAAATATATATAACACATATGCATTATTTTCTACATTCCATCATTGACATAAATATGTAAAAATATATTATTGTTAAAAAGCATCAAAATAGCTATGCAATTGTTTTGGTTGCTATGGATTTTATTTATATTTCAGTCTGTCATTCTCAAAATTTTGTAGAAAAGTTATTTTGTATGTAAAAACCAACCAATATGAGATATTATTATTCAGTGGGGAAAGGTGGTTTATATTTGATATTGGGTTGGTTCGGGTTTGTCCAATGGATTGGAAATGGTGGTGGTCATATAGAACAATATAGATTATGAAATAATTATAATATAATTCTAATTATTAAATTATATACTTTTGTTATTTTATAGTTATGCCAATATTAATAAAATTGTTTTTCTACTACTCACTTGAAGAAAAGAATGCATATATGTGTATATTTTTGAGATTGGAAGAAAATGCGCCATCTAATTCGCTTCTAATATATAGTGTCCCATTAAAAAAATAATTGCTTTTCGGTGTGACATATGATACCTACTGTCATTTTTGACAACACTCATAAAAACTTGGCGAAAAATGCTACATCTTGTTTTTTGAATGAACGCGCTAACTCAAAACACAAAAAAGTTACCGGCTCTTAAAAGTGGGACAAACTAAATTGATAACCCTGTACAAATAAACATAACATAAAAAAAGTACACTAGTTTTAAATCTAATAACGTAGTTTGACGTGTTTGCGTTTTATACTTGCAATCTAGAAAATGTAATTCCAAGTCTGATAACAATTCCACTGCTGTAGAGTCACCTCTATTCCTTGCATACTCTTATAATTCCTTTACCATACTAATGGCTTGTTGATAATTGGTGACATTTGTTTGATTACTGCATTCAACTTCTTCAACAGAGTCCCCAGATAGTGATGTTGTTTCAGTTTGGATTACATAATCGGTAGGACTGGGGTCACTATCATCTTCTAATAGCACATTGCTATCAATGTTAATGAACTCGCCCAAATCATTGTTATCAAATTACAAACTTCCACAACATCAATATTCTCTTTCAGACTCAAAACGCGACATTTTTGTGCCATTGTTTACGATTTTAACCTTACAACTCACAAATAAACGGCGGACTGCTGTCGGGGAATCACACATACTTTCATTCGGAGCGCTGCCACGCATACGCGATTGGTTGCCGGTCTGTCTTCAGAGAGTTTTTGCACCGTACTTATTCGTCTCTCAAATACTTTAAAACATTTTTTTTGTCCGTTTAAAGGAGGATTTTCGCACTCTTTGTATGAAAACAGCCTGTCCGCGTCCGCCCAAAGGAGAGTCCGCCCAAGAGAGGTTAATATTCATGGAATGTCATATACCTAGTTTCGGACTATGAAAAAATGTCCGCTTAATCGAGATGTCCGCTTCTTAGAGGTGTCCGTTATGAGACGTTCACTGTATTACCTGAACTATGAGAGTTTCGTGGTTGTGCCATCACGTTTAATTGAATAGCTTAGGATTGACTCACCAGAACGTACTCAAACTCGGCTCATGGGTTTACCATATCGGCCTCTTCAAGAAGTTATAATGGAGTTTTTCTATAAAATGTACAGGGAAACCAATATCCAACCACCTCAAAAATTACATCGGATTTCCTATGTTCAACTTAACGATGGGTGATACCGGTATATTATACGTAAAATATATAAATCACGGATCCAAAAAGAAAATCTTTAATATGAGAAATGTAATATCTAATAAACGAAATTAAAAAAAAAAACTGAAGCTAACAATCATATCATATCTTTTTAAAACAAAACTGCTACAAAAATCGCATTCTTCAATTGTTCGTTACTTAGGTTTGTTAGCAGTGCCATTGTTTTTGGCAGTAAGCTATATTTACCACAACAAAACGGAAAAAACTTAAAGCTTGATAATGACGGGAGTTGAAAGGTAAACTAACTTTTACATATCATAAACACACGGAAGCCATAGTTCCGGTCTATCGTATCCTAGATTCTCTGGAAAATCACAGCCCAATTCAGCTACGGTCGGTCCAATTTCCTAGTAAATAATTTGGAATTAATAAAAATAGCAAAATTCTCCCATACGAACCATATGTCGTTTCTGCTAACGATAACGAAATAAAGTCGTTGCTAGGGAAAACTTTTTAAATGTCCCCTAGATGTCAAAATACATTTGTTTTTGATTTATGAGCTTACAATTTTTTCTCAACGGTTTAACTGTGTTATTTGCAAACAACTATTTCTGGACAACAAATAGAGTATTGGGATGTTTCTATAACGCGCACCGAAACTAATGTAAAACAGTTTTAAGTCTAATTTAGAAACATAATTATTGATAATATAAATAGTTCAGGACCTAAAACTGATCCATGCGGAACACCGAAAATTATTTATTTTTCCGAACTGCTGCTATTCCTAATTTAGACTAATTGTTTACAATATGTCGTGCTGTAATGCATTGTTGATTTCGACTTAAAACGCACCTGAACGATATAAGGATAAATCTCGTCCACTTTACTTCCGCATTTGCATTTTACCATCTCCAGAAAACGGACTGACAGGGCGTAATCGTTTAATCTTCGGCAAGCGTGCAGGCCAGCTATAATGATTCTGGGTTCGGGAACCGAATCGTATCCGACCAAGTCGTTCATTGCTTGACGAATGTCCCAACCGTCTGTATCGTCCCGTCCGAAAATGCATTCGTATCTACAAAAACCAAAATGATACACAGGAAAAGTCTGGAAAAATAGATATGATGCAGGGGTGCAAGATCTCAAGATTTATCGTGAGATCGTCCGATTCTGTATCGCGATATATCACGATACGTGTATAGGTAGGGTTGCCAGACGCCCGGCTTTAGCCGGACATGTCCTCCTTTTTTGGATATTTGCTAAGTCCGTCCGGCATTTTCTTTCCGTCCGGCGTTTTCTAGCATTCGGGCCAAACCGGCCAGCCATAAAAAATGACAATTACCACGGAAAATCGCTTTTCAATTGAAATTCGAAAATTATGCTTGCTCCGATTTTTATAAATATTTGTTGGAAAACCAGGGATCTTTTAAACAAAATTGATTTTTCTGAAAAATATTACTCTCTAAATCAGAGGCTGGAAGTTCCTCGCAATCGGATTTGACAATTTAAATGTATATTATGTTGGTGTTTATATGAAAATAATGGGTTTTCTTTTGTTATCGTTCTTTTTTTTATCGTAATATACCAGGAACAGTTCTTGTGCCTAATCGTGATTACTAGAGTAGATTTTTATTTTTTGGGGAAATTATTTATTTATTTATTTACCATTAAGGAATATAAAACGGGACTAACCCAGAGATAGTATTCACTAACAAATTTTAACATAAGTGTAATGTTACCTAAGTAAGGTTTTAACAAAGTACGCTATTTATTATTTATTTATTTTTATTTTGAAATTATAAACAAAACAAGCGCATGTATAATGCGCTATAATGGTTTAGGTACAAAAGTCTTAGCGCACTACCAATTGAATTGAAGATTTTAGGCAGCGCTGCAAAGGCGCGTTTAAATGATAATTAGTGGTGCTTGATTTGATACGAAAAAAAAATGCTGTATACTTGTATTGTAGGATAGAATGTTTATACCTATTAAGTGAGTAATTGCCATTGAATCGATCATGTTATTGACGATTTTGTGTGTAAACCTTATGTCATACATTTGTCTTCTATCTTGAAGTGATAGTAATGCTAATCTTTTTTTTTATTAAAGCAGAGTTGTCGAGAAGAGGGTCAAAGAACTTATTGTTTAAATATTTTATAAATTTATTCTGTACTCTTTCAATTTTATTAATATATATCGTATTGAGGGTTCCAGATGACCGATCCAAAACAAAGCGTATTATTAACATAGGACATATATAATGTACGTAACGATTCTAAATGCTTAAAACCTTTACAGGTTCTGATAATAAAACCCAGAGACTTTCTTGCCGTTGTAGTTATATATTGGATGTGGTGATCAAACAACATTTTAGAGTCAAAGTATACCCCTATATTCTTAATAACAGATACTCTAGCTAATGGTGTAGTGTTGATTGTATAAACAGATAATGTTTTATTTATATTTCTAGAAAACGTGATAGTGTGGCATTTCTTTAGATACAGACTATTGCGCTGACAATACGAAAAGACATTGTCTCAATCATGTTGAATAAGCAGCATGTCCGACAAATTCGTGATTTTAAGATATAATTTTAAGTTATCCGCATACATTAGAAAACGAGAAAATTCAAAGCAACTCATAATATCGTTAACATAAATTTCGGTAAAATCTGATTTAAACGCACCGATTTTAATAGCTTGCATTCTGTTAGTGATATAGGAAGAGAGCCATCTGAGCAGGCTACCGTGAATACCAACCCCAGCAAGTTTGTCGATTAGTATGTTATGATTAATTTTATCAAAAGCCTTGCTAAAATAAATATAAACGGCGTCCACCTGGATGTGATATTTTTGTCGTTTTATTAATAATTATTGTTTATTTTTGCGTTTTATTTGGTTAATACTGATTGTACTGACCTTAGCAAAAACTCAAAAAGGCTTTCAAAGGTGTAAATTAATTTATTTATTTTTTTTCCTTCATATTTTTATTAGGTTCATTTTCCATATAATATTAAAATTCGAGCAGACAAATGAATTGTACTTGTTAAGTTACCACTCTCCTGTTGGTTTATATTTTGTTTGATGTTATTTTCTTTTTTTTTGTTTTACATTCCTTTTTCATTTTTATACTCTGACTGCCTCCTTTGGGGTTTTTCCACCTTAAGGCACAGGATGACATAAGTGATGACTTATGTTAAGGATGCTTAACACAAGTTTCACTGTATGTATATTAAAGTTCCTTTTTAACTATCATCTAAAGGAATATATCTTTAAGAACGTGGCAATCTTCCACTTAACGCGTGAATTGACCCTTAAATTAATTTAAAACATCGTTTTTTAAGGTGTACCATATCGTTAAGGCTGCCTTAGCTGAGATCTAACTTAAGGTAACATTCAAATATCGGTCCTTAGATGAGAGTTAAAAAGAACTAATGTACGGTCCAACTTGTGTTAAGGATGACTTATATACCTTTCTGTGCCTTAAGATGCCTTTGAAATATCGGTCCTTATCTTTTTTTTTTAAACCAAAACCTTTAATGAGTTTTTTTTCAGAAACGAGGGCATAGGAAATTTTTAACACAAGTTACTTGGGTTTTTACATAGAATCGAAAAATATACAGGGCATTCTATTTAAAATAACAATGTTGCCTAACTAACCAGACGAACAAACCCGAACAAACCCAAGCGAAAAACCGCTTGAGTACTCGATTATTGAAATAACCGACATCGCTCGATTATTAAAAAAACTGCTCGAGTTATAAATTCAAGCGAAGATCGTCGCTTGTTACTTATTACCTTCCACTCGATACCCGAGCATCGCTTGACGCCGACCGAAATGTGCTGCTTGGTAGTGTGATCGCTCGAGGTAAAAACTGCTCGTATATTCGAGCAGTTTTTCGCTCGACAGGAAATACTACTCTAGTTATAAATTAAAGCGAAAAAACGAAAATCATCGCCTTTCACTTGATACCCGATCTTCGAGATGACGCGAACCACCCGAATTGCGCCGATTTTGCGTTTCTTGTTTGACGCTCAGAAAGCTGACACGACATACGTTTTTGTTAAAGGCATATAAACGAGAAGGTGCATACAAAAAAAGTATGACAAATCCCTTAGTGGATTCATCGCGACATGGGTTTGTTCTAGCCAGCGGCCATTGCAAATTTTTAAAAAGCTAAAGGATATATTTTTTTAAATCAGAATCAGTTCTCTCAATAAAACTCTAGACTAAACTTCCAAAAACTGACAAAAACAACCCCTGGTGTTTTATCAACACATTCTTCTTAGTCATAAAAATTTCAAGTAATTAATCGCTCGAGCAATTGACTCGATTATTAAAATCGCTCGAGTATCAAGTACTCGATTATTAAAATCATCGGTTTTTCCCAACACTAATTGGAATTAGTTAGATTAGAATACCTTACCAGATTTAGTCACTGGAGAAAACTATAACATTTTATCAATAATAGTCGAGGTACGAATTGTATATTTTTGAACTTCCTTATCAATTACTTATAACATTTACTAACCTACAAATCATTTCCTCCACCGTTTCGCCTTGCACAGCCAAATAACTTATGGGGCGGGAGTTTTGAAGGGAAACAAGGAACTTTGGGATCAAGGTATTCTTGGGTTGATATAAGGAATGTTTAAATACTTGCCCAAAAAGCCGGGTAGGTCTGATGAACATCCTTGCAAGCGGCATCTGCAAAAAGTAAATATTATTCTAAAAATTATATAATAAAAAAATTCTTAAATCACAATAAAATTAACCTTTGTCGTAGTTGCGGATAAATGTAGGTAACAGTCAAACTGACAACTCCAATAAATTTACTGTCACAAAATATGACGTTACTACAAAAGGCCTTTAAAGCTGGATTCACAGTTGCCGTAACGTAAGAAATGGCTCAATTCCATTTCTTACGGTATGGTTTACGGAATTGGTTGGAATCGGTCATACTCGTGCGTAGCCGCGCCATGTTGATATCACCAAATTGTATGTTTTTGAATAGTTTGTCTATTTGGGTTTCATAATGGCTACATTACAAAATGCAAAAAAAATGAATAACCTGCCACTTTATGAAACTGAAATTTTTTTTTTATGTTGGCAGCAAGTAGGGTTCGAATTTTAGGCTTACTTCGATTTCGTTGAAATTAGTTTTCTAGGCATTATGAATTCGACAAAAAGTTTTTATAGGAAACTTTAAAATACTAACCTTTACCCTTGCAAATAGATCATTTTTACTAGATATTTAGCTGAAATACCTATACTCGGAAATATATAACATGCTGACGGTGTCCGTCAACTAATTTCTAGTTTTCCTAGATTATTTCTGCAATTTCTTGTATTTCTGACGGAGTACAACTTTCTTCCTGACTCATTTTTAATAACTTTTAATAATATATTTATTTATAATTATGACGGACGGGAAGAAGCTTTGTTGTGTTCAATTGTTTCTATCATGGCATATTTGATACTTGTAACATTTTATTAAATAATTGTAAAAGTATTGCCAACCCAAAACGAAAGTATTAATTCAAATGGAAGAAATCTCGTCGTTTTCTAAATTAAACGCGTGCTCTAAGATAATGTCTCATGAAACTTGTATCTTAATATAATCTTTTGGCAAATAGTAACATAGGCAGCATTCAGCAGATCCCATCGATTTATAAACGATTTTTAATTGGTGGGGTCACGATGCGCATCGATTTGTAGTTCTGCTGAATGCATTTTGCTGTCAGTTTTTTGTTTGGTTAGGACCCCTTTTAAATATTTTCATCAAATATTACGTTCTTTTCTGTACGAAATGGATAATTTTATTTTTAATGCTCCTCTTCATTAGCGGAGACCGTATATAATATGTTTTTATAATTATAATTCACTTCTTTCGTCATTTTTTATAAATTTTACTCCTCAAGCTGACAAACAAAACTGACGTAAATCGCTGTCAAATCACAAATCGCTTTTTAAATTCGATGGAAAAAATGGCGTCCGATTGCCTATCGATTTGTAAATCGATTTTTTTTTTAGTGTATTCACCAGATGATTACTAATCGCTCAGTGGCGTAGTTAGAGAATTTTTCAGGGGGGGTTAGTTACCCATAGATACATCAAAAACTCAATTTTTTCTTAAAGAGAATTTCGCATTGAAATTCGTGTCCAGAGTTACAAGAAACTTTCTGTAAAACGAATCATTTTGGGGGGGGTTTTGTCCCCAAAACCCCCCCCGTTACTACGCCACTGTAATCGCTTATGCAATGGTAATTATAATTGCACGTATTCATGCGCACTAAACCGTTCTCGATCAGCTGGCGCATTACCAACAGTCAGAACAACAGTTGGTACTGTCGAAATCCCTAAAATACCTCCAGAACTAGAAATGGGTAAACCTGTTCCTTTTGATTAGCAGTCGAAGCAGCTACTGCTACTTACAAAAAAATGGATCAAAAAAGTTGAGACGAATTAGCAGTACATATGCTTAATAAAGAATGTGAACTGTTAATTTAAGTACCAGTTAGTTTAAATAGCCATTAGCTGTTCAGAGCTGCTTCGACCAAATAATAAACAGTTAAAAATAACAGAATAATCCATCTCTACCCAGACTTGCACCGGCATGGTAATTAAAATGGCGCTTGCTTGCCCCATTTCTGGCAATGCGAGAGAGCTGATCGAGAACGGTGTACTGCGCATGAATACATGAAATTATAATTACCATTGCTGGCGCAAGAGACAAAAATTGCCGACTCTAATACGGCTTTTATAAATAAACAAATAGTTAGAGAGACGGTAAAAATAGGGGGTCCGTGAAGTGGAATATCAGTAATTTGTTTTTTCGTGGAGTTTAGGTCCCCCTCTACAACTTTTATATCTGATGAAATGCCGTAGAGCGTTGCTGAGAGGCGCTGTACCGCTTTAGATAGGAAATTCTCAATAAATTCAAAATTATATCGAGCCATGTCTGAAAATTAATTTACAGCATCTGCGTGACCCCAATGTCACGGGAAACACATTTTCTGACTAGTCAATCAATAAAAAATGAATGAAAAAATTATAATGTCTCAAGTGACATGGGTCCAAGTGGGCTTAATCGATTCGTATTCACATGGAGAAGACTCGTAAACAATTTTCTGATAAAAAGAATATTGGGAAAGTGCGGTATTTTCACGCGAATTGCTTTCAGTGCGTGAAACAACCTCAGAATTGTATTATTATTTTGTTAAATTTCAAAATAACAAGGTTTGTTCGGGTTTGTTCAACCCATTTCATCGATTCAGAGGACGAAAAAACTTTGCTGAGTCGTGTCTTGCTCGTCTTAATCACCAATTATCATTTTTCCCGTCACACAACTGAACGATACCTGTCTTCCGGTATCCTTGCGTAATATTGTCAGAATTCCGCCTAGCTAGGTGCGATTCTTCTGAAAAATTTTTTTGCTACAATATTTGGGTGTCAAGGAATGTAGTGTGACAATTTTCTGACATGTTACGATCGTTTTCCGAATTTCCTCCGAGGAGATTTTAAAAAAATTCCAATAATGAAATGGCGAGACCTGCAACGACAAAAATTTTTTCACATAATCTTTAACATATAATGTTCCATTCTAGAAAGTTTCAGCTTCAAATTCGCTTTTTTTCTTTTTTTTTAATTTTCATTTATTTTTGACACGCTCGGAAAAGTATGTGCAAGGGTTGACTTGTCAGAAAATGTGTTTCCGGTGACTTTGGGGTCACGCAGATGATGTAAATTCATTTTCAGACATGGCTCGATATAATTTTGAATTTATTGAGAATTTCCTATCTAAAGCGGTACAGCGCCTCTCAGCATCGCTCTACGGCATTTCATCAGATATAAAAGTTGTAGAGGGGGACCTAAACTCCACGATAAACCAAATTACTGATATTCCACTTCACGGACCCCCTATTGTCACCGTCGCTCTGACTAAAACGTGTCGTGTGAAAAACCATAACCTACAAATTCTTAAAGCTACTATGAACGGGTATGTCCTTACTGCTCACGTCTTATCGACTATGGCTTAAAACTTACGGCATATGGTACGGCAACTATGAATCCAGCTTCTGCAGTCAAACTGACAACTTCAATAAATATGCCATCATAAAATATAACGTTACTGCAGAATGACTGCAGAAGCCAAGACCGTTTAGACTTGACATGTCGTTAAAAATCAAGAAGTTATTTATTTGTTGTAACATCATTGTTTAAAGTTTTTGTACTGCGGCGTAGAATTCCTACTTTATAAATACTCTGAATTTAATTAAACTCTGACTTCATACTCGGAGTTACGATGTTTACTGTAACTTGTACCCGTTATACTCGCACAAGGGCGTAAAATATGTACTGAATATATGTACTAAAGGAATGGTTTGTATTTTGCGATACGAGGTGGCATCAAAATCTGTTACTTGTTTTATAAAGTTGAACGGAAGTTTATATGGAGCAACTAAATGTATTATGCATTTTTTATTAAGAAAAAGTCAAATGCTTTATTTAAAGTAGGTATATTTAATGTCGCCAAAAAATGAAAATAAAACTGAATAATAAAAGAAATTTAACAGATAGTAAAAAATAAACAAACACAAAATTTGTCGTAGCAACAAATTTCTTTTAATATATAGTGATAGAACATTCCTGGGGAACCTGAACTGCTCCTAATAATAGTTCGATGCCTTGCTATTTTTTGTTTTGCCAACAACACGGTATTTCTGTTTACTCCCAGTTCGCCTGCAATATCCCTAATAAAAGCACCATCTCGCAACCGACTGTAGATAATAGCCTTTTGCTGGGGGGTTAATTGTGGCATATTTAAAAAAAAATGTGCTTGACAAGTTAATGATAAAGTGACAATCTATGTTGACATGTACAATTTGTATATGACATTTTACTGGTACCAGACTCGACAGTAAATAATTCCTAATAGCCAAGGAGAAAATAAGAAATTTTGATGTCCTAGTTTTTTATCGGCACGATGGTACGTTATATCTATACACGTCATCACTTACACGTCATTAAAATCATACGAACCAATCAAAATTACGCACAAGAAAAATATCAAAACAAAGACTGATTTCATTAGCATTATAATAGACGTGCCTAGCGTTCCGATATACGTATTCTGAAGAATAATTTAAAATTTCGAAAAAAAAATTGAAATGACGACAAAAACTGTTAATATTTTTGATCCTGAGTTATATTTTGTATTCCAATGGTGAATTGGTAACACCCTGTATACCCAAGTTTTACCTTACCTAAATTCGCAACTCAAAATACTGAGTGAGATGTCCGAGAGCTTAAATCGAATAAGCTCGGAATTACTCATTGCATTTATACAACATTATTATTATTATTATTATTGCCGTGGCTATTTAGTCAATACCTATACACTATAGTATTTGTAATAATTTATTTTCCTCTGAGGCTCAAATTAGGGGACACCCAAATATTTTTTACAATATTACTCATTTTTGTATATTTAAATCGGCGAAGTACAGAGAAACGCACCGATCGCACGACGAACAAAAAAACGGAAACAGGCATCCTGATATCCGTTCATCGACCGGAACGTCAATGGCATATTCCGACGCAGGTGCGAAATCAAAGAATCAAATATGCCTAGTTTTATTAATTTATACTCCATCAAATTGCATTACTGAAGTTTGTTTCTACGACGAACCGTTCGGGCTCAAGCGATAGTTGAAAATCCACTTTTAACAATCGAAAACAGTCCACAATTATTTATTATTAAATGCTGTCAATTTATGAATTCCTCAGTCAGTTCTATGCAAATACCTAATTTAGATCGTATATGTAAAGGTACAGGATATTTCCTCAAGAATTACATAATGTTCAAGTTATTTAATAAAGTACGAAATTGTACAAATTCAATTACAAAAAGTTATCATTCCATGGTACAAGTTGGGGTCTTCTATCGTAAGCGTCGGGCCTTGTTCATCCGAAAAACACTGAGCAAACAACTACTTGTGAGCATAACTCCAGGAGAGACGAATGATTCCGAAATAGATTTTGAGACTACTCACACCTTCCGCATCGTGTAAGCGTCTTCCTTCGGTCAGTTCTCAGTCTTTCTTCGGTCTCTTCTTCATCTATGTTAATGATGTCTTCGGGGAGCTCGACGATATCACGCGGCACTTCGCACGATGTGCAGATTGGGTAACAATAGAGTCCTGCTTTCCCGCATCCACAATTGCGTTTACAGCCTTTTTTCATTACAAGAAATGTGTCGACGTATCGAGTCCGGTACAAGATTCAAAGTGGTTGGAACTGGCTCGAAACCACTTGTTTTTCCACTCCCAACGTTTTGGTCTCTTTGTTGCTCGTCGAGTGTTCTTTGAGGTACAGCTCCCAGTTGCTGCTTCTGTCTCAATCAATGAAATTCTTAAGCAAAGTCACCATTTCGAAACATATAATCCAGAGCTTGGAAGTAGGACCAAGTTCTGCCAACAGTTAAAGCTTAACTTTGAGTTCTTCTTGCACATCTTTCACAATCTCCCTTGTATTATTAGAAAGAATCACTGTTCTGTCGATGTTGAAGAAGATCTCCCATTTATTAAATTAATGTAATTGTGATAATAATTGTAATTTGAATTGACAGAAATACTAACAGAAATACCTATTATAATATAGCACAATTTTCAATTAATTATAAAGGACTAATGAGCAATCGTAATACCATATTGTTAACAACGAGAGTAAGGATCCTAAAATAATATATTATGCGAAATCCCTTGCAAATAACTAACACACTTTCTTCCCTTTTAATGGCATCGATGAATTTCCAAATGGATGGATGACTTCCTGATAGCTGGCTCTCAATCCATCTGTGCCAATACTCATAGCAGTTCCACATTTCAATCCTAAACAAATATTGTCTTCGCCGACGTTTTCTGTTGATTCGTCCTATCCACGTACCTTCGAAGTAGTCAATTACTTCTTGTGCCTCGTCGGAAAAAATGTCGCTAAGTTCCTTAAAGGCGTCAACCACTTGCAGATTTGGAACATACGCCAGAACACTCAGCATCCGGATTTTTAGAGAGAAATCGACATCGGAATCATATCTAGCTTTTAATCCAGCAGTGAAAAAAGCAGCCTCGCAATTGGCCTTTTCAAAATCAATCATAACGGGATTTGGAGAAATGTTGGAGTTCAAACTGATTGACGATGAAATAAGGTTCAATTCTGGGTTTTATCGGGCAACAATGCATATATTAAAGGAATTGACCAATTTTCTCCCAATCCATGAATTGTGTACAGTTGGATAAACAAATGCGGAACTGTCTTAAAAGTGCCATCCCTAGAATGAGTGTCTTGACTTGTATTGGCTAACAAAACAAATGTAGCGCTGCAGAGGTACCAAATATTGGAATTCTCTTGTCAACGATTCCCGTATCAAAAAGAAGAGTTCTCACCATTTAATGTTTTCTTGTATTGCTCAGGTCTTTTCTACGAAAGGGACTGGTGGGAGCAGCTGCAGATCTAGATCTTACGTTACGAATTGTTCTTTTCAGGTTTTTGACAACCAGAAATTTGTTCGATACCCTACTTGACCAATTTGAAGACAGCGAAACTTCTAAAGACAAGCGCCACTGTAGAAACGATTATAAACATCGGTTTTTGTCGATATCTAATAACAAATATGCTGTGTAAATTTTGCCTGTCACTGTATAAATAACACCACTATTTGCCTGTGATAGTGATGGTATAAATCATTATTGAATTAAAATGACTTGTAGGATAATGATCTGTAACGGTAAAAATCACCATCAATTTTAAATATCCGCAACAATCAGTTACCAGTATTAACACAAAATACCAAATTATGGTACTGTTTATATTCAAATAATAAACAGACCCATCATAATTTCGTGATTTATCCATTAATTAGTAGCCCTAATTGCTATTCCGACATCTGACCGCCAATAGTGTCGCGCTCGGCCTTCCCCGATGGACCCAAACCCATTATTATCGAGTCAGTTGACATGCTTTCATTGCACGCCTCTTGGATAAATACAAGGATGGTACTTACATTCAAAAATGACCTGTACATACGTGAAACGATATTCATCAAATAAAGGTTATTTCTCCCTAATGAATTATTTATAGTTTTTCTCTCATTACGAGGGAAGCTAGAAAAATTGGCTTTTGAAATGACATTTTTTACTTTAAGGGCGAAATTAAATTATGTTGGAGCTGCGATAAACGACAAGAGCGGCGATATTTAAATGAACACCTGCAGGGTACGGCGGTCTGATCAAGTCCAAATCAGGCCAAGTTCAAAGTACATATAGTGAAACCTCTCATAACGGACAACTCTAATAAGCGGACATCTCTATTAAGCGGAATTTTTCCATAGTTTTGAACTAGGTATATGAAATTCCATGAAAATCAACCTCTCTTGGGCGGACGCGGTCAGGCTGTTTTCATACAAAGAGTGCGAAAATCCTCCTTTAAACGGACAAAAAAAATGTTTTAAAGTATTTGGGAGACGAATAAGTACGGTGCAAAAACTCTCTGAAGACAGACCGGCAACCAATCGCGTATACGTGGCAGCGCGCCGAATTAAAGTATGTGTGATTCCCCGACAGCCGCCGTTTATTGTGAGTTGTAAGGTTAAAATCGTAAACAATGGCACAAAAATGTCGCGTTTTGAGTCTGAAAGAGAATATTGATGTTGTGGAAGTTTGTAATTTGATAACAATGATTTGGGCGAGTTCGTTAACATTGATAGCAATGTGCTATTAGAAGATGATAGTGACCCCATTCCTACCGATTATGTAATCCAAACTGAAACCACATCACTATCTGGGGACTCTGATGAAGAAGTTGAATGCAGTAATCAAACAAATGTCACCAATTATCAACAAGCCATTAGCATGGTAAAGGAATTATAAGAGTATGAAAAGAATAGAGGTGACTCTACAGCAATGGAGTTGTTATCAGACTTGGAATTACATTTTCTAGATTGCAAGTATAAAACGCAAACACGTCAAACTACGTTATTAGATTTTTTTAGTACTACATCCTAAAACTAGTGTATTTTTGTTATGTTCTGTTTATTTACATAGCAATAATTTTGCATTTACATATTACCTAATAACAAATTTCCCATGGACGGACACCTCTATTAGGCGGATACATTTAGATGGTTCCGTAGGTGAACGCCTAAGGGAGGTTTCACTATATTTGAAATAATTGTAACTAGCGCTGACAAAAATCGGATAAATGCGAAACCACCGACCGATATCTATGAATAGCCAAACTCTAAAAGCAAAAGTGGCAAATTTATGGCCTCGCTCATGTAAACAAAGCTGATCGTCGGATGTTATGCGCAATGCCGACCGATAAACTATTGACCTTAACCGGCGAACAGGATCGTGCTTCGCCCTTAATCAAAATGATTACACGGCAATATTTTGGTACAGGTACATCAAGCCCTTCTCTACTGGGAAGCCACTATTAATTTTGATTTGTCACCTGTCAAATTTAAATCCATTGATGGAATGAATACGGTGTAAAAACAATATTTACTAGCCTTCTTTGTTAGAGATATTGTCTATAATGATGTCATATTTGTGTCCTCTAGAATTTTGTTCACAACAGACCCAAATAGAAAATTTTCAGGTCTGTCGACGATAAAGGTTGTCAACATTTTGCAAAATATGTTGCAAGTAACGCTAGATTAAATATTTTTCATGGAATTAACTCATCCGTGCAGCTTCGTTTAATTCAGTAATTGCTTCTGAGTAAAGAAGGTCAGAGGTGTTATCTGTTACTGCTCTGTTTAGTTAGGAAGATGTACTAACCATCCAGTAATGGGTTGAAGTTTAACGTCATCCTCAAACTAATTAATTAATTTTTGAAATGAAGTTCTATTATACAGGGTGTCCGCTAATTAATGGTACATGGAAAAACCACAGACTCCTTACGTAAAAATATTAGGATTTAATTATACTTACCTATATCCGAAAGTTGATATTAACTGAGTTAAAGTTATAACTTCATTTTTTTTTTCTCTAAAATCTTTTTTTACAAAATTTGGCAAATATTGGTTTGTTATGACAAGAAATTGATTTTTTTGTGAAAATTTAATATACAATGTCTGCGGTAGTTTTCGCACATTTATTAGGTTCACAACTTTTTTGTGCCTCAGTGTATTTAAGTTTTTAATGAAAACAATACTTTTTTCATATTTATTATGTAAAAGAGGTATACTAAGTTCGGGTCGTCCAGAGTTACCGTTTCGGAGATATTTGCATTTAAATTGTTTAGTGCACCCTGCCCAATTACTATTAATTTGCAGATCATTTTTTTTTTCTTAAAGTAACCTATGAGAAAACAAATGAAATTTAGAGATGCAGTTGTTATGAAACCTTCATGTTGTTATTTGTTTGTTGATTATTGTAAGATAGCTGTGTGAGAAAATGTTTAATTTTTGGGTGATCTGAACTTAGTATACCTTTTTACATAACAAATATGAGAAAAGTATTATTTTCATTAAAAACTGAAATACACTGAGGCACAAAAAAGTTATGACCTAATAAAAGTGGGAAAAACATTGTACATTAAAATTTCACAATATAATCAATTTGCCGGCAATACGTGAAATGACTAGTCATTTCTGGGAATGACGGATTTCACTAATTGACGCCGACATATATATTTTGAGATGGCTTCATCTCTACCCTAATGTTCATCTGCCCTACTACTCGAGTGTATTCGGGTGATGTTCGGTTAAGCTCGTATGACCTAATCCGTTGGGAACGCCTTTTCCCCCTGTTTACATGCATTTTTACTGACGTGCTGTAAATAATTTTTGGATAGAGACTTAAGATGTTGCTCTTAGCACCGAACGATTGAATGGTTATGTCATATTTATTTTCATATTAGAACTGTAATATTTTTGGGATTTCCTGCACCCTACCTGACTACGCCATTAGCTGTAGTTATTTCATTATCGAAATTGTATTCTTACATAAGAAGAAAATTAATGTGTAATAACATTTATAGATGCCCTGGGGAAACAAGTGCAAACCCGCCCCGATACACCTTTTGGAGACGATTTCCTATTGTATTTTAATTTAAAAAACAAAATTCGAGCGCAAACCGGCCGACAGCTACTCTACATATAAATAAATTAGAGAACTATAACAAGTATTTGTTATTTTCGTCCTAATGTTCATCTGTCCTACACGATCTCATTGGCCAACATGTCTATTCCAAAGAATAAATTTCGAATCATGCTCGAACCCGAAACTTACACACTATACCAAATAATTTCCATAACGAAACACACACGAACCAACAAAGAAAGTATGCATATTCCATCCTTGGTTGTCGACTTCCGCTCCCTCCGCGTCGCAAGGGTAGGTAGGGCAATTCCAGAAACGAAGATTCCCGGTTCAACACGAAGTGACGTCCGAGAGGTAGGGCAGATGCACTTTAGGGCAATTGTGCCTACATTTTCACCCCCTCGTTCTTCAAACGGAAACGTTCGGATACCGCTGTCCAGACTTAACTATGCCACTCGAAACGGCCGTATTTACACCGTTTCGAGTGATTAGGACTCATCGCCAAGACGTCGCAAGAAAAATGGAACCCTAATTATAGCAAAAATGTTTATAAAGCTCATTGATTGTACGAGTAACAATGTTTACGCACAATGTTAATACGTCATCCTTTTCAATCGTCAAAATACAAATTTCTGTCCCACGTGGGAACCCGGAAGACCACAAAAAAACCCGTTCGGAGGCATAATTGTCAGCTATTGTGACGAACTATTTACAGAGATCCAGTTAGGTCCATTGTGCCTGATAAATAATTGTACATACGTATATCGATGAAAGTAATGTTATCCACTGGCCCATAGAAAAAATGCCAATTATTGCGTGGATCCTCTGTCTGTTCGTTAGTCATGCATCAACTGGAGTAATAATAATTACGCCATTACGGTGGACTTACAGAAGAATCTTTTTCGAAAATTTATTCTGAATGTAAAATATGACGGGCAATTGCAACGTTTTCTCCCTAACGGATCGTTACTGTAGAGTTTAGAGCAGGTATGGGCAACCTTTTGGGCTAAAGGGCCACATAATAAATGTAAAATGGGTAGCGGGCCACACGGGATTATTTCTGTGGCACACCATACACCCTCCGCAGGCGAGCGAAGCGTGCCGTTTCCAATTAGCGCCATAGGCGCCAAGCGCTCTAATGAAAAGTTAGAAAATTGCGATACAAAAATATTTTCTCCGAAAAAGAGGCTTCATCCAGCAAACTTTCTGAAAAACATATTGTTATTACGAAAATGGGCTAGTCCCGTAAATAAATAAATTAAAAAAACCCCGAGATGAGTGAAAAAATTGCGATACAAAAATATTTAATTTTATTTATTAAAATAAATAGATAAATATAAAAGAAACATAAATATATTATAAAAAAATATATAATGTTAAATAGCGACACCGAAATCAATGAGACACTTGAGCTTGAATTTGGGAAACTAATGCATCGATGTTTGGATTAATTCCACTGATACAAAGACGTAAGGAATTATCGTCAGTCAGCCTTGTACGATGTTTTGACTTATTAACTTTCATCATTGAAAAGAACTGTTCGCATTTGTAAGTACTGCCAAGGCACAAATCAATCTTCTTGCGAATTTTCTAAGCTGCGGAAAATGGTCTTCTTCGAGGTATTTTTTGTAGAAATCGCACAACTCCACGTCTTCAAATTTAGATTTTAGGAGTGAGTTTTCTTGAATCTCGATCAACTCCATTTGCAAGTGTATTGGAGCATTTTGTACATTACTTTTAGTTGGAGTAGCAAATAAATTGAAACAGTCTTCCATGTTTTTGAAATCGCTAAATCTGTTCGAAAATTGCTCCGACAGTAACTTGAGTTCTTCAGCGTATTGAGCATAAGCAATATTTTCATACGCAGAGAGCGTGGTGAAATGGTAACTGTTACCAGACAGCACCTGTGCCTCCCACAAGCGGATTTTGTTCTGAAACGCTTTCAAATGGCTGTACTTTACTAACTGTCCTTGTTTTTGAAGTTTCAAATTTAAATCATTCAAATAGCCTGTAAGGGCGACCAGCAAACATCAAAGGCTTTGATGTTTGTTTGCCGCCTCACTCGGCTTGCTCGTTCACTTGCTTCCGTGAGTATGAGTAAGTCGTGTAATATTTTTAATTTTATTTTTTAATTTTTTAATATAATTTTTAAGATTTTTCAAAATGTCTCGCGGGCCGGATCAAATCATACAGCGGGCCGGACGTTGCCCACCCATGGTTTAGAGCATGAGTGATCAACATTCTCAGTAAGAGTACCACTATTTAAAAAAAAGTGACGCGTGCCACTGCCAACTTTTCTAACATACTAAAAAATATAAAAAGGTGAAATAATGCTATTTATAGATAGGGTGATTATAGGATATTATATACAGGGTATCCCATAATATGTGGGCAATCTCCCGGGATCAGATAGAACACTTAAAAATAACAGGAGAGGTTCATATAAATTTTTCTTCCTTTGGAAATCGTTGATTTTTAAATAATTCTTTAAGTATTAGGTCTAATTTAATAATTTTTTAGTAAAATGTTTACTAGATGAGTCTCCTTAAAATGCGCCCTTTTAAACACATTTGGCTTATTTAGTTTGACAGGGACGGACTAGACGTAACACAAAAATGCTTTTTTTACACCCTGTATGATGAAGGAACGACAATAATATTTTTTTTTTGGATACTCGATACCTTAAGCTGAAAAAAAGATACTCTTGATCAATGTCGATAAAATCAACTCTTTTCGACAAAAATATATTTTTGTTCAATATGGTTTTTTGCATTGGTTGTTGTTTTATGTTCATAAAATTCCCTGGTATTTTTCACATGTACCGATTTAAATAAGAATATTTATGCTAGTGTTAGTTTATAGTAGTGTCTTGAAATTTGCGGTTTTTCTCCTTTGTCTTATTAGTTACTAACTTAATACTTACCTAATGGAATTTACGTACACTGAATATGCCGACCGACATACATTTAATGTATGAACAAAAATATTTTCTTTTCGAAAACAGTTCTTTTTATCGACATTGATCAAGAGTACCTTTCTTCAGCTTAAGGTTTAGAGTATCCAAAAAAAATATTATTGTTGTTTCTTCATCATACAGGGTGTAAAAAAAGCATTTTTGTGTTACGTCTAGTCCGTCCCTGTCAAACTAAATAAGACAAATGTGTTTAAAATATATGAACTTCTCCTGTTATTTTGTTGTGTTCTATCTGAACCCGGGAGATTGCCCACATATTCTGGGACACCCTGTATATAGCAAATAGCAATTTTAGTTCATATAAGTCTGAGTTGCGGAGATTTAAAAATCTTCTTCTATCTGTTAAATTCCCATCTCTTTTTATCTTCTGTCTGTTTATCTTTTCATTTTAACAGGACACCGGTTTGATATGTCTTTGTGAGGAAAAACAAAGAAAGCGACGGACGTGACTCAAAAGTTTATGTTTTTATCCAGTTTAAGGCAGACTTGGTACAGTCTTACCATATTCAGTTAAGAGTTACTATTTTTTCCACAAACAATACGTAAATTTAACACACAAACACTGAAAAATAACAAAGAATTTGATTTAACAATGACGACAAACGTGACAGCTGTTAATCTGGTAGTGTCAAACGGGAAAGCAGGTATGAAAGATGGCCGTTCCAATAAGGGTTTTATAAAATATTCCGATATCGACGACGAATAACGACAAAGAAAAATTGTACTAATTTTCAGAGCTTCAAGATTGTTTTTCTGGAAGGTTGTTTAGAATCCACCTAAAAAAGTGAATTGTTTATTCTTCAAAGACTGTAAACCAAAGCGTATCCTCCTTGATGTAAGATCCTTGGTTTTTATCAAAGGTATTGTAAACTACAGATGCCATAATCCATTCATAAAACTATTGGAAAGTGAAGCTGTGATTGTGGGAAATGTTATTGAAAGTCAGTAATGGCTGGACGAGAGAACTACGTGTTTGTTGGCTGAATGGCAACAATGTTGAAGTCTGGTTATATCAGGTGGCTAAATATTAAAACATAACCATACTTACCGATGAAAAGATATATCCTTATTTAAATTACCCACTCTTTTACAAACTACACATGAATGCACCATGATTGTACATAATAAAGACGATTTTTCACCAATAATCACAAGAAAACACAAATCAACCAAAATATATAATCAATCCGTTAAATCAAAGCACCAACGTGGCAATGTTTACGAGATTAGTAATTCATTCATCTTTTGGGTCAGAATCGTAGCGCAGTTGTAAAATAGATGTTGCCAGAGTGCAGTTGGTTTAGTTCAAGATTCGTTTGATACTTTTAAGTATAATATTTTTTAAAAGAATCTCTCATCGCATTTTCACAGTTTACAGTAAAATTATTGGGAAATAAATTTATTTTAAGTGCAATTGTAGATTAATCTGAAACCCGTTGTAATTTACCAAATTAACAAATTTTTAATTGGGATTTTGCAAGATAACTTTGCGATATGACAATCTGGCTATGCTGCAATAATGACCGAAAGAGGTGGTAAAGACCGTTTATTTACAACCATGCATGTAATAATGACATTTCCTCTATCTTTGAAAGGTGGAAAGTTGACTTTTTTTACTTTTACTTTCCACCCGGATGGAAAGTAAATTATTTTTTTGTAATTATTTTAAAAATCGATATCTCAAAATAATATAGGAACACACTTTTTTTAAAATGCTAATAGCTTTGAGTGTTTAGATATGTCTACTTTTTCCCTAATTGATAGAGTGGTCCTCAGCATTGAATATGGTGACCAAATCCTTGATATCTTCTTTGTTTGGCATTTTCACCGAAATAAGCTAGCAGCGCTGACTCACAACCAGAATTTTGAACTTTGTTTCCCGTACACCATTCCTTGCAACAGTTACATGCCTTGTCATATCTCGGGCGGCTTTTAGTTTGCAGAAGATATTCTTCTACTATTTTTGCTGCTTCTCGAATTTCTGGAGGAGTAGCAGCAAAATCAAATTCCTCATCTTTCGGCATTTTTCTGTTGTTAAAATAATATATTGTTTAGTGACATGGAAACCATATTCAAAAAATGATATTTGCCTTCTTGATGTGTATTATTACCTATGTTATTTTACCACCTGCGGTTATTTGAAATTTCTGTCTAATTTCCAATGGAAAAGTCAAAATGACATTTATCTTTTATTAATAATTTTAAATCAAAATAATAAGAAGTGGATGTTAGATGTGGTTGTAAATAAAATAGTATACAAACCTCGGTGAAAAATTTCATTACTGTCTCGAGATTTGGTTCTACCGACTACCGACTCTCTCGACGGGAATGAAACACTTTCCACCTCGGTACGTAATATACTATTGCATTCGTTGCGTAAGCTAGAAATGTACATTTTTCTATCTGTAGTTTGTAATATCCTTGGTTTTTATACATATTTCTCTCCTCGCTCTCCATACGAAAACGTTCAAATACTACTGGGCAAACAATACATATAAATTAAACGTTTTTGTCTTGGGAATATGATGAGCACCGTAGCGGTGACACAGTATACCAATAACGTGTAACAGAGGATGTAACACCGACACTAATCATAAAGAATGCAAAAATGTGACCGCGTTGTAGAATTTAATGACCTGTCGTAAACCATGAATTATATAGGAGGTACGGTTTCGGATGGTGCAATACATTTATCGAACCTTCAACTCTATTTTACGTTCGTCATTGCTAACAAAAAGTCAAAATAAATTTTGTTCGTGATTTTATATACATTTCTGTTTTGTGATTGTTTCTCTCTATTAACGCGAAAGAACTGGTGATCCTTGGCGTCTAGGAGTAACAGAAATCATCCTATAATTTATTAAAAAAAAGTTGTTAAACTTGACAACTAAAGTTTTAACTTAAATCGAAATATTATTAAAGAGGAAAAAAATAATTTAATACATAGTTTACCGCAAGTGCAAAAAATATTTAGAACCATATTAGACGCAAAGCTCTGTTTGGAGACGACAAAAGCCAGAAATTGAATTAAACCTCAGACTCTGGTCGATTTAAACCGTCCAATCCTAAGATTGAACAAAAAAAATCAACTATTGACCGTTTTCCAGCTTTATAATACAGGGCGATTCATGGCTGATGATCTATTAGATATTTATGAGGAATCAGTCAACGGATCACTTTGAGAATTAGGCAGTCGATGCTCTATTGTAAAAATATTTTCAGTATTGCAGTGGTGCCGCTTCTACTAGAATATATTGGTAACTTTGATAATTTAAATGGGTCACACTGTGTATTAAATGTTTTTTAGAATCCCTATTAACTTCTTAATAACTTTCATTAAAATTTTCCTATACTATATCTAACGTATACAGGGTGTTTCTTAATAACATGCTAATATTTAAGGTTATTCTTGGGACCATTTCAGAAAAAACTTCATATGAACATATGTAATAAATTAAGTTTTGAGATACAGGGTGTTAAAGATTTCATGAGTTAAATACGTGATAACTAGACTAGGTAGACAACTGTCAAAACTGTTTATGTTTACATAAAAAAAATCTGCTTCTTACCTACTGGATCCATCTTAATTAGTTAATACCTAATTTCATAACAGAGTGGAAATGAATGAATTTCATTACTTTATGCGAAAACTGTACAGGGTGTCCCATTTTTGACACTTTTATAGGGTATCTACGTTATTGTTAGTGCTATCAAAAAAGTAATGTAATCTTTTTGGGTCAAACTTAAAATGATAAAATCAAAATTTGAAAATTTTCGCTTGCTTAAGAGATACGGGGAGAAATTAAAAAATTACAATTTCAAAATTATCCTATATTTTCTTAGTTAAAAGAGATACAGAAAAATGTTTTATACAAAAGTTTCTTTATAATGATTTTTGAATAATCTGCTAATAGGTATACGCGTATTAAATGGAGCACCCTGTATATTTTAAACTAAGAAGATTGCATTTTAAATTCTATTTTCAAATATATAACACACCATTGATAATATTGGTTTCCTAGGCGATTTATTTAAACTTTATTACTTTAAACCACAGTAGGTCACGAAACAAAAGCAAATATCCTAGAAACAACTATGTTGACATTCTAGCTCTTATGATATGTATTATATATGGTGTGTTATAAATTTGAAAAGAGTTTAAAATGCTATCTCTTTAGATTAAAATATACAGGGTGTTCCATTTAAAATAATGAGGTTAGGTCCGATAACTTTTTTACCTGACCCCGTATGCTTATTCTGAAAACGGCAGATTATTCAACAATCAATATAAAGAAACTTCTGTATAAATCATTTTTCTGTATCTCTTTTAACTAAGAAAATATAGGGTAATTTTGAAATTGTCAATTTTTTGATTTTACTCCGAATCTCTTAAGCGAGCGAAAATTTTCAAATTTTGATTTTACTATTTTAAGTTTGTCCCAAAAAGAGCACATGGTACCTACATTACTTTTTTGATAGCAATAACAATTACGGAGATACCCTATAAAAGTGTCGAAAATGTGACACCTTGTACTTCTTTTATCGTTTTCTTTTTGGAAACGTGTCATTAAAACTTTGACAATTTAGCGCACTGAAATTTGATTGGGAGTCAGGTAATACCCAGAGGCCTTTCACTCTGTTTCCAAATGTTAGCTATAATAGTACAGTGTGTTTCAAAATATAAATATTTTCATTAGAAAAAGATAAAGAGTTATTGTTGGAATTATGTTATCCTTGAAATTGACAACTTGAAATTGACAATTTTTCTATTCCTATCTCGAACAGTTTTCGACTTTTGAGTATTTATTAGCAAAATTAATTATAGAAGTTGCAGAAAGAAATACTTAAACAATGACTAATAAAAACGAATTATATTTTCTTTCATTCCAGCACAGAAAGTATGTCCAGATAGCCTTTGCTAAAGTTCTAGGTGGATCAAAATGAAAAGTTACCCTTACGTTCCCAGCATGGTGCAAGCGATCACTGTCCTAACGGTATTGAAAATGATGACAAAAGGTAAAATATCTTTCACTAAACTAATCAGTAGATTCCAAAAATAGTAAAGGTTTGTTTTATTCATGTAGTATGTACAGGGTGTCCATTTTTGGGCACTTTTGTAGGGTATCTCGCTTATACTTAAAGATAGAGGGTTGCGGTTTTCGCGGCACTTTGCTACTTTTTTGTAAAAGTAAACATGCCGTTAACAGAAATTTCATAGCCCTTTTGGTTTTTGATATACAGGGTGAAAATGAAAATTATCACTTTTGGGACACCCCCCATATCTCAGTTGTCTTTTAACTTATTAGATATTTGAAAAGGTATTCTTATAGAACTTTTTCCGTAGATCCAGTGGAGTATTGCGTCATCCGTTTTTTAGTTATGAACCAAACATATATGTTTTTAAATGGGACACCCTATATATTTTTAAGTAATTAACTTAGGCATTTTCTGGGCTTTTCAAAAATAGGAAATAGTATATATTTATTTTTAAAAATAGCTGAATAAACTACACTTTTCTCTAAATTAATACGTTATTTAACAGTAGGCCATGGCGCAAATGAAATAAAAGACAAATATATGCATAATATTTATTCTGAAAATGTTTTAAAGTAATTTTTTAAAATAATTTTTATTATTAAACAACTTACCTAAATATTTAATAGTATAAATAATAATTATAGGTTTTTATATAACAAACATTAACTCCAACAACATAAATACATTTTTAATGGGTAACTACAGAAATTGCTGAAAATGATTACCATTTTCTCTAATACACAATTCGCACAGTTTGGTTATTCGTTCTAGAGCATTTAGGAGAATTATTGAACGTCTTTGTATATTCTAAAATGCGAGGGTAATGGTTTCGCGAAGTTCATGTGGGTTGCGATGACGCTTGACGTAAACTTTGTTTTTTAAGTAACCCCACAAAAAAAAGTCTATAACAGACAGATCAGGCGATCGAGGGGGCCATCTTATTGGCCCATTGGTGCCTATCCATTTGTCAATAAAATGGCTTTCTAAAAAGGGGCGAATTGCCCTGGAATTATGAGCAGGTGCTCCGTCCTGCTGAAAATATATACTGTTCAAACGAGCCAGGGGAACATTATCTATAAATCCAGGAACTACATCTTGCAAAATATCTAGGTAGCTGTCTCCGGAAAGACTTCCTTCATAAATTCTATACGCAATTTGTTGATCCAAGTAGCAAACTAACATATCATACTTTTCAAAGTTCTGATATACTCCCAGTTCAGCCATTTTTTAAAAGAGAACCCAAATTTTAAACTTATAACTTTAAAGTGAATATTATTTTGACAAGCGATCTGACTCATCGCCATTAACAGCTTATTTTCTTTTGTTTCATTTGCGCCATGGCCTACTGTTAAATAACGTATTAATTTAGAGAAAAGTGTAGTTTATTCAGCTATTTTTAAAAATAAATATATAATATTTCCTATTTTTGAAAAGCCCAGAAAATGCCTAAGTTATTTACTTAAAAATATATAGGGTGTCCCATTTAAAAACATATATATTTGGTTCATAACTAAAAAACGGATGACGCAATATGAAAACAAACCACTGGATTCTACGGAAAAAGTTCTATAAGAGTACCTTTTCAACTATCGAATAAGTTAAAAGACAACTGAGATATGGGGGGTGTCCCAAAAGTGTTAATTTTCATTTTCACCCTGTATCTCAAAAACCAAGAGGGCTATGAAATTTCTGTTGACGGCATGTTTAGTTTTACAAAAAAGTAGCACAGTGCCGCGAAAACCGCAACCCTCTATCTTTAAGTATAAGCGAGATACCCTACAAAAGTGCCCAAAAATGGACACCCTGTACAGGGTCTCCCAAATTCGATGCTCACCCTTGGGATCTCGGAAACTATAAAAGATACAGGAAAAGTTAAATTGTGGCAAGTGAATGACGGTGAGAAATTAAGAAAATTCCCACTACTTCCGGAGATATCCGAAAAAAAAACGAAAATTTCATTTTCCGTTTTTGTTTTGTTATGACACATATAATGAGTTTAGAAGAAATGGTCTGCCTATGACATTGTTTAGCTTTGAATTATTGTAAAACTCACAGAAGTTTAATGTAACCATTTTCTTTAGCCCAAACATCATGCGGCTCAGGTTCAATGAACGGTAAAGTAATGTACGAAAGACTCCCCAACATTCAACTTCAAGGATTTGACGATGACGTCGTACGGGATACGTCACCGCCCTTTATGGTTCTGGAGAAGTGTCAGGATATGTGCTTGAGAGACCGGTCATCGAATAATATTGTAAGGTAAGCAGTGTCATTATTTATTTATTTGAAGTAACAAAACGCAGCACGGACCGCAGTTTCTAGCAGTCAAAACGCTTGTGTTTGAGCGACCGAACTGTATTACGTAGGTTGTTTTTGACCGCTACCGCGACCGCAACCTCCACCGCGCCTGTTTGTGGAATCCTTAATATATTCCCGAGCGGCAATGGCAGTGACAGCAACAAGCATACAAGACAGCCCGGTGAGACTGCTTATGGGGTGGGTCGAAACACGTAAGAAGGCCTTGGAAGTGATGCTAAGCCTACTCTGCTCCATACGCTCACATGTAACCTACTTTTATTTATCTGTTTCACTCATCATCATCATCATTTAAGCGTCAATATCAGACTTACGTAGAGTTAATATGGCAAGCCCAAAAGTGAGTGTTTATGCAGGCGACTTGATCCTGGTCATATTTGCTCACTTTACTGAATTAGGGAAGGTTGCTGCAGACAGAGACAGGCATAGAATGCGAATAGCACGAATTGTGAAATAGTTTAACAAGCTAACTTCCTTCGTCTGGCGGGCATGGAAATCAAGCAACATCTGATATGATTTAAAATGGTGGAGAAGTGGAGAAGACGCATCTTTAAATTTTAAAATAATTTTTAATATTATAATCTTTCACGAAAAACGTCGTTTCCTTTTTGGTGCAAGTGAGTAATTTGTAATTGAAACATTCATAGTCATCTTTACTGAGAGTAAACTTCAATAATAATTTCTTTTCCTAAATCATATGGGGCCCAGAAATATGCTTGGACTTGAAGCTTGAAATATTTGCTAGGACCTAGAGCCCACTTGAAGATGGTAAAATATTTTATGTAAATTATGATTTACTTCCTATTTTTTAATAAAACTACTTACAAGCTTATTTCTGAAGTTTAATTTTTCATTTGTAGTTACGTTATTAGTTTAAAAAAATGATATAAGAGTGTGTAAGGATTATTTTAAAGTGATATTTACAGCTTAAAACATGTCAGAATCCTAATATTTGATTTTCACTACTTAAGTAAATCAAATAAAAGGGTTTGAATGTTTTTTGTTGGTTAAATGTCACTTTAAAATATTGACAGTAATAAAAATTTTGGCAAAAGTGACATTTGAAAAGCACGTGCGTTTGTCAGCTGATTCCAGACGGAATGGATGCCTGGTTTGTTCGTTTGTTCATACTTGCTTCGATGTGTTAACACGGCTGTTTGTCTTCTTCCTGTTTATAAGTATTCGTTGTACAAGACGGTTAAAGCGCTGTCAAAGTTAGCATAGTTAAAGTATTCAAATTTAATAATTTTTTTTTCAGGCAGTGCGCATCTTTTGATTTTCAACCAGGCAGTAGAATAGCAACGTTCAATGGCGATCCACAATACGAAGAAAGCACTTGTTATCTCACCGGGGAACAAGCACGACCAGAAGGATTAGGCTCATTGATGTTGTCACCCAACAGTATTCATTTTACCGAAGTCTGTATATCATGTAAGCAAGAAGATTTTTTAATAATAATTTTTTGAAGTTAAATGTCAAATGGAATGGTCGTACCAACCCGCAAATTCTGAGATGGAACCAAATGACAGAAAAGTTACCAACAGGACAGGTTTGGTCGGGTTTGTTCGTAATAGTTAACGAACACCTTATGGAATTTTTATATAAAGCTGTGTGCACTAATCCAAACTAGTAAACAAACCCACATGATCAGTCAAGATACGTCATCAGTCACCCCTTGAATTTAATTGCCCACGGCGATGTTGCTAGTTTTGCCAGTTATTTTTCCCGTAAATTCAAACTTTAGGAAAAGATCTTAGGCTACAATTTACATTTCATAATTTAAAAACAATTATTTTCACAAGGTCAATAAAAATTGAAGAAAAAGACAACCGACATGAAAGAACGTGCACATATTAAGTTAATAGCACGGAAACTAATCGTCAATTCACACAAAAAAAGTATTTAACAGCAGAAACATTTTACGATCGGGACGTTGTTTTCAGTGTTTGATTTGTCATTTTTTTTCCGCGTCCGTTTGATTCAAATTTTGTCCGAGACAAGTTACGATATCTTCAGCTGGACATGCCATCGGGTCGACGTACAGTTGCTTTGATGCGGTTTCTAGCGGTACTCTCTTTATTTCAATGTCAAATAATTATTGAAACAGGGAAGGCGTAAAGGGGAACTCGATCACATATCATCGTGACAGTGCACAGCGCAAACGGTTGGTGAAGGAGCTGATCTGAATCAAAATAGAAATGAATAAAGGCAGTTGCGTCGTGATGTTCTTCAAGACAAATAAGTTTGTGGCAACAAACACCTTAAACCCAGATTATTAAAAGAATGCCCAAGGAGTTCCCAATTTAACTATAATATCAGCCATTTTCAGAACATCCATCAACAGTAGCATAACATTTTATGAATTATCCTTGTTCATCTGATCATGCGAGAATAATCATCAGCAATCTTGCAAGTAAATTTGAAGGAACGTATTGCTTCATGCATATTTTATTATTGCTGATTCATCTTTCCCAATTTTACCAGTAAACTTATTAAGTATATAGTGGTTGCAGCGAATCCTCGCGCCAGATATGTCAAGTGTCACGTGACATAATGACTTGCCTGCTTATTTCTGGTTATTTATTTTGCCTAGGTTTGTATGACATTCCAGGACTTTCCAGGACCGTACTACAATAGTACGTACGTTTATTTTAAAAATGAAACGAGTCTATTTATATTTTTAAATACATCTTTTATTATTTATTATAGGGAATAAAATACAACACATTGTATTTTTTGTTATTTATTTATTCAAATATATAAAATAAAGTCATTATTTTATAATTACATGTCTAGTAGGTACCTCTATCTTCACAAAAAGATAGGAAGTACGCATCTACATGCATGTCCATCTTTACCTACTGTAAACTGTAAACAGTGTGTCTACACATGGACTTAACTATACCTGTAAAAAATTGTATCTTCAATTTTTCGAAAAAGTCATCCTTGATCATTTCTTTTCCCTGTTATGTAAATACAAATCACTTGGAAAAATTTCTATGTTTTGTACCGGATGCACAAAAAAACATTTTTGAAAATAACTATGGACCTTTTCTAAGGAAAGGTTATTGTATTAAAAAGTAAATATACGGTTTGCTTAAAGGTTGTTCACTATTGTTACCTCTGTTTTAACTTTAATGTTCAATAGTAACTTATAAGCGTATAGTATCATAACGAGCAAATTCTATATGCACCCTTCTTTTGTATACGTAGGCTACGTATACTGCAAATATGTAGGTTACGTAAGTCATATATGCAAAAAACTAATAAAATGGGTATTTCGGCCTTTCCCATTGGGATTTCGGGAAAGGTAAGAGTAAAGAGATACGAAGTCGGTTAAATTGGGACAATTTTTCGATTCGGTTTTTAGTTTTTCCTGACTTTGTTCGAAGAGATGTCCAAAAATAAATTTAACTTTCTCATTGCCACTTTTCATTCTCCCCAAGATGGCATTTTATGAAGGAATGAACAATATGAGCATGGTCGTTTTATATTTTTGTAGTATTTGGCATTTACATTATATCTCATTCAGGCTTATTGGGACTACCACGGGCCTGTGACCCCTCACCCCTAAAAAGACTTAAAAACCATTCGACATTTTTTATGTGGAATCTTATTGTGCAACCACTCGTGCCAAGAACTGAAATTTCAACATCCACTTTAATAAACAATATATTTAGTATTCTCTGCAAAAAAATGTGCAGATATTTTCTACTTTCCCAGCTAACCAAACTGTCTACATTCAAGTCGCCACACAAAAGTATTACCTGATATTTAACTGAAACAAATCTCAACTCGATCAGAAAGAAATGAAACATCTAGAAATTTTTTTATTAATATTAAAATTCACCTTAGTTTCTCTAACGGTGGCATGAGCTGAGGTAGAAGGCAGACAACAATAATTATGCTCCATAATTATTATTTTCGCCTAAAAACAGATAAATGAAAATATTAACCTATAAATTTTTCATAACGTGACAAGTACTTACTGTGGTTTACCAGATACACAAACAACTCAATATGTAATTAATCAAAGTTTTCAACACAAAATAAACACTTCTAAAACGACGGAAATACACTTTTAAACGTATTAGCACTAATCAAACTCGAAAAATATAAAAACAAAACACGCTCAATACGGTTCCTATAAAACTGGGGTATTTGGTTAAGTCCCCAAACAGCTGATCGATGACATATTAATGATGTCAACTGTCGAAAAAGCTTGAGGATTCGCTGCAAATAGTATAAAGGATTATCTTCTGTAAAGAGTATTGAAAAACAGTATTTAATGTTTATTTTAGCGAATCGACCAGAACGAGAATGCCCAAACCGTCGCTATATATTCGAACGTCATCCCCGAAAAAAACTCAAATTACCTACAGCCGATATGAAAGAAATGAGTGCAAACAACAGGAGCGAGTGTGAAGACAAGTGCCTAAACGAGTTTAGTTTCGTCTGTAGATCGGCTACTTTCGATGATGTAATGCGAACTTGTATTCTGAGCAGGTTTACTAGACGAACACACCCGGAGTTACTCGAAGATGATCCTGACAGTAACTACTTGGAGAACACCTGTTTAAACGGTGAGCATTTTAAACAAAAAGCTATTTTATTAAATAAGAAAGAAGTGTTTATTAATGAAACGAAATTTTAGCCGAAAGACGATGTGATGGCCTAGCTGTATTCATTAAGGAAGAAAATAAAAGATTAGGAGGTCCATTCGAAGTTGACATGTTCACCAATCTAACTCTAGAAGATTGTCAGGCCATGTGTGTCAGAGCAGAAAAATATTTATGCAGGTGATGTACCTTCCAAACTCAATTATTCGGTTACAAAAAGCGTTCATACGTACATATTGCAATTGAAGTTATCAAACACGCCTAAACCAAAATATTAAACTTATCCACTTTTACCAACTCATTTTCTAGATCCATTGAATACGACGAAATGACAAAACAATGTACGTTGTCCGAAGAGGACTCGATTTCACAAAAGGATGATATAGGCGTAGCAAGTAGTCCAACACATCACTTCTACGACTTTGTATGTTTGGACAGTCGTAAGTAATACAATGATTTTTCATAAAACTGTTAAACAATACCTCCTATCAAATATATTATATCAGTTGTTGTTTCAGCTCGAGGTTCAGAGTACCCAGATAATTCTGTGACGTCTCATCTGTTCACTGGAAAGAAGCCAGATACAGCGTTTCAAAGATATAGAAATAGTCGTCTGGGAGGTAAGAAATTCAATATAATTAGAAACATGTAAAGCACACTTCACATTAGTTAATGGAGGGTACTTTTGAAACCGTGTATTTTGCTTATTAGGCGAACATCATTCAGAGATCTCCGGAAGGTCGCTTAGTGAATGTCTAGATGAATGCCTTAGACAGCCGAGTTTTCAATGCCGGTCAGCTGAATATAGTGAAAGATATCGAACATGCAGGTTGACTAGATATAACCAAAGAGACGGAATGAGAATTATCTACGATGCTGACTATGATTACTATGAAAATTTAATGCGTAAGTTGGTGACATAAATGTAAAAATGGATATTTTAGTATTTCAGGACAGCAAATAGTATTGTTCTTAGATTTGAAATGATTTTAAACTTGTTATAAATCTATAGTAAGTTGGTCTATAAGCCAAAGATTGTATTTTTTAAATTCTTTAGTTGGAGGTGAAGGAGATGGATCAAGCACTCGTCCAGGGGAAGGGGGAACTTATCGACCTGGTGGAGATGGATATCCTAGTAGCGGTGTGCATCGACCAGGCGGTTCTGGAGGTGGAAGGTACCCTCCCAGCGGCGGACGATACCCAATTACGACTGGTAGTCGTTATCCGCCGCCCACCGGTGGAGGAGGAGGTTATGATGATAGGTATCCACCTGTGGATCGATATCCCGATGATAATAGGTGAGCATTGAACATAATATGGAGGAAATAAATTTTTTTTCGGCGATATGTGGAACACTATAAATGGCATATTGTTTGAAATAATAATCTTCTTGTTTCATCACGGCATAATGTTTAAGTTCATGAAAGAAACCTTTATGTAAAATTTATGTACCAATGTAACTTTTATTTATACAGCAGTTTTTATATTTTTATCTAGGTACCCAGATGATAGATATCCATCAGATAGATATCCCTCACGACCTATTGATCGATATCCAGTGGGTCCTCCAAGATACCCATCTTCAAGTGGAGGAAGATACCCTTTGGATGATAGAGACAGAGATAGGTACAATCATCTCTAATCACATTACATACAACGAAACAAGCCGGTTAACAATATTTTTAATTATGTTAAATATATCGGTGTTCGGGAGATAAAGTCTTGTTAAAATTAACGAACTTAAAGTTTAGAAATAATTCTTTGGACATTATCCAAAACAATATAAATATCTCACTTAAGCGATTAAGTGAACAATATTATTATCATATACTAAATAACAGTTTAATCATCTAGATGTAGGTAACCATAGGGAGGCTAGTTCTTAGTATTCTATATTATTCCCTAGGTACCCAGCATATCCCCCTTCGTCCGGTGGAGGCAATTTATACCCAAGACCCAGACCAAGGCCAGGATATTCAAACGACGATAGATATGGAGATAGAGGCGATAGGTATGGACAAAGGTAAAAATTTAGATACATTTAACCCTATAAATCGTAGGTTCTCTTTCTCTATCTTTAAACCTTGTTAAGAACCAAATCATATTTCAAATTAGGTACGGAAGCAGATATGGTGACCGTTATGACTACAAACACGACAGCGTATACGGTGACAGGATAGGTAATCGAGATGGAGATAGATATTTTGCTATTGACCGTTACCCTCCAGGCGTAGACAGATATGGATCAAATAGAGATAGGTATAATGGGGACAGAGATAGATATCCTGCCGACAGGGACCGTTATGCTGGTGGTTATGGCAGCCGTTACGATGGAGACGATAGATTTATTTCGCCGTATGGATCATCTGGAAGGTAGACTAGATGAAATAGATACATTCTTTAAATTGTCATGAAAGTTAAATTAAAACTTCCTTCTAATTAATAAACTTTTACAAACCCACACTTTTCGAATCCGGTCTATACAATTTTAATTTAAAATATTTTGGATGTCAATGTACTTTACGAAACGAAGCTGATTTCAAATAAATATTAATTAGTTGTTAGTAATGTAAATTTTTAACAAAAAATCAGGGTCGTACTTATTTTTTGTTAAAAACTATAAGAGCGGCTATTCTCATAGTTTTATTGCCAAAATATGCGCTACTTTAGGTATTTTTCATAAGCCAAATTTCACTAAAATTATTAAAGCCGTTTATCTTTAACACCCTGTATCTTTAAAACGAAGCATCTGCAGACCCATGTTGATAGGAACTATTTGTCGTATTTTTTTGTAAGGAATCACCACACGAGCAATGGCATCTGTTTCTTAAAACACCCTGTATATGTTATATCAAATATATTGTGTTAAATAGGCTAATTTTATTAATATTTTTTAAGGGGCGGTACACGCTACAATGATCGTTATGCAGGCTCCCGATTTGGTGTTAGCGGTACAGGCACACGGTATGACTCTAATCGAAACGACTACTATGGTGATGATCGAGATGGCGGTAGTCGATGGTTCTTTAGACCTGATCGTAGGCCATTAGGTATAGAAAATTAATTTTTTATAAAATTATTTATTTCTTCAAACCCAAAATTTTGAGATAAATTTTAGAATATCGTAATCTCGCCAACTCCAAAAATTCGTCATTCAAATAAATATTTTCTGTAGGTCGACCAATTGATCCCAGACCGATCGATTCGAGACCAAACTCGATCGGATATAACGGTAGACCACCCTACGATCGACCAGCCCTCCTTGATAGACCTTCTTACGACAGACCATCTCTCGATAGACCTTCCTATGACAGACCACCCTTGGAAGATCGACCTTACGGAAATCGAAGACCTATTTCTCCAGGACCAGATGGACCAATTTATGACAACTTTGGAGGCATCGGACCCATCAGACCATTTAATTCAAGGCAAGGATTAATTTTTTAAAGTTTTGTCCTCCGACCTCCAATATTTTTAAGACCAATTTATTCCTTTGTTAAAAAAAACTTGATGGCACTACGATATTCCAATTGCACAAAACTTGATTATGTTGCCGAAGACTTCACAAAACACAAAATAATGAACGAATTACAACCAGTAGTGCCACACAATAGAAAAATGTTATCACCGTTGAACCTGGCAAAGGACAATTAGTTGTTTCAATCATTTCTAGGTAGATATTTTTTTAATCTGCCTCGTCTTTTGTCCCACCACACAACTTTACATGATATTGTATATAATATAAATTATATTATTATTTAGATGCGATGACAATGATAGTTTTAAACAGATGGGTTCAAGACAAAGAGCCAGAAAGGATTTTGTAAGAAGGACCGTTTCCGCACCATCATTGACTAGATGTGAACAGGAATGTATTGAAGAACGAGAATTTGTCTGCAGATCCTTCAATTACAGGTACCTATGACTGAGGAAAATTTTCGTCTTTATTAATTTATAAATTAATGAGCATATTTGTACTTAAATTAATTAAAAAAACTATATCTGTACCATATAAAATATAGTATGGACAGATATTCATTTTTGGCGATTTGGCGGTCCCCTATTAGATAATGTAATTTTTGTTTCACTTTATTTGATTCAATTGATTCTGGTATTTATTTCAGAGACACGCCTCCAGGTCTCGAAGGAGAAAGAGAAAATTGCGAATTGAGTGACCGCGATAGCAGGGATTTGGAAATGGGAAACGCCCAATACTTTGACACCTCCAACAACTACGACTATTATGAAAGATCTGTAGGAAGACATGGCACAGATGGAGATTGCCTGGATGGTAATACGAATATACGGTGTTAGATGCATGTTATTATTGAAATTGAGATTATTAATTGACTTCTCCAGCGAAATTTAATGTGCATGTAAATAAACGACGCTTAATTTTGTTTATGATTATAATTTATCGGCCGCTACCTCATTCCCTTCTTTAAACACACTATCCACACTTTTACTACAATTATTTAAAGTGATTTTATGCTGTAATCGTAAATTTTCGTCGTCCCGGTAAAAATACTGGATTGTTGAAAGTGTAACTTCACAGCTAATTTTGTAGTAAAATTAACACTTCACATTAAAAGGGCTTAAGCACTTTAAAAGAACTTGAAGTCCCTGTATGAAGCAATTCAATCACTAAACCTCAATTATATGTTTTAAAAAGGACTTGAAGCCCAGTACTTGCAAGTTTTCAGGTTCTGTCGATCTTTGATTGGTTCTATACTGCTAAATTGTAAAATGTAAAAATGGCTAAAACAAATTTAAAGAACCATACCATTACAACAAATTTAAAATTTTTAGTTAGTCAAGTTTGCAACGAAGATGGTATGGAGTTTACTTTAAGAACACCGGAACCCTTCTATGGTCGTATCTACACCTACGGCTTCTACGACAGATGCTTCTTCAGAGGAAATGGGGGCAGTAATAATGTTCTAAGAATCAGTGGGGCACAGGTAAAACTGTTTTCATCAAGTTGACTTTATGCAAAGGGATTTAGTTATGGGAAATTCAATTTTATGCTACTAATTTTTCTTTTCATGTCTGTAACAAATGCCGTTTGAGCATGGGTTTTTTAAGTTCGAATGTGCAGGTTTACCTACACCATAAAAATTATAGATTTCAGAACAAAATAGCATAAGCGCAGGCTATTTTGGTGCGTGTGTTAAATTTAAGTTTGCATACCACGTGTAACGAGGAGAACCTATATTTCAATCTTTACAAAAAATAAGGTACGATAAGTATTCTAAAAGTTAAATCTGTTTTAGGGGTATCCTGAATGCGGCACGCAACGTTATGGGGACACGATGACTAATATAGTAGTGGTTCAATTCAGCGACTATGTCCAAACTGGTAAAGACAAAAGATTTAATCTAACATGTCTTTTTAGAGGACCCGGAGAGGCAGTAGTATCCTCAGGATTTATTGGCGCTGGGTATGATAATAATTTTTAAATATAAAACTGTTTCATAAAGGAGGAAAGGTCATCGAGTCATATGTATAACAGTCAAATTACACGTGAAAAACTACACTAAATCGATTTTCGACGTCGAATCATAAATTCTTAAGCCTTGTATAAAGGAGGAGCATGGATAACTTCTGGGAAAGGCAACTCTTGTGATATCCTTGGACATTTTAAAATGACTTGCATACTTCAGACAACTTCGTATTATTCAAGTCTTACGTTACACAAATAATTAGACATAGTAACATCGATTTAATTATTTTTAGCTCGGGAAGTCCAATACCAATAGAATATTTACCAGCAGAGAACACGCTCAGTTCTAAAGTTAGACTTATGATTTTGTACCAGGGTAGACCAACCACTACCATTGCAGTGGGTGACCCACTTACGTTCAGAATAGAGTCTCAGGACGGTTACAATTATGTGACGGACATATTTGCGACGAATGTAGTTGCTAGGGATCCCTATTCCGGTAGATCGGTTCAGCTCATAGATAGATTTGGGTAAGAAATTGTTTTATTAACGTCGAATGAGGAAAATCAATAACTCTTCTCTGTACGCTTGTAAATAAAGTATATTTGCGTAATAAGATTTTAATTAAAAAGTATAAGTAAAATGTTTTTTGAATTTTAGATGTCCAGTCGACAGTTTTGTCTTCCCTGAACTAGACAAAGGAAGAAGTGGCGACAGTTTGGAAGCGCGCTTTAATGCTTTCAAAATACCAGAATCAAATTTCTTGGTCTTTGAGGCAACTGTAAGAACATGTCGAGAAGGGTGTCAACCAGCCTATTGTCAAACTGGAACTGGAAGGTATGGTAACAATTTTGTTAAAGAAAAATAGGGAACAGGTGTATAATATAAATGTAATTAAATTAATATTTGAGAGCCATCATGAAAAAAACATTATCTGAGGTTATCATCCTTATCAAGTTATATAGGAGACATCAACTTTACAAAAAGTTTAGGGCAAAATATCTGGCAAATACTCAAAAAAACTTTTCTTGCAAGGAGTTAAATTTTCTACAAGTTCGTTTCTAGGACTATATTTGTAGAACAACTCGTTCATGAGTCAAATAACAAAATTTGTAAATATTTTGCATAGTATACTGATTATAAACAAATGTCAAATAAGATTTTCACAGTACCAATTCATGGTGTATCAATATGTATACTTGCTACTTTACTTTCAAATTCACTTCCTTATAGATCGGAACCATCATTTGGCAGACGAAGACGATCTCTCAATGACACCCAAACAATACCAGCACAAAACGTCTTATCGACAAATTTAACCGGGGAAACTGAAGATCTGCCAGAACCAGAACACCTAAAAGCAGCATCAACTGCTACCGAATCTACTGTTACGGTATCGTCAAAGGACTCGGCTATTTCGTTCTTAAAAACTGACAAACCTGAATCGGGTGGCGATAAGAACATCGTTGATGGCGATGCTATTAAAGTATCAAGTGTTGAGAATAAGGATAAGGAAGACGAGGAATCTGAATATGTCAGAGAAATGATTGAGGTATGTATTAGGAAATAACTGCTGAAATAAAAACTTCGGTAAAATCATCATAGATGAAATTTTAAACCCATTTTATGAATACTAAAATTCATAATATTTCCAGGTATTTGATTCCCGAGAAGAAATGCCTCAAGCCCGCAGAGCAGAACCAGCACCGGACCTCGTCTGTCTCGGTCCGGGCGAGTATCACGGCCTTATAGGAGCCGTGTTTGTATTGGTCGCCATTCTATTAACAGCTTCCTTATTGGCTGGGCTGGCCTATAGAAAATACTGGTTGGTCATGAGAAAAAATATGCTTGTTGATCGCGAATCTTCGTCAAACTTTTCGACGTCACCGTCATATCCAACAACCGGAAGCAGTGGTTTATCTACAGGTGAATATTGTTCTGAATCAGAAATTTAGAAAATGGAAAAAAATTAATTTTATAATAAAAATCTAGGCTGCACTATTACAGAAAATTTATATAGACAAATTTTTGTATTTTAAAATTATGGAAAATTTTGATGTTCTAGGTATTTCAATATTTGGCACAGCGAAACACAAACCCTTTTCAAACTTCAGTGTGGCTAGAGCCAGCAACTTCCCCATTCTACCTAAAATTATAGATCCCTTTGATGCACCAGGGCCGACTTCGGGAGGCCCTTTTGAAGACCCCAGTGAACCGATCTATACCGATCCGTCTTTGTTCGAGCGATCACGGAGTCTGAGAAGTATCGCGGTATCATCGAAACGTCGAATACCGCATAATCAGCACAAATAATGGATTATAAGGAAAGTGAAGTGTTAAAAAAAGTTAGGCCATAACTATTTTAAATTGGAATTAGAACAAAAAGTATATGTCTAGATTTTCTGACAGAATCATTTCGTGTATAATTCGTATTCAAATACACTCCCCCATAATAAATATCGGACAAAGATAATGTTAGTCTTTTTTTAAAGTCCTGTAACTTTTTAAATTGTTGTCAGATCTTGGTGACATTTTTAGCAAAGTATAGACTTCTACCTTGGGATGATATCCTCAATTCTAATTTTCAAAAAATAATCATGTATTGATCATTATACAGGCAGGAACAAAAGTTACTTTTTTAACTTTAATTCCTTAACGTCCTGTGAAAAAATTGAGCGATAGGATTTAGCTTCATTATATTTGGTTTTGAAGTATGGCCTTTTCTTAACACAATGTTTTTTGGTTCATGTCATTATCTATTTTTTAAAAGAAAATATTGCAGTTTTTCAATTTTACTTAGAATTCAGAACATCACATATAGCTTGTCGTTTGGATCTGTGGCTACGCGGTATCAGTAAGGGGGAAGGAAGCCAACAGGTCATAGGGACAATCCATGGACGTGCTAATATTATTTTAAAATTAAATATAAAAATACTAAAATCTATAAAACAATGTTGTTTATGAACTAAAAGTCTAAACAAGCAGAATTTTTTATAAAGAATACGTTTTGGTCGTAAAATCAATAATACAAATTTTTCCCCTTAACACAATGCATATATATTTGACGATAGGCCTTAATAAATTCATGTTCTCTTCTTAATTCGGTATTTAATTTGATAATCGTAATCGTAACTGTTATTATTTTTACAAGCAGTACCAAAGTATTTTATTATATACAATATTAATTAAATTTACATATCCGTTTTAAACTCTAGATAGAACTTTTCGATAATGCGTCTTATTATACTAAAATCAAATTTTAATTTGTCTATAACTGATAAACGAGGCCTTTTCTTGTTGGGGGACGATAACAACTCTTCAGGATTATTTGCTTTCCGGTCCCCATCTTCCTTGTGAATTTTTTTAATCACGCGAATACCAGCTCCTGTATACATCGAAACCCTGTCCAATTCTCGTTTTAACGGCAAATTAAATGCATTATTTCTGCCTTTCTCATCACAAGCATATATAAAAATTAGCAATAATTTCCCTAGATTGGCCATGCAATTTCCATGAATATATGCCATTGCAATAATTTTGAATACAAAGAAAAAGCAAAGAAGTTTTTTTTACTATTTGCGCTATCAATTATATAATACACATAATCTCCATCGCTCGCTGCCGCTGGTTAAAAATCATAGCGTGTCTGGCGCATAGCAGTGCCATGTATCTGGCGTATGTCTACGGAGGCATGTCCAAATCAATCGCATATGCTAGTAAATAGATAATTCAATTAATATTTTAATTTCGTCCGGTAATTAAAATTAGTGAGGTATGAACATATTAATTAAAACTCAAAATACCTCTGTTTTTCAGTCTGAATAATAATATTTTCTAACTTTTTAACTATTAGGTTTAATTCTGTATTCATAGCAGGTATAAATAATCAATTTCATAAAATTTATTAGATTTTTGGTAAGTAATTTGACAACATCGATAACATCTCGTCTGCATTCTTTAAATAGTTTTGGTAGCCACAGAACGAAACGACAAGCTGTAGTTTTATCGACTGGCACATATCCAAAAATTAATAGCCCGTATTGTATTGAAGCATGCCTCGTCATATGGTAGAAGTGATAAGACAATGAGGTGACAATATGCGCTATTAATTTTTGGATAGTTGATTATGTTACTCCATAAAATCATGTAATGTTCTGAATTGTGAATAAAATTGACTGCAATTTTTTTCTTTAAAAATTTATATCTCCTCTTACAATGTAGTTAATGACGTGAACCAACAAACATTATGTTAAGAACATATCACACTTCAAAACAAAACATAATTCAGCTAAATTCAACCGCTCAATTTTTCCACAGGGCGTTAAGAAATTAAAGGTAAAAAAGTAACTTTTGTTTCTGCTTGTATAAGGATCAAGAGATCAGTATTTTTTGAAAACTAAAATTCAGGATATCATCCCCAAGACACAATTAAACATTTTGCTAAAAATTTGACCCAGATCGGATAACAATTAAAAAAGTTACAGGACTATGAAAAAAGACTGACATTATCTTTGTCCGGGATTTATTATCGGGGTGTGTATAATTAGATACATTTAAAACAACTTTGTAGTAATATACAGGTTTGGCAACATATATTACAATCAGATGCCTAACGGGCAGGAAAGAGAACGTACTATACTAGCTATAAGTTAAATAAAAAGAAGCAAAACTCCCCGTCGTATCTTAAAGCACATGGATTTCTCCTTCCGCCCAACCAATATGACGCGACGCAATCATGTGTTACGCGCTGTGAAAGGGAAATCCTGCAACCGGCTCATGCTTATCGACGCAATGTTGCCAGGTCGAAAATTAAAAAATCACTACCACAAGAATTCGCCAGATTTAAAAATAAAGGATTAATTAATAAGAATAATACTTTTTAATAACATTTGAATTTCCAGCATAAAAAAGCACAAAAACTAAAGAATACAATTATAAAAATAGTATTTATAAGTACCATATTTAGGTCAGTTCATGGTTACACCACTGATTTTGGTATAGTACATTGGCGACTTAGCAACACGAAAGAATTTATTAAGGAAATTATATGGTAAAGCAATGGATACAAATTTTAAAATCATAATTGCATTTTGGATGTGAATAAAAAATCAATAAAAAATCGACTTATTTAAAAAAGTTTACACTAAATCACTAGATTGAAAAAATCACTAGATCTATTGAAATTTTACTAAAGCTGGCAACACTGTATGAAGCATGAAAATTCTCCTAGCGTGGTAGGGGGGGAACACAAGCGAATTAGGATATGACAAGGAAATCTGTTTCCTCTTTGTTTAATTTATAGCTGGCATATTACGTTCACTTTTCTGCCCGTTAGTGAATGGCCACAACGAAGCACGGCACATCGCCCTCGACCATAGGCTGGTACCATAGCACCGCACAGTAGTGTCCACAACGGCGCACTGAGAATAACTCATTGCCTTGCCCGTCGATCTGTTTGTCTCTCGACATCGAGATATAAACATGGACTGTGCGTTGTCATCTTCTTCCGATGAAAGAAGATATTATTTTAGACGCTAATATAACAAAGTGGTATATGTTCAGAATTTGACGTGGCATTTTGGATGGGAATAAAAAATCAATAGAAAATCGACTTATTTAAAAAGTTTACACTAAATCACTAGATCGAAAAAAATACCTAGATCTATTGAAATTTTACTAAACCTGGCAACACTATATGAAGCATGAAAATTCTCCTAGCGTCGTAGAGGGGTAAAACAGGCGAGTAACAAGGAAATCTGTTTTCTCTTTGTTTAATTTATAGGTGGCATATTACGTTCTCTTTTCTGCCCGTTAAGCATCTGATTGTAACAGTTGTTTGCCAAACTTGTATAAGCGTCCTCACTAATTCATATTTCTAAAGGACTGTGAATAAAATATTGTAAGGTAACAAGGTCTTTACCGCACTTGCCTGTAGAATTAAACGCGTTTTGTAATTTACACACTCGTACCCATCATCATTAAAATTTTGAACCAATATTAAATACGCACAAAAAAATAGTTTTGTTGGAAAATTCTGGAGTTTCGATTTATAAAATTGAATGGGTCTGAAGACAGTCTATGCAAGGTGACGTAAAATTTTGTGTAATTTTAATCTGGTAAGTTTATTGATCGTTAAGGTATTTTTAGTATCACTCATTTGGAACCTACATGAATCAGATGTCGACTTTTAATAACAATAAGTGACGCAAATAAATTATTTAATACGTCAGTTTCTAGAATTTTTATTTTAAATTAATTCATTTGCTAATAAAAAAAAATAACTAAATATACAGTGTGTCCTTAGGATTTCCAACTATCGTTATATTTATCTAAGTTAATTATATTTTGGAAAACTAGTTTTCATAAACGAGGATGTTATCATTTGTCGTGTAGGTTCTTAAGTAAAATGTTAGTTTTATTATAAGTTAATAATTTTATTATTCAATGGCGTTAGTACTTAGGGAATATTGGCATCCGTCATACAAATAAAATCTCAGTCTTTTGCTAAATGATTTGATGTTTCTAATTTGGTGTCATAGCATGCATTTCGTTAAATAATACACTTTTACAAGAAATTAATCAAAAAGTAACCAAAAGTTTAGAGTAAATTTTTGTTAAAACCACTTGTCCGATAGACAACGCGGGAGTTCATCCAAACGCCTCGGCGGCAGTTGATGTTCATCGCAACAAGTGTACAAGGTGTACATATTTGAAAACTTATCACCGATAATAATTATCACTTTCAGTAAAAAACAATAAAAATCGGAAAGACGCGTCAGTTTAATTATTGTGAAGAGGGCACTTTTTAAGAATAAGTTACCCTTAAAATCTTAAATGGAAAGGCAGAGCAAGTGGCACATCATTTTAAAGGTAGTTTACCTATCTTTCCAAAAATACTATATTATTTTTTGAGTAGTAATTTTCAGAAAATGCAATGCAATGCAAAAATTGAATAACTTGCCAATAAACTGAAATTTTAATTTTTTCATGTTGGCAACAAGTAGGGTTCGAATTTTAGGCCTACTTCGATTTCGTTGAAATTAGTTTTCTATGCATTATGGATTCGACAGAAATTTTTTATAGGAAACTTTCAAATACTAACCTTTAACCTTGCAAATAGATCATTTTTACTAGATATTTATCCGAAATACGTATATTCGGGAATATATAACATACTGATGGTGTCCGTCAACTAATTTCTAGTCACAACTATAAAATAACATAACCTAAAAATAATAAAAATATCTGCCAGTTTATGCTCTATTTCGAAAGTTTAATTCAATAAAGTACTATTTTTATTTTTAATTCAATATAGTATTACTTTATATATACATATTTATAGTTACTGTAGACATTTCCTGGGCATTAATTGATATTCCTGTCAGATTCTGTGTCGACACAATATTTTGTTCAATAGTATTATTTATTATTTTGTTCAATATTTTGAACTTTGTTCTGCTCGCACCATAACTCAAAGTTTTGCATATTCTTTTTAAAAGTTTTTCTAGATTATTTTCTGTAATTTCTCGCAATTCTGACGGAGTAAACTTTCTTCCTGACTCATTTTTATTAACGTTAATAATATATTTATTTTTAATTATGACGGATGAGAAGAAGCTTTGTTGTGTTCAATTGTTTCTATCATGGCATATTTGATACTTGTAACATTTTATTAAATTGTAAATGTATTGCCAACCCCAAAAGAAAATATTAATTCAAATGGAAAAAATATACTATATTTTTTAAAGTTTTTCAGACTTTAAAGACCCAAATAGAAAAAGTATTATAAAATACACGATTCATAAGACAATTAGAGCACTTGTACTTTAGAACGCGTGCTCTAAGATAATATCTTATGAAACTTGTATCTTAATATACTATTTTTAATAATAACCTTAAAACTATAATAATATCAGTGCGGGTAAGTTCTGATTATGTTCAAAAGATAATAAATTATTGGTATTAGTGGAAAGAGATTTAAATGACCTTTTAAATGATGCGCTACTTAATCCCCATTCCCATTTAAAATTTTAAGAATAACATCTACCTCTTACGAAGACTGCACATATTCTTATTCTATATATTTGAATAAATGCATTTATGAAAAAATGTCCGGTATTTTTATAAAAAAAATCAAACTTTCTATATACAATTGTCCTACTTTTACACATTGTCCATCTGGCAACCCTACCCGATTGCGTTTTAAGAATCCCTACGAATAGGTACCTGATACTTACGTAATGTAGGAAGGTGTACAACGGATGGTAATCTTCCCCTAATGGCTCTAATTAGTGTAAATCATAATTGTAATAAATAAGGGTGGTTAATTATTGTGGTCAAATATTGTGATGTTTATATCAAATGCATATTCTTTCAGAGTCAATGGGACAAAAAAGAAGTATTACGCGACAGTTTCACATAGAAAAAAGGTGAACAAGAGTTACTTTGATATTTTTCCTTTAAAGAAATTAAAAGTTTTTGTTCGTTTAAATTATAGCATTTTGTGTTAATTTTATCTGCTCGTTTCTTGCCCTTTTGCATGTGCAAATCCAAATTTCTCAGTCTATATTGGCGTATTCGGTCAATCGATTTATTAGGTCAATTGACTGTAGCCAATTTGCTTTTTGGCCAGTTCCAATAGACCGCATAGCACAGAAATGTATTTTTTGGGACAAACTGACCTAAAAAATGTTTATACAAGGTGTCCGCTAATTAATGGGACATGGAAAAACCACAGACTCCTTACGTAAAAATATTAGGATTTAATTATACTTACCTATATCCGAAAGTTGATATTAACTGAGATACAGGGTGTTAAAGTTAAAACTTCATTTTTGTTTTTCTCTAATAACTACTAACTATCAGAAACCAACGGTTTTTTTTACAAAAGTTAGAAATTATGGTTTTTTAGGACGAGAAACTGATTTTTTGGTGAAATTTTGATGTACAATAAATATAGGGGGCTGTCTGCGGAATTTCGTGCACTTTTATTAGGTCGTAACTTTTCTGTGCCTCAGTGTATTTAAGTTTTTAATGAAAATAATACTTTTCTCATATTTATTATGTAAAAAAGGTTCGCACAGAGTTGCCGTTTCGGACATATTTGCATTTAAATTGTTTAGTGCGTTAGCTCAGGCAAACAAATAATATTTTGTTACTTCTTACCAATTAACTTTTACATGATAATTAATGTTCTAGTGATGGTAATTGGGAATAATAATTACAAAAATTGGATTATTCTTTAACTTACTTTAATTAAAATAACTTTGACCCTGGAAAATATCGTGTCGAAAGAAACCAACAGCAATGAAAACACAAACTTACGATAAACTCAAAAATGAAAGATTTTCTGTTCCATAGCAACTGCATCTCTAAATTTCATTTGTTTTCTTATAGGTTACATTGAGAAAAGATGTTGTTTGCAAATTAATAGTACTAAATAATATAAATGCAAATATCTCCGAAACGGTATCTGGGCGACCTGAATTTAGTATACCTTTTTTACGTAATAAATATGAGAAAAGTATTATTTTCATTAAAAACTTAATTACACTGAGGGACAAAAAAATTATGACCTAATAAATATGCAAAAAATACTGCAAACAGTGTACATTAAAATTTCACCAAAAAATCTGTTTCTCGTCCTAAAAAAATCATAATTGCCAACTTTTGTAAAAAGACGTTAGTTTCTCGCAAAGTTATTAGAGAGAAACAAAAAGTTTTAACTTTAACACCCTGTATCTCAGTTAATATCAACTTTCGGATATAGCTAAGTATAATTAAATCCTAATATTTTTACGTAAGGAGTGAGTGGTTTTTCCGTATCCCATTAATTAGCGGACACCCTGTATATGGAAAATATATAGATGTAGTTTGTCACCATTATTACATATTTGTAGTGGAAGAAAAACAAGAAACCCTAATTAAAGTTTATAGGTTTAGGTATATACAGGGTGTAACTAAATAAGTGTAAAACATTTAAGGGGGTGATTCCTCATCGAAAAAAAGATAGGATCTTTCATATAAAGAAACTTCATTGGAGCATCCCTTGTTAAGATACAGCCCCTTAAAGGGGATACATAAAATGTGTTTAACAATTTTTTTCACAAGCACTAAAAAAGTTACAATATTGAAATTAACCTGACATTTTCTACTACCAAAAAGACACTTAGCCAGTAATTCATTTGGTTTACCCCATGGTTGTAAGGGTGGAAAACGCAACCCCTAAAATTTATTTCCAATGTAAGTTTTTGTCTTATTATTTGTTTACCATCTAAAAATTTATTTCCGATAGCCTGTTTCATTCTAAACAAAAAATGTCTCTTGAATTTTTTGCCCAAAATAAACCAGTTCGCAGCAAAAAATTATTTTACGAACAAGATACATATCGCCATAAAACGCGCGAATACGTTGCTCAATGCGCCGACGTCTAGACGCATGCGTAATGTCTGAAGGTCTGAATTGAACATTTACTATGATTTCTAGATGTTGTATGTTTTGTTATTAATAAATTAGTTTTGTTTATTTATAAATTTTATGTACCCCCTTTAAGGGGCTGTATCTTAACAAGGGATGCTCCAATGAAGTTTCTTTATATGAAAGATCCTATCTTTTTTTCGATGAGGAATCACCCCCTTAAATGTTTTACACTTATTTAGTTACACCCTGTATAATGTAATGTAAGGTAAGATAATAAATATATTGTTTATTAAGTATATAATTATACATACTAATTAAACAACTGCAATATTAGCAATCACTGCCTAGAAATTATTGTAGGTAGTACCCGCATATATAAAATTTGCACTTGCCTGAAACCGACAGCGATCATGCGCAGTTTACAATATTTAGATATCGCGTCGGTACTTTTGAACGGTCGAGAGTCGGCAATTTTTTCTCTTGCGCCTGCAATGGCAATTATAATTGCACGGAATCATGCGCAGTACACCGTTCTCGATCAGCCGGCGCAGGTAATCTTGCATTACAAGAAATGGGTCGTGCGCCATTTTAATTGCCATTGCCGCTGCAAATCTAGCTAGAAATGGATTATTCTGTTATTTTTAACTGTTTATTAGTTGGTCGAAGCAGCTATGAACAGCTAACGGCTATTTAAACGGTACTTAAATTAGCAGTTCGCATTCTTTATTAAGCATATGAACTGCTAATTCGTCGCAACTTTTTTGAACTACTATTTGTAAGTAGCAGTAGCTGCTTTAACTGGTAATCAAAACGAACAGGTTTGCCCATCTCTAATTCTGGGGGTATTTTAGGGATTTCGACAGTAGCTACTGCTGTTCGGACTGTTGGCAATGCGCCAGCTGATCGAGAACGGTTTACATGCGCATGAATAGGTGCAATTATAAGTGCCATTGCAGGCGCAAGAGAAGAATTGCCGACTCTAATACGTTAACGTCGTCACGTGACCCCTGATAAGTTGGAGTTTATGAACTTTTCTTCACAAAATGACCTCTGAAATATTAGCATGCCATTATGGAACACCCTGTAGATACATTCAGATTCCTGTATTTACTTCCTTTTCAAAAAGGACTCGGGTGGTATTTTACAATACGGATTTTTTTATTAAAATACGATAGTTTTTGAAAATCAGCACTTGCTTCGCGAATCTCTCCCTCTTACGGGTAGTTAGCCAGGGTCTGACCTCATCTGAATTACTACCCTACTCTTAGCTTATCAGTATTTTAGTAACAAACATCATAAGTACCTACATTAACACATTGCTTCTAGGAAATTCAAATAGTTTATTAAATACTGTTATTCCTATACCCACGTATGTAAGTTATAAATAATTTTATAATTCCTTTTTTATATTCGGCTTTTAACACGTGTAATTGCAATATTTAATTTTTACGCAATATACATTATTGAAGTAATCTGTACATACCTATTACAATAAAATAAATGGTTACAAAATTTTTAAAATGTGATTTTATTGTGTGAATTATCGATACCGACTATAAAAATGCCATAGGATTTACGAAAAGTTATTTTAAGGATATTACAATAGATTCGCCATAATAATACGTTCATTTAAGCTTCATGTGCTATACCGGGTGTTTCGGATAAGAATACACTTTATAGGGATCTTATTAATCTTGGGACATAAAGAAATTATCAAATTAGACAAATATTACGCATTATACAGGGTGTAACTAAATAAGTGTAAAACATTTAAGGGGGTGATTTATCATCGAAAAAAAGATAGGATCTTTCATATAAAGAAACTTCATTGGAGCATCCCTTGTTAAGATACAGCCCCTTAGAGGGGGAACATAAAATTTATAAATAAACAAAACTAATTTATTAATAACGAAACATACAACATCTAGAAATCATAGTAAATGTTCAATATGTCTACCTTCAGACATTACGCATGCGTCTAGACGTCGCCGTCGGCGCATTGAGCAAGCGTTTTATGGCGATATGTATCTTGTTCGTAAAATATTTTTTTGCTGCGAACTGGTTTATTTTGGGCAAAAAATTCAAAAGACATTTTTTGTTTAGAATGAAACAGGCTATCGGAAATAAATTTTTAGATGGTATACAAATAATAAGACAAAAACTTACATTGGAAATAAATTTTAGGGGTTGCGTTTTCCACCCTTACAACCATGGGGTAAACCAAATAAATTACTGGCTAAGTGTCATTTTGGTAGTAGAAAATGTCAGGTTAATTTCAATATTGTAACTTTTTTAGTGCTTGTGAAAAAAATTGTTAAACACATTTTATGTACCCCCTTTAAGGAAGGGGCTGTATCTTAACAAGAGATGCTCCAATGAATCACCCCCTTAAATGTTTTACACTTATTTAGTTACACCCTGTATAGTGAGCAACGTCATGTTTTCCAAATTTAAAAGATTTCTAATATTTTCGAAGATATTTGGACGAAACCGAATTTTTACGATTTTGTTCTTTTTGTTTTCTGACTCTCTTTGAAGAGATAGGTGAAAATAAATTTTATTTACAACCATGCATGTAATAATGACATTTCATCTATCTTTGAAAGGTGGAAAGTTTACGTTTTTTTACTTTTACTTTCCACCCGGGTGGAAAGTAAATTATTTTTTTGTAATTTTAAAAAAAATCGATATCTCCAAATAATATACGAACACACCAACATACAACTCATTACACAAATTTAACGAATGATTCTTTTTTATTTTTTAAAATAAACCTAATGACATTTATAAAAAATGACATGGTTTTTGTTTTACTTATTTACATTAAATATTACATTGGCATTATTGTAGGCAGTCGCTGATATGTTAAAGCATTGAATATTGTGACCAAATCGTTGATATCTTCTTTGTCTTGCCATTTTCACTGAAATAAGCTAGCAGCGCCGGCTCAGAACCAGGATTTTGAACTTTGTTTCCCGTACACCATTCTTTGAAACAGTTATATGCCGTGTCATATCTCGGGCGGCTTTTAGTTGGCAGAATATCTCCTTCTACTATTTTTGCTGCTTCTCGAATTTCTGGTGGAGTAGCAGCAAAATCAAATTCCTCATCTGATAGCATTTTTCTGTTGTTAAAATAATATATTGTTTAGTGACATGGAACTCATATTCAAAAAATGATATTTGCCATCTTGATGTGTTTTATTACCAACGTTATTTTACCACCTGCGGTTATTTGAAATTTCTGTCCAATTTTTCAATGGAAAATTCAAAATGACATTTATCTTTTATTAATAATTTTAATTCAAAATAATAAGTAGTGGATGTTAGATGTGGTTGTAAATAAAATAGTATACAAACCTCGGTGAAAAGTTTCATTACTGTTTCGAGGGTTAGTTCTACCGACTACCGACTCTCTCGACAGGGATTAAACACTTTCCACCTCGGTACGTAATATATTATTACACTCTCATTGACAGTTTTCTCATTGCCAGTTTTCTCCTTATAAGATAATTAAATAAAATCTAAAGTTTCGTTTTTTCGCGACCATCGAACTAAAAAACTAAAACTTTTCTTCAATGCAAATAAATAGCTTATTGAAAATATTTTTGTTTTTATTGTATTGTTACTCTAGTTGGCATGGCTTTTTATTTGCCATTATTTACAATAATAATAATGAAACATAAATTTATTTTTCTATTTGGGTTCCATAATGACTACATTATGAAATGCAAAAAAATTGAATAACATGCCTCTTTATGAAACTGAAATGTTTTTATTTTTATGTTGGCAGCAAGTAGGGTTCGAATTTTAGGCTTACTTTGATGTTGTTGAAATTAGTTTTCTTGGCATAATGGATTCGACAACAATATTTTATAGAAAACTTTAAAATACTAACCTTTAACCTTGCAAATAGCTTATTTTTATTAGATATTTATCTAAAATACCTATACTCGGAAATATATAACATGCTGACGGTGTGTGTCAACTAATTTTTAGTCACAGCTATAAAACAACATAACCTAAAAATAGTAGAAATATCATCCAGTTTATGCTCTATTTCTAAAGTTTTATTCAATAAACTACTATTTTTATCTTTAATAATATAGTATTATACATATTACTTCATATACAGCGTGTCTTCGGAAGTTCTTACCAAATGGGAAACTTTTTAATTATTAACTCTACGAAAAAAAGTGCCTCTTCCTAAAAAGTCCTGCTTGGTGAGAAAATACATTTGCACAAGAATATTTGTATGTTGGACACACAGGGTGGCTTCAAAAAGTACCGGCTTTAAAATTTATAAAAGACGTCGGCTATATTTACAAAACTAATAGTCGTAAAGATTTGGTAATAAGTATTTCTGGATAAGTAGGCTTTGAACAATTGATTGTTGTTGGTAACAGAATAGGCGTTTTAGCAGTGACTGTTTGGCAATTATAATTTCTGTTTCAAAACGTGAACTTCTTGTTAAAAAAAGGTTTTTCCGTTTCTTAGTTAGTTTAATAATAGTGATTATTAAACTGACTGTTAATGAAAAAATTGAAATAGTCGACATTTTTAATACTAGACACCCAAATAAACATATTAGCCACGTTACTGTCGGCAATGTCGTCAATAAATTTAAAAATACTGGCTCTGTCGAAAATAATTTCAAGAAGAAACATGCAGTTCGAACACTTACTGAAGAAAATCAATTACAAGTATTGCAAGCGGTTGTAGAAAATCGAAAAATTTCATTGGAAGGAATAAAGAAGACAGTTCAAGATAACGTGTCAAGAGCTTCTGCTATTAAGATACTTAGAATAAATAAATTTTATCCGTTTAAGCCAAAATTTGTACACACGCTCAAACCTGGAGATATGGAATCGCGTTTCATGTTCTTTGCTTTGTTTCAAGGAGAAGTCGAAGACAACATTTTCTTTTCAACTAGAATTTTATTCAGTGACGAGGCAACATTTACTTCCAATGGTGTCGTATCTTCCCAAAATTGTCGTTGGTGGAGCGATGTGAACCCCAATTTCGTAATCGAATGCCGTGACCAAACGTATTTCAAAACGAATGTTTGGTGCGGTATTTTAAATAATCAAATAGTGGGTCCATATTTTTTTCATCAAAATATTAATAGTGAGATTTACTTAAATTTCCTAAAAAAAACCGAAATTTATTAACGGCCTGCCATTAAATGCGCGACAGGCTGTTTGGTACCAGCATGATGGAGCTCCTTGTCACAGCGCAGCCAGGGTCAACGAATATTTGGATAGAACTTTTCCACAAAGATGGATAGAACGCTGCTCAGAAGTACCCTGGCCACCTAGGCCACCGGACATTACACCCCTAGATTTTTTCTTGTGGGGTCATTTGAAGCAATTGGTGTACAAGCACAGATCATTCCGTGATATTGATCACCTAGAAGAAACTATAAGACAGTGTATCCGGCTAGTTACTCCTCATATGATCAGAAATGCTGTGTCAGAGTTTCCTAGAAGGACAATCATTTGTATGCAAAAAGACGGGGGCCATGTGGAGACCTAGATTATTTTTGGAGTCATTTAGTTTTATTTGTTATTGGGAAATTAGAAATTGGCCACCTCATAGAAATTAGTGAACTAATTTTTATCCGTCATAAAAGTAGTTCTCTTAAGTAGAGTTTTTATTGTGTAATTGTTTTGGTCTGTTAGCCTTTAAAAATGCACTCTCCAAGTTTTTAGTTTTGTAAAAATAGCCGACGTCTTTTATAAATTTTAAACCCGTTACTTTTTGAAGCCACGTATGTCCAACATATAAATATTCTTGTGCAAATTTATTTTCTCACCAAGCAGACCTTTTTAGGAAGAGGCACTTTTTTTCGTAGAGTTAATAATTAAAAAGTTTCCCATTTGGTAAGAACTTCCGAAGACACGCTGTATACAATAAATAAGGAGAAAGCTATTAATTTTGATAAGCTCACCTTTAAGATAATTATTCCACGTTTTAATCATTTATATAGGCCACTAAAAATGTACTGGACATTAGTAACAAATTGCCGCAAAAACCAAATTAGTTTATCGAGACAAAATACCCAAGATCTTTTTACTGTATTTATTCGCAAAAATATAAAAGTATTAGTGTAGGAAGTAAGTGTCTTTTTAAAACAATTGTCGCTAAATGCCCACCGCAATACAATTATGAAGTCTGAGCTACTGTTACTGGTAGTAACATTATTTGTTCGTGAAATACGATGTTATAAGAAAATACATATAAGTCTGTCAGCTACGGATGCAGAAAACAACAGCGCTCATTTGATAGTGGAATCTACGAAGCAGAATACTTCATTTTTTAATGTTTTGGAACCGCGGCGTGTAAGTAATAGCTATTTAAGCGTCAGTCGTAGTAAACTCTATAAGCAGCTAAAATTGAGTATTTAGCCTGAAAACACAAAGAACCCCGCACGGAACATATGGGAATCGGCCCTCGGTTAAAAACTTTGAAACTAGGGGATATTATCGATGCTGATTAAAAGTCTCCATGGGTCCGAGGTCCGAAAATGCGATCCCGGGGAGCTACCTTCATCGCAATCAAAATAGTTCCTATACTAATTAACTTAGGAATTTCATTCATATGCCGATTTATACTGTATTATATGGTGCATTTCAGGAAAATATTCTCCAATATACAGGGCGGCCCAAAAAAGTGTGGTAACATAATGCTGTCTTTTTTTAAATGGGACACCCAGTATTTTATTGCATGTATTTTTACTGTTCGTACTAGTGTCCTTTATAATTGCCTAAAGTTTTATTTCATTTGGTTATGCAGTTTAAGAGTAATAAATTAAAAATTAAAAAAAAAAGTTTTGAAGTCTAGAAAAAAATTCAAAAAAACTACCTAAAATTACTTTTTTAACCAAGGCATTGAGAAGAATTTAAGACAAGAGGTCTAGAGATACTGTGAATATAATAACGTTTATTTATACAGGGTGTTTCATAATTAGGTTTCAAACACGACACATTTCAAAATAATTTTTCTCCAGATTTTCAAATGTATATTATTTTGTGTAGAATTCATGAGCATTCTTTTTTTTGTAATGGAAGCATATAAGTTATTTCTAGTCGTTCTCGAAATAATTGCTTTCATAAATTATGTTGTTTAAATACTATATTTATGGGTTTAAAAGTAAAACACAAAGTTGAACTTATTAATTTTCACTATATTGATTGAAACTTAACATGTTTCGCTACACAGTAGCTTCGTCAGAAGACAGTAGTTTCGTCAACAGACAAAATCTAAATAAAAAGTACAATAAGATTTCTAGTTAAATAGGGTACAATAATTAGATTATAACCATTAAAACTATTAAAATTAGGGTTTTTTCCTTATCTATTTTCAAGGGGTTTATGGTAGGTATTAGTTGAATATGTAGGTCTAAAGCTTATTTCAAGTGAAGATAAGTAAAAATAGGGTAAACAGTAGGTTATTTACATATTAAATTAGGATTTTACAGCTTATATCGTTGATACTAATTGAACAGATTCAATAAAGGGGAGTTATTAAGATCTATTTGGTCATTGAGTAGTAATTGGGTATTTTTAAGTTTATTTATTTCCAATAAAACCAGAACAGACAAGAATAAGAAATCAGGAATCTACAAACTAACATGTGATGACTGCCCAAAAACGTATATAGGCCAAACCGGTAGAAATTTTAAAAAAAGAATACACGAACATCACAATAGTTTTATCAAAGATAAAAAAGATTCTAATTATGCTATCCATCTGCTGGAAAATCAACATAATTTCGACCCTAATTATAAAATATTACATATCGAAAACAAAGGCTTTAAACTAAATCTGTTAGAATCTATGGAAATAAATAAACTTAAAAATACCCAATTACTACTCAATGACCAAATAGATCTTAATAACTCCCCTTTATTGAATCTGTTCAATTAGTATCAACCATATAAGCTGTAAAATCCTAATTTAATATGTAAATAACCTACTGTTTACCCATTTTTACTTATCTTCACCAGAAATAAGCTTTGACCTACATATTCAACTAATACCTACCATAACCCCCGGAAAATAGATAAGGAAAAAAACCCTAATTTTAATAGTTTTAATGGTTATAATCTAATTATTGTACCCTATTTAACTAGAAATCTTGTTGTACTTTTTATTTAGATTTTGTCTGTTGACGAAACTACTGTCTTCTGACGAAGCTACTGTGTAGCGAAACATGTTAAGTTTCAATCAATATAGTGAAAATTAATAAGTTGAACTTTGTGTTTTACTTTTAAACCCATAAATACTAATTATGGATTTTCACCAAGTAACGGCTGACTCAATTAATTTGTTTAAATACAGTTTTTATTATGAAAATTAAGCGTAGGCGACTACAGTAAGTGTTCAAAATGCCTACCATGTTGATCTGAGCACAAGTTAATACGCTATTCAAATGATCTATTTTCATTCCTCAACATTTCAGATGAAATACTAGCAAGACGGCCATTAGTGATTCATTTGTTTATTATATGAATTCTTATTTTGTTTCAACGCCTACCATGGTTTTTAGGCATAACCATCACTAATGAGCCGTCTTGCTAGTATTTCATCTGAAATGTTGAGGAATGTAAATAGATCATTTGAAGAGCGTATTAATCTGTGCTCAGATCAACATGGTAGGCATTTTGAACACTAACTGTAGTTTATAATTATTAATCTAGTCGCTTATGCTTAATTTTCAGAATAAAAACTGTATTTAAACACCATAATTTATGGAAGCAATTATTTCGAGAACGACTAGAAATAACTTATATGCTTCCATTACAAAAAAAAATAATGCTTATGAATTCTACATCCAATAGCAAAATAATATACATTTGAAAATCTGGAGAAAAATTATTTTGAAATGTGTCGTGTTTGAAACCTAATTATGAACACCCTGTATAAATAAACGTTATTATATTCACAGTATCTCTAGACCTCTTGTCTTAAATTCTACTCAATGCCTTGGTTAAAAAAGTTATTTTAGGTAGTTTTTTGATTTTTTTTCTAAGACTACAAAACTTTTTTTTTTAATTTTTAATTTATTACTCTTAAACTATATAAGTAAATGAAATAAAACTTTAGGCAATTATAAAGGACACTAATACGAACCTAAATATGCAATAAAATACTGATTGTCCCATTTAAAAAAAGACAGCATTATGTTACCACACTTTTTTGGCCACCCTGTATATTGGAAAATATTTTCCTGAAATGCAGCATATAATACAGTATAAATCGGCATATGAATAAAATTCCTAAGTTAATTAGTATAGGAGCTATGGAAGCCTGACACACTATTGCCAGTGCATTTACTCATTTTTACTATTTTGATTGCGATGAAGGTAGCTCCCCGGGATCACATTTTCGGACCTCGGGTCCATGGAGACTTTTGATCAGCATCGATTTTTGGATAATATCCCCGAGTTTGAAAGTTTTTAACCGAGGGCCGATTCTCATATGTTCCGTGTGGGGTCCTTTAATTAAGATGCACGAGAAAAAAAATACTTGCATGAAGACAGGAATTCTTAAACTGAATTAAAAATTTTATTCGTACATACGCGGTCATTCACGGTCAGTGGCCTATTAGAAGATCTCGGGAACTAAAAAAGATATTTGTGTGAAATATTTTTACTCGATATAAAACAAGCTGATATGTCAAACATGCTTATAGATATGACATGATATACGAAATATGTATATGTGTAATATGTGACTTACGCTACAACGGAACAATAATATACACTCATGTGCAAAGAAAAAGGTCATTACAAAATGTTGATAAAGGTTTAGAATGTTTATTATTATTAGGCTGAATATTGTGTGTGTGTGCAAAGAAAAAGGTCATTACAAAATGTTGATAAAGGTTTAGAATGTTTATTATTATTAGGCTGAATATTGTGTGTGTGTGCAAAGAAAAAGGTCATTACAAAATGTTGATAAAGGTTTAGAATGTTTATTATTAGGCTGAATATTGTGTGTGTGCAAAGAAAAAGGTCATTACAAAATGTTGATAAAGGTTTAGAATGTTTATTATTATTAGGCTGAATATTGTGTGTGTGCAAAGAAAAAGGTCATTACAAAATGTTGATAAAGGTTTAGAATGTTTATTATTATTAGGCTGAATATTGTGTGTGTGCAAAGAAAAAGGTCATTACAAAATGTTGATAAAGGTTTAGGATGTTTATTATTATTAGGCTGAATATTGTGTGTGTGCAAAGAAAAAGGTCATTACAAAATGTTGATAAAGGTTTAGAATGTTTATTATTATTAGGTTGAATATTGTGTGTGTGCAAAGAAAAAGGTCATTACAAAATGTTGATAAAGGTTTAGAATGTTTATTATTATTAGGCCGAATATTGTGTGTGTGCAAAGAAAAACGTCATTACAAAATGTTGATAAAGGTTTAGAATGTTTATTATTATTAGGCTGAATATTGTGTGTGTGCAAAGAAAAAGGTCATTACAAAATGTTGATAAAGTTTTAGAATGTTTATTATTATTAGGCTGAATATTGTGTGTGTGCAAAGAAAAAGGTCATTACAAAATGTTGATAAAGTTTTAGAATGTTTATTATTATTAGGCTGAATATTGTGTGTGTGCAAAGAAAAAGGTCATTACAAAATGTTGATAAAGGTTTAGAATGTTTATTATTATTAGGCTGAATATTGTGTGTGTGCAAAGAAAAAGGTCATTACAAAATGTTGATAAAGGTTTAGAATGTTTATTATTATTAGGCTGAATATTGTGTGTGTGCAAAGAAAAAGGTCATTACAAAATGTTGATAAAGGTTTAGAATGTTTATTATTATTAGGCTGAATATTGTGTGTGTGCAAAGAAAAAGGTCATTACAAAATGTTGATAAAGGTTTAGAATGTTTATTATTATTAGGCTGAATATTGTGTGTGTGCAAAGAAAAACGTCATTACAAAATGTTGATAAAGGTTTAGAATGTTTATTATTATTAGGCTGAATATTGTGTGTGTGCAAAGAAAAAGGTCATTACAAAATGTTGATAAAGTTTTAGAATGTTTATTATTATTAGGCTGAATATTGTGTGTGTGCAAAGAAAAAGGTCATTACAAAATGTTGATAAAGTTTTAGAATGTTTATTATTATTAGGCTGAATATTGTGTGTGAGCAAAGAAAAAGGTCATTACAAAATGTTGATAAAGTTTTAGAATGTTTATTATTATTAGGCTGAATATTGTGTGTGTGCAAAGAAAAAGGTCATTACAAAATGTTGATAAAGTTTTAGAATGTTTATTATTATTAGGCTGAATATTGTGTGTGTGCAAAGAAAAAGGTCATTACAAAATGTTGATAAAGTTTTAGAACGTTTATTATTATTAGGCTGAATATTGTGTGTGTGCAAAGAAAAAGGTCATTACAAAATGTTGATAAAGTTTTAGAATGTTTATTATTATTAGGCTGAATATTGTGTGTGTGCAAAGAAAAAGGTCATTACAAAATGTTGATAAAGTTTTAGAATGTTTATTATTATTAGGCTGAATATTGTGTGTGTGCAAAGAAAAAGGTCATTACAAAATGTTGATAAAGTTTTAGAATGTCTATTATTATTAGGCTGAATATTGAATAACATTTTTATTTTTAGTCCGATATTAATGATTTTTTTAGTATAACTATCAGTTTTAACCACATACATATAACCATTACATTGCTAATACCATCTGCAATTACGTCCCCGTTATGGGCATCGAAGGGGGCGTTGTGAGTTTGCGCAGTTCGGAAATTTCCTTGTCAAAGTAAACATTCGACAGGGCCGGATTTCAACTTTTTTAATGTAAATTTCACTGGTTAGTTAGGAAAAATATTGCAATCAAAATTTCGATTAGTTCAATTTCAGACAGCGTTCCATGCATACGATTTCTGACGATATGATGATCCGACGATGCCCTGCTTGTTGTAAACTTTTGGTGCTAAATTCCGTCCGAATATTTGTAACAATCGACACGATGAGATTTATTTTAACTTTCATCCGACGTCGTATGTTTCTTAACCTCACTTTTTTCTAAAAAAAAAAAAAAAAGATTGAATGGCTATATTGACTATTTTGGGAATTATTATCAGCTACTAATGCACCAAATTAAAAATACATTAATTTTAAGGTTAGGTAGTGACCACATATATATTATATTGTATACGAGTGACACTCTCTTCTCTTCTTACAAGCTATTTAGTGAAATTCGGTTCCGAAGATCGGATAATGTGATAAGCAAAATATTTTCGTCATACCTAAAATACTTTATATCTGATATTGATCCACGATTTTTGCAAAAAAGCACCATGCACTTGTGTCTTTTCATCTTAAACAAAACAAGCCACTAACCTATCAAACAGCGAATCAGCACAAATTAAAAACTCCTTCACAAAAATTGTTGTTAGGTAATGAAAGTTTATAAGCACTAATATACCGACAACAATGAGGATGAACCACTTCTTATTCTGTAATTTGAAAAAGCATCCAGAACCAAAGATGGCGACGAATAACAACAAACAAATAATGTCAGGCCGGCTCTGACGCGATCGATAAAATTTCCACCCTACTGCAAAAACTCAATAGGCCCGCGCCATCTCCCATAGCGGGGACACTTTTTCTATTTTGGAACGTTCGTATTGGCAATATAAGGTTAGATATATGCGGTTTTAACGTGTATTTTAAGTAACATTGGCTATTCAACATATTATACAAGGATAATCGAAATGTTGTTGTTTTATCTAATTTCAAACCACCCTGTGGAATAATCAAGTAGCAATTTATTTCAAAATACCAGTTTTCATTTAGAGTCATTGTACATTTTGTCTATTGGTTCATGTGAATACATGCATTACACGCAAATGCTAAATGATCTTAGTTATCAATAATTCAATTTTTTACATAATAATTTCATTATTGTCTGTTTGAAGGTTGTAGACAATGGTGTTTCTTGAATAATAGAAAAGTTTTGGACTTGCATTGTCTTTATTTGTTATATATCACAACGTTTCAACTGGTAAGTATCTCCAGTCGTCTTCAGGTGAATACTAAATAAGAAAAGTAACTACAGGTCTATTTATACTAGCTATGTGCACTGAAGCATAATTGAGATGGGTGCAGTCGTGCGTTCAGTTTTGCGCGATATTAGTAATTCTAAGCTTACATCTACTTAACAAGGGCTTCCAGATATTTCTTAAATCTAATGAAGGTTTACTAAAACAGCCAGGGTTCTGGTGTATGGTAGCAGCTTCCTTGAACTTCCTCTTCCTCCAGTGTGGTTCTTTGAGCAGGATTTCGGCTTCTGTCCACCTGATGTGATGGCCGTGTGTCCAGGCATGGTCAGCTGCACCAGATTTTTCCGTTTCTCCTTTTTGAGTGTTGTTTATGTGTTCTTTAATCCTTGTTTCCAGTGGCCGTAGTGTTTTCCCAATATACGATCGGCCACATAGGAAAAATCTGGTGCAGCTGACCATGCCTGGACACACGGCCATCACATCAGGTGGACAAAAGCCGAAATCCTGCTCAAAGAACCACACTGGAGGAAGAGGAAGTTCAAGGAAGCTGCTACCATACACCAGAACCCTGGCTGTTTTAGTAAACCTTCATTAGATTTAAGAAATATCTGGAAGCCCTTGTTAAGTAGATGTAAGCTTAGAATTACTAATATCGCGCAAAACTGAACGCACGACTGCACCCATCTCAATTATGCTTCAGTGCACATAGCTAGTATAAATAGACCTGTAGTTACTTTTCTTATTTAGTATTCACCTGAAGACGACTGGAGATACTTACCAGTTGAAACGTTGTGATATATAACAAATAAAGACAATGCAAGTCCAAAACTTTTCTATTATTCAATTTCATTATTGTTCTGGGAATGAGAATAACATTTTTGATGGATAAACAAAAGATTATCAGGATGTAGACATATTGTTGTAATCAAGATTTAACTACAACAGTAGATTACTCAATAGAAAAAAATGTAACAAAATTAATGTTTTTTTTGCATGCAAATGAAACAGGATATGTACGACGATCTAGACGACAATGAACCTGATGAGGAAGATGAAGCAAATGAAGCTGCGTTCGCCTTTGTACCAGTAGAGGTAAATTATTCATAAACAATATTAACTATAATGCGTGACTTATTCAACGCGTACAACCAAACGTGCATATATTTCGCATCACACGTATGGAAGCAAATTATTTCACAACACAACGGAACTTAACAACTGGTAAATTTTACACTATACACCATATTCATTGAGCAAGATGACTTTAAACGTTTAAAAATAATACATTGGCAACAACATAGAGGTTTCATAGCAACTGCATCTCTAAATTTCATTTGTTTTCTCATAGGTTACTTAAAAAAAAATTTGTTTGCAAATTAATAATAGGCACTAAACAATATAAATGCATATATCTCCGAAACGGTAACTCTGGGCGACCTGAAATTAGTGTACCTTTTTTACGTAATAAATATGAGAAAAGTATTATTTTCATTAAAAACTTAAATACACAGAGGCAGAAAAAAGTTATGACCTAATAAATGTGCAAAAATGCCTCAGGCAGCGCCCCCTACATTGTACATTAAAATTTCACCAAAAAATCAGTTCCTCATCCTAAAAAAACAATAATTGCCAAATTTTGTCAAAAACCGTTGGTTTCTGTCAAAGTTATTAGAGAAAATCAAAAATGAAGTTTTAACTTTAACACCCTGTATCTTTTTTTGGAGATATTGCGATGAGAACCTGCAGACAGACACCTTGCCGACGTGGCTGCAAGGTAGTGTCGGGTTTAGCAACTTGAGGGGGATTATATGACCCAACAACATCATCTTTTCTGAAGGAAAAGAACATCCTCATTGGTTAACGAGGGTAGGCTGACCGACTAAACTCACCGCGGGAGTGAGGCAATTAGCCTTTGACTCATATTCACTCGATAGTGTTGTCTGCAATCGTGTATGTTTGTCTCTGTATCTAGCTTTTAAGCTATGCGCTTTGTTTGGTGTCAGCTCCTGTAATTTTTCCATTCGAACTTAATCGAATGAACAAACTTTCAGAAGCTCCGAACGTATAGGGTTGGTTGAAGGAGGGCTGGCATGTTGCCATTATACTGCAGCCGAACGGCTTGTTGTATCCCTTTTGTTTAACGTCTGGGAAATGTAAGCCAGACGGGACCTATATACAGCTTTTGACGTGGGATCCGAACCACGCGCATGCCCCCAGCCTGTCCATCAGTCCCCAAAGAAGTACGATTATCCGCTCCAGTCAGGTCTTATTCAGGACTAAACCCCCAGTCTGTCCATCAGTCCCCAAAGGAGCAGGATTATCCGCTCCAGTCAGTGGGTCTTATTCAGGACTAAACTAACAACATGCTGCATTCTTGCCTACTAAACTTTTGTGTACTGACGTACACCTACCGGGAATCGAACCCGGGTCGCCACGGCCGAATGCGGTAGTTCTGTTTACGGAGCTACCATACCGGGCACGTATAGGGTAGGCGTAGTGGGTAGGCGTAGGCTGTCCTTTTTGAGGTTGTGATTGAATTTGGTTCAGCAATCAAGGCCCTATATTTTTGTTTTTGAGACCCTCATTCTTGGATCAGTCGCGGTTGCGACTGATCCAGTCTTTAGGTAGTTTATAACATGTATTTGGCTCTGAATGCAGGTGTGATGCACGTATCAGACTGTTGTTTTCAATGTTAGCCTTGGCGTGGTATTTCGCGATGGCTTTATCGAAGAACTCGGGGATTGTTTCTTTTTTTTTTTCTCAGTTAATATCAACTTTCGGAAATAAGTAAGTATAATTAAATCCTAATATTTTTCCGTAAAGAGTCTGTGGTTTTTCCATGTCCCATTACTTAGCGGACACCCTGTATATAAAGCTCCTAGTGGAAAGCACTAGTACAGAACTTTGTTATGTTTTTCCTTAAAGAAAGTATGAAAAGTGAACAAAAAAATATCCTGACAAAAAAAAAATTCCTAGATATATCCCTGGTAATTCCGGGTTGCTAGGTTTATCCAATGAAAAATATTAAAATTTGCATTTTACTAGTGTTTTTCCATCTAGAATAAATCGTTTAAATATTCGATTTTTAAAAAACTGTTTATACCACTCGATAGAGGGAGTGGAGAGCTTTTATAAAATCGATGTTAAGCAACAACCTAGCAAGCCACTCTACTGGGGTTTTCCTTTTCACGGGAGATCGTGGTAGCGAGGAACGTAAGTTCGCCGCACGCGCAATGGTTTGGCATCATCGTAATACATTGGCATGATTATTAATTAACCCTTTTCCACTACTGTATTAATAAATCAACTTTCGGGCCGTAGCAAAAAAATAGTAAAAATTTAAAATTCGTGTGTCCGAATAGTGTAACGGACCCCGATGTCGTTCAATTTTATTTTATAGATCTCATCTGTCCGGCATGCTCCAGCTATCCCCATTACTGCTATCACTTTCATAGATAAATAGCTATGATTAGGAGCGTCAAGTAAAAACTTTATTATTTCTTCTTTTGTGAAAATTTTAGATTTTTTAGCTTCGTAACCATCATTTTTTCGTTTAATAAATGCAATAAGTTTCTTAAACTGCGAAATATCTATATTTTTGTTCACAGAAATAGTCAATTTAAGCATGGAATATTGTGACCATAAGGACGGAGGTGATAGGGCTTCAGATTTCTCTTGGAAGTACGCTAGCATTATATTTTCGTCAATTTGTGAAAGGGTTTTCTCCACGAACCATTCTAGAAACAGGTTGTACGTTTGACAGTACCTATCTTTCGACTTTACGGGTAAGAGTGAGGCACATGCCAACTCGGCCGCCTTCTGTATAGCTTCGTTTTGGTCTTGTAACAACATTTTCGACAATCGAAATTAAAAAATTCGAACTGACAGACTTTGACAGTACTCAAATAACTAGTTGTCATGGATTATTTTACAGGTGTATTTTATTATAATTTGAATAAAATCAAAGTTCATTACTTAATAATATAATTGATCAAAGAACAGTAGTAGAAAAAGTTTAATACATTACACGCTGCAAAAGCCCTTTCAGGTGCTCGGAGTTTTTTAAATAGCCTCGGCTTCGCTACGCTTCGCCTCGCCTATTTAAACACACCTCTCACCAAAAAGTAAACTTTCGCAGCTTGTAATGTAAATAACTAATATTAGTTGTGAGTGAACTCATATGTACAGGGTATGCATTTTTGGGTAGTTTTACGGGGTATCTCCGGGCGCCTTGTTGTTGATATACGGGATGTTTTTGAGAATTGTGCATTTTGGGACACCCCCCATATCTCGGTTGCCTCATAAAAAAAGAAATAAAATGTTATTTTTGTAGTTTTTTACGTAGAATCCAGTGACGTACTCAGATTTTTTCTACATTCAATAGTTTTCAAGGAAAATAAACAAATTTGCTTTTTTTAAATGGGCCACCCTATATATTTTTTATTAATATAATTTAGTTTGTAACAAGCTTCTCAAAAATATATACCACTTTATTTTTAGTCTTAGTATTAGACACGAAATATACGTTTTTCAAAAATAGATAGTAGGCCATGACGGGTATTAAAAAAAATACTGGTGTGATTAAATATTAGACACAAAAATTTAAAATTTATTGAACTCCCTCATAAATATTGCTCAAATTGTTCTCCATTATGCCTTAGACATGTTTCACACATGGTTCTTATTCGCCTTAATGAATTAAAAATAATAAACGGCCGCGTTTATAACTCCCTAATAGCTCTGTCAATGGCAATTCTTAAATCTGCCGCCATTGTTTGGTACTGAATGGAATAAATTTTATTTTGAAGGTATCCTCATAAGAAGAAATCCAAAACCGACAAGTCGGGTGACTTTGGTGGCCATCTTACAGGTCCATTAGTTCCAATCCAGCCACCTGGGAAGTTATTATCTAGGTAGGCCCTTACAATTTGGGCATTGTGAGCGAGCGCTCCATCCTGTTGAAGATGCAAGTTATTGAGACCAGCTAAGGGCACATCGTCTATTATTTCTGGCACAACGTTTTCCAGAATTTCCAAATATTTATTTGCATTAAGGCTTCCTTCAAATATATTATAAACTATTTTGCTATTCAGTATAAAGCATGAAACGCTAACGCCAAATCTGTTTTGCCGTTCGATTGGAAATATTACAAGCTGATTTTCCTGAGACCAAAACCTCGTATTCTGTCAATTAAACATGTCAACACATGGGCCTCATCAGATCATATAACGGTTTTTTTAAAATTGTTTCCCATGTCCAGATTATGTAAATACCAATTGCAAAACTCTATACCGGCGCTGTGCATCACCAGGATGTAAGTTTTGTACACGGTGGAATTTATATGGCTTAAAATTTTGTTGTTTTAGGATTGTTTGCACTCTTGATTTAATTATTCCGACCGAACATTCAACTTTTCTGCAAGAACTACTTGAATTTGTTTCAATTGAAGCTAACACATTTATTTCATCAGTCTCGCGATTATCCTTGTGGTAGATTTTAGGGCGAGGTTTAGAAAATGAACCGTGTTCAATTAAATTTGATTTTATTCTTGAAAAAATTCGTTTATCCGGTTGTCGTCTTTAGTGATATCTACAAGTAATTTAAGAAAATTTATAAATTTCATAGAATTACTACGTTCGTTACACTGGATATAACAAACGAGCATGTCATACTTCTCAAAGTTTACATGCTCTGCCATAATTAGGACAAACTGATTTTTCACTATTAATTAGAAATTTTAAAACAACTTAGAGAACCTGAATGCTCTGACAGAATTAGAAGATTTTATTATTATGGCACATATGACTGTGTTCTTTTGTTTGTTTTAAATACTCGTCATGGCCTACTAAAATAAAAATGATATATTTTTGAAAAACGTATATTTCGGGACTAATACTAAGACTAAAAATAAAGTGTTATATATTTTTGAGAAGCTTGTTACAAACTAAATTATATTATTAAAAAATATATAGGGTGACCCATTTAAAAAAAGCAAATTTGTTTATTTTCCTTGAAAACTATTGAATGTAGAAAAAATCTGAGTACGTCACTGGATTCTACGTAAAAAACTACAAAAAGAATTTCTGATACGTTACGGGTTAACCGAGATATGGGAGGTGTCTTAAAATGCACAATTCTCAAAAACATCCCGATTATCAAAAACAAGGCGGCCTAGAAAAATTCTGATTACGGCATCTTCTGTTTGACAAAAAAGTAGCACAGTGCTACTAAAACCGCATCCTTCTATCTTTACTAATAACGGATATACCCCATAAAGCCACCCAAAAATGGACACTCTGTATATTGCCGATGTAGAAAGTTATGATGTGAGTGTCAAGTGTCGGGTTCAGTTCTCTATGAACTTTAATAATCTAGGAATTTTTAGACGAACGATGTCGATGATAACGCGCCCCTTAACGGATTATTAACAAATAAAAGTTTTAAGAAAGTAAATAGTTCTTATGATTATTAGTCCACTATATGGTGAGACAACGCGTAAACAGTATTAATCTAATTAAAAAATCAGAATCTACAGTACATAATAATTAGCGTAAGCAAATAGGAGAGAAGATATTATTTTTATTTACAACCAGGGGAGTAAGTTGAAATGTGCAAATAATTGGTTTTTGTGGTCACACTTGTGTGAAAGTGACTTTTTCAAACTAGGCGGATTTGCGCATTAATAAAAATTATGAACACTGACATTGTAAATCAGAAACATGTTCGAATTTCAGGCAAAGTGGCATCCAAGCACCTGCGACAAAGAAGGACAAGAATGGATCAATCCCCACTACAACTCGAAAGCAATATGTCAAAAAATATACAACCAGTATCGTCTGAAAATTACACACTGCCCACCGCACCAAGTGATCGATTTCAAAACGAGAGAATGTGAAAATCTGCCCGGAGGGGGTTACGTGACCAGCGTTATAATTAATGCAAACTGCCCACGTAAGTAATGTGTAGTAAAGTTTACATTATACCGTTGACCTAAAATAACTCAATTACCCGGTTACACCCCATTGTTTAGGTCCCAACATCTTCAAACCGCAATAAATGGATGCGGGCTCGGTTTGAAAATATAGCTATCTAAACTACGCCAATTAATTACCGAACGTCCTAATTGATAAGCTGTTATGTCGTTAATACTGAACCAATTTTAATAATTTTGTAACCTTATAAATAAAAATCAAAGAAATAGTCAATTTTCTCCAAGAGACCCGTATAATAACTATTTAGAAGTAAACTCAAAGTCACGGTCTCACGAATTACACATATGTATAAGGAGGTGTTATGGAAATGACGTATTATATTTAAATGGGTGACTCCTTGGGTGTCCTAGAGAAGCGCTATATATTTTATTTTTTTAAATCGACCGTTTTAGAAGTGGGGTAACATACACTCTTACTCACAGGTCAGTCCGCGCTACTGTACAATATTTCACACAGACCCAATGGCAATGTTGCCAAACTTAATGTAAAACTGAAATTCCATATAAAATTATAAAAATAAATTATTTTCTACCTACTTGTATTTATCCTTATTAAAGAGCGAGGAAATCCAGGCACAAACACAATCAGTTTTTTTTTTCTTTTTCATGGGAACACTCCTGGAACACTTTATGTACACACAGTAATAGTGAACCAATAATACAATAATACCGATTATACTACAGATTATTAGATTTTATTACACGCGACGAAATTTTACGTCCAGAAGAAACGCGTCAATAAAAACAATATTCAAAGATTAATTATGGACGGGCAAGATACACGCGTAAACCGAAAAAACAGAGCGGATTGCCGAGAGTGTGTTGGTGATCGACGAGACACAACGTATCCGGCCTCTGGTTGGTCTTCAACTAACAGACGCAAGCGTGCGGCGCTATATGAAACTACTTTGCTCAGCCGATGTAAGGCGTCAAGAGGTCATTGGCATTTGACCTAGTGACGTACGTGGCTATTATTATTCCATATGTTTTTTCGTGTTGTTTAAAACATAGTCCGTCGTAAATGTTCTTCAATTAATTGTACAAAAAGGTATTACAGAATGGAAAAGTGTTTAAATTATTTTGTTTTGTCTAAAGAGTTTAAGGTGTACCTACATATGACAACACCGGCCAGAATTCCTTGATTGCTTACATATATCGCAGTGCCACATAGGTGTTTTTCTGGTTTGACGTCAGGTCACTTTTACCGCTGAATGAATTGAAAGCGCCATTTATGGCTATTTTTTTTCAATTTGTCTTTATTTCAGGAATTGCCGGTTTAAATATAATACGTCATTTCCATAACACCCTGTATTAACGAAGTGCTATAAAGATTACATGTTTCGCCCAACTGGGCATCAGCAGACCTAAAATTTTAAAAATTGGAATAAGAATGAAGATAAAACCACGAAATAACGTCACTAAATTACCTTAAAATAAAATCAACAACAACAATGACTCGAAAATTATCGAGTTCTCGACTTTTTGTTATATGACTGTACCTTTATTTTCATCCTGATGCATTATACGAACACCCTGTATATGGAGAAAATCGTCCATTTTTCGCAAAGATATTTGATAATTGTCAATACTACAAATTTAATTATGTTATAAAATTAATAAATGTATATCATATTACTCTAAGTTGTAAGCAAAAATAATAACCTTAAAATAAAATCAACACACTGTTGATCAAGAGTATGTTGATTTTCTTTTGAGGTAATTTAGTGAAGTTATTTCGTGGGTTTATCTTTTTTCTTCTTCTTTCTTATTCCAATTGTTGATCAACAGTGTGTTGATTTATTTAAAGGTTAATTATTGACGTTATTTCGTGGTTTTTTCTTCTTTCTTATTCCAATTTTAAAAATTTTAGGTCTGATGATCCAGTTATGCGAAACATGTAACCTTCATAGCACTTCGTTAATATACATATTACATATGTAATTCATGAAACCGCGACTTTGTGTTTGCTTCTTAATAGTTGATAGAAAATAAATTTTAGAGTTTATGGCAGATCAGTTTACGTCCTGATATGTCTAATTGTACGGGGTAGCGCATAAAATATAGATGCATGTAAATTTCCTAACATTTAAATTTGACATATTATCTTAGATACATAAAAATTGAATTTGATTTATCTTTTAAATTAGTTAGATATACAGTGTGTTGGAACCATGTGGAAAATTTTTTTTTTATTATTAATTTAACGAAAAAAAGTTATTCTTCATAAAAAGTTTTGCATGGTCTAACTAAAACCTAAAATGCAACTAACAGATATTAAATTCTTCTAGGCGTATGCGAGGTTTGTCAACAGATATGAATTTTGTTATTAAAAAAGTTGATCAGGGCTAAAAACCACGTTTAAATATGCAGTTACACCCATTTACGATGAAAAAATTATTATTATTATTTTCCATTAAAGTTATTGTTTAAACTTCCACTAGTCTTAAATTTATTCATTATTTTTGTAACAGTTGAATGATTAATATTGGGATGTCTATCATTAAAAATAATTGTTGCTACTCTATGCGTTCTATAGTTTTTTTCCCACAATCAAAACAATTTCAATTTTTCCTTCACAACTTAATAACACCATTTTTATGTACTTTATAAATTTTAATGCGTTGACGGTCGCTGTCAAACATTTATTGCTATCAAGAATTCATTTGTATGTCAAAATTTATATTTTTTGACAAACCTCGTATACGCCTAGACAAATTTAATATTTTTTTCCGTAAATTAATAATAAAAAAGTTTTTCATATGGTTCGAATTTACGGAGACATACTGTATATCTGGATTAGACACTGGTCCAAAAGTATCGCCAAACCGCGTCTTTTTTTCCACAACCATCATCAACTTTGTTTTTTAAATAGCAGTAATATTTGATTTTTTGCTTTATGAATTCCACTTTATATTCTGAATCCGACGATATATCCAACTATTATTTATTATTTTTTTTTGTGTTCGAAAATGAAAGAAAAAATAATTTATGTTATATTATTATTATTACAAATAATAACAAATAAAACAAAACAGTTTTAAATGCCAGTATAATAATTACAACAATAAACACGAAATCATTTTCAATAAGGTGTTTCCTATTTGCATTGAAGATGAGTTTTTGTAGTCCGAAACATCTAATAAATATTAGCTGAAATATACAGGGTGTTATGAAAATGACGTATTATATTTAAACCGGCAAACTCTGAGATTCTCACGTAGATTTATGTATTTAACTAATTTAAAACACACACAATACAATCCTTCAATTTAAAAATGACATTTTATTTACGAACCATAAAACAGTTAACTCACGAACGAACGAAATAGACACCTTCAAAACTCGGAATAGAGATGGGCAATATTTGACAGTTTGATATTTCACGAGATTCTTCTCTATTACTTGGCTATTTACCGCGAGATCTCTTGCAAGGCGTTTAATTGATATGGCGTTAATGTAATTTCGACCAAATTGAATAAAATGATAGTGGTAGCTGATAATACTGCGACTGTACTTTTTCTATTGAGAAGCTTAAAAAATTAAATTAGCCAGCTCTACTCCAAATGACAAGACCGACGAAGATTTTATTTTCTTTCTCACGCGGCCATCTCTCCATCTCTTTCACACAATCCACTCGGCGCCGGGCTTACGTAGGTCTATGGGTACAAGCGTGCGACTTGCAAGTGTCAGTAATAGAAGAACAGCGTTACACTCTCGGCTATCCGCCTTGTTTTCAGAAGGTACGCGTATAATAGATGTAATGATTTTCGGGCTACGCGTCCAATCTTTGTATATTATTTGACATTGTTTTTACAGACGAACCTAAGTTGCTCAGTTAAAATGAGTAGTTTGTTTTGGACGTTTGACTTGACAGAAAAATGGAATGTCGCCGACGAATAAGTCAAATTTCGTCACGTCGCGTGTAATAAAATCTAATGATCTGTTCTGAGTGTATTTTTAAAAAACTTGTGCCTGGAGGTATAAAGATAAATACAAGTAGGTAAATAACTAATTTATTTTTATAATTTTATATGGAATTTCAGTTTTGCATTAAGTTTGGCAACATTGCACAAAACACCTGTTTCCTGATATGCCACCACAGGGTGACATGACGAACAAACCTGAACAAACGCCGGATGAGGTGTGACTTTATGGGGCTGGACCCCACTTTTCAAACGGTCGATTTGGAAAAAAAATATGTAGCGTTTCTCTAGGACACCCAAGGAGTCACCCATTTAAATATAATACGTCATTTCCCTAACACCCGGTATAGTCGGATGTAGAATATAAAGTGGAGTTCATGGAGCATAAAATAAAATGTTACTACTATTAAAAGTTGAGAAAAAACGGAACGTTGTCAGATTGAAACTTCAATTAAATTATCTTATAGAGGAGAAAGTGGGAATGAGACTGTACAATTTATTTTCACATATCCCTTCAAATAGAATCAGAAGAAAAGAACGAAATCGTAAAAATCCGGTTTTGCACAAATATCTTTGGAAATATTCGGAATTTTTTAAACCTGAAAACATTACGTTGCAGAATTCACTAATGAGCAACTTTTCTCTCTAATTTGATGATTTATATTTATGTCCTATGGTTAATAATGGTCCTGTAGAGTGCATTCTTATCTGAGACACCCTGTATCATCTGTCGGATATTTAGTTAAATGTAACAATTTTATTCTAAATTATATTTTATTAATAAATCAATAACTTGGCAACAAATATACATTTTACAAAATAATGTAATCTTCTAGCGCAGGTTTTCAGAGATCACTAATATAGAGAATTAATTAAACCTAGGGGCTAAATGGCACTTTAATCGCGTGGTTTATACAACGTGTCCAAGATAAGGAGGGCCAGTACAGGGGTCTGGGAAACCATAAGAGATACGAAGTCGGTTAAATGGAGGTAAAGTTGCGCATTTACGTGCCTAATAATATGCCGTTTAGAAAGTTTAAAAATTCCGAGTAGTTCTGGAGATATCCGGAAAAAACCGAAATTCTGAAAAATCGTTTTATTGTTTTTCTGGGGTTTTTTGAGATCGAATTCTAAAGTAAATCGCACTTTTGCATTGCCACTTTTTCCGCTCTATCTAACAGCGTTAATTGTTTTGTAATCCGACGAGTCGTCTTCGAAGGGTCATTATCAACTTTCTTTTTTTAAATACGGTCCTGTTTTTCTGATATTGGAATTTGAGAGCTTTTTGCAACGATGTATGACACGTTGTAGTTTAATGACTCTTCGATGGGTTTTTGAACAACAACAGGAAATTTTGGGATACGGTCCTGTATTTATCCTAATTTTATAAATAATATCTCATAAGTAAGCTCTAAATTTTTTACTTATGTTCAATAAATAACAAATAATTTAATAATAAACTACAAATAAGTGAACAAAAATCATACCAAAACAGTAATAAAACGAACAACGAAAAAAGTAAGGAACTACATAATCAGGTGTTCAAAATGATTTCCGTTATTCTCTAAGCACAAATAACATCTTCTAACTGCCACATAACTGTTTTTTGAGATAAAATAAAACATGCGATAGAATATCAAACTTTTCAGCATTTGTAAAATTATGTTCCATATTTTCTGGAAAATAGAAAACCTCTTAAAACGCTTTCAAACTATCACAATGGGAATGTCAAGTGAAACAAATCACGCGTCACCATCTTAATTTTTCTTGTTTCAAACGCCTACTTTTCTTTTAAATCCCGAATCAACAGAAGTTTGAAATAATGTTTCTGTATTTTGTTCACTTATTTGTGGTTTATTGTTAAATTATTTGTTATTTATTGAACTAGTCCAACATAAGTAAAAATTTAGAGCTTGCTTATGAGATATTATTTATTAAATTAGGAGAAATACAGGACCGTATCCCAAAATTTCCTGATGTTGTTCAAAAAACCCTCGAAACGTCATTAAACCACAATGTGTCATACATCGTTGCATTCGGAAGAAAAAAGCTCTCAAATTCCAATATCAGAAAAACAGGACCATATTTAAAAAAAGAAAGATGATAATGGCCCTTCGAAGACGACTTGTCCGAACAATTAACGCTGTTAGATAGAGCGTAGAGCGGAAAAGGTGGCAATGTAAAAGTCCAATTTACTTTAGAATTCGATCTAAAAAAAAGATTTTTCAAAATTTCGTTTTTTTCTGGAACTACTCGGAATTTTAAAACTTTCTAAACGGTATATTATTAGGCACGTAAATGCGCAACTTTACCTCCATTAAAACCGACTTTATTATTTATTTATACTATATTTATTTATACTTTATTTATCTCTTAAGGTTTCCGAGATCCCTGTACCTGGCCCTCCTTATCTTGGACACGTTGTATATTATGTTATGCACTTTAAGATAGGGAAAATTGAGTCCTACAATAATTTAAAAAAAAATTAAGTTAAACTTTATTTAATGATCAACAAATTTACCTTTGCGGAATAACATTTCTTTTCAATCCCTCAAGGATTACATTTTTATCCCTTAGGGATTAAATGTTTTATTAATCCCTTATTTTGAGGGTTTAAGGGTAGAAACAAAATGGTGCTTCACGTCAGCAGATTATATTTGCTATAAGTTAGGATCAAGTTTAGGAGAAGACATTTTAAAAAGGGGTTTTGAATTTCAGATAACGCTACTGGAATCATGCCGCATCCACATCCCGATTTATATAAAAGTTACGTTTATTGCCCAGTAGGAGGCGGCGTTATATTCGTAAACTGTCAATCCGAACGACACTACGATCTAAAAAAGCAGAAATGTATTAACGACACAGATAAAGTTACGGTGCTGACTTCATCAATGTGTCCCGAAGCTAACAATTATATTGGATGCACCCACCCAGGAGTATTTTCCTTAAAAACATATTACAGAATATATTTACATCGAGAAACACCGAAGGGATGTGGGAACTGTTATTACTTATGCAGTCACAGAGATCACAATACATTTGATTTAATGATCGACTGTACCAATGAAGAAACTAGTTCAACTCCAAGTTCAACAAAAATGACAACAAAGTTAGATACAACTTGCGATGATGAAACAACACCGTTACCTAACACGTCACTAAATTCTCAAACCGATATTGCTACTTCAAATATATATTTCACTACAGAACGTAATTTTGTCAGCACATCGCCTTCGGAGTCCACGTCAGTATCCTTTACAAGTTCTACAAGTAAAGAGTCCACTACAGAAAGCAGTTCAGGCAGCACACCACCTTCAAGTGGATCATCTAGTTCAATGCCGTACGGTGAAGCATCAACATCGTACGACTTAATGAGTGCCTCGACTTCCGAAATAAGCACATCCACTAAAATAGATATAGGTGGTATTAATCAAACAACTTTAAGTATCAATGAGGAAACATCTACAACTTCTTCAAATGCAGTGTCCACTACAGAACGGAATTCTGTCCGTACTTCGGCTTCGAGCGAAGCATTAACATCATCGTCATCGAGTGAACCATCAGAATCGACGTCAGAATCTTTCACAAGTTCTACAAACCAAGCAAGTTATTTAACCGTTTTGACTTCTGGTCAAGCAACATCATTGCCGTCAAGAGAAGCATCAGGGTCCACGTCAATATCCTTTACAAGTTCTACAAGTAAAGAGTCCACTACAGAAAGCAGTTCAGGCAGCACTCCACCTTCAAGTGGATCATCTAGTTCAATGCCGTACGGTGAAGCATCAACATCGTCCGACTTAATGAGTGTCTCGACTTCCGAAATAAGCACATCCACTAAAATAGATATAGGTGGTATTAATCAAACAACTTTAACTATGAATGAGGAAACTTCTACAACTTCTTCAAATGCAGTGTCTACAACAGAACACAGTTCTGTCAGCACTTCGCCTTCGGGCGAGTCATTAACATCATCGTCATCGAGTGAACCATCAGAATCGACGTCAGAATCTTTCACAAGTTCTACAAACCAAGCAAGTTATTTAACCGTCTTGACTTCTGGTCAAGCAACATCATTGCCATCGAGAGAAGCATCAGTATCCACGTCAGTTTCCTTTACAAGTTCTACAAGTAAAGAGTCCACGACCGAAAGCAATTCAGGCAGCACTTCGCCTTCAAGTTCGCCTAGATCGTTGCCGTACGAAGAAGCATCAACATCGTCCGACTTAATGAGTTCCTCGACTTCCGAAATAAGCACATCCACTGAAATAGATATAGGTAGTGTTAATCAAACAACTTTAAATATCAATGAGGAAACTTCTACAATTTTTTCAAATGCAGTGTCTACTACAGAACGCAGTCCTGTCAGCACTTCGCCTTCGGGCGAGGCATTAACATCATCGCTATCGAGTGAACCATCAGAATCGACGTCAGAATCTGTTCCAAGTTCCACAAACCAAGCAAGTTATTTAACCGTCTTGACTTCTGGTCAAGCAACATCATTGCCATCGAGAGAAGCATCAGTATCCACGTCAGTTTCCTTTACAAGTTCTACAAGTAAAGAGTCCACGACCGAAAGCAATTCAGGCAGCACTTCGCCTTCAAGTTCGCCTAGATCGTTGCCGTCCGAAGAAGCATCAACATCGTCCGAATTAATGAGTTCCTCGACTTCCGAAATAAGCACATCCACTGAAATAGATATAGGTAGTGTTAATCAAACAACTTTAACTATGAATGCGGAAACTTCTACAACTTCTTCAAATTCAGTGTCTACTACAGAACGCAGTCCTGTCAGTACTTCGCCTTCGGGCGAGGCATTAACATCATCGCTATCGAGTCAATCATCAGAATCGACGTCAGAATCTGTTACAGGTTCTACAAACCAAGCAAGTTATTCAACCGTCTTGACTTCTGGTCAAGGAACATCATTGCCATCGAGAGAAGCATCAGTATCCACGTCAGTTTCCTTTACAAGTTCTACAAGTAAAGAGTCCACGACCGAAAGCAATTCAGGCAGCACTTCGCCTTCAAGTTCGCCTAGATCGTTGCCGTCCGAAGAAGCATCAACATCGTCCGACTTAATGAGTTCCTCGACTTCCGAAATAAGCACATCCACTGAAATAGATATAGGTAGTGTTAATCAAACAACTTTAACTATGAATGCGGAAACTTCTACAACTTCTTCAAATTCAGTGTCTACTACAGAACGCAGTCCTGTCAGTACTTCGCCTTCGGGCGAGGCATTAACATCATCGCTATCGAGTCAACCATTAGAATCGACGTCAGAATCTGTTACAGGTTCTACAAACCAAGCAAGTTATTCAACCGTCTTGACTTCTGGTCAAGGAACATCATTGCCATCGAGAGAAGCATCAGTATCCACGTCAGTTTCCTTTACAAGTTCTACAAGTAAAGAGTCCACGACCGAAAGCAATTCAGGCAGCACTTCGCCTTCAAGTTCGCCTAGATCGTTGCCGTCCGAAGAAGCATCAACATCGTCCGACTTAATGAGTTCCTCGACTTCCGAAATAAGCACATCCACTGAAATAGATATAGGTAGTGTTAATCAAACAACTTTAACTATGAATGCGGAAACTTCTACAACTTCTTCAAATTCAGTGTCTACTACAGAACGCAGTCCTGTCAGTACTTCGCCTTCGGGCGAGGCATTAACATCATCGCTATCGAGTCAACCATCAGAATCGACGTCAGAATCTGTTACAGGTTCTACAAACCAAGCAAGTTATTCAACCGTCTTGACTTCTGGTCAAGGAACATCATTGCCATCGAGAGAAGCATCAGTATCCACGTCAGTTTCCTTTACAAGTTCTACAAGTAAAGAGTCCACGACCGAAAGCAATTCAGGCAGCACTTCGCCTTCAAGTTCGCCTAGATCGTTGCCGTCCGAAGAAGCATCAACATCGTCCGACTTAATGAGTTCCTCGACTTCCGAAATAAGCACATCCACTGAAATAGATATAGGTAGTGTTAATCAAACAACTTTAACTATGAATGCGGAAACTTCTACAACTTCTTCAAATTCAGTGTCTACTACAGAACGCAGTCCTGTCAGTACTTCGCCTTCGGGCGAGGCATTAACATCATCGCTATCGAGTCAACCATCAGAATCGACGTCAGAATCTGTTACAGGTTCTACAAACCAAGCAAGTTATTCAACCGTCTTGACTTCTGGTCAAGGAACATCATTGCCATCGAGAGAAGCATCAGTATCCACGTCAGTTTCCTTTACAAGTTCTACAAGTAAAGAGTCCACGACCGAAAGCAATTCAGGCAGCACTTCGCCTTCAAGTTCGCCTAGATCGTTGCCGTCCGAAGAAGCATCAACATCGTCCGAATTAATGAGTTCCTCGACTTCCGAAATAAGCACATCCACTGAAATAGATATAGGTAGTGTTAATCAAACAACTTTAACTATGAATGCGGAAACTTCTACAACTTCTTCAAATTCAGTGTCTACTACAGAACGCAGTCCTGTCAGTACTTCGCCTTCGGGCGAGGCATTAACATCATCGCTATCGAGTCAATCATCAGAATCGACGTCAGAATCTGTTACAGGTTCTACAAACCAAGCAAGTTATTCAACCGTCTTGACTTCTGGTCAAGGAACATCATTGCCATCGAGAGAAGCATCAGTATCCACGTCAGTTTCCTTTACAAGTTCTACAAGTAAAGAGTCCACGACCGAAAGCAATTCAGGCAGCACTTCGCCTTCAAGTTCGCCTAGATCGTTGCCGTCCGAAGAAGCATCAACATCGTCCGACTTAATGAGTTCCTCGACTTCCGAAATAAGCACATCCACTGAAATAGATATAGGTAGTGTTAATCAAACAACTTTAACTATGAATGCGGAAACTTCTACAACTTCTTCAAATTCAGTGTCTACTACAGAACGCAGTCCTGTCAGTACTTCGCCTTCGGGCGAGGCATTAACATCATCGCTATCGAGTCAACCATTAGAATCGACGTCAGAATCTGTTACAGGTTCTACAAACCAAGCAAGTTATTCAACCGTCTTGACTTCTGGTCAAGGAACATCATTGCCATCGAGAGAAGCATCAGTATCCACGTCAGTTTCCTTTACAAGTTCTACAAGTAAAGAGTCCACGACCGAAAGCAATTCAGGCAGCACTTCGCCTAGATCGTTGCCGTCCGAAGAAGCATCAACATCGTCCGACTTAATGAGTTCCTCGACTTCCGAAATAAGCACATCCACTGAAATAGATATAGGTAGTGTTAATCAAACAACTTTAACTATGAATGCGGAAACTTCTACAACTTCTTCAAATTCAGTGTCTACTACAGAACGCAGTCCTGTCAGTACTTCGCCTTCGGGCGAGGCATTAACATCATCGCTATCGAGTCAACCATCAGAATCGACGTCAGAATCTGTTACAGGTTCTACAAACCAAGCAAGTTATTCAACCGTCTTGACTTCTGGTCAAGGAACATCATTGCCATCGAGAGAAGCATCAGTATCCACGTCAGTTTCCTTTACAAGTTCTACAAGTAAAGAGTCCACGACCGAAAGCAATTCAGGCAGCACTTCGCCTTCAAGTTCGCCTAGATCGTTGCCGTCCGAAGAAGCATCAACATCGTCCGACTTAATGAGTTCCTCGACTTCCGAAATAAGCACATCCACTGAAATAGATATAGGTAGTGTTAATCAAACAACTTTAACTATGAATGCGGAAACTTCTACAACTTCTTCAAATTCAGTGTCTACTACAGAACGCAGTCCTGTCAGTACTTCGCCTTCGGGCGAGGCATTAACATCATCGCTATCGAGTCAACCATCAGAATCGACGTCAGAATCTGTTACAGGTTCTACAAACCAAGCAAGTTATTCAACCGTCTTGACTTCTGGTCAAGGAACATCATTGCCATCGAGAGAAGCATCAGTATCCACGTCAGTTTCCTTTACAAGTTCTACAAGTAAAGAGTCCACGACCGAAAGCAATTCAGGCAGCACTTCGCCTTCAAGTTCGCCTAGATCGTTGCCGTCCGAAGAAGCATCAACATCGTCCGACTTAATGAGTTCCTCGACTTCCGAAATAAGCACATCCACTGAAATAGATATAGGTAGTGTTAATCAAACAACTTTAACTATGAATGCGGAAACTTCTACAACTTCTTCAAATTCAGTGTCTACTACAGAACGCAGTCCTGTCAGTACTTCGCCTTCGGGCGAGGCATTAACATCATCGCTATCGAGTCAACCATCAGAATCGATGTCAGAATCTGTTACAGGTTCTACAAACCAAGCAAGTTATTCAACCGTCTTGACTTCTGGTCAAGGAACATCATTGCCATCGAGAGAAGCATCAGTATCCACGTCAGTTTCCTTTACAAGTTCTACAAGTAAAGAGTCCACGACCGAAAGCAATTCAGGCAGCACTTCGCCTTCAAGTTCGCCTAGATCGTTGCCGTCCGAAGAAGCATCAACATCGTCCGACTTAATGAGTTCCTCGACTTCCGAAATAAGCACATCCACTGAAATAGATATAGGTAGTGTTAATCAAACAACTTTAACTATGAATGCGGAAACTTCTACAACTTCTTCAAATTCAGTGTCTACTACAGAACGCAGTCCTGTCAGTACTTCGCCTTCGGGCGAGGCATTAACATCATCGCTATCGAGTCAACCATCAGAATCGACGTCAGAATCTGTTACAGGTTCTACAAACCAAGCAAGTTATTCAACCGTCTTGACTTCTGGTCAAGGAACATCATTGCCATCGAGAGAAGCATCAGTATCCACGTCAGTTTCCTTTACAAGTTCTACAAGTAAAGAGTCCACGACCGAAAGCAATTCAGGCAGCACTTCGCCTTCAAGTTCGCCTAGATCGTTGCCGTCCGAAGAAGCATCAACATCGTCCGACTTAATGAGTTCCTCGACTTCCGAAATAAGCACATCCACTGAAATAGATATAGGTAGTGTTAATCAAACAACTTTAACTATGAATGCGGAAACTTCTACAACTTCTTCAAATTCAGTGTCTACTACAGAACGCAGTCCTGTCAGTACTTCGCCTTCGGGCGAGGCATTAACATCATCGCTATCGAGTCAACCATCAGAATCGACGTCAGAATCTGTTACAGGTTCTACAAACCAAGCAAGTTATTCAACCGTCTTGACTTCTGGTCAAGGAACATCATTGCCATCGAGAGAAGCATCAGTATCCACGTCAGTTTCCTTTACAAGTTCTACAAGTAAAGAGTCCACGACCGAAAGCAATTCAGGCAGCACTTCGCCTTCAAGTTCGCCTAGATCGTTGCCGTTCGAAGAAGCATCAACATCGTCCGACTTAATGAGTTCCTCGACTTCCGAAATAAGCACATCCACTGAAATAGATATAGGTAGTGTTAATCAAACAACTTTAACTATGAATGCGGAAACTTCTACAACTTCTTCAAATTCAGTGTCTACTACAGAACGCAGTCCTGTCAGTACTTCGCCTTCGGGCGAGGCATTAACATCATCGCTATCGAGTCAACCATCAGAATCGACGTCAGAATCTGTTACAGGTTCTACAAACCAAGCAAGTTATTCAACCGTCTTGACTTCTGGTCAAGGAACATCATTGCCATCGAGAGAAGCATCAGTATCCACGTCAGTTTCCTTTACAAGTTCTACAAGTAAAGAGTCCACGACCGAAAGCAATTCAGGCAGCACTTCGCCTTCAAGTTCGCCTAGATCGTTGCCGTCCGAAGAAGCATCAACATCGTCCGACTTAATGAGTTCCTCGACTTCCGAAATAAGCACATCCACTGAAATAGATATAGGTAGTGTTAATCAAACAACTTTAACTATGAATGCGGAAACTTCTACAACTTCTTCAAATTCAGTGTCTACTACCGAACGCAGTCCTGTCAGTACTTCGCCTTCGGGCGAGGCATTAACATCATCGCTATCGAGTCAACCATCAGAATCGACGTCAGAATATGTTACAGGTTCTACAAACCAAGCAAGTTATTCAACCGTCTTGACTTCTGGTCAAGGAACATCATTGCCATCGAGAGAAGCATCAGTATCCACGTCAGTTTCCTTTACAAGTTCTACAAGTAAAGAGTCCACGACCGAAAGCAATTCAGGCAGCACTTCGCCTTCAAGTTCGCCTAGATTGTTGCCGTCCGAAGAAGCATCAACATCGTCCGACTTAATGAGTTCCTCGACTTCCGAAATAAGCACATCCACTGAAATAGATATAGGTAGTTTTAATCAAACAACCTTAACTATGAATGCGGAAACTTCTACAACTTCTTCAAATGCAGTGTCTACAACAGAACACAGTTCTGTCAGCACTTCGCCTTCGGGCGAGTCATTAACATCTAGATCGTTGCCGTACGAAGAAGCATCAACATCGTCCGACTTAATGAGTTCCTCGACTTCCGAAATAAGCACATCCACTGAAATAGATATAGGTAGTGTTAATCAAACAACTTTAAATATCAATGAGGAAACTTCTACAATTTCTTCAAATGCAGTGTCTACTACAGAACGCAGTCCTGTCAGCACTTCGCCTTCGGGCGAGGCATTAACATCATCGCTATCGAGTCAACCATCAGAATCGACGTCAGAATCTGTTACAGGTTCTACAAACCAAGCAAGTTATTCAACCGTCTTGACTTCTGGTCAAGGAACATCATTTCCATCGAGAGAAGCATCAGTATCCATGCCAGTTTCCTTTACAAGTTCTACAAGTAAAGAGTCCACGACCGAAAGCAATTCACGCAGCACTTCGCCTTCAAGTTCGCCTAGATCGTTGCCGTACGAAGAAGCATCACCATCGTCCGACTTAATGAGTTCCTCGACTTCCGAAATAAGCACATCCACTGAAATAGATATAGGTAGTGTTAATCAAACAACTTTAACTATGAATGCGAAAACTTCTACAACTTCTTCAAATTCAGTGTCTACAACAGAACACAGTTCTGTCAGCACTTCGCCTTCGGGCGAGTCATTAACATCATCGCTATCGAGTGAAGCATCAGAATCGACGTCAGAATCTGTTACAGGTTCTACAAACCAAGCAAGTTATTCAACCGTCTTGACTTCTGGTCAAGGAACATCATTGCCATCGAGAGAAGCATCAGTATCCATGTCAGTTTCCTTTACAAGTTCTACAAGTAAAGAGTCCACGACCGAAAGCAATTCAGGCAGCACTTCGCCTTCAAGTTCGCCTAGATCGTTGCCGTCCGAAGAAGCATCAACATCGTCCGACTTAATGAGTTCCTCGACTTCCGAAATAAGCACATCCACTGAAATAGATATAGGTAGTGTTAATCAAACAACTTTAACTATGAATGCGGAAACTTCTACAACTTCTTCAAATTCAGTGTCTACAACAGAACACAGTTCTGTCAGCACTTCGCCTTCGGGCGAGTCATTAACATCATCGCTATCGAGTGAAGCATCAGAATCGACGTCAGAATCTGTTACAGGTTCTACAAACCAAGCAAGTTATTCAACCGTCTTGACTTCTGGTCAAGGAACATCATTGCCATCGAGAGAAGCATCAGTATCCATGTCAGTTTCCTTTACAAGTTCTACAAGTAAAGAGTCCACGACCGAAAGCAATTCAGGCAGCACTTCGCCTTCAAGTTCGCCTAGATCGTTGCCGTACGAAGAAGCATCAACATCGTCCGACTTAATGAGTTCCTCGACTTCCGAAATAAGCACATCCACTGAAATAGATATAGGTAGTGTTAATCAAACAACTTTAAATATCAATGAGGAAACTTCTACAATTTCTTCAAATGCAGTGTCTACTACAGAACGCAGTCCTGTCAGCACTTCGCCTTCGGGCGAGGCATTAACATCATCGCTATCGAGTCAACCATCAGAATCGACGTCAGAATCTGTTACAGGTTCTACAAACCAAGCAAGTTATTCAACCGTCTTGACTTCTGGTCAAGGAACATCATTTCCATCGAGAGAAGCATCAGTATCCATGCCAGTTTCCTTTACAAGTTCTACAAGTAAAGAGTCCACGACCGAAAGCAATTCACGCAGCACTTCGCCTTCAAGTTCGCCTAGATCGTTGCCGTACGAAGAAGCATCACCATCGTCCGACTTAATGAGTTCCTCGACTTCCGAAATAAGCACATCCACTGAAATAGATATAGGTAGTGTTAATCAAACAACTTTAACTATGAATGCGGAAACTTCTACAACTTCTTCAAATTCAGTGTCTACAACAGAACACAGTTCTGTCAGCACTTCGCCTTCGGGCGAGTCATTAACATCATCGCTATCGAGTGAAGCATCAGAATCGACGTCAGAATCTGTTACAGGTTCTACAAACCAAGCAAGTTATTCAACCGTCTTGACTTCTGGTCAAGGAACATCATTGCCATCGAGAGAAGCATCAGTATCCATGTCAGTTTCCTTTACAAGTTCTACAAGTAAAGAGTCCACGACCGAAAGCAATTCAGGCAGCACTTCGCCTTCAAGTTCGCCTAGATCGTTGCCATCCGAAGAAGCATCAACATCGTCCGACTTAATGAGTTCATCGACTTCCGAAATAAGCACATCCACTGAAATAGATATAGGTAGTGTTAATCAAACAACTTTAACTATGAATGCGGAAACTTCTACAACTTCTTCAAATTCAGTGTCTACAACAGAACACAGTTCTGTCAGCACTTCGCCTTCGGGCGAGTCATTAACATCATCGCTATCGAGTGAAGCATCAGAATCGACGTCAGAATCTGTTACAGGTTCTACAAACCAAGCAAGTTATTCAACCGTCTTGACTTCTGGTCAAGGAACATCATTGCCATCGAGAGAAGCATCAGTATCCATGTCAGTTTCCTTTACAAGTTCTACAAGTAAAGAGTCCACGACCGAAAGCAATTCAGGCAGCACTTCGCCTTCAAGTTCGCCTAGATCGTTGCCGTACGAAGAAGCATCAACATCGTCCGACTTAATGAGTTCCTCGACTTCCGAAATAAGCACATCCACTGAAATAGATATAGGTAGTGTTAATCAAACAACTTTAACTATGAATGCGGAAACTTCTACAACTTCTTCAAATGCAGTGTCTACAACAGAACACAGTTCTGTCAGCACTTCGCCTTCGGGCGAGTCATTAACATCATCGCTATCGAGTGAACCATCAGAATCGACGTCAGAATCTGTTACAGGTTCTACAAACCAAGCAAGTTATTCAACCGTCTTGACTTCTGGTCAAGGAACATCATTGCCATCGAGAGAAGCATCAGTATCCATGTCAGTTTCCTTTACAAGTTCTACAAGTAAAGAGTCCACGACCGAAAGCAATTCAGGCAGCACTTCGCCTTCAAGTTCGCCTAGATCGTTGCCGTACGAAGAAGCATCAACATCGTCCGACTTAATGAGTTCCTCGACTTCCGAAATAAGCACATCCACTGAAATAGATATAGGTAGTGTTAATCAAACAACTTTAACTATGAATGCGGAAACTTCTACAACTTCTTCATATGCAGAGTCTACAACAGAACACAGTTCTGTCAGCACTTCGCCTTCGGGCGAGTCATTGACATCATCGTTATCGAGTGAACCATCAGAATCGACGTCAGAATCTGTTACAGGTTCTACAAACCAAGCAAGTTATTCAACCGTCTTGACTTCTGGTCAAGGAACATCATTGCCATCGAAAGAAGCATCAGTATCCATGTCAGTTTCCTTTACAAGTTCTACAAGTAAAGAGTCCACGACCGAAAGCAATTCAGGCAGCACTTCGCCTTCAAGTTCGCCTAGATCGTTGCCGTACGAAGAAGCATCAACATCGTCCGACTTAATGAGTTCCTCGACTTCCGAAATAAGCACATCCACTGAAATAGATATAGGTAGTGTTAATCAAACAACTTTAACTATGAATGCGGAAACTTCTACAACTTCTTCAAATGCAGTGTCTACAACAGAACACAGTTCTGTCAGCACTTCGCCTTCGGGCGAGTCATTAACATCATCGCTATCGAGTGAACCATCAGAATCGACGTCAGAATCTGTTACAGGTTCTACAAACCAAGCAAGTTATTCAACCGTCTTGACTTCTGGTCAAGGAACATCATTGCCATCGAGAGAAGCATCAGTATCCATGTCAGTTTCCTTTACAAGTTCTACAAGTAAAGAGTCCACGACCGAAAGCAATTCAGGCAGCACTTCGCCTTCAAGTTCGCCTAGATCGTTGCCGTACGAAGAAGCATCAACATCGTCCGACTTAATGAGTTCCTCGACTTCCGAAATAAGCACATCCACTGAAATAGATATAGGTAGTGTTAATCAAACAACTTTAACTATGAATGCGGAAACTTCTACAACCTCTTCAAATGCAGTGTCTACAACAGAACACAGTTCTGTCAGCACTTCGCCTTCGGGCGAGTCATTAACATCATCGCTATCGAGTGAACCATCAGAATCGACGTCAGAATCTGTTACAGATTCTACAAACCAAGCAAGTTATTCAACCGTCTTGACTTCTGGTCAAGGAACATCATTGCCATCGAGAGAAGCATCAGTATCCATGTCAGTTTCCTTTATAAGTTCTACAAGTAAAGAGTCCACGACCGAAAGCAATTCAGGCAGCACTTCGCCTTCAAGTTCGCCTAGATCGTTGCCGTACGAAGAAGCATCAACATCGTCCGACTTAATGAGTTCCTCGACTTCCGAAATAAGCACATCCACTGAAATAGATATAGGTGGTATTAATCAAACAACTTTAAGTATCAATGAGGAAACATCTACAACTTCTTCAAATGCAGTGTCCACTACAGAACGCAATTCTGTCCGTACTTCGCCTTCGAGCGAAGCATTAACATCATCGTCATCGAGTGAACCATCAGAATCTGTTATAAGTTCTACAAACCAAGCAAGTTATTTAACCGTGTTGACTTCTGGTCAAGCAAAATCATTGCCGTCGAGAGAAGCATCAGCATCCACGTCCGTTTCCTTTACAAGTTCTACAAGTAAAGAGTCTAATACAGGAAGCACTGCAGGCAGCACTTCACCATCAAGTGAATCATCGAGATCAGTGCCGTACGGTGAAGCATCAACATCCTCCGACTTAATGAGTTCCTCGACTTCCGAAATAAGCACATCCACTAAAATAGATATAGGTTGTGTTAATCAAACAACTTTAAGTACCAATGAGGAAGCTTCTACAACTTCTACAAATGAAGTGTCCACTGCAGAAAGTAATTCTGTCAGTACTTCGCATTCGGGCGAAGCATCATCATCATCGCCATCGAGTGAACCATCAGCATCGACGTCAGTATCTTTTACAAGTACTACAAATCAAACAGTCTTAACAGTAGCTTCCACTGAAAAAGATAATGATGAAACAACTATTACGTCTACATCTTCAACAACAATAGCAACGACTGAGCTGGATGAAACTATTATTACGTCGACTAAAAATGTTTCAAAAACCACAGAGGAGGACATAGGCTGTGTTAATAAAACCACTAATATAAATTCAGATGACAGACAGACGACAATTCCTGAGAAGCCGTGTCGTTGTGTTAAAGATGACGAAACAACTCCTATGCCAACTATAGAGCCTTCAACTAAGACGAGTGCAAATACGTACACATCAGTATCAGAACCTGCATTACCGAGGAATTGTACTTCGTTCCTGAGTAAGTCCTTTCGAAATATATACCTCGTCGTATGCCAGTAGCCGTCTTTTAGTAATTATATTCCAAATCCATGTAGTAAACGATTGAGGTATTCGTATTATGAACAAGTTTGAGGTTGCCATGATATATACAGGGTGTTATGGAAATGACGTATTATAGTTAAATGGGTGACTCCTGGGGTGTCCTAGAGAAGCGCTACATATATTTTTTTTCAAATCGAACGTTTAAAAAGTGGGGTAATTCACCCATAAACCCACACACAACTCCTCCCAGTCATATTACACTGAGCAGCTGTTAGTGTAAAACTTTAGATTCTTATAAAAATAAATATTTAGCTACCTAGTATCCAAATAGAACTGAATCCAGGTGCCAGTACACTAGCAAGTAATCCATCTTCAGGTTTTTTGGTTTTAGTGGGTAAAGCTTATACCCCACTAAAACCCCTTCGGCGTTTCTCTTCCAATCTCAGAACATGACCCTGTATATCGTCAGAGACACAGAACACATAGTGAAACACTGAAAAAATGACCATAAATCACTTAAAGAAACACACACATGTTGCAAATTAGTTTTTTCACTAATGCATTCTTTAAAACGTTCAGAAATTAATTTATCTGCTGCATCCAATATCTTATATCGCAACTGATCCATATCTTCGACTTTATAAACTATTTCTTTATTCATCGTACCCCATAGAAAAAAATTGCATGGGGTAAGATCCGGTGACCTTGCGATTTCCAGTCTCTTACTAAAGGAACATTTTCTAATATGCCTTCGACTTGATTTTTCTGTATGTACTAAACATTTTCACACTTATTCGCACTGTTACAGTTGATTAAATATCCCGAAAAAACTCTCTCGCGCGAAGCCGCAGAGGAATATCTTGTTGTCAAGCAAATGTCAACTTCTAACCGTCTGTCGATTTTAGTAGAGATGGCTAATCTTTGGTTTTAAAATCCCGCTGTGTAACGATCGATTTAATTTTTTAAGCTTTTCGAATGAAAAAGAGCACCAGAGCAGCGATTAACAAGTTTTTTAATCTTTATTGGTATCTACAGCAGTGAAGGAAAACAATAAATAAGTGTTGTAGATTATTATAATTATTTATTTCAACCTTTTTTGGTGAATGCGCTGGAATCTACCGGAAAAACACGCATTGCATTAGTAGTACATCTCTACTTTTTGACAGCTCGTGTTTTAAATGTTTCAGTTCAGATGTCATTTTTAATTCGAAGAAATTTTATATATATTTTACAATGTGTTACAAAGCTGCTCATACTATTTTGCCGAAATTTGGTACGTTGGCATAGCTTTATGAGGCAAAAAAAAACCATGTCACAATTCTGAATAATATTAATCCATGGGCGTAGAACCTGGGTCATTTTACTAATTGCTTGTTTCAGGTTTCTACGCCAATGGGACAAGAGGGGTTTGGGTACAAAATTCAGATCAACCAACTCATTTGCTACAAAAAAGGTCCTCTTGATAAGATTCGATTCCTCTGACGGTTTTCGAGAAATTTGCATTTTAAAAATTTGCAGTAGTTTTTACTAAAAAAATCAAGTAACAGCATAGCTCTAAAAGGCATTTAAAAAGCTTATTACATAATTCCTTAGACCAAAAATAAAACTATGCCATCGTAGCAAATTTCGGAAAAATCGTATAGACCGTTTTAAATTTAATCCAAAAAATCATTTAAAGATTTTCACTTAAGCGCCGTCAAGCGCCCAAACTAAGCAACTTTGTACTAAGATAAGTTTGCTCAATTGGGCTAATTTTGGTCTGACACGCTGATTTTTGTATCTGTTCCTCCTGAATTGATAAAATGAATATAGTATAGTAATACTAATCTACCAAAAAAAAAAAGTATTTGAAACATTGTATAATACGACCACCGGAGTGGTATAAGTAATGCATTTCTGTAAACGTATTTTCAATAATTTCTTTCTTTCCAAAACGCTTTTATCAAAATTTTATAGTTTCTTGTAAGCATAACATATCAGTATTTCCACTTTAACTATGACACAAAGTGTTTCCATGACCAACTGCCTAAAATATACAGGGTGTTACAAATTCGGCCTTCACCCTTGGGATTTCGGAAACGGGAAGAGATACGAAGTCGGTTAAATTGGGTCAACGTTGCGTAATTATGGGCCCAATAATACTCCGTAAAAAAATCAAATATAACTGCAGGGGCTCTCTAAATATTTCGAAAAATCTAAAATTTTGCGTTTCGGTCTTTATTTGTTCCTGACTCTGTTCGAAGAGATGTCCAAAAATAAATTTCACTTTCTCATTGCTACAAGATGGCATCATCAGATCTTCCATGCGACGTTTCGTCTTTAGCTCACCATCATCAACTTAATTTTCTTAAATAAGGGCATGCATTTTTCGAAAAAACAGAGCGAATTGCTGAGTGTGTAGCCGGCCGCTGGTTGGTCTTCAACTAACAGCCCGCAAGCGTGCGGCGCTATATGAACACAGCCTATGTAAGTCGTCAAGAGGTCATTGGCATTTGACCTAGTGAAGTACGTACCTATTTTAAACTTATTTAATACTATTCAACATGTTTTTTCGGGTTGTTTAAAACATAGTTCGTCGTAAATGTTCCTCAATTAATTGTACAAAAAGGTATTACAGAATGGAAAAGTGTTTAAATTATTTTATTTTGTCTAAAGAGTTTAAGGTGTACATATGACAACACCGGCCAGAATTCTTTGATTGCTTACATGTATCGCAGTGCCACAGAGCGTTTTGGAAAGAAAGAAATTTTGGAAAAGACGATAACATAATTGCATTGGTCGTATTAAACAATTTTTTAAATACTTTTTTTTGTATCACTATCATTACAAACATCAGCGTGTGATAGCCACGTGCTCGATGCATAATCTTATTGCTATTGGTCAATCTCCGATCGAACTTCTTATGCGCGCCGCACTGCATCTATACAGGGTCGATGTTCAGTGTAGGCTAATATTTCAGGTCTATTCATGCAAGGTTCGAGATTGTGATGTTATATTGTTCTTAATGCGACCCTGTGTGCTGTGTCATCGCGTATTTTTGTTTCTGTCTACTCAATTGGAAAATAATTTAATGTTTAAATTAAATATCTTTTTCATCCAAATATAATTTCTGTTCGCTTCAGTTATACACTACTTGGAAACATTTGGTCAGAAAGTTTGTCAAAAATGCTTAACCGAATGAAATACGAAAAAAATTTCTATATATTATCTGTTCGCAGATCTGCCTTGTCCGTCAGAAGGATTATTCCGTTTAGGATACTCTTGCACGCATTATTATGAATGCGCAAAGAGTACGAGGTGTAACAAAATAGTGGCGACCGAGATACTGATTTGTCCACTGTGTCTCAAGTTTAACGCAGAGGAAATGAAATGCGATCTACCTGAACATGTTCCAGAGTGCACCTACATGGATTCTCGTAATGGATTCCATCATGCAAAATATAATCCGAGAACGTGAGCATATAATAGAATTTTTTTTATCAGGATGTTTCGAAATAGCATATTGTACAGCAAGTGAGAAAAATTACATATTTCTCCCGAGCGCAGAAGTTTGTTGCGCAAATTAAGCGAGAGACAAATATGTCATATTCTCACGTGTCGTACACTGTACTTTTTCTAGGAATGCGTTCTTTTTACGTGTTTAAAACGAGGTTCAGATTTAAAATACATAATACATTAACTCATTTCTATAGTTTACTTAAAATTGTAATTAACAGTTATATTTGAATAATTTTGGAAAGTAATTCCTGGTAGGTCGTTTCGCTTCAATATATTTTCGGTAATTGAAATATTAGCTGAGGTCGAAATTGATGGGGAAGCGTACTGAGCTTCCACAGCATTGATTCAGGTTCTAGTGGCGCTAGAGGCTGAATCAGTTCTACTATAAGTTTTGATATTTTCATTTTGTTAGCCATGGAGTTATCGATATAGGATTCAGCAACATTTTCAGAAAAAAAAATCTTAAAATCGAAACTATCTAAAGTGATTTGGCAACGCTTCGGGTGATCAAAGGCAGAATAATAAGGAAAACGTCTCCTGTTCCCTTGATACAGCCAGCCAGCGGGCTGGCTCGTCGTTTGTAGGAATGGCGATGTTGTCTCATTCAAAAACAATGACTTATGCTGTTCCGCGGCGAGATCCCAAATCGGACCAAGCGGTCCACTGATAAATACTCTTAATCAGCCCATAAAATTGAATGTGTGCGCCTCAACGACATGAGAACGATTCTAGTCTAATAGTTTTATTTCTATTTTAGGGAATGCACTGGCGAAGGAAAATATGCAGTGCCAGAAGATTGTACAAAATATTACAACTGTAAGAAATTGGAAGGGACTACAAAGATTTCACTGAATGTGGAGAAATGTCCAGGTTAGTAAGGAAGAATCGGATAAGATGACACGGCTAACGAACGAACGAAACGAATTGCGAATAAACAGTAAAAGATTTGGTATGTTTAATCGAAATTAATATCCGTATCTGTTCGAATGTCGTTCGATTTCACCAGTCGATATCGGAGCTGCAATAAATAGAGTGTTTTATTTTTATTATAAAAATTGTTCAGTTTACAAATTTTTTTGTTTACAAGTGCCCCGAAAGTGCCTCTTTTCATGCATGTTCACTTCACCGAAAGTGGCGTTTTCCATGTGCTCATTTATTTATTTATTTATTTATTTATTTATTTATGCAAAACTACATTTGTAACATTATCCTCTAATACAATTTAAATAAATCAAAATTTAATAAAATAAATAAAACCAGAATTGGCGGTGCGGGATTTGAACCCGCGACCCTCAGATCGCCAGGCGGACACTCTACCCACTGAGCCATACTACAAGCGATAATAAATAGCGGATTATACAGGGTGGCGCATCGAAAACGAAACAGAGACATTTACTGGCATCTCAGTTCATTTTTGGAAAAACGCTCAGACCCGTCGATTTTGTTTTCGAGGGGGACACAAAATTGGAAAAAAATCACGTCAACAAGTGCAGCCCCCTGGACGGGGGTGGCACCACCCCTAAAATCTTAAATGGAAAGGGGGGGGTCGAGTGATACCTTATTTTAAAGGTCTTTCAATTCCCTTTATAATGATGTAAAATTCACAATACTTCAGTTCAGTAGTTTTGGAGATTTATTGATTTTAAGCTTACAGTACACTTTAATAGGTACATCTGATTAGTTTGTACTACTTTCAGAAGAAATTTGAGTAAAGGCAGTTACTTATTAATTTAATGTTTTTTTTCACTACGTCCATGGTTTGTTTATCATTTTGGTGTTCAAAATAGCGATTGGAGCGGTTTTTGTCGCGAAAAAAGTGGTTTATTGAAGAAAGATAAGCAGGGAATGTCTCGTACTTATTTTAAATAGGCATTTGTACATAGTTTGCGATTGATTCGACCAAACTTTGTTGTTAAAATACCTTTTACCGCTTTATTCATAAATTAACCATGGTATATTCCACGGCAGAAAGGATTGAAATTATCGAAATATTTTTCGGAAATAATCAGTGCGCTAATAGAACAGCACACATATTTAATGAGCGACATGAGAACAGTAACGTGCATCGAAAATATGTCCTAGAACTTATAGCTAAATTTCGGGACACTGGATCAGTCGCCAATAAAAAACGCAACATTGACAATTCCATAAGGAACGAAGCAATAGAAGTGGGGGTTTTAGGGCAAGTTTATGTAGATCCTACGTTAAGTACCCGCAAATTGGATACTGTGTGTGGTGTTAGTCGATGTAGTATCCAACGGATTCTGAAGGCCCATAGTTTTCATCCGTATAAAATTCACCTTGTACAAGATCTTAATGAAGACGATTTTGATCGGCGATTACAATTTTGTGAAGATATGAGTGAACGAATTATAAACGATGAACATTTTCTATTCAACACTTGCTTTTCCGACGAATGTTCCTTTTTCTTACATGGCCTAGTAAACCGTCATAACTGCCGATATTGGTCAGATTCTAATCCCAGAGGTTTATCATGAGGTACACACACAGCAGCCACAAAAATTAAATGTTTGGGCTGGTATTTTTGGCGATCATTTAGTTGGTCCTTTTTTCTTGCCTGGAAATTTAACCGGTGAAATGTATTTGGAATTACTGCAAGACGCCATAGATCCTGCATTAACAGCCATAATTGAAAATGGGAATGATCGGCGGTACATTGCGAATAGGTTGATGTTCCAACAGGATGATGCCCCACCACATTACGCATTACGTGTTCGACAATATTTAGATCAGACGTTTCCAGGTCGATGGATTGGTAGAAGAGGTGCCATTCAATGGCCCCCAAGATCGCCAGACTTATCGCCTTTGGACTTCTTTCTGTGGGGTCACTTAAAAAGCAAAATCTATGCTACTCAACCAACATCGTTAGAAGATTTGCGACAAAGAATTGTGAATGAGTGCCTTCAAATTACTCCTCAAATATTGCAAAATGTGCGGCAACGTTTTGAGCAAAATCTTTATTACTGCATGGAGAGTCATGGTGGTCTTTTCCAACATTTACTTGGCTGACGGGTCAGTTCATTCTTAATTTTTTAAGTACTTTGCTACCAAATGTATTGATTTCCACTAATGATGTATTAAAGTTTTATTTAAGTTTAAAATCAATAAATCTCCAAAACTACTGAACTGAAGTATTATGAATTTTAGATCATTATAAAGGGAATTGAAAGACCTTTAAAATAAGGTATCACTCGACCCCCCTTTCCATTTAAGATTTTAGGGGTGGTGCCACCCCCGCCCAGGGGCTGCACTTGTTGACGTGATTTTGTTCCGATTTTGTGTCCCCCTCGAAAACAAAATCGACGGGTCTGAGCGTTTTTCCAAAAAAGAACTGAGCTGCCAGTAAATGTCTCTGTTTCGTTTTCGATGGGCCACCCTGTATATAAATTAAATTGGCAGTTAATTTTTCAAAGATGTTTTAGAAAAATGTCTGAAGAATTTCTTTATTTATATGGCCTCAAAGACTCGGGCACTTGTAAAAAAATAAATAAAACCAGAGATGCCGAGTGCGGGATTTGAACCCGCGACTCTCAGAACACAAGGCGTACGCTATACCACTAGGCCACCGAGCCTATTTGTCAAAAATAATAAATAGATATCTTCATGCGCGAGTGTTTTCATGTCATGTAGACAGGAAAACTGTCTGAAGAATTTCTTTATTTATTTGGCATCAAAGCTTCGGAGCACTTGTAAAAGAAATACGGTACATATCTCGGGCCATCGGAGGCTTTTCCGGACTTGTGCGGTGGTCTCCGCATCTCGTCCGTAAAAGTCTCTTTTCGGCCCTTGATACGTAATGTACTATTACCTGTTATAAGAAATGCGTCATCTTAGCCGATGTTTTAATAGTTTGTAAAAATATTGTAATAGCCAGCTAGGAAGTGATGGGACAGAAATCCGGCAGTAATACCGAGTTCGGCCGATCCGGCCTTAACAACGGATCCACTGTTCCGGCCGGATCAATGATTAAATCCGGCCGAATCTATTTTAAAATTTAAAAGCATTATATTGTTGATATAAAATAAGGTCAAAAACCTACAAAATTCGTGTAAATAAAAATTAGTACTTAATTAAATAACAAATATTGGGGACCTTGTCTCTTTTATCGAAAATGTCAGTTCTTCAGATCAACATTTAATTACAAAAGTAACAAAGCGATTTTCAAAATGCGCTCGTTCAAAAAAAATATACTTTAACTGCTAAATTATCTGTAACTGTCGATACTTCCTCATCATCTTTAGTAAAGTTTTTCACATGTTCAGAAAGACGATGTCGTTTTAAATGCATTATTAAAGGTGATGTCGTATTACTGCTGCCTCGTTTCGAAACGATCTTTTTATAAAAATTGCACATTTCGTTATTTTTCTTTTATTTACGTACTTCAAAAAAACTCCACACTCGAAAAAGTATATGCAAGGGTTGCCTTGTCAGAAAATGTGTTTCCCGTGACTTTGGGATCACGCAGATGCTGTAAATTCATTTTCAGACATGGCTCGATATAATTTTGAATGTATTGAGAATTTCCTATCTAAAGCGATACAGCGCCTCTCAGCAACGCTCTACGGCATTTCATCAGATATAAAAGTTGTAGAGGGGGACCTAAACTCCACAAAAAAACAAATTACTGATATATTCCAGTTCACGGACCCCTTATTGTCACCGTCTTCTAACTTTTTCCTTTTTTCCATACTTTTTCTTATTTATTCTAATTTTTTCATAATTTATTAATGCATTATTTTTCAAAAATTTTTCTGCTACAAAGGTAAGATAATCTAAAAACTTTTTCTTCTCTCTTAATTTTCAAACTTTCATTAGCCTTTTTGAATGAAATGTTATGGGAGGGGTTTCGACCCCTGCTTGGCTGCGCCACTGACATATTTACTTTAAGAGTATAGTGGACACAGTAATGTTCTAGTAAAGAATAATAACTAGTGTTCCTTTTATTTTTAGGAGAATTGCGGTTTAATCAAATCAGTCAGCACTGCGAAGCTCGCCGAGAGTGTCCACCATTGACGACCCGATGTAACCGTCACGGACTGGCAGCTGACAGATATAGCTGTGAGAAATTCTACTTCTGTTCGCATGATGCAACAAAAAATACCAAAAAAACCCTATATTGCCAAGAGGGCATGGGTTTCAATGGGAAATATTGTCAAACTTTACTTAAATAATTGTAAAATATTGAAATAATTCTATAAAATAATGTATTTTTTAAATATGGTTCTTTATTTATTTAATGGAAACTTCCCTAGTAAACCCATATAAAAAATACAAGGGTGTCAATTTTAAAACTTCCCGCCCTTAATGTCTCGTTACAGTAAATAATATTAAAAATCGGAAAGACACATCAATTTTGCTGTGAAGAAGGGCGCTTTAAAAGGATATTTGTGGTTTAACCCCCTGGGAGTGGTAAATGTTACCCTTAAAATCTTAAATGGGAGGGGGTCAAGTGACACCTCATTTTAAAGGTCGTTTAAATCTCTTTCCAACAATACCATATTTTATTATCTTTAGAGCCGCAGTTTCCAAATTGAAGCGATTCAAATTTATCTGCAGAGATTCATTGTTTCGAAAAATTATTGTGTTGACTCCCCTTTTAGTAGAACGATTAGGGGCCTGTAGGTAGTCACTCCGGGTGACGACGACCTTCCAATTCTTAACCAGAGGGGGGAGGAGATAATCAATTCATCGGCCGACTATCTCAGACGCTCGCTAAACGCGTACAATAGCTCGAGCACATACTGTATACTAACTTTTGAACGAATAAGTAAAACTATTTATCCGTCAGATCGTACATGTAGACAACGCCACGCGTCCATAATAAAATACTAACCTCAAAGACGTTTTTAATAAAATTTTCGTAGTTCTAGGTGATTAATGCCTATTTCTGCGTAAAAGCCCGAGTTTATTCTCAACAACGCAACGTCCGGAGCAACAAGAATTGTGTATTTTATCGTTTTTTATTATCTACAAGGTAAAACATCACTAAGCGGCGTGATTGCAGAAGATTAAAAAATCCTGTAAACAATGACGGAGAAAGTAAAAATGTAAGTGAAACTTACCTTAAAATCTCGGGAGGAAGGTTTTTCTAGAATAGCACTAACACTACTTTATTAAATAACACGTTAATCCGTTATATTTTGAACCGGTAATTCGTCCCTTCTTGTGCGATATGCCAACCAAGGCCAACTGTCACACCTTCAAATTTATAGCGCGTTCTTGATTTTTGTTTATTTACATCATTTTATTTAATTGTAGTTTTAGATAATGATTTAAATGATTTTTGCTCAACAATATATTATGAAAAATATTAAGAGGATATAACTACATATAGTTAAAGCTTGCTTAAAGAGCTGATAAATTTTTGGCAAATTTCTGCCAGGTATATACTTTAAAAAATGAAGACCTGCCTACCAGGAAATTCTACAAATAACTTATGGGCCATTGAGCAAGTGGATATAATTACTACCCATCAAACTAGACTGATTAATTCCTATAAGTTTTTCGAAATGTTTCTTAAAAACTGATATCTGATCTGATAGTTATATTTCCAGATTTGATAATTGAACTCTAACTAAACTCATAAAATAGTATGTTAGTTTGATAATTTATGATAAATTAGTTAGGCCTGTCCCCTTATCTAATAGATGTTTAGTATATTTGTCTGTTGATCAGTTGATCAGAAGGGTATTAAGTTTTAATTGGTTTTAGCACTTCCCTATAGATTGAATATTGCTTAAATTATTTTTAGATTGTTTTGTGGAGATGCTGAAGGAAAATTCGATGCACTTTTTAAACGAGTGGACACAATAAATAAAAAATCTGGACCTTTTGATTTGTTGCTATGCGTGGGTAATTTTTTTGGAGTCAATAACAAGGAGTTAGGAGCATATAAGTTGGGAGATAAAAAAGGTTTGTTATATATTATATAGCCTTGCCTCCTTGCCCTCATGCAGTGTCGGATTAGGGAAAAGGGAGCCCGGGGCTACGAATCCTGGAGGCCAACAAAACAATATATATTATTTTTTAGTATTATACATTTTCTAAGATACAAATAAAACTTCTGTCACGTGAACATGTCGTCAATTCTCGATTTTCACTTTCTTGTGAGTTTGATAAATTTTCTTCTGTATTGTCATCGCCAATTGATGTTAAACAAGTGGATAATTGTCGACTTTCAAGTGACTTACTATTAGAAGTTGAATCAATACAGAATTTAACAAAAATTTAGCTAGCATAACATGAAAGAAAGAGCAAATCAAATAGAGCCGTGGAAAAAAATATGGAACCAAAACCAAACAAACAAACAAACACGGACGTATCTATGTGTTTTTACAAAGTTTACAGAAATAACTCATAAAGCATAATTATATGATCCTGATTGGATAAAGAAGACTTTCTTGCCAACTGGCCTTATGGCATTTTAAGATAAGTAAAAACTAGTACAAATAATAGCTGTTTTAGCATTATTTGTTGAATGATGTCCTTCCTACAGGTAGGACCTGTCTCAAACCATACTTTTAAACAATTTCTTAGAGGATTAGATAATCTTCTATTCTCTTATTCTTAATTAATTATTTCTGCCAAATAGCTACTTAATTGGATTTTAGTACCAATACCAACCTATCTTCTGGGACCCAACAAAGAGGATCATATAGACCACTATCCAAGAGATGATTCGGAATATGAATTATGCACAAATCTGTATTATCTAGGTATGTAGTTAAGTTTATCAAACAATTTGTCATTTAAATTATTATAAATGAATTGTGTGGCAATGTCTCCACTTTTGTTGCACTTATATTTTTCTGAGGTTCTTTTAGCTCTAAAATATATACTTAACAGTCTAATCTACCAAAAATTATTGGAGGAGTTTTGATCTAAAAGACCATATTATATTTACAAAAAACTGTTTGTTTTTTTTTTAGGCAAAAGAGGTATATATAACGATAGCAACGGCTTGAAAATAGCTTATATAAGTGGGATGGCGAGCTCAGAAAAAGAGAATCCCTGGACATATAATGAAAAAGATGTATCCGATCTCTGTGATTCGGCTTTAAGAGGAAATCCTTCCTTTAGAGGTGTCGATATACTGCTCACTTCACAATGGCCTGCTGACATTATCGCCACCAAGGATGTGAGTATGCTTTATCCTATTCCAATATATTTTTTTTTTGTTGAGAGAACACATATACTGGGTACTTCATCTCACCTCCCGTCTTCTATAGCTCTGAAGAATCTCAAAAAGTATGACGTCATGATAATACCTATTTTTTTAAAAATTACATGCTATACAACGTGTTCAAGATAATGAGGGCCAGTACAGGGATCTTGGAAACCGTAAGAGATACGAAGTCGGTTAAATGGAGATAAAGTTGCACATTTACGTGCCGAATAATATGCCGTTTAGAAAGTTTTAAAATTCCGAGTAGTTCCGGAGATATCCGGAAAAAAACCAAAATTCTGAAAAATCGTTTTATTGTTTTCCTGGGTTCTTTTGAGATCGAATTCTAAAGTAAATTGCACTTTTGCATTGCCACTTTTTCCGCTCTATCTAACAGCGTTAATTGTTTTGTAATCCGACGAGTCGTCTTCGAAGGGCAGTTATCAACTTTCTTTTTTTAAATACGGTCCTGTTTTCTGATATTGGAATTTAAGAGCTTTTTTTCTCCCGAATGCAACGATGTATGACACATTGTGGTTTAATGACGTTTCGAGGGTTTTTTGAACAACATCAGGAAATTTTGGGATACTGTCCTGTATTTCTCCTAATTTTATAAATAATATCTCATAAGTAAGCTCTAAATTTTTTACTTATGTTGGACTAGTTCAATAAATAACAAATAATTGAATAATAACCCACAAATAACTACAAAAACCCAGGAAAACAATAAAACGATTTTTCTGAATTTCGGTTTTTTCCGGATATCTCCGGAACTACTCGGAATTTTAAAACGGCATATTATTAGGTACGTAAATGCGCAACTTTACCTCCATTTAACCGACTTCGTATCTCTTACGGTTTCTGAGATCCCTGTTTTGGCCCTCCTTATCTTGGACACGTTGTATACCCTATATACAACAAATTCGGCCGTCGCCATTGGGATTTCGGAAACGGTAAGATACGAAGTCGGTTAAATTGGGGCAAAGTTGCGTAATTATGGGCCCAATAATATACACATTCCAAAATATATACAGGGGCTTTCAAAATATTTGGAAAAATCTAAAATTTTGCGTTTAGGTTTTTATTTTTTCCTGACTTTGTTTGAAGAGATGTCCAAAAAAATAAGTCACTTTCTCATTGTTACTTTTTATTCTCCACAAGATGGCATCATCAGGCTTTCTCCATGTCACTCAATGACACCCATTTAAATATTTGAATGTAATAAGCCATTTTCATAACACCCTATATATGTTATAAATAGAAGTAACGTAACATTTTTTTGTTGCCAGCGTTGTCTAAAATCATTCCAACAGAACATAGCAAAAGGTTAAACCAAACCGGAACAAAACAATGTTTAAAATATTTCTTCTAAATTAAATTCACAATGGTTTTTTCTTGTGTTTTAGATTAATTTAACGTTAAACTTACAAAGTAGCCTTCCCAGTTATCTGTGTATGAAATTAAAACCTAGATATGTCGTCAGTGGTCTGGAAGGTGTCCATTATGAAAGGGCACCCTTCCGATGTCCCAGTTTAGGAGATAACGATCCTACGGTGGAAACCGTAACAAGGTTTATAGGTAAGTTAAACATTTAATAGTGGTGAGATATAATAAAATCCAGCTACCAATAATAATAATAATGACGGCCAACGATAGATAATGCCATTTAATTTCCGATTCAAGATTCAACATTTATCCTTAACGCTAATTTGTTTGTAAGATGTAAGTCAGTTTATTCAAATGGTAAATATTGGAAATTTAAAAAAATATTTCACTTGGAGTTCCACGGGGATCTACTTTAGGGCCACTTCACTATCTTATTTATATTTGTTCATTTGAACTAAACTGCTGGCCATTTGCTTTCGAGCAAGAAAAATTTCGCCTAAATTTAAAAGTTAATATTTTCTGAACCAGATATGACATCGATCTCCGGTTTTTAATGGTTGATAGATTTGTCCCTTAGGAAACAATTGCCAAAGTTGGATTGTCTTAAACTGTAAATTTTATATACAGGGTGTTAAAGAGGACGATGATTTTTGCTCCAATTTCAATAGCATGTAACTTTCACAATATTATTTTTAAATTTTATCACTGTACGTCAATTGAATCACTGGTTCATAGCAAAGAAAGTAATCTGTCAAATTTTTGATATCTGCTATATTTTAAGAGATACCGATTTTTTTGTCAACTTTTTGTTAGCTAGATCCCACTGTGCGTTGTATCGTGCAAACTTTGCAAGTGATTATTATACCTTATGAAAAGCTTGTTTATGTTCAGTAACAACAATTGTACCTAAATGTTGTGATGTACAGTGACGTACTTATAATCACTTATATGTCTATGCTTTATGAGTATCTCACAATTTTTTGTATTGGAAAGTACTCGCCCATAGATTAGGCAAGTTTTTCCTTATTTTTTAGTTTTTCATATCGCGCTACAGGTATATTATACAGTGTCTACAAAATTTTAAAAAGATATTTTTTTTATTTAATTGTTTGAAAAAATTTATTTATTAATTTCTAACTTTCTAACACGACACTATTCATAAAATTCAACTTACATTGAAAGGCACTTTAATATTAAATATCACTAGCTGCCGTCAAACCAAACCCCGTCCATCTGAGTGTATTAATTTGAATCGAGATTATCACGAAAAAAAAACAATATCAAGTCAGCCATGCTAATGCGTTTAGCAACAAAGCTAACCATGTGTTAGAAAGTTAGAAATTAATAAATAAATTTTTTCAAACAATTAAATTAAAAAATTATCTTTTTTAAAATTTTGTAGACACTGTACCTCTACCTGTAGCGCGATATGAAAAACTAAAAAATAAGGAAAAACTTGCCTAATCTAGAGGCGAGTACTTTCCAATACAAAAAAATTGTGAGATACTCATAAAGCATAGACATATAAGTGATTATAAGTACGCCACTGCACATCACAACATTTAAGTACAATTGTTGTTACTGAACATAAACAAGCTTTTCATAATGTATAATAATCACTTGTAAAGTTTGCACGATACAACGCACAGTGGGATCTAGTTAACAAAAAGTTTAAAAAAGCAAAGTTTTTAAAAAAAATCGGTATCTCTTAAAATATAGCAGATATCAAAAATTTGACAGATTACTTTCTTTGCTATGAACCAGTGATTCAATTGACGTACAGTGATAAAATTTAAAAATATTATTGTGAAAGTTACATGCTATTGAAATTGGAGCAAAAATCATCGTCCTCTTTAACACCCTGTATATAAAATTTTCTGACAGTTTAAGACAATCCAACTTTGGCAATTGTTTCCTAAGGGACAAATCTATCAACCATTAAAAACCGGAGATCGATGTCATATCTGATTCAGAAAATATTAACTTTTAAATTTAGGCGAAATTTTTCTTGCTCGAAAGCAAATGGCCAGCAGTTTAGTTAAATCATTGACTCGGAAAACTAGTTCTCCGTAGGAAAATCGAGTTTCAAATTGTAGTGTTTATGTTTAGGATTTCTTTAGGATAGGATATTTATTGTTATATAGTATACAGAGTGTCCGCTAATTAATGATACATGGAAAAACCACAGACTCCTTACGTAAAAATACTAGGATTTAATTATACTTACCTATACCTAAAATTCTTTCCCGCCCGCTTCGATACTTTCCCGCCCGCTCTCTTGGAAAACGCCACTTTCGGTGAAGAGAACATTGCATGAAAAGAGGCACTTTCGGGGCACATGTAAAAAAAATATTTTATTTACATAAAGGCCTTTTTTCTGAGGACATTACATAACTGAAAACGGGTTTTTACGGTAACATATATATTTTTAGGTCTGGCACGTGTTGGAAATTCAAATAAGAATAAATGGCTGTACGCTTTGAATGTAACTCCTCTAGATAAAATGAAAATTTCGGAACTGCTGCAAAAAACCACAGATGAAACATTGTGCCCGTTTAATTTTTATGAGCTAGAAAGTAAAAGTAAGTAAAATACAGAGTAGGGAAAAGTTCGCACCCTTAATATCTTGCTTCCAGTAAATAAAGTTAAAAATCGGAAAGGCACGTTGATTTTATTGTGACGGGGGGCCCTTTTAAAAGAATATTTAATTACAGTGAAACCTCTCATAACGGACACCTCTAATAAGCGAACATCTCCATTAACCGGACATTTTTTCATAGTCCGGATCTAGATATACCGGGTGTCAATTTGAAAACTTCCCACCCTTAATATCTTTCTTGCAGTTAAAAATATGAAAAATCGGAAAGACACGTCAATTTTATTTGTAAGGGGGACACTTGAAATGAATATTTTTAGCCTTGTTGTTTCAAGCCCCAAGGAGGGGTAGATGTTACCCTTAGAATCTGAAATGGGAATGGGGGTCAAGTGGCACATCGTTTGAAAGGGCGTTCAATTCTCGTTTCAGTGGTATCCTACTTTGTTACGTTTTGTCGACAGGTTTCCGAATAATCGCGTTTCAAAGTTGCAGAAACAATTAAACTTGCCTGCATTGAGATTTTGGTTTTCAGGTTAGTGTTTACAAAAAAATTACTGCATTGGGTCTCCTTGTAGTACAAATGATTAGAAGATTAGGTGGCACCGTTAAAATCGTTGAATGACCGGAAGAAAATGTAGTTTCCACAATTGATTTCTTATTTATTGATTATTTTACTTCGACATAAATAACATTTTATTGGCGGAAGAGAAATTTCCACAATAAAACATGGGATCTAGTTACGCACTATCTTATAAGTTGTTCAAAATGTTGTCCATTTTCTTTTAAACAATAATAAAGTCTATTCTCGAACTCCTCCCTAACATTTCGGAAAACTTCACCGGGAATTGACCGGCATTCTGCTGCAATTCGCCTTTTAAGATCATCAATATCAGCAGGATGTGTTTTATAAACAATGGATTTGAGATGTCCCCAAAGAAGTCTAAGGGTGTTAAATCCGGTGATCTTGGAGGCCATTCAATTGGCCCCCTTCTGCCAATCAATCTATCCGGGAATCTCTCGTTTAACCACTGTCGGACCGGAAGAAAATAATGAGGTGGAGCACCGTCCTGCTGGAATGTTAACAAATCCTCCTGTAAAACTGAATTACCCTCTGCATCAATTTGAGTTTCTAGCTCATGGGTGATCAGACGATCAATAGTCTCTTCAAGCATATTAAGGTACAGATCACCTGTCAAGTTTCCATCAATAAATAAAGGACCAATAATGGCATTTCCAAGAATACCAGCCCAAACATTAACTTTTTGGGGATATTGTGTATGTCCTTCTCGAAAAATATGCGGGTTTTGGTCACTCCAATATCGACAATTTTGTTTGTAAACATTTCCATTTAGAAAAAATGAACATTCATCGCTGAAACAGATATTCGGCAGAATATTAGGGATGGCGTTGACTTGACGACTCATGAATTCACAAAACTCTATTCTTCTATCAAAATCATCGTCATACAGTTCTTGAAGTATCTGCATTTTGTATGGATGGAGTTTATGCATTTTCAGTGCTTTTCTTAGAATCTCGTGTGATATTCTTGTCTCTTCTGCTACTGTCCGCAAGGTCCTGGTGGGCTCTGCAGCAAATAATCCCAAAACCTCAATTTGAGCTCCCTCATTTATCACTCGTAGGTTATTCCTTTTTCTATTACTCACCCAACCAGTTTCGGAGAACTTTGCCGCCAAATTCAGCACATATCTGTGACTTACATCACGGTTTCGATTTCTTTCATTGAAAACCAATGCCGTCCTTCGTGCGCACTTTCCAACCTCTCCATAAATGAAAATAATTGCAGTTCTTACTTGAAGAGAATAAACCATTCTCATACTCTATGCACTTAATAAAAGCTATCAGTGAACAGCCCAACAAGCAAAAGCGAATTAACAATAATATTCATGTGTTGGCTACATCCATTAAATTTGTTGACCATTTTTTTTGGGTTAAAAACAACGTATTTTAAGAATGTGTTGATGGAATAGCAAGGCCTTTTGTGGCATTTCAGTGATAAGGAATCAAATGAACCCAAATTAACTATAGGTATTCGCAGTGCCATCGAAATTTTATTACATTACTTTTGATGTAAATTTGTCGAAGTTACTTTGCCAATCCCCACATAAAGTTTAAAACCGTGCCACCCAGGGGCGTAGCGTGGGGGAGGCAGGGGAGGGTCATGCTCCCTCTAGAAGTTGCCACTTATTGGAATTTGATAAAATTGTACTACAAGGAGACCCAATGCAGTAATTTTTTTGTAAACACTAACCTGAAAACCAAAATCTCAATGCAGGCAAGTTTAATTGTTTCTGCAACTTTGAAACGCGATTATTCGGAAACCTGTGGACAAAACGCAACAAAGTAGTCTAAGGGGAATTGAACGCCCTTTCAAACGATGATGACTGTACAGCAATGGAATTGTTATCAGACTTGGAATTACTTTTTCTAGATTGCAAGTATAAAACGCAAACACGTCAGACTATGTTATTAGATTTTTTTAGTACTACTTCCTAAATAAAACTAGTGTATTTTTGTTATGTTATGTTTATTTGTTCATACATACATAGGGTTTTTTTGATATCGAATTCTAAAGTAAATTGCACTTTTGCGTTACCACTTTTTCCGCTCTATCTAACAGCGTTAATTGTTTTGTAATCCGACGAGTCGTCTTTGAAGGGCCATTATCAACTTTCTTTTTTTTAAATACGGTCGTGTTTTTCTGATATTGGAATTTGATAGCTTTTTTTCTTCCGAATGCAACGATGTATGAAAACAATGCTTTGGGAGGTCTATACACGCAATATATATTAAAACTTATTTTCTCAATTTCAAGGCTAATTTTTGTAATACTTACTTTTGATCTTGGAAGTTTTTGAGTACTTATTTCGGCATTTATATTGTTTTTTATAAAAATTATTATTCCATCATTTTTGTTAAGACAGGAATTGTCGCTAAACATTCTATACCCAGGCATATCATAATCCCCACTATTCTGCCAACATTCGCTTAAGACAATTACATCACAAAATTTGATATTGTATGCCTCTAAGAAAGTAATAAATTCATTAAAATTTTTTCGAATGCTTGGTATGTTTATATGAAGAATATTTAGTAATTTATTGTTTATAGTAATATTGTGTTTTATTAAGTTACTGTCTATTGTTTCTTGTTGAATCACTGGTTTTTCCAGTTCCAGGTCATTCAATATATCGATTTCTTGACACTTACTGTTCATATTCGTAGTCTATTGTACTTTTTAATATTTTCAGAAGGTATTGGTAGGAGGGGCATTCCGGATCGTTTACTTCGTGTTCAACACTGTATTTTAGATTAAATTTTGAGTTTGCCTTTGTACAGTTATTGCAGGTTTTTTTTGTTTTTGGACAGTCATTTATATTGTGGTCGGCTGCACAGTATGCACAAACAATGCTTTGGGTGCATGAATTATTTTTGTGGTAATGTTCTTGACAATTGAAACATCTTTGTATGGTCAGGTCTTCATATATAGGACACCTTTCCCAGCCTATGTACACTTTTTTAATATTCATTAAGATATGAAAGATTCTAGGGGTACATTCTCCAAATATGATAGAGGTATTTTTATTTTTTAGTTTTTTTTATAAAATTAATCCTAATATCGGCGTTCTCATTGGTGAATTCATTTTGCTCTTTAATACATAGTTCAATTTCTTCCTTGCTTAGTTTACCCTCATATCCTGTTATCTTAAAGCGAGGTAGTTTTAATTTAGTCAGTTGTGGTTCGTATTCTTCTGATAGCTGTGTTTCCACTTCATGCTTTAATTTTTCTATGTCATTTTTGCTGTTACATTTGATTATTATTCCTCCATTTTTTATACTGCGGGTATTTTTTATTCCAAGCTTAATTTTGTCTAGTTTTACTTGGTTTTTTAGGTCATGTAACGTTTTCTCTGAGTTCTGTTTTTTCTTTGGTTTGATTACTAGCTTCGGTATATTGATAGGGTTTTCTGACTTTTTTGCGACTTGCATGGTAACCTGGCTATATGTTGCGATAGGAGTTATTGGTTTGTTTTCTAATTCTTCGATTTTGTTTTTTAATAGTTGTATTATTTCATCTCGGCTGTGGATGATAGTCTCTTTGTCTTTAATTGTATTTTGTAGCAGTTGATGGGTGTCGAATTGGAGGCATCGATTGCAATGAAATTTCAATGTGCGTTCTTCTAGTTGCAGAACTTTTATTTCCGACGGATTTAATTGTGTACAAGACTTGCAGTATCCCTTTCGACACACGTCACAAGAGAATATAGTGTCCTTTTGTTTAGTTTTTTTATTTTTACAAATCGTCGCCTTGCATACGAAAGGGCGTATCTCAAAAAATCGATTTTTTTAGATAAGCCCTTATATTATGTCTTTAGGCGATATTTTATTGCTGTCAAACGGGCGTACCTTTATCTTTATTCCCTGCGGAGTTATTTAGAAAAGTAGTTTGGGCGAAACTCAATACAGCATATTATAGAAGCAGACAAAAAGACGAATCTCAATTACGCCCTTTTGTTTGCCATATTTTATTAATTGTTATTGAGTTACGCCCTTTTACTGATCCATAGTGAGAATTTCGCTCTGTTGGCTATTTTGTTATCGCGGTAGATCCATGATGATAGTGCCGCCTTCGAATCACCGGTGTTTTTTTTGATTGTTATGGTGCGATTCGATATATTAAAAATACAGGTAAGTGATCAGCTGTCATTTATCTACCAAAATCAAACGAAAGTGCAATATTCTATAAAAGACGCCTAGCAGTTTACAACTTTACAGTTTCTAACTTAGCCACCAAAGACTGTTACTGCTACACATGGAGTGAAATAGATAGTAAAAGAGGCTCCTCTGAAATTTCAACATGTGTTTATAACTTTCTGCAGCATTATGACGAGAAGGGGACTAAAACAGCTAATTTATTTTCTGATGGATGCTCAGGCCAGAACAAAAATTCTATAGTTGCCTCGATGCTACTTTACTTTGTCATCAATAGCAAAAACGTTGAGCAAGTCAGTCTAAAATTTTTTGAACCTTTTCATGGGCAAAGCGAAGGAGACTCCTGTCATAGCACAATTTCTACCGCAATGTCTCATTCAGGGAACTTGTTTGTTCCATCACAACTACTGCCTATTTTCAAACTTGCAAGAAGGAAACAACCATACATTGTAAATAAGATGGAACATACTGACTTCTTAGATTTTAAAGATTTGTCAAAACAATTACGAGTTTTAAGTATCCGTGAAGACGATAACAAAAACAAAGTGAACTGGACAGAAATCTCAGAGTTTAAAGTTGAAAAGAAGGAGGCTAATAAATTTTTCTACAAGTTATCCCATTGTGATGAAACCTACAGAAGCATTACCCTAAAAAGAAACCGGGAAAATATTTTAAATTTGTCTGTTGGAAAGCTCAATAAGGAAAGACCTAAAGTAACAGCCCTTAAATACGACAACTTGGTTTCACTGTGCTCTGGAAAAGACCCGGTGGTAAAATCTCTTGACCACGTTGCCTTCTACAGATCGCTTCCCCACGAATAAAATGCTGATTGTTTATTGTATAAACATTGTGCTTAAGTTTAGTTTCCTTATTAACGTTTTTTCAAAGTTTGTGTTAATTTTTTTGTACCAAAAATATATTTTTGCATTTAAATAACGGGGCGTATCTTTTTTTAGCAATCTATAAATCCAAACATTAACAGCACACAAAAGGGCGTACCTCATTTTGTTTAAACTTTTTTCTCTTTTTTTGCAATTTCAAAGATATTTATTTAAAACATATTTAGTGTGTATGTATATAGTGAATACGTATTCTTTTTGTGACTGAAAAACCCAAACTACAGCCATAAAAACCTTATGGTATTCTTGTGGCAGAAGTTTTAATTGTATCAAAAATTTAAAATCGCTCTCCTGCAAAACTATCAATTTTGAGATACGCCCTTTCGTATGCAAGGCGACGAAATGTCACATTCCATGACGAATTGCTGTTACTGCCACTGGTTTTGTTGCATTTATTCACCGTTGTTGTATCGCACTTGGTACACAGATGTTTAGATTTATTACTTTGCCCGCTCCAGTTCCGACTGGCTCGGTGCACGTCTACTCTCTTTGAAAGTCGAACTACTATCTGACACATTGTGGTTTAATGGCGTTTCAAGGGTTTTTTGAACAACATCAGGAAATTTTGGGATACGGTCCTGTATTTCTCCTAATTTTATAAATAATATCTCATAAGTTGGCTCTAAATTTTTACTCATGTTGGATTAGTTACACATAGTAATAATTTTGCATTTACATATATCCTAATAACAAATTTCCCATGGGCGGACACATTTAGACGGTCCCATAGGTGTCCGCCCAAGAGAGGTTTCACCATAGACAAAGGAAGAGAGGGGACGCGTAAAACCAGAAGCTATTTTGTTACCGCCTGGCTCCTTATCGGATTTAGCAGTGGCGTTACATGAATATTTTCTTAGTATTATCCCAGTACAAAATTATTATTTATGGAATATGGAAGTAAAATTTTTATTGAATTGAATTTGTATATTGTGTCCCTTACTGAGTACAAATATTCTTCTGCTTCTCAATAATTTTTGAATGCTTAGTAAATATTAATTTTATTATCCAAAAATATAATTTCATATAGGAAAGGTTGTGAAATTTAAATATCTTTCAACTTTAGGGAGAATGTAAGATAAAAAACAAAATTATTCGATTCAAAATTTATTACAAAGAAGCAACAAAATGTAATTACTGGTAGTTTTGAAAATATTGTTGGCACAGCACCTCCAAGTAATCGTACTCTTTCCTCAACTTTATAAAAAAGGACTTCTCAAAATGCTCTGAACAAATCCTGTAGGCAGGAGAAGGTGTCCAATCTCTAAGTCCCATGTTCTGCACCCAAATGTTTGCTTTTTATGGATCTTTCGGAAATCTAAAAACAATACAACAATGTGTGAGCTTAGTGGTTTAAAATAAATTTTAACAGGACGCCATCCTTGTGAAACGACCTTCGCCTGAAGTCGTGTTTCTCAAAGACTATGATCTTCAACGATTCAAGACAAACGTTAATCGCTTTCTTTAAAAAAATAACACTGGTATACATTCGAAATAATATAATGCTTTCACTAATAATTAACCAAAATTAAATAAGAAATAATTTAATTTTGTCAAAATATACAAATCATGCAGGTACGCCATTGAGTGACACACCCTCTCCAAGGGCAATTACCTGGTTCTTATTAGAAATCTTGAATGAAAAGTGCAACAAATCTAGTACAAATTACAAGGGAAGGTAGCTTTAACTATAGACTTAATCATAGTTTCAAATAACATATACTGCTAAACTTACAAGGGAGATATCTAATATAAAATAAATGCATGCAAAAAATACAATTTGAATATTTACCGATGGGAAGTAATTCCAAGCTTGTTTCGTTCATTACGGCTTTTATAGCTATAGGCACAACAATTCACCATTTTTCTGTAAATAAACTGAATTCTTATAATAGCTCTTCTTACCACAAATCACCAAAATACATTGGGTGCCACCTCGATTGTCTGGCTCCCTATCAATGGCGGCCGATCAATTTTAGGTAACACTTTCTGCGACGGCCCGTAAACCGGAATTATTCGTCCCCTCTCTTCCTTTGTCTATGGGTTTCACTGTATTTTAAAAAATTCAGCCATTTTCCTGAGAATTCACGAATTTTTCCGAACTTTTGAATTTTACATCGCTTCTAACTCGCTTATACATTTATAGTATTTAAAGATAAGAAACGAAAAAGTTCAGGCCCCAACCAGTATTTCTACGACATGAACGCATCGATGGACGATAGCAAAAAGAAACAGAAAAATAAGAAGCAAAGGGTGGAATTTGACCAGAGCAAATGCTGGTTTTGTCTTGCGAGTCCGTCCGTTGAGAAGCATTTAGTTATAACGGTGGGAAACACTTGTTATTTGACATTGGCAAAAGGTAAATTTTTGATTGACTTCAAAATCATCATCCGTCGCTAATCAGAGCTGGGCAAATACTTTTTAATAGTATTTAAATACTAAATACTAAATACTTAATTAAATTCCAAAGTATTTAAATATTAAATACTTTTTGAAGTAATGAAGTATTTAAATCTTAATTACAAAAAGTATTTAAATACTTTTTAGGTTTAAATACTATATTTAAATACTTTCTAAGTATTTAAATACTTTCTAAGTATTTAAATACTTTCTAAGTATTTAATTACTTTTAAGTATTTATAAATACTTTCTGAGTATTTAATTACTTTTTTTTTAAATATTTATAAATACTTTTAAGAATGAAACACAAAATTTAAATACTTTGTAAACAATTACAGTCGAACCTCTCTTTAACTCGGACTTTTTAGTGGTTTTTGTACATTTTCCAAGATTTCTATGTACATATTTTAATGGTACATAGACATAATGTATGTAATAAAAAAAATGTTTTGGAATATTCATGTGGTTTTCCCTTCTCTCTTCCAACTCTCTGTAACTCGATCTTTTTTGGTTGTCCCTTCAAGTTCGAGTTATAGAGGTTCGACTGTAATTACTTTTAAAAATATTTAAATAGTATAGTAGTATTTTTGTCTCCTCTAAGTAGGCAGTTGAATAGGTAGGCACCTCAATCCTCAAAATATTTTAGAATCAAATAAGATTCAACAGCAATAAAAAGTGTGTTTTGTAATATTTTATTGGTATTGACAGTAAATTTTAATTAAAAAACCACGACAACATAAACTTACGGGTACAGGAATAAAACAGGAATTGTCCATATTTATCGAAATCGAGATTACTAGCGCAACCTGTTGGCACATGTTGTTACTTTCCATGGTCAAAATATTTGCCGAATAAAACTAGGAACTGTAGAAATTAGAGTCAAAGTTTTACGGTACTGAAATAAAACTAGGGATGTCCATACTAAAAAATGCATTTTATCTCAAAACTCTGATTTTCTGACAATCCTTATTTTATCCCTGTATTCTTCAACTGATAACAAAAGACTATCTACCTAAACCTAATTACTCAAAATTTGTAATGCAAGAATAATAATTTATAATGTAATGTTTTAAATGTTCGATGCGTTAGCTTTCATAAGAACAAGATTTTCGAAATTATCGTCTGATAAAGCAAGTCGTCGTGGCGTATTAATGAATGTTGCAAATAAAAACATTCTTTCAACTGGGGCAGATGAGGGAAGAGTAGTGTTATATTTCAAAAATAATTTGTTGATAATGGAATATTTTCTCAGCATTTCTATGTCTGTTTGTGAGTCTTGCATATATTGTGAATGCTTTCAAAGTGGGGACGATTTGCTTCCGTGAGAGAAAATGAAATGTAGTTAGTCTTTTGTACATTAAGTACATTCTTTTGTGATATGATAAAATTAAGCTGCAAACTTGAAGCTGAATTATATTTTTAAAAAACACACTTTAATAAATACAAAATACATTAATAACTTCGTATATTACGTAACATGTGCTAAGATTATCGTATTTTTTTTAATTACTTTTGCCTGATTCCTCCAGTTTTTTTTTCTGTTTCATTGTATATGGGGGGTAATTACAACCAAAGACCCCCCTCCTTTTACACGCGCCTGCATGACCTATTTTCGAGATTCCTACGCCATTGATCAGGATGAACAGCTATGATTTTCGGTCCAGAATCATTTGATTTCTGACCATCAAAGCTACCATTTCGTTCCTTCCACTTGTGTCGGCATCGTACGGAAACTATCTTTCGCTTCCTGACACGCGTGACAAGTGCAAACTTATAATTTTCCACATGAACCATAATTAAATAAAAAACAGTACTTGAATAGTAAAAAGTATTTAAATACCCCAAATAAAGTATTTAAATACTCCAAAAAATATTTAAATACTAAAAAAATATTTAAATACTCAAAAAGTATTTAAATACTAAAAAAGTAATTAAATACTCCAAAAAGTATTTAAATACTGAAAGGAAAATAAAAAAAGTATTTAAATACTAAATACTTTTGCAAAGTATTTGTGAAATAAATACAAATACCTATTATAAAAAAGTATTTAAATACTCAGTATTTAAATACAAAAAAGTATTTAAATAAAAAAAGTATTTGTGAGTACAAATACTGCCCAGCTCTGTCGCTAATCATATCTTTCTTTGCGTTTATTCCGTTTTAAATTAAAGGAGGAATGGTGGACGAGCATTTTCTAATATGCCCCATGGAGCATTATCAGAGTAGTATGGCGTGCACTGAAGATATACGACAAGAAATGGAACAGTTCAAAGAAGCCGTACGTAAGTTCTATGATCGCAATGGAGAAGTGCCCGTATTTTTCGAGAGAAATTATAAAACTTCGCATATGCAATTGCAAGTAGTGCCCATTCGGAAGAACGCGACTAGGGAGTTAAAAGACATATTTATTGTAAGTATATACAACGTATCCAAGATAAGGAGGGCCAGTACAGGGATCTCGGAAACCGTAAGAGATACGAAGTCCGTTAAGTGGAGGTAAAGTTGCGCATTTACGTGCCTAATAATATGCCGTTTAGAAAGTTTTAAAATTCCGAGTAGTTCCGGAGATCCGGAAAAACCCGAAATTCTGAAAAATCGTTTTGTTGTTTTCTTGGGTTTGTTTGAGATCGAATTCTGCACTTTTGCCGCTCTATCTAACAGCGTTAATTGTTTTGTAATCCGACGAGTCGTCTTCGAAGGGCCATTATCAACTTTCTTTTTTTTTATAGGGTCCTGTTTTCTGATATTGAAATTTGAGAGCTTTTTTTCTCCCGAATGTAACGATGTATGACACATTGTGGTTTAATGACGTTTCGAGGGTTTTTTGAACAACATCGGGAAATTTTGGGATACGGTCCTGTATTTCTCCTAATCTTATAAATAATATCTCATAAGAGCTCTAAATTTTTTACTTATGTTGGACTAGTTTAATAAATAACAAATATTGTCACTCCCAGGTTTTAGGGTGTGACTAGGGGTGTAAAGGTATCGACGAGATCTTAGTTATTAAATAGAAAACGATGCGATTTATAAAACAAAGATTTATTATAAAGCCAAACGAAATAATTACCTGAAGGGGTTACAAAAGAAACAAAGAGTTAACCTGACTGCCAAAATAATGATTACTTACAATAAGGTTAGATGGTACATCGGGAACCGGGCGACCAGCAAAGTTGTTCACAAATATCTTCGACGGAATCTCGAGCACTAGTGATTTTAAAATTTACCTATTACCAATAATGTGCCTTCTCCTCAGGTCAGCAGTTTTCCCCCTTATTGGGAATCGACGAACTCAGGTCGTCCAACTGTAATTGTGCTGACATGATGAGTTGACAAATTATTGATTCATCAGGATGTACGTATACTATTTTATAACTACAACTTCCCCAGTTTGTTTAATAAATCTAATACCGGTTTAATGTTACATAGGAATGACCTGTGTTTTAACATTAACCATAGAAACTCATTAAAAATCTGAATATTGAATTTATAAAATAGTATGGTTCCTTTTGTGACAATATTTTAATAATAAACCACAAATAAGTGAACAAAAATCATTCCAAAACAGTAATAAAACGAACAAGGAAAAAGTAAGGAACTACATAATCAGGTGTTCAAAACGATTTCCGTTATTCTCTAAGCACAAATAACATCAAATAACATCTTCTAACTGCCACATAACAGTTTTTGAGATAAAATAAAACATGCGATAGAATTCAGCATTTGTAAATTTATGTTCCATATTTTCTGGAAAATAGAAAACCTCTTAAAACGCTTTCAAACGATCACAATGGGAATGTCAAGAAACAAATCACACGTCACCTTCTTAATTTTCTTCCACAATGTGTCATACATCGTTGCATTCGGAAGAAAAAAACCTATCAAATTCCAATATCAGAAAAACACGACCGTATTTAAAAAAAAGAAAGTTGATAATGGCCCTTCAAAGACGACTCGTCGGATTACAAAACAATTAACGCTGTTAGATAGAGCGGAAAAAGTGGTAACGCAAAAGTGCAATTTACTTTAGAATTCGATATCAAAAAAACCCAGGAAAACAATAAAACGATTTTTCAGAATTTCGATTTTTCTTTCTAAACGGCATATTATTAGGCACGTAAATGCTCAACTTTACCTCCATTTAACTGACTTCGTATCTCTTACGGTTTCCGAGATCCCTGTACTGGCCCTCCTTATCTTGGACACTATGTATAGGTTCTATTATTTATTTATACATGGAAATGCCTGATTATATTTAAACGAGTGACTTCTTGGGCGTATTATAGAAAGCCTTCATACACATCTGTTTTCAGTTAACAAGTGTATGTAGGTCAGTGGGCGAACAGTGATGCCATATTATATGCGGGCATACCTTGTCCAAACAGTTTCGCAATAAATGAACAGAATATTTTTTTGATGGTAAATAATTTGGTATATTGTCTGTTTTTCACTTTATCAATTTATTGTACAGGGTGTCCCATTTTCGACATTTTTATATGGCATCTCCGTAATTGTTAGTGCGATCAAAAAAGTAATGTAGATGTCATGTGCTCTTTTCGGGCCAAACTTAATTAATAATCAATATTTGAAAATTTTCGCAAGCTTTAGAGATACGAGGGAAAATCAAAAAATTGACAATTTGAAAATTACCCTATATTTTCTTAGTTAAAGGAGATACAGAAAAATGTTTTATACAGAAGTTTCTTTATAATGATTGTTGAATGATCTGCCGTTTTCAGAATAAGTATACGGAGTGAGGTAAAAAAGTTCCCGGACCTAACCTCATTTTTTTAAATGGACCACCAGATAAATATACAGGGTGTTATGGAAATGACGTATTATATTTAAATCAGCAATTCCTGAGATGAAAACAAATTGAAGAAAAATATCCAAAAATGGCGCTTTAATTTAATATGCCCTGTACATGACCTTATGTCAAACCAAAAATTATCACGTGGTGCCCCTGTCAGGAAGGTAAACAATGCAACATATGTCAACAGTGTTGTCATATCTTTAGGGTAAACACTCTTTACAAAGTCAATAACCGTTTGACAGATTGCAAGTTGTTTATTTTTCAGGGTACATTATTAAAAACTTTTACGTTCAGTTCAGTTCGCTAGGAAACAATCTCTGATTTATAAACTTAAACTGACTCGAAAGAAACGCCGCGGAGTTTTTAAATGGTCAGGTATGTTCTCATTTGTTCAATTCGAACGACACCCGTCAGATCTGGACAACTTAAAAGTTTATAAATCCACTTGCCCTTTAGAAAAAAAAATGCAATTTTATTTACCTTTTCGGACTTATTTAAAACCAACTTAATTTATAAAAAAACACCTCGCATCACAAAATCACATAGTTTTCGCGTCACAACACATCTAAGTACCGTTCAATCTGAATTAGTATTTTAAAGTGCTACTGTGTAGACAAAAGTACGCCCTTATTGTCTAAATAACACGTTGGTTCCGTCGGTCAATATTGAACTGCTGGACTGGGGCACTGCCGTCGCGAAAAGAACAAATAACTTAATAATTTAAACTCAGGTTTAAGTATTAACATACAATTTAACACACAAATCTGCTTGAAACAGTATGAAAACGGCCTGTTTATTTTGGAGAAACAGCTGATCAGCAGAAACGGTTGAATATTCGACTGGGTTTTATACTTCAAAAATACAGCGTTGCCATACTTTCTATGTTTTATAAGGTTATATTCATAAAAGGAAGAATTTCTTTCTGAAATGCTTTTATTTATAATGATAGTCTCGGAAATGGCAACCGCGCTGCTTGGACGATACTATTTATTTTAAAGGGCTGGAAGCTTAGACTAGAAAGGAAAGGATGGAAGGGTCTATCAACATAATTATTTCATCATTAATAATTTTGATTAGGCCATTAGAAATTAGCGTTTTTATTATTTCTGAATTTCTATGCGAAATAATTTGTATCCTATAGTGCTGTTGTTTTATGTGTACGGTAGGTTATTGTAAAGTGTAATTATGCGTTAGTATTTATTGCTTTTGTGTAATCTAACTAGGGGGCATAGCCCCCTAGGCGCTCCGCGCGGGGCTCCGCGGACCCTCTGTATGCGACAGATTCGCCTATATGTGTTTTGTTATTACCTAGATTTGTCAACCGATTTGCGTGGATGCATCGAGAAGTTTGGATGCAGGTTGATGCTTTAATTGGTTGGCCACACTCCTGCGGACTGTGATGGGGGTACATAGCACCCCAATTCGTTAATTATAACATATGTGACCGTTTCACATTTTAAGGTACCAGCTATAACCGATTGCGAACAATCCGTTTACTATTTTACGTATCGAATAGAAAAAAATATGTCAAAAATGACAGCTGTCAAAAATAAACAAAATTTTCGGATTCCTTGCATTCGAATTACATAAAAACGATACCAAACTTGCGAAATTCCGTTGACCTTGTACATACTACTGACTTAGGAAACGTCAATTTGACAGCTGTCAAAAAATAGATAAAAATTTCGGATTCCTCATACTCAAATTATATCGAATCGACACCAAACTTTTGAAATTCTGTTAACCTTGCACTTATTCTTTACTAAGGAATTCTTAATTTGACAGCTGTCAAAAAATCTATAAAATTTTCGAATTAGGTATTCCCCAAATTATATTAATCCCGAAGTATTTTCATTTCTAATTTTTTTTAATTTCTAAATAATCATGCATATGCCTTAAAAATTTGAAGAAATCGATATATTTCGATTTTATTCGAAAAGTATTATCTCTACGGTAAAATTGTATATATCCTAAAGATGCACTTTGATAAGGTCTACAAGAAAGTAGTCTATAAAATTTTCTGTATCTACTATAGTTGTTGAGTTATTGAGCAAATCATGATTTCTATATTCTTGCAAATATCTCAAAAACGATTACATTTGAGAAAAAAAGTTTCGAACAAACAAAATATACTATTAAATTCTCTATCAGAAAGGAAATATACAAATTTTTCCTATTGGTTTAGATTACGGAGATATTTAAGAAAAACTGAAAAATATCAAGAAATTTTGAAATTCTTAAAAATTCAAAAAAAAACTTATTAAATATTCTTACATTTTATATAATATTTGATGTATACTGATAGAATAAATATATTATGTTTAGAAGGAAACCATTAATGAGTTACAAAATGCGACAGATTCTCACTAGGCGCTAAACGCGCAGGGGCCTCCGGCATCCACCTACATGCGTTTTTGTTATTAACTAGCCGCTTCGCGGCAGGGCTCCGCCGTTCACCTGTATGCGACAGATTCGCCTACGTGTGTTTTTGTTATTATTACATAGAATTGACCACCGATTTGGGTGGATGCACCGAGAAGCTTGAATGTAGGTTGATGCATTAATTCGTTGGCCACACTCCTGCGGACTGTGATGGGGGTACATAGCACCCAAATTTGTTAATTATAACATATGTGACCGTTTCACATTTTAAGGTACCAGCTATAACCGATTGCGAACAATCCGTTCACTATTTTACGTATCGAATAGAAAAAAATATGTAAAAAATTACAGCTGTCAAAAAATAAATAACATTTTCGGATTCCTTGCATTCGAATTACATAAAAACGATACCAAACTTGCTAAATTCCGTTGACCTTGTACCTATTACTGATTTAAGAAACGTCAATTTGACAGCTGTCAAAAAATAGATAAAAATTTCGGATTCCTCATACTCAAATTATATAGAAACGATACCAAACTTGTGAAAATATATTAACAAAAAAATGTCAAAAATGACAGCTGTCAAAAAGTAAATAAATTTTTCGGATAACTTATACTCAAATTATATTGAATCGATACAAAATTTTTGAAATTTTGTTAACCTTGCACTTATTTTTTACTAAAGAATCATCAATTTGACAGCTGTCAATAAATAAATTCAATTTTCGGATTCCTTGCATTTGAATTACATAGAGACGATACTAAACCTGTGATATTTTGTTAACCTTGCACATATTACTAACCTAAGAAATGTCGATTTGACAGCTGTCAAAAAATATATAAAATTTTCGAATTCCTCATACTTAAATTATATAGAAGCGATACCAAACTCGTGAATTTTTGTTAACTTTGTAACTATTACCAACGTAATATACGTCAATTTGACAGCTGTCAAAAAATTTAAAATATTTTCGGATTGCCTGCATTCGAGTTATACGAAATCGACACCAACTTTGCGAAATTATGTTATCATTACGCCTATGATCGACAGTTAACCGAAATCAAAGAATTGTTAAAATGACAGCTGTCAAAATATGAATTAAATTTTCGGATTCCTTGCCCTCGAATTATACGAAAACGACACCAACTTTGTGAAATTCTATTAATCTTGCAATTTTTACTAACAAAGAAAACGTCAATTTGACAGGTGTCAAAAAATAAATAAAATTTTTTAAATTCCTTTAATATTACTAACATAATGTGCTACTTGATTTTTCTTCAAATTGACAATTTACTAAATTATTCCTATTTTTCCACAAAATGCGAAACGACCCTATTAAAAATTTGCTGAACATCCCATGTATTTTCACCAATTACGGTAAAAGCCACGCCTTTCATGCATATCGAGCCGAATTTAGAAATTTTGCTGTCACCGTTACGAATTTTATTAATTTTCTCCAAGATCAAACATGTTCCTGATAACTTTATATATATCAAAATATTCGGAAAAGATGACGGAATCAGATAAACCTAGAAAGAAATCTCCAAAAGGAAAGCTATGGAAGATATAGCAGAGTAAACTGAACTTTTAAAAAAAAAATTTTTGACAAAATTTATAAAATATTTTTTTTATCCGCCAAAGGATATTTTTGGATCACGCAGTCGATGTTGAACATAAAGGTAATTTATTCCTTTAAATGATAGGCTAAATAACGATTGAAAAAGTTACATACACTAGCGTACAGATGGGTTTTAGTAAGAGGATGTCAAAATTAGTGCTTATTGCTTAATCGATTGTAGTTATTTTTGTATAAGAAATTAAGAAACTAAATTATGGTTTATAATCGTGTTCTGATGTGCTCTTTCCGATGACATATATAACATTTCGATGAAATATTATTTTACCCCATAAAAAGCAAAAAAAAATTTTGACGAAATCATCAAGTTCAGTTTCACGCAAATTTCTCCACTTTATAGGTCTTTTAGCATGATTTGACGTATTGTGAAATATTAGTATTTGAGATGACCTATCCACCGGTTCGAACCCGGTGCCAATCTATAAGACAGAAATCGAATAATTCATTATCGAAAATGACCCTGCATTTTCATGCTTTCCAACTTTAAAAAAATCAAAAAATTGACTTCCCGACATTTTATCAAAAAAATCTCGCGACGACTTTTTCTAAATAAGTTTCTTCATAACATACTAGAATATAAACTGAATCGCTTAAGTTTTACGAGACCGGCAAGCTGTAGAAAAAAATATTTAATTTTTTGCACATTTTCTGCTTATTTCGTTTAATAACTTATGAACGGAACACCCTGTATAATGTCGTACATCGGCTAAGGATACGCCATATATACCAAAGTATACCCCAAAAGTTTCATTGCTCCAACGTGAGCCGTTTAGAAGAAATCGAATAACTGGTTTCAAGATGCACCCTGTTTCGGCTCTCCCATAAGAGCAATGTAAATATGTCGTTGCAGACCATTTTGGAAATCGGGAAAATGGTAGGAAATTTTCCATTTTGGGCAACGATAGGGGTCATTATCGAAAGCCGAAATCCCATAGAATCTTTTCCATACCATTTCCATCCTCAAATCGGTCAATTAACGTCAGCATCTCGCTAAGAAAATGGCTATTTTTGGCCTATTTCGACCGAATTTGACAGCCAAAATATTTAGTAAAATTTCATCCGTCCGTCCGTTAAAATCCGAGTAAAGTTCAAGTCCAGTCATCAGATTTGGAAAAATTGGCCGTCCCAGCTCGGTAAATTGTCGTTTTTCTCCCGATTGGAAGGAAATTTCGAAAATTTTGAAAAATAATAATGTGGTGAGAAATGATGGACGATGAAAATACGCTTATAGAGAACTCTCCGAAATAATATTTGTAGGAGTTATTCGTGACTAAACAAAACTTCTAGTGAAAAATGGGTGAAAATGGATATACTTAATTTCTTTTAACCCTTTAGATCGTCATTCGAAACGTGCGCTTGGTATGAATCTTCAAGTACCATCATTCCGCTTGACGAAAAAGCAAAAAAATATGGAAAATGTTAAATAGGAAAGCGTATAGACGAAATTAAGTGTAGCGGTGACAAAAAAATAATTTCCAAATTTCTAAATTTCAATCGTTAATAGTATTTTCGGTTTTTAAATCGAAGAAACGAAATTATACGTATCGGATGTGATTTACCTCGAACTTTCCGGTAAAGGAAACTAAATTTCGATCAAAAGCCGTTTTTACCTTGAAAAAAATCAAAAACCGTCCATTTTTACCCCGAAATATCAACTTGTTCAGTATTTTCAATTTTTTTCCATCTTCTAATAACTTTAGGTATAGATAGATGTATTGATGGCATCTAGTTTTTGAGATGGGAAATCGAATATTTAAAACCGCGTGACCCTCGGACCCACCCAGTTCGAGCTATTCGGTACCCGAAATGACCCTTTTTTGTCAAATTTCGACTTTCAAAAATTCTTTTAAATTACTTCTAATCGTCGTACGATACCCAATTTCAATAGGGTTCTGAAGCGGCCGGTCATTGTCACACTCTGAAAATTTAAATCGAAAAAATTGCGATTTGCGACCTGAAATCCGGATCAACGGGAATCGCCGAAAAGTCGACTTTGACGCTTAATAACTTCGAAACGGCACACCCTGTATACTCGAAAATTTAAGACAACACGCGCGCACTATCCAAAATTAAAACCAAAAAGTTTCGTCGTTTCGACTCTGATAGTTTTTTCTCCAGAAATTCGCAACCTCTAAAATGTCGAAAAAGACAACATCCGAACTCAAGGTCACTGGAAGGCTGTATTACATAGCGACCGGGACGGGCGCTATGTAACTAGGGGGCATAGCCCCCTAGGCGCTCCGCGCGGGGCTCCGCGGACCCTCTTTTTGCGACAGATTCGCCTATATGTGTTTTGTTATTATTACCTAGATTTATCAACCGATTTGCGTGGATGCATCGAGAAGTTTGAATGCAGATTGATGCTTTAATTGGTTGGCCACACTCCTGCGGACTGTGATGGGGGTACATAGCACCCAAATTCGTTAATTATAACATATGTGACCGTTTCACATTTTGAGGTACCAGCTATAACCGATTGCGAACAATCCGTTCACTATTTTACGTATCGAATAGAAAAAAATATGTCAAAAATGACAGCTGTCAAAAATAAACAAAATTTTCGGATTCCTTGCATTCGAATTACATAAAAACGATACCAAACTTGCGAAATTCCGTTGACCTTGTACATACTACTCACTTAGGAAACGTCAATTTGACAGCTGTCAAAAAATTGATAAAAATTTCGGATTCCTCATACTCAAATTATATCGAATCGACACCAAACTTTTGAAATTCTGTTAACCTTGCACTTATTCTTTACTAAGGAATCCTCAATTTGACAGCTGTCAAAAAATCTATAAAATTTTCGAATTACTTATTCCCCAAATTATATTAATCCCGAAGTATTTTCATTTTTAATTTTTTTTTAATTTCTAAATAATTCATGCAAATGCCTTAAAAATTTGAAGAAATCGATATATTTCGATTTTATTCGAAAAGTATTATCACTACGGTAAAATTGTATATATCGTAAAGATGCACTTTGATAAGGTCTACAAGAAAGTAGTCTATAAAATTTTCTGTATCTACTATAGTTGTTGAGTTATTGAGCAAATCATGATTTCTATATTCTTGCAAATATCTCAAAAACGATTACATTTGAGAAAAAAAGTTTCGAACAAACAAAATATACTATTAAATTCTCTATCAGAAAGGAAATATACAAATTTTTCCTATTGGTTTAGATTACGGAGATATTTAAGAAAAACTGAAAAATATCAAGAAATTTTGAAATTCTTAAAAATTCAAAAAAAAAACTTATTAAATATTCTTACATTTTATATAATATTTGATGTATACTGATAGAATAAATATATTATGTTTAGAAGGAAACCATTAATGAGTTACAAAATGCGACAGATTCTCACTAGGCGCTAAACGCGCAGGGGCGTCCGGCATCCACCTACATGCGTTTTTGTTATTAACTAGCCGCTTCGCGGCAGGGCTCCGCCGTTCACCTGTATGCGACAGATTCGCCTACGTGTGTTTTTGTTATTATTACATAGAATTGACCACCGATTTGGGTGGATGCATCGATAAGCTTGAATGCAGATTGATGCTTTAGTTGGTTGGCCACACTCCTGCGGACTGTGATGGGGGTACATAGCACCCAAATTCGTTCATTACAACATATGTTACCGTTTCACATTTTAAGGAACCAGCTATAACCGATTGCGAACAATCCGTTCACTATATTACGTATCGAATAGAGAAAAATATGTAAAAAATTACAGCTCTCAAAAAATAAACAACATTTTCGGATTCCTTGCATTCGAATTACATAAAAACGATACCAAACTTGTGAAATTCCGTTGACCTTGTACCTATTACTGATTTAAGAAACGTCAATTTGACAGCTGTCAAAAAATAGATAAAAATTTCGGATTCCTCATACTCAAATTATATCGACACGATACCAAACTTATTAAAACATGTCTACAAAAAAAATGTCAAAAATGACAGCTGTCAAAAAATAAATATATTTTTCGGATAACTTATACTCAAATTATATAGAATCGATACAAAATTTTTGAAATTTTGTTAACCTTGCACTTATTCTTTACTAAAGAATCATCAATTTGACAGCTGTCAAAAAATAAATTTAATTTTCGGACTCCTTGCATTTGAATTACATAGAGACGATACTAAACTTGCGTTATTTTGTTCACCTTGCACATATTACTAACCTAAGAAACGTCCATTTGACAGCTGTCAAAAAATATATAAAATTTTCGAATTCCTCATACTCAAATTATATAGAGGCGATAACAAACTCGTGAATTTTTGTTAACATTGCAACTATTACCAACGTAATATACGTCAATTTGACAGCTGTCAAAAAATTAATAAATTTTTTGGATTGCCTGCATTCGAGTTATACGAAATCGACACCAACTTTGCGAAATTCTGTTACGATTACGACTATGATCGACAGTTAACCGAAATCAAAGAATTGTTAAAAATGACAGCTGTCAAAATATGAATTAAATTTTCGGATTCCTTGCCCTCGAATTATACGAAAACGACACCAACTTTGTGAAATTCTATTAATCTTGCACTTTATACTAACCAAGGAAACGTCAATTTGACAGGTGTCAAAAAATTTAAAATATTTTTTAAATCCTTTTAGCAATATAAACATAACGTACTAGTTGAATTTTCTTCAAATTGCCAATTTATCAAATTAAGCCTATTTTTCCAGACGGTGTGCATGATTTATTCAAATCTGATGAATTTAAACACTTGCCCTTGTCTAATTTTCACTAAATACTGTAAAAGCCACGCCTTTCATGCATTTCGAGCGAAAGTTGGAAATTTTGCTGTCACCGTTACGAATTTTCTTAATTTTCTCCAAGTTCGAACATCTTTATGATAACTTTATATATATCAAAATGTTCGGAAAAGATGAGGGAATCAGATAAACCTAGAAAGAAATCTCCAACAGGAAAGTTATAGAAGATATAGCAGAATAAACTTGACTTTTAATAAAAAAAATTTCGAAAAAATTTATAAAATATTTTTTTTATCCGCCAAAGGATATTTTTGGATCACGCAGTCGATGTTGAACGTAAAGGTAATTTATTCCTTTAAATGATAGGCTAAAGAACGATTGAAAAAGTTACATACACTAGCGTACAGATGGGTTTTAGTAAGAGGATGTCAAAATTAGTGCTTATTGCTTAATCGATTGTAGTTATTTTTGTATAAGAAATTAAGAAACTAAATTATGGTTTATAATCCTGCTTTGATGTGCTCTTTCTGATGACATATATAACATTTCGATCAAATATTATTTTACCCCATAAAAAGCAAAAAAAAAATTTGACGAAATCATCAAGTTCAGTTTTTCGCAAATTTCTCCATTTTATAGGCCTTTTAGCATGATATTGATGTATAGTGAAATATTAGTATTTGAGATGACCTATCCACCGGTTCGAACCCGGTGCCAATCTATAAGACAGAAATCGAATAATTCATTATCGAAAATGACCCTGCATTTTCATGTTTTCCAACTTTAAAAAAATCAAAAAATTGACTTCCCGACATTTTATTGAAAAAATCTCGCGACGAGTTTTTCTAAATAAGTTTCTTGATAACATACTAGAATATAAACTGAATCGCTTAAGTTTTACGAGACCGGCAAGTCGTAGAAGAAAATATTTAATTTTTTGCACATTTTCTGCTTATTTCGTTTAATAACTTATGAACGGGACACCCTGTATAATGTCGTACATCGGCTAAGGATACGCCATATATACCAAAGTATACCCCAAAAGTTTCATTGCTCCAACGTGAGCCGTTTAGAAGAAATCGAAAAACTGGTTTCAAGATGCACCCTGTTTCGGCGCTCCCATAAGAGCAATGTAAATATGTCGTTGCAGACCATTTTGGAAATCGGGAAAATGGTAGGAAATTTTCGATTTTGGGCAACGATAGGGGTCATTATCGAAAGCCGAAATCCCATAGAATCTTTTCCATACCATTTCCATTCTCAAATCGGTCAATTAACTTCAGGATCTCGCTAAGAAAAAGGCTATTTTGGCCCATTTCGGCCGAATTTTGACAGTCAACAAATTGGGTTAATTTTATTCCAAGGCATGCTGAATAAAATCGACGAAGTGTGCAGATTTGCAAAAATTGGCCGTCCCAGCTCGGAAAAACGTCGTTTTTCTCCCGATTGAAAGGAAATTTCGAAAATTTTGAAAAATAATAATGTGGTGAGAAAGGATGAACGATGAAAATACGCTTATAGAGAACTCTCCGAAATGATATTTGTAGGAGTTATTCGTGACTAAACAAAACTTTTAGTGAAAAATGGTTGAAAATGGATATACTTAATTTTTTTTAACCCTTTAGATCGTAATTCGAAGCGCGCTCTTGGTATGAATCTTCAAGTACCATCATTCCGCGTGACGAAAAAGTAAAAAAATATGGAAAATGTTAAATAGGAAAGGGTATAGACGAAATTAAGTGTAGCGGTGACAAAAGTACAATTTCCAAATTTCTAAATTTCAATCGTTAATAGTAAATTCGGTATTTAAATCAAAGAAACGAAAATATACGTATCGAATGTGATTTACCTCGAACTTTCCGGTAACGTAAACTAAAATTCGATCAAAGGCCGTTTTTACCTCGAAAAAAATCAAAAACCGTCCATTTTTACCCCGAAATATCAACTTGTTCAGTATTTTCAATTTTTTTCCATCTTCTAATAACTTTAGGTATAGTTAGATGTATTGATGGCACCTAGTTTTTGAGATGGGAAATCGAATATTTAAAACCGCGTGACCCTCGGACCCACCCAGTTCGAGCTATTAGGTACCGAAAATGACCCTTTTTTGTCAAATTTCGACTTTCAAAAATTCTTTTAAATTACTTCTAATCGTCGTACGATACCCAATTTCAATAGGGTTCTGAAGCGGCCGGTCATTGTCACACTCTGAAAATTTAAATCGAAAAAATTGCGATTTGCGACCTGAAATCCGGATCAACGGGAATCGCCGAAAAGTCGACTTTGACGCTTAATAACTTCGAAACGGCACACCCTGTATACTCGAAAATTTGAGACAACACGCGCGCACTATCCAAAATTAAAACCAGAAAGTTTCGTCGTTTCGACTCTTATAGTTTATTCTCCAGAAATTCGCAACCTCTAAAATGTCGAAAAAGACAACATCCGAACTCAAGGTCACCCACTGGACGTAATACATAGCGTCCGAAGGGCGCTATGTAACTAGGGGGCATAGCCCCCTAGGCGCTCCGCGCGGGGCTCCGCGGACCCTCTGTATGCGACAGATTCGCCTATATGTGTTTTGTTAGTACCTAGATATGACCACCGATTTGGGTGGATACACCGAGAAGCTTGAATGCAGGTTGATGCTTTAATTGGTTGGCCACACTCCTACGGACTGTGATGGGAGTACATAGCACCCAAATTCGTTAATTATAACATATGTGACCGTTTCACATTTTAAGGTACCAGCTATAACCGATTGCGAACAATCCGTTCACTATTTTACGTATCGAATAGAAAAAAATATGTCAAAAATGACAGCTGTCAAAAAATAAACAACATTTTCGGATTCCTTGCATTCGAATTACATAAAAACGATACCAAACTTGCGAAATTCCGTTGACCTTGTACATACTACTGACTTAGGAAACGTCAATTTGACAGCTGTCAAAAAATAGATAAAAATTTCGGATTCCTCATTCTCAAATTATATAGAAACGATACCAAACTTGTTAAAACATGTCAACAAAAAAATGTCAAAAATGACAGCTGTCAAAAAATAAATACATTTTTCGGATAACTTATACTCAAATTATATAGAATCGATACAAAATTTTTGAAATTTTGTTAACCTTGCACTTATTCTTTACTAAAGAATCACCAATTTGACAGCTGTAAAAAAATGTATTTAATTTTCGGACTCCTTGCATTTGAATTACATAGAAACGATACTAAACTTGCGATATTTTGTTCACCTTGCACATATTACTAACCTAAGAAACGTCAATTTGACAGCTGTTAAAAAATATATAAAATTTTCGAATTCCTCATACTCAAATTATATAGAAGCGATACCAAACTCGTGAATTTTTGTTAACATTGCAACTATTACCAACGTAATATACGTCAATTTGACAGCTGTCAAAAAATTTAAAAAATTTTCGGATTGCCTGCATTCGAGTTATACGAAATCGACACCAACTTTGCGAAATTATGTTACCATTACGCCTATGATCGACAGTTAACCGAAATCAAAGAATTGTTAAAAATGACAGCTGTCAAAATATGAATTAAATTTTCGGATTCCTTGCCCTCGAATTATACGAAAACGACACCAACTTTGTGAAATTCTATTAATCTTGCACTTTATACTAACCAAGGAAACGTCAATTTGACAGGTGTCAAAAAATTTAAAATATTTTTTAAATCCTTTTAGCAATATAAACATAACGTACTAGTTGAATTTTCTTCAAATTGCCAATTTATCAAATTAAGAATATTTTTCCAGACGGTGTGCATGATTTATTCAAATCTGATGAATTTAAACACTTGCCCTTGTCTAATTTTCACTAAATACTGTAAAAGCCACGCCTTTCATGCATTTCGAGCGAAAGTTGGAAATTTTGCTGTCACCGTTACGAATTTTCTTAATTTTCTCCAAGTTCGAACATCTTTATGATGACTTTATATATATCAAAATGTTCGGAAAAGATGTGGGAATCAGATAAACCTAGAAAGAAATCTCCAAAAGGAAAGTTATAGAAGATATAGCAGAATAAACTTGACTTTTAATAAAAAAAATTTCGAAAAAATTTATAAAATATTTTTTTTATCCGCCAAAGGATATTTTGGGGTCACGCAGTCGATGTGGAACGTAAAGGTAATTTATTCCTTTAAACGATAGGCTAAAGAACGATTGAAAAAGTTACATACACTAGCGTACAGATGGGTTTTAGTAAGAGGATGTCATAATTAGTGATTATTGCTAAATCGATTGTAGTTATTTTTGTATAATAAATTAAGAAACTAAATTATGGTTTATAATCGTGTTTTGATGTGCTCTTTCTGATGACATATATAACATTTCGATGAAATATTATTTTACCCCTTAAAAAGGAAAAAGAAATTTTTACGAAATCATCAAGTTCAGTCTCTCGCAAATTTCTCCATTTTATAGGTCTTTTAGCATCATATGATGTATTGTGAAATATTAGTATTTGAGACGACCTATCCACCGGTTCGAACCAGGTGCCAATCTATAAGACAGAAATCGAATAATTCATTATCGAAAATGACCCTGCATTTTCATGTTTTCCAACTTTAAAAAAATCAAAAAATTGACTTCCCGACATTTTATTAAAAAAATCTCGCGACGAGTTTTTCTAAATAAGTTTCTTGATAACATACTAAAATATAAACTGAATCGTTTAAGTTTTACGAGACCGGCAAGTCGTAGAAAGAAATATTTAATTTTTTGCACATTTTCTGACTATTTCGTTTAATAACTTATTAACGGGACACCCTGTATAATGTCGTACATCGGCTAAGTATACGCCATATATACCAAAGTATACCCCAAAAGTTTCATTGCTCCAACGTGAGCCGTTTAGAAGAAATCGAAAAACTGGTTTCAAGATGCACCCTGTTTCGGCGCTCCCATAAGAGCAATGTAAATATGTCGTTGCAGACCATTTTGGAAATCGGGAAAATGGTAGGAAATTTTCGATTTTGGGCAACGATAGGGGTCATTATCGAAAGCCGAAATCCCATAGAATCTTTTCCATACCATTTCCATTCTCAAATCGGTCAATTAACTTCAGGATCTCGCTAAGAAAAAGGCTATTTTGGCCCATTTCGGCCGAATTTTGACAGTCAACAAATTGGGTTAATTTTATTCCAAGGCATGCTGAATAAAATCGACGAAGTGTGCAGATTTGCAAAAATTGGCCGTCCCAGCTCGGAAAAACGTCGTTTTTCTCCCGATTGAAAGGAAATTTCAAAAATTTTGAAAAATAATAATGTTGAGAGAAAAGATGGACGGAACGAATACGCCTATAAAGAACTCTCCGAGATGATATTTGTAGGAGTTATTCGTGACTAAACAGAACTTTTAGTGAAAAATGGTTGAAAATGGATATACTTAATTTTTTTTAACCCTTTAGATCGTAATTCGAAACGTGCGCTTGGTATGAATCTTAAAGTACCATCATTCCGCTTGACGAAAAAGCAAAAAAATATGGAAAATGTTAAATACGAGAGCGTATAGACGAAATTAAGTGTAGCGGTGACAAATTTTTGCATTTCCAAAAAACTAAAATTCAATCGTTAATAGTAATTTCGGTATTTAAATCGAAGAAACGAAAATATACGTATCGAATGTGATTTACCTCGAACTTTCCGGTAAAGTAAACTAAATTTCGATCAAAAGCCGTTTTTACCTCGAAAAAAATCAAAAACCGTCCATTTTTACCCCGAAATATCAACTTGTTCAGTATTTTCAAATTTTTCCCATCTTCCACTAACTTTAGGTATAGATAGATGTATTGACGGCACCTAGTTTTTGAGATGGGAAATCGAAAATTTAAAACCGCGTGACCCTCGGACCCACCCAGTTCGAGCTATTAGGTACCGAAAATGACCCTTTTTTGTCAAATTTCGACTTTCAAAAATTCTTTTAAATTACTTCTAATCATCGTACGTTGCCCAGTTTCAATAGGGTTCTGTAGCGACCGGTCCTCTCCACACTCCGAAAATTTAAATCGAAAAAATTGAGTTTTGCGACTTGAAATGTGTTTCAACGGGAATCGCCGAAAAGTCGACTTTGACGCTTAATAACTTCGAAACTGTTCACCCTGTATATTTTAAATTTTGAGACAACACGCGTGCACTATCCAAAATTAAAACCAAAAAGTTTCGTCGTTCCGGCTCTGATAGTTTCTTCGCAAAAAATTCGCAACCGGAAAAATGTCAAAAGATACGACGACAACGGACGAACTCAAGGTCACTGGAAGGCTGTATTACATAGCGACCGGGACGGGCGCTATGTAATAAGTGCATATCTTGAAAAAAAAATAATTGGAAACTCGTGGGTGTCTGTGTGTTTCTTTAAGTGATTTAGTGCAAATGTTCCGAGAGATTGGAAATAAGAGGCCGAATGGGGTTTAGTGGGTATAAGCTTATTATGCAGTTCCACATTATCATCAGGGTACGTGATGAGCATAAAGCTTTTCTCATAGAAAAAGAAAGAAAAACCTGAAGATGTCTCTGTGCCCTGGATTACTTGCTAGTGTACTGGCACCTGGATTCACTTCTATTTGGATACTAGGTAAACTAAATATTATTTTTATAAGAATCTATAGTTATTTTCTATACAGTTGGCAACATTGGGCTTGAACATTTGTTGATTACACAGCTTGGCAATGTAATATGATCATATATGAATGTGCTGAGGAGTAACCGGGTGGGTTTAGGGGTGAATTACCCCACTTTTTAAACGTTCGATTTTAAAAAAAAATATGTAGCGCTTCTCTAGGACACCCCAGGAGTCACCCATTTAACACGTTAACTGCCGCATGGCATTTTTGGGAATTGTAAAGTTGACATCCTGTACAGCCGGCGGTCAACTGGTTACATCATTTTCGTGCCACCTGAATCGCCGGCGTACAAGAGGAGAGCTGTCTTTTGACATCAATTGTACGCCGGCGAGTCAGGTTACATGCAATTCCCCGTATAGAAGTGTTGTTCGGCGTACAAGTAAACATATGCACCATTGGTTTGGCAATCAGATCATGTGAACGTGAAAAAAAAATCATCATCGGAAAGAAAGAAAAATGTATTTATTATTTGGTACATATATGTTATAGATATGTAAAATTCATTACAGAAATAAATTCAAAAATGATCGGGAAAACACTGAATACAAATAAAAGGTTTTTCGATACAAGTGTCGCAATAAGTAGTTACTCTTTTAGCTGATTTTGCTGCTACTTTCCAATCTTGCTGTGCCGCTAGTTTCTTGTAACAGTATGTACATCTTTTTCTAACTTTTCTATTCCTTTTGCACTTCTCTTCAGTCTCTTTTATTTCGTGCTGTATTTTTTTTCGTTTCTTATCCTGTTGTGAAACTTCGCCTTCACGTGAAATTTCCAAAAGCGACTCCACCAAGGCTTCCCGAAATTTTGTAACAGAAATTTTTGATGTTGGATGCACCACTTTATATACAACTAAGGCATTAACTACAGATGTCCCCATCAATAATTCGATGGCAACTTTGTGGTACCATCTTACCGATTTTCGAACAGGAGACGAATATGCGGCTAATTGATCGGACAAATCGATTCCTGCCTTTCCTGCATTGTAATCAATAATGCATTGAGGTTTTTGTACTTCTTCACGCTTTCTGTTTAGTTTTCCTGTATTTACCACGTCCAAAGTGTGACAAGTAGAGAGCATTAAAACATCTCTTTTATCTTTCCATTTAGAGACCACGATTCCGTCTTCATTTTCTCTACCTATTATTTCCCCTTTTTTTAATTTTGCTGACACGACTTCTTTTGGTAAACCTTTTCTGTTTTTTCTTAGAGTCCCAACCGAGTGAGTTTTCTGACTTAAAAGTTGCTTTGCAAGGGGAATGCTGGTATAGAAGTTATCGTTAACGGCAACTCTCCCTTCATCCAAAAAATCTTTACACAAATCCATCACTGTACTTGTTGGAAGAGATATTTCCCGATCTGCGCCTTTGCCTTGGTAAACAGAAAATGAGTATGTATATCCTTTCTGATCGCACATCTTAAAAAGCTTGATGCCATATTTATGGCGTTTTCCAGGAATATACTGTCTAAATTTTAGTCGACCACGAAAGGGAACCATGCTTTCATCAACTGCGATCACTTTTCCCGGCTGCATTACCTGTTTATATCTCAAATTAAAGTGAGAAATTAATGGCTCGATTTTATGAAGACGATTATCTTCTGCTGCCAGATCTTCATTATTTGAAAAATGCCAAAAGCGTAGAAGAGATTGAAATCTGTTTCTTGGCATTATTTTTGGAACTAGATTATTCTTATATATGGGATGTGTGCTCCAGTAAGCCTCAATATTCGGGTAACGCACTAAACCCATATAAAGCACAATACCCAGAAATTTCCTCATTTCTGGTACAGTTACTGGTTTCCAAAGTGACAGTCGGCTTTTGGACTTTGGTCTACCTAATTTTGCTATTACTTGTTCTGCATTTCGATTTGTTTCTACAACCATTGTTTCTAACAAATCTTCCGTTACGAATAGAAAATAAGCATTTGATTCTGTAAAACTGCTTGTTGTAGCTAAGTTTGGGTTTAGACCTTCATTTCCTTCAAATGCAAAGGTCTGTTGATTATTTCCAGTTACTTCTTTCCATTCAGAAATTACTGTCTGATTGTTTTCAGGATTATCATTAGAAACATCATCTTCCATATCTTCTTCGGAAGGACTGTCTTCTGAAGAGCTGGAAGAACTGTTCTGAAAGTCCGGATCTCTAACGCTATCATCACTGTTCTCATCGTCGACGTCGCTGCTTTCTGACTCGAGAAAAATATTTTCCGCTTCTTCCATTAATTCTTTGTCACTCAACGGCCTCTTTTTCGAATTCATATTCATTAAAATTACTAAAATAAAAATGCTGTCTTAAAACGAGCGATAAAATCGTTGCAAATCGCTTACTTACCCGAAGAATATGGTAGTACGGTAGAAAAATGTAATAGATACTAAGAATACTACTTTGTAATAAAACAAACTACATTAAAATAAACTAAACACGCTTATTACTTGTAAAACTGCTAAACCTTGTACAAACTTGATCACAAACAAACTAAACTAACGGTAATGTCGCGTTCGCGCCTTTAAATCCCACGCGTTTTACGCATTGTAGTGGGGATAATGCATGTCCGCCGGCTGTACAAATGGCAAATTCTAAATACTAACTTTAGTTGTACGCCACCTGTACAGCCGGCTAACAATACAAAATATTGGCTAAATCTGTCTACACATCAAAAATATGTTATGTATTTCTTGGTTTTATGGAACTACTTTAGTGTATACTAAAAAAAAACATTGTGATGTTTTCGTAATACGCCATATATTTCATTCGGCGCTTTAGAAACCATGTCAATTGACAGCCGGCTGTACAGATGGCGTTCAACGTGTTAAATATAATACGTCATTTCCATAACACCCTGTATAACACATCATGAATGAATATTGGTTTATTTAAACTTTATTACTTTAAACCACAGTAGATCTTGAAACAGAAGCTAATATCCTAGAAACAACTATGTTGACTATTAACATTTAACGTCAATTTCATTTTTACATATTCATTTGCGAAAATGACCTATCAACATTTTGAAAAATTTGATATAATATCAGTTTATATTGAAAGTAGAAAAAAGGAAGAAATGGCGCAAAATATATATTTTGTTCGCTATCCGGAAAGACGGCGATTTATTTAAACTTTATTACTTTGACACGAAAAAGAAGATTCAGATTAAGGTAAAAAATAACGGGAATCATCGCAAATGTTCGGGACATGTCCTTAAATGGTTGCCGTCTTTCCGGATAGCGAACAAAATATACATTTTGCGCCATTTCTTCCTTTTTTCTACTTTCAATGTAAACTGATATTATATCAAATTTTTCAAAATGTTGATAGGTCATTTTCACAAATGAATATGTAAAAATGAAATTGACGTTAAATGTTAGTAGTCAACATAGTTGTTTCTAGGATATTAGCTTCTGTTTCATGGTCTACTGTGGTTTAAAGTAATAAAGTTTAATAAATCGCCTAGGAAACCAATATCATTCATGGTGTGTTATATATTTGAAAGGCGAATATAAAATAGTATCTTTTTAGTTTAAAATATACAGGTTGTTCCATTTAAAAAAATTAGGTCAGGTCCGATAACTTTTTTACCTGACCCCGTATACTTATTCAGAAAACGGCAGATTATTCAACAATCGATATAAAGAAACTTCTGTATAAATCATTTTTCTCTATCGCTTTTAACTAAGAAAATATAGGTTAATTTTGAAATTATCAATTTCTTGAGTTTCCTCCCCTTATTTTCAAGTTTTGATTTTACCGTTTTAAGTTTGACCCGAAAAGGGCACATGACACCTATATTACGGAGATACCCTATAAGTGTCGAAAATGGGACACCCTGTACAATAAATATACCAGGATTCTTCGCATTAAGTCAAGGTTTCAGGAGAAATGTTTTGTTTTTGATGTTGGTATCAACCATCGACTTGAAACGAACATGGACCCGGTATTTCAATCTGCTTTGTGCACCTCAATGTGGACGTTATTACTAAAATAAATTTTAAAAATACTATGCCTAGAATCTCCGTTTCTTTTTAATCTTCAGTCTGTTTATGTCGTTCAGCTGATCAGTTTGATATATCTTGGTTAGGAAAAACAAACAATGTACGGCCGTGACTCAAAAGTCTATATTTTTTATATGGTTTACGGCAGACTTGGTCTTACCAAATTGAATTACGAATTACTATTTTTTCCACAAACAATACATAAAATTTAACACACAAAGACCGAACAAACCCACAAAAAATTTTATTCAATAATAATGATACATAATGACAGCTGTTAATCCGGTACTGTCAAACGTGACAGCATGTATAAAAGACGGCCGTTCCAATAAGGGCTTTACTAAACGTAGGAAGGTAACGTAATGTCTTTTTTTAACTAAAAACGACAAAGTTCTCCGATTGTTGTTCTGGAAAGTTGCTTACAACATACCTAAGAATGTGAATTGTTTATTCTTCAAAGACTGTGAATTAAGGCCGCATCCTCCTTGTTTTAAGATTCTTGGTAACAACAAAAATGTTGGCACGGCTTATAAGCTATAATGAATTTGTTTTTATTATTATTTTTTTTATTCAGATAATCTGATGTTATCAAAAAATATTAAAAAGTCTCAATAAACTGAACGTATGCATTTGCCACCCCCACCCCCAAAATGCGACATGTGTCACATCGGCGCAAGGGCAATTGAAAATTGCATAAACAATTGCACGAAAAATAGGACCTGCTCTATGTTTGGATCGCAATTCAATATACAACACTATACAATTTAAATTGTAGAAGAAATTTGTCGCCGAATTGTAAACGAAATTTGGAAATTTTGAAAGATCGGTGCGTACGTACATCATACTATGATATGAGTGGAGTACGTAGCCCGAAACGTCCGTCCGTTTTGCGCTTAGTAATTGATAGGTAACTCTAACGTTCTCCTTATCTGCGCGTTTTTACGTGGGACGTTTGTTGATAACCCCCGTATAACCAATTTACCCCTTGATTTTATTTTTGAATTTAATTTAATCTGATAATTAGCTAGATGGCAATTTATGGAATTTTAATTTTGTCCCCTGTTGGATTCTAACCAGAAGGTGTAATCCCCCACCCAGGATTTGATTATTATTGCCAAACTAACTATTGAACCATTTAATTTGGAAGATGTAAGAACTGGTCGACACTATCTGTAAAGTGGCCAGTCTTATCAAGTAATGAAAAAATTCACCGCAATCTGAAGGCGTGCTTACTTAATTATTTTCGGACACGATTTGATTTTTGATTTTTCGGGGTATTGTCCAGGGATGCCAGGCATAATGCCATTGCCGACTTGACACGCACGTGTCAGTCTTGGGTGCTGTCAGCGGTCCACCAGCGCAATTGAAGAGATGAGGGCAAATTTGTCATAAGAAAGAATGAATGATTTTAATTTAAAAGTATAGTTTGTTGAACGTAAGACGAGGCCTAACTGATGTTCAGACTATACTTTTGATTTATTGGCTCGGGCGCGTCCAATTAAATATAACAACAATGCAAGTTTGTTATATTGGAACACGGAGGGCTAGTTTTATTTAATTTTATGTCCTTGTCTTTGAGGGTGAATTTAAGTGGGTTTGTCTTACGTCAGTCGAGTAACGCGACCCGAAGTACTAGTGCGAAAATTATTTACATTTTATATGTACAATAAAAATTATCCTACACTAACATTCTGCGTTTCAAACCAACCTATCATTCCTCTGTCACGTACTCCCATTTAAAATTTAATTATTTACAGTATTTACAATGTAAAATAAACCTAAGCTAGCATTTTGTTTCTCAACTAAAGAGAGTCTAACTACCCTAATAATTTCCGAAAGAAAAATTATGACTCGCGGCAGTGACTACTAATACTAGCCTTAAGATATTTTATTTCACACTTACTCACTATTCCGGAATGTCTTTGTTCCTTTTGTCACAATCGGGTTTGTTCTTGGAAAACTTATTTATACTCGCGCCAGCAACTAGTGTTTGAAAAGATTCCAGCGTTTTTTATACTCGCACGGAAACTACGAGTGTTTAATAAATAGTCCAGTATTTTTATACTCGCCGGAAACACGAGTGTTTAATGACGTTCCACTATTTTTAAACTCGCCGGAAAACACGAGTGTTTCAAATAAAAATTTTCTCAGGGAAAATCCGCGGCTAAAAACACTCTAACACCTGTAGTGTTGCGGCTCCCGTTTTGAAAAAAATAAGATCGCGTTTGAGTGAGGTCCTGAGACCGCGGCGTCCGGCCACGATAAAAACCCAGAACCCACTAAAAAAAAACTGCCTCCTGCAGAAATTTCTTTAGCCGTCTCTTTCAACGTTACATTACGTCATCCTGGCCGATTTATCTACCGGTAAAGCCATACCCGTTGCGACAGCAGAGATAAGGAACCAAATACTGCCGACACCGCAAAACTATAAAAGCCCGTCTAATTTTGCATGTGGGATTATTTAAAATAATTTAACGGAAAATAAAATTCATTAATTTTCTATAATTGGAAAAAAGGTATTTTTACAACAAATTGTACAATTGTACAATTGTACAATTTCGTGGACAAGGCATGGGATAATGTAAGACGAGCTTTAGACAATTAAGTTTCTTATAATTTACGTTATTTACTTTGTAGGACGAATCCGAGGCCCAGAGCTTTAAACTTGAGGTGCTCGAATCGCACAATAGACTAGACCAAGTTATCCCCCCCAAAACTCCGTTTTTCATGGCCGAACTGCCGGACGGCACCGTTCTTTATACGACAATTCAAACTTCTATGAATTTTCCGTTAAGTTTTGGCCGAGAAGTGTTGGCATCTGGACCGATTCTGGACATGCCCAATCGCGTCGAGTATAAAGATTGTATTTTGGATAAAAGTAGAGAGGAGGAGCTAGTGGGGAGAATTCGGACGGATTTTGAGCCATTCGATTTTACTATGTAAGGGAGATGTAAGTAGGAAATGTAATAAACCTTACCATTTCAATTATTATTGATGTAATTTTTTATGTTTTTTTATTATTATTATTATCCAGTAGATGAAAGTCTAAACATAAATGTTTATTTTGATTAGCAGGAGCCCTAGGAAAGTAAAAAATGAAACAAAACAATTTTTTTTTTGTTAATTTTATTTGCACTTGCGCCTGTGGTGTAACCACTTTATTTCCCGAGATGAAAATTATTACTGTTTTTTTTATTTAGCTGAATCGTCAATGACATTTCTGTCACCAAGTTGTCCGGTTAGTTAATCAAGAATTAGCTAAGCTGGTAATTTGGTGACAAAATCATTTTTGCAATGACCTATTTGTCACAAATTTATCCGCTTAGTTCATTAAAAATTATCTTGTGATAAAATCATTTTTGTCAGAAAGTTGCCTGGTTAGTTAATCAAGCATTAGCTAAGCTGGCAATTTTGTGACAATCATTTCCATATTGTCACAAAGTTATCCTCTTAGTTAATTAAAAATTATCTTGGCGGTCGACGCTCCTGGGACAAAATCATTTCTGCCAGTGACATTTCTGTTAGAAAGTTGTCTGACTTATTTGTCATCAAGTTATCCGTTTAGTAAATCAAGAATTGGCTTAACGGGCAACTTTGTGACAAAATCATTTCCTCAAATGACATTTTTGTCACAAAGTTGTTCGGATAGTTAATCAAGAATTAACTAAGCTGATATTTTTGTGACAAAGTCAGTTTCGCAATGACTTATTTGTCACCAAGTTATCCGCTTAGTTAATCAAGAATTAGCTTAACAGGTAACTTTGTGGCAAAATCATTTCTGGCAGTGATATAGTTGTCAGAAAGTTGTATTGTTAGTTAATCAAGAATTAGCTAAGCTGGTAATTTTGACCTGTTTGTCACAAAGTTATGGCTTATAAAAAATTATCTTTTCGCGAGCGACGCTGTGCCAAAAACATTTTTGCCGGTGACATTTTTGTCAAGTTGTCTGGTTAGTTAAGCTAAGCTGATAATTTTGTGACAAAATCATTTCCGCAATGACCTATTTGTTACAAAGTTATCTGCTTAGTTAATCAAGAATTAGCTTAACAGGCAACTTTGTGACATTTTTGTCACACAATTGTTCGGTTAGTTAATCAAGAATCAGCTAAAGCGTTGTGACAAGATCATTTCCGGCAAGGACAATGTATCTGATATCGAAATGTTTATTGAAAAAATAAATAACACAACTCTTTAACTAACATGTTATTCTTTATTTTCTTACATTTAACAATTTTTCTTACAGCAATAAAAAGAATAGAATATATAGTTATCCAAAAAGACAGTCATTTCAAATGGCGAATAGTGTAGCGATAAAGGGGTGATTTTTTGATGCAATTTTTTCGACATCTATGTAAATGTAAAGTGAAAATTTCGATACAATGACACACGAACTATTTTTTTTTTGCTGAATTACGAACGATCATAGATATGTATACAGGTCTAGTAAAACAATTTTTTTTTCTCAATTTTTTCCTATTCGCTCTCCTCATTCCCGAGGGAAACTACCGCTTAACATGAGCTCCGAACCCCGATCCTAGGTTATACGCTGTTCCCTAAGGGCTATCGATCAACCCTTGGTTTCTCGCATTGCGTACCCCACCCTGAGATAAGTTCTATAGCTCAAAAATCTTTGCTAGGCTTATTTTAGCTGGGATAGAATATTTTCTATATGTAGCAGCAAAATTGTGACAGTACAAACCATTTTCCCGGATATTATTTATTCTTATTAGAAGAAACTTTGCCATTTTAAAATTAAATAACACTCTAAAAATATTATTTTCTGTCATCAATCTTTATATACAGGGTGTTATGGAAATGACTTATTATATTTAAATGGGCGACTCCTAGGCTGTCCTAGAGAAAGTCTACATACTTTTTCTTTAATCGAAAATCTAAATAATAAGGTAAAAACCCTTTTTACCCACATACTGTCGGGTTTGTTCGGGATTCAGTTAGCAACAATGTGGGTCACTAGAGTATACTAACAGTGTTGTCAGATAACACCGCATGTCTCGCCCTTGCTTGGATACCAGCCGCGCGCGACTCTCGTTACTTCAGTATGTTTCGAGACCCGGCGATGGAATGACGCTGTCGAGGGTTCCACGTGCTTGATGTATACGAATTTTAAACGTTTTGTTAGTTATAGCATTACCAGATTTTTTCTGTTGTGAAATAATTCATAATAAGAAGTGATGTGATTTCAAATTTGTCTTATATTACCTACTGTTGGTTCTGTTGCAAAACATACTTTTTGTGTTTTATTTATGGAATTTAATTATATAACGGATTATAAGATCGAAGGTAAGAGAGTATGTATCTTAAAATTGTAGTATTTTTTCTAAAAAGTTTAAAAAGAAGTGATGACGTCTTGTTGTCAAAGACTGAACACGTGCTTTTAGAATTCTGTGTTGCAATATGACAACACCGCCTCAATAAACTATTGATTGCGAACGTCCTCAGTAGCGGCCACGTAAATTTCGATATTTCATATAAAGTGAATATTTCGTACAATAATTCAAACCGCCATTTAAGCTAATTTTTCTTCAATTTATTTTCAGGATTTGCCGGTTTAAATATAATAAGTCATTTCCATAACACCCTGTATGCTGGGGAAGGAATGCACTTTACTGTGACTAAAAAATACTTTATAAAAATTTCTTACTTGCACAGTAAATATTTTGATTAACAAACGACCTTCGTCGCTGTTCGGTTACTCTCGGTCACTTTCGCCGTTGTCCGTTATACGTCCACACAAAACAGTCAAAACGCAACTTACAAGACCCCATGATGTCGGCGACAGAGGAGCAGACACTATTTCGATTCCATAGCGGCAGTTTGCTGAAAGACTTTAATTGTTTTACTCTTCAGTTTTACATATCAAAAACGAATCATGTTTTACCGATTAATATATCGTTTGAATTGAGTGTTCTGTGTTGTGCGCTGTTTTGAGAAACAAAACAAAAACTTTTAAAAAGTTGTTATAAGTTTTAGATTAGTTTTATGTTATAATAACATACGTTTGAGCTCCGTTTGATATGTGGCATGTGAACTATAACCAATCTATGATTTATACCGGTTGTATTACCACTTAATTTAAACTTCGTTCATATAATTTTCGTTTTTAGTGCTTAATTTGTAATAAACTTATTTTTAAAGGTTTAAAACAGGGAAACTGTATATTGTGCCGCATTTTATATACTAAACTGCTGGCCATTTGCTTTCGAGCAAGAAAAATTACGCCTAAATTTAAAAGCTAATATTTTCTGAACCAGATATGACATCGATCTCCGGTTTTTATTGGTTGATAGATTTGTCCCTTAGGAAACAATTGCCAAAGTTGGATTGTCTTAAACTGTCAGAAAATTTTATATACAGGGTGTTAAAGAGGACGATGATTTTTGCTCCAATTTCAATAGCATGTAACTTTCACAATAATATTTTTAAATTTTATCACTGTACGTCAATTGAATCACTGGTTAATAGCAAAGAAAGTAATTTGTCAAATTTTTTATATCTGCTATATTTTAAGAGATACCGATTTTTTTGAAAAACTTTGCTTTTTTTCAACTTTTTGTTAGCTAGATCCCACTGTGCGTTGCATTGTGCAAACTTTGCAAGTGATTATTATACCTTATGAAAAGCTTGTTTATGTTCAGTAACAACAATTGCACCTAAATGTTGTGATGTGCAGTGGCGTACTTATAATCACTTATATGTCTATGCTTTATGAGTATCTCACAATTTTTTTGTATTGGAAAGTACTCGACTCTAGATTAGGCAAGTTTTTCCTTATTTTTTAGTTGTTCATATCGCGCTACAGGTATATTATACAGTGTCTACAAAATTAAAAAAAAATAAATTTTTTCAAACAATTAAATAAAAAAATTATCTTTTTTAAAATTTTGTAGACACTGTACCTCTACCTGTAGCGCGATATGAAAAACTAAAAAATAAGGAAAAACTTGCCTAATCTAGAGGCGAGTACTTTCCAATACAAAAAAATTGTGAGATACTCATAAAGCATAGACATATAAGTGATTATATTATTGTGAAAGTTACATGCTATTGAAATTGGAGCAAAAATCATCGTCCTCTTTAACACCCTGTATATAAAATTTTCTGACAGTTTAAGACAATCAAACTTTGGCAATTGTTTCCTAAGGGACAAATCTATCAACAATTAAAAACCGGAGATCGATGTCATATCTGGTTCAGAAAATATTAACTTTTAAATTTAGGCGAAATTTTTCTTGCTCGAAAGCAAATGGCCAGCAGTTTATATTGTAGAACACATTTTGAATAAAACACTTAAAAAAGTTACCTGTCTTTTTTCTGTGCATAAGAAAATATCTTTATTGTCCTAGCAAAGTATCCTTTCAACCGGTGGCAAAGGGCTTTAACTGCAGTATAATATTTATTAAGCGACTTTACTACTACAGCAATGATATACCCAGCGAAACCAATTTTACTGTCAGTTATTTTTTTTTATTGTCCCCTATGTAGGTATTTTCTTTTGCTATCGTAGTTAAAATTTTTATATCGGTATTCCAGTGTACAAATACATTAGTATTCCAACATTTATCCCTTTGCTCAATTACATATTTTAATATTGGTCCAGTAATCCGAATATTTCACTAATTCGAATTGAGCCCGTTACAAATGATCCGGATTAGCGAAGTTTTACTGTATTTGTATTTGAACTTTTAAATTCTAGTTTAAGCTTATTCTGTAAGAATTACGATACTCGATACGCTCGATGCAATGAAGTCATGCGTTGAAAGTCCCGTATACAAATCTATGTTTTCTATTAGAGAGTGTTTGTGGAGGAGAATTTTCTTCAATTATACAGTACGAAAACCGGTGTACAATTAATTTTTTCTATATTTTATATAAAATTATTAAAAAACAATAAAAATCTCTAACAAAAATAAATGGAGTATTATAGACCTAGTAGAATACAAAACGAATTAATATCATTTCTAACACATAACAACCAATTTAGTTTTATAAAAATCTACTTAATATTTATACAACAATAATGAACTAGGTAAAGGAGGATACATTAATTCGTTTTGTAATTATTCTCCAATATACAGGGTGTCGCAATAATTCGATAGAACGTATAAAAATGGACATACTCAGTGTCTCAAGAGGAAGATTTACCAGTTGCCGGTGTAGCAGATACTATCTTAATCCAGTTTGTATACTCGTTTTTTTTTGCTAATATGAAATTGGATAGGTAAAGTTTGGGAAGGTGGAAGGAACAAATTTTGTAGGAAACTAATAAATAATGCATTTTACAACTAAATTATTGTTTCCTATAAATTGAGATACCTACTATTAATTTCTCGAAAAATACCTCCCTACGTTTATTTATTATCTCGACTATTTCGCAACACCCTGTATATTAGTAGTAGATAACGTTCTATAAAATCTTGTCGTTATAATGCCCTATACGAACCTTCTGTATAATTTGTCTTTTATATTTTGGCACACCCTTATTTTCGGGAAGCACTCTTTTTCCTTCAATATTATTTTTTCTTAACCTTTGATCAACGGTAAAAACGGATATTTTGCTATATTATATTTCTTTGGTAAGTCGTATTTTTTTACATTGAAGGCACCAGCCATATATACAAAATGATCCCCATATAAAAATTTATTTTTCTACAGGGTTGTCCTGGCGGGGGTTTCAACCCGGCCCTGATTCAGATAGTGATAAATTTTGTGAATGAGGTTGAGCAAAAAGTATCGACGAATTGGCCGTTTTCGAGCTTTGCACCCAACATATACAGGGTCCTGCAATAGAGCTTCCATAGCTCTTGCACGAATTTCAATCATATGCTGATTTATACTATATCATAGGGTCTATTTCAGGAAAATACCTATATTTCCATATACAGTGTGATAACAAAAAGTTGTATTTTTTAAATGAGACAGCCCTTCTTTTTTTGCATATTTAGGTTCGTATTAGTGGCCTTCTATAATTACTTAAAATATTATTTCATTTGCTTGGGTAGTTTAAGAGCAATAAATTAAAAACAAAAAAAAAATAAAAATTTGTAGTCCTGGGAAGAAAAATCAGAAAAACATTCTAGTCTAGAGATACCATGAATCCAATAGCGTTTATGTATTTTATACAGGGTGTTCTTCATAAGATTCAAAAGACGACACTTGAGGGATGTAAACAGATCTTCTCTCAAGGTATTTACTTGTGCAAAGATCAAAATGAACGACATTTTAAACATTTACTGTATTTACAATTATTTACCTATATTTCGAAAACAACTGGAAATAACTTACATGTTTGTATTATAAAATAAAATCTTATGAATTCTACATCCAATACCCAAATAATATATATATGGTAATATACAGGGTGTTCCATTTGGAAATCTTGAGAAAAATGGTTTTCACCCGTTTTTGAAATCTTATTAAGAACACCCTTTATAAAATGGAGAAACGCTATTAGATGCATAGTATCTCTAGACCCTGTTATAAAGCTCACCAAATCCCGTGGTTAAAGAGATAACTAAACTAACTTTTTTTTAGTTTTTAATTTATTGCTTTTAAACTACTCGAGCAAATCTAATAATACAGGGTGCTATGGAAATGACGTATTATTTAAACCGGCAATTCTTGAGATAAGTTGAGGAAGAATACCCATAAATGGCGCTCTCAATTCATTCAGCGGTAAAAGTGATCTGACGTCAAACCAGAAAAACACCTGTAGGGCACTGCTATACATGTAAACAAAAAAGCGAATTCTGACCGGTGTTTTCATATGTACGCCTTGAACTCCTTAGACAAAATAAATAATTTAAACAATTTCTCATTCTGTAATACCATATTGTACAATTAATTTAAGAAACTTTACGACAAAAATGTTTTAAACAACCAGAACAGAACATAAAGAATAGTATTAAATAAGTTTGTACACGTATGTCACTAGGTCAAATGCCAGTGACCTCTTGACGGCTTACAACGGCTGAGCCTAAGTGTTCGTATAACGCCGCACGCTTGCGGCCTGTTAGTTGAAGACCAACCATCGGCCGGATACGTTGTATTTCGTCGATAACCAACACAGTCCCAGCAATCCGCTCTGTTATTTCGGTTTACGCGTGTATCTTCCCAGTCCATAAATAATCTTTAAATATTGTTTTTATTGGCGAAACCGGTTGTTTCTTCTGGATGTCAAATTTCGTCGCGTGTAATAAAATCTAAAAATCTGTAGTATAATCTGTATTATTGTATTTTCAAAAGCTAACTATCGGTTCTGTTTCACTATTACTGTGTGTACATAAAGTGTTTCCAGGTGTGTTCCCATGAAAAAGAAGAAAAACTGTTTATGTTTGTGCCTGGATTTCCTCGCTCTTTAGGTATAAAGATAAAGTAAAAAAAAACAAGTAGGTAGATAAATAATTTATTTTTATAATTTTATAAGGAATTTCAGTTTTATATTAAGTTTGGCAACATTGCCATTGGGCCTGGGTGATATATGTTTACAGTAGCGCGGACTCACCTGTAAGTAAGAGGGTTTGTTGCCCCACTTTTAAAACGGTCGATATTAAAAAAATAAAATATGTAGCGCTTCTCTAGGACACCCAAGGAGTCACCCATTTAAATTAAATACGTCATTTCCATAACACCCTGTATTTTAGGTAATTAAAGAGAACACTAATATGAACCTAAATATGCAATAAAATACCGAGTGTCTCATTTAAAAAAATACAACGTTTTGTTTTCACACTTTTTTGTACTCTCTGTATATGGAAAAATATTTTCCTGAAATACACCCTATGATACAGTATAAGTCAGTATATCTCACGTGACTACTCGTTTGGCTGGAAAAAACATATGCTGTCGTGGAAAACTGGTAGTAGATGATGAGGTATCGAAAAAAGTTATTTGAAAAATTGGTTCCGATTTTAATTTTATGCCCTTTTGCAAAGTTTGGAGGCAAAATTCCAGATATTATGTTTCATATTCCCGGAAATATAATGAAAATGTGTTAAATGATCGAATCGAATCGATACTAACTAAAGATTTTTGTTGTTTTCGGGTAACATAATAATATTCGGAAATTACACAACCAGCTGAATATTTTTATATGGAGATCTTGCTTTTAACTTTACAATTTTTCTATTTTGCCTTCGTTACACATATTTTTGAAAATATAATTCAATCTTCATACGATATTTTCATAAATACATATTTATTCTGTTGTATTTTACATACATAAGGAAGGGGGTATCTAACCTATAATTTTTCTATGTTACACATTTATTTGAAATGCTTCCCTAGTGAGTTTGGACATTCCCCTCGGCTTATGACCTTTTTCGTAGTCAGATTCTGCGAAGTCTCTCATGCTTACATCAGAAAATCTAAAAAATCAGGTTGTATTTAATTTAGCAAACATTGGCATTTATTCAGACTTTGTAGATTGGTTTACTAATCGCAACAACTTGAGCTACGCATAAACGGGCAGTATTCTATATTGTACAATATTTTTCTTATATTTGGAAAGTACAAATAGCATATTGAAGTAAGTTCTGATACAGCCATAAATTACATAAGACGTATTTGTCCACGATTTTTTGTTAGTTAAGAAACGCCTTTAATCCATATATACAGGGTGGCCCATCGAAAACAGTCCAGCAAGGTTTACGGCTGTGTACGTGAAAATTAAAAAAAAAACTCGGACCCGTAAACTTGTGTTTTCAGGGGGGAACACGTTTCACTATTAATTTCATCCCTGTAACCTCAACCCCCCCTAGCGGGTGCGGCTACTGTCCTTGTTTTTTCAAATGGGAATGGGTATGTTGTGATACATCTCTTTAAAGAGCATTAAATTCTCTTTAAAATACCGCTTCGTTTTATAAATTTGAGCTACGCGCCGCCGAGAAATTGCGTTTTAAAAAATGTAATTTTATTAAGTAATACTTACATGTTATCTTATTAAATGTTGAAAATGTCCGCCATTCACCTCCATACAATAGTATAACAACTGTTCAAAGTGTTCTCGGACATTGTGAAGAACATCTGGTGTAATTTGTTGACATTCATTAGTAATGCGGTTGCGTAAATCTTCTAAGGATTCGGGTTGGGTGGCATAAATTTTGGATTTTAGTGTCCCCACAAAAAGAAATCAAGGGAGATAAATCGGGCGATTTAAAGAGAGTTTAATGCCCTTTAAAAAGATGTATCACAACATACCCATTCCCATTTGAAAAAACAAGGACAGTAGCCGCACCCGCTAGGGGGGGTTGAGGTTACAGGGATGAAATTAATAGTGAAACGTGTCCCGCTGAAAACACAAGTTACGGGCCCGAGGTTTTTTTAAATTTTCACGTACACAGCCGTAAACCTTGCTGGACTGTTTTCGATGGGCCACCCTGTATATATAAACAGTATATTGCTAATATCATCTGCAATTATGTCCCCGCTATGGGCATCGAAGGGGGCGTTGTGAGTTTGCGCAGTTCGGAAATTTCCTTGTGAAAGTAAACATTCGACAGGACCGGATTTCAAGGATTTCAACTTTTTTAATGTAAATTTCACTGGTTAGTTAGGAGACATATTGCAATCAAAATTTCGATTAGTTCGATTTAAGACAGCGTTCCATGCATACGATTTCTGACGATATGATGATCCGACGGTGCTCTGATTGGTCTAAACTTTTGGTGCCAAATTCCGTCCGAATATTTGTAACAATCGACACGATGAGCTTTATTTTCACTTTCATCCGACGTCGTACGTTTCTTAACCTCACTTTTTTTAAACCAAAAATTAAGAATGAATGACTATATTGACTATTTTGGGAATTATTATCAGCTACTAATGCATCAAATTAAAAATACATTAATTTTAAGGTTAGGTAGTGACCACATATATATTATATTGTATATGAGTGACACTCTCTTCTTTCTTTACAAGCTTTTTAGTGAAATTCTGTTCCGAAGATCGGATAATGTGATAAGCAAAATATTTTCGTATATATGTACATATCTGAAATACTTTATACCTGGTATTAATCCACGACTTTTGCAAAAAAGTACCATGCACTTGTGTCCTTTCATCTTAAACAAAACAAGTCACTAATCTACCAAACAGCGAATCGAATCACCACAAATTAAAACTCTTACAAAAATTGTTGTTAGGTAATGAAAGCTTATAAGCACTAATATACCGACAACAATGTGGATGAACCACTTTTTATTCTGTAATTTGAAAAAGCATCCAGAGCCAAAGATGGCGATGAATAACAACAAACAAATAATTTCGGGCCGGCTCTGACGCGATCGATAAAATTTCCACCCTACTACGCAAACTCAATAGGCGCGCGCCATCTCCCCTGGCGGGGACACTTTTTGTATTTTGGAACGTTCGTATTGGCAATATACTGTTTATACAGGGTCCGCAAACGAAGCGTGGACGGAAGATTAAATCGTTATCGAAGAACTTATCAACAATACTAAAACAGCTTGAGATATTGGATTAAAAACGGCATGTTTTAAAAATATTTTACGTTATACAGGGTGGCCCAAAAAAGTGTGACAGCATAAGGTATTTTTTTTTAAAATGGGACACCCAGTATTTTATTTCATATTTAGGTTATCGTTTATAAGTGCCTCAAATTTTATTTTATTTGGTTTTGTAGTTTCGGAGAAATAAATTAAAAACTAAAAAAAAAAGTTTTGCAGTCCTGAATAAAAAATCAAAAAAAACAATCCAGAACTATTTTTTTAACCTCGGCATTGCGTGAAATTTATGACAAGAGGTCTAGAGATACTAT